>CM076590.1:4917500-6167500 GCA_038430175.1 Ficus hirta
TTGTCAAACGCACGATCTCACACACGTCCCGAATTACTAGGGAAGTGGGGAACTGCCCACTATCTCCCTAATAATGATCCAGACCCACTACTTTCCCTTTATAAATAGAGTGTGATACCACACATTTTGGGAGCCTTTTCCTCTTCCATAGTGACTCTACCAAAATTTTGAAAAATGTAATGTGCATTTTTTTTCAAAAATTTATTTAAGGGGGAATATTCATAAACTTTTTCAAAGTTCAGCAGGAAAGAATGTTACAAATTAAAGTTCGGTGGATATTTTGTGATAAGGCCTAATGTTCGGGGAAAAAATTGTAATTTGTATTATCATGTTATACCCTATATTTTGTTTATATTCTGAAAGTATACAATGAATTTTAAAATTTTCACATTTTTATACCATTATATTAGAATTATTAGATAAATTCATACGTTTTTCTCGATCAACAGTTTATGTTGACAGTAGGTGGGAAGGGAGTGGATGGTGATGGGGATGGTGGTGAGAAGCATGAATCTTTTTTTTTTTTTTTTTTCACTCTAGATTTTATCATTTTTTAATTTTTCTTTGTATAGGAATTTTTGATATTCTTAGATAAAATGATGTGTTGATCGACATAATATATAGATTTGTCTATTAAATAAAATATAATAGTCTAAAACAAATAACTTTAAGATATATGATATACTTTTAGTAAAAGCAAAATAGATGATATAATATCGAAATCTATTACCGATACCCATCGTTAGAGCCTTAAATCTTTTAAATAGGACTCCTAAAAAGTACAAATCGAAAAAAAAAATCACAAAAACAATTAGTTTAAATGGGTTACCGCAATCAGATTTTGAAGTCGTGGATCAAACTTACACCACTCTACAAGGGGAGATAAGAAATAAAAAACTATTAACACTAAGCAATAGAGGAACATGAAAAGAACAAATCCTACTCGGGAGAGATCCTAAGATCGCCCTTTCTTGTAGGAAAAAAATGCTGGACTTTATGATGAAGATTAGAAGAAAGTAAAAAAATTAAAATGTACGTTAAATCAAACCATATATATGAGACGTCTATTTGACATTGCTTTTGATGGTTATTTTTAGATTGTTAAAGAATCTACATCAGGTTATAACGTTTGATAAATGTTGATTTGGCGTAGTTCATTTGAAAAACTAATGCTCAAAAGTAAATTTAAGAAGCAGGTTAGGGATTACTTTAGCGTAATTACTTTGTTGTCATTGCTTAAAGTTAGGAAAATATCTTAATAATTAATTATGCTATAACTTATTTATTATAGTTATATTTGAGTTAAAAAAATTAAAAATATATCTTTAAGGACTTTGTGCAAAATATGAAGCTGACCTTTCTTAGAAATCAAAATTGAAATAGTATGTATACTAAAATAATATTGTTAAACTCTAATAAAACGTGCCAGTTTAAATTCTATAATATCTTCAAAACAATTTTATACATATATAGTGTATCAATTTTTAATAGTCACATAACTCAGGTAATTATAAATTTTTAATAATAACTAGTTTATTTATTTGTAATTTTATGTAAAATTATATGTAATATGTAGTATTCAATAATTGTTGATATAAAAATAAATATTATTTAAAAATATTACAAATTTGACAGTCGAATAAAAAAGTATGCATATATGTATATATGTATATACCCGTATATAATATACAAGATCTTGCAAAGCATCGGCATTGGGAAAAACAGGAAAAGATTGTGGGTCAACGATCTTCAGAAAGGAACAAAATTGAACAAGTACGATAATTACATATCACCCTAAGCACCTTCTTTTTTTTTTTTTTTTGGTCTTTGTCTTTGTCTTTGTCTTTTTGTTTTTATTTTTTATTTTTTAAGTTCATATTTTCTATCATTGCTTGTAGGGTATTAATAAGGTTCCACCTCTGACCAAAATCATTGAAGTGAATTACCTATACCACGGTAGGACATTACCAGAAGATATCAAAAATAAAAAAGACAAGCTCTCATTTGATGTCCTATATATTTTAACTTCTATTTTCAAATTTTCTTCTACATCGATTTTCGAACTAAAATTAAATTTATTATTTAAATTTTACATTTGAACTTATATCCAAATAAATCAAAATAACTCTTATACTTTTAAATGCTTTGTCAATTGCGTCTAAATAGATCCTCGATTCCAAACTCCGTGGAAGGCTCAATTCATCAACTAAATTAATGAAGGGGGTTCCGTTTAATGATTACTCTAATATTTATATTTATTGATAAATATAATTAATTTAGTATACAACAGATAATTATAATAAATTGAATTATTGACAAAAATGTTTATGGTTGTTGATGAGATATTCATGTACTTCTATAAATATAGAAAAAATTATCCAATTGGCCATATTTTTTCATTTATTAATCAACATGGCATAAATTTTCTATCATGACCAACATGACACAAATTTTAGTTTTATTTTTGTGTCATATTAGTTTAGTGTTAATTTTTTGTGCCATGTCGGTACAATAGTTTTTAAATTTGTGTCATTCAGGTGCTTTTTCCTATAAATATAAGTCTGTAGAAGCTTTTATTAGAGTCCTTTGGTAGGATAGCATTTTGAAATCATGTGTTTTTCTCAACTTATCGAAAAAAAAAAAGACTAGGCATCCTTTTTTTTTTAAAAAAAAAAAGATAAAAGAAAAAGAGTAGTGGATGTCGTAACATCATATTAATTTGGATCGTGTAATTTGGTGTTCTATAGGGTATTTCATCAACTTAAGCTCATTGATGTTTCTAAAATCAAGAAAGAAAAATTCGTGAGCATGGGGATGGTTTAGGGCTTAGAATCTGAGAAACATATTGCTTTGTTTATGGGAAGGTATAGGTATTCGATAACTTAGAAAAAAATAGGGAACATATAGTTTTCTCATTCACACTAACCTATTAGCACCTAAATGAGACCTAGTTGACAACTGTAAAATCTATAAATATAGAAAGAATTACAAAGATAATTACAAAATCAGATAATAACTCTCACCACAATTTCGGTTGTATATGGACCTCCGTTTATGAATGCACGTATTTTATGTCACAACTCACAATGAGGCAAAAATTGTGCGGGTGAGACCAAATCGGAGCATAAGGAGAACTGCTCATAGTTGTCACTCTTTTATTTATTTATTTATATTGAATTTGAGGACTGAGATGATTCGAACTCTATACCTTCTGATGAAATCACGTATAAAATTACAGTTAGGCTCATAACCACCACTTAGTTCAACAAAGAATATAAAAATCCATATCTACAAAAATGTTAAAATTAATTGTTCATGAATATTGAAAAAAATACCAAATCAAGTAGTGAAAGCAAAGATCGAATTTACACTCCATATGATCCGGTAGATATTAGAACATTCAAAATACTGGCATGGAAACATTTTGTATGTCATGTCACATAGAAATTGCAGGATGCAGCTGCCAAATGAGGGGAATTATTTAGCCAGTTGGTCAAAAAAATAAACAACTATTTTCAAAATCTGAAATTAATTAACTTCTTATATTTTATGTGGCTCAAATTATGAACGGTGCATCATCCTGTATATAACTGTAAAATAATAATAATATATAGCAAAGTAAGTTTGTTTTCCAGCTAAAAACTGTAAAATAATAATAATAATAAATAAAAGATGAGGTAATTGATAGTAGAGAAATTTAGCGTATTATAATTAGGTATCGAATAAACACCTCGTCCTATGAAAACCATCTCTCTATTTTATTATTAAAAATAAAAATGAAAAAACTAAAAACGAGATTTCAGAATCAAACCACACCAAGACTAAAAAAAGAAAAATAAGAAAGGCAATAAGAAACAACCCCAAAATGTAAGAAAAAAAGAAACAACCAATGAAATCGATCCGATTTTATGTTTGCAACTTGAAACTCCTCAACTTCGAGTACAAATAACATTAGTATTTTTTTTTCCTTTGAGATCATATATCTCAGCTTCTCACAACTTATAATTGGTGTGCATTTGGTTTGCCGGTTGGACATGAAATTTTTAAATTAGAGTTATTTGACTTTTGAAAAACTAGTTATAATTTTTTTTTATTTTTTATTTATAAAAAGACAAAAACTGAGATGAAAAAGTACAATTAGTTAGAGTTAAACTAAAACACCAAACAAAGTATTAAGCTTAGAAAATTTATCTCCTAAAGCCTTCAAACCACTATTTCCATTTCTTTTTACGCAACCACATAATTATCAAGTTTAACTCCTTTCTTTGTTTTCTTGATTTGGAGTTAAAGTTCCTTCTTGATCGTCACCAACTTGATTCACCCAAGAGCCAAATGGATGTGAGTATTTAGGAGAAAGTGTCCTGCTCAAGATGTGTGATATCAGCCTATGTAACATTATTTGATCCAATATTACTATATTTATTATCACAAACATTCTGAAGGAAAAAAAAAGTTAAATAATTAATTATAGTCTTTAATCATTCGTGTATAGTAATTGATAAGGCAAAAACTATTCACAAATTAAGGCAAATTATTGTAAAACATATATGGCTGTGGAGAAGTTCTTAGGATGAAAATATATATCAATAGCGTTTTCATATTTAAAGAAATTATTTCGGAAAAATTATCGATATTGGTGGAATTTTCGGTAAAAAATTTCATGAAAAGTATGGAATATTTCTTTTATGTATAATATCTTTTTAATGTTTTAGGTAATGATACACAATAAAAAATGCATAAATAAACAAGTTTAACAGAAACACTTTATACACAATATTAGCTAGAAATCTCAGTACCAAAAGAAATCCTGTAAAGCGCTATGTAATACTGGAAACATGATATGCTAAGCTACATATATAGTGTACAAGTATGCTATAGCTAGGTGATAAACAAAACTATCACTTGACTAATGTGATAAACTTTTAAGAATAATAATAACAGATTGCTGATATTAATGAATTCTTTAGAGAGTTTCCAATATTGCTTTCGATATTTCTCCAATGGTCACCGAAATTGTGTAAGAAAAACACTATGACCTTACTGAAATCTATATATATATTGATATTTTTCAGTATTTTTACATCTAAAAAAATATTTCAAGACCTTCAAAATTTAAAAATTTCAATGAAAATTTCGACACTTAAAAGATATTTTTATACTTTCAAAATACAGAAATTTCTAAAATATCAGAGAAATTTTTGTCCATTACTAGCAAACCAAGTTGGTCCATAATAACACTTCGATACATTCTTCCAGAATGTGACCAAATTAATAACTCATATATATATACGCATATATTTATATAGACTATATACACACATAAATGAATTACAGAAATATGTGAAAGCAATATATCGACTTCATACACATAATTTGATTCAGTATATCAGAAAACTGCCGAAGAGAAACACGTATGCGAAAAGTCCGTATGCAATATTGCCATCAATTTGCAAAGTGTCAATGTATCGGGTTCAAGGAAACACTATCTAACTGGTCCACAAAATAAATAAATAAATAAATAAATCCAATTATAAATAATATATATACCAAATACATATGTGCGTATTTCCTTTTAAAAAAAATACATGTGTTTCTAGGTTTCAAACACACGTATTTATAGGGTTCATGTTATAATATATGAAAAGGAAGAAAGCTTCGTAACTTTTAATGATTCAACACCCCGATATATATATATATATATATGTGTGTGTGTGTGTGTGTGTGTAGCACATATTTATATGTTATTAATCGAACGAGGACTCCTTCAAAAATGTTTATAAAATGGCACGAACCATCAACATCAACAGAAAAAATAAAAAAAGAAGAGTAAAGTAGGATTAAAATGAAAGCGACATAAAGTATGAAAAACACATTATATTCGTAAAGATCGAATCTTTGAGTAAAACAAAATGCCCCAGTTATAAGGTACAAGAAAGGTGAAGACCCACGGAGTTGTCTGCTAATGGACATGAAGACCCAGTCTTGAAGGAAAAAAATGAACAGACAGTACTGCAAAATTAACTTTTTTAAACAAAATTAATTAACCTGGTTTTTATGCTAAAATAAAAATAAAAAAAAGACAAAAAGAGAACCTTGGCTTTGCTTTATTTATCTTGCGCTCGTGCCCTTTTTCTGGTTTACCTTTGGTGAAATTACGAATATCTTATAAATTAATGGTGGGATCATATTTGTAACAGATCCCGACTCAATCTCGTGAAGTTGAACAAGTATGTGTGTGTGTGTATATATATATATATATATATATATATTTATACAGGTAATTTTTAGAGAGGTCCATCTATTTTATAGTCTGAAAAAAAATAAGAAAATAACAAAGCTTTATTTGATGTCTCAAGACCCACTATAAAGGGCCTATTTACTAGGTCTTTTTGTCGGTGCCTTTCTTTTCTCATGTAACGATCCGTGTCTTCTTTTGATATGATATAATTTGCTTTAAACCTTATGCCCGTACGATTTTACTCTTAGGCTCATCCTAAAAGTCTTCATACTATTGGGAGATGGTCTTTTTATTTGTAAACCATCATATATATCCATTTCTAAGCGATGTGGGATTGTACAACTTACCATTTTTCCTTTTAGGTGACTGATGACTGTCACAATCATTTCACCTTTAGGGGCCTAATGTTCTCGTTGGCTACACTTTTGGTTAAGTATAGGCTCTGATATCATTTGTAACGACTCGTGTCTCTATTTAGTATGATATTATCCGCTTTGAGTCTCGTACCCGCATGGTTTTGCTCTTGGGCTCACCCCGAAAGACCTAATATCATTTAGAGGTGGTCTTTTTTACTTATAAACCATCACATATATCCATTTTTAAATGAATCTTTTTCCCTTCTAGGTACTGATAACTGCCACATCTCAAATGCTTTGTCTCGGAATTTATTTGAGGGTCCAATTTTAGATATATTTTTAAAGTTTTCTAACTTCGTAAACATGGGATGGAATTAATTGAAATTTTATAAATATATAGGGATTTTTTTTTATGGTAAATAGTATTTCTACTAGATCAAAGAAGACAAATAACAAGATTTAAAATATTCGAAATAAATAGTAATAAATAAAAAATATATTAGGTAAATAATCAATTTACTTGAAGTAAATAAACTATTTGCTTACAGAGTTTGCTGTTTATTATAAATATTTTTAAAACTTGTCATTTACTGTAATTATTTACTGTAATTATTTAGGATAAAAGATGTTATTTTCTTATTTCTTCCGTTTTTAAAATCTAATTTGAAACAAAGAGTGTATGAAGTCTAGTTGTCTTAATTTTAAGTGGTGTTTGGTATTATTTTAATTTGTTCTGAAAATGATTTTATTTTTTGGTATGATAATAAAAATTATAATATCTTTAAAATGAGGTTGGGATTGTTTTTGATATTGTATTTGATTATGTTTTTAAAGAAATTGATTTGGGTTAAGAAAAGGTGAGTTATGTTTAGGTATGTTTTCTAAAAATATGTATTTAGTTATATAACTTTAAACATGAAAATGGAAACGAGTCTTACAGTCTGTTTAGGACTATTTTGGGAATGATTTTACTTTTGTTGTGAAATACAACAAAATAGAAATGAGAATGTTTTGGTAATGATTTTGAGATATTTTCTGAAATTATTCAAAATCTTTACTGTCAAACCGTCCATGTAATATTTTTTCAACTCCTCGGACGACGGTTTCATCATGAAACCACGAATCTGTTGAAAAGAGATAACGAGATTAATAAAGAACAAAACAACTTAAAAAAAAAAGTATTTGTGTAGAAAAGAACACAGGAAACGAGAATTAGAGAATCACCTGGTAATTGTTTTAAAGAACAAAATCAAGGGCCGCTTTTGTGGTTTCTTAATGTATGAGAATTAGGGGAAAAAAAAGGTACCGTGTAGAAAAGAACATAGGAAATGAGAATTAGGAAATATATATTAGGGTCAGACCGTCCCCCTATTATGTAATGCCTAGGTCACGTTGATCGGTAAACTAACGAGCGATAGGCATCGAACTATGGTCCACTGACTTGTTCAGTACGCTTTCAATAGCCCAAATACCATCCGGAGTCTTGGGCCCGGTTCAACGTCTGATTCTTTACTTCCGATGAAGGTTCCAACGAACCTCGAGCCATTGTTCATAAATAAGATGTTCACCAATCATTTTATACACAATATTAGTTAGAAATCTCAGTACCAAAAGAAATCCTGTAAAGTGCTAAGTAATACTGGAAACATGATATGCTAAATTATATACATAGTGTACAAGTATGCTAGGTGATAAGCAAAACTACCACTTGACTAATGTGATAAACTTTTAAGAATAATAATAATAGATTGCTGATATTCATGAATTCTTTAGACAGTTTCCGATATTGCTTTCGATATTTCTCTAGTGGTCACCGAAATTGTGTAAAAAATACACTATGACCTTACCGAAATCGATATATATTGATTTTTTTTTTGTATTTTTATATTTAAAAGATATTTCAAGACCTTCAAAATTTGAAAATTTCAATGAGAATTTTAACACTTAAAAGATATTTTTGATACTTTCAAAATACATAAATTTCGGAAATATTGGAGAAATTTCTGTCCATTACTAGCAAACCAAGTTGGTCAATAGTAACACTTCCATACATTCTTCCAGAATGTGACCAAATTATTAACTCATATATATATGCACATATATATATATATATACACACACACACTGTATACACACATAAACGAATTACAGAAATATGTGAAAGCAATATATATCGAGTTCATACACATAATTTGATTCAGTATATCAGAAAACTGCCGAGGAGAAACACGTATGCGAAAAGTCTGTATGCAATATTGCCATCAATTTTGCGAAGCGTCAATGTATAGGGTTCAAGGAAACACTAACTAACTGGTCAACGAAATAAAATAAATAAATAAATCCAATTATAAATAAAATATATACCAATATACTTATATACGTATTTCCTTTAAAAAAAAATACACGTATTTCTAGGCATGTTATAATATATGAAAAGGAAGAAAGCTTCGTAACTTTTAATGATTCAACACCCCGATGTGTTTATATATGTGTGTGTGTATGTGTGTATACCACATATTTATATGTTATTAACCGAGCGAGGACTCTTTCAAAAATGTCTAGAAAATGACACGAACTATCAACATCAACAGAAAAAATAAAAAAGAAAGCGTAGAGTAGGATTAAAATGAAAGCGACATAAAGAATGAAAAACACGTTATTTTCGTAAGATCGAATCTTTGGGGAAAGCAAAATTCCCCAATTATAAGGTACAAGAAAGGTGAAGACCCATGGAGTTGTCTGCTAATAGACATGAAGACCCAGTCTTGAAGGAAAAATAGACCTCGTATCAATAAGAAGTAGTCTCTTTACTAACGAACTATTACATATATCCATCCCCAAGCGATGTGAGACTGCACAATTTATCATTTTTTTGTAGACACTGATGACTATCACAATCACCCCACCTTTTGTGGTCCAACGTCCTCATTGGCCACACTTCTGGTTGGGTATAAGCTTTGATTCCTTTGCCCTCCTTTGATATGATACTGTCTATTTTGAGCCTCATGCTCATACGGTTTTGCTCTTGGATTCACTCTGAAATACCAATAAGTGACGGTTTCTTTACGTATCATATATATCTATTTCTAAGCGATATAAGACTGCATAACTTACCTTTTTATCTTTTAGAGACTGATGACTATCACATTTCAAATGCTTGTCTCGGAATTTATTTGAGGGTCCAATTTTAGATATATTTTTTAAAGTTTTCAAACTTTGTAAACATGGGATAGAATTAACTGAAATTTTATAAAATATATAGGGATATTTTAATAACAGGCACTATAGTAAATAGTATTTGTACTAGATCAAAGAAAACAAATAACAAGATTTAAAATATTCAAAATAAATAGCGGTAAATAAAAAATTTATAAGGTAAATAATCAATTTACTTGAAGTAAATAAACTATTTACTTAATAAATTTGCTATTTGTTTATAAATATTTTTAAAACTTGCCATTTACTGTAGTTCTTCCTTTTTTAAAATCTAACTTGAAAGGAAGTGTATATGAAGTTTAGTTGTCTTTATTTTAAGTGGTGTTTGGTAATATTTTCATTTATTCTGAAAATGATTTCATTTTTGGTATGAAAATAAAAATTATAATATCTTGAAAATGATGATGGGATTGTTTTTGACATTGTGTTTTTGGTTATGTTTTTAAAGAGATTGATTTAGGTTAAGAAAATGTGAGTTGTGTTTAGATATGTTTTTTGAAAATATGTGTTAAGTTATATAACTTTAAACATAAAAATGGAAACGAGACTTATTGTCCGTTTAGCAGCAATTTAGGAATGATTTTATTTTATTTGTGAAATAGAAGTGATAGTGTTTTGGTAATGATTTTGACATATTTTCTGAAAATTATATTTGATCGTGTGCCTAGAGAATTTAGGTTGAGTACAAAAAAATAAAATTGTGTTTGGATATATTTTTAAATATATTTGTTGGGTGTATAAGGCTTATAAAATAAAAATAAAAATGGAAAAACAACTTTATTTTATTTTCTCGTTCATTAACAACAAAAAAAAAATGAAAAATATTTTTATCTTTTCGTTTTTGTTTTATGATTTTGTACAAAATAAAAATATTTCAAAATTATTTCCAAAATATTTTTATTGAAAATTGTAGGATTTATTTCTAAAATGTTTCCAAAACATTACCAAACCGGGTCTTAATTTCTATAGGCAACACTATATCTTGAGCCATTGATTTATTCTCCATGGACCTATGATCCGTACCTATCAATAGGGAAAAACACATTTAACTTGACATTGAATTAATGATATCTTAATTCCAAGTAATATACACGGTGTGTTCTATTAATCCATCGTGTTTTCTATTTGATCATATATTTTGTTCAAACGAGTGACCGAAGAATACCATTTTACAGCTTACACTGATGATCCCGAATTCTCCCTAAGGTTTTTTTTTTTCTTTTTTTTGTTAGATGGGGGGCTTCCCAATATCGATGTAGAGGTTCACAAACTGCAAATGGGAACTTTAGCAAAATGGCATAAATCAAAGCCTTGGATTGATTTTTATCACGGAAAATGAACTGTTGCAAAAAAAAATATTTATTAAAGTTACTAATTAGTTTTCATGGTGATACTGACTAGGAATTGGTAACCATTTGGTTATCGGTTGGTAACCACCTCCGATTTGGTAAGATACCGGATGGCAACCAACAGTAACCACCCACCGTCGGTAGGATACCAGATGGTTACCGACCGGTAACCATTTTCGGTGGGATATCAATTAATTATCAGTTGTTAACCATCTTTTCTGACAAGATACCAATTGGTTATCGCTCGATAATCATCTGATTATCGATCAGTAACCGTCAAATCCTTGGATTTTGTCACCTGAGAAATGAAAGAAATCATAAAATTTCATTAAAAATCACAAAAACTAGCGAACACCAAGAAAACATACACCAAAGTAAAGAAAAAACAAAAAGAACATCTCATAATATTGACGCTCTTTCTGCTTTTCCCGAGCGGCACCCTCGGGCACACCACGACTAGAAACGTCATATTTCGAAATCTTCACTGTCAAACAGTCCATGTAATATTTTTTCAACTCCTCGGACGACGGTTTCATCATGAGACCACGAATCTGTTGGAAAGAGATAACGAAATTAATAAAGAACAAAACAACTTAAAAAAAAAAAAAGTATTTGTGTAGAAAAGGACATAGGAAACGAGAATTAGAGAATCACCTGGTAATTGTTTTAAAGAACAACATCAAGAGCCGCTTTCGTGGTTTCCTAATGTATCAGAATTAGGGGAAAAAAAAAAAGTATTGCTCAGAAAAGAACATAGGAAATGAGAATTAGGAAATGTATGCGCAGGGTCAGACTTTGTCTCCACATTATGTAATGTCCAGGGTCACGTTGACCGGTGAATAAATGAGCAATAGGCATTGAACTTTGGTCTATTCACTGTTCAGTATGCTTTTCATAGCCCATATACCATCCAGAGTCCTGGGCCCGGTCCAACGTCCGACTCTTTACCGCTGATGTAAATTCCAACGAACCTCGAGCCATGGTTCATCAATCATGCGATACGGGTTTCAAAGGTTCCTTGGAGAGCCCGCAAAATCGAGAAAGTCCTTAGTTCAGTATTTGGCGTAACTGACAAACTTTGAATTGCAACATCCGATTGCTCGACGTGGGCCTCATGACTTAGGCCCACCACATATGACATTCGGTTTACTGTTCAACATGTGATGGTTCGATGTCAGAAAGTGCATCTTTGACGATCTCTATAACCATCAAGCCCACGATCTCACATACGTCCCGAATTACTAGGGAAGTGGGGAACTGCCCACTATCTCCCAAATAATGATCTGGACCCACTACTTTCCTTTTATAAATAGAGGGAGATACCACCATTTAGGGAGCTTCTTCCTTTTCCATACCAAAACTCTGCCAACATTTTTCAGAAGTGTTATGTGCATTTTTTCGTCAAAAATTTAATTGAGAGAGAAAATTCATAAACTTTTTCAAAGTTTAAGGAAAAGAATATTACAAATTAAAGTTCGGTGGGCATTTTATGACAACGCCTAATGTTCGAGGAAAAAAGTGTAATTTGTATTATCTTGTTATACCCTATATTTTGTTTATATTTTGAAAGTATACAATAAATTTTAAAAATTTCACATTAATTTTTATACGATTAGATTATAATTATTAGATAAATTTATGAGTTTTTCTCGGTCAACTGTTAATGTTGACAGTAGGTGGGAAGGAGGTGGATGGTGATGGGGATGGTGGTGAGAAGCATGAATCTTTTAAAAAAAAAAAAAAAAAACTCTAGATTCTATCATTTTTTAATTTTTCTTTGTACAGGAATTTTGGATATTCTTATACTAAAATGATGTATTGATCGAGTAAAAATATAGATTTGTCTATTAAATAACATATAATAATCTAAAATAAATGACTTTAAGATACATGATATGCTTTTAATAAAAGCAAAATACATGATAGAATATCGAAATCTTTTACTGACACCGATCGTTAAAGCCTTAAATCTTTTAAAAAGGACTCTTGAAAAGTACAAATCGAAAAAAAAAAATTACAAAAACAATAAGCTTAAATGGGTTACCAAAATCAGATTTTGATATAGTCGACCAAACTTACACCACTCTACAAGGGGAGATGAGAAATAAAAAACTATTAAAACTAAGCAATAGAGGAACATAAAAAGAACAAGTCCTACTAGGGAGAGATCCTAAGATCGCCCTTTCTTGTAGGAGAAAACAATGCATTTTATATTATATTTAATACATAAATCTATATATTTTGTCAGTCGACACTTTGTTTGGACTGTAAAATATCCAACATATATACCCTTTAGATTTAAATTTCTTCAATCATTTTTTTAACTTTGATTTTGAGGGTATTTACGGTATTTAGAGATCAAATAAGTGTTGATTGAAAAAAGTATAGATTTATATATCAATTGAATAAATTCTTGTGGTATAAAAATTTAAAATTTCAAAATGCTTAGTATACTTTTTAAATAAAAACAAAATGTAACATATAAAAAGATAAATAACACTTAATTTTAGTTTATCTTTCTCTGGGTATTTTTAGGTCAAAATTAAGTATCGACTATGAAAGGGTATAAATTTGAATATTAAACATAGTCTAGTGGTATAAAAAGAAAAAATTTCAAAATGAAAGATATTTTTTTTATAAGAGCAAATAGAAGGTATGAAAAGGTAAATAACCAAAATTAAAAAACTAAAATTAAGTATTATTAACCTTTTTATGCCCTGCATTTTATTTTATTTTATTTTTAAGAAAGTATACCATGCAATTTATGGTTCTGTATTTTTATACCAATAGAATATATTTAATACATAAATCCATATTTTTTCTCGATCGACACTAATTTTAATATTGACATTACCAAAAATACCCTCAAAATTAAAATTAAAAAGTTATTAATGTAATTTAAATTTAAAAGTATTTTGGGCCTTTTAAGATCCAAATGAGAAGTTGACCGATATAATGTATAGGTTTGTATGTTAAATATAGAAGTATGATATAAAATACCTGATGTTAAAAAATAGGATACACGTACTTTTTTAATTAAAGCAAATTACATGATATAAGAAGTGAATAATATTCCAACTTCTAGTTTTCTTTAGGGTATTTTTTGAATTTTTGGATAGAAATTAAGTGTTAATCGAGAGAAAATGTGTAGATTTGTATATTACACATAATATAGTGACATAAAAATGTAAAATTTCAAAAGAATAGTGCTTGGATCATCAACTCTAATCTCAATTTTTGAAGTACCGACTGACATGTCATATTTTTATTGATAGATGTAATTAATTGATGTGACAAAACTTTAAACACTTACTAATAAAAAAATGACAACTCATATACAATATAAGTTGTACTTTGGAATTATTGTTGATATCTGTAGCATTTATCATTTCAAAATACATGGTATAATATTTGAATAAAAACAAAATATGTAGTATTAAAATATTAATCTCTTTATTTCTTTATGATTTGCTCTATGTTGCTGACAAGTGTGTAGGTTTTTGTATACACAGCCTTGACGAGGTTTTTGCATCTATTTATTTTCTTTTTTAATTTTTTTCTCTGAATTGTTGCTAGCCTCTATCATTACCTTAACAGGCGGGCCAGTCTTTAATTTTTCTGAATGTGTTTTTCTTCAATCCATGAACGTCCAACATAAACTAATTCCGTTGAGCATAACCTGACTATATACTACCTATTATCTTTTATTGATCTTGATCTATTTCTTTTAATATTTTAAGGTATAATATTAATTTTTCTAATACGCGTAGGTAATATATGTATTACCTTGAGTCAGTGTCCAAGAAATTAAGTGTGATCTTCACTGGTTCTGTGACATTTTTAATTTCTTGATCTCCAATTTTTTAGTATTTTTCATGAACGACGTAGCCATTTTCGTTGCTTTCAATCCGAGTCAACAATTCCTAGTAAAGTAGTGGAATCAGCAAATTGCCAGCTAAGCCAGAGTGAGATCACAACTAAAATCGACTGCAGCTTCTTGGAGTCAGTACTGGCGAAAGAAAGATGTTCTAGTTGACTGCTCAAAAGACGTTCAGAAAATAATTCGGACGATGCTCCAATCCCGAGAATTATGAAGATTAGGCCGTGATCTAGCCTCCCTTATTCAATGGGGACGTGATTGCGAATTAAAGGGCGAACCTTCAATCAATAAGCGTGCATTAAAGTTGACCTATCCAAACAAGAATTCCAAGGTTTCGTTTGATAATTCAATTTAATTCTAATTAAATTATATTTTTTATATCAGTTTTTATCTTCTTTTTTTTTGGTAAAAAATTAACAAAAATTATAATCAGTTTTTAAAAAGTTAACCAACTACAACTTAAAAATTTCATCTCCAACTGGCGAGCCAAATGCAAGCTAAATATTAAAGAGGCTATGAGGTTTTTCATTCAGTTTATTTGTATTATCTCATTCTTAATGCTTCTAATTTATTGGCCATGAATTAGATGATTTTATATTTAGAATTCGGCACTTGGGAGAGGAAATTTTAGATATTGTTAAGAGATAATACAACCCAAGATTTTATAGAGTTCGAGAGGCCTATTATGCCTTTGAAGTTGTTTAAAAAAAATCATGAATCGTAATGAGTTTTTAATTCTTGGTTTTTATAGGGATATCGAAATTGGGTCTTAAAAATATGTTTAGCTCGGCACACGAGAAAGGGAGTTGAATATTATAGAATTCTTTGGCTTATATACTAGGTAAAATTGATTAGTAATAAATTGGCATAAAAAGACACAGTTGATGGCTACGTGAAATTGAACTTCTCAACTTTTCTCATATTGATTTCTTCTCAAATTACTTTCCAAATTGTTTTGTTAGCTTTGTTTTTAGTTTTTATATTTTATTATTATTATTGTGATTTAATTATCTAAATAAAGTAAGTATTATTTTAATTACGGTACTTAGTGAAAATTCGATTGCAATCATTGAGAACGACATCCTTATTCACTCTTTAATATTAAAAACTTGTCACCATACACTTGCGGTTTTGTCTTGATCAGTCCTTAATAAATTGAGTGCGAATATTGCCTTCTCTAATTGCTTTAATGCAAAGTAAATTTGTTTTGATTTTGGCTCTTCAGAACAAATGTTCATAGAACATATATAATCCTATAGAGGGAGTTAAGATTAATGAAATCTCAACTTTAAGCTGGTGTGTTTAGCACACATGAATTCTTTTCTAAGTTGGGGTTTTGGTCTTGTTTAAAAATCACATTCGGTGTTCTATTCTTAATTGAAAGCTTAGGTTATAATTTTTAACCAATGGGTATGAATGAAGTTATGATTAGTCTTTTGATTTGATATTCATTTACAGATGTGCACATTTTTAAATAATGTGACTAAAGCCTATGGTATATGTTATAATTAAATGCAAGTCTATGATGTGACAATTATTATCACAATCCATATAAAGTTTCACCAATTTTATTTAAATGGTGGAATTATAATATTATAAGCTATAGTTAATTCATGGTACGACAATTTAAAATTGTCATAAAGTTTGGTCATATTACTTGTCTATAGAACGTAGAAAGTAAGTGCGACCAATTGATGTAAGTTGTAGTGTTAGTGAATTATCAAATCACCTTATACTGTAGAAAAGTTATATTAGCAGTGCAGAAAGAGAGATAACAGTCTTAAGCTTTTCACAGATAGAATTCCTACTACAAATGGGAAATGCACCATTGGAATTTGACATCAACTCTAGACAGATCCAATTTAGACTGTCTACTTTTTCACAGATGAAAATTAGACAGGTTAACATTTATACTGTCCACTTCTTTGCAGATAAGAACTAGACAACATACCCGATGGCAGTATTGGAACTTGGAGATTAAGTTTCCTCAACAGTATAGGATTATACTGTTCTATCTTAGTAGTATCAAAACTTGGTGGCCAAGTTTTCAAGGCAGTAAAGATTTATATTATGTAGTCTTCTCACAGTATGGGACATTGGATTCGTGCTATTGGTAGACAAAGGATAATACTGTTGGGATCCATATGCAGATCAAGATTTTATCTACTTAGGATAATATCTAGAAAAATCCCTATTTTCTTAAATTTAGAATTTCCGATCTAACGGTTGAGAAGAGATAAGACCAAAGGAATAAGGGGCTAGGAATTTTCAAGACCATATGGTCTATCCTTTCCCTAAAAAGCGCCACCTTAGTCAAAGAGGCAAGCTTTGCTTCTTTTCTTCACCATGCTCAATTCATGCAATGTTCATAAGGGATTAGACTATACGATGCATGCAAAGCCATGCTTATGCATGTTGACCAAAATTCTAGACAACCATTAAGTTAATCAAGGTTGATTAAGTGTGTGGAAAAGATTAAGCTAAGGGTGAACAAAATTAGCCAAGTTAATCCTTGTTCATTAGTGTGGGTCTATAAATAGGTCACACTTATCTCTATTTTTAACCTTTAGTCATTTTACCACTTAGGAAAAATCCTCTCCAACTCTCTCTATTTTCCCACACTTTCTCTCCCACTTTCCCACTAGCCAAACGCCACCCTAGCTCACAAAATACTCAAAATTTCTCCTAATTCTCTTTACAAAAGTTACTCTATGGAGTCCTAAACCTTATTCTGGTGGGAAAACGAGCTCAGAGGTAGTGATTTCTCCACTTGTCATTGTGTTTTACTCTTTTTAAGTTTCGTTTTTTTTTTTAATAAGGTTTTGTGCTTAGAAAAGTTGTCTTTTGATGTCTAGTTGTTGGAGCGTTTCTAGAGTCTAGCTAGAGACCATGTGTGGTATAATCTCTAGATCTCATTTTGGTAAGATTGCAAATATGTTTAAGTTTGGTTTTTGGTGTTGGTGATTTGATAATACATGTAGATCTATATGTTTTTAGTTATGGTTATGGTATGATTATGGCTATGTTATGTTTTTATGCTTGTTGATGCAAAAAGTTTTGGTAACAAACTCAAAACAACGTTTTTAGATTGTAACAAAGTTCGTTATAAAGTTTATGCTAGAACGGATTTTTTCGAGTTAAAAACTGCTAAAAGAAATTTGAAGAAAAACATGTTGGAACATGGATTATGGTGTTTAATAATGTTGTGAGTGTTCACAAACAAGAGAATATGCTCTTTAAGCAAAGATTTTGACAACTTAAGTAAAAACGGTAAAAACCGACTTTTAATGGCGATTTTCAGAGTTTTGAGAAAATGGAGCCTTTAACGACAAAATCGGACAGTCAAAAACACGAAAGTTTTAGAAAACAGAAAAACAAACAACCTTAGTGAAGAAAGTTTTGTCAAAATCCTTACGGTTTAAAAGATACGATTTTCTTAAAAAAATCCAGAAAAAGGGAAAACAGGAATTGCAGTGCTGCAGTGCCAGGAACTGCAGCGCCCATTCCTGGCACTGCAGCGCCAGTGCATGGGTCCAGCAGTGCTGCAGCGCTGTGTTTGCAGAGGGGCCGACGGTGCCGGGCTGAAAAAAAAAAGGGGGATTTTAAAAGATGAGTTTTGATATTTAAAATACATGATATTTTTATAATAAGATACATTTTTAGAAAGATGGTTTTGTTGTTTAAAAGTGTATTTTTCTATAATAATGAGTTACATTTTTAGAGAAATTGGATTTTAAGATATAGTATCAAAATGAAAGTTTTGATACTAAAAATGAGAATATGAAACTGGAATTTAATTCCAATTTCTCTAAGAATGGTAAAGATTATTTTGAAAGTAATTTCAAATAAGTTTTGGAAGATTCCATATAGTTGGAAAAAAAAAATTAGAATTTTAAAATAAGATATCAAAATTTATAATTTTGATATAAAGTTTGAAAATGAGATTAGTTATTCTAATCCAACCTTTGTTGAATTAATTAAGGACATTATTTCAAAGTTAAGAAACACCATAACCATATAACCAACATTAATAAGGGATTAATTCCTTAATTTTCATTTTAAAAAAGGAATTTAGATAAAATTACGTCTTGAGAGTATTAAATTAATACTCGTACCGGATATGTCTTTCAAGACAATACTTGACCATAGTCTAATTGTTAAGACGCGGATAAAGTGTACGCAAGGTAAGTACAAACCTTGCATACAGTATGGAAATAGTAATTATTTTCCTAATGTTTAGATTAGGCACATACAATGTTAGGATCTTGTGACTTGAATCCATGATTATGCTATGTTAGAAGGATGTCATGATATGTTATATCATGATAAGTTATGAGTATGCAATGATATGCCATGATGATGATTTACAAATATGCCATGATCATAGGTTATATGTATGCCATGTTCACATGATGCCATGCTATATATAGATGTATTACTTTTATAAGTATGCCACACTTTCAGAGTATGCCATCTTTTATACTTATGCCATGAATTACAATTATGCCACACTTGTACACTTATGCCATGTTTTCATTTGTGCTATGGCTTAGTTTATGCTATAGATCTAATGTCATGTCATTGCGTATGAACAATGACAAATAAGATCACAGCTTATAAGCGCTAGTCTTAGACCAAATCTTTGAATAAGACTCTAATAGGAGTATGAAGATAGACATACTCAGATAAGATTAAGACTAATACAAAGAGTAGTAAGGTGTCATACCAACCTCTCTTAGAGTGTGGAGGAATTTAATTTAGTTTTGGTTTTTAAAATGTCCATATTCGCTTCTAGACTTGAAAGAGACCTTGGAAACCTTATTAACTTTTTAAGTAATATGCGCATTCGGTATGTGCACATAGGGGGCCCAAAACATAGGCTAGGATAAGAAATTCATAACGGAGAATAAGACTTCAATAATCGAGAATAATCAAATTACGCTTATTTTCCATAATAAAACATAATCGGATCATGCATCCACATATATATGCCATATTCTCTATGTTGTTATTTTTGCGAGATTAAGTTTGTACTTGCTGTGTAAAAGCTCATTAGATATATGAATTAAGTTGTTTTATGATTGTAACCCAGTGAAAAACTATAAATAAAATAAACTATGAGAAAAAAATCAACAGCAACTTAAAAAAAGGATTACTTTCACGAATAACCCCTAAAGTATGTACTCTATTTCACTTTGTCCTCTAAAGTATCAAAACAGTTCATTGTGGTATATAGTTTAAGGGGTATTCATGAAATTTATCCTAAAAGGAAATTAATTAGACAATGAAAAAAATCAACGATATCATTTAACATACCTCATAATTCTTTGGACTACTTTTATTTCACTCTGTTTGAGGATTTTTTTTAATTTTTTGTAATTAAAGAATTAAATTAATAAAGGATGTGATTGTTGATCCTTGTGTTGTTTTTTAGGCTGCACATTGTTTTTTTTTTTTTTTTCCCGTTAGTTTACATATGTATTTATAAACATATGAATTACTAATGTTGTTTGTCATTAAAAAAAAAAAAAAACTTTTTCTTGTAAAATTTTTAATTTAACCTCCAAATAAATTCATCAGGGTGCATTTTTTAAATTTGAATATATCGAATGTATTGAGAGGAAGATGTCTCCACTCAACATAATGATACTTATTCAATTTATCTAAGAGATTATACAAATGAATTTATTACCTCTCATGTATTAATATAAAAATACCTGAACTTAGGGTTTTTTTTTTTAAAAATAAATTTGTTTGCTCTGTTTTAAGGAATCTGAAATTATGGATTATAGGTTACAACATGATACATTGTTTTCTAGTAGTTTGATTCTTTATTTCTATGCAGATATTCTAAAATAGAGAAGTTCTAAAATAAGCAAAAAAAAAAAAAAAAAAAAAAGGTTGGTGAAAAGAAAATTGAAGTGGTAGAATACTTTTTATTTATAGAAGTAGTTAGGGGTATTTTGGAACAGAGGTGGTGTGTAATAAGTAAATTTAATTATATTTATTTTAAGAATGCTGTGGGTTTAGAAGGGGGTGTGAAGAGCCACCTATCTATATATCGTGTAGTTTAATTGTTTCTTCTTTTTTTTTTTTTTTTTTTCCTTTCTAGTATTTTCTTTTCTCTTTTTTTCTCTTTTTTTACGGAAGTTATGAGAGATAATTATTTAAAGCATTTTAATGACCAAGTATTTTTAAGAAGCATGATTACAAGGTATTTAAAAGTTAATGTTCAAATTTTAATAAGGTTTTAAAAAGAACAATTATTCTGAAATTTTAAGATTAAGATCAAGTGTTTTAAAGTAAATTTATGATAAGTAGTAGTTAGTAACGACCTATGTAGTCAGGTCGTTACAAAACACATATCTAATGAAGATGAGTTCTTGACGCCATCGAAATCGTCATTTATTTTTGTCTCCAATAATGAGGGTAAAAAAAAATATACATGAATATGTTAGTTGGAGGATATTCAGTATTAAAAGAAAAAACTATAATAATACCATCGATGTATCGAGTAGGCCTTGGGCTTCATTTGGTTGGCAAGCGAGATGGAGAGGGAAAGCGATAAAGAGAGTGTCAAACCACTGTTTTTTTCTAAGAAATAGAGGAGAGAGGAAAGGTGAAGGGTGTGAATCTCCCTCCGGATTCACCATATTGCATCTTTTCATCTATAAAATGATGTAAGCTCTCACTCATATTTGGATGTGAAAATACCATTTTAACTTTAAAAAATTTTAATAATAAATTTGATAATTAACAGACAACTTAGTTGGTAGATAAATAATTATTGTTCATTATTTCAATTCTCTCTATCTTATCAAATAACTTGAAAGATTACTTATTCTCCATCCTCTACTGAACGGAGCCTTAATTTTTGAATAAAAAAGTGTCGTAATTTAATTTCCTTGCCCTCTAAATAGAAAATGCCCAGAGCTCACCCATTCTCATTATGGCACCAAAAAAAAGTTCAGTTATGGATCCTAAATTGTTCAGAGCTGCAGCTTCTGGGGATGAACAAGCCTTCATTACTGCTGACAAATTAATTAATGAAAGCTGTAGTTGTTTTTATTACATATATTAAAAACGGTCGATTTTAAATTAATTTGCTGCACAAATACTGTAAAATTGATATACTGGATGTTTCCCTACGTGTAAACAGCAGAAGTACACTTCCGTCGATCGTCAAGAATTGCAATCCACGTTCCGTTGACCAACTTACGATAATATTCTTAATTATAAACTATGATATAACTTATTTATTATATACATACGTGACATAGAGAATTAAAAAAAATATATTTTTAAGGACTTTGGTGCAGTGTATGAATGTTGACCTTAATTAGAAATTAACACTGAAATAGTGAATGTGTCTACTTAAATATTGTTGTTAAATGAAAACAAAAAATGTCTGTTAAATTGTAGTAATTACATTTTCAGAAATATTTAATGCGTAGTGTATCAATAATCTAAACTCTACTTTAATATTAACAATATGTAACTTTACCAAATAAAAAACACCTACTTATTTTTTATCTCATTAATTTTTAACTAACAACACAGCTAATATAAATATTTAAACTGTAATCGAAACGACCAAAATCCAGCTTAGAAAAAAAAAATTATTCTATTTGTTGGTCTTTGTTATTATATTTATTTATTTATGATTTGTTCTACTACTATGCTGACAAGTGTAGATATTGTACTTGTTCTGCCAACGGATGCTCATGTGCTAGCTTTGATAAAAATTATAAAAATAAGTTTCTCGTAAAGAATTTAACGAGATCATATCTCTTATATAAAACCATAATCTTATTTTCATATCATAACATAATCATATAACATATCTGAACCCATCATAACCTTGTTCATATTTTCTTCATAACATGAACATATAATCATAATATTTAGGATAGCATAAAACTTTCCCATCATGTTCGCACATCTCCTAATTGCCACCACCAAGCTAAGGCACCGTCCAATGTCATCCCCATACTTAACCTTTTTTTTTTTTTTTTTTTATTTATTTATGGGACAAGAGTTCCACAAATACAACATATAACCTTTATAATGTTGATCCAATCCCTTAACATGAACAGTTCTCGGCTATCACTATATCCGGAGTATCATTTTCCAGCATAGCCATTGATGAAATACGCTTGCAAGATTCGAACTATTTCTAATCATAAGAAAAATAACTTTACTTACTTGGGCCGTGGCGGAAACGATGTGAAGCAAGGTGAAGTAGGCTGGCAGGATACCGCTCTGATACCAATCTGTAACACCCCAACCTACGTAGGGCTGTTACCATACATACTTGAACTTACATATAGCTTAAACTTATTTAGAGAATTGAGAATAAATTTTTTTTTTCAAACTTACAAATATAAATAGGGTTGCTCATATGGTAAACTTATCATACATACATACTGGAATGAAAAACAAATATAATTCTTACAACTTACTCGAGTCTTTAAATCCTCATATTTCTTTTTGTACAACGTAACTTGCTTTAAAATATATATGTATATATATAAACTTAACAGAACTTGCGGAAAAATTTACGTAGTGGTATCCCACACCGCCCTTTACCCGTCGCATCGTCCACCTGGCCCACCAATTAAGCTGCAGGCCTCTTACCTACAGTATGAAATATACTGATGAGCTTTCGCCCAGCAAGTACAAACATAATCTCACGAAACGTAACAAATATCGTGTAACTTATGCATGAATCAATTATGTACAATTATGAATCTTTTATGATCAATTATTGACTTGAACTTATTATCTTGCTTAACATATGGGCCCCTTGTGTACGTACCAAAAGTGCGCAATCCTCAGAACGTCAGGGTTTGCAAGACCCTTAATAATTCTGGAAATCATAAACATAACCCTTCACGATCTAGCGGAAGGTTGATTATCATTATACCCTCACGCATCAACGAGAGGTTGATAATCATAAACTTGAACTTGAAACATGTATCCTTCACGATCTGGCGGGAGGTTGGTACGACACCTTACTTGTCTTGGTTTAGTCTTAGTCTTGTATATTCCAAGGCTAAGAATCTTTAATTGTGATCTTATTAATCATGATGCACATGAGACATAATCATGGCATAACCATAAATCATGGCATAACTTGAAATATCATGTCTTATCATGACTTAACGTAGCTTATCATAGCTTAACATGACATGGCATAGCATAGCATGACATAACATAACATAGCATATCATAACATAGCATAGCATGGCATAACAGAGCATAGCATGGCATAACATGGTATACATGGAACATGTCATATATTTGAAAATAGCTTACTATTTGTCATACTGTAGGTGAGGTTTGTACTTACCTCGTTTACTATGTCCGTTAATGTGACGTTCCAAGTCCGGACACAATAGCAGATTATCTCCTGCTATAATAAAGGTCATAGGTAAGGATTAAAAATGTTGGAGGATCTAACCAACATTCATACATAACCTTAGTTATATGTTCCCCATATATGCACATGATAACTTACTTGGTTACAATAAGTAACCCTAGTGTACATGGTCTACCACACCTGGATTATAACTTATTAGGTTACATAGGGTAACCTTTTGGGTTTTGGGCCCAGTCTAATAATCTGGGTATCCTTCTCGATTACTGTTGGTCATCATCTAGTCTACCCAATTTTAAGGAAATTTGAGTCTAAATTCCCTTTTATTTTTCTTTGGAAAAACTTAACATTTATATCTCTTTTTATACAAAAACCCTTTGTTTAACTTATAAAATTTTGGGATTCCTAGAATGGGGTTTGAAAAAGTCATTAAGTGTTGGAACTGCCGTTGGAACAGTTTCCATAATTAACTTATCAGTGTTTGTGCAAGAATGCCCTTTTTCTTGCACTGTTTTCGAAAATCCTGTACATGAATTTACTGTTTCCTGCACAGTTTTTATAAATCTAGTTTTATTTAAAAATATGGGCTGAATTTGAAAAATTTGTCTCACGAAAGTTTTAGATCTCGAAAAATCCTGCAACTTTCGTGTTTTTCACAAAACCCAGTTCGGACTCTAACCCTTTCGTTTTCCCCGTTGAACTCACCTGGCCGTGCATGAAGTTTGGGCACGATCAGGCTCGGATTTTTATCAAAACTGAGGCCGTTGGAGCCTTATTTTGGAAAACCGTTCACGTTGGTCCCTAGGAAAAACCCTTATCTACAACTTTCATGTTTTAAGTTTTTTCCTAATTCGGCCTCTAAGGACCTCAAAATCTGTTTTCCAGAAAACTGGCCAGTTTTTACCCGAACTGGCAGTTTTTGGTTTTAAATCCACTTTACGTCCTAATACGTGCACTCTACCTCAACCGGCCACACCGGGAGCCTAAGATCAGACATGCAGTGCATTTCTAACGTAAGGTTTTTATTAAACACATAATCAAACATTCTCATGCAATCCATTATTTATTTTGCACCAATTAGGTTTTGCATGGGTTTTAGGTTTGCATAAACCATTTCAACATTCAAGGTTCTAACCTAGCAACCTAACATACATATTCTTCTTCATTCTTAAACATATTGGGGACATACAACATTATCAAACACTTAGCATGCAAACCATAAGTTCATGCAATCAAAGCATAAAATCATGCAAGCATAAGTGTTTATTCAAGCAAAATTCATAAACCAAACCATCCTTAAACCTAACCAAGCACATAATCTAATTATTTCTAAACTAGGGCATAAAATTAAATTGAGCTTATGCTCTTACAAATTTCAACTTGAAATACACTTAAATTTCAAATTGAAGCTCAATTTAAAAAGCTTAGGGCCAAGGGAGATTTACCTTGATCAACAAAAGAATTTGGTTAGGATTTGATCCAACTTTCTCTCCCCCCTTGGTTTCCTTCACAATCGGCCTTGCTCCCTCCAATGGGTACCAAAAATTTTTCAACCCTAGCTTGTTGTTCTAGCTAAAAATCCGACCACCCCCCTAAGTTTTTTTCTTTTGAATTTTTGATTTTCTCTTTTCTTTCTTTCCTTCCTTATGCTCGGTTTTTGAGAGAGGATTTTGGCATGGTTTAGCTAGATTTCACAATTTTTTGTGAACCAAAGTCCACCATTTCACCTATTTATAGGTGAAATTTAAATTAATTTTGGATTTATTTTTAATCCAAAATTTGCTTAGAAACCCTTGAGACAAGAATAATTGCACAAAAATTTGCACAATTACCCTCTATGTGGCCGGCCATCTTGGGTGCTAGGTGGCAAAGATTTGATTTCTTTCCACATTTTTTTTAAATCAAAGTGATGTCATAAATCCATGGTGATATGATGTCATCATCCTAAGGACTTGTTTGGATTTTTCCTTAATGTGCAGTCCATTTTTATGCTAACACAGATATTTTCAATACTGCTATCTACTAAT
Source organism: Ficus hirta (assembly GCA_038430175.1). Taxonomy (NCBI): domain Eukaryota; kingdom Viridiplantae; phylum Streptophyta; class Magnoliopsida; order Rosales; family Moraceae; genus Ficus; species Ficus hirta. The sequence goes on from CM076590.1 coordinate 4,943,946, forward strand.
AACAGCATTTTTACACTAAACTGTAGTCCAAAATTTATCTGTGTAAAAATGGACTATATAAAAATTTTCTTATAACTTGAAGCCATTTGGCCCTTGTTACCCTAATTAATGTGCTTGATTTTTCTACGGTGGTTTTAAATCTTATTCATGCTATTTTGTCCGTAAAGACAGTTTTCGAAGTATATTTCCCATACTGCTTATCATATTACAGTATAGTCATATCTTTGACCTTTCTAGTCAACCTTTGACTTTTTCGGTCAAATTTTGACCAACATAAAATCATAGAATTTTTCTTCCCTTTTTGCTCAAAGGTCACATACTTGACTAAGCAAACTGCTTATTGAGTCTCATAGTTAATTAAATGAGAACTCAAACATTTACTGATAAAATTATGAATTTCACATTGATACTCATAATTTTCATGAAATATTACATAAACACTTAATACAAACTTAAATTTCTTATGTACAAGGAAATCATGAGTCCATAGAAATTTTGGTTATTACACTAGGAGACGATGTGTGATATGCCAGGGTTATGGTTTGATGTATGTTATGATGTGTGATATGCAAAGTCTAAGATATGATTACGACTTATGTATGAGTGACATCACGAGGCATGTTCACCAATTCTTAAGTAAGAACAAGATCAAGTATGAGATGATGAAAAGCAAGTATGATGGCAAGCGAGCTTGCCTGTGTCGTACCAACCCGCGTTAGGTCGGGATGGACTATGGTTTGAGTTGGAAATGGACTGGCCGCCCCAACCACTCCATAGTCAATTATAGAATTACCAAAGAATTCGAGGAATTTTCCCATCATCGGATCTCAGTTTATGTCCTCCTTATTGAGCTTCATCAAATTTTACTGATGGAATCGATCTTAATTGAGGGTTATGCCTCTTGTATCACAGGGTTATTTCATCTTTAGCATTGGTGTTTGTGCTCAATTTTAATTTGAATTATAATTTTCCTTTAAAAAAATCAAGATAAATCATTTATCTATCAAGTAAAATCGTTGTTATTAGTAAATCTTTGATTTACATTGTTTTTTTTTTTTTAAGTTTACAACTTCTGCAGTAAAATTTGATTACCATGAAATTTGATTATTTGTACCAGTAAATTTTTATTTACATTTTTATTTATTTATCTATATTATATTTTTATTTTAGGGTTCGTTTAGTGAATGAGTTGAGTTTTAGGTAGGATAAAATTTTTATATTTAGATTTAATTAATTTTTAAAAAAATAATTATAAATTTTGTTTATTTAAAAAAAAAAGATAAAAATTTAAATGAAAAATTTAAATTAAATTTGAATTAAGATAATTCATCAAATATAGACTTAGTTGTTGTGAAGCTTCTATCATAACCCTTGACAATCGGGTCTCTCATGATTATTTTATTTTATATATTTTTATATTTTTCTTCAGTGGATTACAACCTGGCTATACTAGCGTCGTTATCTTTTCTTCTGAGTCTATGTCCTTTAATATTAGTTTATTGATTTTTCTTATACGAGTCGGTGATATGTATGACCATGAGTCAGTATCCGGGAAAGTGTGCTCTTCGCTGTTTTTGTGACATTTTTCAATTTCTTGTTATCCAAATTTCTATGTTTTTGAAGAACATAGCCATTTTTCAGTGATGTTGAGGGTGAATTTCGTCACTCAATTGGTGCCATCCAAATTTCTTCCTTTTTTTTTTTTTTTTTTTTTTTTGAGGTACTTACATAAAATGGTCAAATCCCAACACTCCTTTTAAAATTGAACATAAACAATAATATTTGCAAATTGAACGTTTTTTGTGCGATTACCTAAGGTTATTAAGAAATGTATTATACGGTTTATTTCGTCGATTCAATTTTATGTTATGATTGGAAAATTCCGTTTCGTCCTTTGTTGAGGGGATATATCTCATTTTGTGATCGAAGATTTTGACTCACGTTTTCTTTTTTAAACATGTTTACTGATCCATTTAATTATCAAAAAAGATGTTTATTGATCCAGATACAACAAAATGACATGGACAATACAACATTGATCCATATAAAAACATATTTATTGAATAACAATATGGTCATTTGTCACTTCAATGATGATACTTTATAATACGATATTTATATTACAAGATCCTTATCATTATATTGCATATATTTGATCACTATCATATTGATCGTGCGATTTTAGAAGAAAAAATATATTCACCAAATATAATTTATAAACATATTGGGTTTATCAAAATGATAATAACAGTGAATAAAAAAAAACAATAAAAGTTATTCATTAAAACGTTCAAATACATAATACGATGCTTTTAGGAAGTTTTGAATTTCTATCTTCAAGTATTAAAAATGGGTAAATAAAATTAATGTGGCTATTTTTTTAAGGACGAAATTTATCCTTTTTTTGTTTTGAACATATTTTAAAAGCATGATTCTGTTTGAACCGTTTATATAAATGATCCATTTTTTTGTCCTAAATTAGGTTTTTTATTACGTTAAATAAAAAACCCGGTCTTCTTTTTTTTATTTGCTTATGTTTATGATATTTCGTATTATGTTAACTGTTGTAATTAAGTTTAGTCGTATTAATGGATTACTATTCATGTCAATGACGTATATGTGTAAGCAGATCATTATAATTCGTGAGGACCTAATAAATACAAACCTGAAAGCTCTTAGAAATTTCGTCGTTGAACGTTTTTTTTTAAATTTAATTTTTAATAACGACATAACAGTTTCCGCGTTGTTTGATCAATCGCCTCACTCTTTAGGGTTGCAAAATAATTTATTTTAGATAATACCTGTCAGGTTAATGATGTCGAATGCAATTCTTAATGAAGATGAGCATTTGATGCCACCTAAATTGTCATTCATTTGGTCGTCTCCAAATAAAGTATCAACAGACAGAAAATTACTACAAAAAAAAAAAAAAACCTTTCACGACATTTAAAAATTGTCGTAAAACCGATTCCATGACATTTTTTAAAAGGTTGTGGAATGGGGGTGCCGTGAAAAGTATTACATTTTTTATGACATTTTTTTTGATGTCATGATCCATGTCGTGAATTCGTTGTCCTCGACATTAAAGTGGTGTCATCTATTACCTTCCGTTTGGTATGTCTTTACATATGACAACAATTAAAAAATATCGTGATTGGTATATATCACATCAGTTCACAAATGTCATAATAGATTTGTATCATAGCAGTTTTTAAATGTCGTGATTCATACATATTGCAATAATTGAAAGATGTCGTGATTAGAAACAATTTAAGACATTGAAAGAATGTTGTTTTTGGAAAACCATGACATTCATAAGATGACGTGGAAATCATTCCATGACATTGGATAAGTGTCATGTATTGCTAAATTATTATTTTTTTATTGTTGATTATTTATAATTATAAATACAAATTTTGGAATATACAAATTATTGAAAAAAATAAATTTACTAAAATAATATTATTGATTATTCATTATTTATAATTGTAAATGCAAATTTTGATTCATATAGTCAAAAAGAATACATTATTACACAACACGAAAAATAAAACTTTCGGTCTTAATAAATTCCCAAGAGCCAATGTCAATGCATTTGAATTGAAGGTATTGTTCAAGGAATTCCTTGGTTATCTTTTAGTTGTTCTCATCTTGGAAGAATTGCTTCAGTCTTGCCCATCTTTTTCACCATTTTGGGCAAGTTTCTTTCTCAACTTGGTTCCTCCTTTGGCTGCAATACAATAAAAATCAAATTATTCTCTCTCTCCACATCACATGTGTGCAAGTTTATATGCATGGAAGCAAGTAATGATACTAGGACCAATACTTTAAGATATGACTTTCTCATAAACATACCTCAACATAGCCGAAGGTTGTTCGATGTTTGGAACTGCCCCGTGTTGAAGTATGAATGAGCCAATTCTTCAATACTCTCAAGCCTGCAAATCATTGTCCAATGTACATTATAGTTCTAATTTAGAGAAGTCGTCATACGAAGCAAAAGAAAGAAAAAGTTGTTTGATCCAATTAGAAATGGAAAGGTTTATACTTGGTTTCCTGTTCATATGAATTCTCACCTAGATAGAATCTAACAAACATTCAAAAAAATATATATGATAAACTTTTTTTATTAAAGCAATAGTGGAGGTTCTGTTTCGGTGCCATTAAAGGCCGTGAATGAGGGCGTTCGATTTCGATCCAGCGGACGATTGTGGATAAGACTCTGTTTTGGAATTGCAAAAACCGTTACCACAAAATTCAAACTTGAAAGCAAATAAATTTGATAAGAGAAATAAATTACCTATGAGCATATTGGGGGGGAGATTCTTGTGTGAAGCAGAGATAAAAGAAACAAGGAATGGTGGACGATTGTGGACGATTGATAACAGCGGACGATTGTGGACGAGGCTCTGTTTGGGAATTGCAAAAGCCATTACCACAAAATTGAAACTTGAAAGCAAATAAATTTGATAAGAGAAATAAATTACCTATGAGCATGTTGGGGGGAGATTCTTGAACCAAATGAACCTTTTAAGTGTCCATGAACTGTTTGAAAAACTGAAATCATTTATTCCGCTTAGATACTACCGTTCCAATGCATGCCACACTGCAGCAACTATATAAGCACGGAACAAATTTTAATTCTCCCAGCCCAGTTGATTAAGAGAGCAGATATGAATGACTCAAAAAGTTCTCAAACATAAGTATCTCTACGGAAGCTACCCATGTCAAAAATATTATACCTTGTCTCGAGAGTTGTCTGTACTGATGATATCTCTGGAGGCACCTCTGAACAAGCATTAGTCTGATCTGCACTGCCGGATGACCCATCATTTGATTCAAAAGCTTCAGAGATTGCTGTTGTAATAGAAAGTACCAGTAATGGCCTTGAAATCATCTGGAAGCATGACAAATTATTATCACTGTCTACCCAAGAGATTCAGTGAATCGCATTGAGGCAAAAATTTCACACGGGCCAATAATAAGAAACTGAAGTTCGCTACTTCGAATATATTTATCAACATTGTTAGCAATTGATACAAAGCACATAAAATGTACACTAATAGCAAAACACTCCACTAATCTCCAAGAACAAACCTGTATGCCCTTGACCAAACCCTTGAAAGGAGCAAACCTCTGAATCCACTTGAACGGTGGAGAGCACAGAACTTGCAAACCCTGAAGACCGTGCCATGCAAAGGGACACTTGGCCTTTGAGAACCTCCTAACAGTCTCTAGAGCAGCAACTTTTAATGGAAACAACGCAGCATTACCAAAAACTGCACCGTTTCCACTCTTCCCATGGCATATAGAAGCTATTTGCATAAAAGAAGGCCGTGAAGAGACTTTATGGGCAGAAGTTTAGGGTGTTTGGTTGAAGGTAATCAAATGTAATCAGATACCTGACAATCTTTTTAAAGTAATCAAATTCCTAGGAATATTAGATTATAGTGTTTGGTTTTTAAAGTTAAATTTTAAAAGTTAAAGGGATAGTTGTGTCTAAATTATTTAAATTTTTAAGATTACCTTGGTATTTAGATAAGGGGTAATCTGAAACCTAAGGGGGGAGGTGGGTTTCAGATTACCCCTTTATAAGGGCATCTGAAACCCATGGGTTTCAGATTCCCAGATATCTTAAAATAAGATAACCTCATAACAAACATGATAATATTAAGATTCCTATTCCTTTATAAAAGATTACCCCATACCAAACAAGACAATACTGGCCCTCTCAGAGCTCCTACCAAACTCAGAACTCCGCATTGAGTCCCCCATTTAAAGAGCACGGCCTCTTAAGAGTCTCGGTCAAGTAATATCTAATGAGTCAGTCCATAAGAGAGCAGTAAACGTGTTTGCAGTTAATGTAAAGTTTAAAATGAAAACAAAGCGCCAAAATTTTTATTTTTCACAATCCATTTAAGCGCCAAATCCAAAATTTTCGTTTACCTCCTTTTAAGCGCCAATATGTTCCCCCCCCCCCCCCCCCCCCCCCCCGCTTTTTTTTTTGTTAAAGAATAACAACACAACACGTTTAATAATGGTCTTTTTTCCTTTTATAATAATTTTATTTAGTTTGACATTTTTTTAGACATTTTTTCTATCCCTTTTTAATCAATTCATTATTCTTTTATTTTCAATTCTTAATTGATGGGTAATGTGATCTTTATTAATATCAATTTAGACATTAGTGTAAATTAAAAAAATAGACATTTTTTGAATCATTATCTTTATTTTAAACATTCATATAAATAACCCCTTCCAAAAAATTAAGCGAGTGCAAACTCACCAAAACCAATTAAGCATATGTGCCAAAATTTCGAATTCATGATATTTGAGTGGGTGAAGCCCCACTGGTGGTACAGTGGATCCGTCATTGGGTATGTACGTATGTTTTCTTTTTACATATAGTCATATTCTATATTTGCTAGCGTTTTTTCTTCTTTTTTTTTTTTTCTGTTTTATCTTTTTAAATAAAAAAACAAAAAGAGAGGGTAACATTAGGGAATCCTAGGACCTCCCAAAACCCGTCCTATAAATTTAGAAAATAAAAGAAAATAATGATAAAGTTAATGGAAAAAAGAAAGAGAAACAATTTTGCGAGCAATTCAACAAGCTTGAAAGGCAATGAAACCAAAAAACACTCCCTATGGGATATACTAAAATTCATTCACAAACTTCTCGAAATGATCATTCTTACCCTTTAGACACAAAAGGACCCTTCTACTAGAGAGGTTGTACTACAAAAATTGCTTTTAATAACACTAGAGAAGTGCTGCGAAAGGTCTAAGACGTCATGAAAAATCACTTTTATATTTAGACATCCTTTTTACAGGCAAGATGTAACACACATGCACATGCGAACTTAGTAATAATAAAAATTGATAGTTTGAAGGTTGGTTTTATACTTTTGATGCACTACTTACTGATTCTTGTGACAATGAATTATTGATCATAGAGAATTAGTGAAGGACCCATAGCAGCTTACCCAAAACTACTCGGTAAGAAATTACTAAATGAGAAATTACAACAAATAGGTTATTTTTTAAACTGCTTAATGTATATAGCATAATTTAAAAACGTTTGAGATCAAAACATATTTATGGTAAATTATTTGTTCACAAGAATTTTTCATGGTAATTTTATCATAAGTATGTTTTGTAAATAAATTATTGATCATAAATATGATATTTACCTCTAAAAATTTATTTACAAGAATATTTCTAGGATGATTTTGTCACAAATAATGTTTCTTAAATACATTATTTACAGGGAACATACTATTTACCATCATCCAAAAAATTTTACGCTTTTTATTTTTATTACTAGAGGTTTTTGGCCTATTTCTCTCCTACTACCTTAACAAATTTAGACTAAAAAATTGAATTTTAGTGACAATATTTTCTCACGATATATTTTTGGCCACAACATTTTTATGTGACTAAATGTCTCTTTTAGTAACAACCTTATGACTAATATATGACTTAGTCATAGATTTTTATTGTGATTGAATCTTTTAGTCATAAGGTTTTTAGTCAGAATATTACTGAACCTTTTTCCATGACTAAAAATGTTGTGACTAAAAAATCATTTTTTTTCCAGCGATTATTAAGGACGAGCTAGTAATCATAGAATGAGCCAAACCTTTTTTTATCAGTGCTGTTTAAATTTTATTTCTGATAAGTAAAAAAGGCTTTAGTGGTGGTCCTATCATCGCCTCAATTTCAGCCCCACAGGTGGGATTAACTTCCCTGGATATGACAAGAAAGAAATGGATTTTGAACCCAACCTCTTTTAGTCGTCGTCCAGAACATCACCAACCTAGGGCTGTTAAATATTTAACTTTAGATGCATAGTTATCTCATTATTTGGTATTAATTTCATTTCAGATCTCGTGAATTACATGACGAGAAATTATACCTCAGCACTGGGTGAACAAGATAATTTAGGATGGACATCTCTTCATTACGCGGCACACTATGGTGTGGAAGAAGTAGTTGAATCGTTCCTAACAACAGATAGGTCTTCTGACAAAGAAGGCATGTCAGCTTTTCATCTAGCAACTAAAAGAGAAGAGGTTGGCATTATGACCAGGATACTGGCGCTTTGTCCTGACGTATATGAGTTGTTAAGTTACAATGGTCAGAATGCTCTTCATGTTGCCGTGACTAATAGTAACAACAATGCGGTATAGTATCTCTTGACTACTCTAAGTTCTAATGGTCTTCTTAACCAACAAGACAAGGATGGAAATACACCTTTCCATTTGGCTGCCATAATGGAAGATTATAAGATTCTAGACATGATTTTATCTATTCTCCCGCGAATGTTTATAAACAATGAAAGAGTGAACCTAAATGTCATGAACATGGATGTTATGACTGTCATGGACATCGTTCAATGCTAAAAACTGATGTTTTCAGTTTCTAAAACTGATGGTGAAACTTTAGTACGAGTTTTTAGTGGAATATGTGAGCAAAAGAAAATGTTGATGAAGGTAGTAGTACTGCTACTCCCATTTGATGTGATGTTGATCATGATGATGATGATAGTAGTTATCTATCTTAGAATAGGAAGGGGAAACAGAAGGGAAAAAAAAAAAAAAAAAAAAACACCTCATTATTTTTAGATAAAAGCATGCTTTTGCCATTAAAAAACAACTTCTAACAAAAGTTTGCGAAAGTTATAGCAGTGATGATAATTATTTACACAAATACATCTATTTATGTTTGTGCATTTATGTTTGTATTTGCCTTTGGGTGTTGTGGAGACTGGTTCACTTATGACATGGTACGGAGCCAAGACAGAATTAGAATCAGAATCTGTATGATAATGTAGCATATTCAACGTTAAGAAAATGAGTCATAGTCAATTTAAATAATGAGTTATGATAAGACAATTAATTAAGTTCAAATGCTTATACGTACTAGGTTCAGTTGTAAATTTATGGGGCATGAAGGTAAAACATGAATATTGTATTCTAAGGGTCATTTGGGGTGACAATTGGAGTTGTAATTTTGAAAATATTTTGATTAGAAATGAGTTGAGTTGTGAAAATGTGCATTTGGTTGAAAATGAACTGATTGAAATTAAAAAATGTAAAAACTTGAAATGTGTTCAGAAAAAAGAATTAGCAATATAGATCTTATTTTATTTTTCTTATCATTTTACCTAATTTAAAAGAAAAATCATATTATTGTAATTTGAAATAAGAAAGTTATTTAAAATTAGAAATTTATTGACTTCTAAAGTTTGAGTTTTTTGAAAATGAAAGAGAGAGATTTAGAAATATGAATAATAAAATTAGTTTCCTTTTGGAGAAAAAAGATTAAAACTTTTGGAAAAAATTTGGAGCTATTGCCCTAAACGGGACCTAATTAAATAGAGTTGAGTGTGGGAAACTGTTACAAATAAGGGTAGTGGGAATTTTTGGTTTAGTGGATTGATCTCAAGAAATCTCCAAAATAAACACAGGACATATGTACAAACTACTATAAAATTACGTTGATTTTTTATTTATTTTCTTTATTATTTGGTTCGTTCTTGATCACATATATTCATGTATAACAAGGGCATACAATAATAGATGGTCTTCATAATTATGAAAATACTTTCAGGATAACCTTATAGCCCGCCTTAGAGAACTGCATTGTGTTCCTGGTCGACAACAACAGCTAATTGAAAGAAACATCCAACTACAAAATGTGGAGAACATGGTTGTGCCACAGCAAGAATTGGAGGAGGCAGTGGAAAATAAATCCAACCCATTTTCCATGTTTTTCCGTCAGCCTTTCATAAATCCCCACCTCACTGAAAAGGCAGCACAGATAGACATAGTGTTGGCCACCCTCATCGCAACCGTCACCTTCGAGGCAGCTTTCCAAATTCCCGGCGGCTACGACAGCACCAATGGGTTTCCGATCTTGAGGGAGAATAATTGTTACACGGTGTTTATCATCTTCAATTCCTTGGCTTTCGGTCTTTCATCTTCCACAATCTTTCTCCACTTCCTCGGTTCGATGAGGACAAATGACAAGAACTTGGTCATTCTCGTTCTCCAGGTTGCCAAGCTGACAACCTTTTACTCGATTTTGGCAATGGTGGGTACTTTCTTCTCTACACTATACCTCCTTTCCGAGAGATCGAACTGGATTCGTAAAGCTGCTTATGTTTCTCTTGGCGCCTTCTTGTTCGGTCCTTTTTACCTCGGATATTTTTATTTGTTTAAAAAAACGGATCTGATATCAGAGTTCTGGCGCTGCGAAAGTTTTAAAATTTTTATGCTGTTCATAAAAAAAGCTCATGATTTACATGTAGAAATCTCAAATAAAGTCAGTCCTAGGATCAAGGGAGATTTTTGTTTTATTAGTTTCCCTACTTAGATTATTTTATAATAAAGAGAATCCGGTAAGATGTTACCTGATTTCTCTTTAGTTTAGTTTCCAATTATTTTCGGTAAACAGTTTGTAATTACCGAGATTTGAGGTAGCTTTCTTGCTGGCCTAGTTGTGTATTCATTCTCCTGTTTTCCTCTTGAAGAAATAAGAAGAAAGAATTTCTTTTCTATCTTTCTTTACGGTATCAGAGCCCTAGTTCTGAGAATCCAGAATTTCTCCCATGACTAAGTATGGCATGGCAACTGAGAGTGAAACCTCAAACCCTTCCGAAATCACCACTAATACAGAGGCTACCAGTTCAAACAATAATGGAGGAACCGAAGGATCTTTTCTCCCAGTCACAGGACACAAACTGAATGGGCATAATTATCTCCAATGGTCCTAATCAGTAATGATGTTTATCTGTGGATGAGGTAAAGATGAGTATCTTGCAAGTGCTCCTGTTCAACCAAAGAAAGAAGCAAGTACATGACCTGGAAGACGGAGGACAATATGGTGATGTCGTGATTGATCAATTCCATGACCAATGACATAGGAGAAAACTTCCTTTTGTTTGGAACTACCCAAGAGATTTGGGATGCAGCCAGAGAAACCTATTCAAACAACGAGAACACAGCCAAGTTGTTGGAAATAGAGACCATTCTTCATGACCTATGTCAAGGTGATCTTTCAGTTACTCAAGACTTTAATGTTCTCACTCGCCATTGGCAACATTTAGACATGTTTGAAGAAACCAAGTGGTCATGCTCAGAGGATGAGATCCACTACAGGAAAATTGTTGAGAAAAAATGAATTTTCAAATTTCTTTTGGGGCTTAGCAAAAATCTTGATGAAGTCAGGGGCCGTGTATTAGGTACAAAACCCCTTCCTAGTATCCGGGCTGCTTTTTCAGAGGTTCGACGAGAAGAAAGTCAGAAAAAGGTTATGATAGGCAATGAAGAATCTGCCTCCCTGCTCGAGACTACTGCACTTGCTGCATGTGGAGCCCAACTTGCCAATCAGAAGAAAGGGCGACCTTGGTGTGATCACTGCCGGCGACCAGGGCATACAAGGGAAAATTGCTGGAAGATCCATGGCAAACCAGCTGATTAGAAACCATCCCGTAGCAGAGAAGGTCGGGGCAACACTATTTCAACCGAGGGCAGTCCAATAACGTATGAACCCAGTCCTTTCAGCCAGGAACAATTGAAGGTGCTGTAGAATTTGATCAATCAGTCTACATAACAAACCATGACCCCTTCAATCATTGGAACAAGTTCGGTAGTGCAGAAAGGTAAATTTTTGGATGCTCTCATAGTAAATACACGGAAAACATGCACATGGATCGTTGACTCGGGAGTCTCAGACCACATGATGGGAGACCCAACTGTTTTACATAAATACAGCCCATGTTATGAAAATTATACTGTTCGTATTGCTGATAGATCACTCTCAAAGCCGAAAGAAAAAATAGACACATTCTTGAAGTAGCTCGATCACTAATGTTCTCCACCCATGTCCCAAAACATTTATGGGGCAAGACTATCCTCACAACCACATATCTTATCAATAGAATGCCCTCAAGAGTACTCCAATTCCAAACTCTTTGTCAAGTCCTTCTTTGGTCATTTCCAAATACTAGAGTCATTTCCTCCATTCCCACAAAAATCTTTAGATGTTCAGCCTTTGTACATATTCATTCCCATCAGCGCAGCAAGTTAGATCCCAATTCTGTCAAGTGTATCTTCATTGGATATTCTCCAAATCAAAAGGAGTACAAGTGCTATTCACCTATTACAAGAAAGGTATACAACTCCATGGATGTGACCTTTTTTGAGCATAATGCCTATCACCCCAAACCTGCAATTCAGGGGGAGAGTATACAGGAATTCCAGTTTTGGGACACAACCACCGATGCCCATTTCCCACACAGAGAGTCGGCCTCCCAGATAGTACCATATCTAAATCCCACAATTTCCTCTGAAAACCCTGGTCCGGATCCTAGTCCATCATCTCCACTACCGGATCCCAGTCCATCATCTCCACTAACCACTTCCTTAAATCATCTAGGTTCGGATTCTCAGCCTTCGTCATCTCAGCCTTTACAACTTGTACAAAGTGAGCTCCATGTTTTATCAAGGGAAGGAAGAAACAACCAAGAAATAGAGCAACCAACACTGCTGGAGCAACTCCAAGACTCTAAACCGAATCCAATGCCAATTAAAAGTCACCCAGGTGAGAATATTTCGGAGAATATTGATAATAACACATCAAGTGATGATCTACAGTGGCCCATTGCACTACGAAAAGGAGTGCGATCCTGTACTACTAAGCATCCAATTTATAATTTCATTTCATACAAGGGACTGTCCCCTACTTTTCAAGCATTTGTTACTTGTCTTGATAAAGTATAGGTTCCAAACAACATACAAGAAGCACTCAAAGACCCGGAATGGACGAAAGCCATGTTAGAAGAAATTCGAGCATTGGAGAAAAATGGAACGTGGGAATTATCTGAACTTCCATCAAGAAAAAGGGCAGTCGGTTGCAAATGGATCTTCGCTATCAAATACAAAGCAAATGGGAGCATAGACCGGTTCAAGGCTCGTCTTGTTGCTAAAAGATACACTTAATCCTATGGAATTGACTATCAGGAGACGTTTGCTCCAGTTGCAAAGCTTAACACTATTCGAGTTCTTCTCTCCTTAGCAGTCAATCTGGAATGGCCTCTTCACCAACTCGACATCAAGAATGCGTTCCTCAATGGAGACTTGGAGGAGGAAGTATACATGGAGGTCCAGATTGGCCTGTTTATCAAACAATCCCCTCAAGCTTGGTTTGGTAGGTTCTCGAAATAAGTGACCAAGTGCGGTTACATACAATGCCAAGCAGATCATACTCTGTTTATCAAACAATCACCTGAAGGGAAGAGGGCAATCTTGATTGTGTATGTAGCCGACATCATACTGAGAAGTGATTTTGAGGAGGAATTAACGAGTTTGAAAAAATTTCTAGCTAAGGAATTCGAAGTAAAGGACCTGGGGAATTTACGGTACTTTCTGGGAATGGAGGTGGCAGGGTCACGACAAGGTATATTCATTTCTCAACGCAAAATATATCCTTGATTTACTACAAGAAACTGGGATGCTTGGATGCAAACCTGCAGATACTCCAATGGATCCAGTGAAGAAAATTGGAGTTTCCAAGGACAGCACACCAGTTGACAGGGGGAGATATCAATGACTTGTGGGAAAACTAATTTATCTCTCACATACTCGATCGGATATTGGTTTTTCTGTAAGTGTTGTAAGTCAGTACATGAACAATCCAACCGAAGAACACATGGAGGTTGTCAACCGAATTCTGAGGTATCTAAAAATGACACCCGGAAGAGGTTTGCCCTACAAGAAATCCTCAAGCAATGAAGTTGAAGTCTATTCGGATGCTGATTGTGCTGGAGATATCTCAAGTCGAAGATCCACTTCAGGATATTGCACCTATGTGTGGGGAAATCTTGTGACATGGAGAAGCAAGAAGCAATCAGTGGTTTCAAGGAGTAGTGTAGAAGCAGAATTCAGAGCATTGGCTGCTCAGCGAATTGAAGTTTGCAGTTGATAAATCACTGAAGATGTGTTGTGATAATCAAGCTGCCAAAAGCATCACAAAGTATCCAGTTCACCATGACAGGACAAAACATATTGAAATAGATCGCCACTTAATCGCAGAGAAAATAGAGAAGGAAATAGTGCAGCTGATCTATGTTCCAACAGGCTCTCAAACTACAGATATTCTTACTAAAGCCCTGCCTAGGACTAACTTTGAGCATCCAACCAACAAGCTGGGTATGTTGAACATCTACAACCCAACTTGAAGGGGAGTGTAGAAATCTCGAATAAAGTCAGTCCTAGGATCATTGTTTTATTAGTTTCCCTATTTAGATTATTTTATAATGAAGAGAATCCGGTAAGATGTTACCTGATTTCTCTCTAGTTTAGTTTCCAATTATTCTCAGTAAATAGTTTGTAATTATCAAGATTTGAGGCAGCTTTCTAGCTGGCCTAGTTGTGTATTTATTCTCTAGTTTTCCTCTTGAAGAAATAAGAAGAAAGAATTTCTTTTCTATCTTTCTTTAGTATATAACAATAAATTATATACATGATCAACATACCTTGTTTTTCAGATTCCGGAATTGCTAGAGCGTCGACTAACGTATCTTCTCTACTATTCTCGAGTCCCGACATCTCAGAGTGTGTGTGGACACACGTGCTATGAATCCAAACGACCGGTAATTCTTCCGAAGTCTAGATCTCACCATCTCAATCCCGATGTACCTCGTTGAGAATTCGATCCAAGTTTGTTCTTCAAAACTACAAAATATGAAACAGTTAACCTTCTATGAAAAATATCGGCTTAACCTTCCTCATAGTTTTGATTCAATGAAAATTTCTTTCTTTTTCTCACACCTAAGAAGGATGAATTTTCTCAAGCCCGAAAAACCTAGTTTTTGTTTTTCTCTCTCCCAAAAAACCGTCGACCTATGAGTATAAGATGATAGTTGGCTTTTTTCAAGAATCCCTAGCCTTTAATATTCCAATCCTTTTTCAAAAATATCTCCTACTTGAAAAATAATTAATAATTATTTTTCTGGATAATCTTTTGAACCAAAACATCATTCAAATTTCGGGTCAGGTTCTTTAAACCTTATGGACGGTTTTTTGCTAGGAGAAGGCTCAAAAATTCGTGCTCCACCCTATGTGGAGATTGATTGGTGGTTCAAATTTAAATCAAGAATCTAGATTAGTCAAAAAGTCATAATTCTATCTAGATTCAAACTCCTTTTAAACCTTTAAATTTAAATAAGATTTTCTTATTTGAATTTAAATAAATATTTTCCACAAACATTATCTATATTTAATTAATTTAAATAAATGGAATATTTTAGATTTCCTTTCCACTAAAAAAAACGTGCACTATTTTTTAAGAAAAGAAAATCTATCAAATAAACTTCATTATTTAAATCAATTAATAATTTAATGTTTGTAATATATTTAAATAATTTTGAAATAAAATCTTCTTCCCTCCATCCATTAAAAAACCGTGCGAGAAAAATTTTGTTTTCAAAAATTAAATAATTCAAACACAATCTTATTTCTAAAATAATTAACAAATAATTATTTTATTTGCAACCAATCATATGTTGACAAATCATATTATTTGTCTACATTAATTTCACATGTCCAATCTTTTTCCAGGACTGCATGTAAGAGACTACCATGTCTCAATTTTGAATTCCCATTTAATTTACCGATCTCATTAGGAACAAATCCCGAGACACTTCGTGGAGCTATATGAGCTAGTAGAGGGACCTGATGGAAATATGTAAAGAGGCTCCTATAATTGTGAAAAATTAATCCCGGATTAATTATTCATCAATTATCAACTTCAGTACTATTCCACTAAAAGTCTGAAGCTGAACTCCCTTTTACATACTGTATTATGAAAGCTCTCTAATACAGTGCTTCTTCCATGATTTATTCATCGCTTACTTAATCCCCATATGTTATCCATGATTGAATTAAGGACTTTTCCGTTTTATCTTTTCAATCATTTTAACTTAAAGTTCCATTATTCTCCATTAAAAGATCCACCAATTGTAAAGCCATACAATCGGTAAACCATCAGAGAACACAAAATAAACCGATGGCAAAGATCTTATTATATTATCTTTTAATTCCCGAATAATGACTTTAAGTAGATAACATGTACTATCGTTAAGATAACTATGGATTCCGTATTTACAAATCTTGATTTCTCCATCCATAAGTCATACACCCAAAACACAAGTATATAGACCATCAATTATCAGTGTCTCACATATAGTGGATCAAAGTGCATAAGTTATGGATGCAAACTCAGGTATTCATTTCAGGATTAAGATTAATGCAGGATGATAATCAAAGCGTCATTAATTCTTATAAACGGAATTATTAAACCTAATCAATTAATACCTTAGGTCCAGTCCAATATCATACCTCAATTCTGGTATACATTAAAGTTTCTACTCGGAACCTATCCGATGGTCAAGACAAATCATCCCTCCAAGGAAGTAGACAACCTTTACAATCTTATCATGAATAAGATCCCCAAATCTTAGTCCATCGATTGCGGATTATTTATTTAGACTGTTATCAAATTATTACGTCTTCTTTGTATACCCCGTACACATATGATAATGTGATATATTACTAACAGCCTAGGAGTATTTTATGTTTGCTCAAAATAATCATACAATCAACAAATGAAGGTAAATAGGACACAACTTATTAAACATGAATAACCTCTTTTTATTAATATCAAGATGTCATATTTACAGAAAATCACTATAATTGATTTTCTATCCTTAGGGCACATATAGATCCCAACAATTTTAACTTCCTATTGTGGATAAAAGAGGTCCTTCCCTATGTTTTCTATTGCGTTCTGCTTCTTATGTTGGTTGCTGCATCCGGTGGTTTTTTTTGTTCTGCTTATCTTAGGTCGTGTTCATAAAGTGTAATATCATATAAATGTCAATAATGATTTGTGGTGTAAAATAATTTTTGCAAACAAGTTTGTAAGATCAACAAAAGATTGTCTTTATGATTTTGTTTTTGGAATAATTAATAAATTTCATAATGTGTTCAAGCTTCGTGGGCTGTACGTTTTGAGTAATCTTTTGTTTTTTTTTTTTGTTTTTTTTTTTTCCTAATTTGTTTTTGTTGAGTAATCTTTAATTGTGAACAGTGGATTTGATCTGCCCGTTAATTTTTAACCAAGTTGTTTTTTTAACTCTTGAACGTATTGGTTGTGATTCGTGTAATAATCTTACTTAAACCATTTGAGATAAATAGTATAATTAAAAAACAGTGAGAACATATAGTATATTTTAAAGCTTAATAAAATTTTCATTTTTCCCCTTGATGTTTTCCTCCACTTCCCAGAACTAAGGTTTCCATTTTTGATACTTTCAATATATCTCTCTCTTCCCAAACCATGGGAGTCTGTCAATTGCCGTCGTCCCATCGCCAAAACCTGATCGTCATCTCCGGCCAAACATTGCCATCGCATCAACGTCGCAACGAACTCATGAACTCCTAATCTCGAGAACACCTGCGAATTCTGATCTCGCGAACCCAACCTTGCGATCTCGCGTTGGTTATGGTAACACAAAATAATACAGCAAAATGGTTTTTTTTTTTTTTTTTTAAACACCATTACCTAATATCTCACATATTATTGCAATTAGAATAATTAATAACCTATAGGCAATAATTATCTACAGAGCTTCATCAGTCTTTCGCACAATAAACATCCTCTTAAGGTGGTAGAATGTAATAAATCTATATAGACCGTTACATTACTGCTTAAACTTACTTTTACTTATAATTACTTATAAATAGTTCAACTTGGGTATTTAAAATTTTAGAATAATTTTTTTTAATATACCTTATCAAGAAATTTTTGTTTTACATGATCATTTTCATAACTTAACACAAAATATATATTTTAATAAAGTCTTGTATAATAGAAATTATTATATACATATACATTTAGTTTCTAAATATTATAATAATTCAAAATCCTCACAGCTTTTGCTTGCTTAACATCTCCATCCAAATTTGCCCTCCAAATACTATGTTGCAGGATGTTAACCTATATTATAAATATAACTAATGAGTTTTCGCTCAGCAATTATAAATATAGGCCTTGCATTACTTACAAACATGAATGACATGTGTAGATGTACGATCCAATTATGGAATTAAGACATGGTCTAATTATACTCAGTTTTGGATATCTTATTTTTCATTATAAACTCATTATCTTTCTTAATTGTGGGCCCTCTAAGTGTATGTACTGGGTGCACGCATTTTACAGAAAAGTTATGGTTTGCAAAGTCCCTAATAATTATGAGAATTACTATGGAACTTTAAAAACCAGAACATAGCATCATGATCCTCCTGAGATTGGAGCTTAGTATGACACTTTGACTTGTCTTGAATTAGTCTTAGTCTTTAACTTATATAAGCTTGAGTATGCCTATGATCATGCTCCTAAGTAAAGTCTTATTCAAAAACTTGGTCTAGAGACTAAAGTTTTGAATTTATGATCTTATTAGTCATGATGCAATGACATGACATATTGATCTATGACATAAACTTGAAATCATGTTGTAAGTGTAAAGTATGACATTTACCTAAACATGACATACTATTAAAAGTGTTTCATGTACGTAAATGCAGCATACTTGTGAATCATGATATAAGTATAAATGTGACATATACGTGATTGTGGCATAATCATAATCATAGCATGACATAACATACATGTTATCTCTTATAAACATAGACTAAATATTCCTAACATCACATGTGCCTAGTACATGGTTTGAAAATAATAATATTTTCATAGGTGAGGTTTGTTCTTATCTTGCACATAGTTTTTTCACACTTTAAACTACTCTGCAGTCTAAATCTTACTATCTAAAAAATGGATACGAGATGAGAATTAACTTAATACTCCTTGGATTTAAACTAATCTAAATTCCTTCTTGCTAAAGGAAGTAAAAACTTAGTCTATAACAATTTTTTACTAAGTATGACAGAAGTATGGTGGCAAGATAGTGGCATATTCAATATTAAGAAATGAGTCATATTCAATTTAAATAATGAGTCACAATAAGAAAATTAACTATAATCAAGTGCTTTCTGTTATAAATTTATGGGGCATGACGGTAAAACTTGAATATTGCATTTGAAGGGGTTGTTTGGGGTGACAATTTGAGTAGAAGTTTTGAAAATGTTTTGATTGAAATGCATATTTGGTTGAAAATGAACTGTTTAAAGTTAAAAAATTTAAAATTTAAAATATATTTAGAAAAAGAAATAGCAATTTGAATCTTGCTCCGTTTCTCTCATGATTGTATCTTATTTAAAAGAAAAAAAATCATATTATTTTCATTGGAAATAAAAAAAAAGTTATCGGTTTTTAAAATCTGAGTTTTTTGAAATGAAAAATAGAGATTTAGAAATGTGAAGAATAAAATTAGTTTACTTTTGGAAAAAAAGATTTATAATTTTAAAAAATTATTTTGACTTCCTATTGTGGATAAAAGATGCCCTTCCCTATGTTTTCTCTTGCGTTTTGCTTCTTTTCACGGTTGCCATCGTTGTTGGTCTTTTTGGTTT
Source organism: Ficus hirta (assembly GCA_038430175.1). NCBI lineage: Eukaryota > Viridiplantae > Streptophyta > Magnoliopsida > Rosales > Moraceae > Ficus > Ficus hirta. The sequence continues at coordinate 4,963,546 of CM076590.1, forward strand.
GTATATCTTAGTTCACGTTCATCACTTTTAAACGTATAGTATCTTCTAAAATGTCAACAATGCGGTGATGTAAAATAAAATATGTGAAAAGGTTTGTAACTTCATCAAACGATTTGGTTTTTAAAATTTTTAATACATTTCTAATGTTCAAGAGTTGTGGCATGTCGGTTTTCGGTAATCTTTTTTTTTTTTTTTTTTCCTGAGTAATTCTTTATTTGTAAACATTGAAATTTATCTGTCCACTAATTTTTGCCCAAGGTATTATTAATTATTGAATATATAGGTGGCTATTTGTGTAAATAGGTTACTTTCTTCTATCCATTTTTTAATATCACAAAATGTCAACTAGAACATTGACATTTTATTAAATATGTCAAATAATAGCTTTTTTTTATATCTTAATATCAAAAAATTTATAGCTTCTTTATCTTATTATAACAAAAAAGTTATGGCCTTTTTTAGTCTAGTCTGACATCGTTGGAACATTATAACTAAGAACGTTTATTTTTTTTATAGCAAGAGCTCTTCAAGTATATACTATTACAAAATGTGGATTTCACAACGGAACTTTCACGATCGTTTTTAAAAAAAATGGTCGTGGAAAGTATGGTAAAAACACAGTGCGAAACTAGATTTTCAAAAACCGTCATGGAGGCCGAAGCTTCCACTACCATTTTAAAAAACCGTCGTGGAAGCTTCGTGGAAACATAAATTTTCAAATTTTAAATTTTAAATTTTAAAGCATAAATTAAAAAAAAAAACCCCCTCATTCCCTCCCGAAACCCATTCTTTCTCACACCTTTTTCACTCCCGCCTCCAATCTCTCCCTCAAAACCCATCTCATCCTCCGTGACTCCTCCCTCCATTATCTCTCTCGTCTCTCCCTCTCTACCTCACCTCAAATCTCTACTGCACTCCCTCCATTCTCTCTCGCCCCTCACCCTCTATCTCTCGCCTCCAATCTCTGCCGGCCACGACTCCACCATCCATTCTCTCTTGCACCTCTCCCTATCTCTCTCGCCTCCAATCTTTGACGTGACTCCTCCCTCCAATCTCTTCCTCAAAATCCATCCTCTATTGCCTACCCCGCTACCGTGCCGCCCGCACCCACACCTGTGGAATTGTTAAGCCTCTTTCTATCTTGCTCTTTCTTGCGCTGCACATATTATGATTTTGAAGACCATTTGGTTGATTGTGTTTGTGATTTTGGGTGATTGTTTTCCGGGAAAAAAAAAAGTTTTGATAACTTGATTATATTTTTGCATATTACATGTTCGACAAAATGCCCGATCGTATAATATTTATCAGTTTGGGTAAGGATTAGTTTTTGATTGATTTAAAATGTTTGGGTGAGGATTTGGTTTAGATTGTTATCCGGAAAAAAAAAGTGTTGATTTTGTGATTTATGCTTTTGCATATTACATATTCGACCTAATTAAATTGTAAGTATATTTTTATATTCCAAATTGTGATTTGACGTTACATTATTCTTGTTTTGATTTGTTTTGAACTTTGTTAAATTGTTAGGGCACTTAATGACTGGAAGATTTTGGTGGGCAAAGGAGTAAGAAAGTGACGCAACTATGAAACATTGATCGATAATGTTTGATGTCTTCTACAAAAATGTTATGTTGAATGCGGATATTTTGTTTTAGCTTTATGCGAGAAATAACTCTTGATGGATTATTCTTACTTCAAACTAAGGATTTTTACACCGATGTTGAGATGAGTTTAGTAAGGCAAGAGCGGGCTAATTTTATAATGCGGTTCATCCAATATAATTAGAAGACAATCTATAAATTTTGTAATATAGTGTATGTTTTTGTAATAATTGTTGTACACACAAAATTAATTGAAGATTAACTATTATTTTAAAATGGGTTGTGCAATGAATAACACATAGGTTTTGCCACTTGTGTGAAATCGCATGAATTGTGAATTTTTTTTTTTTCATTGTAATCTTTTCACGACCGTTTTTGCTAAAAACGGTCATGGAATCTTCCTAACGAAGAACTTTCCACGACTGTGGTATATGGCTATTCCACGACGGTTTTTACTGAAAACCGTCGTGGTATAGCCCTCTCTATCTAGTATTTGGCGTCAATTTTATCTATTTCACAACAGTTAAAAAACTGTTGTGGAATCCAAATAGATTCCACGATCCTAGATACCATTACAGTTAAAAAACTGTCGTGGAAAGGTACCACGACGATTAAAAACCGTCATGGTATCTTCTTTTTATACTAGTGATAGAACCATAAATTTCCAGCGAAATGGATTTGATAACAGCTTTTATTACTAATTTTTAGTTTTATATAAAACCTATTATCATCTTACAAATTTGAGTTCCCTATTGTTATTGTTGGTTTTTCTATTTTTTTTTTTCTGACACGCTTTTTTGCTTTTTTATTTCTCTGATTCTTCCTTTACTATAAAAATTGATTATTATGTATTGGACATTCTACAAATGAATGATAAACTCATTGGCGAGAAATAGTATAGTGGGTTTTTTTTTTTACTGTGCTAAATTATAAGTTGTGGAAGTTTAAATCTCTCCGATTAACCAACTAATTTCGTGCCTATTCACAAATAATAATAATGATGATGATGATGATGATAATTAATGAAAAAATAAATATCTTATTTAAACAGATTTCCTCTTCTTTTGTGTGTAATTTACTGTTCTGTTAAAACTTTTTATAAGGATTTTTGTCAATTAATAATAGAATTTACTAAAAATTCTTTACGAAATTAAACGTTTAGGTTATAATTTTTGTCTAAAGTTATGAAAGGTTATATTTTGATAACATGACAATTAAATTTAATGTCGCAAAACTATAATTATAATATTATAATATAATGTGACCAAATAACATAAAATATGATATGATAAAGAATATAATCTTATAGTGTGACAGCTAATGTCATCAGAGTACTTTTACCAAAATAATAATAGTAATAATAATAAGGTGACTTTATAATAGAAAAATGTGGTATGATATATGACGTGACAATTTTATAATTTATCACGTAGCTAAAGGTCACTTTACTTTATTCAAAAGAATAAATAATAAATATGACCAATTAATGAAAGTCATAATGTGCTGTCAAATCACCTTAGCAGTCCAATAACATGAACACAAATAGGAATTAGCACTTTTAAGATCAACACAAATAGGATTTTACTACATATTAAAAAGCGGTATTGAAACTTAGACATCAAATTTCTAGATAAATCAAGATCTAGACTGTCTACTTTTTTGACACAAATCAAAATTTTCCTTCATCACAACCATTTGCCAAAAACAAAGGAGGGTATAAGATATTCATATCAAATTGTGAAGGAAAACATAAATACTCATACTTTACGGTTATTATCTAGAAAGTATCAATATTTCAAAGACACCTGAGATGGAAATATCTGTACACCTTGTTTTTATATTGAAGGTTCTCATTTACAGATACATCCAAAAAACATAGATAAATTTTTGATATTTTTATCACTACTCTTAATTAGATGATCGAACACTCGCTCTTTATTTTCTCCCTTTTCTATCAAAGATAATGAAAGAAAAAAAAAAATATTGAGCATAACAAAACACGAGTTTGAATATTGTTTGGAGGACAAATGAGCAATTTATCGAGGGGAGAAAAAAATTAAAAAGAATCTTGAACATGACAATAGTCGTAGTAGTCAGCATGTATACAGGAAAGCTAGATATCAAAAGCATTTATTTCAATTGTAAGAGAGCAGTTGCGTCCATTAAATTATCATGTATACGCGTCTTGGGATCGTCCCAGAATTTAATGCTGGTCTCCTAGCTCCTTGTCCTTCGTAGTACCTGTGCAATTTACACCCAGTATTTTTTTAATGTATCAATTTTTTTAATCGATTTTTTTTTCATATAGAAAATTTAAGCATATAAAATGACATGACATTTTGATTTGTCGTTTTCAATTATTCAAATTTATATCAAGCTTTGAGACAATATAATTCTTTCTTTTATAGTTTGTTCCATCAGAAATACTTAGATAAGCAGTTGTAACCCAAATTTTTAATACCAAATTATGTGCACGACATATGACTTATATTATTGAAGTTTTAAGTCTTTGAATAATTATTACATCGATAAAATTTAAAGTTCGCATTTATAATAAATAAAAAAAAATGACAACTTCTTATTATGTAACTTGACTTTAAAAATAAAAATAAAAATTAGTGTTTTTGGTATTATTCCTATGAAAAGAAATCGATCTATGCTAGAGTACTTCTCGAGAATTAATGATATTGATCAAGCAATGCTCTTTAGCAAGCACTCTTGCATTTTCACTGAGGCAGACAATTCAAGTCATAATATTTGCCTACAAAAAACATTCCTATTAGACATAATAATGCATTCTTTCCGTTTCAAAAACAAATAATAATAATAATAATAATAATAACGCATTTTCTTTGCACTGAAGTGGACATTTGATAATAAGTGATTAACATATATATACTATATTTAGATATGGTGTATAACGTGAAGATACTTTGAATACACATCATAAACAGTACACTTTCAGTCCTCCTCAAAAAAAAAAAAAAAAAAAAGCAGAAAACTGAAATACTTCTACAAGCATATAATGGAAGTTGAATATAAAAACCTTAGCTAATCTATATATATATATATATAGACTTAAGCACACACTGTCTATATATAATTCTTCTTCTTCCACTCGTTATATATATAACAGCTGATCATCAGACTACTGTACATAAAGACATAATTATGGGATGCCTATAATTGGGAAAAAAGGAATGTAGTAGCTAGAAGGAGCCAAGCCCCATTCACGTGGTAGTGGAAGATCAATAGTCTTGGAAGAACCCAACTTCTTCATATTCTCACATTTGGCACGATCCATGGCTGAAGGGCAAGATGTATAGAAGGAAAGAGGGTTGAAGAGTGTGTAACTCGTGTCTGAATCATCGGTCTTCACGATCGGTGATGTCGTCGACTTCTTCGAGGCATAAAGCTGGTTTGGACCTCCAAGAAGCTTGGAAAGGCAACTCAAAGGAATTGGAGGCGGTGTGTTGATGTCTGAGGGAGCTTCCACCTCAAAAGTGCCATCATCCTCTGTGGTAGCCATAGCCAACTTCTCCACTTTGTCACACTTCACTAACACCTTAATTCCTGAGACATATTTTAAGATTCTTGTGTCTCAAGATTTGTCAACGGTAAAAGGAAACTCCAGTCTTACATCATAAAAATATTACAACAATAATAAACGTAGAAGGATATTACATCACTCTACTACGCATGTATGGGTTGGAGAGAACAAATTACCTGACAAGTCACTTTTGCTCATGCAGTCAAGGCAAGAGACTTTGCCCTGGATGAGTACTTGGCATGTCGTGAGATCAAACAGTTCGAGAGAGAAAACAAAAAGAAGTACAGTGATCGCCTGAGAAAGCGCCATGTATCAGAACCGAGCAGGGAGAAGAAGTATTTGATGAACTTGTTGATGAGGATGATTAAAAGTAGACAAGTGTGTAGCAGCTTATAAAGAAAGCGATGTCAACTAACTTAAGGAAACAATAAATGAAAGGCCCAGCGCTTCGTATAGTAGTTGGTGTTTATTGAAGTGCAACAGCAACTTTTGATTAAAGCTTTTGCAGAAGGAGTTTTTATGAGTACTGATATTGCGTGTGATATCAGACAACTTAATATGCTGAAATGCTTAATTAGATTTTGTATTACAAGCCTCAAATTTTGCCCATTACCTAATTAAGATATTGGTTTTGAAAATTATGTACTGATTTTATGTATTCCATTTAAGGCAGTACATGTTAATCCAAGAGATGTTGTTCGCTCAAAATGGCATATTAGTAAAATTAGAAAACCGAAAATACAAATGTGAGATCCCAATACTAGATTGATCTGCATCCTAATTTTGTTTCAAAACAATAATTAAGATCCACACGCTTATTACCATAAAAATTTCAAAAAATAGAGGCCATAATATTAAGATATTATGGCCAATTTACCACATATGACTCATGTGAAAATGTAATAAAACTAACAATTTTTGCTTCAGCAACCCTATAAAGCTACAAACACTGAACTAGCTAACAAAACTTAGGACAATTATAAGGGGGCAAGACATTTAAGAGGGGAAAAACACCGCTATAAAAAGCACAGTTAGGATAAGAGATAAACACAACTAGACCTTACAATTATTGTCATGCTGAACTGTGCCTGTAGGATCCACAAAAAATTTGAAACTGAGTGATTGCATGCTATGTAGCCAAAAACAAGTTTTTTTTAATTTTTCACAGCTAGTTGATATTGATATATAGATAAGGTATCGTGTGCGGCACCCATGTGAAACAAGACTTGTAACATAAGATCAATAACTAAGATCATTATTAATATTTCTATTAATACATATTTTTTAGATGATGTCACATATAAATTGAGTAGTAGTTATATACATCTTAAAAAAGGTTATATCTACCGGACAGGTACAATCACCGGATAAGAAGCAATTGCGATATGGGTGGTTCTATTCATATATCCCATTGTACTTTTGACACATCGCTTTAAGTTATTAAAAATTTAATATTACAAAAATAGTAAAACTTGCTTAACAAATCCCACAATGATGAAGATCCGCAGGAATTATCACGGCCGCAAGAACACACAAAAACAGAGAAAAGTAAAATACAGGAAAATAGTGAACACAAAGATTTATAGAGGTTCACTGCCTAAAAGCTAGTTACGTCCTCTCAGTCATTTGGGCCTTCACTACTATGTTTTCAAAATTACAAGTGGTGTAATCTGTCAAGTTGTGAGATGGAGTTTCAGGAGGCCACCATATTATGTAATTATAGGCTCCTAAAAGATAACCCTTTGCAACATTTAAAATACATAAAGATTACACATATGAATTTAAATGTACTGATAATCTTCAAAATAGTAGATTATGGCTAGGACAATCAGATTATCTTGATCAATATTTGATATTCAAATATCTGAAACAAGTCCTCCAAGATTCCCAGAATCTGGTATCCGTACGAGCGAATCTGATCACAATCGAGTGCTGAGATTTTCAGAATCTCGGCTACCTATCAACAAAATGACAAAAGTGGGCAATACTGTAATAAACTTAAATTACGTAACTCTAGTTAGGAGAAAATATATATATATATATATATATATATCATTCTTGATATTTAATGAAACTGTATTTCGTTGTTTACGTACGTTGTTTCATAATATATCTATATAAAAAATTTAAATAATATTATTCTCTCAAAAAATTATATTTTGTTGTACAATATTAGATGTATACATATAATATAAATAATATAATAGTACATATATAATATAAGCATCAGTAGTTGTTTAATTTTCGTTTCCATGTAAACTTTAATTTATATCTTAATTTTTTATGGCAGTTTTCATTAATATGTATGTTAAATATATTAAAAATAAGGTTTTACATGCACACTATATTTAATTTTTACACACCTTGAATTAAAGTTTTTCATATTAAAATCCCCTTAGATTAAAAATGATAAATATTAAAAATTTAATTGTATAATTAAAATGTATTGTAAAAAATACTAGATGAATCCCAAATAAACAACATAAAAACCCTTTACTAGTTTGAAATATTATATGTAACATAACTCTTATTTCCAGTTTGCTTTACGTTTAAGAAAAAAAAAAAAAAAAGTTTCATTTGAGCCACAACAAGATGGGAAAAATGCATAGATAGAGAAAGGAGTATATTAGTAAATAAAACAAAATAGTGTTTGAAAAAATATTTAAAATGATGATTTTTTTTTTTTTTTTTTTTTTTTTTTTGCAAAAAGGTTAGGTGTAATTTTTGGAATAAAAGGGGTGTGTATTAAGTAGCTTTTAATATATATATTTAGTGAATAAAAAGGATTAGGGAGGTGGTCCCATCATTTTCAGGTTTTCAGTTCTACAAACAGGAACCCATTTCCCTAGGTTTGGTTGAGACAGGTTTTTTATACTAATTTCTCTCAGTCAGCTACCCGAGGTCCACCCTGTTATCATCAAGCCATGCTTCCGAAGCTGGAGCGAGGCCTAAGGGGAAGCAATATGAATCGAACCCGAGTGAATGAAGGGGAAAAATGATACACACCTTGAGTTAAAGTTTTTCATATTAAAATCCCCTTAGATTAAAAATGATAAATATTAAAAATTTAATTGTATAATTAAAATGTATTGTAAAAAATACTAGATGAATACCAAATAAACAACATAAAAACCTTTATTCTTCGAAATATTATATGTAACAAAACTCTTATTTCCAGTTTGCTTTACGTTTTAAAAAAAAAAGAAGTCTCATTTGAGCCACCACAAGAAGGGAAAAATGCATAGATAGAGAAAGGAGTATATAAGTAAATAAAACAAAATAATGTGTGAAAAGATATTTAAAATGATGAAATATATATATATATATATATATATTTGTAAAAGGTTAGGTGTAATTTTTGGAATGAAAGGGGGTGTGTATTAAGTATCTTTTAATGATTTTTTTTTTCTGAGTGAATAAAAAGGATCTGGGGGTTGGTCCCATTATTTTTAAGTTTTCAGCCCTATAGACTGGAACTCATTTCTCTAAGTTTGGCTGAGACAGGTTCCTTATACTAGTTTCTCTCAGTCGACTACCCAGGGTCTACCCTGCCATCACCAAGCCATACTTCAATAGCCAAAACTGGAGCGAGGCCTAAAGGGAGGTAATAGGAATCGAACCCGAGTGGGATGAAGGGGAAAAGCCTTGCAAAGGCACCCATCCCTTTACCAACCCATCCACCCTTGTGGATGTAGTAGCTTTAGTAATTTTAAAATTAAGAGAGATGTGTGTATAAAAGAAGATGTAAAGAGTTAAAAAGAGGGTAGTGCCAATAAAATCACCAGTGATATTTACAAATATCAACTTTGTATTCTAACATTAACTCCTCTGCGGTATGGTAGGTGGAGGTTTCTCTTTTTTGCTACAAAGACTGTACAGAAAGAAGACCATGGGAGCAAGGAAACTCAGATCAGTTTGGACCAACACTTATGATTCTTTGACAAAAAAAAAAAAAGTAAGAAAAAAAAAATAAAAAGAAAAAAACCGCTTTAATTTCATAACTCTTGCTGGACAAAAGTCACAAGCTATTCTACTAGTTATATGGATATGCATTAACCTATCACTCACAAGCTCTTCAAGCCCCCATGCTTCTTCAACAATAGTAGTCCCTACCATATCAGGGGCAACCCTTGAGTTTCTCTGTTGGAAGTTGAGACATATTTAATAATTTGGTTCAATCACCCAAGATGAAGAATCAAGGTATTGTCTTAGCCTGGTTTGGCATACCGTATTAATGAAATGAAATGAATGATAGAAAAAAAAAAAAATTTCTGAAATCAAAATTTAAAATGAATGGGTGTTTGAGATTAAAAAAAAAAAAACAAAGAGCAATTGGCTTAAATAGTCTCTGAATTCTTTAAAAGGTGACAGTTTGGTCCCCTTTTTTTTTAGCCGTGATGACCCTAAACTCCTATTTTCTTGTTCATTTTAGTCATTTCTATTCAAAACTGTTAAATTTCTAACGGAATGAATCATGAGGAAGGCATATGACCTATTATGAAAGGGCATTTTAGTAATCTACTAATTAACTTAATTTAACAAAAAAAAAACTCATAAACAAAAATAAAAAATACCCTAAAATTTCTTTCTCCTCTGGCGTAAGCACAAGGAGAAAGGAGCCCTTGGTGGAAGGGAGCTCGTCGAATCTGGAGGCAGAAAAAGGAAGCTCATTAACAGAGGCGGGGGCTCGGATCTAGGTTGTCTGGGCAGGAGGAGTGGCCACCAAGAACAGGCATGGGGGGGAGGTTTGATGTCGAATCTGGGTCTAGCATCCGATTTGTTGGGGGGGGGGGGGGGGGGGAGGCGGGGAGGAGAGGGGAGGGAAGGCTGGGAGGAAAGGGGATGGAAGGGAGTCGAGAATGGGTGCCGGTGGGGGGGAGGGGGGATGTTCGCACTCGTCGACGAAGGTAGGGGCCCGGGGACGGAGAAGACAAGGGCGGTCTCCAGCGTCTAATATCAGATCTGGGGGGGAGGTCTAGCATCGGATCTATTGGGAGGGAGGGAGGAAGGGGAGAAGAGGGGAAAGAGAGACGGTTTCTCGGTCCCTAGCATTGAATCTGGGGGAGGAAGGAGGGAGAGATGGTCGGCGTCCAGCGTCGTCATCAGACCTATGGGAGAAAGAGAAGAAGGGGAGGAGAGAGAGAGAAAATGGGGGTTGGGTTTGATTTTAATTCAGCTCTTTCTCTCTCTCTTAATTTTTTTTAAAATTTTTTTACTTGATATGAATAAGGATATTTTAGTCTTTTTAGGGGTATTTCCTTCAAAAAGCACAAAACGTGCTTCTCATGTGACCATTCTATGAGTTTTTTAACGGAACCAGATGGAGAGGACTAAAATGAAAATAAAAAAAATAGGAGATTAGGGTAATCATAAAAAAGAAAAAAAAAGGATCAAACTGCTAACTTTTAAAGAATTCGGGGACTATTTAGGTCAATTTCTCTAAAGAAAAAATGAGTATGATGTGTATTTCAAAAAACTGAACAAGTTTATTTGGATTGGAAAAGAATGAAATTTTTTGGATTTAAAATGGTATACCAAACACAACATTAGTTTTGTTTTTATAAAGAAGAACTTTCAAAGGCTAGATATTTCTTTTCGTGAATTGTTGTAGTTACAATTGTGCTCCTATTTCTGTTTTTCTGAATTCGATGACCCATTAAGACTAGCTCCATGAGTGGGAGGGGATTCAAGGTAATAGGTCTCAGATTTGAAATAGGTAATATTTATTTTTTGTTATTTTTTTTCAAATTTTACAAAATGAGTGTTTATAACCCCATTAAAAACATCAAGCTTGACCTTGTCTAAACACATTATAATAATGTTAATACGTGTTCAAGAACATCCCAATTAAATTTTTGTGTTATTTCCGTTTTAATTTACACCATGTTTTTTACCTTTTTTTAGAAAGTATATCATGTGTTTTAATTTTTTACATTAAGTTTAATATATAAATTTATCCACTTTCTAAGTCAATACTTAATTTTACCTTAAAATACCAAATTATCCTTAAAAAGAAAAACTATAATTACTTATTATTTATATGGAAACCTCTTGTGTCTAGCAATGAGAAATTGCCGGAAACGAACGGCAGCCTATATTTTGCCGTTGGATAAATATAGAGGGTGATGATTTGCTGATGAGAGAGAGAGAAAGAGAGAGATAGATAGATAGCTATAGAAGAGAGGAGAGAGAGAGAGTCACCGTTGTCACCTCCCACAACTTCGGCATCCTCGACAATGGTCGTCTCATGGAGTGGGGGACTCGAACCAAGCATGAATGTGAAGGATGCAAGGTTAGAGATGGGTTGAGGGGAAGGGGAGAGGTGATGGATGCAGCGGGGAAGGAGTCATGGAACTCGGACAAGTTGAGGTCGTAGATGCCATCGGCGGTGTTGAAGGAGACGAGACCGGAGATGGGTTGACGGGACGGAGATGTGTACATGGAGGCGGCCGTTGCAAACGATGCATTTGCCTCTCTCTATCTCTCTCTTGGGGGTCTCAGAGAGTTGGGCATGTTGATGGTGGCAGCGGGGAAGGAGGACAAAGCGAGGTCGTAGATCCCGTCGGTGGTGTTGAAGGAGACGAGTGGTGGCAGCGGGCAAAGAGGACAAGGCGACATCGTGGATGGTTGTACCGGGCGTACCTACGGCATTGCCGTATATGTGAGCCTTCGCATATTTTTATTGCCATGCATTTTATTTTTATTCAAAAAGCATATCTTACGTTTTAAATTTCTACATTTTTATATTATTGGATAACATTTAGTATATAAATTTATCCATTTTATCAATCAATAATTTTAAAATTGAAGATACCAAAAATATCCTTGAAATTTAAAATAAAAAATAATTGATGAAATACTAATTTATATTAAAAGCTAACGAAAGAGGCTGAGGCAGGGTCGAAAAAAGTGTCTGTTTGCGGGGTAAGAAAGGGTTAGGTGGTTATGATGGTGGGTTAATTTATATATATATATATATAATTTTTTTTGGTGAATAAAAAAGACTTGGGGGGGCCCCATATTTTCATGTTTTCAGCTCAATAGGTAGGAATCATTTTTCCTGGATATAGCTGAAACATGTTTTTTATACTAGTTTTCCTCAATCGGCCACCCGGAGCCTACCTTGCCATCAGTAAGCCATGTTTTAACAACCGAAGCTAGAGCAAGGCCTAAAGGGAGGCAATAAGAATCGAACTTGGATAGATAAAAGAGAAAAGCTTAGCAAATGCACCTACCCCTTTACTAACTCATCCATCCTTGAGCGTGTAGTAGCTTTAATAATTTTAAAATTAAGATAGATGTGTGTGTGTATATATAGAAGAAGTAAATTGTTAAAAAGGATTGTGCCAATAAAATCACCCTGTGATATTTACAAATATCAACTTTGTATTCTAACATTAACTCCTCTGCCATATGGTAGGTTTCTCTTTTTCGCTACAAAGACTGTACAGAAGGAAGACCAGGGGAGCAAGGAAACTCAGATCAGTTTCGACCAACACTTATGATTCTTTGACCCAAAAAAAAAAACGCTTTAATTTCATAACTCTTGCTGGACAAAAGTCACAAGCTATACTACAGCTGGTTATATGGATATGCATTAACCTATCATTCACAAACTGACCTTCAAGCCCCCATGCTTCTTCAACAATAGTAGTCCCTACCATATCAGGGGCATACCCTTAAGCTTCTCTATGTTGGAAGTTGAGACATATTTAATAATTTGGTTCAATCACCCAAGATGAAGAATCAAGTTATTGTCTTATCCTCGTTTGGCACACCGTATTAATGAAATGAAATGAATGAAATAAAAAATTATAATTCTAAAATCAAAATTTAAAATGAATGGGTGTTTGAGATAAAGAAAAGAGTAATCCTATTTTCTTGGTTATTTCAGTCATTTATATTTAAAACTGTTAAATTTCTAGCACAATGCATCACGTGGAAGACATGTGACCTAATATGATAGGGCATTTTAGTAATCTACTAATAAACTTAACTTTAACAAAAATAAATAAAAAATAAAAAAACTCATAAACAAAAATAAAAAAAAATCCTAGAATTTCTCTCTCCTCTCTCTCTCTTTCCTCTGGCGTCGGCTCCAGGAGAGAGGAGCCCATCAGTGGAAGGGAATTCATTGGGTCTGAGGGCGGTAGAAGGGAGCTCGTCAGTGGAGGAGGGGCCTCGAATCTGGGTTGTGTGGGGGAGGGGGGGCATCGAGAACAGGCGTGAGGGGGAGGTTTCACATTGGATTTGTCTGGGGGGAGGGGGGGCGGCATTCACACTTGTCAGAGAAGATGAGGGCGGTCTCCGGTGTCCGCTGTCAGATCTGGGTGGAGGTCTAGCATCGGATCTATTGGGGAGGGTGGGGAGAGAGAGACGATTTCTCGGTATCCGACGTTGGATATTTTTGGGGGGGGGGGGAGGGAGAGATGGTCGGCGTCAGACTTGTGGGAGAGAGGGAGAGAGGGGAGGAGAGAGAGAGAGAGAGAGAAGGGGGGCTAGGTTTTATTTGAATTCAGCTCTCTCTCTCTCTCTCTCTCTCTCTCTCTCTCTCTTATTTTTTTATTTTTTAATTGATATGAATATGGGTATTTTTGTTTTTTCATGGGGATTTTCCTTCAAAAAGCTCAAAATGTGCTTTTCATGTTACCATTATGTGAGTTTTTTAACGGAACCACACAGAAAGAACTAAAATGACCAAAAAAAAAAAAGGAGTTTAGTGTCATTAAGGTCAAAAAAAAAAAAAACAGGGAACAAACCGTCAACTTTTAAAGAATTCGGGGACTATTTAGGCCAATTACTCTAAAGAAAAAAAATGAGTATGGTGCGTATTTCGAAAAAGTGAACAAGTTTATTTGGATTGGAAAAGAAAATGAAATTTTTTGGATTTAAAATGGTATACGAAACACAACATAAGTTTTGTTTTTATAAAGAAGAGCTTACAAAGGCTAGATATTTCTTTTCGTGAATTGTTGTAGTTACAATTGTGCTCCTTTTTCTGTTTTTCTGAATTCGATGACCCGTTAGGACTAGCTCCATGAGTGGGAGGGGATTCAAGGTAATAGGTCTTGGATTTGAAATAGATAATGTTTATTTATTTATTTATTTTTCAAATTTTACAAAATGAGTGTTCATAACCCCATTAAAAACATCAAGCTTGACCTTGTCTAAGCACATTATCATGGTGTTAATACTTGTTCAAGAACATCCCATTTAAATTTTTGTGTTATTTCCGTTTTAATTTATACCATAAATTTTACTTTTATTTAGAAAGTATTTCATGTGTTTTAATTTTTTACATTAAGTTTAATATATAAATTTATACTCTTTCTGATTTAACACTTAATTTTTACCTTAAAATACCAAATTGCCCTTAAAAAGAAAAGCTATAATTACTTATTATTTATATGGAAACCTCTTGTGTCCGGCAATGAGAAATTTCCGGACACGAACGGCAGCCTGTTTTTGGCCGTTGGATAAAATAGAGGGCACTGATTTGCTGATGAGAGAGAGAGAAAGAGAGAGATGATAGATAGACAGTTATAGAAGAGAGGAGGGAGAGAGTAACCATTGTCACCTCCCACAACTTCGGCATCCTCGACAATGGTCGCCTCATGGAGTTGGGGGACTCGAACCAAGCATGGTCATAGACACAGTCGACAATGTCGAAGGATGCAAGGTTAGAGATGGGTTGAGGGGAAGGGGAGAGGTGATGGATGCAGCGGGGAAGGAGTCATGGAACTCGGACAAGTTGAGGTCGTAGATGCCATCGGCGGTGTTGAAGGAGACGAGACCGGAAATGGGTTGACGGGAAGGAGATGAGTACGTGGAGGCGGCCGTTGCAAGCGATGCATTTGCCTCTCTCTATCTCTCTCTTGGGGGTCTCAGAGAGTTGGGCATGTTGATGGTGGCAGCGGGGAAGGAGGACAAAGCGAGGTCGTAGATCCCGTCGGTGGTGTTGAAGGAGACGAGTGGTGGCAGCGGGCAAAGAGGACAAGGCGACATCGTGGATGGTTGTACCGGGCGTACCTACGGCATTGCCGTATATGTGAGCCTTCGCATATTTTTATTGCCATGCATTTTATTTTTATTCAAAAAGCATATCTTACGTTTTAAATTTCTACATTTTTATATTATTGGATAACATTTAGTACATAAATTTATACATTTTATCAATCAATAATTTTAATATTGAAAATACCAAAAATATCCTTGAAATTTAAAATAAAAAATAATTGAAGAAATACTAATTTATATTAAAAGCTAACTAAAGAGGCTGAGGCAGGGTCGGAAAAGGTGCCTAGTGGCAGGGTAAGAAAGGGTTAGGTAGTTATGATGGTGGGATTGAGAAGTTTGAATTTTTTTTGTTTAGAAAATTAAAGGTTTTTTGTTTTATAATTTTTTTTAAGGGTATTTTGTGTATTTTCAGGTCGAAATAAAGTGTTGATTAAGAAAAAATATTGATTGATTTATTAAATGTAATATAATGATATAAACTATATGATTTTGAATGTAGGGTATATTTTTTGAATAAAAGTAAATTACAAAGTATTAAAAGGGTAAATAAACCAAATTGTAATTTTTCTTATTAAGGGTATTTTGGACATTTCAAGGTCAAAAATATGTGTTCACTAATATTAAATGTAGTCTGATGATAAAAATATATAAAAGCATTTTAAGGTCAAAATTATGTGTTGACCGAAAAAATATATAGATTTGTTTATTAAATGTAGTCTGATAATATAAAAATATATAATTTCAAGATACATAATATACTTTCCGAATAAAATTAAAATACAAGGTATTAAAAAATGTAAAAAACCCTTTTTCTTTAGAATTTTTTTTTTTAAAAAAAAAAACTATATAAAAAAAGGGGACGGCATCTTATGCCACATCATCCATATTTAGTCTTATCACTTATGTCGCCTAAGAAAATAGAACAATATTAGAAAACATCAGTAATATTTAACATCACTCACTAATAAAGAGTGAGTCCCATAACATGGAGCCCACTAGTGGGTCTCACTTCTTTATTAGTGTAATATTGAACATCATTGATGTTGTAAAACATTTTTCAAGAAAATATTGTAATTTGCAAAGTCTGAAAATATGTTTTTTTGGTGAATAGCAAAGTCTGAAAATTATAGCTTGTTAACTGTCTCTACAGTCTCGTGGTGGAATTTGTCTCCCAGCTGGAGAGAAGTTGATCATTTATTTGGTAGTTGATGCACCTACTTCTAAATCATCTATTGTAGCATTTAGGCTGATCATAATAACAATTAACAACCCATGTAAACCTTGGCTCCGGCATTTATACTCCCCCTATTTTATACGAATACGAATGATCTTTTATATATATATATATATATATCCTTCAATGTTTGAGATGTTTTGTTTGTACGGATCACATATTCTTTCTCCTTTTATTGGATTTTCTTTTTGGGTTTTCATTTTTTCCTAAGAAAGTTTAACGAGGAATCAGGCTTATCTAGATACATCCTATAAGACGGTAATGTAATGGTATTTTATTGTGTTTGCTCTCCTCTTTGCATGGTTTTGTTTTTTGTTTTTTCCTCTTCACCGCCATTTATTAAAAACAGAAAGCTTTGTTTCTTCTACCAAAGTTTCGTAGCATTCTAAGCCTTAAGTATCACTTTTCCTATATTCTTGATCTCTTACACTATGTTTGATAGTAGTGCAAAGTGAGAGGTAAAAAAAGAAAGAATAAAGAATAAAGAATGAGGAGGCAGTTTGAAAGAGAAAATAAGTAGTAAGGTGTTTGATAAAAGAGAAAAGTAAAGGGAGTAAAGAGCCTAGCTATGGATTCTATCATTTGGTTTTGTTTGGCATTTAAGTTTAACTCAAACTAAACTGTACTTTTTTATCTCAATTTTTATCTTTTTCTGAAAAGTCAACAAAATTTATAACTAATTTTTAAAAAATCAACCTACTCCAATTTAAAAATTTCATCTCCAATCGGCGAACCAAACGCAAAAAGTAGAGAAAAATTTGGAGAGAAATTGATTACAACTTATTTAAATGGTAAAATTGATTATCCATGTCTACAATTCCACCCATGTTTACAACTCTACCCATTCCACAAAGGCATCCAAACCGTTAAAGCACATGACATGCCTAAATAAATCATTTAAATTAAATCCAAAAGTGTGCTGTTATTAAGGGGGTGGAGGGAACTTGTATTTACACTTATGGGTAAATAATTTTTAAAATATATAATTTTGAACTAAAAAAAAATCTTAGGTACAAACAACTCCAACCAGAAAAAGCCAAATGAAGAATCAATGTTCGAGCAAAAAAAAAAAAAAAAAAGACTACTATAAGAATCAAGATATTGATTTTGTCTATTCTTTAGCAGAACTTTCTAAGGCTATATATATCTTTTCCGTAAATGATAATAGTAACAAAATTTTTTGCTCCTGTATTTTTTTTTCCCTATTTTCCTTTCCTTCAATTAAATGCCCAAGGTCAAGCATTAAGATTTCTAAACACATGGCAACGATTTTTATAATTGTCCCAGAACATCCCAATTATATAATATTTTTCGGTCTATGATTTTTTTTAATTTATAATATAAATAAAAAAGCACTATTTAAAATGGGACCACATCTACTGCCACATCATTCATACTTAGTCTTATGCCCCCTCGAAATTATTGCAATTTGCAAAGTTTGAAAAGTTAGTTTGCTAAATGTCTCTATAACCTCCTAATGAAAGTCGTCTCACAGCTAGAGAGAAGATCATTTTTTTTTTTTTTGCTTGACAGAGAATATCATGGTTTATACTTAATGTACCTATTTCAAAATCATTAAAAAAAATCATCGATAGCAGCATTAGATTACTATGTTAAAACATATTATACCACTAAATGGTGTGGCCTACTGATAATACAGATGTGGGTATGTGATCAACAATTTGAGTGCGAGATGACTCTTTTTAGTCTTAAAAGCGAAGGCTTGTCCCTGTTACCTTGACACTTGATCATATTCTCATCATTTACACATTTGATAATCACGTCTAAAGGGCATGCTAACGCTAATCGCTCTCTTCAAATTTTAATTTAGTTTGGTATATATGAACTTATAAAAATACATCTAATTTGCCCTACTATTGTGAATTCATATAGGGATTATAAGGAAAGTCCTTATGTTTCGTCTATTATTTTGAATTGAATTTTAAAGTAATTTAAATCACAAAAAAAAAAAATCAAAGAATTATTTGGAAGAAAAGAAAAAAGAAAGAAATGGAAGAACGGTTCACAAAATTACATGGATAGGAACTAAAAAAAAAAAAACGAGATATCGAAGTAGTTCTGATACTTAAAAAAAAAATCATTATTTCAACTCTGGATTTTTAGTTACTTTGACTAATTAAATTTTTCCATTAAATTTTATTGATGTGGAATACATGAATCATAAGTTTTTTTTTTTTTTTTGATGCGAGGAATTTATCATGAATCCACTTATTTTTACCGCTTCCGTTATTGCTGCTGGAATGGCTGTGGGGCTTTGCTTCTATTGGACCTAGAGTTGGTCAAGGTACCGCTACGAGACAAGCTTTAGAAGAGATCGTTACTAATCATCGCCTTGATATATATATATATATATATATATATATATCAACACATGATAACCTCTGTAAAAAGCTCTATATATGCTACCTAGTGAACAAGTGAAGGAAATAAGAGAAGAATTAGTTCAACAATTAGCGTTATAGAACAAAGAAAAGGGTAGGGCACATGGCAAAGGCCTGAATGGACCACTATCTTTATACCATATATATGACTCAAAATCGCATCCGAATCCTAGACAGATCAGCCGACACATGAACTTGTCCATTGGATATGCCAATGGCCTGATAGTAATATTTCTAATTCAATCTGTAAATAGTTCAATACTACCAGCATTTGATGGTCGAATTTGGAAATCGGCCAACAGCGACGTCTTTGAGAGATATATCTAAAGCAGAAAACTCAAGCATCGTTTTCTAGTCAGCCAAACGAAATTAAGAAGCTGTTGTAGTAGCGGGAAAAATATGTCCAGATTGTAATGTTTCTTCAATCTGTATATTGTTCAGCACAAGCATTTGATGGTCTAATTTGGAAAATGGCCAATAGCGACGTCTTTGAAAGATATAACTGAAGCAGAAAACTACAGCATCATTTTCTCGTCAGCCAAACGAAATTAAGAAGCCGTTGTAGTATCGGGAAAATATGTTCAGATTGTAATGTTTCTTCAATCTGTATAAGATTGAACAAAAAGTCATTTTTGGTCAAAACTAGATGATACCAGCATCCAAAGTAGGGCCTTTTTACATTGCTGTAGGTCACTTGTATATGTGTCGAAAGTTTACATTAGTTTAACCTTATAGGAATTTGTTTATTTATGAGCCATTAATGGTTAGAAGTTAGCTAGCATGTTTTAGTAATCGTTTCCATCTAGGGAAAAGATCGTCAACTTTGCTGACTGCATTTATCGCAAGCAAATATGCTCCAACCAATTTCTTTTCCTGATACTTCGGGTCAATTTTTATCGCTATCAGAGTTTATTTTCATCCTTTGATTTTTTTTTTTTTTTTTTCTCTTTTTTTTCAATAGAATGAAACTTCATTTAAACTAAAAGAGCCCAAAAACAGGGCTTACAAAAGCTCAACAGGAAATGAAAAACGAGGGAGGGAACTACCAGCATAGCTTAGAATCCCATCCCCTGACATCGTCAGACTTGTAATTATTGTTATAGTTGTTTGTATATGTAGATTGCAATATGTGTATTTATCATTTTAATGCTGTAAAATAATTTTCACACTTTTAATGGATAAAACACAGGACTTGTCACCTGGGGAAAAACTGAAGATAACAACAGTTTATTTTTTTTTTTAAGTAGAAGAACTTTCATGATTGCTTTTGAAAAAAAAAATAATAACAATAAATCCCTCATGAAAATTTTATCATCCCATGATGGTATTCTTAAAAATTATTTTTAACTGGCATACCATAATATTGGACTTTACAATGGTTTTTAACTATCGTGGTATATTTTCATTACTGTAATCCTCTATTTTAGTAGTGTTTGAATTGTTTAAGAGGTGAGGTCCAGTCCGGTATCCAATGCATTACGATCCATGACACCATAATCAATTATGCATGCGATATGGCAAACAATGAGGTTATCTTCAAAATCCGACTACTATTTGTTAGGCCTTTTCAGAAAATATCATCTCCATCTTTGCTTCAATAGCTGCAACAATGGAGGTCTTCCTGGAATTCTGCTTCTGTTGATCACGATTATGATCCTACCATTTTTAGATATTTCGCAACTTCAAAGTATTGACTTTCGGAATGACACGTTTAACTGCAATGGGTGCAGTTGTAAATTCCCATAAAATTATCACGTGAAGGAAAATTGGGAACCGATTTCGTACAGATTTCATACAGACGATTCAATATTTTTTTCGCTCACCGTCATTATAAAAAAAATTCACATGTATTTTCTTCAATTAATTATGTTTTCAAATTCAATTTTATTTTAAATTTCCTCTTCTTTGTTATTTAATTATTTTAAACACTTAGTGGCTTCACTTGAACACTAGGGCTTCATATTAGTAATAAGTAACAAAAAGGGCTTCAACTAGGGACCAAGGCTGGAGGCGGCACTCGAGTACAGACTCGACAACGGAACAAGATCAATGGTCTCTTGGGCACAATGCACAGGGCGTGTGCACCAGGTGGCTTGGGTGCAGTAGTTCAACGGCAGATGTCGAAGATTGTCTCTGGTGCCAAGCAAAAAAGTAGGAAGAAATTTTTTCTTTTTTCCATTCAAATGTATTGTGGTGAATTGTACATCAATATATAGAGTTGAATCTCAATCAAACTACCTAGAATCAAGCTCCTATAATCAATCTAATAATCTGTCAACACCTAGTGTACAATTATATAGACAATTAATCAATATAAAAATCGAAATAAAAAAATCAAGAAATGGTAAATACATGGAGTCGACGATCTCAACAGAGTGTCATATTACAAGAGAAATGGCAAATACATGGATTCGACGATCTCAACAGAGTGACATATTACAAGAGAGGATAAATCACACATCTTTTTACTAATTCATGCAAAATATTAAAGTTCAAGTGCAGCCTAAAAACATCATAAGGAAAAATACAATAATAAATTAGGAAATATGCTCTATTACCCATTCCTATTCACATTTACTCTTTTTGGATTTACAATATTTGTTCGTAGGTCTCGGTTTTCTTTTCAAAAGCTTAAAAAAGATATATTTTAACGTATGAAATTTTGACACGTCCGAATGAGATTACAAATACTTTGAGAGAAAGAAGCGCTCAAATACAATAAAAAGAGGAGTTTAGATCTACTGTCTTATTTTTCTGCTTCAATGACTGTACACTCAATAGTGTTTTGACCACTCATTAATTTCTTTAAAAATTTTTAGTATTTCACATTTGTTATGCGGTTAAATTTTTAAATTCAGATAATATGACATAACACAATTAAGAGGACAGTCAATAAGACATGAAATCCAGGACAAAAAATCTCGACTCTTAAGAGTACATGAGCCGCAACACAAGGAATGGGCTGCATTTGTCGTCCCTTTCACACTAGAGGTGCACATGATATTGTTGTGCGAGTTTCTGAGCAAGTTAGACTCCCCTGTTTTTGATGAAAGGTCTTGTTAAATCTAAATGTCTCTCACAACGTATAGAACATACAAAGACTATTTTATGAGGAATATTACTGAGATAATGATTTCGTAAATTAGCCCCAGGAAACACAAATTACTCTTACTAGAATGAAACTTTATAATGCATAGTTCAGCAATAATAGCTACCCTTTGAATCACATGTTCGTACTCATAATTCAAACAGTAAATTCAATTTTTTATAAAAGATAATACTAAAAAAAAAAAAAAAAAGTTTGAAAGTGGGCTTAAAACAGGAGAGAGAGAGAGATATATATATATATATATATATATATATATATAACTCAAGTAAGTGTTTCAGAACCCTCATCTCTATTTGCATCAAGAACTTTCTGAGCCCAATTTTCCAACCCTGCGTAGAAAAAACTACTAAGGAAGGCGGCAATAAAAACGTCAACCGCCGCTAGAATTGAGTAGAAGGTCGTTAATTGGGCATTTCTCAAATCATAGTTCACATAGTATGCCTTGTTTGGCCCAATCAAAGGCAGGAAGTGGAGAAAGATTGAAGATGAAAGTCCGAAAGCCAATGAATCGAAAATAATGAACATCTTGAAAAGAGATTTGTGCCTAAAGATTGGCAAGCCCATGTATGGACCATCGCTTTCGTATTCCCCGGGAACTTGGAAAGCTGCCGCAAAGTGACAGTTGCTATTAGGGTGGCTACAGTAAGTCTACCTCAGCTGCTCTTTTTGCATTACTTGGATTTACCAAAAGATTGTTTTGTTTTAGATATATTTTTTAGTGATTATGTATCAATTTGGGTGCACAAAATTAGGGTTTTCGTTACTCCATTGCAAACCCTATGACAAATAGATATCTCTCTTAGGTTAAAAAATTATGATAGAAGTTCGTACCTTCTGCGATTCTTCAAGCTCTTTCAATGATAGAATGAGGTCCATAGCGGTCAAGCCATCCTTATTCACAGCATTTCCATCCAATCTTTGATCGTTTAAAAGCATAATCAAGATATTGTAATGTTTAGAAATGGCGGCCAAATGAAAAGGTGTGTTTCCATCTTTATCTTGCTTGTTCAAAATGCCATCCAAGCCCAATGAATTCAAAATGCCATCCCAGCAATAAATTCAAGAGATAGTCAACTGCGTGCTTCTTTCCACTTATCGCAGCAACATAAAGAGCAGTCTGTCCATTGGAAGTCATCAACTCACCTACGTCTGGACAAAGTATGCTAAGATTTTCCATTATCCCAACCTGTCCTTTTTTAGTTGCTAAATGGAAAGCTGACATCCCGGCCCGGTCCTTTTTTTGTACGCCGAGGACTTGTCGATTGTTATGAATAAACTCAATAACTTCTTCTACTTCTACACCATAGTGTGCAGCACAATGAACAACTTGATAATATCTTCTCCGCAAACATACTAAACTAATGGCACACATACTACTTTCTCGACTCCTACCCAGCCAAAAGAAAAGGCACATGATGTTTATGCCCTGTCTTACTTCAACAAGTTCCTAGTGAGGTAAGATCTACCCATAGGTTCCAAGATCACACATTTTGAGAAGGATGAAAGTAAATTTGATGTTGTGACAAAAATTTTCCAAGTGGTTCTTGTAGAGAAGCTGACCTCCCACGAGCGAGTACCCGTCGTGAGCCACTGCATTGGATTGTAAATTCATAATAATACACCGCAACCGAGCATCATTGGCAACATGGGACGCAACCTCATCGAGGAGGGAATGAGGGACGGTTAAGGCCATGAGAAAAACCCCCGAATCAAGGCGAGAGAGCATCAGCAGCCTTGTTCTCTAACGCAGGTTAGTACTAAATGTCGAAGTCAAACCCCATGAGTTTCGTGAGCCATTTTTGGTGATCCACACTTACTAACCGTTGCTCCAAGAGGAATTTCAAACTTTTCTGGTCAGTCCGAGCGATGAATTTGCGGCCCAACAGATAGTGCCTCCATTTTTGGACAGCGACGACAATAGCCATGAGTTCCCGTTCGTAAACGGACTTCAGTCGGGCGTTGTGAGGCAGGACTTGACTGAAGTATGCAATCGGACGCTGGTTTTGAGACAAAACCGCCCAAAAGCCGTGGCCAGATGCATCCGTCTCCACCACGAAAGGCTGAGAAAAATCTGAGAGCGCCAACACCGAAGCTGTTGTCATCGCCGATTTCAACCGATTAAAAGCTGCCTCCACCTCTTCACACCACTTAAAGTTGTTTTTCTTGAGCTATTTCATCAAAGGCCATACTATGGATCCACAATTTGCCACAAATTGCCGATAATAACCTGTGAGTCCCAAGAACACCCGGAGTTCTTTGAGCGTCGAAGGAGTTGGCCACTTCAACATCACAGCAATCTTCTAGACAACCGTTGCCACCTCCTCACCTGAAATTATATGGCCAACATACTCGAGTTGGGGCTGCCCAAAGAGGCACTTTTTTCTCGTTAGCAAAGAGACGATGCTCCCTAAGAGTTGTCAACACCAAGCTCAGATGCTCCACATGCTCATCCAAAGTGCAGCTATAGACAACGATATCGTCAAAGAAGACAACCACAAACTTCCTTAGGAAACCACGGAATACTTCTTTCATCAAGGTTTGGAATGTTGCCGGTGCGTTAGTAAGCCCAAAAGGCATAACAAGAAACTCGTAATGTCCCTCATGATCCAAAACGCTGTTTTAGGCACATCTTCCAATCGGATGCGGATTTGGTGATAACCCGAGCGAAGATCCAACTTCGAGAAAATCGTGGCCCCATGTAATTCATCGAGCAACTCGTTGATGATCGGAGTAGGGAATTTGTCAGGAACGGTTGCTTTGTTTAAGGCTCGGTAATCCACACAAAACCTCCAACTACCGTCCTTTTTCTTAACTAGCAACACCAGACTAGAGAATGGACTTACACTTGGCTGAATAATTCCCGCCACCAACATGTCCCGCACGAGTTTCTCAATCTCCTCCTTTTGAAAGTGTGGGTAACGATAGGGTCAGACACTAATAGGGGTGGTGCCGGGCTAAAGGGTGATAGAGTGGTTGTGAGCCCGAGGCGATGGAAGACCAGACAAGGAGCCAAATACCTCCTGAAAGTGCAGCACAACCGCAAGGACCGAAGGTGGCACCGATGGCAAAGCCGAAACCAAGGATACTTCGATACAACCCAACTCGAGGAGCACCCCTTCCCCTTGATCCTTGAGGGCTTTCCACATCGCTTTTAGAGAAACCAGCGAGTTACAAAGCCCCGGATCCCCTTGGAGAGAGACCGCCACACCACCAACCCGAAATCTCATAGTGAGATTCTTCCAATTGACTTGCATGCCCCCTAAAGTCTCTGGCCATTGCATCCCGAAGATCACGTCAACACTCCCCAACTCCAAGGGCGAAAAATCTTCGACCACCTCAATGTTCTGTAGAGTCAATAGAACGCCCTTGCACACGCCCTTCCCACAGACAGTTAGCACAGTACCCACGAGCACTCCATAACCTATTGTACCCTCCCGTGGCAGATTAAGCTTCTTCACCAAATCCACTAAGATGAAATTGTGGGAGGCCCTACAATCAATCATGACAACCACATCTTGTTGAGCAATCGGACCCTTAACTTTCATTGTCTTAGGCAAAGAGAGCCCTACCATTGAATTAATAGACAGCTCTACCACCTCTGCCATGGTCGGTTCCGCCGACGTAGACCAATTCTCCTTATCAACTTCTCCACCATCAAGGAAGTCCTCGTCCCTAACCACTAACACATGAAGCTCCTTGTTCTTACAACGATGCCCAATGGTGTATTTCTCATCACAACGAAAACAAAGTCCTTTCTCACGTTTCGCTTGCAACTCAGAATCAGTCAATCTCTTGAAAGAGGGAGTAGTTCGCTGACCTGTTTGTCGAGGAGGCACCGCTTGACCGCATTGGAATGAAGGGAGCTGAGGAGAATAAGAGCTAGGGCTAAATTGGGTAGTTGGGCCCGGCCCATAAGGGGGGGAAGAGGGCGGACCTAGGCTAGACTAGCCCGACCCAACACTTGGTCGGTTGTAACCCACAACCGGACCTTACCCGCCCCGCCCCGCCCCGAACTGCCAGAGAATCCATGGGTCCGAAACCCGGGCATGCCTGACCCGGGTTCGTTGGGTCGGAGAGATCCATCACGATCCTTGACCCGCTGAGCGAATTCCATGATCCGAGGCAACCCACTCGGTTTCATCATCCGAACCTCCGCCCGGATATCTGGTCGAAGTCCATTGATGAACGTACTCTCCAAAACGTCCTCGAACAAGCCCGTCAACGGAGAAGAGAGGGCCCCAAACAGGCGACGGTAGTATTGGACGGTCCCCTCCTGCCGAATTGTGAGTCCGAGTCGCTCCAACAACAGATTCTTCAGCTCCTGCCAACGGCAAATCGGCAGGCGACCATTAGCCCACTGAAACCAATTCAACGCATCGCCCTCCATGCTCACCACTACTGCCTCCAGCTTCTCCGCCTCGCCCAGGCGGTGGAACGTAAAATAATGTTCCGCCCATAAAATCCACCCTCCGAATTCCAACCCTCGAAGACCGGCATCTCCAACTTTCGATTCGCCAGATTCGCCTTTATCACCTCCTCCAACGGCGCCTCAGGAGCTCCGCCCCTCCAAAACCCTGGCCGATCGCCCAAGAAATCACTGACGATGGTGGATCAGAAGCTTCCGTGGCCACCGCCTTGCCCCGATCTAAGATCCCCAGCCCAGACGACATCGCCTTCACCCCTGAGCTCGAACCCAACAAATCTGACTCCTCCACCTTCTAAAGCCAGCGATCCATACGATCCAACACTGTTATCCTTCCGAGAAGAGTTTCGACATTCTTCTCCAAAGAAACCAAGAGCTGCAACTCACTCCTTACAGACTCCATCTCCCCCTGAACCTCACCTCTCACCTCAACCACCTTCTCCTCCACAGAATCCATTCTTCCCTCCATCTTCTTAACTGCCATTCCCCAGAAAAGAACGGCTCTAATACCAAATGATAAACTCCGATGCGACTCAAAAGAAGAATGGAAAAAGGATGAATCAATGATAGAGAATTGGACTAAAATTTAAAGAAATGAACTGAGAAAATACGCACTAATGGCGAGCTTTAAAGAGGCTCCCTCTCTTCTAACAAAATTCTCACTCGATTCTTCCTACCCCTCTCTCCCTCACATTCCTGCGCTTTTATTCCCTTCCATAACAGATAAGTCACATATTAACAACATGCTAACAAACAAACACCCATAAAACCCCATACTGCCCCTGCACTCCTCACGTGCCAAGCATACTTGGCCCTCCTTGCATGTGTAAAGCGGATGGGAGGCTTATCAGAAACCTTCCTAATTTAATACAAAGTAAATAATGTCGTAATATTATTCTACATCGTACTCTCTTACAAACAATCAAGGAAATCATTTCCAGATAAGAAAATAGCATAGAATGTCGAAATGATGCACTACAGGCCACAAATAGTCTTTCTTAATCAGGAATTCCCTTGATTCCGAGGCCTATATTCAAGAAACTCTGTTAGAAGTGTGATTGGAATTCCCTAGATTGAAACAGCAATTCCTTAACTAGCAAAAACCCAATTTCTAGTAACTACTTCACCACACAACTAACCAGTTAAACCTTTAGTGCTCACTTGTCACTTGTGCTGCTTTCCCTATGGTCATTTGCGTGGGGAGGCTTTATTGCCAGCTGGTTGTCCCCGCATGGATATGTAACACATATGTTCTAGTTATTCACTTGAAAGTCTAATGAGCTACACAAGAAAGGTAATACTCAACTAGGGAAACTAATGAATATCAAATTCTAAACCAAAAGGCAAAATGAGACAAATAAAATTAAATTAAAAAAAAAAATGTTTACAGCAAAAAGGAAGAAGTCAAAAGAAAATTTGTACCATTCATGAACAAAGTTCATCTGAGGTTTCACTTCCATAAAAACTCCGTTCATGGTTCCTAAATCCCTCAGCCAAAGATGTCCCGAATCCTGTTGTTAGTAGGAAGTGGCAAAAACATAATCTTCTGATAGAAACTAAAAAATCATGAAATTCTTTCGCTTATCAAGTCTATTTCCACTTTTACAGTTTTTATTAGAGAATTTATTCTTCGACTAGCCTATCAAAGTAACTATCGGAAAACAGACCAACTATTATGAATCATCCACAATCAAAATTCAAAGGATTACAGAGAAGGAACAATGTCAATACAAAATACACAAAGCAATACTCCCATAGTTCCATGTTTGTTTACAATTCTATCATTCCATTCAAACCAATCAAAACTTCTGCTTCATTGCTAAGAAAACAACTAGAAAGGACTATCAAGAAAACAAAAAGGAAACAGTTTCTTAAATACTCCCATGTGTTTTTTAGAATTCAACAATTAATTTAACGAATTAAAACAACACAAGTTAATGAGCCAAAATTGGATGCTACATAATTGATTATAAAATTAATTTCCCTCAAATTTCCTACAATTGAAAACAACAATAAAGTTTTATTTCCCTTCAGTACCAACAAATAAATGCTTAGAAACAAAATTTGGCACTAAGACTAGTCCTAAAAATTTTCTAAGAACTACAAAGAAGAATTAATACGAACAATAACAAAAATAATATCAATAACAATACAAAAATTTGCTTCTAATTTCCCTAAAAGCTTCTCCGTTTTATTCCGAAAGTCCAATTACATTAAATGTCTGATAAGGAAATCAAACACTTAGTTTCGGAAAAAATCAAATCAGAGAGAAACGAGAGAAACGAGTTGGTTTCCCTGGAAAGCAGAGGAAAATTATCAGAATTCTCAATCAAGAAAACCTGTTTGCCGAAACACCGCGTTCCTGACCTGGCGAAGATCCCTGCCCTTCAAGGTTCTCCCCGCGCCTTCGAGAACCGAGCACGAGAGCATCGGCGCCTGCGCTAAGCTCCTTGCTACAATCTCGTGCGGCGGCAACATCTCCGCATCACAGTCGTCGTCGTCGTCGGCGTCGACTTCTGCGAAGAAATTCCGAGGCCTACGCATCGGCTCTGACAGCATCGGGACGTTCACCGGCGCCGACTGGTGGTACTTCACGGACGAAATAGGCGTTATTCGGTCCTGAGGTGGCTTCGGAATCACCGGAATCAGGCGCGAGGAGGACGGCGAGGAGGAACACGAGGACGAGACCGAAGCCTTGTGGAAGAAGTGGGAGAACTCCCGGAGATTCGGTGACGAGGTCTCGTTCTCGGGGAGCGCAGCGAGGATTCCGAAACCCTCGGGCTGGGCGAAACCGCCCTTGGGGTGGACAATCCGGTTGTTGTGGTTGTTGACGCGAGAGGCCGAGGCGGAGGCGGAGGAGGAAGAAGGAGAGCTCGGGACGTGGTGGTTATGGTCGTTGCCGTCGTGGCGTGGGGATTCGGCGGCGGATTCACCGTTCCAGAAGATATCGTCCTCGTGGAGCTCGTCTCCGGGGACGGAGCTTGTGCTGGCGCCAGCATTACTGTCGGGAGGCGCGTGGGAGTACGCGCCGAGGAAGCGCTCGGAGGATGGGGATTGCTTGTGGCGGATTCGGGAGGTTCCAGTTATGTCCATGGCTGGTTTTCGGGTCAGGAGTCGAAGAAGGGGGTTCTCTAGGAAAACGTGATTCCCAAACGCGCACGAGACAAGAGAGACGAAAGGGAAAGGAAGGAGATGGCGAATAATAATAGGGTTAGAATTTACAAAGGCCAGGAAGAGTGACGTGGCCACAACCACAAAAAAAAGAGAAGTTTATTTTTGGAAAAATAATTTTGGAATTTTGGATAAGAGTTCGGTTAAATTTGCCATAAGGACGAATAATTGGTCAGCTATTGAAGAATAATAAATAGGTCAGCAACGTTCCACCAAAAAATAATAATAATAAATGGGTCATCAACCGATTTTAATTTAGATTTTATTTGATATTTAAGTTTAATTTCAATTAAGTTTTATTTTTTCATCTCAGTTTTTATTTTTTTCTGAAAAATCAATAAAATTTATGACTAATTTTAAAAAGTTAATCAATTCTAACTTAAAAACTTCATCTGCAACCGACGAACCAAACATAAGCTTAGTTTTTTAGGTAGGATTTCTCCTTGACTTGGTCTATGTTTGGCAAAATAGAAAACGAAGAGGAAGGAAATTTGATGAGGAGTTTAGATTTAAAAAAAAAATGAAATTATATGTTGTTTGATAGAGTGGAAAATAGGAAGAAAAAAAGTTATAATTCAGCACGATCCATAGCATTTTTTATTTCATCCAATTATCATAAAACAAAAGGAGCAAGAAAAAGTTTGATAAAAAAATTGATAATTAAAATAACTATCTTGAATTTAATCTCTCACATGCATCTAATTTTTTATAAGTCTATTATTATAGAATGTATGTGGTAATCTTAGAATATTATTCTCGTCAGACTTAAACACAACTAAAATAGGAGGTCCCAATGACTATAAATAGAACCTATCCAATTTTTATTGTGCGATGATTAGCTATTCACGGACTAAAAAATTAGGATACATTCTGGGAAAATAAAACTTCCATCATAGATAAACAAATAGTAATTTCATACATGATTCTCATCACAGAGCATAGAGTTCAAATCATCAACCCTCAAGTTCAAAAAAGATTATAATTATAGAATGTATTAGATTATAATTTTTTTTTTCTCTTTTCTTGCTACTCTACCAAATAATATAAAAGAAAACTTCGCTCCCTCCTTTTTATTGTAGTTGTGTTGTGAATCTAATTTACTGTGACTAAAAACAATAGGGATTTGGTAATATTTCTTTCAAAGTAATTGGGAATACCAACAGTGGAATTTTAGGTGTCATGGTAAGTTATTAATAAAATTGATGTGAAAATGTATGAAGATTAAAATTGACAAACTGTTGTGAATAAATTGATTTGGCCCCTTCCCTGTCCCCTGCCTCATGGTCGCAATTTTTGGCCCCTCTGTCGCCAGTTCCATCTACCTCTCCACCAACATTTGCTTAGGCATTGCCATCACTTTCTTTTGCCTCATCGCTATTAGGCATTGTCGGTCCTGTCTATCGCAGATCTCTTTTTGCACCCTCCACATGCTCATGAAGTTCCATCATCGCCTTCGACTTGCTCAGATTCGGAGTCTGGACCATAGCGAGTTCATTACGAACACTAGAGAGATCGTCATGTCCAATTTTCTTATGGCAACACTTCCATTACCATGGGCATCCACTTTTTGAACATATGTTAATGAATAAGGCTTTCTTTACTTGCTTTTTAAGCTGAAAAGTCTGGAGTTAATTTTTTTTTTTTAATCTTCATTTGGAAAAGCAAAGGACAGAGATTAGATAACAGTTTTCTGAAAATTGTCATCTAAAATGGATCAAAAATGTAGAACGGAGTTTTTTTTTTTTTTTTTTTTTTCCGAAAGTCATTGTGGAATTCACAGGTTTCACAACGGTTATGAAAACTCTCATGGAATGCTAACATTACACGACGATTTAAGGTAATTAACGTGTAAAGTGGAGATACCACGATGATTTCGAGGCTAATGGGCCCTGTGACATTTGACGTCGACAGTCGCGACAACGACTAGCAGACATTAGAGAGAAAAAGAGAGAGAGAGGAGAAAGGGAAGATGAGAGATTAAAGAAAGGGCTTGGGTATGAGGGTAACTTTGGAATTTTAATACCTCAATAATGTGATTATGCTATTATTTACCATTTTCTAAAATTTATGCTATTATTTTCTGTACTAACTCTCAGTATGTTATTTCCCTCTTTATCCCTAACATGATTAAATACTTTCCAATTTATTGATACCTACTTTTGTACAAGACCTGTTCTTAAAAGATTCAAGCCCAATATTCATAACCAACAATGGATAGGCTCTTTTGTGGACGCAACTGTGTAGGCTCTGGTTTGGTGGGTCATAAATAATTAAATGGACCAGTTTATCGTTAGTCCGAAATTGGATTTTGATTCTGCTTGTGGTGTTTGAAATTGGTTTGTCAAGATAAGTAGAGGAAAAATACCCGTATTTTTTACCGTTAAGTAACCAGAAGGATGCCCTTATGAAAATAACCAAAAAAAGTCCATTCCATGACTCTTTGAAGCCCAAAAAAATTGGTTCTAGAGAACTCCTCATGGCCTCATTACCCTACCAAATGGGTAAACCTTTATTTCAACCTATCTCCAAAGACTGACTCCAGATACAAGACGATTGTCAACCTCTATATAGATATAGTAAAAACGATGCTATTAACATCGTCAGATCACTATTCAGAGAGCATATTTCTTTCACATGTTATTCTATTAATTTTAGGAAGCTCCACGCAAACAAACCCGTCATAATGAGCTCTAAAGATTGAGTGTGTTATGAGAATAATGCACGCTCCAGCTGACACCAAAGATTCTATTTCCCTCCTGTAAATAGCCGCCATTGTTAACTCTGACACAATAACAAGGACAAGAAGAACAAGCTTTAGACAAGTTAAATCACTGTTCCTCCCTCCCTCCCTCCCTCCCTCCTATGGAGGCAACCTGTGGAGTACTGATCCCGAGCCATCTCCAGAAACACTCTTGCCAATAGGAACTCAACCCTACATTTTCCTCATCAACGTCTCCATTTAACCATCTGATTGCCCCCGACTAGCCAGAGACAGTCACCTCGGCTACTCCGACACGTTGTACCTGCCAGATCTACATCAACTTCATTTAACCGGTTTTTTTTTTTTTTTTCCCCTTCTAATTTAACGTTGCGCTAAAATTAGCATGTACAGTCTGAGTAAAATCAAATTAAGTCAATCGAATCTATTCTCCAATTCTACATGCCAAGCATCTATGTATTTTAGGATGGGATTTTTGAGATTTAATTAATATATATTCTGCAAAGTTCGTCCATAAGTTTTGTCCTTTGAAACTCTCGATTCTAAGGTTGATCACACTTAATCTAACAAGGTAATTGAAGAATTGCTCTAGTTTATTCAAACTAATAATATGTTTCAGTTTCATTAGAAAAAATCATATTACAAAGTGATCATTATTATTAAAAAAATTTCGTGAGCACAAAGTGATGATATTTAATGTCAGGACTTATTTTTTTGAATACCAATTCATGTGATGATAAGTTTTCATTTTTTTATTGATAGATACAATTAATTAATGTAATAATCTTTTAAATAATTTGTCAATAAAAGAATGACAACTCACATATTACATAAGTTACTGGTACTCAAAAATTGTAACATTTTTTTCTTAAATGATAAGAGTTAAGCATGACAAACAATTTGAAGGCGTAATTATTTAGAATCGAAAAACACCCTTCAAACAAGGGGGGTAAATATTATTCATTGTCGCATTAAAGTTGAGAATGGATATAACGACATCAAAACAAAACAAAACAAAAGATAAAAATAAAATATAAACACACCACATGCAATATTTAGGACAAGATTATTAATAAATTATTAACTTCCAGCAATATTATAGAAATCTGCATCTTCATGTCCTCCTCATGCCTTTGGAGCAAGGCCAGCCTTGAGCTTCTGAATAGTGGCCACATCGGTCTTGAAAGAGATAGCCAAGACATTGTCGTCAATACCACTCACAAACAAAGTGCTGGGAAGGGACACAGTCCCGGCACTCGCACTTCCGAACGCCGAAATCGCCACCGCCGGGTTCTGAGCGTCGGCGTTGAACTGGTAGTGCACCAGCCCCTTGGGAAACACGAAAACGTCGCCGGTCTGCAGGGACTGAGTGTACAACTTGTTGGTCGTGTCGACGAAACCGACTTCCAAGGCACCGTCGATGAGGAAGAGGAGCTCCGCGGAGCGGGGATGCGTGTGGGGCGGGTTAGTGGTCCCGGATGGGTACTGAAGCACGGCGTAGGAAACGCTTTGCCCGTCGAGAGCTGGGAACTCCTTCAGGCTAACTTTCGTGACCGTGAAGGTTGTAGGCGGGGCTTGTTGGGGGAGGGATCGCAGGCCTGTGAACGTGAAGAAGCTTCCGTCGACGCCCATGGTGGCGTTCGGAGGGACGATGAAGTCCGTGAGGATGTCCGGGTCGGCAGCCATTGTTAGGGTGGATGAGAAGATGATCAGAAGTGAGAAAAACGTGAGAGAGAACACAGCTGAAGCGGCCATTGCTTGATAGTGACTCCCCTTTCCTTTTTCTTTTTCTTTTTCTTTTTCCCCCCTTCAACTTTGAGGATAATTAACTTTGTTAATTTGCGTTATGGGTTTTGTATGAATTTAGGGCCTTTTTATACAATTGTAACATCTAAGCCGTGAGCCAATTACGTCTTGATACAATGAGGTTTTGGACACTATATGCAGGCTGCTTTATGTGAGGTGGGTTTGTCTTGTAGAACGATGGAAAGTACAATGTTGTTATTCTTTGTTACAGTTGTTAAAGCCGTATCGTTCGCTTGTTGTGCTTTCCAAAGGTCCGAAAGAAGATCAAATATAATTGTTTCCCATTCCTTATTGTAAATAAAAATTAAATAAAAAAAGAAGCTATAGAATATTTTGGGTATCTTATATTATAATATAGAAGTATGAATAGTATTAAAACTTTTTGTACTTCAACATTTGATCCAATGGTCCAAATATTTACCTATCTGAATCTAATGAATTAGCTTAAATGTCTCCTTTAATTATTCTCTTAATTACACCTAAATATCAATTTGTGCAAACTTGATTGGTTTCAAGTTATTTTTTTGAAATAATTTTTTACTTGATTTTTGACCAGTAGACTATTCTAGCCTTTAATTGGGGTTAGAAATTGGGATAGACAAGGTCATAATCATGTTAAGACATAATGTTGTCGACTATGAAGTCTGAGTCAAAATATTGGCACAAAAATTACTCTATAACTACTTTTTTAATCAAATATAATATATCTTCTCCGGCTTTTAAATGTATAGTTGATTTATATTATTATTCAGTATTCATGAATATATATATATATATATATATATATATATTTGTCTTTCATTCTCAAATAAGGTCCTTAATTTACTATGGAAAACAAAAATTCAAGTTATAAGTTAAAACTTTTTCCTCACCTTGGCAAAAGAAAATATATATATTATGAAAAAATAGGACTATATTAAAGTCTTTTGGCAACAAGAATTACTAGCATTCGAGATATAAATATCTTTAAGGCGACTAAAAGATGAAAAATAGGAATTTATTTTTGTAATCCCATGTTAATTATTTTGCATTATATGTATTTCCATTATGCTTATATATATATATATATATATATATATATTGAAATTCCATTAAGCTTATATTTGCATGAATTGTATCTACTCTTTTTTTTTTTTTAATTTAGAGTTCTGTAAATTTTCTATACATATTCAATAATAAAAATATGTTCATTTTCAAGGCACTTATTAAATTAAAAGCAAACAAGTTCATTAAAATAAAATAAAATAAGGCAAAAGTGCCGTAGGCACTATCACAAACTATTATATATAGAATGCTACAAATTAGTACAACAACAAAAATAACGGATCTCCATTCCTTTTAATGGTTATTCTTGTGTATGGTACAAATTTTGTCCTTTAACTCCTTATTCGGTATCAGTCAAAGGTAGAAGAATTAACATTCTGAAACGGATACAGTTGGTAAAACTTTTTTCCCTAAAGAAAAAGTTGAATGGGGATGATCAAGAGTAGCATATCGTCCTAATAGGTTATCAAAATGACCTTCTAGACGTTAATAAGAATGATCACTGATAATTAGTCCAACGGGCAAAGCCTAGTTCTTGATTAGGAGCAACATAGTGGATAAGATTAGAAGATATTAGAGCATCTCAATAGAGTACCGATGTGAAATTTTTAGCATTCGAGTAAAAATATTATTCTCCATAAACCCTCTTCAATGTTTATACCAATTCTATGTATTTGTTAAAAAAATAATAATAAAAGCGTTTTTAAGCTTACGTTTGGTTCACCGATTGAAGATAAAATTTTTAAGTTGGAGTTTGTTAACTTTTTAAAAACTAATTATAAATTGGTTTAGTTGAACTTGAACTTGAACACCAAATAAAGCCTAAGACTTTGTGCCTAATTTATAATTGATACTATAGCTATTTTCTTTACAATCTTAGAATTCGTAAGAATAAGATTTTAATGTTTAAATTATAATGCATAAATAAAATAGTAATCAACAAATAATAAATAATTATAAATTTAATTATTACTAATTTGATGATAAATTTTCCATTAAATTTAGTGTTTATCATATTTTTCACTAAATTAGTTCTTTACTGGAGAGCAATTTTTTCACGAACATGACAATTTGTTGGTAAATTTGTACTTTATTGGAGAGCAATTTTGCATTAATGGTAAATTTGTTGGGCACTCCGTATTGGAGATGCTCTGAGACCATCTCCAATTTATATGTTTATTCAGAAGAGAAGTGTGAAAATAGCATCTTTGACATTTGTTGTCCGGTGTAGAATAATATTTCTAATGATATATGTTCATTTTGCGATCATCATTAAACTTTGAAATTTATAAAAGTGAATTTTTATTATTCAAATAATTTAAAAATGACAAATGTAATGGTTAGATGTAAAAGTTAAGGTGTGTTCTATCACATTTATTAGATTCTCCTGTTGTATCTCATTGAGCGATGTTCTTTGCTATGATTTTTTAGTAGTATGTTAAAGACACCAGTTCAAATATTAATTTTCAAATACTAATAACTCATATAATATTGAGTTACCATCTTTTAAAAAATAGCTACTTTTAATTGATTTAATAATCATTTTAATAAAGAAACAACAATTCATATATCATGTAAGATGTACTAATTAAAAAGGCATAAGTAGAGTTGATATCTTAAAATATTTTTTCTATAATTTTTAATTTGAATGGGTGTAAACTGATGAAAAGTAAAGGCCTTAAATTATTTTCACCTAAAACTTAGATATTCTAATTTTAATGTGCCCTCCCATATTAAAAGATGAGTTATTGGCCTAAATGTCCATAAACTATTGAAGAGGTGATAGTTTGGTCCCTGTTTTTTTAATTTTGGCTAAGACGATCTTAAACTCTCTAAATGGTGACAATATAGTCATTTTCATCTAATTCCATTAAATTTCAAATGAAAAATGTCACGTGATCCATCACATGTGTTAAATTACCCATTGAAAGACAAAAATACCCTTATACAAAAAAAAAGGGGGAGAGAGAGACGACTCAAACCCAAGTCTTTCCCACCCCCTGCGTTGTCTTCTCTGTCGCCGAGTCTCCCCCTCCGGTCCTCGCCAAGCCCTCTTCCCCAGGCCCGGTGGCTTTCTCGGGCCCCCTTCCCTCCCAAATCTGTGCTTGCCAAGCACACCCCCCCCCCTTCCCCTACCATTGCCGCCGAGCTGAAATGCCCCCCTACCCCCAACCCTTAACTGAAAATCTAGATCGCCCCCCACCCACCCGAAGTCAAAACCCAGATCACCCCCTGCCCGATGGGTTTCTCGACCCCCCACCCTACTAGATCCGGGCTTGGCGAGCCCGCCCCCCCTCCCCCCCCTCCCAAACCACCTACACCCACCCGACCCTAACCTAAAACCCAGATGTCCCCTCCCCCCCCCCCTGCGGAGAAGATGTAGAGCAAGACGCTGCTGTCGCCGCCCCTCACCAAGGTCCGTTCTCTATGGGTTTTTTGGATCTGTACTAGAGGGAGGAAATGAAGAGAGAGAAAGATGAATTTGTTTTTTTTTTTTTTATGGTTTTTTTTATTTTTGTTAAACTAATTATTATTAAATTATTAAAATACCATTCAATTTTGGTCACATGCATTGTACATGACTCATTCAGTTAGAAACTTAACAGATTTGGATGGAAATGACTAAAATTGCCAACATTTAGAGAGATTAGGATATTCTCAGCCAAAATTAAAAAAACAGAGACCAAATCATCATTTTTGAAAGAATTCAGGGACTATTTAGGCTAATTATTCTTAAAAAAATATTATATATCTATTTCCTTCCAACTTTGAAAGCATAACAAATTATTTAGTTTTGTTTGATTTGTTAATGAAATTTTCACCTATTTTGATTTCTGGAAGTAGAGTTATTGAAAATATAATTCACTCATGCTCTACAATGAACTTTGTGTTCTTTGAGTGAGCAATGCTAGATGCAAGCGCTAATTTAACATCTCTTTGTCACCCACTGCTTCTGTGCGTGACACGTGTCTTTATTGCACAATTGCCACTCCACTCAATATTTATTCCAAAGTGATCATTAGACAACTGCTGTAGTTTCATCTTTAGCGAAAAAAAAAAAAAAACCTTATGTAGTTTTACATCTTTGGATTTAAACAACGATTTTTTTTCCCCGGTAAATTTGAACAACCACTCGATTAAAGAAGCATAATGACCAAACGGGGAATAGCAAATAAATTTTCATGAAAATATTATTAACAAGAATTAACAAAACTTATTCAGCAGGGAAAAAAAATCAAACAAAAGGAATTGAAGTGGACGGAAATAAAATTTGAAAATAGGAAAAAATATTTTTAAAAAAGTCCTCCAAATTTGTTCAAATATAGAAAGATTCCTTGGTAGTTTTTAACGTACAAAAGAGCATCCTGAGATAAAACAATATGTTTAACCACAGAAAATAAATTAGGAGTCAACTAATAATGTTTATTTACATAATAATATATATTCATTAGGAGAATTAAATTAAACAAATGAATTACTTATCATAAATATATTATTTACTTTAAATCTTTTTAAATTTTGTTATTTACTTTTTTAAGCTAAAAAAATATTTAGTTTTTTCTCTCTTAAAAAAATTCATTTTACTTTTTTGCTAGAAAATCTTTTCTTATTTTTTAATTTAGGAGTGGGATTCAAATATTCTTCTCATTGTAGAGTTAGGTGCAGAATTCGACTTATCAGATTATTAAAAGTATTGACATTGCCTTTGATAATCAGCATTTAAGTAGTATTTAGACATTAATTGAATAAAACAGAAAACTTTAAACTTAAAAAGAATCCCAAGAAGTTCATACTGAAAAGAAAAGATACATTTTGAATTTTCTCAAATCTCTTCTCAAATACTTGAAAGAAAGTTGACCATTAAAAAAAAAAAAAGAGTAACGAAAATAAAGAACACTGACTAGTAGTCCAGTGTTATGTCTTCAAGCATATTCTGACACTATGGCATTATTTCTTATTGAAAAAATTTATAAAGTAATAATAATAATAATAATAATAATCTGACAATGGCAATTGTGTAATTATAATATTGAAACATGACTTGGTTTAATCTTGAACTTTTGCTTCTTTCGAAAAAGAAAAAAGTAAGGACACGTGGTGTTTGGAAACAGAGCGAGTGTCATAGAGATATTCCTAGTAACCGCATTTAGCAAAATTGCTCTCTTCGAGTAGTGTACTTAATTAGTTTTAGAGGGTCTAGATAATATCAATTATATCATTTTAAATTTCGTAATTAGGAAATATAATTATATTAAACAGACCAACAAGGAGAAATCAGAGATATCTAATTTACTTACTACTTGGAGAATAAATTAAGGCATTAAAAAGCAGATATATCCAAAGTCCTGGCTTGGGTTTTCCGTTTATGGTTTGGATTTATTGATGTGGGTTTCGATTTTTCCAAACCAAGCAATACGATAACGGATATTCCCTAAGAAGGGGAAAAAAAAAAAAAGTTATTAGTTGCAGGCATAACGATAACGATTTTCCATATTATTTCTTCTTATTTAGTAATATTAAGCTTCCTATCAATATATTTGGAATTTGCTGCCTTGTATTTATTTGTTTTCTTGTTGTATAAGCTATTCTTATCTTGTGTAAATATTAATCTCCAATGTGAGCTAATTATAATTAATTAGAGTTGCAAACAATGAAAATAATCTCCATACCTATATGCTCTTACATATAAAGTTTGAAGCATTTCTGTTCAAAACTTTCCGTTCTCTATTTTATCCTTTTTTTTTTTTCCTTCTTGTTTCACTTAACATTCATGGAAAGTCTCTCAATCTCTCACTCATCTCTTAGACTACCGACTACTATCCGACGACGTTGCAAGGCCTTCTCTCATGACAATAGGTTGATATCAACGAAGCCGCCAACCGAAGATTTCAAAATTTATGACAAATTGACCCTGCAAGGGCTCTATGGCGAAACCAGGTTCTCAAAATTCATAACAAACAACCAACGTAAGCGCGATTTCGTTCGGGTATGTTTTATTTCTTTGCAAATTTATATTAGGGCGACTTTCCACGTTCCAAGAATTGACGCTGGTTTTTGTAACGAACGTCATATGTCCTTTTTGTACGGACGTGGAATTCCCTCCTCGTAATACTCGTTTAATTTGATTAGTACCTTTGTTAGTTGGTCCAATTGGCTTTCTATTCAACTTAAAAAAGTGTAACAAATCATGCAAGGCATGCGCACAAGTTGAATCTGCCGGTTCCGATCCGGTACCTATCAAAGCTGAAGAAGAATCGTTGGAGCCTGATTCAGTACTTGATCAAATCTTACAATTTGGATATACTTGGTATAATTTTTCAAGGCCCGTCGCAATGCTTCAGGTGATTATAGCGTCCAGGTAAGTAAACATTTACAGTGGCCAAAAAAAAAAAAAAAGAAATTAGATAGAGAAGGGAAAAAAAAAAAAAAAAAGGGTTTCCAGTGCTGGGAATTAATTAGCTTGACATGATATACGTAGCTAATTTATGCATGCTCTTTCTCTCGGCAGTTCTTTGTTTGCAAGAGTGTTGATTGAGAACCCACAGTCGTTTAAGTTTTCTCTATTATTCAAGGCATTTTCTGGCCTAATTGCCATGTTGCTTGGGAATGCTTATTATAATGGCATCAATCAGATTTACGATGTAGAAATTGACAGGTACGCTTTCAAACATACAAGTCAACATCTATCAGCACTTGTACTAAAAATTAATATTTTGTTTTCTTAATAACGTCATATTTCAGGGTGAATAAACCTTATTTACCTATAGCAGCAGGGGAACTCTCAGTGAAACAAGCCTGGTCCTTGATGATATTTTATGTACTTACTGGCATATCGATTTTGTTGATAATGAATGCCGACCTAATCACTACTTCTCTCTATTGTATTTGCCTTTTACTGGCCACCTTCTATTCAGCTCCTCCTTTTAGATTCAAGGGGTCTCGTGTTGCATCATCTATAGTGATTCCTCTGGTATTATTATCTTCTTTCCAATCTCTGAATCTTGTCTTTTAATTTATTAATTTATTTGGTTTCTTGAAATAGAGTGATCCTCTAAAAAAAGACAAAAATAACATGAAGAATGATTTTTACATAAGTTGGAAAATGCTAGAAAAAATTAAATGATATTCCCTCATTTATACTGATATTATAGTGACACCACTTGACTGAACTTAATTACAACAACGTAACCCTATCGAAATTTAGTTTGAGTCATTGGATATTTAATGAAAATCGATCTAAGCCTTTGATTACTGATCTAAACTTTGAAACAAGCCTCATATCAATGCCTTAAACACATCTTATTTCAACACACGCAAAAAAAAGGACCTAAACGTATATCTGCAAGTTTCCTAGCCATGCAACTAATCACCCCAGCCACTATCAGCAACCCTAATGCCGGTGACCCCTGAGTCGTTAATTTGTCCGCACATGCCCGGACCTGCACCTGCACAATCATGCAACCAAGCCCATCTGTGACGTTCCGGAATTGAAAATTTCACATTTAAAAAAGATTGAATATCAGTGATGTAGTGATAAAATGTGTTTGATATGTTTTTTCTTTTTAAGGAATGATTTTGATGTGCTTGATATTGGCATTTATGAATAAAAAATAATTTGATATTGAATATTAGGTTATGTATAACGTGATATAGTTTGTGTTAACATAATTAGGTATAACCATGGATTTGAATTTTTTTAACAAAATGCTAAAGTGTTGCTTGGAAAATGAGATTATTGAGAAACTAAAAAGTGAGAGGTTGGAAATAAATAATAAACAAACTTTTGAAAGGATAGAGAATTTTAAAAGAAAGACTAAAGAATTTCAAATATTTTATTTGAGAAATTAAAAAATATCTAATTGACAAGCTTGAAAAAATATAAGAGAAAAAAAATTTATAAAAATTGAATTTAGCTTTTAAAAAAATTATGAATTTAGGGGTAAAAACATCTAGAAGTGGAGTATTAAAGTATGACATTTAATTACTTATTACTCATATTTGTTAATTAATGGCGAACTTAACATGGGATAGGTTAATTAGAGGATGTCAACCTAATCAAGATATGTTTGATTGACAATAATGTTAGTCATGTTTTCTTTTATTAGTTTATTGAAAGAAAGTTTAGTATTTGATTTTTTTTTTTTTTTTTTTTTTTGAATTTGAGAATGTGTTATACAAACTCTGCATCTTGTGGTGAAATCAAAGGTGGAATTATCATTATAAAAGTTGAGTATATTACAATGTGAAGTTACTGCTAACTTGTGTTAATTTCTATTTAGAGTGTCTTAAATTCTTTCTTTGCAAAAACCGTGGTATTAATTTTCCGAAAAAAAAAATGATATAACAAAAGCAACTTATGCAGAACGCTGGTATCCTTCAAACTGTCGGTTTACTTTACACAACGAGAGCTTCCCTTGGACTTCCATTTGGGTGGAGGTACGTCAAATAATATTTTTCAAAACATAATATTCAAGATTTAATATAAATCTCATCTTAATTGGCTTTCAATTTGCTTTGCAGCCCCCCAATTGTTTTCATCACTACCTTTCTTGCATTGTTTTATCTGGTCATTAGCATTGTGAAAGATATTATAGATGTGGAAGGTGATATGAAGTAAGTTGTAATTATGTTTATATATATTATATATCATCTCATTAACTCAATTCAAACTCTAACAAGATATTTTCCATTTTGATCACTCTATTGATCTCAATTCACTTTTCTTATGAAAAAAAA
This sequence comes from Ficus hirta, assembly GCA_038430175.1. Classification (NCBI taxonomy): domain Eukaryota; kingdom Viridiplantae; phylum Streptophyta; class Magnoliopsida; order Rosales; family Moraceae; genus Ficus; species Ficus hirta. Next base: position 5,006,359 of record CM076590.1, read on the forward strand.
AAAAAAAAAAAAAAACACCCATATTACAGGTATAACATAAAAACATTTGCGGCAATATTGGGACCTAAAAATACTATATTCCTTGGCACTGGGATTTTACTGGTAAATTATATTGGTGCTATAGCAACGGCAATTTACATGCCTCAGGTAATTAATAATACTAATAGCTATTTATATACTTTTTATGTGAAAAAATTGCAAAAACATATAAACTCTTTTACATTTTTTTTTCCCTTGAAAATTGATCTGAAATTTTTTTCCCTTTTGAAATTATGTCCATTTTAGCAATTTATTGATTCGCAAGACAGAAATAATGTTTTACTCAAATAACCAGTATTTCGCTTTAATGAATGAGACAAGATACCAAATTAAGTAACTATAATTAAACTATAGAAGAAATGGACTTTTTTTAAATATTTATATAAAATATTAGCGGCAGACTCACAAATAGCACTCCCTAAAATTAATTCTAAAAAAAAAATATTATGGTTTTTCTGCTTTACCCCTACTAAAAATTGAAAATTCTCACATAGCCTCACTAAAATTTTACCATTTATTTTTTTATACTTTGATGTTATTTGTTTTAAAATTTAAAAAAATTAGTGTTTGCCTCCTATGAAATATATTTCCGGCTCCGCTCTTGCAAGGAATAGACTTACTTTTAAGAAAAAGAATTTTTAGTGACAGCATTTCAAAAAGATTTCATCGCAGTTTCTCTATTTTTTTTTACCCCTAACTGTTCCTTATTTGTTTATGTAGAATAGGAATTGAAGTTCTTTACATTTCTTGCTTACAGGCTTTGAAGAGTTACATAATGTTGCCTGCTCATTCAATCTTCGCATTGTGGTTAGTTTTTCAGGTTTGTCACACCTAAATCAAGCAAATAAATAAAAATGAATTAATAAAATAAGAGTAAAATGAAAAACTCTCTTACAACGTCTTGTCTCGTGTACTTTTAGGCAAGGATGGTGCACAAAGAAAATTATACCAAGGTAACAATACGCAGCTTCAATAGTAATCAAATTTTTTTTTTAACTTGAGATATGGGAATCGAACTTTACATATTATGATAATAACAAGTGTGAAATTATCGCTTGATTATGTCTATAATCACACAACTTCTAGTGATGTTGGCAAAGTGAGTATAGAATTATTGATACTTATAACTACAAGTTTGTCTTTAATATAAATGCAGAGAGCAAGCGCTAAGTTCTATGCAACGGTTTGGAAGCTTCTTGCGTCGGAATTTCTCTTGTTTCCTTTCATATAGGAATTTAGTATCCACGCTGGGAGAGTTCTGTTTGTCCTTGTTAATGTATGGGTAAATCTTTAATCTGGTGACTGTACAGGTTTAAAATATATATATATTTTGGATTAATAACGTTTAATATATACTAATAAAATTAACGTGTAACATTTTCAGTTGATATTTGTAATTTAAATGAAAGCTCTATAAAATAATATGTTAATTTTATGTAAAATTAAGATTTTGGAGGTTAACTGGATTTATGAGTCTAAGAAAAAGTTAAATCTACTAGATCGGTTCGGCCGTTGGACTGAACACTAGTCTGTTAAATATATTGTTGTTTTGTTTTGTTTTCTTTTTTATATTTATTTTATGTTTGCCTCCAAACTATGACGTTGCCTTCAGAGTCTCAAAACGCCGATTTTATATCTCCAAACTTTGCCTGAACTAGAATTGTAAAGTTTTAACAGATTCTTTTTATATGAAGCATGTCTTGTAAAAGGGTAGGAGCCTGTTGCTAGTATTATTGATAGAGATGGCCACAAAAACCACTTTAGCTTTTAAAATAATAACATTCGAGCGGAACAAATAATAGCATTCGCGCAAATCTGGCTTGTTTCACGCTGTCCTCATCCTGTAGCCTCCGGTTTCCTCCACGGCGTTTTCTTTCAGCTGCCTATGCTTCACGAAGACCTCTTTACGCCATTTCGGTTTACTATACGCCGTCATCCAAAAATACCTAGCCAAGGAGCTTCTCTACGTTCGCAACAAAATCATGTTTAGCACTTAAGAAGGATTGAAATTTTTAGTAGATTTTGACTTTATAGTCAAGGAAATTAAGTGCATATGATCCCACTAATGTTGTTGCAGCTGTGAAAGGTACTCCAAATTATATTTGGAATGCTAAGAATGGGGATTTTGAACAACTGTAGATGCCTGTTCTCACGGCTTGATGCGGGCCTTCAAATCAACAGTGAGGAAGATCTGCAAGCAGTGTTGCTCATTTCCTTTCTCAATTTGGTTTCATTACTGTTTATAATTTTTCTTTTTCTAGCTCGATGACCCTTCCCGGTCCGTTTGATCACCTTTTCTTTTTAAAGTAAAAAACCACTTAGCAAATTAAATTTTCATTGTTGTTTTGGTGTTTAATAATTTAAGAAAATCGCTTTAACCATTCAGCCATGAATGCTTAGCGGGATTCCTATGCACTATTGGGCTTTGGCGGTATTTATTATGCACTTCTGGGTTTCTATTTATTTTTGTTCCAAAACAACATAGACATAGCGGTTATCAAATGAGAGAATATTTAGATAAATTGTATATCAATATCCGGGCCTAAGTTAATATGTTATATTCTTTTTATAGTATATGGTATTAAAACTAACATAAAATAGAATTTTGTTTAAGTTTAAGGATTCGTTCCTTGATTGATTTGGTGGACATAGATCAACCTTCTCCAAATCATTAATAAAATAAAGCGATTCAGTTTGTGTCACTGGTTTCGCTACATCATGAGGAGAAATCGTGTCACTAGTTTTATATGAGGAACTACTGAACTCGATTGGTCTTGGACTATAACTAATATCTATTCTTTTCTTTTTTTAAGTAAAAAGCCACATTGGGAAGTTAATATCTGTCGATGCCCAAAATTTGACATGGCTCAAATCTAACCCATATCTTGCAATGTGGGCTAAAAACGGTATGTGTACCCAAGCCACACTTCAAGAATCTTCGAGAGTGAGTTGTAGTTTGAAAGTACAAGGAACATGAATAGGCCCATTTATTCTATCCAGTTAAACTCTTTGCCAACTTAAGAGGCTTTGAGCCTATGAGAAATTAAAATAATATAGGTTGTGGAGAAACTTAAACTACCCCAAAATACTTAGCCTAAATAAAGCCTAAACAAGCCTATTAAACTCAATAAAAGCCCAAGGAATATCCCCATAATATTTCCCTATTTTTCCTTTTAAGGAGGAGTTTAATAATCTGTTGCTTAGATATTAATGATTAACCTTAACCATTTTAGACAAAACATCCCCTGTTAAAAATATCTTCCACCTAAGAAGCACCTAAAAACGTCCACCCGAGGTAGCAGAATAGCCAACCAACTACCTTCCCTAGGTGTCTCTTACTTAGAAAACCTACTTTGACTAGATTCAAATCCCATAAGAGGGAATTTCTCCCGCTTCTAGAGCTTCCTATATCTGGAAAGCTAAGCAACTATGGCCAAATAACTCTCTAACTTTGAACTTCAAAGGGAAACTCTCCCAACCAAATTAGAAGCTCTTAGTTGTCATCACTAGCCTATAAATGCCCCACTATTTGCACTCAAAAATCAGATAATCATCAAAAAAGCCATCAAGGCCATCAAAAGCCATTAAGATTATAAAAAAAAAGCTATCAAATTTCTTAGAGCCTTCACACTTCTAGCAGCCATCTCTTTACCTTCATTCACCATTTCTGGCCAAGAGAGGTGACCCTCTCTACCTCAGGCGACTCCATTGATGGAGGCACACCTGAAAAGTGAAGATATCAAAACCACCATTACTAGAGACCTACATGTCCCTCACCAATTCTTCACTCACAACAAATGGCCATGAGAGGAGACCCTCTCCAATTCTTCACTCTCCTATGTATACAACCACTTCAATGCTCTTCATTCTTACTCTAAAACATGCAGCTATCAACCCCTTAATCACAATTAGTAACCATTTACCTCACCCTTCACTTTTCTTACTCGGTTAAGAGAGGAGACCCTCTGTAACTCAGATCATTCTGTCAACAAAGGAACACCTGAAGTACAGAGCTACCCTTAAGCACTTTACATTTCCAACTTTATATACAAATCATAACATAACCACAAATCTAAACCTTCATACTAAGCATCAAACAAACCTTTCATTCACCAAAAAATCTCTCCACAAACCACTCATGTTCCTCTCCCACACCTTATGGTCATCTCAAGATCTCCTTCATTGGGAAGTCTTCATCCACACAGGGCCAGAATCGCAATGAGTGTCGCCCTCGGAACCATATTCCTTGGGATCATCCGGGTTTAGCTTGTCCCAACAGAGGCCAACATTGTGGCATGCAAGACATAGCATTACGGGCACACCTACTGATTGTTCGGGTGTTCAACATCTTAACGTAGCTCACGATATCCCCTGTGGCACATTCCTTCGACGCCAACTAGACGCTAGCTGGACCAACAGAAGGAGGCCACGGACACCCACCTTTCATGTCAGCACGGCCACCATGAAAGAGCCCCACATTAATATCCAGTTTACTTAAAGACCTGTAGAATCTTAATATCCAATTTACTAGCACCAAAAGATCGTTGGTAAGACCACACCACTAAGTTAATTTGGTTACGGATTTTTAGCGACACCTCTAGCGATGGCACCTTCGCGTTTCTAAATAAAATTTGTGACGCTTGTAATAGCTCAGCAATGTTTTGACTGCGTTAGGAATCTCGCGATTTCTAGTAGTGCCCACAGTTTTTTTAATCAAATTTGTCACTACCTTGGATCCATAAACAACAGAGTTTTTTTAAATCAAATTTGTAGGAGGAGCCAACATTTAGCACCCCCCGACGGGGACCCCCCCACCCCCCCTGTCTCTCTCTTCTCCTTTCTCTCTAACCCTCTCTCTCTCTTCCCGGCCCATGGCCCCACCACCCCCGGACCCCCCCCCCCCCCCCCCTCACACCCCCTACACGACCGACTCCCCCCGGCGAGAGAAGAGAAAGAGAGAGGAGAAGAGAGAGGGGGGGTAGGGGGTCCCCGATGGGATAGGGTGGGGTGGAGGGGGGGGGAGGGGGGCCACCGGGGGCAGGGAGAAAGAAGAAGAGAGAGAGAAAGAGGGGTAGAGAGAGAGAGGAGAAGAAAGGGAGAGGGGGCCAGGGAGGCCTGAGTAGAAGGGGCCGCCGGGCTGGGGAGGGAGAGGGGGTGCCGGGGAATGAGGGGCCGGGGCTGGGTGGGGGCCGGCCCAGTGAGGGGCGTGGCCTCGGGTGGGGGGGCCGAGGGAGGGCGGGACCTGGGGTGGGAGTGGGGGCCGGGGGGGAAGGGGGGTTGTCGGGAATGGGGTAGGGGGCTGGCCGGGCCTGGGGTGGACTGGTTGGGGGTGTGGTCGCCGGCGTCGGGGGGTCACGGGTGATGGGGCGCAGGTCGCCGGTGACGGAGAAGATTAGGGTGGGAAGGGGTAAGATGAGATAAGGTGTACGGTAATTATGATATACCAATAATATGTCAACCGTTCGATTAAATCTTAACGGTTTAAAAAAAAAACTCTACCGGTAGTTACTCTGGAAGAGGTTCTACTACAGCCTCTCCCATATATATATATATATATATATATATATATGAATAAAACCATCGCCACCAGTTAACCATTTTCTTCTGAGAAAAGTACTACGCTGATGTATATGGACGTGCATGTATGCACAATTCATTCGTCATTGTCAACATCTAATTGGGATCATATAGATAAAATTCAAGTCAAAGGAAAGAAAAGAAGTCATGACCTTGGACCAATTCATCCAAGTCAAATAAACATTATTATGACAAACTTATGCCTCGTTTGATTCAACTATTTGTAACCAGTTAAAATGATCAATATTAATTGCCATTTGTATAAGTGTTTGTTTCTCAATGTTTCAAATATGACATTTCAAATTATCACATTTAAATAACTCATTAAAGTGCATGGTTCATTTGAAAATGTGTTTGGCTCTAATCTCTGAAATGTGCTATTAGAGTGGTAAAGCACTATTTCATTCAAAATCTAAGAACACCTTCTCCCTAAATTTAGCTCCATTTGTATATATATTAAATAATAATTTGAAGTGGCACTTTTTTATTCTTTATGAAATAACGTTCCCATTTTAATCAACACTAATATAGTTATATTATTTTTTTACTTTAATTAGTTATAAGGTTTTTTATAATTTTTATAATTATTTTTAATATCTATCCGAACACATATTCAATGTTTTTGTTTAAAAGATTTCTATTTAAATGATTCTATGATAATTACGAATATCCATATGAATATTCAAACGTTAGATGATTGGATATCAATGTTTTCATTCAAAATATTTCCATCGAGTGGTTGCATCAAACGGAGCTTGTACTATAAAAATTCCATCACGACTATAAAGTAAATAAGAGACAGAAATTGACATTTTTTTTTTTTCAACACAAATACAAAACATAAATGCTTTCAACCATCCACAGACGGCATGAATACAAAATTATTTGACAACACAATAAGGCAGGAAAACAAAATCACAAGGCAAAGACTAACAGTTTAGTCATGAATATAATTTCAGTCTCATTAGGGCTTGGGAGCGAGACCAGCCTTAAGCTTCTTAATGGTGCCAACATCAGTCTTGAATGAGATAGCCAAAACGTCGTCGTCAATGCCGGTGCCGAACAAAGTGATCGGAAGCGACGCCGTCCCAGCATTTGCACTCCCAAATGCCGAAACCGCCACCGCAGGGCTCCTAGGATCTGCATTGTACTGGAAGTGCACAAGACCCTTCGGAAACACGAAAATGTCTCCGACTTTTAGCGACTGCGTGTAGAGCTTATTGGTGGTGTCAACAAAACCTACCTCAAGACAACCGCCAACGACCAAGAGGAGCTCGGCGGAGCGGGGATGAGTGTGCGGCGGGTTGGTCTTCCCAGCCGGGTACTCAAGAACGGCGTACGAGACGCTTTGCCCGTTGAGCGCCGGAAACTCCTTCAGGCTCACTTTTGTGACCGTGAAGGTCGTAGGTGGTTCTTCTTCATTAAAAAGGAAACGCAAGCCAGTGAATGTGAAGAAACTTCCAGTTATGTTGGTTGCGCTCAAGTTGTCAGGAACTATAAAGTCGGTAAGAATGTTCGGATCGCCGGCCAACGTTATCCGAATTAGGGCAAATGAAGAGACTAGTAGGGGGAAGATTGTGAAGAAGGAAGTTTTCAAAGCCATTTCTTTGCTCTGTGAGATTGGATATTTTAGTGAATATATGTTATGTTTGAGCTAAAGCATAAGCCCATTATATAGCATATATAGGGTAAGCCCTAGTTTTTTTTTAATGAGATTTGTACTTTTTTTTTTCTTGTAAGCTTATATAATATGTATATACGATAACTACGTATATGAGAATTACAATGTCATGTTCTTGTTGACAGTTGTTTTTGTGACTTCGTCTGTTAAAAGGTAACAACAACGTTAAATCTTTTGCTTATATATCTTCGTCGAATACAAGTATATGCTTGAACATATACGTGTATTTTTGACCTGACAGGTAACTCAAGTCTATTTCTAAATTATCCAATAGTTAACCTCGTTCCTTCCGAAAAAGTATAATTTCTTAAAAATCTCTCGTCAAAATTTTTTTTTATTCCAAAAGAGCCAGAACTGAAGCGCATCAAAAAGGAGGCAAAGAAAACGAACCCAGAATGTCATTGTGAAAATCGAGATATCAAAATTCAAACAATGCAGAGCTTTATAAGCAACTGGCAATATTTGTATTTGATTACGGTAAAGTCTAACTACCGCATTGTACATTTTGTGCATGTACATATACATACAGATACAACACATGCGTATGCAAGTGTATGTAGTTACATACATATTGTTAGGATATTTAATCTTTTGTTGGCATTGATTATCAAAATTAATTACTGAGTTTTATAGATGTTCACGTCATTATCTTGTGTTTGAATTCGATTTTATTAAGTTAAATAATTTTTAATTTGAGAATGAGAATGATGATTACTCGTGTTTATCTTGCTGCAAGAAATTTGAATTTGAACCTTGAGAAATTGATTATTCGAATTTGCGTTTACATCTTTATCTTTTCGGATTTGAATGTGGTGAAATTAATCTTGTGCTTAATTTATGTCTAGATTTATTTAAGCTTAATCCCCATATATTTTCGTCATCATCTGCTTGGATTTGAATTAGAAATTCAGATCAAATTCACAACTAACAACAAATAATCTTTTTGCTGCAGTTCAAGTGTCAAAATTTACGCACATGTAACGACTCAATTTATATGGCCATTACATAATTAACATACTTGTTAGTTCATAACTTAAACTTGAAAGACTTGAAAATTTAGAAACATTTTTTTTTCAACTTACATAATCATAAACGTGTAATTAATAAGTGATATTATAATGTCCTATCAATAAACTTGTCAATATATACTAAATAACTTTAACCACATATTAATTATCATACCTACTTAAATAATTTACCTTACTATCATAAATCACGTACTTACTTATTTTACGTAAGTCATAAAGTATATCTTCCTAATAATACAATATAAGTCTCAAATAACATGATTTTAATAAATTGCATACTTAATAATATAAATTAAAACATTTGTGGCATAGTGGTGATGGGGCTCTTTCATAGTGACTGTGCTGACATGGAAGGTGAATGTTTGGGGCCTCCTTCAGTTGGTTCAGCTGACATCTAGTTGGCGTTGATAAAATGTGTCACCAATGGTTCCGCGGGCTTCTTCAGGAGGGCTTCATCTTGCAAGCCACAAGGTTCACTCTGGCTGGGATGAGCTAGACCCGGATGACTCCGTGGAAGACAATTCCGAGGGCAACACCTGTTGCAATTTCGGTCCCGAGTTGATGAAAACTTCTCGTAAAAGGGGATATTGGGATAAGCATATGGTGTGGGAGAGAAACATGAGTGGTTTTTGGAGGGATATGCTATCCTTGGTAAATGGAAGCTTTGGAGATGGTTAAAATATGGCTCTGGATCTATGGTATGATCAGGAATGGTTGGTGAAGTATGAAATATATGGTGCTTAAAAATGGCTACGTACTTCAGGTGCGTCGTCTGATCTAGAGAGGGTCTCTTCTCTTGGCTGTGAATAATTAGTGAGGGTGAAGCAATGGTTGTTAGCCGTGTTGAGGGGGGTTAAAGGTGTGTCATTGGAGTGAAAAATGTGTTGTATTTATTGGCTGGTGGAGGATTTAATGGCAACCAAAACCTTTCTAGTTCAATTTGAAGGTTTTCCAATTGGAGGCTCTTGTTGGGGTTATCTCCAGTCATGGTTTCCCTTTCATTCCCAGAATGGTGTGCTCGAGAGGAAGGAAGAAACTCTCCTTAGACAATTTGAACTTGGTCAAAGAGAGCATTGGGAAGGGATATATAGGGAGGTAGCTAAATGCTCTATTATCTCAGGAGGGCCATTTTGAAGTGTTCCTCGGCCACAAAACGTTTTTAGCAGTGAGAGTTTTGCTCCAATGGTGTCTAATTAATTCCTACACTAGCAAATCTTGAAATTCTAATTTGCAGTGAAAAAGAGGATATCACAGGAGTATTCATTGGGCATCTATTATGTTTAATGGGCTTATTTTGGATTATATGATTGGGCTAATGCCTTTGAAGTTTTTTAATGGCTTCAAACAACCCATATTTTTTTAAGTAATTAATTACTTATGGACTCAAAGCCTTCCATGTAAGTTGAGAGTTAAATCCGAACAAATAAAACAGGTTCACCATGTTCCTTGGCCTTTCAAACTGTGGCCCACTTAAGAATCCCCAAACTGTGACTTGGGTTCACACATCGCTTTTCGCCTCACACCAAGCAATGTTGTGGGTCAAGCTCGAACCTCGTCAAATTTCGTGCATCAGCATTAGCTCCCTTAATTGTACAGGCCAAGCAATGTAGCAAGATGACCTGGATAATCAATCCCTTTGCCCCGAAATTTCTCAACGCTAAGCACCTTAGTATAAAGTAAGATTAAAATTTAAGTAAATGATCTTACCTGGAATACCCAATTTTTTTTATAAGAAATTATTGAGAATTAATGAGGTAATACATCAAAATTTCTTATGTAAATTAAAGTTTAGGTTATAATTTTAATCTAAAGTTACGAAATAAATTTTATGATGTGACAATTAAATTTTATGTCACAAGATATGACCTTATGATATACATGTTTTGGTAGGATTACCAACAAAATCCTATGGTGTGACATTTAATGTCACGTAGTACCATAAAGTTGCCATATTGTAAGAAAAATAAAATAAAATAACTTAATTATAGTATAAAGTTTAATGATGTAACAATTATTAAATTTGTCATATATTATTATTCAAAAAGTTTGAATAATAAAAAAGTGATCAATTGATAAATATGTAGAAAAGTTGTCCAATCATCAAATACAATATTTCAACAGTTTATTAAAATTAGCAGTTTTAAAGTTTTCCTAAACAGGATTTTTCTACATATAAAAATGCAGTACTAAGAATTTAATTGACGACCGATATAATAGGTCATGAGTAGGTAGTCTATATGAATGAGATTATACATCCTAACTCATCCGAGTCAAACTTTCTTTTTCTTGAATATATGTGCAGCCTAAATTTCAATCATTGAATAAGGTTAAAAACGATTCGAACCGTTGAATCTTGTTCAATTTTTATGAGATGACAGCTGAAACAAAATTTTAATTTTTTAAATGGCTCAAAATGTTTTCATTTTAATTATTAAATAATTGTGCTTTAGGTATCCCAAAATTTTGAGATATATTGTAGTTCTAATATTTATCCTATTTAGTATAACTCAACTATACGTTATAAAAATTTAAAAAAAAAAAAAAGAAAAAAAAAACAACCAACCATAGGTGTATCATGCCAACTAGATCAAAGCCCGTAGAGACCTTCTCTTTTTTGAGTAGATCCTACCTTATATCGTGAGACTCACTTATTTGAGTACAATCGGTGTTTATATTGAAATTTTATTTTAGTTTGTATTGTATTATGATATTATATATATAAATATATATATATATAGGTACTGATGAAAAGGAAGCAATATTCGACAAGTGCACAAAAAGTGGCAGAAAAACTGAGAGCAATTAGGCGGCCACCAAGCTTGGCTTGGTGAAGAATAAAGATAGATAGCCTATGACAAATAAGGCTATATGAAGAGTTTTTATACTTTTATATATGTAGTTTGTATAATATTTACAATATATGAACGTGAAAAAAGAGCGATAGTGCTATTATAAATGCACCGGGTCATAACAATATATATATATATATATATATATATATACACGTTTAATGCTGTCACATAGTATAGTTTAAAGTATTCCAATAATGGGCTGATTATTCATGTTGAAAATTAAAAATATTATAATAAAATATACGGTAAACTCTATTAGATTATTTCAGTGACTGATGCCGGTGATCGGAGTCATAAACCAACACAATATATATAGTATTGTAGTAAATTTTTAAATAATAAAGACAAATTGGATAAAATATATTAAGTTGATATTTGATTTTGTAAAGCATATTAAGTTGACCTTTGACCATAATTAGTTTGTATTTTATTAGTCTAATGTCAAAAATTTGTATCATATTAATAAATAGGATTTCAAGTTTATTTCATTTAGGTGCTTTTCCCTTTATAGTGTACAAAGTCGGTGAACAAGGCTGAAGACGACTTTACTTGCGGCTATACTCTGGAGTCGTCTTAGTCATTTGCGGCTGTTTTAAATATCCTAGAACATTATATTACGAACTGGAATTTTTTTACTTTACCTTTTTTTTTTCTTTTTTAAGTTTACTATTTATACAATAAAACACTCAAGAAACATATAGAAATGTGTGCATCAATTTTTATAGAGGTTTTCATCGTCCCAATAAATTGAACACCAAAAATAATGAAACAAATCGAGAAACAAAATATTGTTTCAAGATACAAACTCGAAAACAGATCAAAAAAGAAAAAGCCAGATATAAACATAACTCGAAAACAAATCAACCATAGCAAAAAAAATTTTAAAAAAAACAAAACAAAAACAAAAACAAATATCCTCAGCTTAATTTCAACTTATGTCTTCGATCAAAGAATTTGAAGGTTTATATCTGAACTGGCACTCGGCATGATTGCCTAACCTGCCCTTCCTGATAAGGTAGAACTCCGACGCGTTGTAAATTCACCATGGCCTCCCCAAAGTTCACGTTGAACTCTTGATAAGTGTCTCTCGCTACTTCTCCGACGATACTCCTCGTTGCTTCATTGAATGCGATGTCTTGATCGACTTTAAGAATTCCGTTCTGCCAGTACAATACTTGCTTGTAGTATGAGTTGTCCACAATTGATGGAGTACCCTGGTCCAGGTTTATAGGGTTTGCTGGATTACTTTTACAATATTGTCCCAAACTTCCCGCTAACCTTGGATTCATGGTTGGGTCTGCTCTCCCGGTGTTGCTGAAGTTGTAAAGACGATCCTGGATGAAACGGCAATGTGTCACTCCAACGCTGTGACCACCTGCACGATCATGCATACATTTATACCCGAATGTGTGTGCAATTATCAGGTCAAGTGTCTCCTACGTACTTAGTTTGTAGACACTTGTTAAAAAAAATGGCCGAGATTCTTTTCCTTTTTTTTTTTTTTTAAAGAAAATGATCATATTATTGATTAACTATGGTCGATCAGTGATTAACAAGTAAACGCATATTGATATCAATCAATTAGTAATATTTGACCATCCACCAAGTGATCAATCAATACTGATTGATCATTTGTAAAAAGATAATTATTTTTCTAATTTAATTTGGGACATTAGTTTAAAAAATATATACATGCTTAAAAAGATCACTTTCCCACCTATCCCCTCCCCTTTTTTTTCACCTAAAGTATAGTTGCATCCAAATTTGTCGTTGGAAAACTGGAAAAGACTACCTTCCGCGACCAAATTCTTGTTGTCGCGGAACGTGTGTTTACTTGCGGTAGGCATGTGATAACAATGTACAAGCATATACACATATACACCTATATAATATATGTAAATAGATATGCAGAGTGTTCAGCATTGATATTATTGCTCAATATGAGCTAGCTAGCCAGTATAAGTATACGCAAACGGTAAACCATTGAGCAATCTTTTTTTTTTTTTTTACTTAAATTGAAGAACAATTGTTTATGGCATATACCAAGAAGATAGACCATGTCAGTCACAGTGAGACCCTTTTTCTGAAAGGCTTGAATGGAATCTGAGGCTGTTGCTGTGGGAGGTGGCAGATCAATGACCTCGCTAGCATGAGGTTCATAGCTATCCCCTCTTCCGGTTTCTACATCGAACTTATATGGTGCCTCCCATGCACTCTGCTTCATACGCACAAATCCGTTATCAATAAATACGGAATATATATATATATATGATATTTTAAGCATGATGGTTGTATGAGCGATGTTAGCGGCACCACTGATGCCCAGCATCAAATACGTACTACTAGAAAGTAGATATCCTATATCATGGAATCCGCTTTTGTATCCACATATTATTAAAGATTATGGTGTTCAAAATCGATAGTACTACCAAATGTTTTCATGCTCATGATGCATATTTTTCATTCACCTTGATCTACATATAATATAATACAACAGAAAAGATGAGGGTTTGTCGTTGACTTTTAAAAACTAGAAACCATAAGAAAGGAATTTTTCTTTCTCACTTAGTCATGCAATTTCATTACATATATATAGAGTGAGCAACAAGTATTAGGATAAACTTAAACATCCCAACTTAGTCATGTACTTTCAATGTTAGAATACAGAGATTTTTGGAAGTACGACAAGAAAAAGCAAGTTCAATCCCAATCTATTCGTTGGCTTTGTTTTCCCTTAAATTAGAATCATCCTTAGACAATTACTAGCTTTTATTATAACTATTTTTAGGGAACAATTATAAGCATAACTGATACATATGTCTCAATTGACAATAAATCTAACTTTTTTATACAAATAAAGGAGGATGACAAGAATCAATAAGTGTACCAAATATCTCAACTAAGTTGGTACTCCTCTAATACTTTTATTATTTACCCATCTCATTTATTATTTGCTAAAAATCTAATTAGATTATCCAAGAAAAAAGCCAATTTATATTTCATTTTCCAAAGATTCATATTTAAACTGAACACTAGAAAGAAGAATAATCATTAATCTAGATCTTTTTAATCTTTTCCTTCTTTTTTTTTTTTTTTTTAACGGTTATCCTATTCCATTATTATTAATTACGGATTAGTAAACACACCCTTAAACTTGCGAGCGAAACGGCATCCCTTGTAGCCATGGCAATGATGTCAGCACAAGTGACAACTCCAGGGCAAGTTCTCTCTATCTCGCGCTTTATATCATCAATAAGTTCGTATCCCCTCACACTTAGATTAGGTGTCGTAGTTTTCTCAGTGTCTGGCCCATCCAGAAGGATAGAAGCATCGCAACCCTACAGAAGATCAAAAGAAAAGAGCTTATTACTAAACTCATGCTTAGTTAATCCCTTACAAATCCTTACAAAGCTCACAAAGAAAACTACCAACAAGAAAAAAAGAGAGAGAAGAAAACTAACTTGGCAACATCCTTACAAATCCTACAAAGAACTACCAACAATTTATCTAAATAAAAAATTAAAAAAGGAAATTAAATAGAGTAGAATATTCTATGTATCTCCTACTTCATAACAATTGCATGCATAATATTTGGTGAAATAAGGAAAATGTGGATGAATATATATATATATATATATATATATATATATATATAGAAAAACTCACGTGAACAAAGCAATCGTGGAACTGCATACGAAGGAGAGCAGCGACGATGGTTTTGTCTTGAAAATATGCATAGCGGACTTTGGCAGCTACAATATCCTCAACATTATATTTACGAGGAAATAGACCGAAAAAGCCTCTTCTGACACACTTATCGGCGTAGAATCCGACCTGTAAATCCTCCGCTGCGCCATAGCACTGGCCTACCAAGCTCACCAAAAAGAGCCCCAAGGCCATTACGGGAGCTGAGATGGATCTTTTCATATTCGTGTTGATGACAAGCTGAAAAACTACGTAAGAGATATTATAAACTATTCTTTGTTTATCTCAAAGTTCACGTTTCGGACTTGGAAAATAATAACGTCCTTGTTTACTTTTTATAGAAAAACCAATTGGACCTCGTTGAAAAACTAAAACAGATTTGGCAAAATGGAATTATATTATTGCCTTGCACGACCCTGGTGACCGACTAATTAGCTGGCTGTGTTAGATATTGGAGTTGTATGAGAACGTGCATAGAGGTGTGTATACATGACGTCTGAAAAATATTTTGGGAAGATCTATAAGTAATTCCGACAAGAGTGTTTTTGTTCTGTACTTCATAATAATGGGATGAGACTACGCAAACAGTAATTTTACTAATAAATAAATAATATATTTACAACAAATAAATAAATCATTTACATAGTAAATTTATTTTTTATTGCCAACTAATAAATCCAGCCAACTCCAGTTGGCCAATCCGTCTTCGCCACGTGTCCTACGCACACCAGAAGCCCAAAATGCGCCCAGCTATGGTTCTGTTGGGGGAAAAGAACGAAAAAAAAAAAAGAAAAGGAGGAGGCCGAGAGTTCTGGGTCGGTTGCTGGGCTGGAGGTCAAGAGGCAGCAGCCGAAAACCAGAGGAGAAGAAGGAAATGAAGAAAAAGAAGAAAAACAAAAAACAAAAAGAGAGAGAGAGAGAGAGAGAGAAATATTTTCAAACAATGTAGTGCTGTAAATTTAAGTTCAAATTTTGCAAACCCAATGTCAAGAAGTTACAAGTGGAAGAGAAATTTTCTGTACCTTTACTCACTTAAATTTGAATTTATAATTTTGTGATAAGGTTGGTTTTGTGGCGTTGGATTCTTATCTTTCTTTGCACTTTAATTTTGGAAATGTTTTAGTTCAATAATCTAGAATTGTAATATTGCTCAAATTATGAATTTTGATTAATTTTTACTCTCTTTGATTTTTATTTGGTTAATTGGAATTGTTTAACCTGTTAGGGTTTTAATGCGCCTAATTAGTTGGCCACTAATTAGGTGATGTTGTTGGACCTCAATGAAATTGGAAAATCGATTTTTAATCTTGATCAATAGTAGGGTTTCATATGCAATTTGGAATAGGAATATATCTTTAATGTATGTGTAGTCATTGTGGGTGCTTGATCTTAATGAATTTATGATGATTAGTTCCTCATTGAAATATAGGTGTGCCTACTAGTTTATAGGAAAAGACTTTTAAGTAAATTAGTACATTCGGCTAACAATTCGGTTAATGTTAGCCGCAATGTTAGCCATTGCATTAACTGATGAACTTTTTCTTCTAGACATTTTCAGATTATTTTTCTTTCACTTAATTACAAAATACTTGTAATTATCTTTGATGATTCAAAGCAAAAGTTCTGGTTTTCCCTCTTTTATAGTGGAAGTTAAGGAGCTAATGAGAACTGAAAACGTGAATTTTCAAATGTCATTAAGTCTCAAAAGCTACCCTTATTATTGAACAATATAGTGACAAAATCTTTCACAAAGATGGACAAGAATGCCACTTATGTTGTTATCTCATTCACGCTAAAAGCAGAGACTTTCGTTGAATGTTTTAAGAAAAATGGGTGTATCTAATTAAGGTTCACAACCACCAAATGCAATGGCCTAGCGGTAAAGGATTACCGTGATGAGTCGGTAGTCAAAGGTTTGAGTGCTAGGTACGTAGTCCTCTTAGGGGTCTTAAATGTGAATGCTTGTTTTCTACTAGCATAATATTCGATTTAAAAGTGCATGGGATCATGGTCCATGTTTACTTATCGTTGGTAAGTGATGCACTCTCGTCGAGCGATAGGGCATGCCCATAGGGCCTTCAGCAAACATTAATTTCAGTTAATTAGGACCCCCTTTGGTAATACCCATGGCATATGCTAATGCCGGACGATCTCTTTCCTTTTTCCGGACTTTTCTTTAGCTAAAAAATAATAACAGTAGTAGTAGTGAAAAGGTGTTCAAAAATGAATCGTGGATTGATGATCGATTGTTACATTCAACTTAGTTGACAAACAAACAAATTACACCAAACTGAGTACAAGAATATCTGTAAACAAAAAGAAAAAATTAAAATCATTAGCAACAAAAACAGAAAATGCATCAAGCAGGAGACAGAATAGAAATGAAAGCAAAATATAAGTTCATAAAAATCAATGACATATTTATTCGCTTATGAGCTAAAATAGATTGAATGCAGCACATGTTCTTCTAATCTGTCCATTTTCCCCGGTCTTGACTTCAACTTCTCCCAGCTTCACCATCGCCTGACCGAACCGAAAGGCGAAATCAAATCCGTTGGCGAGTTCGAACACCGTCTTGTTAGTGAGCCCACTGGTGGCTAAATCTTGGTCGATTTGAAGAATTCCTCGGCCGCGTTTGATTTGGACGTAGTACGACTTATCGACGGACATTGGAGTTCCCTGGTCCAGGACAACAGGGTTGTTACTGCCACTTCCATCTTGAGGACACCTAGTCTTCAAAAATTCCCTTAAGTTTGCGTCCATTGTTGGATCAGGTCTGTAGAGGCGATCTTGGAAGAAACCGCAATGTGTTATTCCAACAGTGTGAGCTCCTGCAAAATTTATTATCATGATTTAGGTCTTTTAGGCTCACGTCAAGATGAGGATACTATTGACTGTTCTTAGGTAACGAGACAAAATGTTCTCCAACTTAATCATAATTTTTTATATTAACTCACGTATTATTTTTGAATTGTCACACTTTATTATTGGTAAAAAACCACGGCCTTTGTTTTTTAAGGGGAAAAAATTGTTTCTAGAATTCATAAATATATATATATAACAAATATATATACTTACCAAGAAGAAGAACCATGTCAGTAACATTGAGTCCCTTGTTCTGGAATGCATCAATGGATTGGCTGACTGGTATTGTTGGAGATGGCAGGTTCACATTACTCGCAAGAGAAGTCATGCCATCCCTTCTCCCTGTCCTTACAGGGTACCTCACGTTTCCGTTCTGCAATTACATATATAAACATAGGCTTCAAAATATATCATAACTGCTGTTTGATTATAATATATATATATATATATGTATATATGTAAATGTATATGAGTACGTGTGCAAGTCTAAAAATATAGCATAGGATGAAATGTTTAGATATAACACCAAAAAAATTATTTTAAGGATGATACTGATTTTGATTTTTTTTTTCCTTTAATATCACTGTTTAATGATTATAATAATTACTATGGTAATTACTGAGCATAGTGATAAAAAAGAAAATAATGAAAATAGACAATATTCATGAAATACTGTGCCTAAATAGATATACCTACATAAATACACGCAAGATAACAAATGTAGTATACATATATACACACACACATATATAATGGAGAAGGAGGGAAACAAGTAAAAAACCTCAAGTAATAAAAATAAATAGTAAAAAAAATTTCGGGTAATGATAAATAACATATTCACGGTAATTTACAATGCATTATTGGCAATAAAATTATCCCAAAAATTTTCTTATAAACAAAATGCTAATAGTAAATATCATATTAATGATGAATAATGTATATACGAAGCATATTTACAAAAATTACCTTAAAAAACAATTTAACATAAAAAATGTTATTTACCTCAAATACTATTTACTTTAGGTTTTTTTTTTTTTTTTAATGATCAATTTGTTGTAATTTCCCTACATATATAAATATGCAATCCTAAGATATGAAATCATTAAAATAGCTATTTCTACCTAAAAACAGAAACAGAAACAGAAACAAAATCCATATCATGAAATTTAGGGTGGTTGAACGGGACAATACACTAGCCAGGGCTACGGCATCTCTGGTGGCCAAAACAACAATGTCAGCACAGGAGACAACTCCTGGGCATGTTCCCTCCAAGGCTCCCTTGATACGCTCGATAACATCGTAACCTCGAACGCTTTTATTTGGTCCTGCTTGTTGCTCACTGGAGGTTCCATTTATTAGAATCGAGGCGTCGCATCCCTTTGCAAGGTCAAAAAAATAAGAGAATTTAACCAAAATGCTTTAATGTACAATGAAACCAAATAGCAAACGGAATGGATGAGCACTTTTTTTTGTCGTATGCTGTACATTTTTAACATAAGACGACGACACTCGTTTATCAGATCGTTGAAAAATATCAAATACCGAGCCTAGAAATTTGCATGTTATGAAAATACTATCGGTTCACGAGCAAAGTTGTAAAAAAAAAAAAAAAAAAAAGGGTACCTCAACGAAACAATCGTGGAACTGCAAACGGAGGAGAGCAGCGGCAAGTGTCGGGTCTCTGGCGAACTCTTTGGCTACTTTTTGAGTCACAATTTCCTCAACGTTTTCTTCAGTAGAAGTAATCTCACCGGAAAAAAAATCAAAATCATGGCTAATACATTTTCCGGTGTAGAATCCCGGCTGCAATTGGCCGTAGCATTGCCCCGCCAGGCTCAGAAGCACAAAACCTAAAGCCGCAATGTTAGCCACTGCATTAACTGATGAACTTATTCCTCTAGACATTTTCTGATTATTTTTCTTTCACTTAACTACAAAATAATTGTAATTATCTTTGATGATTCAAAGCAAAAGTTCTGGTTTTCGCTCTTATATAGTGGAACTTAGGAAGCTAATGAGAATTGAAAACGTGAATTTTCAAAAATTTTCGTTGAGTTTCTGCTTTACACGATTTCTTAATTATTTTATTCGAATTATGGATAGCTAGCTAGACAGACGTGAAGTCGTGGAAGACATTTCTTCTTGACACGTCAGTTTAGAACATTACGAGATTTCCACAATCAGATATAAAATTAAAATAATATAAGGGTTTAAAAAATGGATTGAAAAGGTTCTTAAAATTCTCTTATGAGCTGCTTATTAAATTGTTCTTGGTGATACATTACTCGTTGAAAATTTGATTCTTAGTTTACATGTAAATTATATATTATGATTGGCATCTTCCATAGAACTTTTTTCAAATAGCGCCGTGAGAAGGTGCGCTAGATTGTTCAAATATAAATTTGTTCTTCTGAATGACAGCTTTTAAATAAAAATTAGTAAAAAAAGACCCACCCCACGTTCAAAAATAAAGCAAAAATAAAGATAAAAATTAGCCCCAAAAAAAAAAAAGGGAGCAAATATTGCTCAACCAATAATATGTATTCATATTATAATACAAATTACTAAGTTCTGTCCAAATTATGATCTAGGAAGGATTTACATTCACATTTCACTATTTCTTAAAATGAAGCATATATAAAATTTTTTAAATAGATTCAATTTAAATACCATTCATTTGTTGATCCTGTTTAAAAAAAAAAAAAATCTAAATAAAACCAAATTTCTAGACGGAATCCATTAATGAGATTTACTTTTTAACTAAATTTCTCAAGTTTTGAATATCAGAAAAACCTATATCATCGTATCTCCTAAAAAATAATAATAATAACAAATAATAACTCCCTATCTTCTTCGATGCCGCCCCGACCTTTCTTCTCAACGTTGTCGTTGATGCCCGTCACATCCGATTTGGCGCTACCCGCAGATCCCCGGCCCCCATCTCTGATCCAACGCCGCCCAGGGCCCCTCCCATCTCTAATGTATAACTATGTTTCCAATCAGTGAAATATTATATTTAAATTTTTTTCATAACATCCCACTAAAAAAAGAAAAATCTAGCTCCACAACCGTCAAAAATTGAAAATTGAATTCTTTGATCGACTCAGTAGTAATGTCTGTAATTGTGCCCTCAGTAGCATAAAAATCCCTGCAGAGATCTTTAGCTTTGACATTGAAAAATAGAGTGAGAAATAGGCATGCACAAAAAAAATAATAATAATAAATAAATAAAAATTAAAGCCGCCAAACCACAAGCCCCGCCCTGCCATTTTTGTGCCACATCATTAACTCGCCAAACCGTGGGTTTAATCCATCCGCCTGCTAGCTAGAATGGGCGGTCCTGTTTTGGTTTTGCCCAACCGTCCCACCTACCTTAAATTGCCCCACCCTCTATACATTTTCCTATTACATGTGTTAACGGATTTTCTCAAAATGAATGATGTTTGATACTAGTAGTAGTGATAGGGACACCAATTTTAATAACAACTTTTTAAGTACCAATTTACATGTCATGTTTTCATTAGTAGACACAATCAATTGATGCGGAAGAATTAAACACTTATAAATAAAAACACGACAACTCATACGCCACATAAATTAATACTTACAAGTTGAGATTAGAGTTGATATCCCTAATATTTTTCATTTTAAGCTTAAAAAGTTAGTAATCTAACAAAACTACACTTAATGAAAATATATTTTTCTTTTTGCAAATAAGGGCCAATTAGGCCCAAACCCACCAGTAGACCGCTGCAAAGCCCACACCGTCAAACCACCTCGCCCGTTGCATGGGCGGATCTCAGTTTGGAATTTTCCCACACCGTCATTATACAAAACCGAACCACCCTGCCCAAAAGTCGCCGGCTTGTGCACCCTGGTGAAAATGTATCCACTAATGAAGCTAGTAAAGCTCAATATGACGTGTGGTTCATATGCATGATCAATCAACTGTGGTGTGTTATAAAAACTATATATATATATATATATATATATATGCAGCATGTTTCATTGCCTTTAGCCTGTAAATGCTTAGGATTTGAACTTTTAAGCATTTATAGACTGATTGAACCTTGGAAACATGGAAACAATTAGAAGAGCACATCACCTGGTTGTCGAAAAATTTATAATCCGTTGCATTATTTATTCAGTAATCAATAATGATGCATTTGGCCATAACTTTTTGTGCAGTAAGAATAACCTTTATTGAGCAGAATTTGTTGTTCACAAATAACAAATTTAATATGCTATTAACTTTCCTAAAGAAAAAAAAAATGGATAAAAAAGTTGGTGATATTAGTGTCTTTCCATTTGCGATGCTACTTCCCAGATATGGAGGAGATGAACTTTAATGGCTTGAAACATTCCCGCAACTTCATAATCGACGAAGAACGAGACAGTCAAGGAAACAGGAAAAGGCCATATGGATACATGGAAAATTGCATGAATTTGCAACCTGGGGCAGATGAATTCATGAAGGAAGATTGCTTAAGCCAAAGTAGAGAGTTCTTTGATGAAACGCATTAATGGCATAATCAACTTGAAAATGGCCAAACCGCGATTTGAGACGAAGGCCATAGCCGAGCCCAATTCCAGATCCTGGTTTCCCCTGCCTCAAGGCTGGATTTCCTGAAATTCCAAAGTTGAAAATTATGTCTAACGAGAGACTTTAACAAGAAAAAGAACCAAGAGACTGCCACCAAAATGCTAACCATAAAAGTAGATTGACCATTTAAATTCAATGAACAGAAAAGAACACATTTCGCTACTATAAAAGATCATAATTGAACAAATTCCAGCATAATTACACTAATATCTCATCCAATCGTTTGCAAGAACTGCTAAAACTATATTGGATTAACGAATAAATGAATTCAGAACGTGTGTCTTCCAGGTCTCACAAACTCAAATACTTGGACTTGCCTAAAACCTTGCTTCTCATGACGAGAATGTTTCTCTGTCTTATTTTTCTTATCCTTCAAGAAATTCTTGTTCTGAAAATACTTGGAAAGAAAAAGGACTCTGATTTATGCTGGGAAACACAGCAAGACTGGAACAAGAATAGACAAGGACATTATATTGAAACCTTCAATAACTGTTGAATAAGTGCTCGGCAAGAGTCATCCACAATGTCGGTGTTAAAAACCACGGTTTTGTGGCAATTATCATGACCTACATAACTTTGAAGTTACCTATATAAGCTAACAGTGGTCCATTATTAAAAGAGCAACCACCGTGAAGCAACCTTCTAGAACCACTCTGATCTTTACAACTCAGTTGAAAGCTTGCTCTCCAACCTCAACTCCTAGCAGAACACTTGCAGCCTATTTCATAGTGCTTTGAAGTTGGAAGAGAAACTCTATGTTGGAACCAGTTTCGCTTGGTCTAAATTAAGGTCATTTAGCCTAAAGGCTGAAACAAATTGAGAAAAATAGCTTTCTATTTGCAATGCAAAATACCCAATTTTATTTTGAGTTCTCATGGCCTAGTTTATTAATTTTGCTGATTCTCATTATTCCCTGAAATTCTCATTTTTAACAGATATCAATTGTAATGTCCGGTCTCATTTCCATCTGACTAACATTTTCAACATGTTGCTTTACTTCAGTAGATTCATCAATATGTCGGTATTAACATATTGATGAACCTAAGTTGCCACCCGTTTTGCATTTCTGAAAAGAAGGTCTACCACATAATATATTGCACACAGCAGCAAATTTTTGTTTTTTTTTTTTTTTTTTCAAAAAGAATTTCATGAAACTTAAGGAAATTTCCTTTATTGGTTTAGAGAAAATCCAAGCCCCATCCAGTCCCAATAATGTATACTAGCACTCTAAGCAATTGAGCTTATTCAAATTAAAAATTCAATGAGCTAATTAAAAATATCATGATATCACGCAAGGGAAATGCATCTCAACAGTTCTCTAACTGAAAAGAAAGGGAACTCACCAGGAACATGATGACCAGACCCCAAGTCAGTTCCACAATCTAAGAAAACAGCACCTTCCAATATTTTGCTCTAAAAACAAAAATAGAAACTCCGTAAGTACTAGCATAGTTCATAATTGATAGTGCATAGTTCGTAATTGATAGTAGGAAAAAAAGAATCAAAACGAAAATTGGTAGACTGTTTCTATAGCAGAAATATACAAACATTACAAGTGAGAGAATTGTTAACAGAAAAAGTAATTGCATTATAAGTCATTGGATTTTCAAACATAATAACTGCACGTACCTATCATCAATGGTCAGAAAAATATATGGTCTATGTATGTCAGGGGAAATAAAAATAAGTTGTGCAGACATTCATATACATGTATCAGCAATTTGTTTGTGGAGTTAGTAGCGGTTTAGTCTGTTTAAAAGTATTAAAATACACGAATATGTAAACTTAAGCCTACAACGCATCATGGGAATGCCAAGATGTTGGTCGCTAGTAAATATTCATTCGCTAAAGAAAACTCAGCAGTTTTTGCAATCAGCCAGGATTGCATGGACAAAGCATGAATAGAAGTGCAACAAGTATCATTCAGACGTTCTTGGAACATCAAGCAATGCAAAATAAGTTCAAATATTTTTTCTAACATACCAAAGGAAATGTTATTTCACTATTAGCAACAAGACATGATCTCCCAGATCCAACTGCACCCTCACCATATCCTCGCACACTACCAAGACCCCCAATTGCAAACGCTTGGTAAGGAGCCATGTCCCCCACAATGGACCCACCCATCATCCTGTCAGAGGCAAAAGTATGGATAGCGTGAGTAGGACAACATCTAGACTATATTACTTCAAGGAAACACAAGAAAAAAACGTGCATTTGACTTCCAAAGTGGAAAGTGTAAAGATTCTAAAGATTGTTCCATGTCATGTTACAAGCACAGAGTATTGCCTCGCAAATACCAGACCAATGCGGCTCTATCTGTTTTAATTGATACCATTTTGCGCTACCCCATTTTTATTCTTTTTTATTGGATTTTTAGTTTTCTAGTTTTGACATACAACTTATGAAATTTGTTTCTTGTTGTACGTAAATTCAAGGAAAAGACCCCGAAAAAATGAATAATGAGGAAAACGTTTTAGCATGCACTTCTTCAATAACAATCGCAGGCATACTTCTAAGCCACCTCAAATAATTCATGTACACTGCTGATGTTACTTGAGTACCGGCTAATAAAATTTTTAGGATACCAATTTTTCGTACTTTAAACGTTCAGTCTCCATAAGCTACAGGATATCTAACAACATAATAAAAACTACTTACTTTGTTAAGAGAAATGCTGGCCCAACTTTGACTCCCTTTGATGCAACAAACTTAAACCGGTTGAAGATTAGCCACTTGGATAGAACTGGAACCCCTTGTTCTATTTGTAGATTAAACTGCACATAGTAAACGATCTCTTAAATAGTGGACAACTCCATGACTCATGTGTAAGGGGCCAGTACAATTTGCGTTATACTTTCTCGAGTAAAGAAGTCTTACATGAAGAAAGCTGGTATCATTTGCCTTTGCAAATCGAGATTCTTGCTTTAGAATGACCATACTATCATGAAAACTTCCACTGCATAACAATCATATTATGACGTTAAAACCCCATTGCAACCACGTGTTCAAGATCAGAACAGAAAAAAATTTGTTCACCTGCATGTCACAGGGAAACCATCCATATCTCGGCTTATAGAGCGTCCATCGTCACTCATTGGACGAACATGCTACAAGGAATTTGATAACAGTTTAAAATCTAGTTTTAAAACATAATGGAAATCATAGATAAACATGCGCAAAAAGAAAAATGCTAAAATATTACTGATAAATGTATAGTTGTGCATTATAATTAAGTTAAACCAAACCTCGAACTTTATGCTTGTTGTGCTGCTCCATTTGGAACTTGCAGGCTCGTTCAGATCCATCCCTACAGATAATTTAGATAAATTCACACCTCCACTACCTGAACGGGAGAAATTATCTACAGGGACACCATGGACCCCAATCTCAGGGGAAAGAGAGTGCTGCAAGTTAACAAGCCTAAACATTAGGATTCTTCTGACGAAACTCTACACAGAATATCAATGTCACAGCAAATATTTGTTAGATATATAATGTTGTGCGGAAGCGTACAAAAAAGACTTGAGTCCTGGCAGAAAAAGGGATGCAACCCTGCTTAAACCCCTTATTCACTCAGAATACCGAGCAATAGGGCATCTATTAACCACCTGATTCACTCACAAATGCTAGGAGGATAAGGATAGAAACAGAACTCATTGATTCAGGAATACTGAGAATTGCACTCCCCAAAACTTTAGAGTTAAAACTCTTATGAACAATATCACTGATACAAATCCTAAAAAATAAACGTGAAAAGAAGAGTTCAATTTATAGGAACCGAAATCTAAAGCGAACCTGATTCAAAAGTAAATCTAACTCCTAAAGGAATCCCCAAAATGTTTTCAACTACGCCACTTCATCAATATACAAGCAAACAAGGATAAAGTACCTGAATTATGAAAGATTGTTGAGCTAGCCATTCGGGCCTTGGCCTTCTAAAAGCTACAAAGACATTAGAATCGTACAGCCCCTTATCCCATGATACATCAAGCTTCTCACTTCCACCAAATAAGTTCGGATGTTTGATGCAAAGACTGCAAAGCCAAAGACAGTCCATTGATGAAAACTGACTAAAAAATAAAACGGGGTACCTTCTATTCTCTTTTATCTTTTATTGGTTAACATTACATTTCTCATCAACAAAACAGAGAAAATGCATATAGTGGAAATTTAAACTAAACCTATATTTCACATACTGAAATAGAAGAAAGCTGAGTGAATTCCTAACCTTCCTATTATCAGAGAGAGAGGACCGCCACTGCTGCTCCTGTATGACAAAGAGAAAGCACTCAACCACTTGTCGAAAATATATATATATATATATATATATATGTATATAATATATGTATAAAAATAAAATTAAAATTAAAAAAACCTGAGAGGAGGAACCATTAAAGAAGCGTAAAGCTTGTGAGTGAAATCGACGTTCACATCAATCTTGGCTGTGGGAAAAAGAAAAAATGAAAAATAAATAAAAACTCACATTACCCTTTACAAAATGAAGAACGACAATGGCAGAAAATTCAAGAACCAACCCAGAAGAAAACTGTTTCCCAACAATCTTTTGCTATGAAGACGAAGAAAATTAAAGCTTAAATGTGTTTTGGAAACCAACCTTTACCAGCATGGATGCTCTTCTGAGCGCCCATCCCGTTACCATAAACAGTGGCTCAAAAACCATTAAAAATAAAATGGAATTTAAGGCCCTGACCGATGTTTGTTGGGAAGGAAAAAGCAGAGGAACATGTTTAAGAGGAGAAGAGAGAAAGGGAAACGAAAAGGAAAACTGTGGGAAAAACAAATAAAGGGCAGGCGTGGCGTTCTGTGCGCTGCGCGGAGAGTGTATGAGTTACGTCCCCAACTGAGAGAAGTTGTTCTTAGCTTCCAATTTCTGTTATCCCTTTTGTTCTTTTTTTTTTTTCACTTTTTTGGGGCTCTAAGTTTCTTTTGGCTTTTTTTTTTTTTTTTTTTTCTTCCAGGTTTAGGTTAGTTTAGTTTAGTATTGGTAGGGATTTTAATTTTAAGGGGGTGTTTGGTGTATAAGTTGAGTTTGAGTTAAGTTGAGATTTTTAAGTTTTAATAGTAATTTTTGTTGACTTTATCAGAAAAGATAAAAAACTTTTGGAGAAAAGATAAAAAACATAATGAAAAAAGTACAATTTAGTTTAAATCAAACTTACCAACCAAACGGACCCTAAGTAACTTTAGGTTGGAATAGAGTGGGGACAATATTGGGAGATGAGACATGGATGGGGACGAAACGTCTTCTCCAAATTGTAAGTGGAGAGCAGGGACGAGGAAGCACTTTCCATCCTGTTTTCGTCATGATATATTTATGTCACAAATATTTATTTTAAGAAAAATTTCATCTATTCCCTCTTAATTATGTAAATAGTATTTATATGTCTAGTAAATATACCTTTTAACTTTTAACATATGTGTCAAATTATCCATTTATTCGTTTCGGTTAATTTTTTCATCATTTTTAATATTAAAATGCCCCTCATCTTTAAATTTGTGTTAAAATATCTCTGATTTTTTATCTGTATCAAATATACCACTGATCTTTAAAATATTATGTTAAAATACTCACTAATTTTAATATTTTTATCAAAATACCCATTGATCTTTAAATGTTTGTGTCAAAATACTGATCTTTAATAACTGTTGTCAAATTATCTCATCTATCTTATTTAATTATATCTAACATTGTATAATTTCTTAATAATTATTAACTTTTTTAGAATAGATAAAAGATTAATTTTTTATCTAATAAAATAATTTTGACATACTATTTTTATTTTATTTTATTTGACTATGAACTTGCTTACGCGTAACCTTAGTTAGTATGACTCAAAATGAGTCATTACGACATTTATGCATTTACTTAAACCCATAATAAGAATGAAATATTGTAAATTTACTTTTATATCCATCTCATATATTTGTTCCTAAATATAGATTTTAATTTAAAAACAACTGATATGTGCGAGAGCCATGACTGAAGATCAAATCTCCATGCCGTTTCGATTATACTTTTTTTTTTTTGTACTTTGGTGTATGTGTTTGTAGTGTTTATTAATATTTGTGATTTAGTACATTTTTTATGATTTTTTTCACTAATCCGATGATAAAAAATCTAAAAAATCTGATGAAGTTGTCAGTTACCAGTCCCAAATGGTATCTTACTGGTGGAAGTGGTTACTAGCCGATAATCAACCAGTATCCTGCTGGCAAAGGTCATTACCAACTAGTTACCTACTAGCAAACGTGGTTACTAGCCGACAGTGATGGTCACTAATCGGTATCACGATAGATATTAGATAGTAACCAATCGATAATCATTGACTAGCCAGTATCATTTTAGATACCTGCTGATGTCATTTTGGATACCAATTTGTAAATTAAGGAGTATAATTCGTATTTTAAAGTGAATAAATTTTATGTCTTGTCATGTTATGGTATTTTTTTGCAACACCTTTTTTTGTGTCAAAACTCAATCTTAAGGCATGAATCTATGGCATTTCTTTAATATTCTCATAAATCTTTAAAAACCAATTAACAACTTTTGATTGAATTTGTAAAAGTTAAAATATGAATAGAAAGAAACCGGGAAGGGGAAGAAAAAAATAAAAAGGCAACTAGAATATCAATAAAGTGTAAGTAATCTAAATGTTAAGTAAGGAACATTCAAAACAAAAGTATTTAATTGGGAATATAAAAAGGGGGTGATTTTGTGGAATGCTTTAAACAGAATACGCCTCTAAAATATTGTCTCAACTATGACTTTAGGATTTTTATCATCTTACAAGATAAGTCAAATGTCAACCTAATATGTCTTTTCAAAAATAACCATCACCAATCACAATGAAATTCTAACTAGTATTCTATATACCACACATATTTTACCAGAACATGACCCGTATTCCACTAGAGTATTGCTCGATGCCTGAAACCAATATAGACCACCAATAGTCTCCAATCGAGGGTGCCGATTGTCGGAGAGTATTCTAGAAAAAAAAAATTTTGTAAAAAGTATTCTACTAGTATACGTTTAGTAATAAATATTGGTCTTCAATTGGTCTCAGATAACGGCGACCAGTGCTAAAGAGTATTCTATCATAATCCACCGGAATACAAAAATTTATCCACTGGAGTACAAAAATTAAAACATTAGAAAACACTATACTATTACCGACTACAATAGATCATATGACCACCAAAATCAGAACAAGTACATATCCATGAAATCCAAACAAGTCATCAATAATCCAAACAAGTAACAAAAGAAAATATGCAGATCAGGCGAGCTTCAATCTTCAGCTGAAATGAATCACTAGGCCAACATCGCCGACTGGTGGCCTGGCTCTTTATCCGGCGGCCTCGCAAGCATATAGCTACCATAGGCCTCGTTCTCTCTCCAACCACTTGCTAGCATTTCGCGATCGGCAGCTGTCGTCTGCAGATCGGGATCGGCGGAGATTGTGACTAGCGACTGGCGAGCAAATCGCGACTTGTTACTCGCTTGAACGACGACATTGGCGGCGACAACTCACCGGAGAACAGTCGGAGGAAGGAGCAGCTTCCTTGTTAATTGAACAAATAATTAAATATTTGTGATTATAAAATAATAAAAGTATACACTCTCTTTTATGTTTTATATCACATGGTTAGTAAACATGAAATTATTCAAAATTCAACAACTCAAAATTTATAAATTTAATCCATCAAATGCACTTGTTCAACAGCATCATGAAGACGGTGTGGGAACAATGGATATATAATTTCAAGCTCAAATAAGTTTCATAACTAATCAAACCCTTTAATTAAATTATCAACTTTATTAACTCCAAATTTACTCTACTAAAAACTTGCACTCTTGAAATTACAGATATATTATTACTCAAAAAATAGAATTTTCTATTTGATATAGTCCTTACATATAAATCAATCATCCATAAATAATTCATAATTAGACCTAGGTATAAATCCGTTAACCTCTCTAGTTACGTCTTTATCATTGAGTACCATTGATTCTCTAATAAATGATGCATTCATGAAACAAATTTCGAATTTAAGTACTCATATCATTCAAGGCCCAAATCAACACTCAAGATAATTATTTATCTGGCTTCTTTAATAAGAAAGAATGGATTATATCTTGTAATATTAACAATCTTTATATAATTACTTAAACAATAAAGTCGTCCATTTGACATAAACCGTACATATAAATTAATCCTACATAAATAACTCATAATTTTAGCTAGATAAAAATCCATTAACCTCTCTATTACGTCTTTATCATTGAGTACCATTGATTCTCTAATAAATGATACATTCATGAATCTAATCTCGACGTTAAGTACTCATATCATTCAAGGCTCGAATCAACGCTTAATATAATTATTTATCTAGCTTCTTTAATAGGAAAGAATGGATTCATGAAACTATAAATAATACATTTATGAAACTAATCTCGAATTAAGCACTCATATCATTTAAGACCTGAATCAACACTCAAAAGAATTATTTATCTAGCTTCTTTAATAAGAAAGAATGATTAATTTCCATCTTATAATATCAACAGCCTTTATATAATTACTTAAAAAATAGAGTCATCCATTTGATATGGTCATTATATATAAATTGATCTTTCATAAATAATTCATAATTGGATCTAGATATAAATGCACTAACCTCTCTAATTATGTCTTTATTGTCAATTATCATTGATTCTCTAATAAATAATACATTCATGAAACTAATCTCGAATTTAAGCACTCATATCATTCAAGACCCGAATCAACACTCAAGAGAATTATTTATCTAGTTTCTCTATTGAGAAAAAATGGATTCCATTTTGTAATATTAACAATATTTGTTATTTATTTTATCATATTTCGAAAGTACAAGAAATGAGATTGGACACTTCAAATTTATACCAAGTAAATAAAAAGTCGTGATCACATAAGCATGAGTCTACTAATAACTAAATATTAAGATCATTCTATATATGATCATGAGTTAACGTGATTAGAATATGTTATTCTGAAGCTCTTTATTTATTTTATTTTATTTTATTTTATTTTTTTATTTTTTTATTTTTTTGAGAATACTGAAACTCTTTATTAAAAATACAAAATTCATGCGCAAGGGAGAGGAGTCAAAACCTCACCCAGCGTGCGGATAGCAAATCTCCCTACCATTTATCCACCCTCCAATGCGCATACATTGCTTATGCCAAAAATATATATTTATACCTGTTGTGTCCAAAACAGCAACTACTAAAGTACCACATCCAAAGGACATCAGCTCCCCAATCATGTGCCTACATAAAGATCATGAGTTGGTGGTGCAAAGGCAGAAAAACAAACTTTTGCAGGCCTCTCCAATGGGCTTTGAATTTTGGGCTTTATTTCTTTTTTTTTTTGGAATTGAACTACATATTTAAAAAAATATCGGATACTTTAGAGAAATGCCACAAAATATACATTAGATGGATTTTTATCACATAAAAAAAAACTCTTCCAAAAAATATCATAATATAACAAAATAAATATTTATTTATTTTAAAACACTAATTATAATTACAATTTTCACCAATTGGTTACCAGTTGGTTACTATCTATTAATCAAATGGTTACCGACCGGAAATTTGATAACCAACTAATTACAAGTTTGTAACTAACTGATTACCGATCGAAAACTTCTGATTTTATCGATATTCGGCAGTGACCAGTTGGTAACCAATTAATTATCGAGTGAGAACTCGGTAACCAACTGGTTGGTTACCAACCAAAAACTTCCTATTTCGTTAGATTTTTCAGATTTCCTCACTGGAATATGAGACAAACATCAGATTTCAATAACAAATTCAACCGAAAGTCACCAAAATTCACAAAAATCATAAAAAAAAAATTCAGAATTTACAAACCACAATAATTTTTCAACCAAATGCATCACAATATCTAAATTAAAAATGTATATCTCCATCATTTCTGCAATCAAAATCATGAAAAAAAAAAAAAAAAAAATTGGGATCTCAGCTGCTCAATTCTCCACAGCTCTGATGGCGTGGTGTTGCGGAAGCTTGGATCGCAACAGCTCCGGTGGTGTGGCATTGCAGAAGATGGAGATCGGAGCCATTGCGAGCCACGGCTGGAGATGACGGTAGACGATTGGAAGGTAGCCTGACCTTCGATCTCAGCGTCACGAATGTCACGGTAATGAAGCCCTGATCTTGACCTCGGAGCTAGATCGCCGCCTTAGATCATTGGTGCAACAACCAACAACTCCATTCTTGGTGCGTCGTGGATATCCACCATTGGAGCTGAGGTCGCGATCAACACCGGTGCAAGGATCGGGCTCGAAGTAGATGGATCTCGCAAGTTTATGGTGACTGCAGTGGCGAGAAGGCGGAACAGGCGTGAGGAGAGAGAGAGAGTAGAGAGAAATGGGGGAGCTCGCTTGGGGGGCAAGGCAAAGAGGGGATGATTGTTGAAGAGAGAGGGAATTTTTTTTTAATTTCTTTAAATTAAGGCTCCGTTTGATGATACGGTTGGAGTTAATATTTTTTAGTTTAGTTGAAGATAAGTTAAGTTGAGAGTTAGAGTTGAGCATTTGGTAAAAAGTTTGAGTTGAAAAATTTAACTTGAGTTGAGTGTTTGGATATAAAAAGTTTGAGTTAAAAAATTTAACTTGAAAATATAAGTTAACACAAATCTTGTTTCAGCATCCGAAATCAACAAAAACTCCACACAAATCCTGTTTCAGCATCCAAAGTGAACAAAAACTCCACACAAATCCGGTTTCAGCATCCAAAAATATTTAACAAAAAATCCACACAAATCAGGTATGAAATCCAAAAACGCATATGAGAATGTATCCAATTTGTTTGAGTAATAGGTGAAAAAGTTAAACTGGGGTTACCGAGTTTGAGCCTGAGGATGTGTATACAGTGGTTGACGGCGGATCAGGACAGGAAGCAACGGCTCGGGGAGTTGATTTCCGAACTCGGAAATAATGAGTAATGAGCCCTCTTGTTTGAGTTTACTTCGCGGACCCCAGTCGACGCTGCTTCTGCCATCGGCGTATCTAATCCAAGAGTCCGTTGAACAGACCCGGTGGTGTCGCAATTTCCCCGGCTTTCTTCGAATAGAAGCCCAAAGTATAGAAATCCTAGAAACGAAATTAGGGAGTTTGGGTTTTAGATACGGCTGAGTTAGAGTCAAGTGGGTTCCAATAGGTGAGATAAAGTGGGTGATATTTGGATTTGCCGAGTTAGATAGAGGGGAGCGAAAAACCCTGATTTTATACACCCCGGAATCCACCGAAGGGAAGAGATGGAGGCGATTAGGGTTGAAGAATGAAGCTTGCATTGGTATTCGATTCTCTGGAAAATGCTACACATAGTTAGAGCCGGTGGTCACAAAGAATCGAATATATTCGATTCGAAAACCTAGAACACAGAGACGAGACGAAGAAAGAGGATCAACGACTGAAGCATCACATGGGAGAGAGGAAGGTGCACACTAAACGAAGGAACTGTGAAGCAGCAGATGGACGAGGGTTGGGAGCACAGTCAACCGAGCCACTGTGAAGCAACAGATAGGCCAGGATGGGGAGGAGCTGCAGGCGGTGGGTGCACAGAGCACAATAAAACTGTGAGACAGCAGAAGCAGCAGATGGGCGAGGGTGGGGAGGAGCTGCAGGCGGTGGTTGCACAGAGCACAATAAACTGTGAGACAGCATAAGAGGGAGGGTTGGGAGCACAGTAAACATAGTTTTATTTACTGTGCAATTGTCCAACTATGGGTTGGGAATGAAATGTAAGCCCAAATAACATCAGTTCAATTTGAACTCAAATATTTGAGTCCCAACTGATTCACTAAATAGTGGCTAAGTATAACATCATCTTTATGCATTTTTCATAGTTCTTTTAATCTTGTGGCAAAAATCAATCCACTCATTATTTTTTTGGTATCTTCCCTAGTTATCCCAAAAAATATATAGCAGTAAAATTAAAAATAAAAAATAAAAAGTCAGATTAAAGTTAATGAAATCATTATTTTAACCGATTGAAATCGGGTGTTTTTTTTTTATTTATTAAAACAGAATGTGTTGGTGCGATTTCGGTTTTATTTTTTCTAAAAACCAACATTTCGGTTTTGGTTGGTAAATTGGGTTTTCGACCGAACTAATTGATATTCACTCGTATAACTCATAGATTAACAGGTCGGATAAAATCGTAAAATCGTTTTATTCTTAATAGTATTGACATGCCCTATTTATATTTAATTAAAGTTTTCCACATTAAATGTTTAATCAATTAAATAGTTAATTATTTATCACGAACCATTTTGATTATCATCTTTAAATATTGTCTTTTGGTATATAATCCTTATATACATTATTTAATCACATAGACAATTATAGAACTTTTAATGATATTTATAAAAAAAAATTTTGAAAATTACCTATGTATAATACTATAATGAAATAAAGCAATAAAGTAATGTGTTATTTAAATCGCATTAAAGTCTTAAATACCATAGGCTTTCAATGAATCAATCCCAACATCTATATGTTAAACTTGATACTTAACTATAAAATGAACTAAAATTATTTTAAATTGTACTAATGAAACTTTTTTTTTTTTTTTGAATTTTGTAATTTTTGCCTTTGCCTTATTCATGTTATGCATACCCAATCAAACATAGATTTTTTTTTTTAAAACAAAACATACGTGGCAGCCGAACTGGGTATAGTAATCGGGTAATTATTATCCGTCGTTTTCCAATTGGAGATGACCCAACTGTCCAGGCATACGTACACAGAAAAATATCTTTTTAATCACATGAAAAGACAACTTGAATCATTTGTACAATCCAAACACTCCCTTCCATGACCGTCTTAGACTTTCCATTAGATCCCTAAACAGGTAAAGTTATTATTATAATTATTGCATTAGTGGATCTTCGACGTAAATATATTATATTCTGTACAACAATGGAATAGATTTGATAATTATAATTTTTTTAACAATATTTTAATAATTAATTAATATTATTTGAAATTTTATATAAAATTATAAATGACAGGTGTTATCTAATAATTATTTGTGTAAGATATACATATTATTAAAAAATTACAATAAAATCAACTAGTATTATAGTAATGTAAAAAAAATTATAAATTTGACAGTAGGATAAGAACACATTAACAAGAGAGGAAGAATCCTAGCTTGTATTTTATCCCTGTTTTTATTTCTTTGTATATTATTTAGGAGTATACCTGACAACAACTTAAAAAAAAAAAAGAATAAATAAATATCTGGCTAACGAAGCCAATCAATTCTTCAGAAGCCTGCTAGCTATTTTGTGTACGGTACGATAACTGAGAACTGATGTTGAAAAATACCTACGCATCTGAGTTTTTCTTTTTCTTTTTTAATTATTATTAATTTATTATTATTTCTATGTCGACTAATTTTGTAAATAGGTTGCAGTTGTTTAATTAAAGAATAAATTACCAATTTTCTCCCTAATCTTTTTATGCAATTACAATTTAGTTTGTATTTTTTTTATTTACTAAAAGCTCCCTGAACCCTAGTTCTTTTTACAAATAAAGGTTAAAAATTAAATGGAACAACATATATGGCATATGTAAGGTTTTTTTTTTTTTTTTTTTGGTTTGGTAAATATATAACATATGTAAGTTGAATTATATAAAATTTATCCTATTTTATGGGGGTATATTAACTTTACCCTATCAATGAGGTAAAGATTCTCAAACTTTGAATCGGTTCTTAACGATTAAGATCGAAAAAAATACGCCAAAACTACAATGAGATATTTTACACATAATACTTAAAAAAAAAAAAAAAAAAAAAGAATTTCCTTCCTTTCCCTTTCTTCGTCCAACAACCTGTCTATTGAGCTTTTTGTTTTCTGTTTATCCACAAACTTGATCTCCATATCCCTACCATTAAGGAATCTCATGCATATTTTCTGAAAGCAATCTAACGGAAAATGAGAGAGAAAACTCATTAGCTTTTAGTGATATTCATACAAATTAAGAATGAAAATTGAAAATTCTAAGCACATTAACATAGAATCTAAGGGGGAGTTTGACTCTCCAACTCAAACTTGGGGAATTTTTGTCTTTTTCAAAAAAAGTTTTTTGTTTTTTCTGAAAAAATTTTTTGTCTTTTCTAAAAAGTCAACAAAAATTATTATTCAAATTTAAAAATTTTAACTCAACTCAAACACCAAACACCCAAGTGAAATCAGTTTTTTTCTATTCAGAATTTTCATTAGCAATCTAACAGAGAATGAAAGCAATCTAAAAGTGAAAAATAAAAAATCTACCATTAGCTTCAACATTCGACCATTTACCAGCGAAAAGCAAAAAAGAAAAAGTTCATTTGGCCATAAGCTATTATCGTTAAGTACAACAATATTTAAATAATCAAACTCCAAAGAAAGAGAAAATCCGAGAATCACGATCTGTGACCACCGTGAGACCCACCTCATCGATCTCCTATTGCTCACCCAAAGCTGCCGTTGGATCTCCTATGCCAGTGGTGTCACCACCAACAGCCAGTCAAGACTGTATTGTTACATCCTTCATTATTCTACCATCAATTTCGATCGAATGGTTAAGACAAGTTATCACATCTATGACGAAAAGTAATCGTCCCCATGATAGAACTCTTCTATTATTAATCACGTATCGTTCACATGATATTTTCTGTTAAAATTATATATCCTTTAAAAAAAGTTCAAAAATCTTTTATAAAAAAAAATAAAAATTTTAAGGAGCAAATTGTGATTTCGTTAAAAAAAACCAAACATACTCTTAAATCTATTTATAAAAAGTTATTTTCACCCATTGAAGTTTTCCGTACGGCATTAAATGGTGTTTAAAAGAACAAAACTACACACACACGTACACGAGTACTTTCAGATATCTAGTACTACTTTAATTTCAATCCATGATGGATGATGTTAAAACTCTTGTCAATTCACATTAGTGCAATACCTCTTTCTCACTGGTTTTTATTTTTCATTATATTATATTATTTTATATATTTGAGAGTAGGATAATTAAAATTATAAACTTTATTTAAAATTAAATACAGTAAAAATATAAATTTATAGTAAGACTAAATTTATAATCACCATATGCAGAAGTTTTGGATGATGAACATTCAAGAAAAGATTGTGAGCGATTATTAGTATTATTATTTAGTTTAGTTGGGAGATAATGACATTGTGAGCGATTACTAGTATTATTATTTAGTTTAGGTGGGAGATAATGACAAACCCTTTGGATCTAATAATTCATTAAAAGCTGAATAAGTAATGATGTGTACATATAATATTTATTGGAATGCCTATCCATTCTAAATTAAATGGTGATAATTATCCCAAATGCTACATGGTTATCCAAAATGAGTAATTTCCGAGTGCCAACTCATCCTCATCTATTTCAGCGTGTACCAAACTAGGGCCAATGAACTAACATAGCGAATTTGTGGTCAATGTTCGAGTGTTGGTATATTTTTTTTTCTTTAAAGTTTTTAAATATTAAGGTTTGTTCTTGTTAATCTAATATTTAACTTAAAGAGTTTGAAATCACATTATTTATTTTGACAGGATTGTAATGAAATCCTCCTTATGTAAGGGTATGTTTGATAGGAATGAGAGAAAATAAAAAGAAACAAATGGTAAATGATCTAGGTGAGAGAAATGAAAAACGAGAGAGATATCTTAATAATCTCTCTAATTCATAAGAGATCACAATTATGGTATTTTGAAGGAGTGGGGTCCCTTCACTTATCCATTCCTTTCTCTTTTTCCTCTTACCAAATAATCATGAATGTCAAGACTCAAAACCTCTCCCCTTCCTTCTACGTTTCTATCATACGTTCCAAACACACTCTAAGACTCAGGGTCCATTTGGGATAATGTTTGGATATGGTATTTTGGAGGTTGGAGATTATTTGAGTTTTGAAAATGTGTGTTTGATGAAAATAAACTATTTGGAGTGAAAAAGTGTAAAAACTTAAATGTGTTTGAAACAAAATTAGTAATATGGATCTTGTTTCACTCCTCCCGAAATTCTATGTAATTAAAAAAATCATCTCATTTCGATTTAAAATGATAAAATTATGGACTTTTAAAGTTTTAAGTTTTTTGAAAATATTTAGAAAAATAAATAGTAAAACTGAAGGAAAAAAAAATATTTAAAAAATACTTTTAGAAACATATAACAGGGTCTTAATGATTAAATTTTCAATGAATATTTGCGTCTAAAAAAATTAGGAGCACGTTAATATTGATCATCCTTATATCATATTTTAATACATTTAATTTAAAAAGAAAAGAAAGAAAAAATAAACTAGTTTTTTTTTTTTTTTTTTTGGAAAAAAGAAACTAGTTGGTTGACTATGTGGGCAGCCAAGTCCAGACAACCAAAATGGACCAACATCCACGTCATCTAGCTTCTAGTAACGTGAACTGGCTGAACTCCATCACAATGTAAAGCTTAAAAGTCTTCGGTCTAAAATTTTCCAGAAGAGGGATTATTGCTTATAGTCCCCAAAAAGTATATACATGAGTCCAGAACTCAGTTCAAATTAAGGTCGTTCGACGTGATTATCTAGCCTACCCTTATTAGTTAATCTATAATTAACTTGTAAAGTATGGCTTCCCCCACCCCCCACCAAACAACCAGCCAGATTTACGGTTAATTTGGCAAAACTTTAATTAAAAGTTGTTTTGTACTTCTTAGGTCCAAAAACAGCTTCTAAAATGAACGGATGATCTGTTAAAAAGCTTTCAATATTCAAAAATACTTCCCGTCAAGGTTAAAAATTATGACTTCCGGTGAAAATTCTTCTAAATAAATTTTAAAACCGCCAATAAAATTTAAGTTAGACATTACAAAATTTAAGTTAATTTTTATATTTCTATTACTTATTTTAAATCTAAAAGATCATGTTGATTCCATATACTCTTTGATTTTAAACACTTATAAAGAAGTCATAACTTTTAATTCTCTTTTTACACTAACTAAAAACAAAAATAAAAATCATGTCAAACAAGCCCTCAATCTCTAGATGTTTTTACTCATATAAATCACCCAGCTTAATTCAATTAACCATTAATAATAATTTTTTATTACATCTAATTATATGTGCTTGACCATCGTATACAGGTCTCACCAGGGGCAGAGCCAGGGGGTGCCCACTTAAATTTTTTGCTATTTTATTTTTACACCAAAAGTTTTATAATTTTTATAATTTATCCCTACTGAAATGAAAAAATTCTTATATAATCATTACTTTACCCCATTAAAAATAAAAAAAATTATCACATAATCCTCATTAAAATTAATTTTATAAAAAAAAAATTTAGACTTTTACTATTTTACCCTATTAAAATTAAAAATTCCCACATAAACTTACTAAAATTAAAAATTCTCACATAATCTCTTTTAAAATTTATTTTATCTTAAAACAAAATTTTGATATACACTCTTACTGAAATAGATTTCGGGCTCCATTCCTGTGTCTCACAATATTGTATCAACGGTAATAGTGTGAATTGACACAAAATATGAGTCGTTGTATGTATTCTTTATGCATGTATTTACTATTATCATTATCGTCATTGTTTTTATTATAAAAAGGAATATATTAAAGAATTTGCTACATTCATTTGAAATTTGCACTAAACATAACATCATCCCTACTCCCACCAAAAACAAAACAATAAATTAAAACAGGATTGGCATTTTCAAAAAAAAAATATGGTAGAACTAGAAACGTGGACCTAGAATAAAAAAATGTGAAAAGCATTGAGAAAGTTTTAGTTAAAAATAATAAATAAATTCTAAAAGAAATGAAGTTAGGAGGATATTTCCATGGTCAAAAAGATTCAATTAATGCACCCGAAAACTACACGCCCATTTGACCATATCTCTTTTCCATGGCTTTGGCTTCTAAAACTCCCTATCTATAAAATCCCAACTCATACTCCTTTTCTCTTTGGCACATTTTCACAAATTACACATAATTACCCAAAACCTCAACAAATTTTATAAAACAAGAACACCCATACGACACCGTCATGGCTTCTTCCGACGACACAACTCCTCCGACCATCGGTGTCGATCACCGCGGTGGCGGCGGTGGCACGACACTCTCCGCCATCCATCCCGACATAATCCGGGCCCACATCCTCGCCCGTCTCGACGGCCCCGCCCTTGCCTCGGCCGGCTGTGCCTCATCAGAGCTCCACGCGCTCTCCGCCGACGAGAATCTATGGCGTGACATCTGCACCGCCATGTGGCCGTCCGTAGCCGATCCCGCCCTCCGCCACCTCATCTCCACCTTCCCCGCTGGCCACCGCTCCTTCTTCTCCGACTCCTTCCCCGTCCT
Organism: Ficus hirta; assembly: GCA_038430175.1. Lineage (NCBI taxonomy): Eukaryota > Viridiplantae > Streptophyta > Magnoliopsida > Rosales > Moraceae > Ficus > Ficus hirta. The sequence goes on from CM076590.1 coordinate 5,047,163, forward strand.
TGACCGCGTCCCGAAACTAGAATTCAATCCGGACCATCCATCCCCTTCCTCCGGACTAATCTCCGCCGTCGATATTTTCTACCAGAACAAAGTCGTCTTCTCCAAGGTGAAGGAGACCGAAACCCTAACCGAGTGGTTCCACTGCTCGCCGTTGCTCCTCGACCTCCTCGACCCAAAAGACTCCGTCCAAACTTCGGTACAACGCGCCGCCGTGGACGACGGCGAGTGGATGAAGCACCTGGAGGAGAATCTGACGCTGAGCTGGATCCTGATCGACCCGACCAGGAAACGGGCGGCGAACCTCTCGAGCCGGCGGCCGGTGTCCGTCCAACGCCACTGGCTGACCGGGGAAATTCAGCTCCGGTACACGACAATCATGGCCGGACCGGATGACCGGAGTTTGTCGCCGTCGCCGGCGAGGGAGCACGTGCAGTGCGGGATGGTGGTCACGTGCGGGGCGGAGGAAGGAGGGGAGATGCACGTGAGGGAGGTGGGGATGCACGTGGAGGACATGGAAGGGAGGCACCTGAACGGGAAGGAGAGTATGATTGTCTTGAGGAACGCCATTGAGAGAGGAGAGAGAAAGAAGGAGAGAGAAGCTGGGGAGAGGAGAGAGAAGTATGAAGCGTACTTAGAGAGAAGAAGAGAGATGAGAGAGAAGAAGCAGAGGAGAGAGAGAGCTCTTGACTTGGCCTGCATTGTCACCGGAGTTTCCATTTTCGTGGCTTTCTGGTCTTTTGTTCTCTTCAGATGAGTTCGTTAAAGTTACAGTTGGTACTGTACAGGCGAAGAAATTACAGCAACATTTAAAAAAAGAAAAATATTATTTTTTAATTCCTTAATTTTAATTTCATTGATTTTTTTTTCTCCTACAAAAGAAAATTACATATGTAACCTCGATAATATGAGTAAAGAAAGCCATCTTTTTCTTCTTAAGCTTTTCCTCTATGTAGTAGTTGTGATTTTTTTTTTTTTGGGATAAAATAGCAGTTATGATTCTTGTGAAGGCTCTCTCTATATTTTTGGGTCAAATTTATTCATCTAAACATGTGACTTAGCCAACGTTTGGCTCACACGTTCAACTTTAATTAAACTGTATTTTTTATCTCAATTTTTATTTTTTTTCTAAAAAGTCAATAAAATTTATAACTAATATTTAAAAAATTAACCAACTCAAATTTAAAAATTTTAACTCAAATTATTTTATCAAATGTACACTTAGTTTCCAAAGTCCTATACTTACAAAAATATTCCACCAAAAAGAAGAAGAAATACCCACAAAAATTAAAGCCTAGAATTGTCGTCTATGGGTGTTCAAATTGCAAGTGTCTTTCCATTTGCAGACAACTTGCTTTTTAATTCTTAGCAATTTTCCTTTATTTTTTTGTACCTTGTCTGATTGAAGTCCACGTTGGGGGACTGCTGTATTAAATCGAAATAATTATTGGATATTTTGATGATTAGACTTTTGAAGCACGCGGTTTGTGTCAAACTGTCAAGGAAGGAGACGTGGATTTTGCCCCAAAAAAAAAAAAAAAAAAAAAGGAAGGAGATGTGGAAAGAGAGGAGCTCCAAATATACCGTAATGTGCTGGCCCTTTCGTAACTCTCTGAGTTCGCACACCTTCAGAGATATATATGTGTGTGTGTATATATATATATATATATATATATATATGAGAATTGTCTCTGCAGAACCATTCGGCAGTATAACTTGCACAGAAATCGATATAATCTGGGAAAAATAACGATACAATCGACTATAGAGAGAGAAAGAAAGATTTTTTGTCCGATAATCTGATAGTATCACACATGAAAATTTTTGTATATATATATAGAAAATTTTTTAATAATTTTATTTTTTTAATATAATTATGAGTGATTGTAGATAAAATTACGTAAATAACTGCATATCTTAATTATACTTTATGATATAAAATTTTATATGACTTGCTATATTATCAAGTTAAACAACCAATTTTACCTTGAATATTTATTATAAAAGATTAAAAAGATTCCTTTTAATTAAACTAAACTTTCTAGTGTACATTTTCCATTAAAAAAAAAAAAAAAAAAACCTCTCTAGTGTACATCAAGAGAGAGAAAAGTGTGCACCCAGAAACATGTAATCCAATTAACCACATCTATTAACCACAATGTACTCCCCTAACCACATCCAGAGCTTTCCTCCTATGCTTTGATGCAACTAAATTTTTTAATTTTTTTTAATCTTTATCTTTATTTATTTATTTATTTTTTTTTTTTTTTGAGAAAGGGAATGATTTGGTTAAGCTAAGAAATAAGAAAATAATTAGTAATTAACAAACAGAAACCAAAAGAAAATTACTGTTCTTGCACTGGGCAATGGAGGTCAAAAGATGGCCAACACTCTTACCCCCTCTGCAAGCATAAAGATACACTGCTCTCAAAGACTCGAACGATTTCCACTCCTCTCTCTTCGATTTTATTCTTTATGGCACATTTCTTAAACTAACATAAAGCTTTTTAAGTTCAATACTCATTTATTTTCATAAACTATTTTATTCATTACAATCATATGATCTTTATCGAATAGTTAAAACAACGATAATCATCCATCGATGAATTTTAGAATAAGTGAACAAGTTGAACAAGCATTGTAACCGCCCGCGCGCGCACACACATATATATATATATATATTTATCTATCTAAAATGATTCATTACTCTACAGGATATTTTCAATTTAGGCCCCAAGTTACAGTTTCCATTCTATTTTGGTTTTTGAACTTCAAAATGTCACATTTTACCCTCCTGCGCTTATCTAATTGTAACAATATTACGGTTTTTATAGTATTGATACCTCTTATTACCTAAGCTAGTTGTATTGTACACACTTCACGCATACGGAATAGACAAATAAAATAAAATAAAATAAAATAAAATAAAATAATTTTTTTTTTAAATTTCTTAATTATATTAATTTTTTTAATTTTTATTTAAAATTATCATGTGACTGATTTAGGATCTATTACGAGATAGGCTTGAAAGCAAAGACGAAAGGCACTAGAATTGTTTTGCTTATTGCCACCTTCGGAGCTCTTGGCGTCAGTTCGCATACAAGAGCGGGCGAAGAAGAAACAAAAGGGGCGGCAAAGAGACCGACGCAATCTATCTGATTTGGCACAGATAAAACATTGGCACAATTGGGGCCTACTGATTTTTTCCATCAACACGAGTCATTACGTGTAGTTGTTTCACAATCATCATCAAACATTGAAAACAAGAATTAGGATTAATTAGGCTTTTTCCTAGGGAAGAAAAAAGGTGCATCACCACTTGATTTTTCAAGTTCAACAATATCATAAACATGATTTATACTCAAAATTATTCTCTTAAAATTTTGATTGTTAAGATAAGAAATAAAGAAACATTAATAGCGCAGACCAGGGAAGTAGAGAGTAAAGAGATGATCTACGATCTTATATAAACATCATAAAAATAAAAATAAAAAATTGACACTACATTTAGGTCTAACGTTTCTAAACTAAATCCTGCCGTATGATAGATTTTCATCCCCTAATTTTCATTGTTCTTAATTTATTTGCGGGACTACCTATTGCGTGGATTCAGACGTTACTTAATTGTTGGTGATTTTCTCTATTTATTAAGTATCAAACATATATGTATATAAAAGTATGATGAAATTAAACCTTTATTTATTTAAATCGTAATAAAATTATAACATCGTAAGTTTTATGGACACCAATCCCAACACACTCATGGACGGTACTTTTCTCCTTCGCGACAGTGTGACGTCATGGATTGCGGCGGCTTTGCAAAGCCATTGCTCGCGGGCGGGACTTTTTCAGCGGAGAGAGAAAGAAGAGATGATCAGAACTGAATTGCCGCCATCGTCGCGGCATCCTCGCCATCACCAACACCTTACTTCGTGAGGGTCTTTCTGTCACCGTCATGGCGTTCTCTTCGTCACCCGGCGCGGCCTTTTCTCTGATCATGTTGCAACGAGAAAACAAAGGGGAAATACAGGAAAGAGAGGGGGGATATGTGAGCAGAGAGAACATGTTAAAGTTCTAAAATTAGAGAGGGGTATAGTTAGAAAAAAGTACATGAAAAAGAAAAATATACTATCATGTACTATCATTTAAAAAATATATATATATGCTATAAATTTCACTAACACGTTCAAAAAATGCAATATCATGCGTTTTTCTCTTTAATTTTGTAGTATTTTAATAAACAAGAAAGGAATAAGACCAAATTTACAAAGTTTTGATTGAAATGCTTTCACACAACGAAATAAGATTACATCTATCAGCCAAATAAGGTTACAAAGTTTTGATTGAAGTATTCTTTTGATTGAGTTACGGTTTTCATGTCTTTGAAATTTTATATAATTCAAAATATGAATACATTAATTACTCACAATTAAGATGATCATATAAATGGTCATCAAAAGTGATGGTATGTTTACTTACGCTTAATTAGAATGAACATAAATCGGAGTGGATAGGATTCGGAGTGGGCTGGATTTGGAATCAGGATTCGGAGTCAGAATATACTGTTTACTTAAGTTCTAGGAATCGGAGTCGGAATCACTGTCAATCTCATTCATGCATTTACTTAGAACAGAAATCGGAATTAGTTGATATAAATTTACTTGTATACCCCTTTATTTATTGTATTTTCAAAAATTAAAAAAAATGATTATTATTTTTTATTTATTATCATACTATTAATCAAAAATGAAATAATCATTATGATATTAAGGCAATAAAATTAAATTATGTAATTTTTTGTTTAAAAAATTACAAAGAGAAAAAAAAATGAATTAAAATAAGTAAAATATAAAAAATATAAAAATAGAAACATAACAATATATTATGATAAAAAAAGTTCTTTATTTACTCTAATAATGTTAATAGTAATTAGGATAGTTATATAATATTAAGTTAATAAAAATATATTATATTTAGTTAATAAAAATAATTAATATAGGTTGTTATTTTTTAATACAATTTTTTATAAATTAACTAAGGATAAAATGATGATTTAATGTTAATAGTAAGAATGAGAGTCACAATCCGGAAGGGAGCATGGGATTACCAATCCCATTCTTCAATTTCAAATTGGTGTGGGACCCACTATTTTCACTCCCATTCAAAAAAAAAAAAATGAACAAGTAAACAAAAGATTGACTCTCATTCCCTACTCTTGATAAGTAAACATACCATGAATGTATTGTAGAGATTTTTTTTTCTTTGTCTATTTATGAGGGTGTTGCTTAATAAGTTTTAAGTTATCTAATTTTTATCTAATTGGAAATTATTTGGAAACATTTATATGAATTGATGGAAAAAAAATTCATAATAAATACAACCCATGAGCAACATAATTTTAAAACACAAAAAAGTTGAGGGACCGGCTTAATAATTAAAATAGAGATTTCAACTATGAAAAAATATAGCCTATAAATAATAAAATTTGCGGTTTTAATTGAAAAAAATAATAAGGATCAAAATGTCACAAATATGATAGTTTAGAGATTAAAATGATAGTTTAGAGATTAAACAATTAAGCTAATATGTTAACGACAGTAACACATTTCGTTAAAAGGAGACCTTTTGTGCCTTTTTAAAAGTTTATGATTATTCTATCTTAACAAAAAAAAAAACAATGAGAATCAAAACGTCATAAATGTAATAGTTTAGGGACCAACTGAATAATTAAGCTTTCTTAAAAATTTAAGTTAAAATGTGGAATTTGGAATAAAAAGAAGGGTTATATTTAGGAACTCGAACAAAAAAAATGTAAGAATTTTATTAATGGGTGAGAGTATTATAATCCATCCAATTCCAAGATCCATCCATGTCATGATCTTTCTAACAAAGTGAGGGCAGACAGTCATTTCCTTTGCAACTTAGCGCAAAAAATTGTATAAATATACCTCAAACACTTTTACACACACACACACACACACACACACACACACACATGTATATATATGTAGACACACAAACACACCACACACACACACACACACACACATATATATAGATACACAAACATACAGGAAACATACACCAATTCAAAACTTTTCCAAAATCATACAACATTGTATTGAAAGATGGCAAGCACAAAAAACTTTTCCACACTCTTCTTGTTTCTATTTCTTCAGTTTTGCACGACCAAAATTATTGTTCATGCAAAAATTCATGTCCGAGTGGTAAACAGGCTGGGGGATGGGCAAAGCTTGGCTCTTCACTGCCAATCAAGAAACGACGATCTTGGGAATGTCGTTTTGGAAAACGACAAAGAAACTGAGTGGAGCTTTAAGGTTAACTTCTTGGGCTCAACTCTTTTCCATTGCGATATAAAGTTGGGGAGGTTGAACGCCTGGTATTCTTTTGATGCGTACGACGCAAATAGAGACTATGCAAGGTGCCAATATGAGTGTCGTTGGATGATATCGAACGACGGGTCGTTGTATGGCTATGATGAACAATATGAGATATGGGTTTTGTTTCCCTTGAGAATGAATATTTGATTAGCGGAAATAAATATTAGGGGTGAAATAATCCTCCATTTTCAGTATTGAATTATTATTTAAGGTTTTTTTTTGTGGTCAAATTTTTTTCTATTGTCTTTGAATATGAGCCTGGTAGCATGTAGGGTTTTAGGCCATGTAATTAGGATCCGTCTACTGGAAATTGTTAGGAATTTTTTTAAAACCCTAAGTCTCCGTTTGGTTTTCCGATTAGAGATGAAATTTTTAAATTAAAATTTATTGATTTTTTAAAAATTAATAATAATTTTTGTTGATTAAAAAAAACATATATGTAAATTTTGAATTGGAGACTGAAAATCAAAGCATTCTAAATTTTAAAATATAACAATATTTATTGTTTTTTCTTACTAACACGGAACTATAATCCCATTTTGTAAAAAAGCAAAAAATTAATTTTATCTTAAAATGTTCAAGATAAAAATAAAAAAAAAAACATTTTCTCACACATTTAACAAACAAGTCAATACCATATTCCTCTTTCCTTCTTATATATTTATTTTTTTTTTAAAAAAAGTAGAAGTCAGAATCAAATAAGACACCAACACCAGGCGTCCAAAACCCTTAAAGCGTTTTCCAAATTGTTGTAGTTGCAGTGCTACAAACAATACCCACCAAGACTTTTCTCATCGTCACCGCCATTGAAGCCCTGTTCAGAGCTCCAAGAGATATAGAGAGAAGAGAGAGAGAGAGAGAAGAGTAATGGGGAAGAACGAGAAGACGGGGCTGGGAAGGGCTCTGGTGAAGCAGCACAACCAGATGATCCAGCAGTCCAAGGAAAAGGGCGGCATCTACAGAAAACAGAACAAGAAGGTTCTCGAATCCTTCACCGAAATCAGCGACATCGAGGCCATCATCGAGAAATCCGTCGCCGATGCCAACGCCGACGCCGACGCCGACGCCGATGCTGTGTCACTTCTTTCCTTTAACTTCCCTCCGCCCAGCATTCCCATCACATTGTCAGTTCTATTTCAATCCGTTTTCCTTTTTTTTTTTTTTTGGGTTTGATATTCATTTTTTCGTCGTGGATGTTGATTTGCTTTTTCTATTGGGGGAATTTTCTCTCGAGAAAATTCAGGCTGTTTTTATAATATGAATTTAGTTATCAAAGTTCTTGGACTCTTGTATTCTACAAGCAAGTTTGAGATTGTTTTGGCCGTATTTAAGGTAGGAGATGGTACTAGGCAATGGGTTCACCACGACCAGCTTGTTTGGTAGGAGAGAAAATTTGTAGGAAGGATTGGGGTGAAAAGATAAGTGGAAGGATTTTGGGGCCTATAGTTGTTTGGTAGGAGGGAAAAGAGGAGGAAATGGATTTCGGGCGAGGGATTTCAAATCTTTCGGAGTGGGTCAAAATTTTAATCTCTCCCAATCTGGAGTGATCGGAGGATGGAGTCAATACCAATCACAATAAGAGAAAGGTCCTCTCCTTCCTCTTCGTTTTCCTCGCCTAGGTTATATACCTTTCTTTCCTTCCAGTCTCCAGAAGATCTTCCCACGCTTCTTCGATATAGACTTTACATGTATACGGTTTAAGTAAGACAGTATAAATTTCATTTTAGCCTTTTTATTATTTGTTACAAAACTTTAAATCACTTTGACCTCGTAGGCTCTTTTATAAATGTGCTTTCAAACACTTACCGAGAAGTCACAACTTTTTGCTTCTCGTCTGCTATTGACTAAAAGAAAAAGCAAAAGCTTTGCCAAATCAGCACTACATTTTGTTGCTTTTCTTTCTTGTGAGCCTGGGGCTTTTGTTTTGAGCCTATTGTAATTGAACTGGCATTTTTGGTTATTGAACTTCTGTTTCGACTGTTTCTGAGAGTAGGGACACAAGTTCCAGTGCCAGTGAAATGACTCCGGAGGAAAGGAGGGAAAAACAAAAAATAGAGGAGGCATTACATGCTAGCAGTCTTCAAATTCCACGCAGGTATGGTTGTTTCCTTTGTTCAGTTAATATCTAGTATTGATTGTGCCTTTTAAGATTAAGCGTGCTCAAGGTTTTCATTCACTTTCCCCTGTAGACCTCCATGGAACGCTGGAATGTCTGTGGAAGAGCTTGATGCCAATGAAAGACGGTCTTTCTTGACGTGGCGTCGAAACCTGGCAAGGTTAGGTCTATTCCGTTAATTTGTATTGTCTCTTGATCCTGCAATACCTGCAGCGCACACACACATTTGAGAGTTAGACTGATATGGTGTTTGAATAGCTTCCCATCACTTATATCTGGTTGCAAAGTTTGAAATCTACAAAGGAAGATAATCGGATTGCGATCTCTTGCCCAACCTGCCCCATATTGGATAGAAATTCAGTTTGTGATTGAGTTTTTGTTTGAAATTTGTCTTCAAGATTGATTAGTAGTCATATTAGATGTTAATCCTTTTGCGTACCCTGATATGATTTATTTTATTTTATTCTTGGTTATTGATAACTTGTTCTTCGAAGCCTATGATTTTTTAGCTTTTTGGGTGGCTCTGCCCAAACTTGCTTGAACTATGCTAGAAACCTGTTGTCCCACATGGAAAGATTGTATGATAAATAGTGGGTTTATAAGCCCTTGGGTCCCCTCCCCTTGCAAGCTGGTTTTGTAAGGGTGAGTTCTACGTAATGGGTTCCTAACAAATTATTAGTATATCAGGCTGAATCATGTTTAATTGCATAGCATACTGATCTCGTATCACATGCAAAAATTCGGAAGAAACCTATTGCTTTTTTCTCCAATGACGTTATCTGCAAATCCAAGCGAAAAGGAATGTGCACTAACTTGTGACACAAAGGAATTATCTTATATTTGCATTTGAATTCTTTTAAATGAAAGAGAATTTTGATATTGGGGTATCCTTGTTTGCTCTCTGTCTTTTCCTGTTACACTTTACGGTTTGGATTACTATGTTTCTTTATTGCAATCTTCAAATTTTGTTCTGTGTTTGATTATTTTGATTTTGGAATTTTATAATTTTTGTTTTCTCATAGTTCATGTTGCGATATTTTCTTCAGACTAGAGGAGAATGATATCCTTGTTCTTACTCCGTTTGAGAAGAATCTGGATATTTGGAGACAGCTTTGGCGGGTGGTGGAACGAAGTGACTTGGTAGGATTATATTGTTTACTGATTACCTTATTTTGGACAAGTTTACTATATTGTGGTATTTGTGGCATTATACTGTTCTAACTGTTTAAGAAGGAGACACAAAGTCATCAAGACTTGCTTTGTGGTATTCCTCATGTTTATGTTCGCCCTTTAACAACAACGTATCTTCATCTCAGGAAGAAGCATCAGTGGTTGTGGTGACTCTTTAGTCTTAATCCCTTTTAAGCAAGTTTTTCTTTATATACAATGCGGTGTTATCGAAAGAAAAACAAGAAGGAACCAAACCAGGGGTCTGATTATCCAAAGACACTGTAAACTAACATACAATAAAATAATAGGTTATGTTATCCAAAAGAACAAGGAGCTCAATATAAGATATTGTTCCTCCTAGAAGATAACTCTACACCCTGAAAGTGTGCCTTATAGGAGAAGCACATATGTGAAGAATTTGTGGCCGTTACTTACCGTGCAAATTCTTCATGAAGTAAACATGGAAGTGACTTTTATTTTTTGACAGTGTTTACCATTTGGAAGTATTTTGCAAAGTTTTGGTTGTTTTAGCAATAATAGAAACCATCTATGTACTGGTAATTGTATTACTAAGTTGTTTTCATAACCCTTGTGCATGTTTAAGCACTCTCTATCTGTGTTTGTGTTGAATCAATAAAAAATGACAAGAGCATTTTCTCTTGTTGTGTTTTAATCTAATGTAAACTGATCAAATTGGTGGCGTTTACAGCTTGTGATGGTTGTTGATGCACGAGACCCTCTGTTTTACCGCTGCCCTGATCTTGAGGTACGTTTATTCTCCCTTTTTGGAAGTAATTCTCACTAGTCATGACACGGGTAACTTACCTAACTAGCGAGGAGTCACTTTTTCAAACATAGAGACCTGTATAGAATTGGAAATGAGGCTAATCTTGAAGGGTGTGGCACCTTAAAAAAAAAAAAAAAAAAAAAAAGAACAGCGTGCCATTGCTCTATATGGGAATTTATAATCTTGATTCTTGGTAAATTTTTTGCTTGTACTGTGAACTGGTGCTGCAACAGTTTTGGTAATTCTTTTGAGGAAAAAAGAAAAACTTTATATGTTATTTACGTATGTGCATAATTTTTTTCTTTTTCCTACTTATGCAACTAGATGTAGAGATATTGATTGGGGAAAACTAACCTTCTGCTGATCCATAAAGACAAATAGTAAAATATTAGTTGCATTTTGGTCATTGATAAGGTAAAAGACGTTCGACCATGATACAGTGGTATTAGTTCTTTGTCGGGTTTAACCAGTGGCTTTTGTTGTCATGATTTACATTCTGAATATTCAGCTTAACTGAACCAAGTCATCATTCTAAAGAAATTGGTGTTAGCTGTAAATGAGGGTTCTCCTAAAACTATTTTCATATGTTAAATTTAGTTTAAAAATATTTTGAACGAAGATACAAATTAACAATTTCTGCTTTCTAAATAGACTTTGCATAAAGTTGAAGATAGAGGAAAATCAACTTTACCATTGGCATGAGAGTTATTACATAAGGCATCTGACTAGTCTATTTGTATCATTACAGGTTTATGCACGGGAAAACGATGAGCACAAAAGAACATTGCTTCTTGTTAACAAGGCAGATCTTTTACCCTATTCCGTTAGGTTAGTAGTTTTCTCATCTATCTCTGTCGTGGTTGATCTACTCTATGTTGTTTACCCTCCTAAGACTTTATCTGCAGGGAGAAATGGGCAGAGTATTTCCATCTCCATGATATTCTCTTCGTGTTTTGGTCGGCTAAGGCTGCTACTGCAGCTTTAGAAGGGAAAAAGTTGAAGAACAGTCTGCAGGAGTCCGATGATCCCGATACGAAAATATATGGAAGGGATGAGCTTTTGGCCCGTTTACAAGCCGAGGCAGAACAGATAGCGAAGATCAGGAGGGATACAAGTTCCAGCCATGTGGGACCAACCAATGTTAATTCCCAGAGAGGAAGTGTTTCTGAAAGTTCGGCTTCAAAAAATGTTATCGTTGGATTTGTGGGGTATCCTAATGTCGGAAAAAGCTCAACCATTAATGCTTTGGTAGGCCAGAAGCGAACAGGCGTTACCTCTACGCCTGGGAAGACCAAGCATTTCCAAACATTGATAATCTCTGATGAGCTGACCCTTTGTGATTGTCCTGGATTAGTGTTTCCATCGTTTACTAGTTCAAGGTACGAGATGATTGCTTCAGGGGTACTGCCAATTGATCGGATGACTGAGCATCGTGAGGCTGTGCAAGTCGTAGCCAACCGAGTCCCTATACATGTTGTCGAAGATGTTTACAGAATCAATCTTCCAAAACCTAAACCGTATGAACCACAGAATCGGCCACCTCTGGCAATAGAGCTTTTGCGGACGTATTGTGCCTCTCGTGGGTACGTCGCCTCAAGTGGGTTGCCGGATGAAACAAGAGCTGCTCGCCAAATTCTGAAGGATTATATTGACGGTAAACTTCCTCATTATCAGATGCCCCCGGGAATGTCCGACAGTGAAGCTACAATTGGAAACAGTTTTGTTGATACACACGAGTCAGATTCATCTGATGGTGAAACTGCTCCGGCCGATGAAGACGATAATCCCGCAAATCTTGAGCATGTGCTTGATGATCTCAACTCGTTTGATATGGCTCAGGGGCTTGCCACGAAGAAAGCGACGGCTAAGAAGCCTAAAGCTTCTCATAAACAGCACAGGAAGCCTCAAAGGAAAAAGGATCGTTCATGGAGGGTTGGAAATGACGGCGGTGATGGAATGCCGGTTGTCAGAGTTTGAAGTCCTGTGAATATAGGTTCCCTAAACACAATATGATTCATTAGAAGGAATCTGCAGAGTTTAAGCAACTGGCATGTTTAATTTATATTTGTAGTTTTGACAATAATTTACCCTTTGTATATTTATTGTTTGTTTCTGGTTTTTACTTGTACCACCAGCTTCACTAGTTTGCTAAACGACAGTATCAAAAGCAACTTGCCACTCAATTTTGATTTCACAATTTTGATTTTTTATTATTTTTTTTTGAGTGAGACTTTAGTTGTCAAGGGGAAGGACTTTAGGAGGGAAAAAAAAGAAAACGGAATGCCTAATTTTAATTTCCTCTCTCATGTTTACTATTGGAGCACGTCCAATGCATGTTTTCAAAGTCGCTTCCATTAAAATCATTCAGAGCCGTAGTTTGCACACTGGGGGTGAAAACGGGTTGGGCAGTACAATTGTTGCCGAATTTGGAAACCGAACCGTCGGTTTCAATTTGGAGAGCAGAGAACCCGTTGTCGAACAATCCGTTACCACAAATTGCCCGTAATCGCTCTGCCACAGTTTGTCGTGGTTTGGGCAGACGGAGGTGGACCGAGAGAGGTGGAGCCAAAGAGCCATTGAGTCAGAGGGAGAGAGGAACAAAGAAACGTGGTGATGGTGGAGCCAAAGGGCCGTTGAAGGTCCGATAGTGAACTTGGAGTTTGAGATGGAGGCGGAAGCGAAGAGAGATGGCGATGAAAGAAACAAGAAAGAAAGAAAGGAGTTTTGAAAGTTGAAAAACGACGTCGTTTTTTACTAGGGTTCCTGAGTTCCGATCGGTTGACCTAACATTCTTGACATGAATTTAGAAACCCAAAAACGAAACCGTTTCGTGAAATGGTTGAGTCAGGTATGAAACCAATTTCCGCCAATTTGGTGGGTTTCAGATGTTTTTTCCAGTTTCGGGAAATCCATGAACAGCCCTGTTGCACACAACATCAAATTTATTTTTATATTACTCACCTGTTGAAAGTGATTACTAAATAATGATCTGACATGATTAAGTAGAAATCACAAATATTTAGCATTACACTTTCCATTAATAGGACTATCTTTGGAGCTAATTATCTAAAATTTTCCTCTTTCAACCCAAAAAAAAAAAAAAAAGAGACGAACAAACGAACGAACAAACAAAATAAAAGAACTAGAATTTCATAAACTTCAGCCAAAAAATATAATAAAAAATTTCTGCATAAAAAATTTAATCCAAAAAAATTTTGATTACTTTGCACCCAAAAAAAGAGGGGAGGGGGGGGGGAGAGATTATTTTCCCTCTGACTTTAGTGTCATTTTCAATTTCCCCATGACCTTTAGTACCTTTTGTGTTAGAATTTCTCTCAAGAACAAACATAAAAAGAAGGGTTAGTGCGATCTTGAGGTCTTTTATGTGTGTAATTTTTTTTTAAAAAATATCAGAGATTCTAATGAAAGAGGAGAAGTGACTAATTCTTCTATTCTCTGTTTCTAACGAAAATTTTAATAAAAGGATTAAGTGGGACTAATTCAAGAATTAAGTAGCAAAATGAGAGTACAATATTATAGTGATCCTAAAATTGAGGTGTACCAATGAGAAAAACCCAAAAACAAGCTAAAGATTTAAAAGAACAAATTCTTCAAAAATAAATATATGTTTTATAGTACCCAATACAATTAATCCCATTACACGAAAATTGAAGAAATACTTTTCCAAATGTTTGACTCCTAGCTAATATTGCATTCACAAGCAATCGTTATGGAGGAAAGTTTTAATTTGAAAGCACCAAATATAATCTATTCAGAGGACAGTCCATGCGAAAATAAGTTTTTCTTTAAAAAAAAAAGAATAATTATGCTACATAATTACTTGACGGTCACTTTTAATGGTAAATTGAAGAGTTATACAAACACTCTATGGTAAAGTAGAGACTACTACAATTGATAACTTAAAAGATTTATGGTGACTTGATCCTAAAAGTTAACGTTTAAAGTAAAATTGGATATCAATAATTTTACTTGGAGGGAACATAATTACATTTGTTTTACTAATAATTCTTTTTATGAAATTACGTGATAATAAATTTAAATTTAAATTTTATGTATTACTTTTGAAGGAGGAGTTGCTTTCATACATTCTGCACTCAAATCTCCAAACACCATTTTTTCTCATCATATTTTTTCCTGCCATTTCCTGCTTTCGTTTCACCTTCTCTTGTCATATTTCTAGTCATGAGATCTTTTTTTAATTATTCTTTTAGCTGGGTGTCTCTTTAATAAGTTACCTCAGAAAAAGAAGCATTTAATAAAATTGGATATTCACTATTATAATTAACTTTTTTTTTTATAGAAAAATTAGTTGGATATGTTGAAAGGTTAAAAAGAGGAAAAAAATAATGAGGATGTCTATCATTGTTATGAATGGAGGGACAAATTCTCATCTATTTACTTGTTACTATTATCATCTTGTAGTATTTTATTATTCTTTATTTCTTCATGATAAAAATGACTAAAAACTTGCTCTACATTTCGATGTTGTATATCATTGTTATGCAAACTCGTCGACTTTTGTATGACGCTGCAAAACAAAAGAACAAATAATATATGTTAAATAGTTATTTTATTAGTCAATGATTCTGAAATCTATCCACATATGCCATAGTCTATGTTAAAGAGATATTAAGATTTAGAACTATATATAGGCAACTCATGCCCGGTATAGATCTCATCAACAAATCTTTAAGTTCTAGTTTGCATGCAAATAATGCTCAAGATACAGAAATCCACTTGTTTCTTTTTTTTTTTCTTTTTTTTTTTTTTTTTCAATTTTGATGTTAACTATGTTCTGTCAACATTCAGGTTAGGTTACATATAAAAATTTAACGTTCTACTATACTGTACAAAACATCCACAAAGCACTTAATATGTAGTTCTACTATACAGTTCGTTTTGGGCAAAAAAATTTTGTATTTGCTTTTTAGTCCTTCGATTTTTTTTTATTTTGGCTCAATTTTTTTTTTATTTTTTTACAATTTAGTCCTTTTTTGTATTGAGCGAAAATGTTTTGTAATTACTTTCTAGTCCTTCGATTTTTTTTGTGGCCAACTTTTTTATTTATTTATTTTTACAATTTAATCATTTTTTGTGTTGGTCAATTATTTCCATTTCGGTCCTTTTATCCTTTTTTTTTTTTTGTATTTTTTCATGCCTCTCTCTCTTTTTTTTTTTAGGTCCTTTTTTGTGGGTCTATTTTTTAAATTTTCTATGTGTAGATAAAAATTTCAAATGCATCTAAACATGTGCATAGTACATGCTTTATACTAGTATGTAAATGTGCATAGATATACATATATAACTTAACTCTCTCTCTCTGTATGAGTGTTAAGGTTAACACAGTTAGTTAAAAGTCAAAAAAAAAAGATATTGTAAATTAGTAACTAGAATTTTTTTAACCACTATATATACATATTTTTAGGAGAAAGTGTAGCAGAAAATTTTTATGAAAATAGTTGAAGTAAATAACAAAATTTAATAATATTTGTAATAAATAACTAATTTACTTGGTTAACAGAAAATTACTAAAATAGTAAATTTACTAAGATATTTACATGAAGTAAATAAATTATTTACTAGATAAATTTTTTATTTACTATAATTTACTCCAAATATCTTTAACACATACAGTTTGCTTGAATTATTTATGTAAAAAATGCTATACATTTACTTCTTTCTTCTTATATTTTGCTTGTTTTCCATGGTACACAACAAAATTAATAATGTCACATCTTTGCGTGGAGAAATTCAATTATATAAGTTGCACTGATGCTTATGATGATCAATACGAAGTTTATAGGAATTACGAAGTTTTCATCGACTTACTTGCCTCTTTAAAATTTAAAATCTCCCCATTCTAATACTTTGCAGTCTACTTTTTGTCATTAAATTGAAGAAAATTTCATGTCTACGTGCCCTTGCTGGTCTCTTTCGGCACAGCTATTCCTTTGAAAATTAACATATATATATATATATATGCATATATATAATCTTTTGTTAGATTTTAGTCTAACTTTTATGTGTCGGTCTTACGATTAAAATATAATCTTGTGTCACCTTCTACAGTTCATTCTTTCATCTAAGACGATTTCAAAAAATTATTTTTTTAATTTTAATTTTTTTCTTCGCCTCCATATCTATCTATATATATATATATATATATATAAATTCTGAATTTCTTAACATTCTAATAATATTTTCTATGATAAGCAAACGTATATAAATTACAAGCCTTCTCGTAAAAATATTCCAACAAAAAGGATTCGACTCCCGTACATTCACGAGTCTTATCGAATCATATAATTACTTATGTATTTAGCAAATATATATATATATATATATGTAAATACATATGTTACTTTATTTGTTTTCACGTTGAGTTATTAATAGTATTCACACAAAAAGTTTTTTTCCCCCTCTTTATGTTCGCTTACCAATTAAATTTACACGACACTAAAAATTGTCGTTAGAATAACCTAAAGATCGTGGAATGGTTGAATTAGCTTTGAAAATGTAAAGAACAAAATGATGTCAAATAAATAAAGTTTTTCTTGTACATTTACTTATGTCTTTATATAATTATTATACCTTAATTCTAATTTAAAATCTTATCTCGCTTTAAATTGTTGGGGTCATGGGAAGACTCAAAATGAAAGAACTTATGTCTTCTGGTACAGAATTTTGTTATACGACATCTAATGAAAAATTCTATCCATTTTCTTTAGGAAAAAAATTTATTAAAATTTGTTTTCAAACTATTTTAATCTAATTTTAGTTTGTTTTAAACTACACAGAAGAGAAGGAAAAACAAGTTATACGAGAGGGAACATCATGTCGAGACAACAGTATTTGTGCACCCATATGTCAAAAAAATTTTCCATTAAGATCATTATTTGGGGGATATTGTAACATGCTCAATAGTAAAGTGGGTGTATGCTATTGCTACATCTCCGTCAATCATTGATAACAGATTGAGCTGCAGGCATCAAGAGACTAAGATATTTCGATTGATTGGTCTGAGGTTATCGACAAAAAAAGAATTATTTACGCAATTTTTATTTGTTTCAAAGCCGATTTATTGGGACAAAACTTTTTTTTTTTCATTTAAAGAACACATACAAGATTTGTGATTATAAAAAGATGTTTTGTACCCAATTACTTAATAATAGAAATAGTTACGTCTATAGGAAACTAATATGCAACCAAATGTCTCCATCTTTGTCATCCATGATTAAAAAAAAATAAAAAAAAAAAAAAAAATAAATAAATAACAAAAACAAACAAACAAAACTATGAGGTTTGATCAACTGAAAAATTAAGGTTTCATTTCTAGTGGTTGTGGGATGACTATTATGATTATGATCTTGATTATTATTAAACTCAAACATTTATTATACTCTGACCTTTCCAATTTCCATATTAATTATAAAAAAACTATAACTAAATAGTAATTAATTTTGCAGAAAATCCACTACATATATAGCACATTCTTTAAGTATATTGTTAATATGTAGCATGTTTGACTGTTCATTGAAAATAATAGCAAATTTTGGATATTTTGGAGGTAGAATTCTTGTTTTGTCCCCAGTCACAGTTGTCTTCTTCTCGAACTGTAGCTGCCGGAGGTTAACCACAATGGACATCTCCAACGGCACTGCTGTGTGTGGGCTCGTGAAGCAAGCGGCGGCTCCAAAGATTGACGATCGTGACGTGACGAGTTTCTCTATTGTCGTCCTCGTCGTCCGGTCAGTGACGGACCTCAATTCACGTCCGACGGCCGGAGGACGTTCCCTGGGGGATGTCGGGACGTCAAGAGGATCGCTACCGACGCGACGGCGAGAATCACGATATCTTGTACAGTGAGAGTGAATCTCCTGAATCTCCGCGCGAATCTCTAGGATCTCCAGGCGAAACTCCAGTTCGCGTCCAAATCCGACGATCTCCTGCTGCATCTGCATCATCTCCGGCTATGGGCTGCTGGGTGGCTGGGCACGAGCTTGCGATCCCCCGGGGATCTTTGTGGACTTATTTTGGAGGTGGGTTTGATTGGAGTTTTGGGGGCTTATTTTGGAATTATCTCAAGTTTTAGTTTTAGAGTTTGTCTTTTTTTTTTTTTTAACAAGTATTTGAAGTTTTGGGTTGATTTCATAAATGATTTTTGTTTGTTTTTATATATTTTTTTTGGAATGATTTTTTTATTATTTTGTTATTTTGGAATGGTTTTTTTTTTTTTTTTTAATAAGTTTTGGATTGCTAATGTGATTGGTGTCTGTGTCTGAAAGTTTTTCAGGTGCACAAAACACTATCATTTCAACGCCAAAAGGATCTACAGTGTCCTTTTCTTCAGTGGTTAATGTTCTAGATAGGGATGAAAACACGGTCTCAGCTTCTGGTGATGGTTCGTCAAGAAGAAACTGGAAACGGTTGGCGCGGCAAGCAAAGGGATCGGGTCTGGCGGCTGTTGAACTCTCCAACCTAAAAGGGAAGCCCTGTTCTAAAGACGACAATGAAGGTAATGGAAGAAGACTTGCTTGGCACGTCGAGATGTTACTAATTCTAGAGAACTGGCGGAGGTTGCGGCGCAACCCCGCCGGGAATTATGAGCTGCCTAAGCTGGAACGCTCGCAGGTTGCCTAAGCCGTTGATATAGCCTTCATATATAATCGTTGCTGACTTTCCATATTTAGCAGATTCCTTCGATTAGGAATAATCGTTGAGTATCCCATTTTGGCCTTCTACGGATTGACCCGGTAGATTTCGTTCCCCATTCGAATGATCTGATTGTATATTCTTTAAATAAATAAGAGAGATGTCGAGAATATTCTTTATTAACTTGATGCTCATGGTCATGAGTTGACTCATGGTGTCGACATGTGAAACTGACTTTTCGGTGAGTCATTTCGACCCGTCGGGGAGTCATTCTGACTCGTTTCTTGGAATTTGAGAGATCCGAGTTGACATGTGTATGATGTAAAATGAGTTACGAAATTTGACCTCAACATTTATCATACTATGTATTATATTCATACAT
The DNA here is from genome assembly GCA_038430175.1 of Ficus hirta. Classification (NCBI taxonomy): domain Eukaryota; kingdom Viridiplantae; phylum Streptophyta; class Magnoliopsida; order Rosales; family Moraceae; genus Ficus; species Ficus hirta. The sequence continues at coordinate 5,066,689 of CM076590.1, forward strand.
TCCCCAAAGTTTTCTTTTAGTATTGAATCAACTGTATTACTTGTACAATTTAATTGAGACAACTTACGGATTAATTTGTTTATTTATACTTCTTAGGGCCATAATTATAATGATGCCTTATTTATCTGGACTTAATCTTTGATTCTTTATTCTATCATCTTATCTGCTTATCCCAATCTATGCAATTTAACTTCATTGATTGCTAAATATGCACACTTTACCCTTCAACCAACGATGTGTTGCTACTAACATCATTGCACTTACTATGTCGTTTCTAGAACAATTTTTTCTCACTTTTCTTCTCCTCCCCCCACCCCCCCCCCCCCCCCCCCCCCCCCCGCCCTTTTTTTTTTTTTTTTTTCAAATAAGCCCACAGGTTATGTTTTTGTCCTTACAAAACATGCCTATTTACTAATTCCTCTCCTCCTCTTACAAATACATATATATATATATATATATATATATAACTTAACACTCTCTCACACACACTCTCCTCTCAATGTATATGAATGAGAACTAAAGTTTACTTTGGTTTTTAGAATTTCTAAACCAGTCTTTTTTTTATTATTATTTTTTATTTTTTGGTGTACTTTTAGACCATTGCCAATCAATAGTAGGACTTTCTAAATGTGATCCTAAAAAAATAGCAAGCCCAAATGGAATAATAGGAACGTTAACTAAATTAACTTTTTCTTATTATTTTAACATTATTTTAATTATATTTTTCATGTTGGCTTATCAATTAAATTTACATGATACGTCCAAAAATTGTTATTAAACTAACATCCGCATGTAAATGAAATGATTGAATTAGCTTTGGAAATTAAGATAATGGAGATGTTAGCAAATTTAATTTAATTTTTTTTAATGTTCATTTATTTCTATTTTTATTAGTTATACGTCAATTCTAATTCTAATTCTATTTCGCTTTGAACTATAGAGGTCATGCAAGACTTGGCATGCGAGAATTAACATCCTTTGGAATTGGTACAGAATTTTATGATGAGATACATAATGGAAAGAATCCACCCTTGGTAGGAAAAAAAAAAAAAAAAAAAGGTGATATTCATTAATTACGTACTATATATTTTAATCTAATTTTTTATTTTGTTTTTAACTACACAGATGATGAGGAAAAACACGTTCTACGTGAAGGGACACCATGTCGACAAGATAGAGTTTGTAATCCCATACGCAAACAAAAATATCCATCATCATCTGGGGGTTTTTGTCATATAATCAACAATCTCAAAGGAGGTGTATGTTATTGCTACATATATCTGATATTGCAAATTTATGTATTTATGTTTATTATACTTTGTATTTTACTTTTATTTAGAAAATATATTTTATTTTAAAGTTTTACATTTTAATACCATTAAATCATATTCAATATATAAATATGTATATATATTCTCAGTCAAAACTTGATTTTTACCTTAAAATATCCAAAATACCCTTAACAAAATTTTTTATAATTATTTTCCCTTTATCCTCGGCATTCACTTTTATTTAGAACTATACCCTACATATTAACAGATCCTGCATTCTAACATAACCAGATTACATTTAATACACACACAAATATGTAGGTTTCTTTTTCTCGATCAACACTTAATTTTGACCTGAAAAATATCTAAAATATCCTTAAAATTAAAAAAGAAAAATGATTAAAGAAATTCTAATTGAAATAAAGAAACTAAAAAAAAAAATACAATAACTGTTTTTCATATATCCTAATAACTTATCTCACCCTAAAATTTACGCCATCCCACCTCAGCCTAGGGATGGTAATAAGGTAGGGATGGTAATAAGATGGGGTAGGGCCAAGGATTGTTTTCCCATCCCTATCCCCATCTAAAAAGGAGATGGGCCGGGGATGGGATTTCCTGTTTGGAGGAGCACCTACTCCATCCTCCATATAATATAACTATACATTTGAGAATTACATGATTTAGAAAAACAAATAAAGTAAAAATTCACCATAAATTAATAACAAAATCAATAAAAACAAATAAAATTCTAAACAAATGCAAACTAAATGCTAGTAATTAAGTCAAAAAAGTGTCTTATAACAAAGTACGAAAACTAAAACACTAAATAACACGTACTAACTGGTATTAGCTAATTCAGGTGGAGGCGGGGCGGCGACAGGGGAAGGTAGGGAATGCTTCCCCCATGGCCCATCCCCACCCGGCTTCTAAATCAGGAAAAAGGATTTTGTCCCCATGCTCGCCTACATCCCTGGCTATTGTTCCGCATCCCTATCATGTTCAGTTCAGATCAAAACCCTATGAGAGCCCATCTCTGCGTGGAATATTGTCATATTTACCTCAGCCCACTATTAGCGCTTATGTTGTTTCACCTTCCCTTGAACTCTAATCACACAAAAACAAATATAGAACTTCTAAATGTTATTTCTTAATAAAAAAAATCCAAAATTTCATCAGAATATCTCACACCGTCTTAGTTTTTGTCTTATTATGAAAAGTCAATAAAAATTATAATTAATTTTTGAAAAAGTCAACTACTTAAACCTAAAAATTACCTCTCAAATCTGTATTCCAAATGTATGCTTAATAAATTATCATTGTATTTAAATTTAATATTCATTTTCTTAAATTAATAATATTGTGAAATAACTACCTTGACGTCCCGTTTAAAGGGCGTTACATGAGGACTTGTCGATTAAACATCTTGAAATACCTCAATCAAGACGAACACAAAAACAGAAAAACAAATAAAACAAATAAAAGGAAAACAAATAAAAATATTCCAATTAATCCTAGAGTTAACTGGTATCAAAATTAACCAAAATTAAACAAGACAGTCTCCTCCGTTTTGGAACCTCCGCTGGACGCTTCAGGAAACCACCTCGCACAGAGCCCGAGGGCTTATTTTATTTCCCCCCAAACCCAGCTAGCATCAGCTTTTCCTTCTTTTCCTTTTTTGTTCTTTTTCTCCCCAGCACACTCTTGCCAACGCAACCTTAATTGGGCTTGTTAAGTGCATTCTATGTGGCGACCCAATACTGGGCCAGGAAGAAGGCGGCGATTTGGAACTGGCCGAAACAGCGTGTGCAATAAAATATTTTGAATGTCAGTCTTTCCCTTCCGTGTGGTGCAAGAGGAACTTCTTCTAGTATACCTCGGAGTCATCGTCCTCGTTGCAACCATTCTTTAGAGAGGTCTTTTGGGTTTTTAAGGTTCAAAGGTTCAGGCCCTCCTTCTACCACAAATTGTTGGTGGTTAAAATTTACGTAACAAAGTTTGTGGTGTCGATATCCCAGATAAACAATCACGAGTGCCAGCAAGCAAAAAGCAAAAAGCAAAAAAAAAAAAAAAAAAAAAAAAAGGTGAAAAATAAGTGCAATAAAATAGAAAACACAGATTAAAAAGGTTTGTTCTAAAAAATATCTCTGTCCTGTTTCGTACTGGGGGTTTTACTATCTTGAGTAGTTTTACAGGGTCATAATTTATCAAAGTGACTTGGGTCTTTCAGACGCTTAATTCCTTATTTATAATCTTTTAATATATAACCTTTCACAATATTTGAATTAATTATAATACATTTGAATTAATCACTGACGGAGAGAGGGGCCCCCTAGCATTTTTTCGTTCTTTTTTTTTTTTATAATTTTAATATAGTGGGTTTTTTTTTTAATATAATAGATATGTGTATAAATTAGTCTTGATTCCTTTTTAAATTAATAGTTCTATATATTTTAGGGAGATTTTATTTTTACACACAATATTAATAAATATCCTTACAAAGTCAATAAAAATTTTTAATATTTTTTTACCCTACAAGAAAATTTCCTTAAAACCATTAAAAATGCTCATACCCCATGTACCTATAAATGAAAATAATTTTTTTTTTATCAAATTACTAAAAAGACATACATCACATTAACCATAAATAGAAATAATATTTAAAAAAAAACTTAAGAAATTGTTCTAAACTCTAGATTGTTCATTTTATAAACTCTAAATTATTCTTCATCAATTTCTTTTCTTAAGAAATTTTTATAACTACATGAAAAATTTCAATAGAAGATTTAAGTGAAATAAAAACAAAAGAAAGATGTCTCTTGAAACCAACAACTATTGAAATATTTATTTTAAAATTTTTAATTCATTAATATTACGTGTTTTTTTTTTCTTTTCTTTTAGTCTTTGAAAATGACTCTATGTGGTTGTTTATATGATTATTCTTTTTTTAACTATTCCTTTTATTTCTTTTTTCTTGTTATGTTCGTTTACATGATTCTGTATTTATGTATTTTTTTAAATGCAGTATGATATTCATTGATTTTTAATTTAGACATCTCTTAAGTTTTTCTTCTTTACTATTTCCTCTCCTTTTTTTTAAGAGACACTTTATGTTTTCTTTTTTTTTTTTTAAATGGCTTTATGTTTTCTTTTTGAGAATGAAAATATATCTTTTTTTCTAATTTAGATTTGTTAATTTATTTTTAACAAATAAATTAAAACTGAAATAAAAGTGGGTGTATGAGAGGGTTAAATGCGGTCTTATATAAAAAGCATCTATAAAAGGATAGATTTACTATGTGTATGTTAGGAAATACTTATTAGGTGAGGATATTATCAATATTATGTATGCAAATATAACTACTCATATTTTATTAGACAAACAATTTGGATTTTAAACACTAAAACAGTTTTATTAAATCCATAAACATAAATGAACCTAATGACTTAACCGAAAATTTTTTTTTTTTGCCCCACCAATAAATCCTAGCTCTGTCACTAGAATTAATAATAAAGATAATCATACGAGCATAGATCCCAGGTGCGTAGACCGTATCTGTTGATCAGGACATGTTCAAACTTCGTGTCCGTAATATGACCTATAGTGCCTCAAATATTCAAAATTGATGTAGTAATAATCCAGTTCAAATTTGCAAATAATGTTCATTCGCTTATCCTTATTAGGGAGTCGTGAGCATTGGAATGCGTCCTTTGATCAAGATGTTCAATTCTTAGTCTCGGATATAAATCAAAAAAATAACAACAATACTTTTAAAAAACACCCTAGCTAAAAATGCTTGCATCATGTCATCCACCACGAAAGTGGTGAAGAAAATTTTCTTTGTTAAGGATGACATATATTATTGCTAACTCATCCATACTTTTAGCAACAATTTTTTTACGTCGCTAATACCTTTTAGCTACAAGTTATTTTACAATATGGCTTGAATTTTTAAGCCTGCAACTTTCTTGCCTTTAGCGACAGCATATTTTGTCATTGAAAGTGTCTTTTATCATAATTTATATGTTGGACAGTAAAATTATGACTAAAATGTTTTAGAATCTTTGAGTACTCAAACCACCTTATATCTTTCTAACTATCGCACTTTTCACAAATTAGTATGTGGGTGGACACATATATATACCTACTTGTATCAACAGGTGATATAAACATCAAAATTATTTCTTGTAAATCCAACTATAGTGTTATAGAATGCTTGGTTGCACAAAGAATTATAAACTTTTTTCTAAACCATGTAAAGTTATTTTATAGTACTAGTAGGAACATCAAAGTAGGATTAGAATTTGACAGAAATTTTCCATTCTCGAAGTATATGCTAATGATCTATTTGTGGGAATTAAGCGGCACTTATTCTGATAAGTGGTTATTGCAAGTTGCAAAGTCCCAACAAGGTCTATATAATCATACTAAAATACAAATATAAAAAACAAATTATTATGATTCATTTCTTGAATTCAAAATTTTGGTGAATAAAAATATGAATATATTTATTTATTACATATTTAATATGCGTACAATTTGAATAAGCATGAAATGCTCGTAAATTAAAAATCATCTTTTGCACCTTATACAAACACTCTAATAGAGATCGATTAATTGTTGACTTATTGCTCTGCCGCCTTCTTTTTCTTTTGTTCCTAAAATCGTTTGAACAATGTAATAAACCTTATACTTTATTTTTCAATTTTGTAAAGAAATACAAATAATTCTATGAATAATGTCTTAATATATATCCAGCTACAATAATCATTCTGATGTTATTTTCTAGTGCTTAATCTCTTGAATCTTCAAGATAATTTTTATGGTTATTTTACTTTTTAACGCGTAAACTTTAGCAAATATAATTCAAAGTTTATATTTAATACTTACTTCATATAGCAATAGCATGCACCTGTTCTATTATTACTATATTTCTCGCAAAATCCTCCAGTTGATGATGGATACTTTTTTTGTTTGAATATTGGATGACAATTATAATACTCTGACATGGTGTCCCTTCTCTGATACAATGTCTTCTCTTATTTTCTGAAATATATAAAAAGAAAAAAAAAATCCTCAGCAGCAATTATGAATGAATACATGCCAATTTAATATTAGTTTTTAATATGATATAAAATATATTAGTCAAATATCTGATAACTAAATTTATTGTAGCAACTTTTTAAAAGTTGAGGGGCATTCTAACTATGAAAAAAGTTCAAAAATCAAAGTTGTACAAAGTTAAAAGTTCAAAGACTAACATAACAATTTCCCCTTTTAAATATAAAATTCGAAAATTTTTGCCATTTGACAATAAGCTAATTTATAAAAGAGAATGTCTATGGTAAGAAATGATTAATTTTTCAAAAACTTTGTAAGAAAGAATTTTAGTGCCCATTTAGAACATCAATTAGAGTTGGAGTTTTTTTATTGAAAATGAATGAATTTTTGGAAATGTGTGTTTCCTTAAAGTTTGAATTGGAAATTAAATGCCACGTAGGGAGTAGTCTAATATGAAATTGTTTGGAAAAAAAAATATACAATATAAATCTTATTCATTTTATCATTGTGAGTATTTTGACACAAGAATCATTTCAATTTAACTTGAAATGAGAAAGTTCGAGAGGTCTCACGTATGGTATAGCCTATGAAACAGTAGTAAGTTGGTGCATAGACCTTGTCAGAGCATTAAAAAAGGAGTGTTGAACAGAGAATGGGTATGACTAGACGTCGTAAATAAAAACAAATATTAAAATGAAGTTTGTTAGCCTTGAAATTGTTATTATATCCATCAGAAGTACATGCATTAAAAATAGAATATGGACAATTTAAAAATGTTTTAATCAACATTGTAACAATAAAGCATAGAAGTGTCACTGAATAGCATGCAGCTTGTAATATTTACGTATTAAAAGTGTAACAATTGTGAAACTAATGTTTTAAAACTTCTAAATGACGGTGTAAATCCTAGTACTCTGATATTAAACTAAACGGGCTATTTGCTTTATTAATAAATGTTAATGGTAGCTGAATTAAAATGGCTAAAATATGGAGTAGATATAAATAAAGCAGCATGTATCAGCACATATAATTACGCAGACACAAATATTAATAATAGATAAGAAAAAATATTAATAATAGATAAGAAAAGCAAAATGAAGCACAATCAACAAGCACATAAATATTCTTTTTGCAGGACATAACTGTTTAATTATACAAATTTATAAAATGACAATATAATTTAACAAATCACATAAACATAGCTTGTAATACAAATCGAAATTGCAGCTTACGCCCTATAAAACCAAGCACATAGTAAAACAAATTAAAAACAACTATGCTTGGTGTTCTAAACATTGATATAATCTCATTCGATTTTTTGCTTATCATTGAATTTTAAAAATATTTTAGGGTTCATTTGGATAGAAGATCCAAACCTTTTTTTAGGTTTATTTTTTATCACTTTTTTTTTTTTGAAAAGTCAACAAAAATTATAACTAGTTTTTGAAAAGTCAATCAATTTAAAATTTTCATCTCAAACCTATATTCCAAACGTATGTTATATATATATATATATATGAAAATAATTTGCTAAGCTTAAAAGAACTTATCTAAGACTCAGTTTGGTTAGGGCTTCATTGTTAAATTGATAATTTAAAAATAGATTGATTTTGATTTCTCATTTTAATTTGGGAATTACTTGGTAAACAAAAAATCGCTAAGTTAAGAAGTAGTGGATTCTAAAACTTGGTAGTTTTCATTTGCGAGTTTAGTTTCATATAAATATACTTTCAGTAGATTGTAGCATTTGTTAGGAATATTTTTCCTATTTTTTTTTATTGGCATCCTATCAACAAATATAGTTAGCTGAAATTTCATAATTGAGAATTTTCGCTTAGAAACATTTTATGCAAACTTTAATTTCCTTTGATAGTGTAAGCTGATTGGCGCCTCTCTGAACAGGCTAAGACAATATATTAGAAGTTTCGTATAAGAAAAGTTTTGTTCAATCGAGAAACATCGTTAGACTCGTTCAGAATGATTGAAGTGTTTATGGTAACAAGTCTGAGGAGGATATGACGTAAGTTTGAACTTTCCATATCTTTCTTGCCTTGACTTTCCCAAAACTGTTGGAGAATCATTCTGGATTACGCTAATTCATTTTCGGTAGTTTTTAAGCTGCATTTTGGTCAACTAACTCGCATTGATATGATTTATGTACATATAAGGGGGTGTTTGGTGTGTAAGTTTGAGTTAAGATTTTTAAGTTTAAATAGTAAATTATGTTGACTTTTCAGAAAAGACAAAAAACTTTTTGGGAAAAAGACAAAAATTTTTTAGAAAAAAGACAAAAACAATGATAAAAAAAGTACAATTTAGTTTAAACTAAACTTTTTACCAAACACCCCCTAAATATATAAAAGGGAGAATCTATGATGGGATCCTTTATTTTACCTCATTGATGAGGTAAAATTTGTTACTGACGGATCTAAAAATTTCTTTTAATTAGGATATACATAAAAAGAAAATTTTTAAAATTAATAATTTTATAGGATAAAAAGTTTAATATAATAATAAATTGAGTATTACATGATACATTTCAAGGAAAAAAAAAACTTTTAAATAGGGACATATTTGAGAAAAAAAAAACTTTTTGAGTGAGGGTAAATTACAAAATTTTAAGAAAAAATAGGAATATAATTTAAATTTTAAAAAATTAAGAGGGGCATGTGCCCCCGCCCTCTCGGTCCTATGTAAATCCGTTCCTGATTTCAATGGTTTAGATTAAATTTTTTTAAAAAAAAACTGACTTGAATATGTCTTCAAACAGACGAGGGGGGGTTGGGCAGGGGAGGCTGAGGGGGTTTCCACAGCAAGCGGCTCCGCTGCCTTGCAGATCAGAGGTTGTAGATCACGAGCTCGCTGTGATTTCGGCAATGGGTGGGTCGCGATCGGTGGTTGGGCTCTCGTCTTGTCGTGGGGTTGAGCGTTGTCGGCGCTGTCGTGGGCTTGTCGCGTCCCCCCCTCCCGATTTGCTGGATTTTCCTTTTTCTTCTCCGATGAGGACGGTGGCACTGGCTGTGGTTATGGCTGAAGGTTGTAGGTCGGAGAGGAAGGCATGGGCGGTGGGGATGGTGTGGGAAGGGCTGCTGATGTTCGGATCAAGGGTGGCGGCTAGGCGATCGGAGTTGGGGAAGATGAAGTTGGCAGAAGGGCTGCCGGTGGGCGCTTTTTTTTTTTTTTATTGTTTTGAAATGTTTTTGTAAAAGAGAATCAGGTGTTAAGCTTTATTATTTTCGGTGTATCTTTTCGATATTAACCTTTCAAAATCAATTAAACGGTCAAAAATTTTTTACCTTATTAATGGGAATGGGAGTAAAACGGGAGGTCTTATTGTAAAATTCCCTGAAAAAAAAAAAAAAATCAATGTTTCCTTTTCGGTGTAGATTTTGTGTTTAAGAAAGTGCCAATCTGTCAGAACAAGTTCACGGTAGTGTACTGTGAAGACGGATGGAATATTCTGTACAAAGATGGGATGATCTGGACTTTGCAAATGGACAATCAATCTTGGAGTCAGTGCTCGGATACGTGGCTCGATTAATGCAAAGGACATATAAAGATCAACCTAAGATGATTCCCTTTCACTACTCACATTATGCATTCATTTGGTAAAACAATTTGAGTTAAGATTTTTAAGTTAAGTTAAGAGTTAGGGCCCGTTTGGTTATCATACTCATTTTAAACTAAACTGTATTTTTTTTATCATGTTTTTTGTCTTTTCTGAAAAAGTTTTTTGTCTTTTCTGAAAAAGTCAACAAAAATTACTATTCAAACTTAAAAATCTCAACTCAACTCAAACTTAACTTATACACCAAACACCCCCTTAGAGTTATACATTTGATAAAAAGTTTGAGTTGAAAAGTTTAACTTGAGTTGGGAGTTTGGATGTAAAAAGTTTAAGTTAAAAAGTTTAACTTGAGTTGAGTGTTTGGATGTAAAAAGTTTGAACTTAATAAAATATGTGTTTGTAACTTAGGTTCCAAATTACAATTTTCATCTTAGTTTTTGTCTTTTTCTTATAAGTTTAAAAAAATTATAACTAGTTTTTGAAAAATCAACCAATTCCAACTTAAAAATTTAATCTCCAACTAACTTACCAAACGGAGACTAACATGCCATTGTAGGTTGTGAATGGAAAAAAAAAAAAAAAAAAAACAAAATAAACTAAAATAAAATTTGAACATCAATAACATAACTCAAAGTATTTACAATATTTTTTACATCGCCCTAACATATAACAAGAATAATGTCAATTATAAATATAACACTGGCCTTAATTTCAAGTGGATTTATACCATGGAAATCGTTGATATCTGTCTCACATTTTATCGGCCAAAACTTCTCTCCTCTAATTCATTGCGCCACTCGTTGATGCATCTTGCTGGCTTCCAATACTTGGACCTGCATCATCGGCCCCGTCGGGTAACTCGATCATCCGCGTTAACATCAACATGTCCACCTACAGGCACACCATCTGTTAAATACTCTTCAAGAATAGGATCCCCAACCTGTACCATCTTTATAAAATTACGAACGATCACACAAGCCACTGGAATCATGATTTGTTTTTCCATGGGATAATTATTGATGCCTTTCAGTATTTTAAATATGGCCTTTCATATACCAAAAGTCCGCTCAATGCAAATCCGCAGAGATTAGTGCGTGTAATTAAATACTTCCTTCCAGGTGCCCAGTCCGCCGCGACGTTTCCAATATTCGGGTAAATGATACGTCTCCCGTCGAAATGGACTAAGGAAACAATCCTTATTCACGTCTCCCGAATCGGCCAAGTAAAATTTTCCTACAACATAAATATCGCATTATCAACACTAATATAATATTTTTGTAATTAGGGTTTATTTATAAATAGTTATATCATGTGACAGATGATCTTATCAGGTGACGGTATTGGGAAACCATGAAATGTTATTGTCTCTTCCAACATTCTAGCATCATGACAAGATCCCTCGTAGCCAGCCAACATATATGTAAATTTCATATCGAATGAACAAGTGACTAGTATATTATGTGAGTGTACACCTTTTTGATTAAACCAAACTTCAGAATTTTCCTCCCGTGGCACAAATGGTATATGTGTTATATGTATAGCGCCAATACAATCCTGCATGAAGAAGTAAAATGTTGATTATGGCTACCAGCATTAATAACACGTGTTGAATCAAAAATATTGGACTTCGAATTTTTTTATAATTCGTAAATACAATTATATGAAGCGATGATATCGATAACGTACATCAAACCATGGTATATATTTGTAGGAATGGTCCATAATCAAAGGTTGAACCTCTGTGTAGTCGGGCGGTCTGATGAATTCGTCTTTTAGAGCACAAATAGCTGTCAATACTTTAAAAAACTAACGTGAAGTTGTCTCACTAGAATACTGGAACAAATAAGAAATGTGTGTGTTCATTGCACCTTGTGCATAAATCGATTAAAAAAAAAAAACAACAACAACAACAACTGCTCGTCGACATTCATGTAACGTGTTGGCCTCAATAATTCCCTATTACCTAATGCGTTACTTAGTGCTTTGAATGTAACTGATTTCACACTGATCAAATCTTGAATGATTTTTTTTATGTCCATTTATTATCTCTTCCACCCGCATGCTACCAGTTAGTCTTAAATTATGCATTGGTTGTGGATCTATTCGTCTGTGATGCCTACTGACAGCCACGGCAACGACTGCCATCGCAAGAAAACCGTCATCGTCGCTTAGCTCGTTTTCTGAGAATTGGTCATCTTCTTCAGATTCGGATGCGAAACTAGACTCGTTCATATTAAGAATGATATGATCTGAGCTAAATTTGGTTGTTTACCTGTTATAGATCAATTGTTCCCAAAATAATTTTAATTAGTCCCAATACCATTATACTCCGTTTATCCCCTATCGACTCGAAGTCGTTTTATAATAACTTAATTCTCCACAAACGGTACAAAACATAATGTAACGTAAATAGGAGTATGTGATATAATGTTAGGTAAAATCACGTAACCAACAATTTAACCAAATGATGAAAAATGAACGAACTAAATAAATCATCCAGGATCCAATAAAAATAATAGTGTCAATGTTAGGGGTAAAGAAAAAGAACATAAAACAAATAGGGTTAAACATAAAACTCAATCGGCCGGTGGCGATTGAGACTTGACAACGAAGGCAATAATGCCTTGCCGATCGTCATCAGGAAGCTGATGGAAGGTATGCTGCAGCCGCGGATGAATATCGAAGTAGTGCCATATAATCATCCACTGATATTGTGGAATACCCATCTCGGTCATAATATTCATGCACATCAGTAAGTGATCCGATCGACTTAATGGGTCGTTACTGACACCGATTACGATCGACTATGGAAATGATTGACTATTTTCTGCATTGCCGAGTAAGTCATTTCGTCAATTGTGTCCCTTTGCTTTCTCTTACCAGAACTGCCCCTAGACCGTGACGGACCAGCATCGTCGCCCACTCTTTTCGTGTTGGACTGCCGCCCACTGTTGGTCGGAGTTATTTCCTCTTCTAAAACCGGATGTATTCCAGAGTTGTCAATAGAAAATTCAAAATCGACGGATAGAGTGCTGCCACCTCCCATCGTAACTGACCCAAATCCTGACGTACCTGCTGCATGATTTTTTTTGAAAACATTGTAATACAAATCCTTGTTGTGAAGCCCCTCATGACGGAGATGGTTGCACTCCTTGTAAACCTGCAAATAAAATCTTATGAACATCTTCGGGTACTAGTCGCGTAGTTAAATAATAAAATTAGCAGGACATATATTAGACAATGCAATTACTTGGATAAAACTCTGCCACGCATCATTCGAGTAAATAACTCTATCGGTCGACTGATCATATCCAAGGCAGGTGCGTGCTTGCAATGCCTTCCATCCCCGATAAAATTTCTTCATCCTCTCTTTTTTTTATATATATATAATGTGACTCCGTAAGTAGGTACTCCACCATATTCTGAGTTAAACTGAGTGGCCTATTGATCAAGAATTGTATGATGGGATGCTTACCGCCACTATAAGACAAAAACTCATCCATTTTTTCAAGGAATGTTTTTTCCTTCGCGTTATCCTTAACGTACGTCTCACCCGATACTTTGCAAGGTATTTCCTCAATAAAGCGAAAACCAAAATAGAAAGAAAAAAAATACTTTAAACGTGTACGATAAGGAGGAGAAGTTGGCTCAGTATAAATTGATTGACATGTTTTATCTAAAGTATGTCAATGACCCGATATAATGTTAGCTACCATGGCATACAAACCAATACCTGACAATATATATCGGATTACTGATACACCAATCAGATAAAATTACAATCTATGATAATGGACTTTTTACATCATAGCCAAACGGATGGGAAAAGTGCACATAAACACCAACAAAATCATAAAAAAAAAACGGTATAAAATCTAAAAACAGAAGGCAAGACCGGAATAAGGTTGCAATTCATCCAAGAATAACCCAAAACCGGTTTCACAATATCAAATAGCCAAAACAAACTGCCAATACCTGATTTAGGACTTAAATCACCCCAACTTGACCCAAATCTGGTTTAACAATGTTAAAAAGCCACAAAAATCAATCAAGACCTAATTTAGGTAAGGTTTCACCCCCAAATTGACCCAAAACTGGTTTAACAATGCCAAATAGCCACAAAAATCAGATAAGACCTGAATCAGGTCTTAAATCACCCCAACTTGACTCAAAACTTGTTTAGCAATGTCAAAAAGCCATAAAAATCAGCCAAGACCTGATTTAGGTCTTAAATCACCCCAACTTGACCCAAAACTGGTTTAATAATATAAAAAAGCCACAAAAATCAGCCAAGACCTAAATCAGGACTTAAATCACCCCAACTTGACCCAAAACTTGTTTAACAATGTCAAAAAGCCACAAAAATCAGCCAAGATCTGATTTAGGTCTTAAATGATCCCAACTTGATCTAAACCTGGTTTAACAATGTCAAAAAGCCACAAAAATCAGCCAATACCTTAATCAGGTCTTAAATCACCCCAAATTGACCCAAACTTGCCTTAACAATGTCAAAAAGTCACAAAATTCAGCCAAGACTTGATTTAGGTAAGGTTTCACCACAAATTGACCGAAAACTGGTTTAACAATGCCAAATAGCTATAAAAATAAGCCAAGACCTGACTCAGGTCTTAAGTCATCCCAAATAGACCTAAACTTGCCTTAATAATGTCAAAAGGCCACAAAAATCAGCCAAGACCTGATTTAGGTAAGGTTTCACCCCAAATTGACCCAAATCTGGTTTAACAATGCCAAATAGCCACCAAAATCAGGCAAGACCCGAATCAGGTCTTAAATCACCCCAACTTGACTCAAAACTGGTTTAATAATGTCTAAAAGCCATAAAAATCAACTAAGATCTGAATCAGGTTTTAAATCACCCCAACTTGACCCAAAACTTGTTTAACAATGTCAAAAAGTCATAAAAATCAACCAAGACCTAATTGAGGTCTTAAATCACTCCAACTTGACCAAAAACTGGTTTAAGAATGTCAAAAAGCCACAAAAATCAGCCAAGACCCGATTTAGGCCTTAAATCACCCCAAATTGACCCAAATCTACCTTAACAATGCCAATAGCCACAAAAATCAGCCAATACCTGATTTAGGTAAGTTTTCACCCAAATTGACCCAAAGCTACCTTAACAATGCCATATAGCCATAAAAATTAGCCAAGACCTGATTTAGGTAAGGTTTCACCCTAAATTGACCCAAAACGTGTTTAGCAATGCCAATTAGCCACAAAAATCAGGCAAGACCTGAATGAGGTCTTAAATCACCCCTACTTGACCCAAAACTGGTTTAACAATGTCAAAAAGCTACAAAAATCGGCCAAGACCTGAATCAGGTCTTAAATCACCCCAACTTGACGCAAAACTTATTTAACAATGTCAAAAAGCCACAAAAATCGACGAAGACCTGATTTAGGTCTTAAATCACTCCAACTTGACCCAAAACTAGTTTAACAATATCAAAACCATAAAAATCAGTTAAGACCTAAATCAGGTCTTAAATCACCTCAAATTGACCCAAACCTGCCTTAACAATGCCAAATAACTACAAAAATCAGCAAAGACCTGATTTAGGTAAGGTTTCACCCCAAATTGACCCAAAACTAGTTTAACAATGCCAAATAGCCACAAAAAACAGGCAAGACCTGAATCAGGTCTTAAATCACCCTAACTTAACCCAAAATTAGTTTACCAATGTCAAAAAGCCAAAAAAAATCAGCCAAGACTGAATCAGGTCTTAAATCTCCCCAACTTGACCCAAAACTTGTTTAACAATGTCAAAAAGCCACAAAAATCAGCCAAAACCTGATTTAGGTCTTAAATCACCCCAACTTGACCCAAAACTAATTTAACAATGTTAAAAAGCTTCAAAAATCAGTCAAGACCTGAATCAGGTCTTAAATCACCCCAAATTGACCCAAATCTACCTTAACAATGCCAAATAGCCACAAAAATCAGCCAAGACTTGAATTACATAAGGTTTCACCCTAAATTGACCCAAAACCAGTTTAAAAATGTCAATAACCACAAAAATCAGCTAAGACCTGATTTAGGGCTTAAATCACCCCAACTTGACCCAAAATTGTTTTCACAATATCAAATAGCCACAAAAAATAAGCCAACACCTGAATTACATTACAAATAAATCACAAATGACCCAAAAATGATTGACTAATGATAAATAACCCAAAACAATGTCAAATAACTGATTTAGGCTGTAATCGACCAAAAAACCTGGTTTCATCATACTAAATCAATAGAGAAATCCAGTATCAATATCCACACTGAAATTAAATGCTAAACAAATCCGGTTTCATCATCCAAAATCAACAAAAAATCAACACAAATCTGGTTTGAGCATTGACACAGATTTAGCACAAAATCCAAACAAATATGGCCTTCCATACACTCAAAACATACCAAAATGAATCCATTTTCTAAAGGTGAAGAAAGTATACTAAGATTACCGAGTTCGAGCCGGAGGAGGAGTACACAGTGGATGATGACGGATTAGGGCAAGAAGCAATGGCTTGGTGAAATGATTTTCGAACTCGGAAATAGTGGGTAATGAGCCCTTTTGTTCTAGTTTGCTTCGCGGAACCCAGTTGGCGCCGCATTTGCCACAGGCGATACCTAAGCCAAGAGTCCATTGAACAGACCCAGTGGAGTCGCAAGTTCCCCGGCCGGTTTCGAATAGAAGCCTAAAACAGAGAAACCCTAGAAACAAAATTAGGGAGTTTGGGATTTAGATATGTGACAGATTCTCGGCCTCGACAATATTCAAGAGTCCGGAATCCACCCAAGGGAAGAGATGGAGGCATACTTAGGGTTGAAGAATGGGTCTTACATGTGTGACAGAGTCTCAGGAAATTGCTACTGGAAACTGCAAGTCATAGGGTATCGAATATATTCGATTCCAAAACCAAGAACACAGAAGTTGGACGGAGACAGAGGATCAAAGACCCAAGCAGCACATGAGAAAGAGGAAGGACAGTCAATCGAGTAACAGGGAAGCAGCAGATGGGCGAGTAGGGAGGGAGAAATTGGGCGGTGGGTGAACAGTTCACGAATTCACCAAGGACAGTTTGCCTTGGGTTTGTCGCACAGTAAACTAAGTTTGGTTTACTGTGCAATGGTCCAAAGGCAAGTTGGAACCAAACTCCAGCAACAAACAAGTTTAGCTGAGTTTGAACTCGAAAATTTGAGTTCAAATTGTTAAGCCAAACAAAGGCGATATATAGGACCCTATATCTCAGGAAAGGGTTGTTAAAATTAAGGAGTTTTTTTTTTTTTCCTCAAATAATTTGAATTTTCAAGAACTAGACTAAAATACTAGCATTCTTATACTCGATTAATTTTTGTCAAGTAGTAACACGTTTTGGGTTTAACCTCATTTTAACTAATCCATTTCTCAATTGATTCATTTTTTTGTGAGTATAATAAATTAGACCTCATTTACAAAGTATTTTTCTCACTTTTTATTGTTTTCGTCCCTTTGATTTAATTCATTTTCAATCATAGACTATTTTTTCTACTTTTTTTTTTTCCTTATCTAGCCTCATACATATATATTCACTCTTTCATTTAATTAGGTTGTCCCTAAGTAAATTTAATAATCTATTTTTTATCCGTACAATTACTAGTCATTGATCCACACTTATTTAAAAGTACTAATACACATTATGAAAAATATTAGAAAAAGTTAGATAAATGGATGATTATTAACACTTAATTAAACAATGGCTAAACTTGTGGTCATTAAAATTTTGATTAACGCATCCAGTCAATTAGTGATTGACCGGTAAAAAACATATAAATATTAATCAATCACCAATTCAATTAGTTAATTGCTAATTGATAATTTAAAAAAAAAATCCCGACAATTTTTCTAATATAACAAAAATTTGGACATTTATTTAAAATAAAATAAAATAACCTTATAAAAGGTCTTTTAATCATACATCTTAAAATGACATCATGAAGGACATGAATGTACACATATTAAAAATTCTCATTTCTGTTAAATTAAAATGACCTTTTATACTCGCTTTTTTACCCTTAACAATTTATATTCTATTTTCATGATGTGTCATAAAATAACTTCCGTAACTTGTGTATTATTTCTCTTAATTTAGAGAAAACAATGGAGTATAATTGAATTTAAAAAATATACAAGTCTTTCTTTAATTATTCCTCATGCACATTCAGTTATACTGATTGTTTCCTATTTTCCTAAAAAGACAATTGTGATTTTGTTGTTCCTAGCAGCTAATGGATTACTTTTATAATTTTTTTGTTTGTTCCATACTAGTTTTCTTTATATCGACTCCACGACAACCTAAATATTGTCACTCTTAACTTACTTGGTGGACAAGTTTGATACTGGATTAAAGACACTCTTTTAAGAAAGTTATGGACTTTTAAATTTTGATCCTTTTTTTTTAATGGAAGAGAGAGAAAAATCAATGTATATTTAAAATGAGATTGTGAAACAAATGACTTATAATGGAAAAAAACAAATTGGAAAACTCGAACTCCAATGGTTGTTCCAAACGTCCCCTTAGTTTTAATTGATTACGGGTTATTTACATATTTAAACCATGTATTTGCTTTTATTTAGAAAGTATACTATGCATTTTGAACTTTACATTTTTATATTGATAACTCTATAAAATAGAATTATTTTATTACTTTTATGCATCTAAATTGACTATATTCTTGAACATTTTAATTTATTTTATGCTAATTTAGTTTAATTTTACTTAATTTTAATTTAAAGTAATTTATTTTAATTTATTTAATTTTGTGTAATTTTATTTTTATTTAGGTTAATATTATTTTAAAATATTATTATTCGTGTATCCCTTTAAATTATTAATATTTCTAATTTGTGTAACTTAATTAGGTGCAAATGACAATGTGGAATTAAAGTGGGGTAAAAATGGCAGAAAAAAGCATTAAAAATTCAAATAGAAGTGTTTGTGATAAATGCGACAAAATCATACATTGGATTAATATTTGCCTAATAAATGTCATTATAAATACTTATTAATCTATTTATTTAAAATAACAATTATAATTACTAATTAGTATCTATTATGTAACCTATTGGTGAATCGCACGATTTGGCGATCTAATAATTCCTCCGTGGTGGATCTCCGATGAGGCTCAGATCACGGCGGTGGTGAGCTTTGATCGGGAAAAACAGAGATCAAGAGATCTTGAGAGTGCGGCGGCTCCAATCGTCCGGGATCGATGGTAGCTCTAATCGTTCGGTAAGGAGTCGATGATTGTAGGGAGCGACAGAGAGACGGGAAGAGAGAGAAAACAGGAAGAGAAAGGGGAAGTTGGTCGAGTATGGGGGAGAGAGAGAAGGGGGAAGAGAGAGAAATAAAAAAAAATATTGTTTATTAATTACATCAGCATTGTGATATTTTTTGCAAAAGATTTTAAGGTGTGGCGAAAATCAATTCACACTCTATTTTCAAGGCATCCCTTCTAATTATTCCTTCAAATAGTTCGCAGCCAGGCGAAGCCCAGTCACAGGCGTCTCCATGCTCAACCAATCGCTTCCACAGCCGCTGGATCAGCTTGGGTACGGCCAGATCAAGCGCGTGCAATCCAACCCCAACAGATGAGCGTCTTCGGCAGACTTAGCAAAGGAGGATCGACTGCTCGCATGCCCACAGAGCCATCATGCACCCGCGTTCTTGGCCCAGCGAGAAGCTGTCACGCATCCAGGAACTTCCGGACGTCCATCCACCGCTCGCCACGTGTCCTGTAGTGCAGTGTAACCCACACCAGCTGGCGTTGCTGAAGGAAAGTTAAAACAAAGGGCTTTGGGGAGTGTTCGAGGAGTGAGAGGCTGGGTTTGTTCGAGGGTTCTTGTGGCCAAGAGCAGCTCAGGCCAAACCAGTGATGAAGATTGAAGAAAATCAGAAAGAAAAAGAGAAAAAAAAAAATAGAAAAATAGAAAATAGGAGAAAATAAGTAGTGTAGGGTTTCTAGCTTTAGGATATGAGTTTTATTTTTAGTTATAGGTTTTTTTTTTTTTTTTTAATAAATTTCAAGAAGGATAGGATTTGAAGAGGAAATTGAGGAGATAGAAATTTGAGGGGCAAAGTTTGAAGAATTGTGTAAGCATTCATGCGCTTTTTCCTTCTAATGTTTTATCTCTTTTAATTTTTGTAATTTTGGTAACTTGAACTTTTGATTTGTTTAATTTTGTGCTTAATCAAGTATGGTTAAGACTATATCAGGTTCTCTATAATTTTTTTTATCTATATTTGAGAGGATTGAAATAGACCAAATTAGTTACAAAATTATATTTAAAAAAAAAAACCAGAAAACTTTTGCTATTTGACATACTTATTTCAAACTCAAAGGTAAAATAAATTGAAAAAAAAAAAAAAAACCATATTATTGTATGAATTTATAATTTTGTAAACCATAACCTTTTGGTTCATGTCCCCTCCCCCCACCACCACCCAAAAAAAGTTTCAGCCAAACGTTGGCATTGGTCGCCATTGCAGCACCGTCGTGCTGATTGGGGGTCTGCTTTTTTTTTTTTTTTTTTTTTAAATTCCAAAAACTTGGTGTTCATTTTAAAATTTAAGATAATCATGATGTAACAAATTAAAAACCCAGCAAAAAAAGTAAAAATAAATCAAATAAATACAAAACTATATTGGGTAAATTTACCTATCGAGAAGAAAAATCTACAAAAAAAGAAATTGTAAAAAAAAATATATACAAATATTTTTGTTCTTTTCTCAATAAATAAATTCTACATTTTAACAAAAATATTACGAAAAATCACTCGCAAGTATACGAATTGTACAAATAATAAAATGATGAGTAAGGTTTTTGATCCCATAATGATTGCATTTAATTTTGAATTAAGTACCAAATTTGATTAGTTCTAAGATACTTTGAATGATAAAAAAAATAAAATAATTAAATCAGATTAAATAAACCTAGTAAAATTATTGAAACAAAAATAATAAAAACAAATATTTAAGGATCTAATTTCACCTAAATAGTTTCACTCAAGTAAATTTTACCCTCTAAATGATTATTTTTAAATTGATTGAATTGTTAGTCGAACGCACTAATTTACCTAAAAGCCTCTTCTGATAAACTAATAAGTATATTTATATTGATTAAGAGCCCATTTGGGGCAACATTTACAAAAAAAAAAAAAAAAAAAATGCTATCTAGATCTAAAACTCCTAACTCTATATCAAACTTTTTTCCTCTTTCATTTTGAAAAAACTCTAAGGGAGTGTTTGGTGTGTAAGTTTAAGTTAAGATTTTTAAGTTTAAATAGTAAATTATGTTGACTTTTCAGAAAAGTCAAAAAACTTTTTGAGAAAAAGACAAAAATTTTTTAAGAAAAAGACAAAAAAAAGTTTAAAAATGTAAGTTTAAACTTACCAGCCAAACGGACCCTAACTTTAAAAGTACATAACTTTTCCATTTCAAATCAAAGTAAGATAATTCTTGTATCCAAGTGTTCACAAATGATGAGACGTCAATAAAGATATATTTTATATATTTGTTTAGCACATTGAAGGAAGGGAGAGGGAGAGGGAGAGGGAGACAAGGGAGACAAGGGAGAAAAATGGGCCAACAGGAGAGGGAGAAGGAGGAAGGGGAGGCACAGCCCAGATTTGGCGCCTCGGTCGCGTAGAGGGGTCACGGGGAGATCGTCGTCAGGCAGAAGGGGCCGGATCTGGCCGGGGACCGTCGTCGGGGGGGGGGGGGGGGGGGCGAACCAAATCTGGTACCTGGGTAGCGTGGGGGGCTCGTCATCTGGGGTGACAGGGCCTGGGTCGACAGCAAAGATGAGGGGGGTGGGGGGGCCCCCCAGATCGGTGTTTGGCACTGGGCTGAGCTCGGCGACGGCAAAAATGCCGGGGATGAGGGGGCGGAACTTGGCGACGATGAAGGCGGGCATCAGATCATGGGGGTGGGAGAGGGGAGGCTGGGTTTGAGTTTAGCTCTCTCTTTCTCTCTGTCTTTTGTTTTTATTTTTATTTTTATTTTTTTAATGTTATTGATATGAATAAGAGTATTTTTATCTTTTTAAGGTTAATCAAGCTCATGTGATGGCTCATGTGACTCATTTCGTTAGAAATTTAACGGATACGAATAGAAAGGACTAAATCATCATATTTTTAAAGAGTTTAGGATCGGCACAGCAAAAAAAAAAAAAAAAAAAAAAAGATCAAAGTGTCACATCTTAAAGAGTTCATGGACCATTTAGGTCAATTATTTTTTTTTCCCTTCTTAAGTAGACATGAACTCTTTTTTTTTTTTTTTAATTAACTCATTTTTAACCTCTTAAAAATAAAGAAAGAGTGATTGCTTGTATAGTAATATCATATTTAGCTTCATATAAAAGTGCAAAACTTGAATCGCCGACTTTAAGTTTAAAAAAAATTATAAAAAAAGAAAAAGAAGTGATGTATATGCATTCACCACGTAGGACTAGCTCAAATAATTGGGTGCGTAAGTGTGTTACTATGTAATTCAGGAGTCGAATTCAGGATTTTTTATTTTTGAATAGTAGTAAAAAATTTTTAAAAATAATGTATATTCGTTTTTTTTTAAGGAAATAATTGCTTTTTTATTTTTATTATTATTATTATTATTGTTTTATGTTTCCTTTCTAAAAGGAAGGAAAGAATTGCCTTCTTAATTAAAAAACAATTATTTAAAAACCATAAACAAGGTTCTTTAAAAAAAAAACACACAAGGTTTAATTAATTGATGATAGGATTTACCAAAAAAAAGCTAATAAATGAGAGAGAATGATCAAAACAACATAACTTACTAAACTAGTTTAAAATTATAGCAACATCTAAAATATTACTATTAAATAGCATATTTAAGATACATTATAATATAAAAACCCAAAAATACCCTTAGTCTCTCCTCTCTCATCTCTCACATGTCCGTTTGTCTCCCTCGTCGGCCCAAGTTCAGTAGTCAACAGCGATGGTGATGACACCGGGATCAAGACGGGGGCATGATTCGCAATCACACTAGTGTCGAGGTCGTAACGGATCTCCAGTTCGTCTGCCATCTTGACTCCAGGACAAAGGCCATCGCAACTCCACAATCGTCGAATTCGCGAAATCTCTCACCGACTCGTGCGACCTCTATCGGAAAAGCATCACCACCGACGACGAACGACATGACTGCTCTAGCTGTCACGAGACGGACGCTACCGATGACGGACTGGGACGAGGAGATATGAGAGAAAGCAATCGCGACAATAATGCCGAACGAACTGTGACGACGGATTACGTGTGAAATCTCCAGCCTTCCCCGTGGTGTTGTCTTCTCCGTCTCCGTGACCGAGGTCTCCAGCGGCTCCATGGCCGACACCGGTGACTGAAACCTTCGATGCTAAGGTGTTAAAATTAGGGTTAGGGCTAGATTTGGGGCTAAATTGGGGCTTTTTTCTAATATAAAAAACTTTGGAAAATAAAAGTTAAATAATTAAAGATCTTATAACAATTTTTAATTATTCAATATAAGTGGTAAATATGTAATATTAACATATTAATTTGTAAATAGAAAGCATTACATATTTACTTGTAAATAATGATATTTACCTGATTTTTTATTAGTATATCTGATTTTTAATTTATTAATATAAAGCAGTAAATAATGATATTTACCTATAAATAATGATATTCACATGATTTATTTGTGTAAATCTGATGTTTACTTGATAATTACGATATTTACCCGATAAGTAGATAAAAAATGATATTTGCCTGTAAATAACGATATTTACCTTTTTTTTCAATAATCTGATATTTACTCCTTAAATTCAGTGATTGATTTGATTTGGTAAATTAATAAAGGGAGGGTGTGTGCATTCACATGGTAAAAAAAAATTCAAAAACCCAGAAAAGCAAAGAGAGGGAGGGCGACGGAATCACGATAGAGATCTGAGACCATCGGATCGCCATGGAGATCGTGGCGGTGTCGTCGGTTTCCATCTCCATCACAATTGAATCGCCTACTGAAGCTATCGACCACAATTGGAAGTTGACCTACAAAAAAATCACAAACTCAGGTGGTGCGACAATATCGTCGGATTTTTTTTGCCATTAGAAAGTCCAGAAAACTACCGTCATCATCACAAGTAGGGCTGGCAATACAGGTCGCAACACGACGACATGATTCAAAAACGACACAAAATTCGCAGGTTCGGGTTGGGAAAAATAGAGGTTGGGTCAATTTCGGGTCACCCGAAATTGTCACGGAAAAAAAAAAAAAAAAAAAAAAAAAAAAAAAACGGGTCGTGTTCAGGTTGGACCTGTAGAACCCGAACACGACCCATTTTTTTCATGTCAATTTCGGGTCAAATATCGTGTTAATTTCGGGTCAATTTTGAGTCCAACCCGAACATAACCCGGGTTCAACCCGAACATGAGTTTAAAATGTAAAAAAAAAAAAAAAAACCCCTAAAGAAGCAGATCTGCCTGCCTACCTTTGCCCTCTCCCCTTAGATTAGATCTGCCTCTCCCCTCTTCCCTCTCCCCTCTGGCTGTCTACCACCTAAAGAAGCAGATCTGCCTGCCTGCCTCTGCCCTCTCCCCTTAGATTAGATCTGCTTGCCGGCTGCCTCTGCCCTCTTCCCTCTCCCCTTTGGTAGTCTACGATCGTGCCTCACGCGCGCCCTCACCTCCTCCAAGCCAGTGAAACCAGTGAGCCGGAACTTCCGAATCTTCCTCTGCCTTCTCCCCTCGACTCTGGCCGTCTACCATCTCATGCCTCACATGGTCACGCCCTCACCTCCTCCAAGCCAGTGACCTGCCTACTGCCTCTGCCTCTGCCATTAGAACTTCATTACTGCCTCAGCCATCAGAACTTCATTACAGCCTCAATTTATTTATTAGTGTTCGTCCGGGTTTCTTTATTATATCCAGAAAATTTTTCCAAAAATAACAAAAACCTTTCTTCGTGATTATTTAAAGAGGATTCATTTGGAAGTAGGAAGTTGAAGCATGGCTTGAATATAAAAGATGCAAACTTTTCAAGATTTTGAACTTCATCAACATACCAGATATACTATGCTACTAGAAAACTAAAAGCCAAAAAAAAAAAAAAAAAACAGCTGAAATTATTAAAAATAATGATCAAACAGACTCTTAAGATCACCCACCTTCTTGTTCCCTTGTTAGAATATAGTAAAAGCCGCCATATTTACGGTTACAAAATACCAGCCAAGACCAGAGTCTTCGTAAATGCTTGGGCTGTCGGGAGGGGAAGAATCACCGTCGCCTGAATGGGGGGCTTCACAAGTCGGGTTTTTGGGGTGGGTGGGGGGTGACTCGCCCTTGTCGAACCGGGGGGGACGGGGGCCTCGAAGGTCAGGTTATTGTGGGGGAGGGGAGGATTCACCGTCGCCCGACCGGGGGGGAGCTTCGTTGGTTGGGTTGGGAGGGACCTTTTCGCCAATCCTTTTTTTTTTTTTTTTTTTTGGGTGGGGGGGCTTCTGCAGAAGGTCGTCAGGACTCCTGGTGGTTGGGTTTTTTTAATTTTTTTTTTCTTTGAATTTTTTTTTTTAATTTCTTAGGTTATAATACTATAAACTAGCTTATATTTAAATGAACCAAAACCTAATATGTACTTAAATTTTCTTGTGATGTTTCTTTATATTGGTAACCTTCATTTATTTAACAAATATTCATTTTTTTTATTTTGTTAAATTGGTTCAAATATTTAAGAACCAAAAGATTCTATAGATTCTGAAATAATTAAGTTTTGAAGAACAAGACTACTAAATTAACCTAAAATTTAGTACATCCATTTTCATCCACTCGATGAATTGATGCATGATGAATATTTGTGGATAAGTATCCATTATCATGTTTTTTTTTTTTTTCTTTTAAGGCAAATCCAAGATAAGAATAGGAAAACAACAATTCCAAAGAAAGAGGCTGCAACATTGAGGATTTTTTGTGGGAGAGAATTCAATGTGTTTGTGCCCAAAAAAAAAGAGAGAGAGAGAGAAAAAGAAAATTGAATCAATGCCTACTCACCTTAGAGAAAATTGAATCCTTGCTATGTTAATTAGATATGATTATTGATTTAAAATATTTCTCTTTATCTTATTATGTTCTTATGTATTTTTTTTTAATTTATAGATGGACCATGTTGATCTTGAGGTGCAAAGTGAGAATATTGATTTAGAGAATGCAATTAATATAGACATTGAGCTTGACGAAAATGTGATCGAACTTAAGGGTAGTGATCTCAATAAACCATTAAAAAAGAAAAGGTTGAAGTTGAAAGTTTGGGAATTCTTCAACGTTCTTCCTCTTGGTCCAGATAAGAAGTTGAAGAGTGCTTGTGAGAAATGTGGACACTAATAACTTGCCTCTAGCAAGTACGGGACAGGTAATATGTTAAAGCATATTAAAACTTGTCCAAGAACTGAAATTAGAGACATTGGTCAAATACTTATTACTCGTGAATCTGGTTCATTGTCTTTTGGCTCTGGTCAATTTGATTCTGAAAAATGGCATGAATTGATAACTACTTGCATCATTCTGCATGATTTGCCATTCCAATTTGTTCAGTACAATGGCGTAAGGGCAATGCTCCAATATTTGTTGCCTAGTATGGAATTAGTATCTAGAAATACTGCTAAAGCTGACATTCTTAAGTTGTATAAAAGGGAGAAAGTAAAAGTGAGAAATATGTTACAAGCATATCCTGGTAGAATAAGTTTGACATCTGATTTGTGGACTTCTTTGACTACCGATAGATATTTGTGCTTGACTGCTCATTATATTGATAAGAATTGGAAGTTGCATAAAAAGATACTCAATTTTTGCTTTATGCCACCTCCACACACTGGTATAGCACTATTTGAGAAGATCTTTTCTTTGTTGAGTGATTGGGGAATTGAGGAAAAGATTTTCAGTATCACTTTAGACAATGCTGCTTCTAATGATGTCTCCATGGATGCATTACAATTTCAATTAAACTTGGGTGGTTTGTTGCCTTACAATGGTGAATTCTTTCATTTGAGATGTTGTGCACATATACTTAATCTAATTGTGCAAAATGGTCTGAAAAGTATTGATAAGGCAATTGGGAAGATTTGAGATAGTGTCAAATATGTTAAAGGGTCACAACAAAGGAAGCAAAAGTTTTTAGAATATATTAAGTTGGTCTCAATAGGTAGCACGAGAGGCTTGTCCCAAGACGTGATTACTCGGTGGAATTCAACTTACCTCATGCTTGAAAGTGCCATCTTTTACCAACGTGCTTTTTAGCACTTGGAGTTGAGTGATTCGAATTATAAGCATTGTCTTTCAACTGAGGAGTGGGAAGGAGTTCATAAAATTTGGAAATTTCTGAAAAGGTTTTACAAAGCAATACTTCTATTTTCTAGTACCAAATATCCCACAGTCAATTTGTACTTTCCAGTAATTTTTGATTGTTACATCACTTTAAAAACTATTATGGAATCTGGAGATGATTACTTAAAGTGTATGGCTTTGGATATGTGGAGCAAATTTCAGAAATATTGATCAGAATTCAGCCCCATCCTCAGGATAGCACTTGTATTGGATCCTCGGTATAAGCTGGAGTTTGTTGCTTTCTACTATGACAAAGCTTATGGGAAAAACTCTTCTGAGTTGTTCTCATTATGTATGAAGTTGGACGCTTTTTTTGAAGAATACAAGTTGAAACTTATTGAAGGTGCAAATGTCACTCCACCCTCTAGTAAGAAAAAGGACAAAGGTAAAGCAATGCAAATAATGGATGTGGATGAATCTGATCTCTTCAAGGTAATATTCCGTTTCCTTTGTTTATTTATTTATTTTTACTAACTAGTGATTTTTATAAACTAACGCTTGTTGTTTATTGTGTAGGAATTTGATGATGTCTCCTTTGATTTTTTTTTTTTTTTTTTAGTGCAAATAGCAAATCGGAGTTGGAACTTTTTTTGGATGAGCCCAAAATGAGAATGAGTGATGATCTAGACATCCTTTCCTATTGAAAGACAAATCAATGTCGCTACCCCATACTTGCTGTAATTGCTCGTGATATTTTGAGCATTCCCGTATCAACAGTTGCTTCAGAAGCTGCATTTTGTGTTGGTGGTTGTGTACTTGACCAGTTTCGCAGCTCTCTTAAGCCTGACACTGTTGAGGTAAATATATGCTCAAGAGATTGGTTATTTGGGAGTGAAGGTAAATTTTTTCAGGTTCTCTACTATTACTTAGCATTGTTAAATTAATTTCATAATCATAAATTCTTTTTCAATCTTTCTCGTGTAGTTGGAATCAAAACAGTTGACCAAGATATGAATGATGTTATTCAAAATATTGTGAATCTCAATATTGATGAGGAGAAAACAGTTGAACAAGATTCTAAATCTGGATGTGCCTGCGTTGTACTCGTTGTGTTTGTTTTTTGTTAATGTTGGTGCGGCTATTTATTTAATTATATTTGTCTACTAGAACTCGGTATTTTGTTGGTGTTATGTTGTTTGAATTTATACTTTTTTATGTTTGTATTTGGATTTGTGGACTTTATTAAGAAGTTTGTAATAGGAATGTGCCTAACTATGATTGTGAACTTTGCACTTGAGTTGGAAGTTTAATTTTATGATTTTATATTTGAAAACAATCCTTAAAACTTATTGTTTTGTCAATTGTATGTTTTTGTTGAAGGTAAATTATTATTCTTCTAGGTTTTTTTATGAATTTGGTATATAATTTGCTTAAATTGAATTGGTTTTTGTGTCAAATTTAAATTAATTGCGGGTTCAATTTGGGTCAAATTCGAGTTGCGGGTTCAATTCGGATCAAATTCGTACCATGGGTTCAGTTCGTGTCGCGGGTCAATTTCGTATCATGGGTCAATTTGTGTCGCGGGTCAAATTCGGTTCGTGTCGTGTCAATCCATTACGAGTTCGTGTTGTGTTCGTGTCGCGGTTTGTAGTCATTTTCGTGTCACGGGTTATGTTCGGGTTGGAGAAGAAAAAAATCAACACGGCTCTAACACGACACGTGACCCGAATTGCCACCCCTAATCATGAGCACGTTGTGACAGTACTGACGGTTTCCATCTCCAGTCAACAAAGAGAGAGAAAGAGACAAAGGAGAGAGAGAGACAGAAGAGTGTGAGAGCCAGAGAAAGAGAGGGGAAAGAGAGAGAAGTGAGAAAAATGAGAGAAAAAGACAAGAAACACCCGTTTGGTGATCAGGTTTAATTCAAACTAAAATGTACTTTTTTATCTTAATTGTTGTCTTTTTCTGAAAAGTCAACAAAAATTATAATTAGTTTTTAAAAAGTTAATCAACTCAAACTTAAAAATTTCAACTCAAACCGTTTCACCAAACGAAGCCGAAAACTAAGCATTAGGGGTAAAAAAGGAATTAAACATTTTCAAAAATATGAATATACTATAATTTAACAAGAATAATAAAATATGCTATATATTTAAAATGGATGTAAAGGATTTGCTATTTTGTATGATTTCTAAATAAATGATAGGAACTTTTGTAAATAACTGAACAGATTTATATATATTCTAATAATAACGATAATGATATTAGGTTTTGTTTGAAGTTTGAATTTAACTATAACTAAATTGTATTTTTTTTATCACAAATTTTTTTTAAAAAAAAATTAACAAAATTGATAATTAGTTTTTAAAAATTTAACCAATTCTAATTTAAAAATTTCGTTTTCAATCCGAGAACCAAATACAAGCTTATAATATCAAATCAAAAGAAATAGCCAGCTCCTCACTCTTTATGTATTTGTCAGGCCGGATGTTAGCCCCATTCCCACGCTCTCCCTAGCAGCGTTCCAACCACGCGCGTACACAACTCCAACTTGTAGACAAAGGAGATGCCCATCTTCCAATTTTTTTGGTGTGATTTTAGAATTTTCATAAAAATATGGATTATTATTAATTAACAATAAACCTGTAAATGTAATTCTCAAAAAAGGAGAATAAAAAATCAGTAAATAAATAGATTTCTTATATAAAATAATGTATTTATTGTAAACTCCGATATTTATCAAATTTATCAGGTAAATCAAAATATTTTCTTGCAAATCTTAGTATTTACAAATAATTTGAGTTATTTTAAAAATTAATTATCAAGTAAATCAAAATATTTACTAGCAAATATTAGTATTTACAAGTAAATTTTAGTATTTGCTAATAAATTTAGAATTCACATTGCTTTAAAAAT
This sequence comes from Ficus hirta, assembly GCA_038430175.1. Lineage (NCBI taxonomy): Eukaryota > Viridiplantae > Streptophyta > Magnoliopsida > Rosales > Moraceae > Ficus > Ficus hirta. Next base: position 5,096,849 of record CM076590.1, read on the forward strand.
TATCGATTTATCAAATAAATAAAAATATTTACTAGTAAATCTAGAATTTACATTGTTTAAAAAAATAAATTTATCATGTAAATTAAATATTTATCAATAAATCTTTATATTTACTAATATTTTTATTTTTTAAAAATTAATAATTTGTAAAGTAAATCAAATATATATTATTAAAACTTAATATTTTCAATATTTACAAAGTTTTAAAAAATTATCAGTTTATGGACTAAATCAAGTATTATAGTATTATATTAATGTGTATTTATAGGTAAATAAAAGGATTTACTTGGATTTACATTTAAGTTGGTATAATCAAGTATTAGAGTATTATATTAATGTGTATTTACATATAAATAAAAGGATTTACATGGATTTGCTTTATAAAAACATATGCTTGTAAAATAAAAGAATTTACTTTGAAAAAAATATGTAAAAATAAAAATAAAAAATAAAAAACAGAGTAAACAAGAGGATTTACCCGGATTAACAGTTATTTATAAGCATTGCATTTATTTCCTTCAAAATTGTCTATTTTATTAATTAATAATTATTTATACAAATTTATACAAAAACTTTTAAATTTTCAAAAAGAACCATAAATCTAAATCTAGATCTGAGCCGATGACGTCACCAAAGACATTGATGGAGCTCGGAGAAGGAGATCGCGTGATGTCAGAGACACTGCCAGATCTCGCCGAAGATGAAGAACGTGATAGAGACGGACATCTTGTGTCGCTAGGACATTGTCAGATCTCGTCGAAGATGGAGATCGTGATAGAGACAGAGATCGTGTGTCGCCGTAGACATTTCTAGATCTTGCCGAAGATGGAGATCGCGACAGAACTCCATTTCAATGGGCTTACACTTAGAAACTTTTCTTTCAAGGGGTTACAAGCATAGTCTAGTGATAATATCACACTTGACTTTATTTAGAGGTGCAGAATTCAAATTCACCCATTTCAAGTTTAAAAAAAAAAAAAAACTTTTCTTTTAAAACCAAGGGTTTAAGATTAGATTTTCCAGTAAATAAAAGGTTAAGATCATGTTGATAAATATTCAGTTGTGAATGCATTGTGCTATAACTTTCTAGCAGATTTTCCCATCTATTTCAAATTATTAGGATGCATATGTACTTGAAATTTGGGATTTAAATAATTATCTTCACAATTTGTATTGTACTTGTACAAGATTAAGTAGAGAAGAATTACAATTAGAAAACCTAAAATCAAGTTCTAGAATCATGTTAATTGATATGTATTGCATAAACTCTAAGCCTCCGTTTGGTGTTAAGGTTGGAGTTGAAATTTTTAAGTTGGAGTTAGTTGACTTTTTAAAAATTAGTTATTATTTTTGTTAACTTTACAGAAAAAGATAAAACTGAGATGGAAAATTTTAAGTTTGTGTTGAATTACCAAACGGAGTGTTAAAATGAAAAGAATCGCAAGATGGTAACTAGAAGTGTAGTTAATCAATTAATATATTTCACAAAATCTCAATACTCTCCCTCAAGTTAGTATGCCAAAAAACTTTGAGATTTCCCGGTTTCATATCACCTTTATAAGAATGTCGACCAATTTCAGATTGAACAACATAGGGACATATTTGCTCCCAGAGAATTCAATCAAAGACTCAACTTTTTTTTCTTTTTTTTTTTTCTTCAACAAAATAATTATCTATTTTTTTTTCTTGTTGTTTTTTATTTCTCTTAGATTTTATTTTTTTAATTGATTTTTTTTTTTGCAATCAGGTAATCAACCCCCCCCCCCCCCTTTTTGAATAATGTGCCAACAGTAAGAGAGAAACAAAGAAATAAATAAACAAGAAATAAAGATTTCGACCTTAGAGAAGCGGCGCTCACAAGGATGAACACTTAACGATAGAGGTTCATAATGGTCTAACACAAGGCATAGTGTTTTCTTTTCTTTTCCTTTTTCTTTTATCTTTCCTTTTCCTTTTTTATTTTCAACCACGTGTGGTTTGACAAAAGAAAGAAACAACGATGATAAAAAGGACTCAATAAATAGGCCTCACTTGTAAACCTTCAATATAGAAAAAAAAAAAAAAAAAATTAATAAAGGCAGTTGTCCTTCAACTTGGAGGCGTCATGGCTATTGATGCTGTGATTCAAGAGATTCACTTTCTTTTTCCAGAGAATTCAAGGATTTTGATTTGCGATGTGCGGGCTTTGATTTGCGATTTATGGGTTTTAAATTACGATTTGCCTGGTGTGGATATGAAGGATTTGCTTGGTGTTGGTGTTTGTTTGATGGGTATTTTGCTATTTGATTTTTTATTGTTTCAGTGAATGAAAGGATTTTTCAAATTATGGTACTAACTTAAAATTTAAGATTCAACTAATTCACATTCACAATTTGATTGAATTTGTACAATATTATATGGAGAAGAATTACAATCAAGAAACCTAAAACCAAGCCCTAAAATCATGCTAATTGATATGTATAATTTTTATTTAAATTCTAAAAAGAAAAAGAATCACAAAATGATAACTAGAAAAATAATGTCAATATATTTCACAAAATCTCAACATATACTATCAAATTTGAAAAAGTAACAAATTGCGCTTCTATGACTATTAATTCTTATTGAGGTAGCATTTCAATGCTTTGCTTTGTAGACCTATAAGTGAAAATTTTCTATATCTTAATTTCTGTTTTGTAGACTTATAAATGGAAATTTATTGAATACATTATTTAGCTTTTAGGGTTTTCCTTTCTCTCTATCCCTTATTCTCTCAAATTTTTCATATTTAAGGTTTCTCTTTGTGTGGGACTTCCACCGCTACCGCTGCTGCGATTGACGAGGGTGATCGACGATTCAGTGATTTCAGTGGGAATGGAGTCGAGAGGTTCTAGATGAGAGGTTCTCGATCAGATTTAACTGATAAGCTTCCAGCGGTTTAGGATCTAGCGATGCCTTGGTGGTTCGATGGTAGGTGCAGTGATCTCTTATCTAGAGTCGATTGTTTTCCTCTAAGTTATGGCGTACGGCGGAGTGGTTGTTTCACATAAGGCGAGGATTTTACAGTCGATGTTTTTTTATACTAATGGTTTGTTCTTGTGTTTTAGGTATAATTTTGTAATAAAGAAAATAGTTCACACACCTCCGGTTTGTTTTTGTGTGTGTGTGCTCCGCTTGAGTTATTTTCTAGCTGTAAATGTCTATGGGTTCCCCTAGTGTTATGGATTGGCGGAGTTTTCTTGTAGTCACTGTACTGCGAGTGACTGTCTCTCGATCGATCGGAATATTCAATCTATTTGTAGATTTTTTTTAAAGAGCTTTGTACATGCTCGATTTTTGGATTGCTGAGGAATTCGAAAAATTTTCCCGTGACCGGATCTCGACTTATGTCCTGCTTACTAAGCTTTATCAGATTTTATTAATGGAATCGGTCTTAGTCGAGGGTTATGTCTCTTATACCACATGATTGTTTTATCTTTGTTATTAATATTTTTATCCCATTCTATCTTGAATGATAATTTCCATTAAAAAAAAAAGGAAATTTATTGTAACTTTATGATGATTGACAAACAATAGTCAATACTCAATAGTTTACTATTTTAGATTCCATAGTCCATAGTTTCTTATTTTGAAGTTTTCTAATTTTTAGGTCTATTTATCTCTAAATATTTTTTTTATGTAATTTGCTAAGTTCTCCGTTCATGTAATTCGAGAAGGCTTTCGAAGTACAGGAATGCTAATATAATGTTTGTTAATAACTCTCTGATATTTAAGTTAATATAACAGCGAAAGACTGGTGGAGAAATCAGAATTACCTTGCCCATTCGAATTGGAGCAAGATTTTCCACTTCGGATGTGAGATTTTGCTTGGCAAAGTTCGGCTACTCTGGTCAGACTGGTTTGTTAGGCCACATTGTTCACAACCATAGATTGATGGCCGCATGGAAGTAAGATCGAAGCAGCCTTTCGTGATGCGTGATCGGAATTGCAGTGGCCTAAGATCAGTGACGTCGATGACTATTTCGCTAAAGCTCCGACGACTTGACATCGTTCTCGTGATCTCCGGCCTTGATAGAGTTTATTATGATTATTTTGTGGTTATTTTGCTGTTTTTCTTACTTTTTTGTTGAGTAATATTGTTGAAATAGTATTGTGATTCTGATTTTTTTTCCTTCCTTTTTTCAGTGTATGTTGTTGTTACTTTAATGATTTTGGATTTTTGAAGATTTTTTTATTTAATTTTTTAGTATTACATTGACGAAATTTGGTATTTTGTTTTTAATATTCTAATGACGAAATCCAGAAAATCCAATAGAGTCGGAAGTTTTCAGACAGTAACTAGGTGGTTATTAATTGGTAATTAGGCTGTCACCGATTGGTTACTAATTGTCGACTAGTTACCAGTCAATGACTAAGTGATTACCGGTTAGTAACCATCTAGTATCCTACCGGAGATGGTGGTTACCGGTCGGTAACCATTTAGTTACTAGTTGGTTACCATCCAGTATCTTAACATTATAATTGATAAGTTAAAATAAATAAATAAATAAATAATTATAATATGAGAACATGATAGTTTTTGTAATAGTTTTTTTTTTTTTTTTTTTTTCCGAGCGGCAAAAATCAATCAAACACTTTAATTTATAATGTTTCTCTAAAGTTTCCTAACCAAATTGATGGATTCCGAGGTTTTAGAATTCGGTTATGAGAAGATATAGCAAATGAAAAAAAAAGTCTTCGGAGCAAAGGAAAAAAAAACAAGAAAAAAAGTATAATGTTTTGTTTGACATTTAAGTTTAATTTCAACTAAATCATATTTTTTTATCTTAAGTTTTTTTCCCTTCTGAAAAGTTAATAAAATTTATAATTAGTTTCTCAAAAGTCAATAAACTTTAACTTAAAAATTTTATCTCCAACCGACAAACTAAATATAAGCTAAATAAAATTTGGTAATTCACTAAAAAAGTTCTAACAAAAAAAAAAAAAAATAGAAAAACAATGATCAAGAGGGAGCGTGAGTTCTACATGCCCTTACGCACGTTTGCTCGAGCAATCCCCCCAGTTTAGTGGGGAACAAGAAAAAACTCCCAATAAACAGGGAAAAAACCGGTGATCGCCGTTAATAGTAAAATACCTTCCCGGTAAATCCGGTAACCCACTCTACTCTTCCGCTCTAAACAGCACCGTCTGGCGGCGATCCGCCACCGCTGCCGGCGATGATTAAATTTTTTTTTTGAGAAATGATTAAAAAATAATTAAAACCTAGAGAGAGAAAGAAAATATTAAAAAACCTAAAAATAAAAAGAAAATTAAAAAACACTAGAGAGAGAAAATACCAACAGCACCACAATTTCCAATTCATCTAATCAATAAGACAATAACAAATCCCTAAAAAAAAAAAAAGACAATAACAGATAACAAAAACAAAAATAACAAATCATAAAAAAATATCAAGAACATTAAAAATCAAAAAAGATAAGGGAAAAAAGAAAAGAAAAAGAAGAAGATTACTCATATAGAGAGAGAAAGAGAGAAGAGAGAGAGAGAGAGAGATATATATATTGCAAACAGAAGTTTTTTTTTTAAGACAAAGAAAGCCAACGATTGGTAGAGAGAGAAAGTGCAGGATTTTTAGAGAGGGAGAGGAGAGAGAAGGAAATAGAAAGAGATGAGTTTTTGTTTTTGTTTTTCCTCTCTCACTTTGACGTGCTTGTAATTGTTGGGAGGGCTTTGAGATTATCTCCGTCTCATTTCTATTCTTCTTTCTTCTTCTTCTCGTTGCAGTTTTGGGGAGAGAGAGAGAGAGAGAAACCTAGAGATTTTCTCGGGAAAGGTGGGCGTAATTTTCTCGAATTACAGGAGGGACGATCGGAGCTAGGGTTTCGATTGTGGATATCTGGAAGTCGGGGTTTGATTCGGGGAAGAAGATGGAGAATGGATATTAGGAATGCTAATTCGTTGGAATTCTAGCTTCGATCTTGAAAGTAGGGCTCGAATCGAAGGGTTGAAGAGAAATGGATGTGGATGCATCGATGTTGCCGGAGAACGATCACGATCCAGCGGCGCAGAACCACGGCGCGACGCCGTCTCCTGCGGTCATGGAGAGGGAGCAGCTAGGCGAGCAGTCGCCTCAGGACGAAGGTGGATCTCCGACGCAGCAGCCACCGGCGCAACAGCAGCAGCAGCCATCGCAGCAGCAGGGTGCCGGTGCCGGAGCCGCCGCTGCCGCCGCCGCACAGGCACAGCAGACTCCAGTGGTCGGGCCGCGCCACGCTCCGACCTACTCGGTAGTTAATGCGATTTTGGAGAAGAAAGAGGACGGGCCAGGGCCTAGGTGTGGCCACACGTTGACGGCGGTAGCAGCGGTCGGAGAGGAGGGCTCTCCAGGTTACATTGGTCCCAGGTTGATTCTGTTTGGCGGTGCCACTGCGCTCGAGGGCAATTCGGCGGCTTCGGGGACGCCTTCTTCAGCTGGAAGCGCCGGCATACGTAAGTTGTTCTGTACTTGAATTTCCACCAATTTTGATGACTTCATCGCTTTATCTTCTAACCATCTTGTTTGTGTTCGTGGAGATTAACAGAAAATATAGAGCTCTGAGTTAAGATGCATGTTTTTGTTGTCTATGCTTGTTAAGCTGAAGTGGGTAGTTTGTTAACCCTAATTTTGTTGATTGTTATTGTTGTTCTGTTACTGTTTTAGGTTATTTTGAAATAGGCTTTCCTGCCATTTGATGTCTTCCTTCTGCGGCTTGTTTATAAAAAAATTAGAGGCCGTTGATTACTTGTTGAGTTAATTTGTTTCTTCCATCTTCCATAAACGACATGAGTCTCGCCTCGATTTATTATCAGAAAACGGTAGTAATTCGTTGACTGAGAGTACAATTAATGCAGTTGTATCATTGATTGTAATTCAAGTGAGGTGGGGACCTGGGCTTTTATGGGATTGAAACTTTAGTTATTGAAGTTGCATTTCAGTTGTCAGTTAGGAGTTTGAAGTTTCAAGTATCCTTTTTTTTTTTTTGTATTGAATCCAATTTTATTCGCGTGTATGACTTTGGTTTGTTTGTTGTTGTGATCTCTAAGTTATACAAACTCTGTAGGTAATTACTTTTGTTAAGCGCCAATGTTCTGTCTGCTTACATGTAGTTATTTATGTCATATTTTTACCATATTAGATTAGACTATTAGCAGGCTGAGAGTGATTGTTCTCGTGATTTTAAAGCCATAGACGGTACTTCTTCTAATTTGCATCGCCAGTAGTGGTACCTGATCATTTATGTGATTATATACAATACAAGGTTATTTTGAGTTATGGTTTTGGTGAAGTAGTGAATAACAGGCAGCATAAACCACCAGATGTTTTGTTTTCTTCTACCTTATGTGGCTGTTACCCAAATCTTTCATGTGATTATTTTCACTTGATCATTTGTTTTGAGTTATGGTTTTTGTGAAGTTGTGAATGACATTCAGAATCAACCACCAGTTGGTTTCTGTGTATTTATGTTAACCCCAGTCTCTTCTTTGTCGAGCATGTAGTATATGGAAACATATCCATGTTGAAAGCGAATTTCATGGAACCAATGCGCTTTATACTAATATTCTCTTTTTATTTTTCCTTTTTTTTTTCTTTATTATTAATGCTAAGAACCAGTTAAAATATTAAACCCACAGTATACTGAAATTATTGCCCTGGTATTTTACTCTGATAGGGATGCCAAATATGGAAACTAATGCGTCGGTATCTTAGTTTATTAGGAACTCATTGACTTGTATCAGTCTCCAGTCTACTTGGTATGCATGGAAAATATGATATAAACTTGATATTTTTAATCTTTTAAACAAGGGGCTTATTTATTGAGTTTCACACACACAGTTTCAATCTGCATTAAATTCTGATGGCAATTGTATTTACTTAAATTTCAGGACTAGCAGGTGCCACAGCGGATGTGCACTGTTACGATGTGTTGATGAATAAATGGTCCAGGTAAGATGGCAAAACAAAAAAGAAAAAGAAAAAAAAAAGAATTTGCATCCACTGACCGTGCTTGTTCCCCTTTGGTCCTTTTTTCCCCTTCTACATTGATGCTTACAATAAAACTACTTTACAGAATCACTCCCTTTGGTGAACCCCCTACACCAAGGGCTGCACATGTAGCAACTGCTGTTGGAACTATGGTTGTTATTCAGGTTGGCATATTGCAAGCTATCCTTTTGTTTCTGTAAAATCAATTTCCTGTCAACTTTATTCTCTTTATTTACAGCTAACTCGCTGGAATTTGTTTATGTTTGTACAGGGTGGAATTGGTCCAGCTGGTTTGTCTGCTGAGGATCTTCATGTTCTTGATCTCACACAGCAACGGCCAAGATGGCATAGGTCAGACTAATGGAAATTTGTCTGACTAAACTTTAGGGTCTCTTCTAAAATACTTGTTGACTGGAGCTAATTTTCTTGTAGAGTTGTTGTTCAAGGCCCTGGACCGGGGCCACGTTATGGTCATGTGATGGCTTTGGTGGGGCAGAGATATCTCATGGCAATTGGTGGGAATGATGGTAAGCACTTCATGATTTAGCTTATCTATTTTTATTCTTTGAATGACCTTATTCTCAGGATGCAATGAGTTAAAATGGTAATGGTACTGGTGTTTGCTTTCCAGGAAAGCGACCTTTAGCTGATGTATGGGCGTTAGACACGGCAGCCAAGCCTTACGAATGGCGTAAGTTGGAACCGGAAGGGGAGGGTCCTCCACCATGCATGTAAATCTCCATCCTAACTATCTTTTTATCCATCTCTTTTTATTCTCTCTTTGGTATCACTTTTAAAAATAAATTGGATAGTTAAGTTGTCAAGTATTATTTTGTTCCTATGTCCCATTGATAAGTGTGCACCTTGTCCTCTGGTTGTAGAACTGTAAGCCTTATGGTTTTTAATGAAGTAACGTTTCTTATTAAAAAAAAAATGCACACCTTATCCCAGTTTAATTTATGTTTTATGGTGCTTTTGGCAAGAGTGCATGATTATGGGGTTGCTTGTTGTTGTTGTCGTTTAGATAAACTTGCGAGTATGGACTGTGGAGTTGGTTTCCTTTGGAAAGCATGATGTTTTGAGTTACTTTTTGAGCTAAATAGTTAGGGTGGCACTTCAATGAATGCTTCTCAAGGATTATTGAATTTTTTGGACAAGTAACACCAATAGATAAAATGTTGGGAGTATGTCAATAAAAAATAAAATTGTTAAAACATTGGGACATAGAGCTAGAACATTAAGATGTTAAGAGGACATCTAATTTCATTGCACTTGTGAGGTTAGGATTTAATTTTAATAGTATGCTGGTAATTCTTTAGCTCATCTTTCTGTGGGGCGTGGTACTTTATGTTGGCAGACTAAGATCACCTTCATACATGTACTTGCACAAGGTAGTTATGTGAGGGATTTCAGGAGACAGGTTGGAGATATTCAAGGTTGATATGATGAAGAAAGTCCGACTTGATGTAAAAAAAATTTTTGTTTTGTGACTTTGTGCATAGTTAGTTTATTTGTTATCTTTGCTATATGGAAAAAGTGTGTGTGTGTGTGTGTGTGTGTGTATATTCTTGTTCCTTTGCATTATGTTGAAGTTTAACCTGTTTGAGTTTATTAAGGCCTATAATTGATATGCATTCAGTTTGTTCTGCTCTTCCGGATAGGAGAAAGCTCTTTTTTTTTTTTTTTTACCACTCAATTAAGTAAGATACTGTTTGACAACCTTTATCAATAATAGTGTCATGTACTAAAACAATGAGAATGCCATTGCACTGACAAACTGGTAGCGGTCTTTTCATTTGATTATGGTACTTTGACTGTCATTTGCTTGTTTGTTTTTTTTTTTTTTCCTTCTAATTTAACTAGGTATGCAACTGCAAGTGCACGCTCTGATGGTCTTCTTCTCCTCTGTGGGGGGAGGGATGCAAACAGTGTGGTGAGCTAAATTGTTCTACTTGGATAATGTTTATTTTAGTTTTTTGCAACATTAAATTAATTGTCAAAGATGTCTTAAATTGTAGATGGAGGAATAAAATTGCTCTGATTCTTTTTCTAGAAATCCTTCGCCAAAAATGTATATAATCCTCTATAGATTTCAGCTTATCGGTTCTTATCAATTCATAAAGACTGATGCATGATTAAGCTAGAAGCTCTAGATTATCAACTGTAGAATCTTTATACGTCCTCAACAATTTAGGAGCACCAGGGTGTTGCAAATAAATATACCTTGAAGTTTCTTATTTATTTATTTTTATTAAAAGGGACTTGATGAATAATTTCATCTCTACCTTTATTTATTTTTATTAAAAGGGACTTGATGGATAATTTCATCTCTACCATAAAGTCTCAGACATTGTTGGTGGAGAACTTGTTTCTTCTAAGAGTCGTATATTGATATAGAGGCACTCTTTTAGTATAAATAGTTACACTATTGGGTTCTATTTGCAGCCATTGGCAAGTGCGTATGGACTCGCTAAACATAGGGATGGACGTTGGGAATGGGCTATTGCTCCTGGGGTTTCACCATCTCCGAGATATCAACATGCAGCAGTGGGTTTAAGCTCTTTTAATTTTTCCCTTCAATTATGTTATTAAGATACTTTTCTTGGCTAGAATATTTCAGAATTATTAATCACTTGTATGTTGTGATACTAGGTTTTCGTTAATGCACGACTACATGTGTCTGGCGGTGCACTGGGTGGTGGGCGCATGGTGGAAGACTCCTCCAGTGTTGCAGGTATATTATTGATCAAGTCTTTAACTTTTTCTTCATGGTATGCTTCAGTTTCAGATTTACGTGGAAATATGGGTGTTGAGTCGTATGTCTGTTTCAATTGTTTCATTTAGTTCTACTGATTTTTGTTTATATATTGGAGTTTTTTTCTATCGTAAATAAACTGTGTTAGCTATTGGAACTTCTTTTCCTTTTAAAACAAGCTTTCAATTTCTTATATGAAGACAAATTGTTTGTTCTAGTTAACTGTAAATCTGACAATTTTCTCTTAATATCTTCTGTCTATAGTGTTGGATACTGCAGCAGGTGTTTGGTGTGATACAAAATCTGTTGTTACAAGCCCCAGGACAGGCAGATACAGTGCTGATGCTGCTGGTGGAGATGCCGCAGTTGAGTTGACAAGGAGATGCAGGCATGCGGCTGCTGCAGTTGGTGACTTAATCTATATTTATGGTGGTTTACGTGGTGGTAAGACATAAATCTAGTTGGTAACAGCATATGTTCTTAATCTCCTTTTTAATTCATGGATTCTTCAACCAGGAAAGAGTTGTAAAATGATTTCAAGTATAATCTAGTCTGGTCTCCACATAATGTGGCGTTTCAGTTTCTGCTGAATGCTGATCCCAGTATTCCACACTAAATGATAAGCCATCACAAAGTTCTGCACAACCTACTCATTCAGCTAGGTTAATATTTGAACTACATGATTTTTACTCAATCTATTGCAGGACTTTGTAATTTTTTTTTTTTTTTTTTTTTCATTTTCTTTTGGTTGTATTTCTTGTTCTCTTTAACAAAAGTTTTGTTGCTCGAAAAAAAAAGAAAACAAAAAAAAAACAAAAAAAAAAAAGAAAAAAGAAAAAGGTTTTGAAGGACACGTCCATGAATGGATGAATCAATTAGGAAAAAAACACATTTGGAGAAATTTAATATAGAAATTTATGGACTAAAATTTTTGTGAATGATTGTAGAGCATCTATATTGGTTAACCTTCGACATCTTCACCCTCTTTGGATCATTAGGTTCACATCTGTCATTTTAACATAGTGGGGGCTGATTATATTACAATGTAATGTGATCTATTTTGTTATAGGCGTTCTGCTTGATGACCTACTTGTTGCTGAAGATCTCGCTGCTGCTGAAACAACAACTGCAGCGTCACAGGCGGCTGCTGCTGCTGCAGCCTCTAATGTACATGGAGGCCGTTTGCCTAGTAGGTATTTCGTTGATGAAAGAACAAGGCAGACAATGCCTGAAGCATCCCCTGATGGTGCAGTTGTGGTTGGTAATCCAGTCGCTCCCCCTGTAAATGGTGACATGTATACTGATATAAGCACTGAGAACGCCATGCTCCAGGGATCCCGGTATGTTATCACGGTACTTATACATTGGATAATTCCATGTTCGTTTTCTTCATTTAAAGAGAGACTGTGTTTGGATTACTATGTAGGAGAATGAGCAAAGGTGTTGAGTATTTAGTTGAAGCATCGGCTGCAGAAGCAGAGGCAATTAGTGCCACGTTGGCTGCTGCTAAAGCACGACAAGTCAATGGAGAAGTTGAGCTACCTGACAGAGACCGTGGTTCAGAGGCTACCCCCAGTGGGAAACAGATATCTACCTTGATCAAACCTGATTCTGTGGGCACAAATAGCATTCCTCCTGCTGGAGTCAGGCTGCATCACAGAGCTGTCAGTCTTATAATTTCATCACTTCTGTGGATATTATACCTAGTCAATTTTGCATGAAAGCATTTGAGTGAATGTGAGCTTACACTTTTCTTTCACATGCATTTTCCAGGTGGTTGTAGCTGCTGAGACTGGTGGAGCTTTGGGTGGCATGGTCAGACAGCTTTCAATTGATCAATTTGAAAATGAAGGCAGGCGGGTCAGCTATGGGACCCCAGAAAGTGCAACTGCAGCAAGGAAATTATTAGATCGGCAAATGTCTATCAATAGTGTGCCAAAAAAGGTATAGTGTGCAACATAGTAATAGTATATGTATCCTATAACTCTTATCTATTCTTATCAAATTTTTTAATCACTAATTAGTTTATTCTTTTCTTTGACCAGGTAATAGCGCATCTTCTAAAACCCCGTGGCTGGAAACCTCCTGTTCGCCGGCAATTTTTCTTAGATTGCAATGAAATAGCAGATCTCTGTGATAGTGCTGAGAGGATATTCTCTAGTGAACCAAGTGTGTTACAGCTTAGGGCCCCTATTAAGATATTTGGTGATTTACATGGGCAATTTGGAGATCTCATGCGCCTATTTGATGAGTACGGCGCACCTTCAACTGCTGGGGACATTGCGTGAGTCTCTTGATTATTTTTGTTTCTCTCTTTTATTGGAGATGAAAAATATTTCATTGGCAATGCAGGAATAATCTTAAGATAACCTCGGTGTACAAATCTCTTGATTAACATATAAGCCTTCATATCAATTCTGCTAATTTTTTGAAATTAAAAATATCGTGTTTGGCGACAGCAGTCCTTGGTCTACCTGATTTACCTTAGTTAATGAACTAACCAGTCAATGTTGATTAACTATAGCCTTTTTCTTCCCTGTTTCTGGGAACTATACTTGGGGCTTTTTAGTATCAATTTTAGTTCTCCTCCTAGAGTCATCTATTGTACATTTTATTTTGATGCGACAGAAATTCTGTACAATAGGATGTGACATTATAGCCTGGTCATGCGACAGAAATTCTGACTCTAAAATGTACATTTTATAGCCTGGCCTTGCTATAAAATGTACATTTTATCCTTCTGACATTTTTATTCTGACTCTATTGATACTAGAGTCATCTACTGTACAGCTATTGATACTAAAAATGTACATCTATTGATACTAAAATGTTCATTAACTATAGTCATTTTATAGCCTGGTCATGAATTTTTGATGCGACAGAAATTCTGTACATTTTATCCTCCTAATGTTAGAATTTCTATTTTTGATGCCCTCCTAGAGTTGTCTTATATTTGAAAATGGTAATACCCTGGTATTGCACGTTTTATTTTTGATGCAACTTTGTTGGAAAAATAAGAGAATGTGATTGTTAACTTGGATTGTCAAGACTAGCAGAAAATGACATATGTTCAAAATTTCTTTTTAAAAAAATTTAGGGCAAGAAACTGACACAAATGGATAAAGGAAAAGAAAGGGGGGAAAAAGAGATGATGAATTTTGACCAAAATGAGTTGAAACCTAGAGCATCTAATATTGGAAGTTTAGCAGTCGGATTGGCTTGGGATTTTCTTATCCTTTAACATTTTGTATTTCTGTGTGTTTTTTATTTCCCTTGGACGTCTTTAATGTCTTACCTTCACGAGTTTATACTTACGGCATGCATTTTTTGGTGCTTGTGATACTGATTTTATATGAATGACTATCAGATATATCGATTATCTCTTCTTAGGAGATTATGTTGACCGAGGCCAGCACAGCTTGGAAACCATTACTCTTCTGCTTGCTTTGAAGGTATTAGTTGTCTTCTGCTGTGTTTTTGTATTTTTGGTGCTGATACTTACTAGCCATTTGATGATTGTGGAATCTTGCAGGTTGAGTACCCCCAAAATGTACATTTAATTCGTGGAAACCATGAAGCTGCAGATATCAATGCCCTTTTTGGCTTCCGAATTGAGTGCATAGAGCGCATGGTATTATACAACCTGTGTTTGACATTGCCCTTCTTTCTTAGCCTACTGGTTGCATTTACTTGCTTCTTCATTTGTCGACAGGGTGAGCGGGATGGAATTTGGGCATGGCATCGGATAAACCGTTTGTTCAATTGGCTTCCTCTTGCAGCTCTTATTGAGAAAAAAATTATTTGTATGCATGGTGGTATTGGTCGGTCAATAAATCATGTGGAACAAATTGAGAATCTTCAGCGCCCAATTACAATGGAGGCAGGTTCAATTGTGCTTATGGATTTACTATGGTGAGCATACTTTTTTTTTTTTTTTTTCTGGTTGTAAATAAATATTTGTATGCTTTCTTATCAAAAAACATTCATACGTTCGCTTAATTGGTTATTGACATTTAACATTGTTCTTCCTTAGGTCCGATCCTACAGAAAATGATAGTGTTGAAGGATTGCGACCAAATGCTAGAGGTCCTGGGTTGGTTACTTTTGGGGTGAGTTTGTTCATTTTGGCTTTGACTTCTCTATTATTGTTGTTAAAGTTGCCGTTTTAAAGATTGATACATGTTTGAAAAAACAAATACTGGTTTCTGGTCAATTGATGACTGTCAAATTCTATGCCATTTAGAGCAATTCTTGTTTCATTGATCAAATATTATGGTTTTGTTTTTTTCCCTGGTATTTTAACTATCGGAGACATCCAAGATAGAAAAGGTTCTCAAATTTCACTTGCTATGAGTCAAAAATCAATTGTATACAATCAGAAAGAGTTTGGTTTTTGCAGCCTGATCGTGTCATGGAGTTCTGCAATAACAATGATCTTCAGTTGATTGTCCGCGCACATGAATGTGTAATGGATGGTTTCGAGCGTTTCGCACAAGGACATTTGATTACACTTTTCTCTGCCACCAATTATTGTGGTATGTTCTGGGATCGTAACATTCTATTCAGTTTTTGAGCTCCTTTGATGATCTAGTTTTTCACGCTCAGCTCCTGCTGCTTTTTTTAACAGGTACCGCAAATAATGCGGGGGCAATCTTAGTTTTAGGTAGAGATCTTGTTGTGGTTCCAAAACTCATTCATCCACTCCCACCAGCAATTTCATCGCCAGAAGCATCGCCAGAACGCCATATCGAGGATACATGGATGCAGGTATTCCATACAAACGTACACGATTTTTTGAATTTTATCTTCAACTTATTGTGCCCATCATTGTTTGGAATTAATCCTGGTTTGGTAAACCGACAAACAGGAGTTGAATGCAAACAGACCTCCAACACCAACGAGAGGCCGTCCTCAAGTAACAAATGATCGAGGCTCCCTTGCATGGATATAGTCAATTGTTTGGTATATTTGTTTCAACAGATTTATTCAGAAAAAAAAAAGCTTATACTTCCACCTGGGGTTTCTGGTGTCCTGTATACATGATGCCATGCACAAGAATCGAAATCAAATCCAGAAATGGGATTAAAAGGCTTTTACAATTTTTGGTTTTTTGCCACTCAATTGGTGTGCCTTTAGACGAAGAAAGTGTGCAAAATTCCGGGAACCAGGTCGCAGGCGGCGGGTAGGTTTACTTATGTTGACGTGCAAAAAAAAAAAAAAAAAAGTTGGCAGTTGATCCACTCACCTTTGTAAATTGAGCCACAGGCAGGTAGAAATCAGTCATCGATGCTCTTCCTATGGTCGGTAGTACCCCGAGTATTTTTCTCATTTATTTATATATATTTTTTGTATTCCTCGTGTTAGGCCTATTTTTTCTTCGCCTTCTCTTTTTGAGAGGACAATACTTGTGGTGAGATATATAAATCTTTAGTCTTTGTGAGCGTCCTTGTAACATAGAGGTGTTGCCTTGTGTATTTACATCTCTCTGCATTTGTACAATGTAACATTTTGTGTGAAGAAGCAACCTATTTTTTTTTTTTTTTTTTTTTTGGGTCCGACATGCGACAGAAAAATTTTATGTCAAAGTTTTGGTCTTTAGAGAATATGGAAGCTTTTTATGTGCTGCAAATTGTTTTTTTTTTTTTTCTTTTTCTTTTTAGTGTTCAGTTTTCTCCTTATCTGCATCTTGCTGATTATATTGAACAATCAAACCATAAGCTCAATTTGAAATGTGTGTTTTTGAGGTGCCTACTTTTTCCTTGTAGTAGAAGTAGAAGCAAAAGTCAAAAAGCTGAATATGTATGTATGTATGTATAAATAAATGGGGAAGAGTTTTCAAAGATTTTGTAGTGATGGATGGTTACGAGATAAAATTATAAAAAGTAGTGCATATCTTAATTATATTGATTTTATTGATGATGTGGTATTTTTTGACTTATTATAGCAGATTAAACAATCAATTTATTTATTAAAAAAATAATAATAAACAACCAATCTTAAATATTAATTAAAAGATCATGTTTACATAGGTGGATAAATAAAATATTTGGAATCAAAATTCAATAACAGAATAGAATATATTTCCCTTTTCATTTTAATTTCCTTTTTAAGTTTGCTATTTATTTATTTATTTTACAAATTTCATTAACAGCCAATTTATCATTGATTGACGCATATTGGAAATTTCTCCTTACAACCTTTGAATTCAAATTACAGATATAATAACTTAAAAAAAAAAAAAAAAAGAGAGAGAGATTGCATGATGTAATGACTTATGCCTGGCCACTCTCCTTTTAAAGTCTCTTGTACTATTTTAAGATGGGTAATTAAAAGTTGAGAGTAACATGCAAATTTCATCATCTAAGAGATAAAGCAAGGATTTCATAAAATCTCATCGGTAAATATTTTAGGATATTTGCTTTATCAAGCACAAAGTTCTGGTCATTTCCTCTCAGTTAAACAAATGTTTGTTTCTGAGTTATGCAAAGTTGAATAATAATTGACATTTACTTAAACCTTCACTCTTACTAATAATTCTATAAAAAAAAAGTGTGTAAATAATTGAATTTTGATTTTTAACTAATCTCTAAAACTAGGATTATTGAAATTAATCCACATAAAAAATAAATTTATGGGTTTGCGGTTCAAAAATGGTAAAAAAGATATCTACGTACATAAAATAAACTGTTCATATTCACATGTTAAAACATTCAAGTAATTTAACAAATATTTATGTGATTGATAAACTATTGAACTTCATATACTAAATTAATAGCAACCCAATTAAAAAAAAAATTCAAAACTAGCAAAAAATTGATAGCAACCCATCATTACTAGAAAATTATTACCAATAAGAAACCATGTAAGTTCGATTACATAATCCTTGCCGCTAAACCCATTTCATGAAAGATAAAGATCATTTTGTTGTTTTGGAAATGGAATCATACAGTTGGAAAAAAAAAAATGTTCTATTTCTTGGACTAATTTCACGAGCGGCGTTTCATGAAAAAAATGGTTTAACAATATTGGAGATAAAGATCTAAAAGAGTTTCATTGGTAACCTTCAAAGAAAAAAATAATAAATAAATAGTCGAATGAGATTATAAATTAGAGAATAAATTTAATTTAAATTCCATTCAAATAAAAAATCATTTAAAAAAACCATATCAACAAGTTAACAACAAATTATAAGTTGCCCGTTGAAAATTCTATTTAATGTTCATTAATTATCATAAATATTTTTTGGCCAAGTATCCAATTGATAATAACTATCTGATTTATATTAAACGGTTATAACAACGATAATCACCTATGGGTAAATATTGAAGTAACTATTAAAATCATACCTATATATATATATATATATATATATATATTATGCTAAATAGGGGCACCGAATGAATCTAGTTCAATACCCTCCGACGCCATGCACAATATTATAAGAATCCGATGCCGTAATCGTAGGGAAAATACTTAGAACACCCCATACGATTAATCTAAGTATCACTTTTGTTTCTCATATTATGTAAATGTCCAAAACACTATGTACTATCAATCAAAAAAGTCGCCGTGAAGAAATTAAAATTTTGAAACAAATTGAATATGATTTAATTAAACAAACTGAATAAAAAAAATTTTAAAATGATCATATACAAAATTTCAATCAAACAAATATTTCAATTATTTTGAGACAAGTTTTAAGATCGATTTCCATTATGTAATTGTAATTCAATTAAATATGATCGCACCATGGAGCGGTGCCTTCGTTCGGCTCGATCTCGCTGTGGATGGACTCCGGTGTCAGCGATGGAGATGATGAGAGAGAAGAGGATAGAGGAGAAAAAGAAGCTGAATGCTTCATTTAGGGTTAGGATAGGGTTGGATTCTTAAAAATTAATGTGGTATTTTTGAGAGGAAAAAAAAATGGTGTTTTCCTTTTCAAGGTATGTAGAAGTGGTGTTTCTCATACTGAGCCTATCCCTGGATTTTGAGATGTCCCCACAATAGTTCCCTTCTAACTGTTGCCTTGGATTCATTGCATGTTAAAATACTGGGAGTTTATTGCCATGATTTTTCTCATCTAAATTTTTAGCTAAATGATATTTCTTTTTTGTCTAAGTAAAATATCAAATTCCTTATACAAGGGATTTCGTCTCAAGGACATACAGAGACATCACTACTATCACGTCTCAGGTAAACACAATCAGTTATAGATTTTTGTTAACAAACCAGAGGAATACTCGTACAGATTTCTCCTACATCTGCAGCTTTCCTGAGCCTCTATAAAAGCTCGGTTTCGCCCCTCAAACACCGAACCAACAGATCCCGATGAAGCAATTAACCTCTCTTTACAGGCCTTTGAACATACGATTTGTTGGGGTCTTCTGTCTTGAGCTTCGGAGGTCGAATTTCTCCTTTCTTGCCCTGAAAGTGTCGAATCAACAATTGATTTTTCATTCCCTTATCTCATTTAAGCATTATATAATATTGCTCATACAAAGTACAGCAAAGTGTATCTCACCTTCTTTCCAGATTTCATAAAGTCTCTCCAGCTTGACACCTGATAAGCAAGCAGAAATGGGGATAAAACATCAAAAGCGAGTAGAATAGACTTACGTTCGAAGATAAATAAGATAGAGCGGAGATAGACAAGAAAAAAAGGAAGCAAAAAAGGTCTTTCAATTGGAGATGTGATATGCAAGTTCAGACACCCCCGGTGCTCCGACAGTAATCAAATATGGACAATAATAGGGATCCCAAGTTCTCTTCTAAATGTCATATACCAAGCTGAGGTGACAAGTGAATTGTCATTTCTAATTTATAAATCTATTTATAGAAAGTTTATTTTTAGTAAGACTAGATAAATTGTAATTTTAGCAATTCGAAAATTATCACGTCACTTAGTACAATAACTTTGATAGATTGCACGGGATCCTAACATTGTATTTTAGATATAAGATTGCTTCACTACAACTTGTATACAAAACTATGAAAGCTCAAATAGTCAAAGATAAGACCAAATACCATGGGATTAGAAGTCTCAGACAATTTAATTCAGTTTTCAATGTCATGTCATCGTAAAAGCAAACAAACAATTTACAACCTAACCGACTTGACTACAACTAATCAGCCTTTTATGACAAAAATATCAATGAGAAACCGTGATTATCGATACCTTAGCCAATGAGATTTAACTGTGGAGACACTAATTATGCCACGCATCATAAGGTTAGATACATAAAAAACCATTCTATGTTCTATGCTGAAATATAGACGACATTTAATTGGGAGGTCTAGAAACAAACCCTTTGTTCTCTTGTTCCTTCCCACTGTTCCTCATGCTCACGCTTTCTTTTCCACATCTCCTTGGTCTCTTCTTCATCCTTTTTCAATCTACCTTCCTCTTCTGATATCTAGATGCCAATGAAATCAAGTTGAAGAAAACATGAGTACTTAGAAAAATAGCCGAAGGAATGAACATAGCTGAGAGCTAAACATACCCTCATTTGCATTTTTCTCCTCCGCCATTCTTGTTCTGTTAATATTTCTCTAACCTTCAACTTCAGTTCTTGCTTGAACTCCTCTGACTGTTCATATTGTTGCTCGTATTTCCCCTGTAACAAGTTTAAAGTAAAATAATAAATCAATAGGTCTCTTACCAAACTTAGGATCTGGAAACACACCAAAAAAACATGCTTCTTCAGCAGGATTCTCACTCTCCCAAAGACGGGGAAAAAGAGTAAAATAAAAGAAAATAAACTGAGAGAAAGAGCAAAGGAGACTGAGAATCATGTGAAATCCGTAACAAATATAAAACAAATCAATCAATAAAGGAGGCAAAAGAAAGGAACCATGAGTAGGTAACATGAAGGGCAATCAAGTCAATGTAAATTACGACTGAATGAACACTTTATGCCACCATACCATCCCCTTCCGTACAGAATGCATTTATATACCGCCACATTTTAATTTATTTTTTCCCGACAACCTGATTAGTAAATCTCTATGTTGATGCCCAATCGAACTCCTAGAACAGGGGTCATGCTTCAATGTTCAGATGAATCATAAACCATCAAAAATCAATCACGATTGATGCAAATACCATATGTAAGCTAGATTTAAACTTCAAGATATAGGGCATAGAAACCCCTCGAAAAATTATACCATGGTAATCTATCATATTGAAGTCCATTTAAACCGAAACCATGAATGACATTTTACAAAACCACTAATGTAACTACCTAAATTTGTTTCTCGTAAAAATTGTTAGTCACAAGGCTCAAGATGGAAGGATATCTATACAAGTATACAAGCGACAAAAACATAAATGCATATACCTCTTCAACTAATGACTTAATTTTAGAAGCTGTATCTTTCTTCAGCCGCTTCTTTCTCTTCGCTCTGAGTTCATCTGAAGTCCAACAAAAATTAAAGGTAAGGTATTTTTCACATGATATGGCCATGGTAATAAAAGTAGCAACAAATTTAATATTTTGTTTATAAATGCCTTGTATTATTGGTTAATAAGGCATACGCTGATCTGCACAGTTAATAATTCAACAGAGAGAGTTACTCAAACAACTTGGAGGGGTTTTTTTTCTCCCTCAATGAAACTTTGGATTTCGTAACAGTAGGACCTGACAAAACAGCAGAATAAACAAACGAATAATTATACCGACCTTTTGCTGCATTGACTTGACTTAGAACATAATCTCTTTCTTGTTCATCGAGTAATAACTGTTGAGCTTTTGCCAAGGCTGCAAGAAACCAACTTCTCAGATTTGTATCCAATAAAAAACATTTTAACACAGAAAAACATATCTCTTTTAAATATAAATCAATTCAATCCTTTAGATTAATATTCATCCAATCAGCGACAAACAACCACAGTAACAGAAATCACACTTTCAGACGCTTTCGTTGACAACACAAAGAGAAGTGTTTGTTGTCAAAATGGAAACAAAAGCTAACAGGGACACAAGGAGACAGGTCTAACACAGCCTACATCCTCTGTCCTTTCCCATAAGATTGAAAAACAATACCCTTAGGCCCTAATGTACAATCAACGCAATAGAACAAAGGACCTCCTACCAACACCATCCACTGCATTCTTTAGTTTACTAATCCAGAATTTTATGTTTCTTGATGTAAAAATCTACATTTGTAAGAATGAGATACGAGAATATAAGCGTAAAGGTCAGTCCTATAAGGACACTGCAAATAGGCAAAAATATTATTATAAACAACAACTTTATTACAAAACTTTTCAAAAAAGCTGCTTCTAATAATCCAGACATGATCTGCTACCAGCAAGAAATCAAACTAAGATTTTTCCTGAATAAAAAAGAAAAAAAAAATTTGACATTGCCCAATCTTCACCATCTATTACTTCCCAAGTCCTAACCATGGGTTCCTTCTTTTTATCTTTTTTTTTTTTTAAAGAATAAAATAAAATCTTAAGCCTTTTTTACTTCTGCAAACCTAGAAGATCCATCCGAAGACTTTTGCCATGAAAATCCTGTCCCCTCCCTCTTCCCACTTTGAAAAGAAGAGATATTTTCCCACTACCGTAGCATTAGTGTAGAGCTACGCACCTGCAAATGCCTCCTTAGCCTGTGGATGCTTGCATTTGTCAGGGTGAACCAACAATGATAGCTACAAAACAAAAATGTTTCCATCAAATTATCAACAAATGAATAAATTATAAACCAGAAATCATCAACGTACGGGCAATTATAGTTCCAACTGCTGGAAGTAAATACCTTTCGATACTGCTTTTTCACTTCTTCCGGAGATGCATCAAATGATATGTTTAAATATTCAAAAGGATTCAACTTGAAGCATGATAGGATCCTGCAATTTTCAAAATATCAGAAAAAGGTTAAACAAAGACATGTCATACAAACATAATGACATCGACGGATATAAAATTAAACAAAAACAACACAAAGCAAGAACCCAAATAGCAAGACTTCACATAGCTAAGTGTTTAAAGGACCTCCATGATAAACAGAACCTTCCAATGAATCAGCCACCTAACGCGGGTCTTCAAGAACTAACGGTACAATTTAATTGATAAGATAAAAAGATAGGAAAAAGTTCCAAGAATTTTCTCTTCCACACCAAAAAAGTAAAAAAATTTATGTCAACGCAAAAAAGACCCAAATTGAGCTAAATGCCACTATTAATCATGCTTTCTTATCCTTCTGAAAAACAAAAAGGGACAAACAATATATATCTCTAAAGCTGCCGGCCATCTAGTTTAAAGGTAGGACTAGACAGGAAAATACATATAGACAAATCAATATGTTCTCGGCCGATATACTTGCTAATATTTTGTGAGTTATCCTCTCCCTCCCATGAAGAAATGAACCCAATAAGCCAATCATACTTTCCAAATCGTAAAACAACTTTACCATTGCTACCAGTTGCTCCAACAGGTTCACCAAAATCTGTGTTTCCACAGCCATTTCTGTATCATTAAACATACTAGACAGCAATAAATACAGTGATAGAACCATCATAGCTAACAACAGCCTAGTTTCATTTCTGTATTGTTTCCTCCATTGTATTGTCGATAATATATAGCATACATATATATACACACACACGTACGTACAAACATAGTTATTAAGTTGAGCTGTGCTGCAGATCATTCGTAAGTGCTTCATTTAACAGCTTAGCAAATTATTTTCCATTGCTATGTTTACTCCATCCAATGCCATTTTTGTCTAAATTTCGGAGTAAATGGGCTTATAGATGAGGTATTTTATTGGTGATTCGAATTCCTAACCGAAATTAAGTTCCTGATTTCGAAATTCGGCGCCTCAATTTCTTAACAAGGGGAACATAAATCCAACCTCAGACCTCCTGAATAAAAATTCCGATACACTGCACAATCCAGAGTTCTTTTACATGCCTTATGTACCAGTCAACCAACTAAATATCATAAACTTGTGAATCTTCCAATTACACAAGCATATTGAATTCCACGGAAAAAGAAAGATTAAAAAAAAAAAAAGGGCCGTCAAAATTCACCGTCCATGGAAATGCCAGGAAATACCCAGAATACGAAAAAATATGAAAAGTCCACCTGAAAACCCTAGTTGCCCATCAATTAACACCAGAAGCTAACCCCAAATAGCAGAATTAACCAAATAAATTATACAAATACGTAAGTTAACACACACACACACACACATATATATATATATAGAGAGAGAGATACCTGAGGACTTCGTTGTCTCTCTCTACTTCGCTTACTTCGGCGAAGAAGCTCTTGAGAAGCAAATCATCGGAGGCTGTCTCGCCCATGGCGATCCTGGTGGGATTGAGATAGAGAGAGAAATTGGTCGTTCAAGAGCGTGTTCTCTGTGTTTGTTTGTTTGTTTGTTTGATTTCTGAGAAGAGAAGAGAGCGAGTCAGCCAGGCGACTCGCCCGAGTTGTCCGGGTGAAAGGGGTTCTGTAAATCTGCAGGGCTTCTTTGCAGACTCGGAAGGAAAAACTGAAAAACTGCTTGGGCTGGAAGTGTTGGGCTGGCCTTTCTCAAAGGCGGTTTGAGAGGAAGTGTAATGTGAAAATTTAAGCCCTAATTAAAGAATTAAACCAATCTATTTAATCCAATCCAATCCAATCCAATCCGATCCGATCCGATAAGCCTTTGTTTTAGATAACTTTTGTTTCGGAGAACTTTTCCAAATAACTACATTTTTTTTATCTATTGATCAATATAACACAAATTTTTAATACTTAATCAATATGACATAAATTTTAGTTAACTATAATTTAATTTTGTATCATATTACTCTAGTATTAATTTTTTTTATGTCATGTTGATATAATGGTTTTTAAATTTGTATTATTTAGGTGCTTGTTCCTTAATTTAGTGGAGAAAATTATCTCAATAACCACTTTTTTCATCTATTGACAACATATACAAATTCTCAATTCTTCATCAACTTGTCATAAATTTTAGTTAACTTTAATTTAAATTTGTATCATATTAATGTAGTGTTAATTTTTTATCATATTAATAAAATAATTTCTAAATTTATATCATTAAGATGATTTCCTCTAATTACTGACTATTGGACCCTCTCTACAATTAACTTTAATTTTTTTTTTTGGATAATGTCAATTGTAGAAAGGGAGAACAAGGGAAATAGGCCAAAAGAGAGTAATAAAATCAATGGTGTATATATATATTTTTTGCATGATGATCTTTGATTGGATTGAATGCAAATATAATGAAAAAAAGAAAAGGAAAAAAAAAAAAAAGGATTATATCCAATGAAAACTCCTTTAAAAATAAGACGGATTATATCCAACCATGGAGCTTGGTTTGTGTGAAACCCCATACAATGAGTTGGAACGCTTTGTCGTTTCACTTATTTTTACGTTTCTTGTTTTTTTTTTTTTCCTTTGCTATTCTTGAGCATACTCGTCTGTTGTTCTCCTTTATGTGTCGGTTATTAGTAGTTGTTAGGACAGCAAGCATTCTTTATTTTTAGCTTGTAAGTCAAATCTAATGCTATTTTTAGCTTGTAAATCAAGTCTAATGCTATGTTTGGCATGGTGAAAAAGAGGAGGGAAGGAAGTGAGGGGAGAGATTATTAGATAGAAATATTAGACTAGTTTATTTGAGGGGAAGGAAGAGCAAAGGGAAAAGAAAATTGAGTGCAAAAAAATATAGTGTAACTCACAAATTTAATCTCTCAAAAAGTGAGAGAAAAATTAGAATCCAGCTAAAATTGTTTTTTTTTTTTTTTTTTTTTTTTCGGTCCTTACTTGTAAGTAAAATAATATATATATAGATAATTAAAATAGTAATCATATAACTTTTTTTTTTATTTTATCTAATTTAATAATACCAAAAAACATAAAGGAAAAACAAAATCTCTCATCTCTTTTTTTTTTTTTCACTTCTATTTTCCCTTTCCCTCTTGTTTTCTTTCGATCTTACCAAAATCTTTCCTGTTGGTGTTAATAAGCTGTCAATTGATGCTTGTCTAGTTGTTAAGAGTGATATAGGATAAGAAAGAAACCTATTCTCAGATCTTAAAAACAACTAGTTGTTGTTGTTATAAATTTTACATAGTGAAATTGAGGTTTAGGGTTCAAGTTTTCCGGTTTCAAAATTCTAAAGTATACATGTTAGTTTTTTTTTTTTTTTTTTTTTTTTTTTGTTACTCGTTGTTCTTTCGAACCATTTAAAAATAAAATAAAATAAAGTATATGTAGTTTATAGTTGGTGAAATTGTGCGTTGTCATCTTTAGATTGGATATTTTGCGCACAACTTATTTTTTCTTTTTCATTTTCGTGTTATATATTTTAACAAACATTACATGAGTGATGAGATCAAATGCATAGACTAGTAGATTTTAGTTGGAGTCCACATCAATTTATAACCATCTATTTTTGTAAAAGAGATGGAAAATAGAGAGAGAGAGAGAGAGAGAGAGAGAGAGAGAATAAAGTACCGAAGGTTAGAAAAATGAAAAGAAATAAAAGATTTTTTTTTTCTTTAAATTTTTTGGTAGAGCCAAAAAAAAAAAAGTGGAAATAATGTTTAAGATAGCTTGTATACTTTTTTTTTTTTTGGCAAGATTTTATTTTCTCTTTTCTTTCCAAAATTGGAAGGACAAAATAATGAGGGACTTTCTTTATTCTATATCTGTTTTCTTTTTTCCCCTTAATTCCTCTCAACCAAATTACCTGGTTGTCTTTTTTTTTTTTTTTTTTTTTTCCTTCCCCCTCCAAAATCCCTCAAATTATTTCTCTCTCCTTTTCACTCTACAAAAAAGAGTGCCCACACGTGATTTGCATGCGAGACAAGATCATGTGTTGAGATTACAAATCTTTTTTTTTTTTTTTTTAATTTGGAACCTTGTCAACATTGAAAATTGACACAAGATGTAGACAAAGAGTGTAATATTTCACCATACAAATATTAATCTAAAGCCATGGGGTCTACCATATGCTAATATAATTTTGTTGCAACTTTAAATGAAGGAATGATGCAGATGAAATAGCTTCTATTACGCGGACATCTTGTATTGTTTTAAGTAATAAATATCAAATATATATATATATATATATCCATATATCATATTATATCGTACCCATTAACCCACGTAAAAGGAGGAACATCACAAATCAAGAGTGGATTATGTTGTCCCCCCCAAATAAAGGCCCTGTCACTGCAGACATAACCCATAGATGAAATCTCATTGGCTATACGTACCAAATTACAAAAAAATCAATCAAAAGTTTCACAAAAAAAAACCTTTTATACACACACACACACACGCGCGCGCGCGCAGCATAAATGTATCATATATTGCACAGACAGACAAAACAGTCCCACTTGGTCAAAGATGACACTATATATATATATATACATGAACTTTGTTATGGCTACGAATAGAAAAGACTAGTAATTATATTAATGAAATTATTATACATGACGTTAAGTTATAATGATCTCTCTTTTCACTTTGATTTTCTAAATCAAGTGAATCCTCTTCTCCTCTTTTCCCCTTATTTTTTTTTTCCTTTATTTGACTAAACAAAGCCTTAGAAATTAAAAAAAAAAAAAAGGACAACACAAGAGACGGGGAGGGAAGTAACATAGTACTAATTGAAATGATCATATATCTTATATATGAAAAATATAATTATGTAAAAATATGTGTTATGAAGAAATTAGGATGATCAAATTCAGGAAGTGACAATGCAATGGGGCTCCCAGAACAGAGTCCTTCTCGGTTCCTTGCAGCCCTTCAACAATGGCACCAAGTAATCCCCTTTGTTCCCTCTCAAAACGACCACTTGTAGCTTCCGATGATCACCAAGGGGCCTGTCGTTTGTCGTTTGGTTATTAGACACAATTAGTTTGTTGTCGTTTATGGACATGTTAGTGGTACTAATCTTGATACCCGCTGCCGCCGTTGCCATAGGCTTGGCCCGTCGCCAGAAGTACTCGTAAGCGTTGAAAGAGGCCGCAGTGGTGGCGGGAGCCTTCGGGACAGCCTGCGGAAGCCGATCGACGCGCCGTGGCCGAGGGGGCAGCGACTGCGCTATAACCGCCGGTGTTGGCTGCTCCTCCTCCTCCACCTCTTCTTCTTCTTCTTCTTCTTCTTCTTCGAGCTTGTTAGGCCAAGCTGTGGAGGAAATGTTCCGGTTCGGTAACCCGATCGGTTTGTTCATCATTAGGGCTAACCTGTGGAAATTTATCGGCCTTGTGGACAGTAGTTTTGGTAATGCTTCTTCTTCCTCTGTTTCCATTTCAATTCTCTTCACCCCATAATTTTCTTTCTCATCAAACACTTGTTCAAAGTCCTCCTCCTCCTCTTCTTCATTCTCTTCCTCAAAGTCCTCAAACTCTTCCGCTTCTTCCTTGTTCTCCTCCTCAATGGTGGGAGCTGCAGCATCATCATCAGAAACATAAGAACTTTTGACAAACGTGAGGACAAGGCGGCCATCTCGACGCTGAGCCGCGAAGTTCTTCGGCGACGCCAAGGAGACGGCTTCCATAACGAGGCGTCCGTTGTCGCGGCGGGTTCGCATGTGAAGCGTCGGCGAGCCATCGTTGCGTGAGAGCGACGGGAGCGGCGGAGGGAACGACCGGGTGACAGAGTTTCTTCCCCCGGTGTAGTTAAACTTCACCGGTCTGTACTCTTCTTGATCTCGGTCAAATAGTACTTGTTTCTCTTCTAGTTGCTCTTCTTCTTCTTCTTCTTTCTGGTCGGCTTCGGCGTCACTGCTGGACTCCGAAGACTGGTACGAGGAGAACCCGTCGGAGCCGGTCTCGGAGCCAAGAGATTCCGTGCAAATCTGGAGGCTCTTTTCGCTGAGAGAGCTGGTTGATCTCTTCACAAGAGGGTGGATATAAGGAGGAGGGAGTGATTTGGAGGACTCAATACCATTTTCCTTTTGAGATATTATTGAGCTCCAAATATCAAAGTCTCCAGACAATTTCTCGTTCTCACTCTTCTTCTTCTTCTTTTCTTCTTGGATGGCGTTCCATATATCGAACTGTCCGGGACGATTCATGTCTTCCTCTTCCTCTTCTTCTTCTTCTACTTCTTCTTCCTCGTCGGAGGAGCTGAAAGAGTTGAGAGCAGGAAGAGACAGCTCTTCGGAGGAAGCAATCTTCTTCATCGGAGAGAAGAAGCCGTTCTCTGCCAGCCATTTCTTCGACGACATGTCGGCAGAGAGCGTCCGCCGAAGACCGGCTCTGCCTCTCTCGCCGTCGTCGGAGCCAAGAATGGCCACCACTATGCCCTGCTTTTCCGCGGCAGCGGTGGCGGGCCGAGAAGTATCTAGCGTCATCATTTCTTCCTCGACGATCTTCATGAACGACGGCGATGATCGGAGGCTCCTGCTCAGAGTACCAGACATGTTTAAATATTTTTTTTTAATTAATTTTCTTTTTTCTTACTTCGTTACAAGTTTTAGCTGCAAAGGTA
Organism: Ficus hirta; assembly: GCA_038430175.1. Classification (NCBI taxonomy): domain Eukaryota; kingdom Viridiplantae; phylum Streptophyta; class Magnoliopsida; order Rosales; family Moraceae; genus Ficus; species Ficus hirta. The sequence continues at coordinate 5,126,078 of CM076590.1, forward strand.
AAAAAACAGACGAAACTAATCAGCAAATTAGAAACCCAATAGACCAACTTGAATGCCAAAACATGTATATTGAAAGAATTTTCGAGAAGTCTGATAATCATTAGAACGTACCTTGGAGAAAGCAACAGCATCCAACAGAGGTCTGGCCGAGGACAGACCACTGGGGTTGCGAGTTGCAGATAATATATATAGATGTGTGTGTGTGTGTGTATATTATTGGAAGGAGGTGAAATGAAGATGAAGATTGAGAAATGAAGTTGATGTTTGAGGAGAGAAGGGTATGGGTGTGGCTAATTGATGGCAAAGAAAGGAGGGGGGAATGTGGGTATTTGTAGGAACCCAAAAGGGAACCATGTTCATGGGACCCGCCTACGCCACCATGAAAAAGACCTCTTGTTGCCCTTACCCTTACCCTTTTTAATTTTTATTTTTATTTCTTTTATCGAAAATAATTTTCTTTTTTTCTCGTTCGTCCGAAAAGTAGAAGATAAAGTTGTCATTTGTTTCGTGAATTTGAACCACAATTCAAATTTGAATTTAATCGAAACTTCATGTACAATTATATAAACAAAATGCGACTCAAAACATATGGCATTTTTTTTATTTTTTTCCTGAGAAACCCACTCAACGAGGAGGGTATCGTCTCAGCCCCACTAAAGATGTGAATATTAAGAATACATGGGTGTATGTTCGAGGTACTCTTCATCGAATACTAAATTGATAGTAAACAAGTTTTCACATTTGAGACCTACAAGAAAATTATTCAGCACTCGAACTGTTAATCACTAACCCATCCTGGTAATTCATTGTTTTCGTTTGGAGAGGACAGCCTTATCTAATTTTCATGAGCTGCCTCCTACATATCTTCCTCTAAACCTTACTTATACTTTAATTAGCAAATTTTAAGCCGAATCTTTTAGGCATGCGTATTGCATGTGTTATGCACACATTTGAATTTTATTCAAATTCTTTTTTGTCTTATATTCTATTCTATTGGGTAGTAATATATATGTTTTGGAAATTTCTGTTTGCGCCCTTGAACTCTTATGTCTGTATTTTTGCGTCATCAATATCTATACGTGCTTTATACCATCTTTTAGATAATCTCACTTTACAGCACCTTCCATCCCATATTTACTGTATTAGATTAGATAACATAGATGGAAAATAGTTAACGACTTAGACGGAAAGTTATTTTAATTATTTCTTGATTTATCCTTTTGTTTTTAGAAACTATATGTATACTTTCAATTTTTTTCAATTTCATCCCTGCATACTTTGTGAATGACAAAAAAAGGGACAAAACATAGGTCACGAACAAATATTTTATACATATAACAAGCATTAAAAATCCTAAAAAAAAAAAAAACATAAAATTCAACAAAAGATCTTCAATTTCATGTTTGTAAAATGTTTAAAATATTTTCAGAATTTTTTCGCAAGAAAAAAATATTTTTCAGAAGTAAACTCTGTGTAATTAATATTTCTTCATCTTTTTCATTTGTTTTTTGGTCCACAAAACGTGAGAGGGATAAAATTGAAATAAGTGTTTCAAATTTAAAAAGTACCTTTGTAATTTTTAAAACTAGAAGGATAAAAATTGAAAAATAAATTTGGCAAAAAAATTTTGAAAAGACAATTAAAACTGAATGGTAGATCATGTTAACTCTTCTCATATTTAATTGGCATAAGTTAAATTTCATAATTTAAAGATCTATCATGTTTGAGCAGCAGAGGTATCGGTGCTGCTCTTTAAAACACACACACACACACACACACACACACATATATATATATATATATAGAGAGAGAGAGAGAGAGAGAGAGAGAGAGAGAGAGAGAGAGCGTAATAAACGGAGTAAGTTCTGTTTCTTCAAAATATTCTTCCTTTTCCGCTTTTCAAGAGATTTCTTTTGCCGACCACCATTTTAGTACTATTGCTTGACTTATACATATGTTGAAAGTCACACTCTCCAAAAGTGCTTAAAGTAATTTTATGAGACACCAAAGCTACTTTACATATATGCATATCAAAGTTGTAAAGATCTATAACCTAATGGTAATTTTACACCTAACTCTATTAAAAGATGAACAGTTCAAATCTCTCCACCATCAAGTTAAAAAAAAGAAAAAAAAAAACTGCAAAGATCTGCAATACTATTTTGTGCTTAAAAAAAAAACTACTAACCCCTCACATTTGAATTCAGAATTCAGTACATTAAAAACAATTCACACACCCACTAAACACCAATTAAACTAGCCTCAATTGGCTATCTGAGCTCCAAAAATGGTTTAAAAATACAATAATAACAAGCAAGTACTAACCACAAATTACAACTAAAATTAATAATAAGATTTTGGTGGACAAAAGAAATAAGATTAAATTTTAAGATTTTTCTCTCAACTTAGAGACGATGTGCTCACCTAAAACTTACCAAAAAAAAAAAAAATGCACCTTATTCCATACAAACTTAGGAGGGAACTAAGTTGGTTTTTTATAAAAAATAAAGATCAATTTCAATTTTGTCTATGAGTAATAGCACTTGTCTCACCGACAAAATCACAGATTGTACAATGTTGAATGAAAGTGACATGTGAGCTGCATGCGACCCTCACATGTCACTTTTTAATGGTAAAGCTAGGGGTTATTATTTTGCTTCAAACTGTGCTCGGATCTTTCCTTGACATTGATAAGAAAGCGATTCAAGTTCTTCCACGTCGAGATCATAAGCTAGCTGGTCGATCTTGACGGATCTCATTTCAAATCCTGTCTAAAACCCTAACCATCAGCTCCACAATATTAATGCTTCTAGATCCCATTGATAACATTTTTGAGAAAGAAGTCATCAGCTAGGAATTTCCTGTTCTCATCAAACTCCATCATGAATTAGCAAATCGACAATCTTCGATAAATAACACGTGTGAGTTACGTGCAAGTTTCCATCTGATTTTAGTAATTCTACAATATCATCAAGAACATTTTGTAGCAAACAGAATCCTCCTCTTTGGTTAGTTCAGCATGAGTGGCAAGCGCAAAGCCTTTCGAAAAACTGTGGCGCAAAATCTTTGTCAAATTTGTGCCCTAATATTCTTCTAGTAATGAGGGTATGCATCAGAGTATCCATGTTATATAAGATTTTGGAAATGAAAATAGAAAGGGATGATTTCTTCACCATTTAGATCGAGGATTAAGGATAACATTTTTTGAAGTTTAACAAGCATCATAAATAAACATGTTTCATTGAAAATTTTGAGGAAATCCGAAAGGTTCACATTTAAATTTTTAAATTTTGTAAGTTTGGAGAGGTAATTTGAAGTTCGAATGCACATCGCAGCACGTGCCTAAATATTGAGAGAATTGTTTTTGAAATTTATGCCAGAATTATAATTGAAACAGTATCATTAAAATTATATATATGTTGTTGCTAGCTATATCTTGAATACATTATTTATTTTTTTCGACAGTATATTTCTTAGCTGGGTCAACCATCTTCTACAACGTAAACTCATACATTTATGGGCAAAAATAAGAATAAAAATATTTACATATATATAGATAAAAAAATCCCTTTAATTTTAATGTTTACTTAGCTTATACATATAAAAGAAATAAAAAAAATCTAATTAGTTAAAAATATACAATTTAAAAAAGTTTTTATTAATAAAAAATATAGCATTATGTGTTTCTTTCTTTATTGTTTTTTTTTTTTCCTAAATTATGTATTTATTAAATAAGGGCCAAGTCTAGAACACAAAAATTCAAGAATCACCAATATTCTAATTTGAACAAGCACGAAACAACATAAAAGTATTTGACAAAATAGATATATGAGAAACTTTTAAGGACAAAGGAAAAGAAAAACTCAAGAATTAGTTTTTTGAGAAAGAATTTGACAGAGAGTTTTTTTAGGGTTAATAAAAGTGATATTAAATTTAACAAAAAAAAAATGGGGGTGTGTTTTCTATTCCTTTTTAAAAATGCCATTACTATTTATAGTTAATGTGGATAATATTCTATTTTAGTTCTTGAATAAAAATAGTGTTTCTGTTTTTAATAATTAATGTGGGGCATATGTGAATATGTATTTAAATAGGTTTTAACGTAATTTTATTACAACAATAAAGACAAATTATTACGAGTTAATCTGGGTATATCTATATATTTATTGGATGCAAATAGAAATATTCCAAATTTTAACATGCAATTAATTAAGACCTCAGAACAAGCAAGTGAGCCCAAAGACCGCATAACAATCAACTTTTTCTTATCTAAATGTATTTGACATAAATTTACAAATAACCCTTTAAAAAGTTAAAATTTCATTTAATTCTTTGGAGTATTAGAAATTTGTACTTATTAGCCCTCCGGATAATTTATAATTTAAATGGAAGCAGTTGGATGTGCACCATGGCCCACCAGAGTCTCACTCACAGGAAAACAGACAACTGTATACCTATTTTATATTAGTAAATTCATATTACTAATTAGGAAAGGAAGATTGCCAAAAAGCGTCTAGCTGATTGGATGAAAATGGCTTAAGGAGGAAGCAAATGAATCACTTTCAGATTGGACCAACATGATTGGGCGGCCAGAAACCCATGAGCTCACTATAAAGACAAGAGAATCCGTCTTATTCATAATAAACATTATATATTTGTTCATATATATATATATATATTATCGTATACAGAAAACTAATTTACTGCGTCAATCTAAAAAGAATAATATAAGTGGAAGCAATCGATGCCATCACATCTAAATTTTGTTAACCTTTTTCCTCTTCACCATCTCTCTCTCTCTCTCTCTCTATATATATATATATATATATATATATATATTTGGTGTGCAATACTGTGTAGAAAAGTCATGTGGCTTGTACGTAGATGAAGAAACCAACAATATACGCCCACCACTAGGTTATATATACCTTCTAAAAGGTAGTGATGTTGATCAATATAAACCTCATATATTTTTGTGTGTATGTGTATGTGTTTACATATATATACATATGGAAAACCTTGATGCCCCTTGTCTGCCTATAAAGCAAAACCACTCCCTGCACAGCCCATTTATAGGAACTATATATATATATATATAGCCTTTGTTCTAATTTTTGTTCACTTTTAATTTCTTCCAACCAGACTTGCACTACGACTAGTGCTCACCAAAAACATAAACTTGGTATTAAGCCTATTAAAAAAAAAAAAAAAAAAGATTACGCATTTATGCGGAGGTGTGGCTCAATATTATTCTTATGATGAATTCTGTCCCAAAATATATCTACTCTTTCATTAGTTAAATATATATATATATATATATATGTATATATATATAAGAACAATCAGAATGAAATTACAACAAAAAAGTATTTACGTAAGGTAAAGTGGAATATGAGTAAGTTGAAACTAGTGGAGATGGCGTTGGTAAACACTATCTACAAAAATCGAAAAGTAGTATTCCTTTCTCACGTGTATAATTTTTTTTTTTTTTTGAAGGAGAGTATATAATTTTGATAACACGCGTGCATGCATGGCGTTTCGTGACATCGAAAAAAATAAATTTATTAATAGAAAATGCTTATAGAGTTTTATTCCTTTGTAATTGTTTTACTTAGGTTAAATTTTAAATAACAAAAATTAGATGTGACAGGATATTTTAGTATATAATAATTAATCACCAGACTACGACAAAGCATCTATATATATATATATATATATAGAGACTTTTTTGTAAAAACATTTTTAAGCTTGAAAGTTGGAATCTAAAGGAAAGCAATATTTTTTAGAACGAACTAGAGAAGATTCTTTTGGGGGAGTTTTTTTATTATTTTAATTTTTTTAAATTAAAGCTTTATATATACAGCAAACTAAAGACAAGAAATAGTAAAGAAAAAGTCATTAATAATAAATAGATAATTAAAACTAAACCCTAAAGCAGTGGTTGTGATGTTGACGCTTATAATAAGGTGTCACTCCAAGGGAATTTTTTTTTTTTAAAAATTTTCCTCCTTAAACAATTTTAAAGAAAAAAATAGTTAAACAAATAAACGGAATGTTTGAACAGATAAGATGAAATGAGCGACACTTCATAGGACAATTTGCTTAATCATGGAATCTTAGAGGGCGAATGAGAAAGCTAATGCATGCAAACATAAGATTAATTTAAGTTTTGGGGTACTTTTTTTTCCTAGCTAATAGCTATATATGCTTTTTTTTTTTTTTAGGAATTTTTAATCGACATCTTCAGTGCTGTATATTAATTTTCCAATAGGTATTTTTATTTTTAACTATTTTATGAAAAATGCTATTTAGTTCTTTCTAACATTTTGAAATTATATTTTGGAATTTATATATATATGTGGAGAAAACTTGAACTAGTCAAAACTAATGGCCACTATGAAGGGATTCAAAATGAGAAGAGAATAAAAGTACTTACTATCTGCCTCGATTTGGCATGTGGTTGTTAAAAAGAAAAAAGAAAGAAAGAAAAAAAAAATTTATAGCATATCATGTAATAATTAAAATCAAACCAAGGTCAATACCATACGTATTGTCTCCACTATCGAAAAGAAATTTAAGATTATACTAGCGGTTAGGTCAACCGGCTCTCTAATTGGCTTACTTTACCCACACAAAGATAATTTAACACATAAAAATGATTTAAAGACGAATATACTCGTTATAATACTAGATAATTATAAGAATAATAATAAAATTAAAAAAATTAACTTCATTACGTTTCTTTTTAGATCAATATTCCGATGAGGTGCATGGATCAATTCGGGGTTGACTTGTGTCAGTCTAAAATTAATCTCCATCGGAATCAGAATCTTATCAACCTTTAAGTATTGTTTAACATTAATCCAAGAAAATTAGTAGTAACATTCGTACCCTATAATAGGCTATGTAATATTAATTTATTTATGTTCTACTCTTTAGTATTCCCCGAGTACTTGAATAAAATAAAGGACAGAATAGTTTATCATTGCCACGTAAATTGAGCTTAAATTTTTGTTCTTTTGGAAGGGCTTAAGGGGCAAATAGTGCCAAAACACATGGATTAAATAAAACGCTACGTACAGGTTTGTTTAACATTAAACGTGATTCCGTCATCCTACAAGATTAATTTATTATTTTAATTAATAGGGGATTATTTTAATTAATAGGGTAGGAGGCATAAAGGAATTGCATTAGGGCATCATTAGTGGGGGGACCTAAGTTGGACATCATTATAGGTTCATTGACCATTTAAATCGAACTTTTTGTTTCAATTTTTCTTTTTAAAACATGTTATGAAATTGCTCACAGTTTGACCTACATTTCAATCATGCTATTTAGGTTAGGGATGGCCGAGCCCTAGAAAATTATATTTATGGCCATTATTAGAAAAATTACTTTTTGTCTAATTATAATTCTCCTACAATTAAATTTAAACAAAATTGGAAAAAAAAAAAAAAAAAAACTGATGACATGAACTGTATTTTTGCTCTATTAATTAATTGGTACCATACTACTTTAGTTATCAATTTAACTTTTTTAATGGTATGGACTATGGTGTATGTACTAGAAGGATTTCTCCATATCGCGTTGTAAGTTTTTAATATATGAATAATAATCGCAAATCAAATTATTAACAAAGTGAATCTAACAACTAAAATAATATTATATCTATTGTACTAGGATAAAAAAAATAAATTCATGAAATAAGTTTCTTATGGGTAGGTACTATTGTTTTAGTTATTGGATCTATTTTTTAACCATTTGATCTAGACTAAAAGTAATGATTCATGTAAAGTTGTAAATTTTAAATATGTATATTCATACATATCATACCCAATAAAATAATTCTAATGATTAATTAGAATAAAAATACATACTGATAAAATGAAAATACAGTTCTTATCAACAATTTTGCTCTGTAACAAAATATCGTCATGATTTCCTTTAAAAAAAATAAGAGAATAAGAGACAAACTTTTGTTAGCGTCGACATTCCATTAAGATCATCATGCAATGAGAGTTATATATAGTGGCTGAGTCCGCTTTAAAATTCTAACTAGCTAAAAAGAAAGTAAACTTGAGAGTAGTGAAATAAAGCAAAATAGGCATGAATCGAACTTCTAACTTTAAAGCAACTTCACTACTTAAAAAGCTCCCAGAATATAAATATATATACACACACGAGAATTTTTTTATCTGGTATTGTCGGATTGCCAGATGGAAAAGTTCTTCGTCTCTCTCTATCTCTCTCTCTCTAACAGTTATACTGCTTTCTCCTCCGGATTGTGCCGATCTCTTGTGTGGATTATATTGCCGGACGGAATGACTGCTGGGTGAGAGATATTATATATATATATATATATATATACTGCACAAAAAAAGTCCCTGTACAAAAGTGTGTTATCACGATATTTCAAAATCATATTTCAAAACAATCGTTAAGGGTTGACTTTAACAATAATTTTTAAGAATGTGTCAGAACAAGATTAAAATTGCCACATAACAAAGTGGGACAAAATAATTTCACTTTTTCGCATGTAATGATCTAATTCAACTAGTTTAGATTTTTTTGCTATAGTTTACATATTATATAATAGCTTAGATTTTCAAAGAAATGGTAACGTTATACAAATATTAATTTGTCAATAAGTTTTCAGAGGCTACCTATAATCTAGCAATTAGATTGATGGAAATAAAACTTATTTGTTCACCCACGGCACGTGTTTAGCAATTTCGTTTTAGGGTTAATATCAAAATAGGTCTCCGAAAATAATATTTAATTCTACTTTGGTTCATGACATTTAAAACATCTCAAAACTGACCCACTACTATATTAGTGTGTGTAATCCTTCTCTTAGTTGCCTATTAAAATTTGACAAAAAGCAACATAAGTTAAATGTGTTACTACATTAGTTCATGACATTTAAAACGTCTCAAAACTAACCCACTATTATATTAGCTAGTGTGTGTCAATCCTTCTTTTAGTTGCCTATTAAAATTTGACGAAAAGCAACATGGGTCGAGTCTGTTACGCATTTGTGTTACTAAAGTAGATTGTAAATGCCCTTTAGTGCTATGAGATTTAAAGGGAAGACTAGATGAATGTACCAATCAGAACTTGATTTAATCAGTTGATTGACCCTTAAAGCCACTAAAATGTTCGTTTTACCCTTATTTAAAAGGGCACATGTGTGGTAAATAATCTAATTTGTGTAGATTTTAATGCAGATGGACTAACTTTGTCATTCTAAGATAGATTAGAGTCAATTTTGAGAAGTCCTAAATGTCAAGTGTCAAAGTGTAGTTTGGTTTAAAGTTCAGGGTTCAATTTTATTGAACTTAATTCTTTTTTGTTTTGTTTTTTTAAAGAAAAATACTTGTTTTTATTCTTTTGACTTTGTAAGAAAAGGTCAGTGTAATTATGAAGTAGATTGTACCCTACTACATTATTGCTAAAATAATCCAATGATTATGCTCCTTCACAATGAGCTTTTACTTTATTTAACGTACGGCCATCCTTCTTATTGGGAAAGGGCAAAAAAAAAAAAAAAAAAGAAATTAAACTAAGAATGATATAATACTTGGCATACGTGTAGCATGGAGCTTTTAATATTACATTGTTTAATCAAACATTTTTTTAGCAATTACATCAAAACACAGTATGTACTTTTGACTGGAATGTAGTCTGCAGATGCTAAATCATAAATTAAAAATAAATAATAGAAATTTCTGACGTGTATACCAAAAAGTAAAAAAAAAAAAAAAAAAATCCTTCAATGATTGAAATTCTGTTGACTCGTCGAGTACCTTTTAACTTCTAGATTTTTCTTGTTGCAATGATTTATGGAGAAGTTTAAAACAAATTCATGAAAAACTAAAAAATTCCGAACTTTGAACTTTAGAGAGGTTGTGTGAAGTTGCCCTTCAATTAGTTCTATACTTCTACATTGCACCCACCAAAAAAAAAAAAAAAAAATCGTATTTGTCTTTTATTAAAAAAAGAAAAAAAAAGTGTCACCACACGTGCCAAACTAGACAGTAAATTCTAGGAGAAAAAAAATCTACAACTAACTAATAATTAACTGTAAGTAATAATAGAAACATGGTATGTAAAGAATACTCTCTACATCATTTTGCATTCTCTCTACTTGCAATCATCAGAATACATTATTGTTTAATGATTGTCTTTGAACAATAAGGCTTCAAAATGATTTTATGATGTATTAATGTGTTTTGTTTAGATCTCCGTTTTAAATTCACCTCTATATTGAAAATTTAAATTTTTATAAAAGAAAATACAGTAAAAAAAAAGTTTTTAATCTTTCTAAATTTCGAATATAATTTCGAGTTTTTTGCATTGTAGTTCACTCTTAACTTTGTTGTGATTTGTGTTTTCGTCCTTAATTTTTCTTTATCATTTAGTCCTCTAAGTAGTTAAATCTACAAAATTGTAGCAACAAATTCGGATCATTATGAGAGGTTAAACTTGAAACAGATAATTGTGAATTTTATATTAGTACATGTGTCCCTTAAATTCTTGTAGTTTGGAATTTTTGTCCTTGTGGGGGTTTTTTTTTTTTATTTAAAACAAAACTAAATCTGAAATAGTCACTGAATTCCCTTAAATTCGAGATCCCCATTAATATAATTCAAATTAATTTCTACTCTTACAAATTTAGGAACCTAATTACGAAAAGAAAGTTTCTCTTCAAAATTTCCTTATGTATGGATTAATGAGACCCCTGATATAGTCTCTAGTGTTGCTTTCTTGATTGCCAATCTTCAATAAAACAGTATTTTATTTTCAAAAAAAAAAAAAAAAACAGAGATGAAAGTGCTAAATCATTAAAAAATAATAATGATAATTAGGAAGTACAAATTTGATATATACATTCCTATCAAAAACTCTTTCAATCAACTGGTCAAGTGGTCAACAGATTTGTTCTTACCGAACAATATGTACATTGTACAATTACATATAGGGTGGTTTTGTTGGCACACAAACTTTTCACAGCATAGTCTTAAATTAAAAATTAAATATTGTTCCACTGCTTTAAATCTATTTTCATACCCTATTTTAATTTTTTTTTCTTTGATTTGTCCATTTTATATCTTTTTCTCTCTTGTTGTTTTTATTAATTTTTTATTTGAAACTTTAGACATATAGTATTTTTTTTTTAATAGATAAACAGATTATTCATAAGTATATTTATATTTAATTTTTAATTTTTAAAATAAATATATATGCTATTACATTTACAAACTTAGAATTTTAAAATTAAAAGTTTGCAAAAAACAAAAGGGGGCAAGCAACAAATTTTTTCATACTATTCTTAAAAATTTACAATGTTATATATGGGACGGAATCCTTGCAACTGTAAATGCATAGTTAATGCTTAATTTAGAACTTCTATTCTTGGACTACAAAGGATATATGTATTCAATAGAGGGGTGAGGAGAGTTAAGAGATTTGTATCAACAAAAACACCGTTACATATATAACTTTAGTTGATAATTATTATTTTAGTATTAAATTACCATTTTAAAATTTATGATTAAGAATAGTTTTATGGGTATTATAAATTCTTAACATGGACAATCACATATAAGATGGTTGAAAAGTGGATCCAATGAATAAAACATAAAATTTTAACCTTGTTTTCAATTAGGATAAAATGCAATAGACGTAGGTCAATTCGACTACAAAATTTGAGTCACATGCAAGTTAAATCCAAAGTTAAATCCCTAAGCATATGGCAGACCTTTGGTTGAGCACCAAACGTGACAAAATCAAGGAATGATGCTATTTGTACTAGAATAAAAATTGCTTTATTAATCGGGATTTAATTTAACAAATAGAAATGAGCCACGTATTTAGGTGGACAAAAGGTCTCCGGAATGAGGCTCACAGACAGCTATGCTTTTTCACTAATAAAAAAATGTCATAAAAAGGGAGACCAAGCGTTTTGGAAAAGAGAGCATATGGTTCTGTCGGTGATTCCCACTTGCACTCGGAACATATATAATTTAACGGTGAAAATATATTATTGGATAATAAATATATATATATATATATATATATGTTGGATATATCTACTAGGAGTTGATATATGTACACACAGACACATATATGTACATATGTGTATATATATATATATATATATGTAAATATATGCAAACCTTGGACCACAAATTATATTAAGCGTACTAATTGGTATCCCCGTACGTATTTCAAGAAAATGATGTATTTGGATCGTTTTGTTTTCTCACCACGTCTTAGGTTTAGGAAGGAACTCTTTTACATTGCAAAATAAAAAGAACAAAAAAAAAAAAAAAAAGAAAAAGAAACTATTTACACTCATGTTTTATGAAGGAAGACTTTTATATATTGAACAGATTTTTGGCAAACAAGTTGGTAATATTTGTCTTCCTGATTAAAAAGTTTAAACCGGCTGTTAATGGAATGATATAATTAGTGATTTTTTTTAAGGTAAAAAAATTACTATGTATACCCTATAAAGTCAGTGGTTGTATGCATTGAAAGAGATAATTTTTATTGTATTAAAAATGAAGTTATTAGACAGAATTATCAAAGCCTGAATATTTATTTCGTCAACTATTATAATATGTTTTATAAATCTTTTTTGTTAATATAAACATGTGTTTGACAGTATTTTAAAAATACCGGGATATTATACTTTATTTTTTTCTTATCATATATTTCTCAAAAAGAATTTTAGGATGCGTCCTGGGCTAACTCGTAATCACAATAACATTACCTCTAGATTATTATGTCTGTCCCAAACAACATACCTTGTGTCCCCTCTTCTACCTTTCCAGTTTAAGGCAAGCCATGTTATCAATAGTCAATCTTTTTAGTTTTTGTCCAAAAATCTGTTTATTATAAATTTAAAAAAAATTATGTTTTTATTTTTTTTATTTTTTCCTATTTTTATAACTTGGAGTGGGGATTCGAACTTTTTACACTTATGATGTAGTCAATATGAAATTACTCCTAAACTATGCCTACAGTAACAACTTAAAAATTGTGGTCATAAATTTAAGATGACTGTATTTCCATATATATATATATATATATATATATATCTTTGCAGTTTAGAGTACAAATATCTCACACTATTCCTCGCTATTATTTCGTTCAAATTCCTCAGGTTTTATGATGAGTACTTGTAGCTACAATCAAGTTGTAGTAAACTAAAATAAATTCCTCTTCATAACTAGCACAAAGTTTCAAATGCAAACATTGAACTAAAATAACTTTATTATTATTATTATTATTATTATTTCATGAAATCTTGCGTAGCAAATAGCAAATAGCAAATGAATATTAATAAGCATATATAAAAAAGTTATGCGCAAATTTTGCATGAAAATATTCTTGGAAGATGTGGTGTATTGCAATCCGTTGGACTAGAAGATGTGGTGTATTGCAATCCGTTGTACTAGAAGTCTCTTTCCCCTCACAACATTATTAATAGATTCGGTTCTCATACTTTTTTTTACGTAAAAGAGTGAAAATGGAGACGCATAAAAAAACAAAGTACTTCAAGATATGCGATATATGTAAGAATGGACAGCTTGGTGTCTGATATTATTGATACTGTTATAAGTTGAATATGTCATAATATTAATTTATATGTATATCGTTAAGTTACTAAATTATTATAATATTATATGTTAATTGGGTATCTTTTACTATTAAGTTAACTTTTGGAGATGACTTACACCCAAACTCATTTATCATATAGTATCATACTTAGATACATGCAATAATGGTTTGGACTCCATCCCGTTTGAATGATATACTACACATGAGAGAGGGTATTGGAAAGTTGAATTTGTCCTACGTCGCTAAGTTATGAGACTATTATGGCACTTATAACTTAATACACTCCCTCTTGATTTAGCTTTTGAAGATAAGTGTCCATTTCACAAATAGATTAAAAGATATATATATATATATATATATTTATAAAATATTATGTAGTTGTGAGATTCAAGCAAAGTTTTACATCAGCATGCATGACCGTAACATAAGGCATCTTTCTCTGCCTTTTTCATGTCCAGCAGAGAGTTCCTTTGAACGGGGTAAGACCAATCCGCGTGGAACTCCCAACTCTTGACAAGGGTCTAATCTTATACGTATATTTTATCAATTTTCCCAAGATATTTCCAATTTAGTTGTCCCTACACATGTACAAATAAAATGCTTTTCTTTGCACGTTACTAATTAATAGGATTATCATATTGTGTTTTATTATGTATAAAAAAGGAGGGAAAAAGAGGCTAACTAAAAGAAGACACGTATCGCACCTATAAAAACTTCAACTAAAGTGGGAAAAAAATATAAGAAGAGAAATTACCCCCTATAAAACCTAGAAAACCAATCGGCCTCTTCAAAAGTCATCAACCAGTACTACAATAATATAGTTTTAAACCAAAGAAAAAAAAATCTATAAATTTACTTTTATATTCTCAATTTCTTTTTCATTAATAGTTAATTAGTTTATGGTTGTATTCTGTTAATAAAAGTCTCTAGCCACAAAATTTATGATTTTTATGTGAAAATTTTATTTTTGCGGCTAAAAACAAAGTTTATTTACTACTGACAAATTCATTTTGTCGGTAAAAAGTACTATTTGTTAGTGACAAATTTTGTAGTGACATAATAGTTTCTAATAATTATAAAGTATATATATATAGAACATAAATTATTGTGGAAATGTTTGGTTTTATCTGTACTATAAATTCAAGAAAGTAGTCTACCTTGCAAATAGTATTATGTTACAAATAAAATTATACAAAATCACATGAGAATTACTTTATTAATTAGTAGTTATACGTCTAATTGAAAAGTTATATCTGTCGGACTTATATACGGCTACCAAAGAGTAGATTATTCCGATACATATCCCAACTCTTTGGTTTTTAAAATGAAAATGTACGTCAGCAAAGAGGAAACCGATCCTTTCGGAAAAACATTCCTAGAAAAATGTTTTTAGTGGAAAAAAATGAGTGAGGAAAAGAGGGCGTGACATGGGACCAGAAAAGGAAAGAGGAGGAGGAGGAGGAAGAAGAAGAAAAAAACAAAGGGGAAAAAAAAAAAAAAAAAAAAAGGGAGATATTCGCCCTCAACGCAAATTGATTGCTTTTGTGAAAGCTTTTATAGCAAAGAAGCTTTATACAACACTACCACTCGCAACTTTATTATTCTCATCAGAAAGAAGATCTTCCGCCCCATTATTACAGTGATTGGATGATCCAACTCGTGGCACAGAAACAAAGACAGATCAAGAACAAACAAAAGAAGAAAGAAGAAAAAAAGAAAAAGAAAAGTGTGCATGAAAAAGAAAAGAGAGTAGTGGGAAAATTTTGCCAGAATATGTTTGGAAGAATTCCCTCACACCCTATAGTCACTTCCCTTCTTTTTGCTTTGTCTTTCGTACTCATTTCAGCACTCAGATGGGGGAGGCAAATACGACGAATGACAAAGTGCCATATGGTGGAAAAGATGTTTGAATATGTTTGGAGGGATAATAAAAGTATATTTGTTTTTAAAAAAAATGATGTGTTTTTACTTTAGGTTTTTTTTTTTTAATATAATATATATATATATATATATCATATATATCTTACGTTTTACAAATCATGTTAAAAAAAAAAAAAACCTTCTTAGGAAGGAAGTTTTTATGTTTTTGGAAAAATTAATGAGTGTAACAAGTAGTTGTTTAATTCTAAAATTAATATGATTAGTGATTTTAAAAAATGGGTGAGAAAAATAAAATGAAATGTGTCAATAGACTTAGCATTGTAAAATATAGAGCATAATTTTTAATATGATTTAGAATATTTTTGCATGCAATTCATAAAACATAAAGATATCATGGAATTATATTCTTTAAAATTTGTTGTAGCTCAAAACTACTCAATGAAATCTATACAAGATTTTTGTTATGATTCCAAAATTAATTAGTAAAAATCTTTTGCACTTTTTTTTGTCAAATTTTGTCCTTTGTTTGTCTAATTATCTTTTTGCTCATTATAAATAGTGCTACCACATGGATTAAAAAAAAACTATTTACTTTTTAATTCCAATTAATTTGGTGATGTAAGAGAAAATTAGAAAGGGACTTAAGTGATTTGAACTGAAACTTAATGTTTGCCTTTTTTTTTTTTTTAAGAATTAAAATCCGTCTTACACTATGTTTGGTAGAAGTGAAAAGTAGAAAGAAAGAGTGGTTATATTTTTTTTAAAAAAAATTAAGTAGAATTATATAAGTTATTTGATAGGAGAGAATATAAAATCCTTGAGAATAATTTTCGGAAAAAAAAAAAGAATAAAATATCCTGTAAGACCTGCTTTGGTACGTTTTCATTGTTTGTTTGTTCCCCCCTCTTCTCTAATTAAGACCTGCTTTGTTTAATCCACGTGAAAGTGAAGAAAAAATTGTTTTAAGATAAAAGTTATTACTACTTACACGATAGAAGAATTGTATTTTTTTTAACTGAGGAATTATATATTTTTAATGTTAATCAATAACATAATCGTTCACTTATCCACTTATTTTATTTTTCTTCTTACATTTAAAAAAAAAAAAAAAAAGAACCTTTACACTTCTGTTTCATATTTTTTATTTGTTTTCTTTCTATTTTGGGTGGAACTTTTTTATTTCTTTCTTTCTTTTTGAAATTTTTTTGTTTTGTTTTTTCCCTTCCAACCAAACAAAATGCTAGTCACTATACCCTTTTTTCCTTTATTATTTCCCATTTATTTAGTGTTGAGATGTGGCGGCAAATGCTACTAACCATGGACTGCCACGTGGAGAAAGTGATAGCCATGTGGTCATCTCTTATTGCCTCTCGGTTGAGGCTCTGTACCATCGTAGACTCGTGGTCCAACGACCCTTTAGCCCTTTGGGCCCCCACCATGAACTCTCTAGCCCACAATGATGGCGAGGCCAGCGCTGTCCTTGGATTTAATTACTTTTTTTTTAATAAAATATATAAATATAATTGTAACTTTTTAATCAACAACATGTAAAAATTAGCTAACTTATTATCTTATGGATTATTTATGTTTTTGTGCTTTGTATGTTGCTTTTATTAAAAAAATTTACCTTGTATTTTGAACTTTTACATTTTTATATCATTAGATAACATTTAATATACAAATTTATGGCTTTTCTCAGTTAGCACTTAATTTTGACATTAAAATATCCAAATTACTCTTAAAAAGAAAAACTAAATTTAAGTATCATTTATATTTTTCATACCATGTATTTTGTTTTTATTCAAAAAATATATAGTGTATTTTAGAAATCAACATTTTTATATTATTAGATTACATTTAGTATATATATCTTTATATTTTCTTGATCAACACTTAATTTTAACGTTTTAATATCCAAAACACGCTTAAAATTAAAATAAAAAATAATTAAAGAAATTTAAATTTAAATTAAAAGCTATGTAAAAAGACTTAGGCGGGGTTGGAAGGGGTGTGTGGCGACAAGGTAAGGAAGGGCTTGGTAGTTATGATGGTGGGGTTGAGAAATTTGAATTTTTGTTGTAAAAATTAATGGTTTTGTCATTTTATAATTTTACTTTGTAAGGGTACTTTGGACATTTTTAGGTTGAAATAAAGTATTGATCAAGAAAAAAAAAATACTGATTTACTTATTGAACGTAATATAATGAAGTAAAATACATGATATTGAATGCATATTATACTTTTTGAATAAAACAAAATATAGGGGTATAAAAACGTAAATAATCCAAATTGTAGTATTTCTTTTTAAGGGTATTTTGAATATTTTTAGGTCAAAACTGTGCTGACCAAAAAAAATAGAAATTTATATATTAAATATAATCTAATGATATAAATTTTAATATATACTTTTTGAATAAAAACAAAATATAAGATACTATAGTATGATTTAGTAATTGTTGCTAAAAAAAATAGTATAGCTGAAAATGATATAATGATGACAAGGCTAGCGTTTTCCGTGGATTTAAACACCTTTTTTTTTATTATTTATTTTTAAAAATGTTTTTTATTCTGTTTTATTTTTTGTTGTTATGGGAAAGAGCTCATCACTTTTGTGTGAGTATTAGTGGTGGCCAGCCTAGCCGAATCTTAGTATATTCTGAATTCTTGAGGGCTTTTATTTTTGTACGCGTTTGGATGAATTACACTTGTCCGTTTTCAGTTCATTCTTGTGCGAATTTACAAGATACTGATCTGAGAATTTCTGAAAATTAACATATATAAAGTTTTTTTTGTTATATTCCTTTGAAGAGAATGTTTGTCCATATCAACAGCAAAAACATTTCTATCCTTTTCAAATACAATACTTTTTTTTTTTTTTTCCGGCTGAATTACTACATTACTTGACCCGTTTTGTTTTTTTGGACGGACAATTTCAACATGAAATAAATGAGTTTGAATTATTTCATTTAATTTCCATACTAATTTCGAATTGACATTATAAATTGATGAAGGTTTCATCAGTCTGATGGATACAAATGATAACTACATGTCAACATAGCATAACACATGATATGTACATATTATATATGTTAACGTACTATATTTAGGTTCATGACTGAATTTCTAACTTGTTTATTAATTATTTTGAAGTATAATCGTCTTGCATTAATTAGGATCCTCTTGACACAAGTATAGTACGAATTACCACCCTAATTTTCTCTAATGGTACAAACTCTTCTTGAAAGCATTTGATTCTTATAATTTTTTACTACAAGTCTAGGCTTGAACTAAGAATCACGTATTTAGTATCCAAATAAAAATAAATAAATAATCACGTAAATAGAGAACAACATAATGCTATCCAAGGATTATGTAAATCTTTGATCTGTTTTTTGTTTTTTTGTTTTTTTTTTTTTTTTGAGGTAGTTTATGCAACCATTATGAATTGCCTGTTTTGTAGTCATATATTATTATGAAACTGTATAAACTTAATAAGGGGGAAAAAAAAAAAAAGAAATTGAGTAAAAGTAGAATATCTGCATTTAGGAAGTAAATTCTAATTCTAGCAGCATATGCTGCACCTTTTCCTGAATTGGCGTATATTCTTTTAATTTGCAATCTAGCTAGCTAAGGGTCGGAAAGTAAGAAATTAAAATATATATATATATATATATATATATAAACTATAAACTATAAATACTGCTTAGCCTAAAATATAAGTTATCAATTGCCATCTTTTCAAAAGCTTTTTGTGTGTTTAAAATATATATTTCTTACTTTTGTATTAGTGGGAAGTTCAGTATATTTTATGTAAAGAAACAACTGATATTAAAAAAGTTTCACCTCTAGGACAAGTCCAATCAATTACGCGAAAACTAATTAGAACCATATGTATTAATATTGGATTCTCTTACCATATTACTACTTTAAGTGAAACGCTATTTATTCTTAGTGGATCAACTTACAGATTTATGTGGTAGCTAGTCATTCTCAACCATGCATTTTCCACAACTTTATAATTTAGTGTATAAAATTGTGGCCGACACTCGACATTAAGAATGAATGCCCTAGTTAACAAAGTTGTGCAAAAAAAATAAAAATAAAAATAAAACAAAAATAAAAACATAAACAAAACAAAAAAAAAAAAACCCCCCAAAAACCAAAAAAAAAAAAACAAAAACAAAAAACAAAAGAAAAAAGAAAAAAACAAAATGATTGAATTTACATATGGGTTATTTATATAGATGTTCAAATTGGAGGTGTTGATTTGAAAGATGTCCATTTTTTCTTTTATTTACATGAATGGTCTTATCCTTCAATTAAGAATTGAAAATGAATAAATAAAGAATTATAGAAAAGGAAAAAAAAATCTCTAAAAAAAAGTCTACTAAACATATTTTTATAGAAGGAAAAAAGATCATTTGACTTGATTTAAGACAAAGAAAAAAGAACCATGTCATATATAAGTTGTATGGTAGAGTATGAAAAAAAAAAAAAAAACAACAACAACAACAGTCTTTATAATAAATAATTGATCATTATGATAAAGTTCACAATGAATATATAAAAAGATTGAAATTGTAAAGAAATAGAAAGCACTTTAATATCTAAAATAGATATCATAATGCCAGAATAATTATCATAAAGAAAAAAAACACATACGACATTTTAAAAAACATCAAAATAAAATAGTAATTGTCATAAAAAAATAAACATTTTCAAACTATATTTAAACCTTAGAAATTAACTATTAAGCAAGACCAATAAAAATAGAAAAAAAAATATCATAATAACGTTATAATTATCATAAAAAACTTAAATCATATTAAAAAAATAAGTTTTTAAGAAACCAAAAATTATACTTAAGAAATATGTTTATAAAAAACCTAAAACATGGTAACAAGTAATCTTATAATAAAGAATTGGTCATTAAGATAAAGATACAACAATGATAAAAAAAAATGACACCATCATCAAATTCCATAATAAATATAAGTTGTATGTTATATATAAAATAATCATTATTGTAAAAAATTTGTCCTTAAGATAAAGTTACAAACAATATACGGTAAACATAAAGAAATAGAAAAAAACTAGGTAAGAGTTGTGAACATAAACTACGTATTAAGAATTAAGCATAAAAATAAACTAAATCATACACTCAATTCATTATGATAGAGAAGTATGATTTCTTATAGAATAGAAAAACATGGACTGCTCTATAAACAATATTCATCTAATATGTTGAAACAAAAAAGTATTTTATTCATAATCAAATGATGAAGCTCATTTTTAACATGTTAACATATATGAAACAACAAATATTCATGCACTGCAAAAGTGAGAAGAAGAATAAAATAATCACATTCAATAAAAAAAAAAAAAAAAGGATTGTTCTTGACATACCCAAAATGCAAAACACAAAAGGTAGAAGATGAAAAAATGAATATCACAAAAAATATATATATATATATATATAATGTTATTTAAGAATCAATTCAAAATTCAAAAAAATGAGGGAAAAATTAAATTGGGTTTATTAAAAATAATTCACCAAAATATTCATCATTAAAGTCAAAAAACAAAAAAAGAAAATAAAAAAAAATTTGTATAAAAATAAAATGATGTTAATTATAATAAAAGAGTAAAATAGATACTATATACATTTATTTTTTAAAATATAGACATATAAGTAATATTGTTAAAAAAATAGACATATTTTAAAATGAGACTCTAAAAATAATTTTTTTATGTAATTACTTCTTTATTTATACATATGCACACGAATGTAGTAGTACGAAAAATAAGGCATGCATCCAAATTCTTAGAAGGGATTGTGGTTCAAATTGGCTTTTTTAAAGAAGTTTTTTAATAAATGATCGATAGGTAAATTGGTCAATTATTGATTGATATAATTAATCAGTAATTAATTAATATTAATATATATTTTTTATCAATTAACTGTGATTATTAATTTATTAATTATGAGCAATCACTAATTAATGAGCATGCTCTTAAAAAAGAAAAATAAAATTGGCCATTTATTTAAAAAAATGTTTTAAAACTGCCTGTTTATTAAATTTTTCTTACTTAAAAATTATTATTGGTAATTGTTTGCGTTGTGAAATTCTTAGTTCTATAAAAAAAAATAAAAAGAAAAAAAATCCCTCAAAGAAAATAAATAAATAGATTGGAAATTCTTATGTTGAACTATTGCTTGCAGGATCATACAAAGTAATAATGTGTATTTTACTTTAATTTGGCGCATGTGTTTTTGTCATTTCTTTTAGGGAGAATGGAGTATATAGCATTTTTATAATAAATAATTGAGGTAAATAATATAAAAATATTTGGAGTAAATATTCATAAATAGTAAATTTATTAGATAAATAATTAATTTACTTTTCAGTAAGTAGATAATTTACTTAGTAAATTTGCTATTTACGGCTATTTACTTCAAGTATTATAAAATCATATTATTTACTTTAATTAGTTTTGTAAAAGTGCTATTTATTACATTTTCCGTTCTTTGTATTTTGCTTATCAATGAATGAGCGGGGTGTTTAGTGTCTAATGAGATATCTAGTGAGTACCAATTAAGTTAGGATGTTTAATTTCTTCTTATACCAGTTGCTATTCGTCTTTTATAAAATATATATATATATATATATATATATATATATACATTCCTAGCAATAATTGAATGTTGGAGAATATGGATGGGGCAGGACCATGAAGATATGTCTGAGCCAAATCTTGCAAAATCTTTGAACATCTTGTCCAACAAGGACTAAGAACAATACAAAAATTGAAAAGATGAGGAATGCAATAAAAAAGTACCAATGTATAATTAGTTTACCAAATTTTGTTTATATAGCGTTATTAATTATTTCTCCATAGAGGTTAATTGGTAAGAAAACGAGACATCATTTAGTAGACAAAATTTCTTGAAATTTGGTTGAAAATCAATGTACGTAGCATTAAACATGGATAAATGGAGCTAGAACTACAAATTTAGAGCCCGTTTTGAATAGTAATTGGAGTTGAAGTTTTGTAGGTTGTAATTAAAATATGTGTTTAATTATGGTGTGAATTGAAAATGAAATGTAATATAGGGAAGAGTGTAAAAATTTGAAATGTATTTGAAAAAATATATGTAATATAAATCTTATTTCGTTACTTTTATCGTCATGAGCACTTAGACACAAAAATCATCTAATTTCAGTTTGAAATAATAAAGTTACGAAATTGAATAAACAAAATTCTTGGCCCTAAAAATAAGCCTGAATGGTCAAAGATTCAAACTCTAAGGAACCACTCTCCGTCTCTCTTTTGCTCTTCATTTCCTTCCATTCCCCTCTCAAAAGAAGTAAATAATAATAATAATAATAATAATAAAGGTCAGTAACTATGGGCACCGAATTATTTAACAAATGAATTTCTTTATCAAGCATTACTTTACAAAAGATACTTGCAAAAAATAATAATAAATAAATAAATTTCAAAAGATAAGAGACATCACCAAGTAAATTAAAATTTGCTTGTCGTAAACTTCGGTCAAAATTTTTTTTATGAAGCAAAACCTAACTAAAAAAAAAAACTGATATTAGTGATTACAAATGAAAATTTATCATAATTTCATGCATGATTCTATCAGATATAGAATCCAATATCTCACTCTTATATTTATGAAGTAAAAAAAAAAAAAAAGAGGACTACTGATATGTGGGAATCTTACTCATTTCGGTTTGACCTATGTATAGCTAGTTAGACAAGAAGGCAAGAGACAAGTCAAAAGTTTCGGGAGCTGTGGAAATCACAAGCATGTAATGTAAAATGTATTAAGTGTAAAATAAACAACGAATGGAAGGCAGATCCTTGTCAGCCGGCCAACCATTAAAATGGTGAGACCTAATTGTTTATTTGTTAATGTGGGACTCCAACTTTCAATTGGGATTGGACACCACTAGCTTCCTTTTGTTGGGATTATGGCTTTCAATATGAATATTTCTTTTAAATTTTGTGTCCTCTTGTTTCCTATACAGTATCCTCTCACTACACCTACTCGCTTGATTTCTAGACAAAAAAAAAGTTAAGATAATTGACTAATCGCTCTCAAAAAAGAAATTGATCACGATGACTCGACTTGAATTCTAAACAAGTTAGGTAATTGATTAATCTCACTCAAAAAAAAAAAAAAAAAAAAAGAAGTTTATCATAATGACTCTTTTGAATTCTAAAAAGAAGTTAGATAATTGATTAATCACTCTCGAAAGAGAAATTTATCAAAATGAATCGATTGAATTCTAGATATAGAAGTTAGATAATTGATTAATCGCTCTCAAAAAGAAAATTTATCAAAGTGATAATCTTTAAAAAGTAAAATTAATAAAAGGGATATGGGTGACAATTATTTTTTAAGTTTTTTTTTTTTTTTTAAATTTTTTTTATGCTATAAGTTTTGTTGAATTAGAAAAATGATCTTTTAAAAAAAAATTAATGGCAGTTAAAGATAGATGGTCAATCCATACTTGACTGATCTCACTATATGTTGTTATTAGTTAATCACTGATTGATTATGATAAAATATTAATTGATCGGATCTAATTGACTCCGATTAATTGACATTTTAGTGTTATTGATTATTTTTTCAGAAAAAGAAAAAAATTTGACCCACTTTCTTTTAACAAAATTACTTTCTTTTATTGTTATGTTAAACAACATACTTGGCTGCTTTATGTAAACATTTTGTAAAAATGAGGAAAAAAACATGAAAATTTTTACTTTCTTTCAACCTGCTTTCTTCAATGTTTCCTCTGTCTCCAATATTTACATAATTGATTAATTACTCTTGAAAGAGAAATTTATCAAAATAACTCGCTTGAATTCTAGACAAAAAAGTTAAATAATTGATTAATGGGTCTCAACAGATAAAATTATCAATGGGACAATCTTAAGCAGTGAAATTAACAAAAGGGATATGTGATAAAATGTTTTTTTTTTTTTTTTTTTTATATTCATGTCACAAGTTTTGTTAGATCAGAAAAATGACTTTTTCCTTAATAGTTAATCAATTATTGACAACTTGATAGATAATCAATATTTTTTTTTATTAATCAATTACTAATTTATTATGATAATCATTGATTAATTGGATCTAATTGATTATGATCAATTAACATTTTAAGGGACACCGACTATATTTTTTTTAAATTACCCTATTTTTAAGTAATGTCTAAAAGCTGCCATCAAACCTACTTTCTTTTAAACAATATTTATTTTATTTTATTTTTTTTATGGAACGACATACTTGGTTGTTCAAAGAAAACATTTGTAAAAGGGGGAGAAAAAATTAAAAAAAGTTATTTATATATTAAAAGTAGCACACTTCAGTATACTCTAACTAGCTAATTTTGTCCATTTATAATTCAACTAAACTCCTCTTAGTGAAAGTTCTTGTGCTCGATTTGTCTCATGAGATATCTATATATTCTTGTTTGTGTAAATATCAAAAAAGAGGGGGGAAAAAAACTAGCTAATTTTATTATCTCCTTGTGACTTTTAGTCCTTGGTTTTCTGTCTTCAGTGGTGCCAATTGTTGTTGTTTTAGACTTTGTTACCAAAAAATCGTAATCTTTTAATTAAGGATTGATACCATTTTTAGAGGCAGTTATTGATTTATAACTTTTTTTTCTTTAATAAATAGTGCCATTAAGTGGTTAATGGTTTAGCTTAACAATAATTTCCACCAAGACTTTAATAATAAGATTTAAAGTTCGAATCGTCCTGTTCAAGTTTAAAAAATAAGAGTGATTTTGAGGATTACCCCTCAAAAAGCACACCTTTAAAATATTATCTCATATAGTGACTTCAGGATTTTTGACATTTTGTAAGAGAAGTCAAAATGTCAATCTAATACTTCTTTCCAAAATTGTCCTGATCACTAGCAAAAACGGTATTCTGGTAGAATAACACTAGTAATCTAACAGAATACTCTCTCCGACTTGAGCCAACATATGCCACCGATGGTCTCTGGTCACTGGCGCAGGCTGGTAGAGAGTATTAATTGATTAATTGATCTTGAACGAGAAATTTATCTAAATAACTCACTTAAATTCTAGATAAAGAAGTTAGATAATTGATTAATGGCTCTCAATGGATAAAATTATCAATATGACAATCTTAAGAAGTGAAATTAACAAAAGGGATATGTGAGAATTTTTTTTTTAATTATATTCATGTCATAAGTTTTGTTAAATCGGAAGAAAGACTTTTTTTTAATGGTTAATCAAATATTGACAACTTGATAGATAATCAATTTATATATTTTTTTTTATTGATCAATTACTAATTGATTATGATAAATCGTTGATTGATTGGATTTAATTGACTACGATCAATTAACATTTTAAAGGGAACCGACTATTTTTTTTAATAAAAAAAATTACCCTATTTTTAACTAATGTCTAAAAGCTGCCATCAAACCTACTTTCTTTTAAACAGTTTTTTTTTTTAATTTTAAATTTTTTGTATGGAACGACCTACTTGGTTGTTCAATGAAAGCATTTGTAAAAGAAGGAAAAAAAATTAAAATGTTATTTATATATTAAAAGTAGCTCACTTCATTATACTTTAACTAGCTAATTTTGTCCATTTGTGGGTCAACTAAACTCTTCATTGTGAAAGTTTCTTGTGATCAATTTTTCTCATGAGATTTATATGTATTCTTGTTTGTGTAAATATCAAAAAAAGAGGAAAAAAAAAAACTAGCTAATTTTATTTTCTCTCCTTGTGAGTTTTCCATCTTCAGTGACGCCAATTGTTGTTGCTTTAGACTTTGCTACCGGAAACTCATAATCTATTAATTAAGGATTGATACCATTTTTAGAGGCAGTTTATTGATTTAAAATTTTTTTTTCTTTAATAAATAACACCATTAAGTGGTTAATGGTTTAGCTTAACAATAAATCTTCCATCAAGACTTTAATAATAAGATTTTATGTTTGAATCGTCCATTCAAGTTCAAAAAATAAGAATGATTTTGAGGATTGCCCCTCAAAAAACACACCTTTAAAATATTGTTTCATTTAGTGACTCCAAGATTTTTGACCTTTTATAAGATAAGTCAAAATGTCAACTTAATATTTCTTTTCAAAATTACCACAATTAGCAAAAACGGTATTATGGTAGAATACCACTAGTAATCTACTAGAATACTCCCCGCGACCCAAGTCAACATATGTTACCGATGGTCTCCGGTCATTGGCGTAAGTCGCTAGAGAGTATTCTGATATAATAGTTTTGGTAGTCTATCAAAACACTTTTGGGACACAACATGATCTTTGATCATCTCCGATCACCGAAAAGTATTCTGGTGGTCTATCAAAATATGTTTGGTATTCAACATGGTTTTCGATCAACGATGGAGACCCATGGTGTAAAGTATTCTGGTACCATACATCTGGTAACCTACCGGAATAGTTAATATTAGATTTAAAAAATCATAGTACCAAAAATATTGCGGCAAGAATTTCAAAAGGATTATACACACAATTTACAAACATAAATTGCAAATCAAAATCGATACAAACATAAAAAAATATTTTAACTCTATTACAATAATTACCAAACTCACGGTGGACAAACAAAACGGCTGCATCTGAAAATCACTCTTCGTAAAAGAAAAAAAAAAAACTGAGATCATGGTGGAGAACGACAGCCATCATGATGTTCTCCCAATGGTGTCGCGACAGCGTCCGACGGTAAGCGACGGCGGAGAGAGGTGAACCCATCACACTGGGAATTGCAGATCACAGATGTCAGAATCGCAGAACGCGACGTCATCGATTGCCATGGTCGAGCTCCCCAAGTAGTCCTGATCTTTGACGCCAACTCGACGAGGAGAAAGAGAAAAAGGACGGCCAACTCGCTAGATCTCCGTCGCCAACTTGCTGAAGCGAAAATGGGCTCGTCATAATAGTTTAAATTTAATGATGATCATATTACAAATATCAACAATATATCAATACAAAGAAAAAACTACTAACATGAACAAGTTTTAAATTTAATATTTAGTCAAATAATATCGAAGATAAAGAATTTAAAATTGAATGACTAATACTCATAGAAGTATCAGATTTCATTGATAATACAATAACAATTACATTACACATCCCTCAAAAAAAAAAAAAAAAAAAAAACCATTACACATCCATTTTTCCATGTGGACCATAGCATTTCTTATACCAAATTACTAGTCCATTATCATTGACACATTACTAGGTTGTGTCATCTAAAAAATCCACACACACCCCTCTACAAAAATAAAATCAAAACGAGTTTCAAAAATTTATTCAAAAACCAAACTTCATAATAAAACGCAAACTTATTCTTATCATTCTACACACATAAAACTGACGCCCATTATTTGAATCCTTCCCATCAGTCATCATTTTGGTGGGCTCATTATTAACGTCTTCTAAAGGCTTGCTGATTTTTCCTCCAAAGCTTGTTGATTTTTTACCCAATTGTGAAGCCTAATTTATTTTCCACTTATCCCCATTTCGTTCCCTCGGAAAACCACGTCCATAAGTTTTTTTTTTTTTTTTTTTTTTTTTGGCCAAAATACTCATAAATCTATTATATGCGTGACCAAAATACAACTTCGAGGAAAGGTCGAGGAAGAAACAGGTAATTTATCCTCTTTTTTGTTTTGGATGCTTTCATTAGGTATACATAGAAATAATAATAATAATAATAATACAAACATCAGAATAATAAAACTTAATAATTTTAATCAGATATCAATTTACGAAGTTGAAAAGACAAAAAAAAAAAAAAAAGTTATTTACATAGATGTCCAAATTAAATGTATTGATTTGAAATATGTACATTTTTCTTTTTATTTACATAAACGTCTAAAAAAGTAATTATAAAGAGGATTTTAGCCTTCATAAAGAATGGAGAATTAATAAATAAAGAAATTATGAAAAATGAAAAAAAAATCTAAGATATTTACTAAATAGGACTAAAGTTGATTTAATGAAATTACAAAAAGAATTGATAGAAAAGAAAATTTTGACATATTTTTTTTTGATTTATTGTAAAGAAGGTGTAAATATTCATAATGAAAAAAAAAAGAGAAAATTTTCTCAAAATCAAATTTCACATTAATAAGAAAAAGCTAAATAAAGAAAAAAAAATATCAAAAAATATTTCGCATACTGAATCTGTCTTTATCATAAAGATATGTTTGATTTCATTTCTACTAATTTATATAAATAATAGTATTTTTTTTATAAAGAATTTGATTTAATTTATTGTGTTATTCTTCAATTTATTTGGTTAAGATATAAATTACAGCCCTTTGATTTATAGTGGATTACATAAATAATATGTTTTTTCATAAAGAATTCATTGATTTTTTATTTGAAAAATATGAATATTCATCAATCTTAATCTTAATATTTTATATTGTATTTATTATTTAGTATGAACATCATCTTTATAGTAAATATTTTATATTTATTATAATTAATTTGATGTTTATAATTAATATTGATTTATTAAAAGTAATTCACATTTATCAACAAAAAATACTCATCATTAAAATAAAAAAAACAAAAAAAAGGAAAATGAAAGAATCTATATAAAAAATAATAATGTTAATTATAATAAAAAGACAAAATATGTATTATAGACATTTATTTCTTAAAAAACGTAAAATACTTTGTTACTGTTCAAGTGAGTTTTTATCCAAAACGATTCGTTTTGGATGAAAATATTTCATTTTTAACTTTTGGTCCTTCATTTTTCTTTTCTTTTCTTTTTTTGTTTTTAGCCCAATTTTTTTTATCTTTACAGATTAGTCCTTTTTTATATTGATCAATTTTTTTTATTTTAGTCAATTTATCTTTTTTGTATTTTTTCATGCCTTTTTTTTTTTTTTAGGTTCTTTTTTTTTTTTTTTAATTTTGTGGTCTATTTTTTAACTTATTGTTTTAATTTTCCCATATGTAGATAAATTTTCTTAAATATGTCCAATATGTGCGTAGCACATGCTTTAGACAACCGTTTTGGATGAAATTGTTTTGTATTTAACTTTTGGTCCTTCAATTTTCTTTTTGTTCCTTTTTTTTTTTTTGTAATTTAGTCCTTTTTTTTATAATGGTCAGTTTTTTTCATTTTAGTCATTTTATCTTTTTCATATTTTTTTCTTGCCCATCTTTTTTTTTTCTTTAGGTCCTTTGTCTTTTTTTAATTTTATTTTATGGGTCTATTTTTTTAATATATTATTTTAATTTTCCCTTATGTAGATAAAATTTCTCAAATAAATCAACATGTGCATAGCACATACTTTAAACTAGTATTAGAAAATATTTTGATTTATTTGATAAATTAAAAAAATTTTAAAATAACGTAAATAATAGATCTAGTACTTGGAAATAAATCTATCTATCCTTTCAAAAAAAAAAAATCTATTTACTGATTTTTTTTCCCCTTTTTATAAAAGTACAGATTTAATGTTAGTTTATAACAAGACTAAATTTTATTATAATAGTTATTAAACCAACCCAAAAATCCATAATCCGAACAATCTTTCGTGGGAGAAGACAGAGCTCAGCGGCCGTGGGACAAACCACCACAGGGAGGCTGGAGTTCCGATGCTAATGGAAACGAGGACAGATGGCCACAATCTGAGAACGGTTTTCCTCGTGATTTTCGACAATTTTTCCTCACGATTTGCGGAAAATGCTCGCAATTCTGTAATTCGTGATTCTCCCGCCTGCGACGGAGGCGATCACCAGAGCAGCAGGTAATAGGCAGACAAGAGCAGCAGGTAATTCGTGATTCTATTACGATTTGCATTTAACATTTTTTTTTTTGTACTTTATTATATTATTGTATCTTCTTTGTAACGAGATGTAACTTCCTATTACACCATGCAATGATTATTGTATTCGATTTGAAAATGTGTTATATTTATTGTTAAATTTGTTTATATTAAGTAATATTGATTGTTTTAACAAATTATAAAGTTTCTATTGAAATTATGTTTTTCTAGTATTTTTCGTTTTAGAAATATTCATTGACATGACATTTCCATTAATATTATATGTAAATTAATGTTTTGTTTGATATTTCAACTTAACTCTAATTAAATTATACTTTTTTATATTAGTTTTTGTCTTTTTCTAAAAAGTCAATAAAAAGTATAACAAATTTTTGAAAAGTCAACCATAATAAAAAGTATAACTATTTTTTGAAAAGTCAACCAACTCCAACTTAAAAATTTAATCTCTAATTAGTGAACCAAACGTAAGCTAAATCTTTGATAATTTGGTTGGCATCAACATTTTTATCCTTGATACCAAAATAGGCACCGGAATCTAATTCAAAAAATGTCCACCCAAATCATAAAATAGTGGGTATATTGACACTCTCCATTTTACTTTTCTAATCTATTTTTTTAAAACCACTTATCATATTAAATTTAGAATCCAATAACTACTTATTCCACTCTTTAATTTTTTCACAAAGCAATTCTAAATAAATTATTTACTTTTTTCTTTCTCCTCCCATTACAGTCTAAATCCATATATATTTCTTTCCTTACTTTTTTTTTAAATGTTCTATTTTGTTGTTATTCTTTAATTCATTTCCACGATAATTTTTTTAAGAGAAAATTCTTCTATTTTGTTTGTTATTATTCTTATTTTTCAATAGTTTTTATAGTTTCATGTTATAACTAGTATTTTTTGTTTTCTAAGCAATATCAAGTAAATGAAAAACACGTACATATAATGTTGATATATAATTAAAAATATTGATTTAATTAGTTATTCATTTTATAAATAATTGAAAGAAAATGATTATGAATTTATGCTAACAATGAATTGTGAGTTTTTTTTCCTAATTATATAATAAAAGTATTAATCAAATTCATAACATTTTCAATCATGTTTGTAGAATATTCAGTTTCATCAATATATTATCCTCAAATTTTTATGTCTCAAGAAGAAGTATATCAAAGAATAAATTCATAGATTTTTATCTTAACATATAAATTGATAAATAATTTTTATTGGATACCTAAAAAGAAAAAAAGAAAAAAAAAAGAAATTTCGTGAGAAAAAGTTTAAAAAATAAAAATAAAACAAAATATGTTAAAAAAAAAACTAAGCAAATGTTTAGATTTAATATGTGAAAAAAAGAAAGATAAATAATTTAATTATAAGGGTTTTTAAATAAAATTAAAGGATGGGATAAATAATTTTTTTAATTTTAAATCTAATTTATTAATGATTTTAAAAAATAAGTGAGGAAAGTAAAATTGGATGTGAATATATCCACCCATCGTAAAACTTGAAACATTTTTTAATTACTTTTCCTTTTCATCGTTCTTCCCTCCCTCCCTCACTTTCCTCTCACCGTTTGAGCTACGTCCCACCGGGCACCGCTTCTCTCCATATCCCTCTCTCTCTCTCTCTCTCTCTCTCTCTCTCTCTCTAAAAGCGAACATCACCGCCTTCTGCCGCCGTCGCTCCACCACCAATTATACAGGTTTCGTCTTCCAACTGTTCTATTTATTTTCATTTAATTTCTGATTTGTTTTTCTTATGTTATGCGAAAATATTGGATAATTAGCCTAGTTTCATTCGTTTAATTGAGTATTAGTTTTCGTTCTATATTTCAAATTTTTTTTTTTTTCATTTTCTGGAATGCTTTGGAAGAGGGACTTCCATGATTTTTGCATAACGGACAAGCTTTTGCTTAAAGTTATATTAGCTCAGTCTAGCCCGCCATTGATACATTTTTAAGCTTTTTTAGAACAAGTACATATTTTTCCTCTATCTTGCTTTTGACATATTACTCCATTATTCGTGTTTTGTATGGCAGTTTTTCTGCATCGGACATATGCCTTTTTGTGTCATTGAGTGAGTAAACGTTTAAGAGAATCATGGAAAAAGATGGTAATCCCGGTGCCCTGTCAACGCAAACCGGTCGAATTCGACATCGGAGGCGTTCAAATGAGGTTTGTAAGCTAAAAATTGTGTTTGTAATTGTCATTGGCTTTCAAGACTCGTTTGGTTTTGTTTGAAAATGTTCTGCAACTTTGGAATTTTTTCATTTTTTAGATCTTGGTGAGGTAATAGGTATTCATGCAAATAGCATGTTATGGTACACTGTCTTCTCTGACATGAAATGGGTTTGGTTTTTAGGCCGTTCCAGATGATAGTAAAGCAAATGGAAGCCAAATGCTTGTCGATGATCGAAACAAATACAAGTCGATGTTGATTCGGACGTACTCTTCTGTTTGGATGATTGGGGGCTTTGCCTTAATTATTTATATGGGCCATCTGTATATCACAGCTATGGTTGTTGTTATCCAAATATTTATGGCAAAGGAGCTGTTCAATCTGCTCAGGAAAGCGCACGAAGATAGGCAACTCCCGGGATTTAGGCTGTTGAATTGGTTAAGTATTAGTTTCTTATCAGAATGATAATTGATATGTTTTTCATCCAATAGTAACTGTCCAATTTTTGGATGTTTCTTTCATGTTACTCTTTATTCATATTGTGTATTGCTTACTTGTGTGCTCAGGCACTTTTTCTTCACCGCGATGCTGTTTGTATACGGTCGCATTCTTAGCCTGCGGCTCGTCAATACTGTAACTTCCGACAAGTTTCTATATCAGCTTGTTAGTAGCCTTATCAAGTATCATATGGTTATCTGTTACTTCTTGTACATTGCAGGTTAGTGTTACATGTTATATTAGCCTTGCATTTTCGAAATCAGGAGGTTGATGTCAGGCACCTTGCATTAAACACAACATTTCACTGCATTTAATTCTTATTTCTTTTTTTAAAGAAAATTTTTTTGGTTATCATTGTCTTGTACATCTTATCCATCGGACATCTTGTCTGCCGATATTTTTTTTCTCATAGATTTTTCCTCGACTTTCTCTCCATTTTAAATTGTAGCTTCTTATACTATATTTGTTTTGTTATTTTTCCTTTAATCTGGCTCAGGTTTTATGTGGTTCATCCTTACTTTAAAGAAGAAGATGTACAAGTATCAATTTGGCCAGTATGCATGGACACACATGATTCTGATTGTTGTGTTTACGCAGTCCTCCTTCACCGTGGCCAATATTTTTGAGGGAATTTTCTGGTAACTCAACTTACTCAAGTAAAGCGCTCGGTTCTTGACTCTTCCTAACTCATCTGTCTACTCCAATAACAGACGTTACATCCATTGCTTAAATTTAATCCAATGACTGGCCTTAATTTCCATCGCTTGAGTTTGACCCCAGTAATATGCCTTTACCATTGCTTAACTGTTGGTGAGCATAGAGTATTTTTGGTTTTTAGCATCGTCTTCTCCCATACATGTATCTTAAATTCTTCTTACTTCGGTTTTTTTTTCTTAATTTAAGCATTACTCTGTCGTAGAATCCTGGTTGTTTTCCTCCAGTAGATTTTGATTCTAAACCATGCTCCAAACTTGTCTTGTACAACCAATGGGTCCCACACCATTTTATAGGGATCCATAGACCATAGTTAGCATTTAAATGAATTTTTCTCGTGTGAATGTCAAATGCAACGAAGAAGTTAATTTCTTCTTTGCATTCCTCTTATTATGACCTTGGGCAGTTACTGCTGGAAATCAGTTGGGAATTTAAGTGCTGAACCATATGTTTAACTAGAGTTAATTACGAAATCCCATAGGATGTTGCTTTATAAGGTTGCATTTTCTTTAACCTGGGTTAGTTAAGAAAGCCTGTGTTTTCCTCTCTCATGGTCTGAGATTCAATTCCTCATGACCCCCTTCATTGTAAATGACCATGACTTCCCGGCTCCCCAAGCTGTCCGGTTTCCAGGCCCCCAGTTTTGAACTTGAATTGGCCAAATTTCTCGTTTTCATAGAAAAGAATGCTAGGTTTTAGTCAGGATGATATCCAGTTTCTGGAAAATTTGATTTTTTCTTTCCGTGATTTACTTTTTCAAGATCGTTATTTCCAGGAGTTAGGTGCTTTACAGGGATTAGTCCACATCTTTGTATTCACATTTTATTTCCGTTCTCTGATATAGTTAGACATGAATGCAGGTTTCTTCTTCCGGCGTCACTTATTGTTATAAACGATATCGCTGCATATTTCTTTGGTTTCTTCTTTGGAAGAACCCCTCTAATCAAACTGTCTCCGAAAAAAACTTGGGAGGGATTTATTGGAGCATCTTTTACAACTATCATCTCGGCATTTCTTGTGAGCATTCTTTTTCCACGGTGATAAACAAATTTCTGTTATTTTGTATATATTCCTGATAGGTTTAAGAAGCATTCTGGTGCAAAAGTAAATGTCATTTTTTTAGTTAGATATTATAAAAGGCTTGTTCCTCTGTGTTGATGGTGCTTAGGCGAGAGCAATGACGGCCAACATCTTTGATTATCCATTTCTCACTTGCTCATTAATTTTGTTTGTCCACTTGATGTTTATGTCTTTTTGTTTTGTGCCATTCATCTCTTCTATTCCCTGGTATTAGTAGTAGTTATAACTTGAAGAGGAAATTGATCTTAGATTTATTGTCTCCTTAAACCTTCATTAGATGATTGCGGATTATTTTGAATTTGTGGGTGGGGTATCGTATCAAGTTGTTTTTCATGCTTGAACTTATGTTACTATGTTACTTGAACTTGAATATAGCTTCTGCTTCTCTAAGTCATGTGAGGATTGATGTTTATCCATTTTGTAATTCACTACTACTTATCTATGTTATCTTAGTGGTGAAATTTGTGTTTATAAACGAAAGTTTTTCACATTTTTGTAGCTAGCAAACATCCTGGGTCGTTTTCCATGGCTAACGTGCCCAAGGAAGGTAAATATTTTGATGAATTCAAGTTGATATGTAAGGAATATATTTTTGCTCTATCTCCACTAAAAAAATACACACACAGACACACAGACACACACACACACACACACACACACACACACCACACACAGACGCACACACACACACACACACTCACACATATATTGAGGATTTTACTTGCAGGATTTGTCAACTGGTTGGCTTCAATGTGATCCTGGTCCATTGTTTAAACCGGAGCATTATAAATTACCTGGATGGATTCCTCAATGGGTGAGTAAAGCGAGCCTGCATTATATGAAGTCATTTACTTAATCTCTCACTACAGTTGCTTTTCTGTGGTTTAATTATCAGTCTGTTTCTTGTATTTTTAGATTACAAGATTGTGTCTGATGTAAGAGGTTTTATAATGATTCTTGACATCCCTTTAGAGTTCTTATCGTTAAAAGTGATGTGCATTTATACATTTGCACTTTGGAGTGTAAAAATATAACAGGGGGTAAAAACAGTATGACTGCAGCACACATCTTAAAACATATGTTCATTCACTTCTGAATGTCACCATAACATACTTTATTGCCCGATTCTTGACTCTACGTCTCCAATCAAGAATGAATTTATCTTTCAGTATATCTGTTTCCTCATATAATTTTGTTACTTTCGAAAGTAGAGTTTAATTGTCCTTCAAACAACTAACTGCCTGCAGAGTTACGCTTGCAGCAGTGATTAGTGCTCTTTTTTTTTTTGCCCCCTAAATTTGTGGTGGCAGAGAATCCAAATCTATTTTTGTAATCGTGGGTCGTTTTGACAAAAGTGTTACTTTTAGCCATTGGTCATAAATGTTGTAAGTCATTCTTCAAATGATTTCAATTTTTATGAGCAAGATATTTTTATTCTTCCTTTTTTTTTTTTTTTTTTTTTTTCCAGCGTTTTTAGCATTCTTTAGGTCTAAGATTTTTTGTTGTTCTAGTGTCCTGGGTTTTTTGTGTAAAGCTTCCGAGTCCTAGGCAATACTCTCCACTCACTCATGAGATCTCGCATCAAGTCTTAATAAGATAACCATCCTAAATTTTTGTTTTTCTTTGCAGTATCCTTGGAAAGAAGCCTCAGTATTGCCGGTTCAATGGCATGCACTTTGTCTTGGTCTTTTTGCATCAGTAATTGCACCTTTTGGGGGCTTCTTTGCTAGTGGTTTCAAAAGAGCTTTCAAAATCAAGGTTTGCTTCTGATACTGTTTTTTTGTTGACTATGGTAATTGTGAATGGTGACCTTTAAATGTCAAAACATTATTAGTTATATTTCTCTGCAATAGGATTTCGGTGATAGTATCCCGGGGCATGGTGGAATAACAGATAGAATGGATTGTCAGGTAAGCTTTATTTCAATTCGAACCTCAGAAAATGTTTTCTACCCACTAAGATATATATCATACTAGCATCTTCCTATTTGATTATGATTATCATTGTTATTTGGTTACCTGGGATCGAACCCACATCCTTTGTCCAATTTTGGTCTCCCAAATGGTGGCTAACCACTTAAATTTTGACACATCATTAAATGAAGTTGGATTATAAGGTACAAAAAATCAGTTATAAAGCATTTTAAACTATTTAAAATGATGTAACATAATATTATTGGTTAGACATCATTTGGGACCCCAAAAATTGGACAAAAGATTTGAATCCCCTGGGATCTGTTATAGTCGTTTTTTCCCTTCATCTGTGACAATCGTTTTGCCTACTATTTATAACTTTTTTGGTAAGAGCCTACTAAGTATCACTTACGTAAGAAGTTATGACGCTATGCCAGTTTTTGTTCCTTTCTTGTGATAACAAATATTCTGCGATACTGAAAAGAGGCGAGTTTATCAGTATCCTTCAAATTCCAGTGATTCTTGTAGCTGATCTGTTGTGAAGACTGTGATAAAAGGTTTTTCTTTCAAACCACAAAGTCAGAAAGGATTGGAGTGGATATTATCTTATTAGTTCTCAGTTATCATGGAAAAGATGTTGGAGAGATCTATTTTAGCACGTCAGATATGTTGCTTTCCAACGCATACTCAGTAATGAAAGTGGAGGTTTAGGAAGTATGTGCATTTGAGTCCACCACCACCTGCTGTTGTCTCGCTTTGAGTATATAATAAATGGAATTATAAAGATGGTTCCACCGAGGCTAGGCCTGTGTACGTTCTTGAGATCAGAATCATCTACAGGCATAGATACGGCCTGTCTTGAGTATTAGACACTATGTACATGAGCAAGTTTGGCAAATTACTGCAACTTTAGATAGAAAGAGATGGAAAAGAAAGAATGGGAGGATTGTGCAGGAAAGAGAATCGAATGGGAGAATTACACAAGGAGAGAAAATCTAGAAAGAATAATTCAAATATTCATATAAATTCATAACCAAAGTCGGAAAATGTTGAACGTAATCAAGCTTCTTATAGTTGGGCAATCCTAATTCCTCAGTTAACAGGAAACCTAATGTAAAAATATCCACCAAAAAGAAAAAAACCAATAAAGATAGGAATCCTTTTTTTTTTAATTTTTATTTTACTTAAGAAGAACTAACTGACATGATAATATTGTATATCATTTGCAATAAGGTACATTAATGGAATGCAAGCATTTCTTCTGAATTTCTATAATTCTCTTCTTTTTGAAAGTAGGATTTCTTTAATTGTAATTCTTTAGATCTTTGTATTGTTTCTCGTTGTTTTGGTAGTGTTATAATGTTAGTTGCACCCTGAACACAGTGCTTCGCTTGAAATTTGCTTGAGATACTTCTTTATAGCACTCACCTTAGGTTGTTTAATTGAGTTACTCAAGATTAAATAAAACAGTTTAATAATGGTACTATCGCTTTTTGCATGTATGTGGCTGATGCATCGTCATGTAGATGGTAATGGCTGTATTTGCATACATCTATCATCAGTCATTTGTTGCGGCTCAAAGCATTTCTGTTGAGACAATCTTAGACCAGGTATGGTCTTTTTCACATCCCTACCCTTGTCTTTGTATCGATAAAAAATGAAAGTGGGTTTTAATGTATTCATGTTTTACTTCATTTTAGATATTGATGAACCTTACTCTTGAGGAGCAGCACGCTTTATACGTGAAGCTCGGCAAAATCTTGCACGAGAGGTTGGTCGGATAGTCAGGTCCTGTATCAATTCTGATCTCTCACTCTCTCGCTTACATTCATTTTTTTATATGCTCTGTGGAGAGGACAGATGAAAGATATGTTTCTGTAAATTTTTATATAGTGCTGCTTGAAATCTTTAAGCTAGGCATTCTTTTGCGTGCACACTCTCTGAAGTTAACTTCTTTCTATTGCACATCTCTGGATGAATTGCGTTTTCTCTATATCTCTCTCGTGCATTTGCTGAAATAAAACATGGTGTGTGAAAAATAAGAAGCAGCGTGACTCTGGATGATGCCGAATTGGAAGCATCAGCTCCATTGATCAGCTGCGCAAGAAGATTTATGTTTGTCATCTGCAGACATGGGTTACAAGGCACACAGAATGCTATAATGAACTGTAGAAGCCATTGATTCAGCAGAAGCCTAATGCAATTTTTTTATTTTTAGTCACGATATGGTAGAAATTGCGGAGCTGCTGCTGCTTTTTTTTTTTTTTTTTAAACAGATTTAAATACAATTTAGAAAGAAAATTGGTAAATAAGTTAGTATATATGCTTTGATATATTTACTCCATGTAGGGGATACCATATCATTTGATAATTGCTCATGTTTATGGCGTGAGCCATGTAGGTGCTTTTTGTTTGTAAGAGTGGATTGTCGCCTGCTAACCAATTTTTTGCTCTTAGAAATGAGGGATCGGTGATGTCCTTACACTCTCATCCGGTGCTTGTTGCTCGTCAATTTTAATCCCGATACCTTGTCGTTTGTATACATGTGGTGTTGGTGTTGGTGTAGCTATGACAGGCATTAAGGAATGGTCTTATGCATTAAGGAAGATTAATTTTGCTTAGATTTCTTTTTATAAAATGTAATTCATGACAAACAGAAATTGTAGCTGCTCGATGGATTTTTTCTATTTATAATTTTTTTTTTTTTCACTCGGTTTAGTAAATGGCTGCCTGTTTATTTTTCCCCGCACTCGTTTTGATAAATTCTGTTGTTATTAAATTGCCCTAAATAAATTTCATTTAGGGATCAAAATCAATTAAAAGTAATATTTTCTTTTTTAAGGCAAGTAAAAATATTCTTTACAGGCCTCACTTCGTTCTTATAAATAGAAAAAAAAAAATTTTAAATACAATACATATTTTTTTTACTCTTCGAGGAAGAATATTGTAAAATGGCTTCTAATTAAAACTATTGGATTTGAAAGCGGCAACTATTTTCTCTCTTTTTTTATATATTTAATTTATGTAGATGGCGTGAATAATTATTTTTTTTAATATATTAGTAATAATATAAATTTAATATTGAGATGCGTAAAGTAGAGGGGGATGAAAATAGATCCCCAAATAAAAACATCTCTCTTTAAATTGAAAATCATAATTCTAAGAATTTAATCATTTGCTTGATAAATGTTTCTTTTAATTTGGTTATTTTCAAAATTGTAAAAGAATTCAAGTTTTTGTCAAAATGAGGTTCTCAATTTTTGAAATATTTCAAAATAATGCTCTTTTTTTTTTTTTTTTTTTTTGGGGGTAAGCACCCACCTCCCATAACTAACGTACAAATTTTTTTATAGTTGTTAAGGATTGAACCTAATCCTTATCGAATGTAAAACCACAAATCCCCCTGTCCTTATTAATTGGGCTAGCCTCGGTTGCTTAAATAATTCTCGTTATTTCATACGAGAGAATTTCCTGGTACAGATGGCGAGACTCTCAAATTGCATTGCACCATATTTATTCCGCAGCATAAGGAAATTTTCTAAGACAAATTAAGCACCCAAAACAGTAGAGGAAGCAGGAGTCATCTTTCCCTATGTCTCTAATGCCAACTACATTCACTAATTTACCAACTGCAGCGTCTACATTACGCTTCGAGTGACTACTGGACAGAGACCAGCGCTTGAAGAGTCCGAAATTCAGGCAGGTCATTAGAGTGGATGAAATTGTTCCCCAGTCCACAGCCTCCAAACCAACATACCAAACAGCTCAAGCGTCTCATTGTCAAGATTATCGGTCGCAAAAATGATCAAATGAGCATCCTCTAAAAGAATCAAAATGACTCCCAAATATGCCAACCGCTTTAGCCACCCAACAATTGAAGATTGCACGAGAATCATCCTCCAGTCTAAACTTCGAAAAACTCTAAACAACACGAATCACTCAAGTCGGGTTTATATAGGAATGCACTTAAACGGGTAAACGTCTAGTGACAAGGTTCACCAAAGCAAGGGTTGACACAATGCCAAAGAAAGATCTTTAACCTTATAATCTGGATCTAACTATACAAGCCGTTCTTGTCCGAGTGCCAAACCAGTTTGCCCTCCCTGCAAGAAAATCCAAAGGAATACAAACGATAATTACTCAATCCAGGAATCTGAGGATATTTTAAATTTTGTTCACGTCCCAAAGCATCTCAGCCACAACAACAATGTTTTTCCTAACAAGGGTGTGATCTACATCAGGCATGCCTATTGTTATCCCTAATAAACTCGGAGAAAACAAATACAGGAGACAGCGTAGGATAATCTATCAACCAATCAATAATCTAGACTTGACTATCAGGTAACAGTTAAACAAAAATAAAACTAAATGGAAAAGAGTGAAATGGTATAAAAAGGAACCAAAATTCAATTAGCATATCCATAAGAGAATCAGAAATACGCCTCAAATAGAACTCGAAACGGTTCAAAAACCAAAACAATATACCTAATAAATACGGCAAACAAAAGCTTACATAAAATATGGTACACATTCTACTTTTATAGTTAAAAGAAAGACAACGCCAACGAATAAAATCTAAATTATTAAGATCCGTTGGTTAAAGAGAGAAATGGAGACAAAAAATCAATCGATAGTTTGCTTTCCTCAACTGTCAAGACTTCTCAACCAAAGCTATATTTCTCTAACAGAAGAACCATATACTTCAGCCGCCTTTCATTGGGATTTTGGTTTCTCAATCTTCACGTAGGGCAAAAGCCCCATAAAATGGACCACCTTAGGCGCCCATCCCCTTTGCTCAGCCCGGCAAAACATCAAGAACGTGTTCGCGAAGTAGGAATTAAAACCCATTAACACATGCCACATGGCATGACCCTGCGGATTCACAGGCCATAGCGAGATCTTTTTGCAGAAAACACGATCACCAAGCCAACACAAACTTCCGAGAAAAAGGGTGGCGATGTAGAACTTTGCAAGCCGCTTGGCAGAGGCATCTTTTGTGTATATGTAGTACTTGTACATTCGGGGTATGCATAACAGACATAGGATCACATAATGTACCTTAAAGGCAATGCCGAAACGGACAAATGAATGAACGACAGCAAAGGCAGCACCATAGAGGAAGAGGAATGTGGGCATTGTGCTACGGTAGTGCCAATCTGGAGAGTAGAGGATATACATATAAAGAAGCATCTCCCAAACCATCGGAGTTTCGTCACCCTGTTGTTGCCTGGAGATCAATGTTGTAAAGACCATCTTTAAAATCACATTCAACCAGAATAAGAAGACATTGTATAACAGAGTTGTTGTTCATCTCTAGATTTAATAGCTAATAATAACAAGGGTAAATTGTTAGGTTGATCCCTAAACTTTTAAGTTTGTGTAGCGGTCCCTATTCTTTCTTTCGTAGCTGGAGTGACCCTAAACTATTGAAACGTTGCTATAATAGTCCTTTCTATTAATATTTGACTGGATCCGTTAGTGAGCATCACTTTTTTACCAAATTACTGACGGATTCCGTCCAAAAATTAACGGAAAGGACTATTGTAACAACATTTTATAGTTTAGGTCATTCAAGCTATGGAAAAAAAAAAGGGACCAAAACTGCACAAACTTAAAAGTTTAGGGACTAAACAAGCAATTTACCCTAATAACAATATCAAACAAAGAAGATAATAGCCAATAGCCATACTTGAAAAGCGGTAAATATGATCAGAATGAAAGTTTCAACATCCCAACAGATAAGACAAGTTTACACTTTCTTCCCAAAAAAGAAAAAACTCCAGGTCTATCAACATTTTCCACTTTTCAGATACATTTGTTCGGAAAATGAGTTGTTTATTTGCCGCACTTTGGCTACGAATTCATGCGAGCTTGTGTTACCATATGACAAAAGCATCATCTAGATATCAATAATGATCATCATATTCTACGACCAGATGAGCAACAATATGCTTGTGTTACCAATAGTCACACCAAACCGAATTAATGTAAGATCAATTTATGTCTTCTCATGGAAGGGAGAAAGAACTTTCGCCTAAAAGTCTAGCATGCAAATGATTCATATCAAGAAAAACAAGGTTTCGTATAAATAATGAAACCGGCAACTAGAATCAGTAAGACTTACACACGCTGCAACGTGGCATGGTACAACATACTTCCAATGGCAAGTATCATGTTAGATATGTGAAGAACACTAAATCTCTTTTCAAACCGTTGTCTCAAGGCATTTACCAAACCAATCAGTGCCAAAAGAATGCCTGGAGCATTCGATAAGGTGTTGTAAAACTCCGCAATGTAAGAAGAGTAGGCATAGTTCTTCTCACAACACTCCGTTGTTGATGTGACAGGACCCCAAAAGCTTGACATCCCATCAGCCATTCTCCTCTCCTATAATGAAGC
This sequence comes from Ficus hirta, assembly GCA_038430175.1. Lineage (NCBI taxonomy): Eukaryota > Viridiplantae > Streptophyta > Magnoliopsida > Rosales > Moraceae > Ficus > Ficus hirta. The sequence continues at coordinate 5,169,231 of CM076590.1, forward strand.
TCTATAAATTTCCAGACTCCTCAATTTCAGCAGGTGAAGAGTTTGTAAAAACTAAAAAAAATGCACCCGCACAAAACAAGCCAAGACATTACAACTTAATTAGGTTAACATGCTAAATGGGAAGAGTCATAACTTTCCTTAATCTATTAAGTCGCAGCCACGTAAAATAAAAGCAGAATCTGCGATTCATTTAAAAAAAAAAAAAACAACTTAATTACTCAACAAAGATTTTAATGTAGAGATGCCCATGAATAGCTAGTCTATTAATTTCACGCACAAATAGCTCGAAGCTGAAACATTGTCTAGTTACACAACCATGATGAAACAAAACGTAGACTACTATCTAAACGTAATTTCACACCAATGTACCTAATCTGAAACACTAATGAAGCCACAACTTGGAAAATATAAGCACTGATCAACCTGAACGGGCTGTAGAGAAGCGAAAAGATCGCCAACAACAGTACGAGGATACATATTCCATTAAAACTACCATTTTTGATCCTTAACGAATTCAAGAACACATGAAAGCAACATTAAAATGTACAAGCTATAACAAATAATGATCAAACTATCGCAGAAAACTATTACAAACAAAAAACCAATACAAAATAATTCATATCAAAATCCCAAGAAGTGAAAAATATTTTTGACCATTTCTCCAAATGAACTAATCTAAATTACCAAGAACCAAAACACCAAAAAACAAAAAAAGAAAAAAAAATCACAGACGTTTATTACATTGATCAAATTATTCCAGAACAGAAAAAAGCAGATCCCAGATAACGAAATCAACATATCTTCTCCAATCAAACCTGATATGAAGATCCAATCCTGACCATCTCATTTTACGTAAATTCAGGGACAAAAATAACCCAATAAAAGATAAAGTAAAAGAAAACTGAAAATCGATGAATGCCCAATTCTGGGACCCGCATTCACATGACGAAGAACTCCCCCAAGTCTCGAAAAAATAAATAATAAATAACCAAATTGATAGCCCCACAAAAAGAAAACGAGGAAAAAAAAAATATATATATATATATATATATATATATATATATGAGTTGAAAAGATACAAACCATCCCAGAAGAAGCAGATCTCGTTAAGCCTTATCTACCAGGATTACTGGCTTTATCTTTCTCTTTCGCTCTGATTTCCGATGCGGAAAAAGGAATTAAGCTTGGCTTTGGGGTGCAAAAGGAAGAGAAGATTCTCTTTTTTGGCGTTCGGAGAATCGGAGTCCGAGTGCGCGAAACGGCCTTTGTTATTTTTTTATTTCTTTGCCCTTTCTAATTGTTTTTTTGGTTAATTGCACGTTTGGTCCCTAATTTTAATGAAGTTATGATTTGGCCCCAACTATTCATGTGACAAGTGATCCCTAAATTTTTTTAAAAAGATATAAAATTGTCCTTTTTGTTAATCGACGCTAAAAATTTTATCAAAAAACATGTTTCATGAATTACATACGATTTACTATTTAAGAGTAATTAAGAAAAAAAAAATTACATGATTCAAATTTTATATGTCATCTAATTTTTGATATTTGTTAATAAAAGTTACAAGCTTATCTCTTTTTCTAAAAAGTTTAAGGACCTTTTACTTTAAAAAAAAGATTGAGGATTGTAAAAAAAATTAAAAGACTAAAAGAGTAATTTATCTTTTTTATTTAGGATAATTCTAAAAGTAACTTTTTTTTTTTTTTTTGTTGCTCTGAATTTAAAAGTATCCCTCTAATTGATGGGTGAATTTTATTCACGAATTAAGTGCCATTTATGTTTGATATTTTGTTGGTTCTTGGGACTTTTATTTGAGTTTTATTTGTGTTTTCGTGTTTTGTTTACAGGTTAGGTAATTAATCATATAAAGGTTTGGAGTGATTTAGAACAAGCTAGAAGTGATTTTTGAAGGAAATTCGGCTGAAAGTAGAACAATTAGAGCTTAGGTGCTAATTTTGGGAGCCTAGGCGCTCAAAAGAGCATGTCAGGAACAACATGGTAGAGGACCTAGCGCATAGGCGCTATGGACTGGGAACACCAAGCGCATAGGCGCTGTAAAGGTGGCGCCTAGGTGCTACGATGCGAGAATTTTTAATTTTTGGACTGATTTCAAAGAAACTTACCCATTTTGCACATCCAAGTCTCAAAACTTATATATAAGCAATCTTAGGGCAAATTGAGAGGACTTTTTGACAGATTTTGGGAAGCAATCTAAGGCAGAGAATTGTGGGTACGGAGAAGAAGACGACGAATTCTGAAGACGAAGAACCTTTACTCAACTTCGCATTCTAGTTCTTTTTTCTTTATGTTAGATGTTTAAGAACATGTTTTGTGTTTATTTAAATTTCGTTATGAACTAATTTTATTATTCTAGAGGAACGATGTAGCTTTTACTTGATACTATGTCTTTTATTGTTTAATTTATTCAATGAAGTTTTTCATTAATTTATTTATCTTATCCTGTTCTTAATGCTTTTAGCTTACTGCCCATTAATCAATTGTTGTAGTGTTTAGAATCCGACACTTGAGAGAGGGGATTTTAGATACAGGTATTGAATAATATAATTTAGAATTTTATAGATTTCAGGAGGCTTATAATTCCTTTGAAGTCATTAAAAGAACTTGAATGTAATGAATTTCTAATAATTGATTTTTATAGGGATATCGAAATCGATTATTAGGAATATTTTAACTCGGCACTCGAGAGAGGGAGTTGAATACATTAGGGTTCTTGGCTTATAAACTAGGAGAATTAGTTGGTATAAATTGACAATAAAAAGGCATAGTTAATGACGAGGTGAAATCGAACCTCTAGAATCTTTTTTCATTGATTGTCTCGCCAATAATTATTTGATTTTCTTTTTAATTTTGGTTTTAATTTTCGTTTTACAATCGCTCGATTTGACTCTTGTAAATAAAATTAAGATTGTTCAATTACAGTACATTATAGAAATTTGATAACAATCCATGTGAGCACGACAACCTTTCTCACTGCTTTACTATTAAAACTTGACCCCGTATACGTGCAGGAAATTAGCGAAGAAGTTTTTCTGGTAGCGCCTAGGCATTACATACCTAGCGCCTAGGCACTAGGTCCTCTGTCATGTTGTTCCTGACATGTTCTTTTGAGTGCCTAGGTGCCCAAAATTGACGCCTAAGTACTAGTTGTTCTGCCTTCAGCCGAATTTTCTTCAAAAACTACTTATAACTTGTTCCAAATCACGCCAAGCCTTCATATGTTTAATTTCCTAACCTGCAAACAAAACACAAAAACACAAATAAAACTCAAATAAAAATCCCAAGAACAAACTAAATATCAAGTTTAAGTGGTACATAATTCGTGAGTAAAATTCACTCATCACTAATTTTAGGAAACTATAAGTTTCAAACTTATATTTTAAAAAATATAAAAATATCTCTTTGTTTGTACAATTAAATCAGAAACCTCCTTTGTGGTAAGTGTAAGAGAAGGAAAAATGTAGTCCAAAATGACACTGATTCCCCAAGAATGATTACAAATTTAACTTAAAAAAAATACAAAATACAAAATACAAAAAAAAACAAAAACAAAAACAAAAAGAAACATTAGAAAATTTACCACAACACTGTGTTAAAAATTAAAAAAAAAAAAAAAAAACTCTTGTGAGACTCATCCACTTTGGACAGCAACGAATTCAGAAATTTTTTTCAGGAGATGTGAATTAAATCAAAATTTTAAATTAAAATAATTGTGTGACTTTAAAGTTTTTAGTTTACAAAATTGTAAATTTATACAATAGCTAGCATGGTCATTTTTTGATTCATTTACTTTTCAAATTTGAAATAAGTATGCTAAATGCCAATTTTATGGTATAAATTAATTGGAACTTTCAAAAAAAAAAAAAAAAATTACGTTAAATACTGTAATTTGAAAATTTTAGGAGAGCAAATTAGGGAAATTTATGTCAATTTTATGATTGAAGTAAAAGTGTAAAACTCCCCCCTTAGGTTCAAGGTGGCTCTGCCACTAGTTATAGATTATCTAAATTTGAACTATTTTCTCTCTCTTTAATTTACATTCCCTCACATTCTTTCTTGTTATTACTATTTTGCTTTTTTTACTTTTTGTTCTTTAGCTGAATATTAGCAATTGGATTCTTTAATTTTCTTGAGTAATTAACTTTTTGTTAATTGTCTTATATGCTTAACAAAAGTTTACGTTATGTAAACTCTTACTCATTAGGTTAATTAATAGTGATTAGTCATTTTAATTGTAGTAATTTATTTATTTTAATTACATATCTTCATGTAGGAAAATTAACCAAGTCTAGCTTGATTAATTAGTTATTTTGACCATCTAGGTTACACTTGATCACATTGTTGCTAAATATCTTAATGGGCTTTCCTAAGTTTTTTCGGCCTTGATTTGGAGCAAATTTGAAGTTGGGCTTGGATTAAGTTTTACAACGTCTCAACTTAAAGTTTGTGTGTATTTTGAAGACATTGGGATTTATTTATTTATTTTTTTCAAAGGATTGCCTCTAAAAGAGTATATCTCTCGAATATTGTCTTAACTATAATAGCTTCAGGATTTGTGTTCTTTTACAGGAGACGTCAAACATCAAAACTAATATATCATTTCAAAAACACCCCCAACCAACCAAATAGGCATTGTAATAGAATACCACGTGTATTCTATCAGAATATATTCTGACGATCAAAGTCAACATGGATAACCGATAATAACCAGTCACCAGAGAGTATTTTGGTAGAATGCTCTTTGTATTCTACCTGAAAACGTTGGTATTCTACTTGATTATTTTGATATTTCACATATTATTTTTATATCTCACCGAATTAAATACTGTAACATATCAAATTACTTCAAGATTCACAAGTAATTTGGTTAGAACTTTAATATTATCATCAACAAAAAAACAAAAAATTTCAACTTTTGATGTTCGGAATTTATCAACAAAAAACTAGAAATTGACAAAATGATTCACAAAACACTGTCAAATATCACAAATCTGCCGTGGATGGTCCAGTCTCCGACCACAACTTTGGCATCACAGGCATGAAGGGAGAGAAAGAACGCGGTCATGTTCATCACGCTTGGCAGTAGAGGAAACTTGAGAGCTCAACAAATCATGGAGGCCACTGGTTGCGATCTGCTCACCGAGGATGAAGTGGTCGTTTTCTCTAGCAAGTATTATTAGTTAAAATTGGACTCCATCAACTATCAGAGTTCTACTAAAAATTTACTAATCTTAATAGACCTTCAAATTAGTAGATAAATTATACATTAGTTATGAGCTCCAAACCAAGTGATTAATTGGGAATATTCAATTATTTTGCCTCTTATCAAGAGGGCAGTATCTTTTTAGGCACATTTTGGAGTTACAAAGAAATTCTTTGACTTTCGGTAAGTAGCGACTCATCTATAACATAAGTAGAGGCAGTTTTATGTGATTTATTTAAAAGTTGTTTTTGATGCTAGAATTCAAGAATATTATTGTGATGCTTTACAACATTTTCATAAGTTCATGTCATGCCACCAGAACAGACAGAGTTGTTGTATAAATGAATTAATTAATAGTATGACCAGAGACAATTAAAATACCCCACAGATTACGCTCCATTCGCGATAACAGAGAACCAAAAAGCCCATATCACAGTTCCAGACGTCAGTGGACATAATTACAAGGTATATATCATACATTGTCAATTATTATGCTTACTACACTCACGAAAGAGATGAGAAACATCCCATCTAAAATAATAGTGTGAGCCTCCGTGTTGAATCTATGCATATTTCCTCTATAAAGGACAAGAATCCAGTTTATAGTATCATGAACTACTTTGGTTTAATTAAAGATACTGACAATAATTAAGATTAATAGTGACTGCATCACAGTAATGGACTTTCGGTGATTGAGATACAAAAATGATCCATTTATTATGCTGTCGCAAGCAATCCAAGTATTTATACAATGGATCCTAACAATTTAAAGCTATCCTTAGTTGTGCTAATGAAGCCAAGAATGCTACGTGATAGTCAAGAAGACGAGGGAGATTGCACTGATATTCCCTCCTTCACTAAGGCTATGTTTGGTAGGAAGAAGAGAAAAGTGGAATGTGGGAGTGGTATATCACCTAAGTGAGAGAGATGAGGAATGAGGGAGATGTCATTTCCTTCATGATGTTTTGTATGACAAGAAGGAAAGAAAGCAAAAGTTATCTCTCTTGTTTGGTATAGAAATATAAGGGAAATGAAAGAACATATTTTTTTGTAAGACAACTTTACCCTTTATAATATAATATGCTTGTTATGTTCTTATAATTTTTTGGAGTGTTATTTTCTTATAAATTGCATTATACACTCATAAAAACAAGTATTTTTTTTAATTGTTTATATCACAATAACTACAATTCAATTGCATAGTTATACATTTTGTACGTGTATAATTATTCGTTAATTACTGAGAATGTAGATATGCCAATCCTTCTAGCATTTTAGAATACATGTAAGTGGTAAGACTTCTTATACATATCCCGAATAGGTATTTGTCATTTTCAGAGGAAAAATAGTATGTCATGGGATTACAAACAGGGTGTTCTTGTTCGCAAATACATACTTTTATGAGAAACAAACAGGGTATTCTTATAAGCAAATCATATTTGTAAAAATTGCCCACACTCTGATATATCAAATCATATTGTTTGATTAACAATAACTGGAAAATGTGCTAAACCTCTCAACTACACAGCAAATATTTTAGAATTAAACCAATGATTACCAAACACAAAAACAAACATATTAAGGACAGATTTTATAAAATATATATGTGTAAATATATTCAGCTATGGTGTTTTTTGAAGTTAAAAAAAAAAAAAAAGCTGAATCTCTAGTCAACTTCATCTCCTTCAGCCAAGAATCTTGTTATTAACAAGGGTAATATTGTAATTTTAATCTATAATTAAAGCTGATTGATTCCCTCCAAAAATCTCTATAATTTAGATATATTAAAATTGTTGTCTTTGAGAGATTAGGAGTCCCTCCCCTAATCTATTGCTTCCTCTCTTTTCTCTTAGCAAACAACCATGATTGTCAAAATCTTTTCACAGATCCTTCCACCCCTCTCCTTCCTTCTACTTTTCTCTCCTACCAAACACGCTCTAATACCGGTTGAGTTGATTGGTGATTTCCATGATGATATTTCACTTACTTCATCTAGATGTCCAATGGACATATGTTGAGAAACCAAATAAATAAAGCGTAAAACTTGATTGTTTAATAATTTTTGCATATCAATAATTAGTTGACTCTTTTCATTTATTAGTTTTGGTTGGATTATTTCACAATAGTAAAAAATCGTCATAGAAAATTATATATCATGAAGGTTATAAAAATCATCATGGAACCGGTTAACTTTCCACGACGGTGGATTCGACGATGATTTTTTAACAATCACGGTAACTTTCCATGACTGTTAAAAATAGTTGTGGAATCCTCTTTTTCTACTAGTAGAGAGAGAAATAGAGAAAGAGCCAGGGTGGGGAGGGAGGGGAAAATAGAGGAAAGAGTGTATCGGATATAGAATGTTTTGCTAGAGAAAATTTCCGTCCAATACTAAACGAACGTTCTTGAACTAGAAAACAAGATCAAATGAACAAAATAATCAAGAACGTTAAGCAACAATATAAAGAACACAAGAAAACCTTAAGAACAGTAAAGAGAAACTGGAGTCCAGAGTGATTGCCTCAAGGCTTTGTGTTGGAGATTGTGTTTGTTTCCTCTTCCTCTTAATCTGAGGAAATTTATAGTACATTGGAAATGCAGGAGTTTAATTCTCCCTTTATTATAAAATTAAATATCATAACCGTCAAACGAGTTATTTTACATTTACTCAGGACATTAAATACTTGGAAAATAATTATATGCCTCTTAGTTATTCCTTCTTGAAAAAACCTTTTGTGTACCGACACTTGATGTTCCTGGTCTTAGCACTCCATGTCTTTGGTGTACCGGCTCTTGGTATTCTGGGTCTTGGTGCTCCGAACACATTTAAGTTCAATTATATGGAGCCTAAAATAACAGCCAACATTGGCCCCCTAGCCTCTAGGCATTGATTGCCAAGCATGGGGGACTTTACTTTTTACTTTTTTTTTTTAAGCACCATACATTATTTCCCGAAATATGAAAACACATTAGTGATCACATTCTTTCCTTTGACTTTGGTGATTTATCGGAAACCATTTTTCTTTTTCATATATCCACTCCTGCTAGATTTGGTTATATATGGACCTGTCAAACATTTTTTGTGTTCAGTCCTGCTTAACCTTTTACATTCGGACCTACCGAATAAGTTTATATCTAAACCTGCTAGATTTGGTTACATCCGAACCTGCTAAATATTTTATGTTCAGACTTGCTGAACTTTTATGTCCAGACCTACCGAACAATTTTATGTCCAGACCTACGGAATTTGGTTACGTCTGGACCTGCCAGACATTTTGTTTTCAGACTTGCTGAAATTTTACGTCCGAACCTACCGAATAAGTTTATGTTCAGTCTTGCTGGATTTGGTTACGTTTAGCCCTGCCAAACATTTTGTGTTCAGACCTGCTAAACTTTTACGTCCAGACTTGCCGATCAAGTTTATGTCCAGTACTGCTGGATTTGGTTATGTTTGGACCTGCCAAACATTTTGTGTTCAGACCTATTGAACTTTTTTTTTTTTTTTTATGTTCAAACATGACGACTTGACAATGTGATTTCAGTGTTGCAATCATTTGTGCCTTTATCTTCAAGCTTGTTAAACATGACATTTTAGCTTGGCAATGTCATAGTTGTTCGTACTCATGTTCTTGTACTCATAAAACTTGACTTTGCACATTTGTTATACTTTAGTTGGTTATGATAATTTTTTAATAATTAGGCTCACTAGAACTTGTCTTCTCGTTTTGATGGTGTCGCGGTCATTGGTTTACTCATAGAGTATAGAGCTTGAAGCTCAGAATTTGAATCACAAGCTCATAATATGTATTTGTGGAGGTTGGACATAGAACTCGGATCTAGGAGCTCGGTCTTGTGTAGCTCGCAGCTAAGAGTTTAGACTCCTAAAACTCGTAGGTTGGAGATCGGATTATGATGGGATTGCAGAGCTCAAATTACGGAGCTAGCTTGGAGTGGAGAGCTAAGAACTACGATTCGTGGAGTTCAGAGCTAGAAGCTTCAACTTTCGGAACTTAGAATTTAGAACAAGGAGCATGAAGAATGAATTAAGGAGTTCGGAATGTTGAAAACCATCTCTTTTGTCCAAACACCTTTTTTTTTTCATTTTTTTTCAAATTATTTCATCTCAAGCTAATGTTCGTATTTTTTCCGAGCACCATGTTATTTTTCAAAAATTATGCTCGGGGTGTTACTTGAGCACTATGCTCGAGTTCTTCTCTTTTTGAGACTATTTTTCTTGGTTGCTTGAATTTAGAACACTTGAAAATTTCATCACATTAAAGCTGGTTAAGCATTATTTTATTAATTTGCCCATGAAGAAGCAATTGCTTTCTATCATGTTAATTTATCATAACTATCTTGAATGCACTACCATCATTTCAATCATGTCTTCAAATGTCTTGTAGTTTGTTCTTCATCAAATTAAGCTTCTTGACCATGTGTGTATGATCATTTTCTCTTACTTTGATTTGCTCCGTTATTCTTGTGCTTACTAGCATGGCTTCCTTTTTTGCTCCAGTTGGCTTGATCATTGAGGCGAATTGATTCTTGTACATCTTGATTGAGGAGTTTCTTCATTCAACTAATCGTGCTAGTTGATTGATGCATACTCTTGTGAGCTTCGAAAAATCCTCGTATTATTTTCTTCATCCAAGCCTATTTATGAGTTTGTCTCCATCCTCTTGAAGACTGAGATCCTTGTTCCATTTGCTTGGGTGCATCCACTTCCATTCCGTCAAGGGTCATTCAGACGTCTTGCTGCTTGTAGTCATTCTTGTTACACAAGTAGGATTTTCCTTTGGCCTATTTTTCCTTCACCCGCCTTGTTGACTTTGTTTAGGTAGATTCCTTTATCCTGAAAATTTGAATGATTGAAGAACTCCAAATAGGTGTTTCACCGTGCATTCAGTTGATCTTGTAAATCAGTGCTAACATTCTTCTCTAACCCCAACGTGGCTTGGGTGTTGTCTCTTTCATTGTAAGTTCCACCATAGTAGACCCCTAGCCTCTCAAAAACGGAAGTCCTAATCCTTTCCTCTTGAGTGCACTAATTTTTGCTATTTGATAGGATGTTTTGGTATCTTCACTATTGGAATCATTGTTGCCTAGCAAATGAGCCTTCTCCAAGCCATTTATTGAGTTGATCTTCCTCATTGTCTTGGAGATTTCGCTTGCCTCCCACATTTTGTGAATTTTCGGGTGGTACCTGTAGACTATTAGCTGGTAGTGCCACATTGAAGGTGGAGATGAGCTCAGTCACAAGTCTTGCTAAGTCTTTTGTGAAAGCTTCAAGCCTAACCATACAAGTTGAATACCTTGGGGCACACCACACTCTTCTTCTTTGTTTGGTAGTGTCGTCATCCACCTGTACACGTACGTGATTGAGTTTTTTCCCTCCAAAGGTGTTCTCACGTCTATCCTTGGTAGTTGGTGGTTGTTGTGCACGTTATATTCTTTTTCCTCAGTTGATCATGTTGTTGTCCGCTTGGGCTTGGTTGAAGCATTGATTCCCCCTTAAAGCGTTTTTTCTCACCCTTGGGTGGAATAGTGATGAATAGAAAATTTTGAGATACTGTTGAGAGCTTATTTTGTCAATCACACAAGACCCTCCTTCTAGCACCAAATTGTTGAAGTAAAATTTCGTCCAACACTAAATGAACGTTCCTAAACTAGAAAACAAGATCAAATGGACAAAATAAAGCAACAATGTAAAGAACACAAGAAAATCTTAAGAACAATAAAGATATGAGCTCGGTCACAAGTCCTGCTAAGTCTTTTGTGCAAGCTTCTTGCCTATCCATATGAGTTGAATATCTTAGGGCATGCCATGCTCTTCTTCTTTGTTTGGTAGTGTCGTCATCCACCTGTACACGTACGTGATTGAGTTTTTTTCCCTCTAGAGGTGTTCTCATGCCAATCCTTGGTAGTTGGTGTTTGTTATGCACAGTATGTTCTTTTTCCTCGGTTGACCATGTTGTTGTCTGCTTGGGCTTGCTTGAAGCATTGATTCCCCCTTAAAGCATTTTTTCTTACCCTTGGGTGGAATAATGACGAATAAAAAATTTTGAGATACCGGTGAAAGCTTATTTTGTAAATCGCACAAGGCCCTCCTTCTAGTGTTAAAATGTTGGAGCAAAATTTTGTCCAACACTAGATGAATGTTCCTGAACTAGAAAACAAGATCAAATGGATAAAATAATCAAGAGCGTTAAGCAATGATATAAAAAACACAAGAAAACCTTAAGAACAATAAAGAGAAACTAGAATCCGATATGATTGCCTCAAGGCTTTGTATTGGAGATTGTGTTTGTTTCCTCTTTCTCTTAATCCGAAAAAATTTATAGTACATTGGAAATGAAGGAGTTTAAGTCTCCCTTTATTATAAATTAAATATCGTACATTTACTCGGGACATTAAATGCTTGGAAAATAATTATATACCTCTTGATCATTCCTTCTTGAAAAAATCTTTTACGTACCGACTCTTGGTGTTCTTGGTCTTGGCACTCCGAGTCTTTGGTGTATCGACTCTCGGTATTCCGGGTCTTGGTACTTCAGGTCTTGGTGCTCCGAACACATTAAGTCCAATCATATGGAGCCTAAAATAACACCCAACATGTCTATTAGGGTTTTGGAATAGCTAAATTCAAATAAGGATATGTCTTTAATTTTGGTTGAGTGTAAATCCGAGTTTACTATACATGTGCTATTATCACCACAGAATAAGTTTTCTGTTTTTTTATTTTATTTTATTTTTATTTTTATTTTTATTCCTTAGTGTTTTTGGCCTATTTCCCTCCTTCTCCCTTCAAATAATATTATTTATATGATCCCGAACAAACCAAAATAATAATAATATTTATCTTAAAAAACTTAAAACACCCTAAAGATACGGCCAAAATTTAAATGAATTTATTTAAAGATAAACTCTAATACTTTAAGTTATATGACTGCATCATCTGTGAAACGCACATAATCGGTGCCTTTGTCTTATAATTTCTCACAACTTTAATAACAACGCTGCCTCATATTGCTTATACTGATATTTTGAGTCATTCTAGGATATATATATATATATATATATATATATATATTTATATTTATATGTTGAGTCATGAAAAGCATCAGTGACAAAATTTATAATGCAACTAAAAGTCTTTTACTTTCTGGCGTCAACTGCGGTTCTTTTAATTGTCTTGAATAAACACTTCTTTTTTGAAAAATTTAGACCAACAGATAAATATTAACTTAAAAAAAGTAGGCTATGACTTGTGAGTAAAAATGGAGTTGCATAACATTCTTGCGGATTGCATTACTGATTGTAGTCATTGTCTATAAACAATTCCTTACTAGGGAAAATGTCAATTTATTTATTTCATTAATTACTTTTTTTTATTTTTTCTGTGAAAAAACCTAGAAATAATGCGAAGATAGTGGATAAAGTGAATTGGTAGAAATCAGAGGGGAAAAAAAAAAGTGTTTTTGTAGAATTATCATTGCTTTTTTTTTTTTTTTTTTTGGGGGACTTGAAAAGAAGGTCAGGAAAAGAGAAGTGCAACTATATTTGATGACTTTCATTGACAACTTTTTTTCTGGAAAAAAAGTCCTCACTATGGCTATATGGGCACAGCCTACCCTCTCGTGAGGAGGACGTAACCGCATCCTAACTAAATGTGCTAACAGTAAAGATATACCGAATCGTGATTACAAATATTCTAAATTTAATACTAGATTGACATGAAAAAAGCCGTTAAGATTAAGAATATTAAAAGAGTCACCCAATACTTATATTATTTTTACCATTAGACCACCACACTTAGTGATTTATCGAGAACTATTTAATTTGTCATCAGTTATTAATACATCTCTTGCATGCATAAACTTTTTTTTCTTTGGAGATCTGTTGTTCGTAATGATCACCATAGGATAAAAAAGTTACAAGGGCTTATGAGGATTTCTTTCTAATAGTTTTTCTGATGATTAACACTGTTTTTATATTGTAAATTTCTTATAATTTCTTGCAAACAAGTAAACCTATATATATATATATATATATATATACACCTACAATTTATAGATCGAAAAGTTGGTTGGGGACTAATATAGATTGATGGCTACATCTATGTTGTTTTGATAAATCATGAATATCGTGTCCTACTCTATGCTTCAATTTGCACAATAATGCTGCTTCTACTTGCATTGCATGTGCTTAGAAAATGACTCATTAAATAGGACAGTATTACCACCATAATAAAGTATGATGTGTAAACTATAGGGTTAGGTACAACACATTGAAAACATAAATCCAATCCAACATTTTATTTTATTTTTAAAAAAATACACAAAAAAAGTTACTATTATACCATTTTATGATGGTTTTATTCACACAACACAGTTAACTTTTCACATCTCTATTCTAAACATACACAACACTTAATTTTAAAAGTATATATATTTTTAGGTAACTTAATTTTCAAAGTATTTAATTTACTCACCGGCATATCTCTAGCAATTCCAAAATGAGCCAAAGTTTTTTTTTTTTTTTTTTTTCATTTTCTTTAGAACTGTTTCAAAGGTGCATTATTTATGAGTAGAATTGTCATCAATGTAGGTTCATTATTAAAAATTATTGTTGACAATAGTTGCCTTGACTAAAGGACATATAGAGTTAATAATGAAAGAAATGGACTCCCACTGTAAGGACTTACTTGGTAACATTTTTTCCTCTTTTATTAAAGAAATTTATACAATTAATCGCTATATATTTTGAATTATTCAAAAAACTATCTACTTTAGACCTTATTCAACATAGATACGAAAATACCGTCAAAGAAAAAAATGAAAAAAAAAATCTAATCTAACAAAACGCAAAAGCAAAGTAAAAGTGTTTTTAACCAAGACAAAATTATTTGTTTTAGTTTGTTTGTTCGTTTTTTTTTTTATTATTTTTTTACGTTCTAGTGAAAATTGAAGGGTAACCTTCCTATGATATAGATTTGACACACTTAAAAAATGTCTTGATATATGTTTAATTAGATTCATACTACTTTCTTAATTATGTATTCTTATTCCTCCTTTTATAATTAAAAGTGTTTTTTTTTTTGTTTGCTTTTCTTAGACTTTAATTTGTTGCTTAAGACCATCTTCGCTGACATTTTTTTTTTACTCAAACGATATAAATAAATCAAAGAAACTCTTAGTTATCTAATACATTTGTCAAAGTCCTCTGTCTTTTTTTATTTATTTATTTCCCCCTACCACAACTATCTTGCAATTTGTTTATATGTAGAAACTTTTCTAAGCTCGTGACAAATTAGAATCGAAGCAAGTCATGAAATTAGACATTTTGAAAAATTGAAGCCAAAAATAGAAGTAATAATTAACATCATTCACAATTCCACGTTTAAATAACAATGTTTTAAAGAAACAATTTTTTTTTTCTCTCTCAATATTTTAAATATATTTAGATGGGTTGATATAATTGTGGACCGAAACTTCCAGCTAAAAGCAGCCACAACTTATATATCTCTAGTTTGATGCTATAGTTTTTTACTTTTATTTTATTTTTATTCTTTTCCTAAATTCAATAGTTTGACATTGCTATAGTTGAAAGTTGAAACTATAGATTGCAATTTTTCTCCTGTTTCGGTAAAAAGTTTTCAAGATCCAATTTCCATTTCATAATTTAGCACAATCTTCACTCTGAAGTTTCCAAGAAGTGAAGGAGATTTACAACTTTTCAATATTAATTCAAATGAATCTTTTTGTAGAAAATTTGAGCATAATTTTTATGATAATGACACAGACAAACGATTTCAAAAGTGATATACATCTAAATTAATACAACATAAAAATGTGGATGCGTGTGAATAGTGCAAAAGCTAATAATAATTAAGATTAGAAAAGCTTAAAGAATTAAATATCAAGGAGTTAGGGTCGACAATTATCAATTAATTAAATTAAGATTGAATAAATTGAAATTGATTGAAACAAACAAAAAACCCATATATGGAGGAAAAGGGTTGAGAATTATTAATCGGTTATAAGGCGCCGAATTGCCAACACGCATGCAGCTCACTGTATATGTCTGTGTATGAATGCATGAATAACAGCAAAGCGTCCGTTTGGATTGTTAGTTGGATTTAAAACTTTTAAGTTGAAGTTAATTGACTTTTTAAAAACTAATTATAATTTTTATTGACTTTTCAGAAAAACAAAACAAAAATCCAATCAAAAAAGTACAGCTTAATTTGAGTTAAACTAATATGCTAAATAAAACCTAAGTATATTATTAACATAGTATGTATATATGTTAATATTCAATGGCCGAGGGAGGGGGGACTGGGGGCCATGGCCCCCCCTAACTTTTTTTGGAAATTTTTATACAGTGGGGTTTTTTTTTTTAATTTAAAAAAATTGGTATGTGTATAAACTAGTCTTAGCCCCCCATAAATTAAGAGTTCTCTATAATTTATTGGGCAAATAATTTAGATTTTAAAAAATAACACAGTTTTATTAAACTACAATTTTAATAGCTCAGTATTTTAAAAGACTGACCTATTATATTAAGTAATATTTTGTCTACACATAAACTAAAAGCTTCCAAAAGAAGCCTACTATTCACTTTCCCATTTCATCATTTGCAAATAAAATTGGAAATTTGCTATGTTGTTCAATGTATGATTTTTATTTTTCTTTGGTTTATTGTACCGGATTTCTTCTCAACTTGAGACAACTTTGTTTTGGCCTGTCAATTCATTCTTCCTCAACTTCTCGTTTTCGCTTTAGATTTGTATTTCTTTTTCAGCTTCTTATTCTGATTCTTTTCTTTTTTTTTTTAATTTAATTGTGATTTTTCTATTTGTCTTAATGTGGAATTGGAGGGTCATGATAGTACTATTTTTTCTGATTTGTTTTATTTGTTATAATGTATTGGTGATAAAATGTTAATTCCGATTAGAAAATTAGAAATATCTCGCTAGAAATTAGTGGTTTGTGGTTTTTAACTAAGAAAATTAGAAATAGTATTGCTTAATTCTAGATTTAAATATTTTTTTTTTCAATTTAGTTTGTGATAAACTTAGACATGTCTTTTTTTTTTTTTTTGTGACGAATTTTGGGCTCATGGGCTGTAATGGTGTTGGTGCCGTATATGAAAGATAATTTTTTGAATGACTACTTGATTTTTTACATTGAGAAGGAAATTTGCTGCAAAATTTAGTAGTGAATCAGTTATAGATGAGTTTGTCTCTATGAAAAATCGTCGAGCACAACTTATATTTAAAAAAATAAAATGATATTTTGAGGTATATGAATTTAATATAACTACTCTTTTATTGAGAGAATAATGTTATTTACGAATATAAAAAAAAAAAAAAAGTTTCATTTTTACAAGTGATATATTAGAATTGGAGTTTTAAGATGTGAAACTTGAATGGCTATAATATTATAAAGATATTAAGATCAACATTTCAATTTAGTGTTCTTTCTTACATTATTTTTATTTTGAATTGCATTTAACTGACAGTGATATGTTACCCTATTTAAATATAATACTTATGTTTTTATGTATTAATATGAATTTAATAAATAAAAATTATTACATATATAGATATATATTTATTAGTATGACCTTGATTAAAAAAAATTTTAACCCCCATACCAATAAATCCTAACTCCATCACTGTTAATATTGTTGTACAAGGTGACAGCAAAATTCAGCTTCCTACGTTTAATAATTACAAGAAATTTACATTGTGTATTTAAATATGTTAAAATTATTGATCGTACGTTTTTCTAAAAACTAAAACAAAATTCACTCATATTAGATTTAGTCAAAATTAGTTGAACAGAAAAAAAATATATTATCCTTCATAAAAGAAAGGATGGTTTTATGAGAGAGAAATCAATCTCAAAAATAGTTCTGTTGATCTTTTTTTTTTTTTTTTTTTAGCATTGGAGAATAACAAACTTTATGTTCTTTAGACAATTTAATGTTTACTAATACTAAAAATAATAATAATAATAATAATAAAGAGTAGTCCTTAAAATCAAGTGCATACTTTCTTGAAAGTCTTTTTAGATTGTTAATTTTGACTAGATCTAACATCAAAGGTGAAACTTGTATGATTAGAAAATAATAATAATAAAAAATAAATTTTGTGTCAGATAAATTCAACACAAGAAAAGTTTTTGTTATAATGCTTTACTATTATATATTATTATATATACATGGAACAAATTGCGATATCAGAAAATTAAGGCAAATGTATGCGTTGATCTATGATTGTATGCATATCTATATATAAACATATATATATATATATAGACACACATTTTATACATGTACATACCTATATACATAAACAAATTAGAATGCTTAATTTGACTGCTAAAATAGCGTAAGAGTTTTTTGTCTATAGAAATAATAACGTCCTATAGTTCTCCACAACACGATTTGCTTCCATGTGAAATGCCCAATCCATTGGGACTAGCTTAGCGGATGAGAGTGAAGAAGTTTAGATAAGAACTCTCGATAAAAGAAAAAATATGATATTCTTCCGTGTGAAATGTCCAATCCATTGGGACTAACTCAGCGGATGAGAGTAAAGAAGTTTGGATAGGAAGTCTCAATAAAAGAAAAAACAATATTAAAAAAAAAAAAAAAAAAAAAAGAAGAAGAAGAAGAAGCTTCCGTGTGAAAGCAAGCATGAGAAGATGGGACTGCCCAGCGGGAAACGAAGATCAAGTCTGATAAAGTTATTGGCATAATATGGCTTTAGAAAGTAATGGTCCAAGTATCATTAATTGTAAGTTACTTAAACGGAAGGCCAACTTGTCGGCTTTAAATTACCAATTGAGACCGCCAATTCACAGCATTACTTTTTATGTACTTGAACAACAAAATTATGTCCTAATTCTAATTTAATTTATAGGAAATTTTCAATCCTTAATTAATTTATAAGGACTAAATAAAGCATATATATACGCAAAGTGTCATTTACACATCTAATAAAACAGTGGTCTTCTTTTTTTTTTTTTTTTAATTAAATTTTTTGGCATTAGGATCCGTGCCATGCATGTAGTCAGTGAAATCATCCCGCTTCTCTATACAAAATTAACGGGAAAAAAAACCTTCAATTTATTAAATATTAAATACACATGCTGTCACCTAGAATAATGGAATATATATACATACATACATATATATATATATATAAGTCCACATGGTGTTTCAACTAATAATCATTTGTAGAATACATTTGAAAGATTCATTTTGACCAAACTGAAACTTTCTTTAGAGATTCGATCTACTTAATTAGTGTTGCAAGTTCATGTGCACCCTCAACAAAAGAAAATCTACAAATTTAGGGTTAGTATATTATGATACCATTGTCTATATATATATATATATAACTATATATATATAACTATGGTACCTTGTTGTTTTAACTTTTTTTTTTTTTTAATTCGGCGCATTTATGTTTGAAAATTTCATTATACTCTGTAATTTGAGAGAAATATCATTCAAGTAGTGTGAATCTCTTTTTTAAAATTAAATAACAGTTCTAACCTTTCAGATTAAAAACTTAATTAAGTCAAAAAAAAACCCCCGTAAAATTCTAAAAAGAAGCAGAACCAAAATCAGGATCAAAACAAGCTCAATCAGATTTAAGCCGGCTCGATAACAAAATAAATAAATAAATAACATTTAACCATATTCAATCACAAAAAACAAAAAACAAAAAAAAAATAAATCAATTAAAATAAATGTTTTTTTCTCTTCAAAAACAGTTTTTAAACTAGAAGGTAAAACTGTCATGTTATATTCCAAAAATGGACTCGGGTAATTAGACGATATTTTCTCAAATAATATGACCTTAATGAGATTTTTCAAACATGAAGGAACAAATTGAGATAATATTAAACTATAACGTACCAATTATTCTTATACATATTTACTACATAAATTGATGTGATTTATGATCTACCAATATCAAACCAGCTAGTCTTGCTTTTTGCAATTTTAATAATTTAATTTAGCCAACAAATGAAAAAAACGACTTTCAATATGACGAGAAAAACTTTATTTTTAAAATATTATATATATATATATATATATATATCAGCAAAGCCAGCTGATAGGGTATATTGAATGGGTATAGCGCCTTACGTATATAATTGTTAATATTAAGTAATTGTTATTTCTAGTTTGTTTAACAGGGGGGGAAAAAAAAGTTATGTTTTGCTTTGTAACGCTATCTAAATGTTGACCTTTTAGTTGTCATGCAGTATGAAAGAAGAGAAGAAATTCTGAAGTGTTGCATGTTAATAAAACTTAATTGGTCAAACAATGTTTGCTAAATCCGAGTTTGCTCAAAATTTCTTAAACTTCCACGCGTTATATGCGTGTATATCCACAATATAATATAGATATATATATACACACACACACACACACACATCCTACAAATATAATATATATATATATATAGATACAAATATAAGGAATGGATCTTGAGTTATAAACAAGGGGGGAGTTAGAGAAAAATAATAAAAGCAGCAGCCGAGAAATGCGTGAGCAGAGCACAACCCCCATGAGCTGCTCTCAGAACCTGTCGGCACCATCCGATGCACCAACACAACCTACTAATAAGCTATATTATAATCATATCTATTTATGTATCAATCTGGAGAGAGAAACCAATAAATCTAATAATTTATTATTAAAAGGAAAACAAAAAAAAAATACTTTTTTAACCATTACCCATAAAGCCTTCGTAATTAATAAATCAGTCCCTCAATTAAAGATTTTAAGAATGACCTCAAACTTTAAAATCCGTTACATCAGTGATCTTTTTTATAACTTTGTCAACTTTTTTTACGGAATTTCATTTTAGAATGCCAAAGATGGGCACTAAATGAAAGGTTAAATCCGTGAAAAACATAGCAAAATTTATAAATTAACAGACATAATTAAAAGGATCACTAATATAATAGATTTTGATTGAAAGATCAATTACCAAAATTTTAGTTCATATACTAATAGTTGTTTGGCTCTTCATCTGAAAAATATTTTTGGATACTATTTAAAAAAAAAAATTTACATTGTTTTTTTCTTACAAATATGTAAGGTGTCATATGTAGCATGCACTCAAGTTGGACTTTTCCTTTTTTTTTTTTTTTTTTTTTGTCTTTTTCTTTAAAAATAAGTCAATT
This sequence comes from Ficus hirta, assembly GCA_038430175.1. NCBI lineage: Eukaryota > Viridiplantae > Streptophyta > Magnoliopsida > Rosales > Moraceae > Ficus > Ficus hirta. The sequence continues at coordinate 5,189,667 of CM076590.1, forward strand.
TCACTATTCACATATCCAAAATCTCTCTTTTTCATTTTCAAAACTCAAATTTAAAAGTTTATATCTTTCTTATTTCAAGTTGAGATTAAATGATATTTTTTAATTCCATAGATGGCGAGATAAACGAAATAAGATCTATATTGATATTTTATTTCTAAACACATTTCAAGTTTTTACACTTTTTAGCTATCACAGTTTATTTGAAACCAAACGCATAATTCCAAATATTTTCACTCATTTCCAACTAAAACATTTTCAAAACTCCAACTTAAATGTATATTCCAAACGTCCCAAAATTTTACTACTTGAATTTATTGTCAAACTATGACCCACAAGAGCTAATTTGTCAAACGCAAAAAAATTCAAGGGTATACAGGCAAAGGAAAAGCAAGAGGGGGAGGGGAGGGGGGGGGGGGGGGGGGGGGTTGTGGGGAGGGAAAAAGTCAAATAGGCCCGATGAGAATTGGCACACTTCGCAACACCGACGCTGTCCCCAATATTACTTGATCAACTAGCTAGACTCATTAAATTTGTAACATTTATTACCTTATCAAAGTCCTCTCTCCAAATTGAGCTAGCTCCTTTCATCTTTTCTTCATCTTCTTCTTCTTCCAAAACCTTGGAAAAGGTCCTTTTTAATTAATTTCACTCCCATCTTTCTCTCTTAATTTCCGTGTGTTGACTTTCTCGATTCGAACCCCAACTTGCTCTTTTGTCCCTTTAATTTCTTCCCTTCTCTCTCTATTAAAAAGGCCATAAAAAGCCATACCACACATACCCCATCTCTTATTATTAATAAAATCCATGTTTCAAAAGGACCCCATTTGGCAACGCTTTTGACATTTTAAGTTTAGTTTTGTCCAAACCACACCAAAAGCTTTGCTTTCCTTTTTCGTTTATCTTTTAAGCTTCCGAAAAAGTACTTCTTCTCCTTCTTCGCTCTTGTTCTTATTAATGGAGGAAATCGAAATTCCCTCCCATTTTCTCTGCCCCATTTCTTTGCAACTCATGAGAGATCCGGTCACCGTCTCGACCGGTATCACATACGACAGGGAAAACATCGAAAACTGGCTCTTCTCATGCAAAAACGACACTTGCCCCGTCACCAAACAGCCTTTGAACGACACCACGGCCGATTTCCTCATCACTCCCAACCACAATCTCCGCCGCCTGATCCAAGCCTGGTGCACCCTCAACGCCTCCCACGGCATCGAGCGGATCCCGACCCCGAAGCCTCCCATCGACCGGTCTCAGATCGTCAAGCTCCTCAACGAGGCCAAGAACTTCCCGAGCTCGCAGATCAAATGCCTCCAACGCCTCAAATTCATTGCCTCCCAAGGAGAAAGGAACAAGAAGTGTTTGGAATCCGCCGGGGCAATCGAGTTCTTGGCTTCTTTAGTGAAGAAAAACGACTCGACGACATTGGAAACCGCCGTCGAGATTCTTTTTCATCTTAAAAACTCCGAAACACATTTGAAATATCTCATAACCAACGAGAATGGGATTGTGGATTCGCTGGTTATGGTATTGAGATCATGCGAGAATTACCAGTCGAGAGCTTACGCAACTGTTTTGCTCAAGTCGATTCTCGATTCGGCGGATCCGGTCCAACTGATAACCGTCAAAACCGAATTGTTCGTCGAGGTGGTTAACGTCTTGCGTGATCAGATCTCACAACAAGCGTCGAAAGCCGCTCTGAAACTCCTGATCGAGCTTTGTCCGTGGGGAAGGAACCGGATCAAGGCCGTCGAAGGCGGCGCCGTGTCTGTTCTTGTCGAGCTTCTCCTCAACTCGTCCGAGAAGAGGTTCTGCGAGCTGGCGCTGGTTGCCCTAGACCAGCTATGCGGTTGCGCCGAGGGGCGGGCGGAGCTGCTGAAGCACGGCGCTGGAGTCGCCGTCGTGTCGAAGAAGATCCTTAGGGTTTCGCACGTCGCGAGTGAAAGGGCGGTGAGGATATTGTCGTCGGTTTGTAGGTTCTCGGCGACGGCTAGGGTTCTTCAGGAGATGTTGGTGGTTGGAGTTGTGGCCAAGCTGTGTTTGGTTCTTCAGGTTGAGGGTAGTTTGAAGACGAAAGAGAGGGCTAAAGAGATCCTCAAGTTGCACTCTAGGGTTTGGAAGAACTCGAATTGTATTCCTACTCATTTGTTGTCTTTTTATCCATCTTCTTGATAATTTTTATGGTTTATACCACCTTTTTTTTGTTTTTTTGTGTGTACAGAGTTCGTAGTTGTTCTACTTGCAAGAGAAAAATGGCTGCGTAACGTATGCAGTTTTTATCAGAATATTGAATTGAGTAAATTTGGAAGAAGAATTTCAAGGATAGAAAATGACATGTTGATGTATAAGATGCAATTTTTGTTCTAAAGATTTTTTTTTTATTATTATACTACGTACTTCTTGAATCTTGTCACTTTTTGTTTCTTTGTCCTGGTCTAATTTCTTTAATTTTCGTAATTTTTAGGGAGAAAGACCTTGAAATAACCTCCCATCTCATTTTACTTTTTTTTTTTCTCACTAATAATCAATTCTATGTAATTCTTTCCAAGTAAAATTGTCTATTGGTGGCATTATGTTTGGGTTGAATGTGATTTCATTTAAGTGTTTTTTTTTTCCTTTTTAAATAGAGCTATTAATGTTTTGCCGAAGTTCGGAAATATATGGCTTCAGGCCTGTTTCATTTGGAGAAATTGATTGTTCGGATCTCTGATAACTTTAATATGAATACTGTCTGGATACCACTCTAGTATCAATTTTTTTAGTATAACTCAAGTGTCGTATTATTGTTAATAAATGCAATCTATTGATATAGTAATACTTTGAATACTTACCAATAAAAAAATACGAAAACACATGTGAAACATAAATTTTATACATTAAAATTATTATTAGAATTGGTGTCCTTGATATTTTTCTTTTTGCGTAATTACTAATTGTGTAGCTTATAAGTTGGCTTCTTCAGGGGTTTCTTGTCTCCGATTCATTAGTGGATGTCGACTCCAGATTTTCTTCCACCTTTGGTACATAAAGATTTTGTTGGCTTTCGTTGGAGTTCTAGCATTTGTTTTCACCATGGATTATGCACTATTTTTCTGTTTTAGGATTTTTTTTTTCCTTCGTTTTTTTATTTTTTATTTTTTGTTTTATTATTATATTTTTATTAAGCACTTTAATGAGGCCACATCCTACAGAGATGGGATCTTAATTAGGGGTGGGAATAGTTGATATTTGTTTTCTAAATTTGCAAATCTTGTATTTTCTTTTTCATTTCTTTCTTTTTAATAAATATCGAGTGGAGGACTTAATAGAAGATAGGTTTTTTAAGTGGGTGTCAGCCTGACACTTGATGTAATTTAAATTATAGTAATTGGCTTAAATAGTCGCTAAACTCTTTAAAATGTAACGGTCCCTGTTCTTTTTTTTTTCTTTTTCTTTTCCTTTTTTTTTTTAACTGAAATAACCCTAAACTCCTATTTTTTGGCCATTCCAATCATTTCCATCAAACTTCATTAAATTTCTAACGAAATCTTACTTAAATGATTATTTTGTATTAAAAAGACTAAAATACCCTTTATTCTCCCAAAAATCCCTCTCTCCCCTCAAAAAGCAAGAAACGTACTTCTCACGTGATTAATCTGCTAGTCCTTTTTTTTTTTATGAAAAGGACTGGAATGACCAAGAAAATAGGAGTTTAGGTTTATCTTGGCAAAAAAAAAACAGAGATCAAGTCGTCATCTTTGAAAGAGTTCAGGGACTATTTAGGCCAATTAGTCTTAAAAATAAATAACTACAATGGATAATTACCTTTTTATGCATATATATAACTTAGTTTTACTTTTTTCCCTCAGTTTGCCCCTTCATTTGTAGAAAACTAAAAATGTAGATTATCACAACAATGTGATTCAATTTCATCTCTTGGGCATATTTCTAGACCAAAAACAAAACACAAAACACAAAACAAAAAGACAAAAATACCATTGATGATTTTTTTTTGAATTTTCAAAAATAAATAGTAAAAAAAAATTCGTAATTGGGAAGGTAAATAGATATAGTCATTGAGTTGATCATAAACGTAATAAGGAGTATCATATATACAATGAAAAATTAATGGAGTGCTCGTTATGATTTGTATATAATTCGAGAGTTCAATTCGAATTAACTTTTAGTTTTATGTATTCATTTGTTTTGAACGGTGAGATTTTAATAAATTTATTAAGGAGATATAAATACATCATATAATAATTAATTTCGCAGTATATGAAACAAAGCCCCTTTAATAAGAACGAATCCGTTAGTAAATTAAGCTTGATGATGTTTAAAAAAAAAAGACGTATATTTGAGATCCGTTAACCAGTGTACTATATCTCAACATACTGAAATCAAGTATATGTAAGGTTCTTTTTGACAAAACATCAATAACAGATGGAATTTCCCGACCGATCGGACTCAGTAGCACTAGGGTTACCACTAACTCCACATAAAAGCAACTCTAGCGGGACCAAAACACTGCAAGACTTCAATCTGGCATAAAAACAACCAACATAAAAGGTGGGAAAACCACTTTTATTATTAGAATTAACAAATAAAAAAATAATACCCAGATAAAAGAGAGCAAAAACATGCTATTACTTTACACAAACATACTACAGTAAAAAAATAAAAATAAAAATAAATAAAAAGAGCAATCACATAGAAAAGTCTTTGCTGTTAAAACGATCCATATCGTCTAGATAAACTAGATTGTTGAAACCGAGCTGCTGCAGGATCCCCTCAGTCCTTGAAGGCCGTACACCACCGCCAACTCTCAAGTGGATAGCTAGACAGATCGTTAGCTACACCACCAGAAAGAAACCTCGAGAATGCCCATTCCTTATCTAACTCACGTGACTTTTCATTGTGCCTTGTCACTAGTACACAACTGAGAAAGGCAAATCTCAACGACAAACCTTGCTGTGCTCGAAGACCCAATCCAATACTACGCCGATGGCAAAACCATAGCCTACATCTCTTCCCTACTTTGCCCTTCCTACAATGTCAATCCTCCCCTCATAAACTCGTCTCTGTCATGAACCTCACTATATGATTCTCACCTCTATTCCTAGGACTAGTAAACTAGAGACAAGCCTAAGGTCATCACTGGAGTTTAAAAACCCTAACCATCACACAATAGAAAGAGAAGAAGAAGAAAGATAGAAAGAATGGATTTCGTCTCGCAATTCAGACTTTTAGAGGATTGGTTGGGAAGTTTCGAAAAAACATGTCCGTTTGTCACCCCCAATAGCTCACAAAATTTCAATTAAAAAAAAAAATCAATAAACGAATGAGAATAATTTTCAATCTGCCAGTATTGCAGAATTACAAAACTGTCCGAGAAGTTCGGTGACATGCTGCCATAAGTCCCACAGTGGCATTGGGCACAAAGAATTAATCCAATTCTGAAATTAGGCACAGATCTCATATAGATTTTCAGGAATAATTAACTATTTATTAAAATGTTCACAAATATTAAAGGTATGTAGGAAATATTCTTTTTTTTTTTTCTTTGGTAAAGACTGTATTGGTGTCCATTTGGTTCTTATGTTTGTTTTTAAAATGAAAATTTTTCTTGTTTTAATGAGAAGTTATTTTTTAAAAAAATATTTATATATAGCGTTTTGATGTGTAATTATTTATAATTCTAAAAAAAGTGAAATTTCTAAAATGATATTTGGATAGACATTAGAAAAAATCATTTAAAAATTAGTTTTTCTAATAAATTTAATAAAACTTTATCATATTTTAATTGATAAAAATTTATTCGTCTATTAGTTATGAATACATTTATATAAAAAAACAATGCTTTTCATTGGAGATGAAAAGAAAAAAAATACGCCTATATTCGGTGAATGATTTAGACTCAAACTCAACTCAAATTTTTCATATTAATTTTTATCTTTTTCTGAAAAGTCAATAAAATTTATAACTACTTTTTAAAAAAGTTAACTCAACTTAAACTTAAAAATTTTATCTCATTTCAAACTCAACTCAAATATCAAACGAACCCTACAATGCAAAATAAGTTTTTAAAAAAAAAATGAAAGAGTTGATAGTGAAAAAGGTCCAAACAAACACCATTTTCATTTGGAGACTTCAGACAATTGCCATAAAAGCTCATGGATATTTGCCATTGTTAAAAAATAAAAAAATAAAAAAAAATCGTTCTCACTGCCATGCTGACGTAAATTCAGAGGTTTGGTCTTCCAATTTTATCCTTGCACACACCACCATCTTTCTTGAGCTTCCAGAAAACAAAAACCCAAATACAAAGCTCTTCAGAATCTCTCCACCACGAAAACTCCAAGCTCCTCAGAATCTTTCCACCACCAAAACTCTGACAACGATCGCAGGTAGCTCCAACGACGATCACAGCGGTCATCGGAGATTCGACAACTCAATCAAAGATCACAAAGCGGTCACCGGAGATTCGACGACTCAATCGAAGGTCACAAGGCGGACACCGGAGATTCGACGACTCAATCGAAGATCACAAAGCGGTCACTGGAGATTCGACGACTCAATCGTAGATCACAAACAACGATTGCAGCAGTCACCGGAGATTCAACGACACAATGACTGTCACAAACAAACTCAATTTGATAATCTTGGAATTTCTTTGCATTTATTTATTTATTATTACTTTTTGTATTTCAGTTCTGAGTTTTTTATACTGTCAAATAGTGGATTTTTTTATGCTTGAACAATGGTCATTTCAATTCATCATTATGTATTCAGGTGGTAAACAAGTGGTAACCAAATGGTAGCCAACGTTTTTGTTTTGTTTTTGTTTTGTTTTGTTTTGTTTTGTTTTTTGTTTTACTTAGAATTGGTTTCTGTTCTTCAGTTCTGAGTATTTTAAACTGTAAAAACAGTGGATTTTTTCTGTTTGAATGATGGTCATTTACATTCGTCGTTATGTATTCAAGGTGATGACCAATTGATAACTAGTGTTTTGTTATTTATTTTTATTTACATTTTTTTTTTTTTTTTTTTGTACTTCGAATTGGTGTCTATTCTATTTTTGAGTTTTAACAATATAAAAACATTGGATTTTGGTGATCGAACAAGGGTCATTTGAATTCATCGTTATGTATCAAGGTAGTAACTAAGTGGTAACCACCTGCAAATAAAATCATGAAAAGCTTTAATAATGACATGCTCAATTTCTGATATTTCTGATATTTTTGGTGGTTAGTGCCACTAACAACTAGTAAGGTTTGATATTTTACAAAGATGCTATGTACATTCTTTGGATGTAAAGCAAACGTGCCCCTTTTTTTTTTTTTATTGAAAACGAGCATCAATTTACGCAACACTTGAAACACAGAAAGGGGTCTCATAACAGACAACTTACGAAAATTAAAAGCAAAATGAGCAAGTAAATACGCCACAGTGTTAGGTCCCTTTTTTTTTTTTTTACTTTGTTTTTGTTGTTTGAAAGGTTGGAAGCACCATTACTCAAAGATTTCTATCCATAACCACCATCTCCAGCGAGTTACCCGATGGTTACCATGATGATTACAGTTAGTGGATAATTACCAGTTGGTTATCATCTAGTATCCAACATGATACCAACTAATAACCACCCCTTCCGGCCCACTACAAGATAGTTATTAACCGACGGTTAGTTACCAATCAGTAACTATCTAGTTACCAACCGCTAACCACCTAATTACTGAAAGGAAACTATTACTCCTGTCAGATTTTTGATATTTTGTCATCAAAATATTAAAGAAAATGCCAAAATTCGTCACTGTTATACTAAATTTGAAGAGAGGGGGGGTGGGAAGAATCGCAAAATTCCACAGAAATCATAAAAAGCTCATAATACACGAACAATTTTTCCATCAATTACATCAGAGTACTAAAAAAAAAAAAAAACTGATATGTGGAGAGATCGATCACCGTCGGGAACCTCGGACCAAGTGGTGGACCTTCAAGGTATATGCCACTATATGACTAGTGGATCAAGAAAACATCACGCTTATGCCACTAGAAAGACTCAGTGTAAAGCGTTGAACTAGTCAACTGTGCCTTTCTGGGTCATTTTGCCGTCACAAGGTTTACAAAAATAGTTAAAGAGAATGAACAAGGCATGATATGTGGAGCGGTCGAGGCTCTAATGTGAGGGCGACAAGGGATCTCGAAGGGCGGAGATCACGGCGAAGCGTGGAGATCGCGGCAACAGGCAAAGATCGCGACGTTGGGACTGTGGGCGGAGAGAGAGAGAGAGAGAGGCATCGTGGGCGGCGGTGAGGTGGGGATCGAGACTTCTGGTTGGAGATTGGGACCCTCGAGCTGAGATCGCGACGCCGGGGAGGAGAATCGATCTCAACGCGCGCGAAACCTCCACGTGGCAACGGTCACCACGGTGACCACGGCGTAGAGAAAACCGGCACTGCAACGGTGTTCCGGTCCGGTGGTGAGAGAGAGAGGGTGGCGCGTGAGAAAGGAGATAAATAGGTCTGTAGGGGAGAAAGAGAAGAAGAGTGTGTCGTTTATGAAAGAAGGAAAAGGAGAGACACGGGGAAGATGAATCAGGAAAAGAGAGAGAGCGAGGAAGAAAGAGATATTGAGTGAATGTGAGAGTCAGTGAGGGTAATATAGTCTAAACAATCGTTTTGCATTTATAAATTGGGTGCCCCCCGTTAACTTTTTTTTTTTTTTTTTTTTTTCGCTACTACCATTCACATTTTAAAATCACTGATTATATTAATCTTATAATTAAAAAATTACTAATTTCATTGTTAGTTTTCTCAAAAAAAACACTCTTACAAGTAAATTTTTTGTCTTCCTTCCTTCTTTCTTCTTTCTCTATATATTAAATTTAAACTACTGCACAATTTTTTTTAGTATGTTTTGTTATATTTTTATTTTTTAAATTTTTTTCTCACGATATTTCTTTTTTCTTTTTTTCTTTTTAGATATCTAAAAGAAATTATTCATCAGCTTATATGTTGTGGGACAAAACTACGAATTTATTCTTTGATATACTTTTTTTGAGACAATAAAAATTTGAGGATAATATACTGATCAGTTTATATATTGTGATACAAAACTATGAATTTATTCTTTGATATACTTCTTCTTGAGACAATAAAACTTGAGGATAATATACTGATAAAGCTAAGTATTCTATAAATATAGTTGAAAATGTTATAAATTTGATAAATACTTTTATTAGAAAATTAGAAAAAACTCAGAAATCATAATTTACATGAATTCATAACTACTTCTCTCAATTATTTATAAAATAAATAAACAATTAAATTAATATATTTAATTATATATTCACATTATATAGGCGTGTTTTTCTTTTGCTTGTTATTCTTTAGAAAACAAAAAACTAGTTAGAATATGCAACTACAAAAACCATTGAAAAATATGAATAATAACAAACAAAACAAAAGAATCTTCTCTTAAAAAAAATCTCATGGAAATGAATTAAAAAATACAACAAAATAAAACATTTAAAAAAGTAAGGAAAAAAATATAGAGATTTAAACTCTAATGAGGTGAGAAAGAAAAAAGTAACTAATTTATTTATAAAGTCTTTTTTTTTTTTTTGAAAAAAATAAAAAGATGAAACAAGTAATTATTTAATTATAAAATTAATATAATAAATAATTTTAAAAAGTAGATCGAAAAAAATAAAATAGGCGGTGTCAATCTATGTTTATAACTTTGATTTGATTATGACACTCAATCATATAGATTTTTTTTTTTTTTTTTTTTTTGGCGTGGCAAATTTCAATCCGATGTCCCTTTCTATGGCACTTAAGCCTAATTTTCCTTTTTCATTTTGTTTGCAGATTGAAATGGGCCAAATATGTGAAACAAATATGCCCACACCATTTAGAATGAACATAGGTAGATTTCACGTCGCAGTAGGTCGTTTGGCTGACATCGAATGCATTTCATATGTTGCTCAAGCAATGTGAAAAGTGCACAAAAAAACGTTTTTTATATGCCGATCAGAAGGAAACTTATGTTCAATGGATGTAAAAAAGTAGTATATGCTTTAAATTTGAAATTTAAATTTTATAAAACTTTCACATCGGTCAAAAAATGTGTTCTTCACACGCTCTCTTCCTTTTTTCCCCCCTTATTTTCTCTCCTTTTTGTTTTTTCTTTTTCGTTCTTGGTTGAAGTCCCATCACATTAAAAGCGTTGTCTTTCATTTCTAATACTTTACTTTTTTATTTTTTTATTTTTTTTTGGGGTAAAAATCTAATACCTTCTCTCTGGTCTTTTTCACCCTTCTTCTCTTCTTTTCTGTAGTCTCTCTTTTCCTTCTCTTTTTACTTGAAGTCCAAACAATATCATATTGAGAGCTTGCCTTCTTCTTCTTCTTCTTCTTCTTTTCTTTCCTTTTACCCCCTAAACACCTCCTCCTCTCTAATTTTTCATATATTTCTCCTTTTCTTTCCGACGCTCTTTCGCCTCTATCTATTTTTCTTGAAGTCTGGCCATCACATTAAAAGCATGGTGTATAAGCAAAGAGGACGGCTCAAAGAAAACCAACGACGGTGTAGAGAGAATGACGGTATAAAAGTAAACTACCAAATATGGGCGTCGTGAGCTCCAGATACGAGCTAGATGCTGGTGTTGTTGTTTCAAAACAAATAAAATAATAATAAAAAATCGATGTTTATTATTATTTATTTAAAAATCGCTTTCTACATTCATTAGAAACCAACGTTAAGGGGGTGTTTGGTGTATAAGTTGAGTTTGAGTTGAGTTGAGATTTTTAAGTTTGAATAGTAATTTTTGTTAACTTTTTTATAAAAGACAAAAAACTTAAACCAAACTTACCAACCAAACGGGCCCTAAAGCTAGCTTCGTTAGAAACCTAGTCTACGCTAGTATTCAAGTTTAGGGGGTGTTTGGTGTATAAGTTGAGTTTGAGTTGAGTTAAAATTTTTAAGTTTGAATAGTAATTTTTGTTGACTTTTTCAGAAAAGACAAAAAACTTTTGGGGAAAAAGATAAAAAACATGATGAAAAAAGTACAGTTTGGTTTAAACCAAACTAACCAACCAAACAAGCCCTTAATTCCAATTAAACTAGAGTTTTTTTATTTTAATTTTAATTTTTTTTTTCTGAAAATTTAATAAAAATTATAATTAATTTTTGAAAATTTAATCAATTCTAATTTAAAATTTTCATCTTCAATTTTTGTTGATTTTAGGATGGGAGATTTGAGTTCTATAATTGTAGCTAATAATGAAATCATGTAAGAAATAACGCTGTAAAATGAAAAATTCCGTGTAACAAGGGGAAAGGAAAACGTTTGCATTTTAGTTTTGAAAGTATTCCACGTTTTCAACGAAGGCTAGCAGCAACAAACAAACAAACAAACAAACAAACAAAAAAAGAAGGAAAAAAGAATCATCATTCGTGCACAAAAAGTTAAAGAAGGAAAGAGATATAATCTTTCAAAGTCCTGGAAACAATTGAAGTCAACTTTTGCTACTTTACCTATCTATTCAAAAAATTTAGAGCTGAAAATAGAACTCAACAAAAAAAAGCATGGAACATCTTTCAAAAAAGAAAAGAAACGAAAAGAAAAGGAAAGGCATGGAACGTATGATATTTTGTCATATATCTGCCATTAAATTAATAAACCTTCTAGATCATATGAATTTTATCTCCGATTCTATCTAAGATTCACTTGATGAGCAGCATATCATAATATTTACATATTTTATTAATCCTAAAGTTGTTCTTAATATGGTAGTTGTAGATATAGTCTAAGTTAATTTCACAAATGCGCTATCATAAAGTATAACAAATCCGGCCCGATAATGAGTTAAAAAAAAATTTCTGATAAATGCACATTAGGTTACCGATTAGGATTTCTCGATAGCAAATATACAGCAATACAAGGGGCATTATTCCAAACTTTAGAGTGTAGCCTAAGTATCCCTCTAACATTCTCCTTCAAATACATTGCACAATCTGCTTGCATTACCATGCAAAGCTTCGTCACTGCTCCCACTACCAGCATCTCCACAAGAACTTCACTTTTCACCGAGAATCTGGCAATCAGAGACAGTATATGGATCGCCCGGTCGTCAGTCACGGTGGAAACCCTAAGAATCCTCTTCGACACCATGGCTATTCCGCCGGCGTGTTGCAGGAGCTGGGCCCTCCCGTCGGCACACGAACATAGATGAGCCAAAAGGATGAAGATCATCTCAGTGGTGTGCCTATCGTGTTTCGATATCAACTCGAGCTCGATGAGCTCGAAAACCGCCCCCGACTCGATAATCTTTATCCGGTTTCTTCCCCAAGGGCACACTTCTATTAGAATCTTCAAAGCGGATTTGATGCTTTGTTCGGAAAGCGATGATCTCTCTCTTAATACGTTCGTTATGTTCATGAAGAGCTCGAGCCTTAACCGTTCCAAGCGACTAGAATTCGACGCTTCAATCACGAGTTTTAGGACTTTCATCGCTTCCGATTTCACCGTGACATCATTCTCCATCTTCTGCAACCCTAAAATCCACGCCAAGGCTTCAAATAACTCGTTGTTTTCGCCGACAAGAATCTTAACTTCATCATTAGGAACCCAAACGAGATGAAGAATCCTCAGAGCTTCTTCAGCTCCGATTATCCTTCCTTCCTTGAAACATCTCAAGACGAACAAAATCATAGCTCTAATCACTCCTCCATCAACCATGCACCTTCTGTTCCTCTCACTTTCCGCCGCGAGAGCTTCGATTTTCTTCAAAGTTATGATTCTCTTTAGATTATCATCATGATCTTCGACATTATCGGAAACCCTAAGATCCCTCACGAGCTTAAGAACGTGTCTCTTGTCGAGAGGCGGTTTCGGGGTCGGGATTCGGTCGATTCCTTTGGTGATACACCACGCTTGGATAAGCCGCCGAAGGGTGTGGTTCGGCGTCAAGTCGGAGTCTCTCAGCAGCGGCTGCTTCGTCACCGGGCACGTGATCGTGGCGTCTTTCGCCGTCGAAAGCCACTTCTCTATGCTTTCCCTGTCGTAGGTAATGCCGGTCACGGCGGTGACCGGGTCTCCCATGATCTGAAGGGAAATAGGACACATGAAGTACTTGGGCACTTCAATTTCCTCCATTGACAATAACAAAAAAAGGAAAACAAAAATGATAAAGTGAAGAAGATTATAACCAGAGTTTTCTGCTTTCGACAAGAGAAATTATCGGCTTATATATATGTGGACAATTTCTAGATAAATCATGAATTATTCTTACAAAAATTTAATAATAATATATTTATAATATTGTTCAAAGGTCGGTTTTACTTTTTTTTTTTTAAACTTTGGTATACCGGTCTAATTGGTTTTAGTATGCAGGTTATAATTTCGGTTGTCAGCAGCCAAGATGGTTTGAATTTTTTTATTTGATTTGTCAACTGATGCGACGTGGCGGATTTTAATTGTCCAGTTCTGTGGCGGCCTTAAACAGCTAAGAGGAAGATGATCAAAGTGTTGGGAATGAAGAATGTGGGACCCTGTGTATTTTGTGATTTTGAATGCGTTTGGACTTTCAAATGAGAGAGATATCTGCAGCGTGACTGATTCTCTGGCAAATTTGTGTGGGCTAGACTTTTTTCTCTGTTATTTTTTTTAATCAAGGTGAAAACAACGAAAAGCATAAAATTCTGTAATAAGATAAGAAAAATAGTTAAGCTTTATTTAGAACACTGGTCAGAATTAAATTTTTTAATTTATTTTTGTTTTTCTATAAAAATCAATAAAAATTTTAATTAATTTTTAAAATTTTAAAAATCTTAACTTCAACTGATGTACGTACAGTGCATAAAACACAAACATAATCTCAATTTGACATAACTATGATTATTTATAAATTTGCGAGAAGTAAAAATGAGTTTGTGTGAATTTAAACGAGAGAAAAAGTAAATTTGAATTTGAAATAAAACGAATTTTTTCTATATATAAAAGGTGTGCCAAATTTACCTTAATTTATTAATAAGATTTAGTTTTGAACTTTAATCTCATACTCACGTATATTATATTGAATTAAAACAATACAAATTCAATAAAAATTTGTTTAAAAATAGATTCTTCTAGAGTATGATCTCATATAAGTTACGTACTTTTTTATTATTAGATCTGATGATAATCGTATTAAACTAAATAAATATATATTTTGAGGTAAATTTGATAACTGATAGTTAGAATTCTATCCATAGTATGAATCACGCAATATATACAACGCTAAGGGACCTGTATATTTAGTTTTTGTGTAATTTATAAAAAAATAATAATAATGTTCCAACTTGTTTGTGATATGTGTGTGTGTATATGTGTATGATGTACAAGTGTTGACCAATAATACGAAAAAGTACTCGAACTCAAAATCATGGCCGACTTGATCTCATTTAATAATATTTGTCCAGATGAATTCAGTCAAACATTCAAACTTTGTAGCCCAAAAAAAATAAATAGAAATAAAAAAAAAAAAAGTCTTCAGGACGTGGTTGCCATGACATAATAGTTATTTTGTCTCTAGTGAAGATAATAATTAGCCTCATACGTATTTTACCTAAAAGTTCCAAATAAGTCAATTTAATTTATATGTAAGTAAATGCTATTATTTCTAGATGTCTAGCCAAAAAATTTCTCCAAAGTTAACTTTGATTCTTCAGAGATGGGTACTGTAGGAATGAAATATTTCATTATAGAAAGGACAACGTTTAATATATTAAATGTGTGCATTTATGCGTCAAAAGAAAAGAGCATTTTATAATTCTTTTCCCATAACTTTTCTTGTGCGGTTGAGAACCTAGCTAATAGCTAGAAGGAAGGAAGAAAATATACATGCATATGGATTCGTTTGGCATTTAAGTTTAATTTCAACTAAATTGTATTTTTTTATTTTAATTTTTATCTTTTTCTGAAAAATTAACAAAATTTATAACTAATTTTTGAAAACTCAATCAATTCTAACTTAAAAATTTCATCTCCAAACTGACGAATCAAATATAAACTATATATATATATATATATATATACGGTGTGTGTATATGGAGAGAGAGATACGAAAAGTACCTATGCAAGTAAACGAGAAAAACAAGAAAAAGGAAGAATACGGTTGGATAAATTATGTGAACAAAAGAGGGTGAAGAAGAACTTTTGTACTCAAACTCTTGGATTTTATATTATTTAAAGGTTATAGGATCTAGCTGTATAGGCGACGTTAAGCTATTCTAATGCTTCATTCATCCTTGTGAATCATCATTTCTTTCTTCTTTTTCTTTTTTTCTTTTTTAAATGAAAAATGAATTAACAGTTGTGGACTGTAGACTTATTTACTAATTTTACTTATTAGTCTAATTGTCTAGCGATTATTATGTGCAACGTACGTACTAATTTGCTAGTCATTCGACGTTTCTTGACAATGAATAATTTTCCTCAAAAAAAAAAAAAAACAATGAATAATTCTCGAAAAACCAATTAAAACATCTAACTAATTAAATAAAAATCGCCATTATGTGTTCACTAGGTTATAATAGAGGTTAGCACGTCAAATCTTCTCGAAGTAATAAGACGTATCACATTAGCCATCTTTAAAAGAGTGAATATCTAGTTCAAAGCTTGGGCCTCTATTTCACTCTTAGATATCCAACCAAATAAGATGTAACTGTAAAGTGACATGCTACCTTAATCCCATTATATCCCTTTTCTTTAAAATATATATATATATATATATATATATATATATCAAACATTGTACATTGACAAGGGATTGTACCAACAATATTTAAAGTTTTAGGGGTATTTAGAACATCAACTGTAGTTGGAGTTTTAAAAATGTTTTGATTGAAAATGAATTAATGTTTCGAAATATATATTTGCTAAATTAACATTAATAAAGAAACAGTATAAAAGCTTGACATGTGTTTGAAAAAAGTACAAATATGGATCTTGTTTTGTTTAAAAAATTATATACAGCTTTTAAAAAATTATCTCATTTGACTTAAAATAAAAAAAAAATTATAAACTTTTAAAGTTTTAGTGTTTTGAAAATGAAAAAGAAAGATTTAGAGATGTAGATATACAGAAGAGAAAATTAGGTGGAGAGACATGTTTTGATTACTTTCTTATAATTTTGCCCGTTCTAATATTAAAGTTGATAATTTTTATATTATGAAATGACTAAATTAATCATCAACTGTAATATTATGGTGTACATAAATATAATGAGGTGTCAAATTTATAACATTCTTGTATATAACCTAATACAAAAAACATTTGGAAAACTTTTAACTGGAGTGGTCATTCCAAACGGGTCCTTTAAAAAAAAGATTGAATCTTTTGCTGCTCTTAAAATTTTAATTTAGGCCACAATTTTTTTTATTTTGAGGGAACAAAATTACAATAAAGAAAATTCAGTGCAAGCAAGATTTATATCTGTCGTACGAATATTTAAGTACCAACGTCAAGTTTTCAATAAAAGGAAATGTAGAACCACAGAGGCTTACATATAAGAGTCAAGCACTGGCAAATTTGTAGATATTTATTTTTTTGGTAAATATAAAGTATGAAACGTTAGTAAAAAGTTGTTCCAGATACGGATAAACCACTAAATATGCTTGATATTAGAGACGCAGTTCTAGGAACACTAGATATAGTGTTGGGTATGGTTAACAAACCTCCATATGTAAGATCGTTTATAAACCTATAAATTATAATTATCATGATAGTCTTTTATCGTTAATTAAGCCACCACACTCAGTGGTGGTTTGTTGTGTGCATACTTGGATACTCATATATATGATCTCAAAATTTTTTGGCTCTTTATTTCGGACCTAAAATTTCCATTCCGATTTTTGTCCCTTTCTTTTTTTAAATCAACAAAAAATTAAAACTAATTTTTAAAGTCAATTGATTTCGACTTAAAATTTTCATTATAAATAAGTACACCAAACCAATCAACGACGTATATTATAGCAAAATGTTTTGGTAGCATATATTCGCCGACGTTGTAAGTTGGAGCTGGCTAGATATTGGCTACAGTTATGAACTCGAGCTTTTTTCCTCTTGGGGGGGGGTTGACAAATAACACGGTTACGCTTTCTTCTCTTTCACACATGTATACTATATTTGCCAGGAGAGGTGGTGGTCTCCGACGAAGCCGCTTTTAGTTGTTTACACCTCATTATATGTACAAAAACATGTGCGTACGTTTCTGTCTTACCATATATAAGAATGCCCTCATCTTCGACAGATAAAAAAACGACGTTATAATATTTCAACATAACAGTTTTTTTTGAATATCTTCGTTTATCTATTTATATAATCTTTTGTGTCAAAAAAACTGAGTTTTGTAATAGAGTAATTATTTAAGTCCTTTTATGAGCGTTTAAAAACTTACGAATTTATATAATAATATTATAATCAGCAGCCGAGTAAGCACGGTGGTCCCTGTTGACATTTTTTGTTTTAAATATATTTAATAAATTATGATTTTTTTTTTAATATTTTGTCTCATTACTATTTAAAGTTTTTATATGTATTTTACCTTTATTAAATGTAAAATTATGAAGCTACTTATAAGAGAGATATATGAGGAAAAAAAATAACAATCATCCATAATATTAACTCTTTTAACCTAATTTTAAAGTAACTTCGAAATATTATATTTAATATCCCTAACTCATACTGTCAATAAGTGTCACATGCATTTTTTGTCAAAAATTTAACTGAGTAAAGAAGTTTGTAAACTTTTAAAAGTTCAGAGTGAAAGGATTTTATAAATTGAAGTTCGGAGGGTACGGTGACAAAGCATAAAGGTTTAAGGGAAAAAAGTAAAATTTGTCAAAAAAGAAATTGATCATATAACTACTAGAATAGTACAAGTGGTCTCAATATTTATTTTAATTTTTTGTTAATACCATATTTGGTATCAGTTTTATATTTTTTATTAATTGGTGCATGTTTAAAATAATTAATGTCAATTATTATTAAGAAGTTTTATCTAGTGATAGAAAATGACTCATTCCGTTGTAGTTGTGGGACAAGAAAAAAAAAATAGAGTTTTGTTGATCAATTTTTATACAAATCAATTCTACATGTTCAATCTGGAAATTAATTAATTAAACATTAAGGAAACATGTAATTTATTTTGATTTGTCCCACACGCCAATAATTTAAGGCTGCTAATTCCTTGACTTTGAATTTGGTTGTCCATTCAACCTAACAGATAAACACTGTTCAATTAATGATACATACATAAACATATATGCGTCAATTATATATATATATATATATATAGACACACACACCATCCCATATACAGCACTATCATATGTCCAGCACTCATTTATGGCCGTTGGATGAATATTGAAGGGCTAGATGAGAGGGAGAGAAAGAGCAGAGTCGTTCACCCTTGACGCAACCCAAGAGAGAGAAAGAGAGTAATGCCGGAGAGAAAGACATACAGAGAGAGTGCCAACGATGGCGTGGCTGCATTTTCGCCATGAGGTCCGGCGACTTCGCCATGAGTTCCAGCAAAATCCTCAAGCTCCTTCGGATTGGCCTTTTGCTGCCGCCAAGTTCGGAAGTTGGACCCCAAGGACTAGTAGCAACAAAGGAAGGTGAAGTTTTTAGCGGCAACGATCACCACAAGCTATCGAGGAGCTTCTGGCTTGGCCTCTTCGCCACTGACGATTGGGAAGCCGCTGACGGCTTGGCCTCTCTCTCTCTCTAAAACTTGTCATGTGCCGGACGTCCAGCTGCCGCACCCAAGAGCTTTCCTATATATATATATATAATTTCTTTTTTACGGTATCGCATATCATACAATATTTATAACTTTTTATTTAAAAATTTATAACAACTAGTTAGTTTATATGTAATTTTTTATTTAAATTTTTTCACATGATATTATTTAAATATTGATGTGAATGACAAAAGTTTTACTGACTAAAATCACATTTGAATAAACAATTTGATACAGTATAATACAAGGCATAATACGAGACATATTATTACAAGTTGCGTTTATATAAAAATATATTGGTATGATATCATATCTTTTATATGTGTATGCATTTCACTTTGACTGGGAAGTGTTAATATAACTTCAAAATTTTGTAGTATGGTATACTATTCAAACATACAGATGTACAGAATGCTAAATTATCAATATATATATATATATATTTTTTTTTTATATGGATGCACAAGTTTTGCTAACAAAATTACGGCCTCGTTTGGGGTTTGAGTTAAAATTATATTTTTTCATCTCAGTTTTTGTTTTTTTCTGAAAAAGTTTTTGTCTTTTTTGAAAAGTCAATAAAAATTTTCAACTCAAACTGTATTTTTTCAACTCAAACTCATTCACCAAACGGATCCTATATTTCCAAAATTAAATGGCCGGTCGGCTTGAACCCATTTGAAATCTCTACACCAGCACGGATAAAAAGGGTAGACATATAAAGTAATCTTATTATCAGGGACGAAGTCAGACATATATTTCAATGAGGGTGGATTTTTTTTTTTTTTTTTTAACATCTAAGTATAAAACCTATAAGGTAAAATATTAGTGAAAATTTGTGAGAATTATTAATTTTAGTGGAGGAAAAGCATAAAATCATAAACTTACTGGGGCAAAATCAATTCTATTGGAGTTATATGAGAAGTTTTATTTTTTAGTATTGGGATTTTTATTTTTTAGTCGGGATGCTTAGAAAAACCAACAAATTTTTGGAGTAGAAATTAAAAAAATAATACTAATAAGTGGGGGCGGTAGCCCCTCCTCAACCTTGAACACCTCCGTCACTGTTTATTATTTATATATTAACATTTACAACAAAGTTTGAAATATTTGTCCGAATGACAAAAAATCAGATCATTAAAATGATACTATGTAATTGTAAAATATAAAATATGAAAATCATTATAGTAATTACCATAAAATTATCGTATTCATAAAATATTTACGAAAAATTGTTATATTTCAGTTTCACTTTTTATAAACCTGTCATGCAGTAAAATTTTCCAGTGAGCGAGACAGGAGACATATATACAACGTAATTTTATTAGTCATATTGAAGTGCAACAGAAATATAAGATATTTGACAAATAACAAAAATCACCAAAATAATTATAAAATGTTGTGTAACATAAAATATGAAAATCATTATAATAATTACTTCATTCTACTATATATTCCAAAAAATATTCTAGAAATATTGTTAGATTTCAATCCCACACTTAGAAATATTACATCGTAATTCTTTCAAGAAGTTAAAACCCAAGAATGAAGAACACAAATCCTCTGTATAATTTTAATATCCTAAATGAAGTTTAATCAAATTATATTTTAATATATCATTGAATGAAGTTAGATTTTTAGATATAAATAATCAGTTATAAAGTATTTCAAATTTTTTAAAATGATGTGGTATAATATTATCGATTAGACATCATTTAGGACAAAAAAAATTGAACAGAAATTAGGTTTTGTCTTTTTCATGAGTTCCAATTTTGGTGATTTGGAAAATTTTTATTTGAGTTGAAAATTTTAATAAAATCATTTTGTTGGTCTGGAATTGGTATTTAAATATGCAATCAAATTATCATTTTGAAAAAGAATTAAAATATAAAATGATGTTGAGATACGACATATGGAAAACAATCACTGGAAAAAATAGATTTCTAAAGAATATAATGAAATCTTAATATACATGACATATTTTAATTAAGTATATAAATGCGGATTTGTTCCACTCTTCATTTTAAATGCATTAAAAAATTAATAGTCTTAATCGGATGGTTATTGATTTTTACATTGTGATGACCTAGAAATTCATAAGCTTGATTCATGAATTATTATTATGGATTTCTTTCATTAATATACTTTTAATAAATTTTTTTGATGAATATCAAATTTCAAGATCATGAATTATTATATATGTATTATCGGTATGATGATGTCGATGATATAACAATGTCAAGCTTCTCTATTTAAACGAGAAATTTTAAATACATAAAATATGAGTTAAACGACATATAAATTTATACAAAAAATTTATTATGTCGTATTAGGGGGATAACGATAATTTTTGGGAAAAACGCCGATTTTTTTAGTAGATCAATTTAATTATCTTAATATTTATTTTGATAATATCAATAGTTAAGTTTTGAGAATATGATTGGGAAATTAATATGTCACATAGATAGAAGATGTATAATTATGATTTATTCCTAGAAAATCCAAAGGTGGGAGATTGATCAAGAATTGTGCTTAAGTTTGAAATCAATGGTGTAGATTTTATGTTAAAGAATCCTAG
Organism: Ficus hirta; assembly: GCA_038430175.1. Lineage (NCBI taxonomy): Eukaryota > Viridiplantae > Streptophyta > Magnoliopsida > Rosales > Moraceae > Ficus > Ficus hirta. Next base: position 5,211,005 of record CM076590.1, read on the forward strand.
GCAAATCAATGGCTTAAATTTGGATGATAAGTGACCAATGAGAGCTTAAGGCAAGGATTGGTGTGATGGAAGATCCAATGGATGAGAATAAGGATGATAACCTTGGACCAATGGTGGAAATTGGAAGAAAGAAAAACAAAATTTAAAATGAGAAGACAAGGGGGGATCCGGATTTTTGGTTCAAGAAACAAGAAGAAAATTGAACAAATGAGAAAAGAAGAAAGTGGTGCATGCATGCAACCACATATAAGAGATGACATGGTTTATTTTGGAAAGTTGACCCAAGGAAGAGACAAGTGAAAGTGACCCCTTGTCTCCACCTTGTTGAACCAAATCTTCACCCCAAAACCCTCCCTTGAAGTGGCGGCAATGAAAGGGGAAATCAGCCAAAAATTTTTCAATTTTCCTCTCAAAATACAGCTCTCTAAAGGTGAAAGTTGGCTGAGTACAAATCCCTAATACCCTATTTTATTCTCACACAAGTTAAACTCAAAAACCCTAGCTTTTCTAGCCACCACCAAGCTCAAAATAAAACAAGAACCACCAACACTATTCTCCATCTCCAACACCTCTAGCACCCTCCTCCATCCATTTTCAAGCTCTAAGAAACCCCGTCACCAAGATCGAAGAAGTGTGAGATGGAGTTAATTTAGTTATTTTTGGAGAAATAAAGCATGATGTTTAGTTATGATCTTAATGTTAGACTTCTTCTTACCTAGGAAAAAGTTTTGAGAAGAACTTTGGAGATCCGAGTTCTTAAAGGATCCACAGAGTATTTCGGTAAGATCTAATAACTTTGTTAGAGTTTATGGATGTTGTGGTGATATAGCATGCATTAAAAATGTTGGTATGAAAAATAAATTATAAGTTAAGATTCTACAGATATTAAACTTCATTTTAGGCTTTGGAATCACTTGAGTTGCTTTTATATATCTAAAGTTATGTGCATTTGAAATTGTGACGCAAAACTAGGGAGAAAATGGATCTCTGGGGTACAGACCAGTCACAGATTTATTGTACTCCAAACCCTTTAGACTCAAAAGTTTGAATTATAAGTTAGAGAACTAAAAATTAGATTCTTTAAGCTTTCCAACAAGGTATCATACGCATTGAATGGATATATGTGCAATTTTTGGTGAATTTTACAAATTTGGACTACAAACTGAAAATCCTTACTGAAACCCTGTACTAGCTACTGGTTTTGTAGATTTTGAGTTAGTAAACCATAACTTTTTATAAAACTGTTTTTATCATATAAAATAGACATTATAAGCTTTCCAATGACGTATCTTTTACCTTATTTGGACTTATAAATAAATTGTTATGATTTTTCTAATCTTACCTATAAATCTGGATTTGTGATTCAAATGTGAAACCAATAGTAACAAAACCTAAGTTAATGATATGAAACACTCAAATACTAAAGGAAATAACTTTACCACTGTAAAGAGACATCTTAAGCTTCAAAATGAGATATCATGCGTTTAAAACGGATATGTATATAAATTTTAATAAATCCCTTAAAATTAAATTGTAATATGGTAATCCGAGATTTTACCATAAGACACTATGAAAAGAAGTCCATATTAATGTTTGAAATGCTTAGAATCTTAGAAAACAAATTATGAAGACAGAAACTAGATATTTCAAGCTTTCCAAAAGTCATCAAGTATCTAAAACAAGATTATACACAAATCTAAATAAATCTCATAAGTTAAAATCCTACAGGATAAATCGATTAAACATCAAAATGTGACATAAGAGTAAGTCATAACATATAAACATATTTATTTATGAAATGAGTTAATTTTAAGTGTATGATTAAATAATGTGAAAAACCCTAACCTTATAAAGTTGAATCACAAGTTTTAATGGATTAAGATAAGGTACACTAGAGGGTTACTGGGCATATACCAAGAGACTATCTTAGCCTAACTAAATGAACATAACTAAGGGGATTGGACTAGCCCAATAATAAAAAAGAGGTATATACTTAGGTGACTTCTTGTCACCTTGATTTATGAATTAATTAATTACTTAATTAATTAATTAATTAATTAATACATAACCAAATGTATTTAATAAAGTAATTAATTAATTAATTAATTATAAGAGTTAGAATATGATAATCAAGATTATTATGTTGAATAACTACATAATTATAATACATGATTAATTAATCATTAATTATTAATTCTTGATATAATCATCAAAATAATTATGGATGGTTAACTAGAGATTAATCAAACATTAATTATTAAATTAATCAAATTATTAATTATTACTATTATAATTAATAATTATTAATTATTATACGAGAAAGAATATTTAAGTAACATAATTGAATTATTAACAATATAATTATTAATAAGTCAATTAAAATTATATAATTTAATTATAATTACTCAATTAAATAAAGTAATAATTAATTATTACTTAATTAATTAGTTAATTAATTAGTTAATTAATTGATTAATTAATCAATTAATTTTTAATAAAAAAATTTATTAAATTAAATTAATTAATTAATAATTAGAAGAAATTTATTTTTAACACTTAATAATTAATATGAATTAATTGTTAAGGTTAATTATGATATAAGCAAATTAAGTTCATTTTAGTAAATAAATAAATGAATAAAGTAATATAATTAAGATTATGTCTAATAATGAGATATGGTTTAATCAGGACAATTTCTCAAATCTGCGAAGTAGGAGATACAATTTCAGAAGTTTAACCACATAAGACAAGTAAGTACAAACCTCACCTACAGCATGGAATAAAAATGTTTTGCTTTGTTGATGCTTTACGTTTGCTATGACTATACTTAATAATGTGATGAGTATATGAGTTATGCGTATTGTCTTAATTAAGTTTTTGATATGCATAATTTCTCTTGCACTGACATGATCGACATGTTTCACAGATATTTATGCCATAATAATAGATACATAGTGACATGTAAATTTACATATTGTCACAATTAATAAGAATGAGGTAAATAAAAAATAGGATTAAGTGTCGTACTAACCTTCAATTAGTGAGAGGATATAATAAGAACGAAAGTTATAAGATATGATCTTGGAGGTTGTTGGAGGGTCGCTCCCCTAACTCCCCATTGGTTGCGCGCATATAGATACGACATAAGGGCCCTTAAGTAGACAAGATATGTAAATAATAAAGCATAATTGAATACATATAGTTCACATGTATTTTTGAACATTCATGATGTTACATATGATGATATAATTTTATGAAAATGATTTGTGAGATATCGTTTGTACTTGTTGAGCGAAAGCTCATTATTGTGTGTTCGTGCTGTAGGTAATGTGGGTAAGCAGCCCGCTACTTAGATGTTTTATGGACTGACAAAGCTGTACAGAGGCGATGAAAGACGGGAGTGGGATACCACCACGAATTAAATTTCCGCATTTATATTTCTTAAACTATTTTGTATCGACTATATTTATAACCATGTTCCAATGTTTTGTTACTACTAAACTAGTATGAGTATTTTATAAGAAAAAAACTTTAGACTCTTTCCTTTTAATTTGCATGAAGTTATAACTTTTTAAAATACTATCTAGATGCGAATTTGAATAGGATAATTATTAGTTAGAGGTTTTCAATTTCCTCAGTTAAAATTTTTAGTAATTCTAACTTTTGTAGTGCGAATATGATTTAAAAAAAATTATATATATATTTTTTAGAACCAAATATAAATAAGTGTTAAGATTAAATTAAATAAGAATAAGTAAGTTAGTTAACGGTCTGAAAATTCGGGTTGTTACACACATTATTTGTGATCAAGTTCAAAATGTTATTCTTTGCTACGTGTTGTTTGAGGATCAAGTAGCCGATGCTCTCATCAAATCGCTTCTGCGAGCTCCATTTTTTCTCTCTCAAAATTCTAAACTATTTATCCTTTATTTGACACAACCATATGGTGGCATTTGGATCAATTTATTTGAATAGTCCATCTAAATACCATCTAAATATGTGTCTGCATGGTGGGCACAATCAGAAACGTGGCATCCAAATGTTATTTGAATTTCTGTTTCTAAATGGTAAAAAGTTTTTTTTTAATCCAAAATTTACTTTCATTCCGGGATATCCTCTATAGTATTTTAGAGTAAAAAATTTCAAAACCATTTTACATACTCATTCTCTCTCTCTCTCTCTCTATTTGTATATATGTCTTTTCAGAAGATTTAAATATTCCGTCTAATTTTGATGTTCCACATGATATTTGAACAATAATATTATATAATGTTATTTAAAAAAATTTAAAAAACTTTATAACTAACTTTTTTGCATTTTAAAATCCAACTTCATTCAATGATATGTCAAAATATTATTGGCTAGACACCATTTAAGACACTAACATTGGATAGAAGATATTGGTTCCTTTTTAGATAACTACTTCTAAACGTCTATTTAAATGTTTCTGTTCAAATCTTATAATTATAATGCTAACATCCGAACACCAGTTTAGATGATAATTTAAATATTTATGTTCAAAAATTTTCCTTTAAATGTTTCTATCTCAAATTAATGTTTTTATATTTGAATGGATCTACAAATGGAGCATTTTAAAAGTGGTTTGGACAAATATCACATTTTCTCCCTAAATTATGGGTCTTGTTATAAAATACTCCATGAATTTTGATATGTAACATTCGTTCTCATTCAACTTTTGAACTTTAACATGTTTGCCCCTTCTATTAGTTTTATTAACAGATTATACTACGTGTAGATACTTGAATAGGGCAAGTTCAATAAACAACTTCTATTAGTTTTATTAACAGATTATACTACGTGTAAATACTTGAATAGGGCAAGTTCAATAAACAAAGTGAATTGACAAATTTACACCACAGAAAATCTTAAGATTTAAATTAAGGTTTTAATCATCAGAAAAAAAAAAATCTAGCGTTAACATAAAACCACTCTATAATAAATAAATTTAAAAAGATTTTTCTTTTTAAAAAATAAACTCTTGCTCTCCTACAAGGTCGCTGTCTCAAACCCTTTTTTTTTTTTTTTTTTTTTTCAACTTTTGGACTTCTACATTTTTAACTTATTTTACTGAAACACCCTTCTGGTTTTTGCCATCTATGTGACACTAGATATTCCATCCATAAAATTAACATGTTAAAGTTTAAAAATTTAGGGGGTATGGATGTTATAAATCAAAGTTCATGGATATTTTTTGACAAAACTCATAATTTAGGGGGGAAAATTTGATATTTGTCAAGTGGTTTTTTATTTGAGTTTTCCGTTTCCCGCCACAAACTGGTTTTTGGGGCTTTTGGCCTTTTCACTAAAAAAAAAAAAAAAAAAAAAAAAAAGGGTTCTGTTTTGGGTTTCAATTTCCAGAAGAAATGGTTTCCACGAGACGGATGATTCGTCCCAACTCCACCAACAAGGATTCTCCGACGAACTATCCCTCCTTCCAAACCCTAATTTCTGCAATTCAATCCTCACAGGTACTCACTTTCACCTCCCCTTTTCCTTTTCCTCTCTAATTCCGTAATTTTTTTGGAACATTTCGTGAATTAGGGTTTAGATTCCGTATCCTGATTTTTGCAATTTGGGTTTTTTTTTTTTCCCCCTCATGTTCTTCGTCCTTGCAATGCATAATTTTTTTTTTTTTTTAAATTTCGAATTGCTGTTTGTGTAAAAATTTCAGGGTCTAAAGCCACCATTTTTGAAAAGTTTGTACTCTATACTGGTACATTTGTCCTTAGAGAAACCACTTGGTAGATCCAACAGCGAAGATTCTCCGAATTTCTTGGAGCCTAAAGCTAGAAGCAGTGTTGCTGAACTTTTGTTTGAGGAACTTGGTCGTAGGTTTGAATTCTTTTTCTCTGCTCTGTGTGATGTTTCTGAAAATCGAGGAAACGGGCATGTCGTTTTGGGTTCAGATGTGTGGGCTAAGGTGGATGGAATGACCCTTCTGTTAAGATGTTGTATGGTAATCTTGACCATGGTTGACCAAGATTTAGTGCTCAAGAAATTCCAAGTACTCGTTTTGATACTTGGGAAGTTAAAATCATTGGTGACAATTAGAGGAAACGAGAAAAGTCGGGTTACTTTCAAGAAGTTTCTTTGTCGTAAATTCTCCTTCAAAGATGCTACTTCTGCCACCTCTATTACGGAGGATTTTGTTGCTTCCATATCAATCGTGGAACCTTCTGGTCCGTGCCATCCGTCTCTATGTGCCGTTCTTGAGGTATAGTTTCGAATTATAGTTTCAATTATCTTTAGTGGGTTTACCTTCAGCTTTCCTATCAGCTTTAATGGCTTTTGCCTTGAAAACAAATTCGTTGTGACTTGTAAGGAAGAGATGATATTATTGTGTTTTCTACTCGTTTTAGAGTTAGATTCAGAAGAAGGAAAGGCTTGATTTAGATTCCGAATTCTTGTTGACCACACTTGACAATATTGTGTGCTCTTTTGTGATTGCCTTTTAAAATTTTGTGCATTACTTCACATATTTTTATTTTAGTATCTGGAGATAGAATTATCACTTAGAGATCCTGTGGCAATGATGGATCGATCTCTCCTGTCTATAACTTTTCCTGGAAAATTTCATTGGAAGTTATGTCACTCATCAATGTAATACTTTAATTGGAATGTATTGATTAGGTTTTTGCAGATGAGTTTTTGATGAATAATTTCCTGAGGGAGTATTTCATGCTTGCTGTTTCTACTTCTTGCACAAGCAGTGCGCTTTCCAGGGGCCATTTTCTTAATGGTGGTATTGACTGTGTGCTGGAGGTGATTTCTCTACATTTCATTCTATCGTTTTCTGATGAGCAAGGATTTGAGAATTTCATTAACAGATTAAGTTGCAGAGATTGCAAAGATTTCAGAGTTCCTGAGATAAGCTTGAATGCGGCTGTATCAATGCTTCTGAACCGAATTGTACTTTCAGCACCAAAACTGTTCCAGGCACATTTGTTTTTGCTGGTTTCTGAAGCAATTGGTGCTAGCATGTCTTCTGCGAAAATTAGACCAACTGTTGACCATATGACCTCTTACCTAATAGCATTTGAAGAGTCTGTCAAGTTGTACACTAGATACATGTCAACTGCTTTGCTTATGGATGGCCATCCAATAGGAAGTAAAGGTTGGTGTGAAAATCTTGGTTCATCTGGCAGAAATTTTGAATCTTTTGAAGATCACATTCACAAAGTCACAAATGCAAAGATGTGTGATGTAGTTTGCAAATTAGATTCTTTATGGAATTCACATCTATGCAATATGTTCCGTAAAGAAAAATCTAACCTTCTGGTTGAATCAACTACATATGTAAATGAGAGCCAACCAGGTCTAGACGAGTCGTGCAAAAATGATATCTTGTTAATCTTGAACAGCATAATAGCTGATGCTTTTTCAGACAGTGTTGTAAGTGATACCGTACTATGTAAAAAAGGAGAAACAAGTCCTCAACATATCTGTCTTCTCGCTGCCATACTTAAGTTAATTAGTACTTCGATGTCGGCCATTTTATGGTGTCTAAGGAATGCCACAAATTACGGTTGTTTGAAAGCCTTAGAAGATGCCTCGTCATGTGGGGAGTATAATCTTATCAATTATGTTATTGAACGTTTTCGACGGTTTAGTGTATCTTTACCGAATCAGAAGAAATTATTTGTGATAATGAAAACTCACCTGATCAGGCATAAGAAGACCAAGTGGATGCTTTTGCATTTCTCAGGATTGCTTTCATTAAGTTTTGCGAGTGGGTTTGATTTCTTAGTGAAAAATTGTGCATCTCTGATTGTGACATTGATGAATCTCTATATTTTTGAAGAGGGTAATCTAGTTGCACTGAGATCATTACTCGTTCCTGGTTTAGAATTATTTTCATCTCAAGAGCCTCCTCATAAAGTCGAAGAGGTGAATATCATTTTTATACCCTTGTTTTTATCTATTTTCTTGCTTTATTTTTTCCTTTTTGAAAACTTTTCTTTAGTCCATCTCACACTTTCTAGCTGTTACTCACTTGTTGCAGGCCCTAGTGGATCAGAAATCAAGTAAAAAAATTGCGTCAAAGATTCAGAAGATACAAGCTACGTATTTGAGGTACACGCTTCTGTTTTATGTGCACCACATGACAAGTATTTGGTAATTAGTTTAACAAGTAAATCTATTAATTCTTACTTCTATTGTCTTCAGATTGGTTTCTTTGTCAAATTCTTTTAAATTGTTTATTACTATCTTCGCTAAACTATCTACTTTTCATTCCTTGGGAATTTCTGCATTGAAAATACTAGGTCTCGTTTCTTGAACTTGCATAAGCTACTCAAAATTTCTATTCTAAAGTTCGTTATGGTAAAGCTTCAAGAATTTTCCATTCAAGTCTAGCCTATGGTGTTATATTTACAAAAAAAGATTGATTCTTCATTGTCCGATCTCGTTGTTCTTCTTTACCATAAAGCTTTTGCAGTTTTGTTTGTAGACTTAACGGTAACATTACATTTTTAAGATGCATACTGAACCATTATATTTAAACAACGGTCTCTAAAAATTATATTTCGTAGTGTATACGAAATCACGTACTGTGTGTCCTTGTAGCATAAGAAACTATTTGCTATGCAAAGGTAACTGATTTTATTCTCTGTGAAAGAAGACAGATTGACTGAAAAGTAGTTTAGGTGGAAAAACATTGTTCCACATGTTTTATAATTACCAGGATTAATGGCGTTCCCTTCTTATTGTCCAATTATCTCGTCATGAAACTTTTAAAACAAGTAGAACTTACTTTAAGTCGTAATGTTTAAACTCCTCTATACATGTTTATTCCGATGATAACTTGCAACTATATCATGCATCTTTTAGGCCGTTATTAGCTATAAGACTAAGTGACTTCATCTCTCATCATGCAGTTCAGATTTTCCTCCATGCTTCCCTCTAAGATCAGAAGATGAGATAGCAGAAACTTCCCAAAATGCCTCTATCCTAAAGTGCACAAGGGAGTCTACTTTTGGCATAGAGGAGGAAACCGAGGAGTCACACAACGGAAAGGTCTATCTCCAATACCTAACAAAAGGCTCCAGTGACGGACCTGATTATGATATGCTAGCAGACTTTATTGAATGCAAGCCTGAGAAGGATTACGCCAGCTGGTTGAAAGATAAAGAAAGATTCCGAAAGTGGAGATCAAAGAAAATGGCAGTTGTAAGGTGGAAAAGAAGGAAAAGGACTTGGAAATTAATGGTAGATAAAAAAGCTTAGCTGTCAGAAGACTTGGAACGGAAGGAAAATTCAATTCCCACAGATCCCTTGACCGTGGTAAGATAACTACATGATACGTGTAACACAATTTCTTTCTGTTAGTTCAGTCATGTTTATTCTTGCCAAATTAGTAATTGCATTACATTTGATAGTAGGTAAGCAATTACTTTATCTTGACTGGTGTGTAGCTATTGGTGGAATCAACTGTGGGGCTATGCAATTGCAATCCAGATAAAGTCAAATTTCTGGTTTGGCAAGCGTACAGAATTCTGGCGGATTTGCTACTCGACTTGGGGAGAGCTTGCCTGAGGCATTATTTGTGGCTTTTCTGTGTGATGATGTGGGGCTGCTGGCAATGGCATGAGCGGAATGCTTTTATTCATGAAGGTAAGAGGAGAGAGCCTCCTGCAATTCTGGAATTTGCTCGTTGTTATCATTCTGAATTTCCAATCTTTGCAGACTGCAGCTGAGGTCTTCCTGTCTTGATGACAGGCAAGTTACTATCCTGCAATGAAGCCCGCCTCGGCTGCTGGCTGTTTGAAACTCAATGTGGATGCAGCTTTAAAGAGCGAACTATTTGGTGCGGGTGTTGGAGTTGTCAGCAATTAAGTGAGCAATGCTATACTAGGTTTCTAGCCTTCGCTAAGAGTAGTCGAGTGTTGGCTATCTGGGAAGGCTTATTGAAGGTCGAGGATACGGTGCTCTTAATTAACAGTGGAAACTGATTCCAAACTGGTGGTGGATGACTTGCGCCGTATTGCTTCTTAAGATGCTGCGGTTCTGATCTTAGAAAACATTGCATTGGAGGTTTTAGACTAGTTCATAGTGGAATATTTACCCACTCTTATGGACCATTTCCAGTACTTTGTTTGATTCAGCTCCAAACTTACGGGCCTGTCCCAGGACATTTGAAGGTGGGGTTTTGAAAGTTGGACTGAAAATGTGTGTGAAAATAGAACTTTTGAAAATGTTTTGTGATATATAAAATAGCATAAAAATTTGAAATATGCTTTGAAAAAATAATGATAAATGGATCTTGTTGTCGTTGTGAGCATTTTGATACAAGAATCATCTCATTTCAATTTAAAATGAGAAAAATATGAACTTTTAAAATTTGAGTTTTTTAAAAATAAAAGAGAAAATGTGATGTAGAATTGAGAATTTTGGATGAGATGGAAAAACACTATTTGGAGAACTTCAACCAAACGGATGGGGCCTTAGTATGCTGTTGTAATTTTTTTTTTTTTGCCTTTTTTTTTTTTTTACCCCTTTAAACTTTGACCCTTTTAATTTTGGTCTCTCTTTTTTTTTTTTTTTTTTCTTTTTCCGTAACAATTTTATATATTTTGAAATGTGTCTCAATGTGATACTTTTTTCTCCTAATTTATCCCACGGTTCTAAGGGTTTCGTTCATTTTGGTTGAAAGTTGGATCAATTTATTATTTATTATTTTTTCTTTTTGGTCTTTTTACCTTTTCTTGCTTTTTCCCCTAAAATTTAATTTTTCTTCATTTGGTCCTTTTTTAAATTTTCCCTTAAATAAATATTTATATACTTACTTGTCTCCTTAAAATATTTTTTCTCCTAATTTGTTTCCCATCAAAATAAAATTTTTCTCAAATACGTTACTCAAATATTTACAATCTTCTAAGATAGTATTTTTTTTTTTTTTTTCCAAAGGTGATTTTTGTAAATACCTTTTTCCATTCTTTGTTCCATTAAATTAATTTTCTCAGGCATGCCCCTTTTAAAACAATTTTTTTGGTTCCTCAAATATAACTTAAGTGATTTTCTTTCTAATTTGTAGGGATCAAAAAGATAGTTAAAATAAAGCACATTAGAAATCCAATTATGTTGAATGCATATGTGCATGACAAGTGCTTTTAATTCGTAAAATTCAGAAAGAAATGGGCACTGTCCTCTAAAAAACAGAATTAAAGAGGAACCAGAAACCTAACTAGTTAACTGAAAGAGCTTCATGGAGAAAGAAAGAGAAATTGTAAAAATAACCTTTCAAATAGACGCGTCTATTTTTTCTTTTTTTTTTTTTTAACCTTCTTAATGTTTTTTTCCCCCAAAAATTTCGGACCATTCATTAGTATCTAATTAAAATTTAACAAACTAAAGCATTATAATAGGAGTAATAATTCACAGTCATGCTTTTGAGAAGCAATCTTACAAATTGCTAGAGAAAAGAAGGGAAAAAAAAAAAGAAAAAGAAGGTAGTTGGAAGAGTATGATTAAAGAATTACCGCGAAAAAGCACATCTCTCGATTATTGATAATTATTATTATTTTTTTTAAACTTCTAATTAATTAAGTATGGTGGTTAAAAATCCAAATAATTATTAACGAAGGCTCGGAGCAAAGAATTAAAAAATATATATATATACATAACATAGGGCAAAAAAAAAATATAAACATCACAATTTTCTTTGTAGATATTCCCTATTTTGCCCCTGGGTGTTCACTTTAAGCTATCTCAGCCCAAAAAATGTGTCCAAAACTGAAGCCCAATTCAAATAAACTAGTTCGTGCGTACGAGAATCCGAGTCCTCTTGTTGGAACGTGGGGAAGAAACAAGAGAAGGGAGCCTCCGCCGCCGACGCCGACGAGAGAGAGAGAGAGAGAGAGATAGAGAATGGGAAAGACGGCGTACAAGAAGCTGAAAGGAAGCCAGAGCTTCAGGCAACGCCTGCTTCTGGCGACACTCTCGTCGACGTCGATTCTGGTCGACGACATCCGAGCCGACGAGTCATGGCCTGGCCTACGACCCCACGAGGTCTCTTTCCTCCGCTTGCTCGAGAAGATCTGCGACGACTGCAAAGTTGAAGTCAACGAAACAGGTTTTTAGAGCTGACCCTTTTTGTCGTATTTTAGATTTTTGATTGTTTGATGGTGGTTTTCGTTTTGCCCGTTAGGTGTTTGTGTTTATGTCTGGGTGGATATATAGCACTATACATATATATATTTTATGTGGGCAGGGACCATATTGAAGTACAAGCCAGGGACAGTGATGGGCGGCAGAAACTTGGTGCATGATTGTGGTGTTAGTCGTTCCATTGGGTATTTTTTGGAGCCTCTTCTTCTGCTTGGCTTGTTTGCAAAGAAGCCTCTTACAATAAGGCTGAAAGGTGCTCTTTTATCTACTTTTCTTTTCTTAAATTATGTTTGATTAATGGCTCTATTTCTTTGTTCTTTTGTTTATTGTAATGTTGAAATATAAAACTATTGTTGGCCCACCTCCTAACAGCTTAAACTTTTGGGAGAATTGGTAAACTAACATGGTATCAGAGCAGGAGGTCCTGAGTTCGAACCCCTGTAATTGCACTATTTAATCCCCTTTATTATCATTGCGTGTTGGGCCTTTAATATGTTTCGGGCTTCTTATAATTTGTGTTGGACTTTCAAATTAATATATGTCCGCACGTTTGCCCATTGTCTGGCCTGCACGTGAGGGGGAGTGTTGAAATATAAAACTATTGTTGGCTCACCTCCTAACAGCTTAAGCTTTTGGGAGAATTGGTAAACTAACATGTAAATATTTTTGTTGGGTTTTGGGTTCTGTTTTGTTTTGCTTTGGCTGTTGAATTGTGGGTTACTATTTGGGCTATGCGCATGGTCATAGGCAAGCGTTCTGTTATACTTAAACCCCCGAGTTCTATGAATTTTCGCTATACAATTGGACATTGGGCGAGTTTGGGATTGCCTTTTCAGTCCTAGAAGTAATTCACAATAACTGGCTTCTGGTAAACTTGCTTTTGGTTAGATTATTTCATAATTTGTTGCGTTAGAAAGAAACTTTCAGAAGCAGTCTGTTTGGTATAACATTTCGGAGGAATTTGACACTGAATTAAACCATTTTTTGCTGAAGTTTTTTCTGCTGCAAAAGTGAAATCACAAATCTTAAGAAGCACAACAATACCAAATTGGCCCATCTGATAGTTTTGTATTAGAGTAGCCTAACACCCCAGAGACTATGAAAGCCCTTATTGTTTCTGCAGTTGAAAAACTCACGGAGATTTTGTCTTGAAAACCTCATACTGCGAATGATGATGTTATGCGTGATTTAATCAAATTATTTTGCATTTTCAGGGATCACAAATGATTCAAATGACCCATCTGTCGATAGTTTCCAATCCACTGCCTTGCCTATTTTGAAACGCTTTGGAGTTCCTTCAGAGGGGTTGAAACTAAAAATAGAGAGTCGTGGAGTTCCTCCTCTTGGTGGCGGTGAAGTTATTTTGTCAGTTCCAATGGTCCAAAATCTGAATGTCAGTTCCCCTAACTCCACCATATTCTAAGTTTTGTACCAGTATTAGTATTTATCCATCTTTTCTGCTCTGCTTTGCAGGCAGTCACGTGGACCGATGAGGGGATGGTTAAGAGAATAAGGGGTGTGACTTTTTCAACTAGAGTGTCTTCTCAGTTTGAACATGCCATGATATATTCAGCTCGTGGAATCTTTAATCGTTTGCTTCCTGATGTTCATATAGCTACTGATCATAAAGCTGGTCCACAAGCTGGAAAGTATGTTTTTAAGCAATATATTAGTATCAAGTGTTTTTAACAATAATATAGTTGATAAAGGAAGTGTTTTTCACGTCTTAATTTATGTTATATTGGTATTACATCGTGCTTATACGGACATGATTTAATGGCAGCTCACCAGGATTTGGAATTTCGCTGGTTGCGGAAACTACATCTGGCTGCTGCATGTCTGCTGATACAGCTGTTTCTTATGCACGGGGCGAGGCGACTGATGAACTTGAAGATTTGGAGAAGAAAGAGCTGACACCCCCAGAGGATGTCGGTGTGCAAATTGCTTCTGTTCTGCTAGGGGAGATTGAGCAAGGTGGAGTAGTAGATTCAACACATCAGGTCTGCCTTTTCATCTACTTTCGAGCTTGCCTGACCTAGCCTTCCAATTTATTCTTTTATATCAATCCAATATCTTTGGTCCAGATGGACAGAGTTTCATCTTAATGACTTGCAATTTAATTGTTATTAAATTTTCTGGTCATATGTCACATCTATTTTTGTTATGTTGTATGCTGTTTATGTTATGCTTTATGTCTTTAACTAGTTTCTGTTTGTTTATTTGTTTTTTCAGTATAACAAAGTAAAACGATTGGCACAAAATAATTGTTACATGTTTACATATGAACGTGTATGCAATATGTGTGCATCTTACGTATCTTTACACATATACATACATGGCTTTATATTTCTATGTATGCGTATAGGATGATAGTTTAGGTGTTTGTGCATGCTTTTTCTTTGTGTTTTTCCAATGGTAAAAGTGAAATTAAGGAAGTACGGCATGGACTTAAACAGCAAGCAGTTCTGCAAGAAAAGGATGATATATTCATTTATGCTTCAGTCAATTTATGTCCAAGTAATGTTTTAAGCTTTGAAATTTTATTAGAAATAAAAACACACATAAAAGGATGATGGGGGTTAATAAGGTGGTCAAGATGGAGGTTCTCTTAATACTTGCTTACTGTGTCCTGATAAAATTCACCGTCATGTTTGTTTTGTAGGGTTTGTTATTTCTTCTTTGTGCACTATGTCCACCAGATATGTCAAAGGTTCGGGTTGGAAAGCTCTCACCATATGGCATTGAAACACTCCGAAATATCAGAGACTTCCTGGGAGTTAAATTTGTCATAAAGCCAGATCCTTCTACGGGGACGGTCATGCTTAAAGGTTTGGGCAGTGGGTTAAGGAACCTATTCAGGAAGGTCTCATAATGACAGAAAACAAATATCAGGTAAATTGTATTCAATACATGGGTCGATATGTTTATTGCTGCGGGCAACATAATGTCAGACCGGCTGACATGAATCGGTGGGCACGGGTATGATACTCTGGTTTCGTATGTCTGCTAATTCAGAGTTCTTGGTGCGATTGGTTCAGCCCTTCGTTAGCAGAGAAATTTTGACAATCTTTTCATTGTTACTAAACGTATTTGTTTGATTTTTGTGAACTACTCGAAGTGGATACCAAAAATGCCGATAGAAATAGCATAATTCTGTAGCGTACTGGACACAAATTGAGAGGTGATCTTTTTGTTGATAGCTTTATTGCAAGATGATTGTTAGTTTCTGGTGATTTTTTGGTGAATGTTAATTTCTGATGATTGGATTTATGTGAATCATGCTCTCTGTAATAATGAGCTTTATAAAAAGATATGTTTGACAAAAAGATTGTCAATTGGTTAATGTATAAGTTGCTGCTCATTGTTAAAGCCTAAATAATAATTTGGGTGCTTTAAAATTTGGGGGTCGGTTTATGATGCCGTGGCAGTAGGGGTGGCAATACGGGTCGCGACACGACGACACGACTCGAAAACGACATGAATTTCGCGGGTTCGGGTTGAGAAAAATAGGGGGCAAGTCGTGTTCGGGTTGGGAAAAATTGACACGAAAAAAAACGGGTCGTGTTCGTGTCGGACCCGTTTTTTTCGTGTCAATTTCGTGTCACTTTTTCGTGTCAATTTCGGGTCAAGTTCGGGTCAAGTTCGGGTCACGTGTCAATTTCGGGTCAATTTCGGGTCAAATTTCGTGTCAATTTCGGGTCAATTCCGTGTCAATTTCGTGTTACGGGTCAATTTCGGGTCAAGTTCGGGTCGCGTGTCAATTTCGGATCAATTTCGGGTCAAATTTCGTGTCAATTTCGGATCAATTTCGTGTTGCGGGTCAATTTCGTGTCGCGAGTCAATTTTGGTTCGTGTCGTGTCAACCCGTGACGGGTTCGTGTCGTGTTCGTGTCACGGTTTCGTTTCGTGTTCGGGTCACGGGTCGTGTTCGGGTCGGGGAAGAAAAAAATCGATACGGCTCTAACACGACACGAACCCGACACGTGACACGAATTGCCACCCCTACGTGGCAGCACAAGGGCAGTTGTACAAGTGATCGTATCTCTTACCTATATATATATATATATCGGCTGGCTCACATATACGGCACTGCCGTACATCCGGCAGTGATCCGTGACCGTTGGATGAAATGTCGAATACAATCCAAGAGAGAGAGCTTACCCCTTTCCTTCCCCTTAACTTCTTCTTCTTTGTATCCTTCCACCAAAAGACCAAAGAATTCTCGACTCAGAGCTCGGCAACTTCTACTTTTCTGAAAGAACTGCCCAGCGACCCATCAATGGCGAAGTCGCAGCTCAGACCCAAGCGAGAGAGCTTCCGTCTTGGCCTCTTTGACGCCAACGACTGGGAACTCTCTTCCTCTCCCTCTCTCTTCCTCTCTCTCTTCCCCTCCATGTCGGACGTCCGGCTGCCGAATTCCTCACCGCCGATGGTCTCTCTCTCTCTCCTTCTGCATCTCCTCTTCCTCTCTCCCGCTCCCTCTCTCGGGGTTGTACTGCCAGACATCTAAGACATTTCCTATATATATATATATATATATCCTTACATATATAAAAGAGACAATATTGCTCTCTTTTATAATTACAACAAGTTTCAACATATGGTTTTTTTGAGCTTTCCTTATTTTTCCCCTTTTCCTATTATCTTTATTTTATTTTATTATATATGTATGTAGATATATATTATATATTATATTAAAAGAGTCAAAGTGTTACCTTACTTACTTGACATATGTCATATCTTCTTCTCTTTTTCTTTTCCTTTTTCCTTTTCTTTTTTCATTCATTCATCTTTTTTCATTTTTTAGTCTTAATTGAAACTATTTTTTTTTAAATATATCCCTATATAAAAGTTTTTCCATAAAACTCATTTAACTACTTTCCATTTGATTCACTCTTTTTTTGCCCTCAATTCGCACATGCTCACATCTAGTATATATATTTATATATTTATTTAATTTATTTAAAAGAGTGTATAGATTTTTTGGTCTTGCCTCCAATGGCTATCATGTGACAGCCGTATAAGCGCCATGTAGATGCTTATGTGGTGACAGTCAATGTCATGTAGTGTTTTTTTTTTTTTTGTTATTGTTTTGTTTGTCTCTTCTGCACGCGTTTCGCGCGTATAATAAAATTATTTAAAAGAATGAATAGATCTTTTAGTATTGTCTCCAATAACTGTCACATGGTTGCCATGTAAGTGTTATATAGATGCTTACGTGGTGGCACATTTTTTTAAGTGCCATGTTTCAAAATTTCCAAGGTTATGAAACATTTTTTTAGTATAAAAAGTTGTAAAATGAGCTCTGCTCGTTAAGGTCAAATGAACTTTTTTTATTTTTTTATTTATTTATTTTTAACAATAGGTCAAATGAACTTAATTCAAGTAAATAATAGATTTTAAAAATACTTCAAATAAATAAACAGTTTATTAAGTAAACAATTCATTTACTTGAAATAAATAATTTATTAGTCTAAATAATTGAATTTACTCTAAATATATATTTTTAATATTTTAGAATTTTCTTTTTTTTAATTTTTAAGTTTCATAAAAATACTATTTATTATATTTTTAGGTAAATTATTGATTGGTCCCTGAATTTTTAATTTTGTGCAACTTTGGTCATTGAATTTTTTCTTCGTAGTTGGAATGCCCATAAACTATTAAAATATTGTTACAATAGTTATTTACGTTAATTTTTGAACGGAATCCGTTAGTTAGCATTACTTTTTGACCATATTACTAACAGAAACTGTCTAAAAATTAACGGAATAATAATTATAGCAACATTTAATAGTTTAAAGGCATTCCCTGTTCTTTTTTTCGTAACTGTAATGACCATAAACTATTAAAAATATTGTTACAGTTCGTTAATTTTTGAACGGAATCCATAGTTAGCGCCACTTTTTGACCAAATTATTAACAGTTTTCGTCCCAAAATTAATGGAAAGGGTTATTGTAGCAACAATTTAATAGTTCAGGGACATTCCAGTTACGAAAAAAGTTCAGGGACCAAAGTGTCATAAGATTAAAAGTTTAGGGACTAAATGAATAATTTACCTAGTTGTTTTATTATTATCCAAATATGACCTGAATAAGAAAAAGAGGAGGGGGAGGGGCAAAATTAAAATTTTGGGTTGTTTTCGTAAATGACCCAAATTATATGTCTAGTCTCAAGTTGATCACTTATTTAATTTTACACGTCAAACTAACTCAAACTTTTTTACTCTTACGAAAAATGACCATTCTGGAAAAAAAAAAAAAAAAAAAACTGAATGGAAATTAACACGTTCAAATCATGTGAACTTTATTATAGTTAAAAATCGCAATAAAATATTTTTGGAAGGGAAACTGTACCTCCAAAGTAGTTCTGAGATGCTATATATCTTTGATTAAAATATAGTTTGTGTATATATTTTTAATTAAAGTGATTTTTTTTTTTTGCCAGGAGTTGAGGGGGTTACTATAGACATGGCTAAGAATGAGGTGACCATAAAGGGAATAGTTGAGCCTCAAGCAATTTGCAACAAAATCATGAAGAAAACAAAAAGAAGAGCAAAAGTCTTGTCCCCATTACCAGCAGCTGAGGGTGAACCTAAAAAAGTCATTTTTTTTTTCTAAAATGGTCAATCAATTTTCTTAAATGATCAATTAGTGTTGATCATATAATATTGTTAATTTAGTCAATCAGTGATTGACTATGATCGTTTAGTAATTGACCATAACATAAATTTGAATGCTTTAAAATTGATTTGTCTTATGGATGCTTTAAAATTAACAATATTGTTTATATTGTTCCTAGATTGAAAAATCCTAAACCAATATGGACGCTTTAAAATTGGCTTGTCTCAATAATAGTGTTTATTTATATTTACATGTAATTTTTATATACACTATATTGAAAGAGCCAAAGTTCTTCCTTATTCAATTGACATGTGCTATCTTTTTGTTTTTTTCTTTTCCTTTTCCCTTGTCTTTCTTCATTCTCTCATCTTTTTTCATTATTTGAGCCTTAATTGAAACTATTTTTCTCAAACACGTATCCTTTTCTAACTTTTATTATTACTAATGGTGAGCATGTGCTTTGCACATGTCATGCACAATTTAAGAAAAAGAGTAAATCAAATGAAAAGTTTTTTGTGAGATATTATAAGAAGATGGTAGTTGAATGGGTTATATATAGAAAAAATTTTAGATATGGACATATTTGAGAAAAAAATGTGTCAATTAAGACTAAAAAAATGAAAACAGTTGAGAGAATGAAAAAAGAAAAGGACAAAAGGAAAAGAAAAAACAAGAAGATGACACGTGTCAAATATGATAGAACTTTTGCTCTTTTAATATAGTATATATATATAAGTATATATATATATAAAAAAGATAAAGATAAAGATAAAATAAAATAAAGATAATGGGAAAATGGGAAAAAAATAAGGCCCAAAAAAACCATGTGTTGACACTTGTTGTAATTAAAAGAGACTAACATTGCCTCTTTTATACATGTAAGGATACTAGTTGTGAGCACCATGTACGTATGCACAATAAAAGGACTATTTTTATTGACCATTTATGAAATTATCTCTAAAATTTTCTATTATTACCCAAATAATAAATTAATTCTAAACACTTTTAACAAAAATAATAAAAGGACTATTTTTATTGGGATTTATAGCTAAACAACTTTTTTTAAGAAGTTTTTTTAAAATAAATGATCGAAGTTTTCAAAAATTAGTTAAAAAGTCATTTTTTTTTTCTAAAATAATCAATCAATTTTCTTAAATGATCAATTAATATTGACCATATAATATTATTAATTTGATCAATCAATAATTGACTATGATCGTTCAGTTATTGATCATAACATAAATTTAGATGCTTTAAAATTGTTAAAATTTACAATATTGTTTATATTGCTCCTAGATTGAAAAATCCTAAACCAATACCGATTGCTCCTAGATTGAAAAATCCTAAACCAATACCGACGCTTTAAAAGTGACTTGTCTTAATAATAATATTTATATTTTATTTATATATATATTATATTAAAAGAGTCAAAGTTCTCCTTTATTCAATTGACATGTGGTATCTTCTTGTTTTTTTCTTTTCCTTTTCCCTCGTCTTTTTTCATTTTTTGAGCCTTAATTGAAACTATTTTTTCTCAAATATGTATCCCGATACCTCCAAACTCAGATACAAATCCGGTTGTTATTCATTCAATTTATGAATTTGGGTAGGAACCGACGACGAATGATTTCAAAGTGGTGGCGGTCTGTGCACGTACGTCGACAATGGGGGAGTCATAATTTCTTTAGAGGAGGTGAGCAAGTTGGAGTACACAGTTTGGGAAGCAATTCTTGGACAAGTATGGAGATGCCTGATCTATTTTTCATGTTTGGTTGATTCTTCTGCTCTGATTTCTCGTCCGTGGAAGACGTGTTCCGTTGCTCTTGGACCAAGCATTTGTCTGTCGACTTGGTTAGTCACCCTTTGCCGTCGTTTCTGAGTAATTTCTTCGGACCGAGAGGTGTTTCGCATATCATGGTACTCTGATTTCTGTTGTATTGTTTAAGGCTTTACCATGTTTCCTCCTTTTGCTATTTGCTATTTGCTTTTTGCTTATTCTTCAATGTTCTTAGAGATATCTGCCTGCAAGTTGAATGAGAGAGAACAAAAACAGAAACCACAGCTTTTTTTTATTTTTTATTTTTACTTAGTGCCAGAGTTTATTAGGAAAAAGGAAGAAAAAAAAAATAATAATAATAACAAAGACCGACATGGATTTGATATACAAACAAATAATCTGTGTTCGAGTACTCGACTCTTCTCTAGAGTACAGTTATCATATATTATATGTAAACTCATAAATGTGTTTTCAAAGCAAATTAATTATTTCAGTTCTTATTTCCTGGAACAACAAAGTCCTCCTTCCAAACAGCAGCGTCTTTCCTGAGACACAATTCTAATAAAGAGTAGCATAAAAAAGATATATTTTGTACCGGCTATAGGAATAACTAGTACTATACTTGTACTTATAAAAAGATATATTTTGTACCGGCTATAGGAATAACCAGTACTATACTTATCCTTACTACTTATTATATTAAAAGAGTAAAAAATGTTATCTTACTTACTTGACAGATCATGACATCATCCTTTTTCTTTTCTTTTTTTTTTCTTTTTTTTTTTTTCATTTTTTAGTCTTAATTGAAACTATTTTTTCTCAAATGTATCCCTATATAATTTTTTTTTCCATATAACCCATTCAACTACTTTTCATTTGATCACTCTTTTTTTTTTTTTTTTTTCAAACTTAGTTTAACTAAAAAAAATGGCAATCTAATCTTATTTAGTAAGAGACACGAATCATCAGTAATTTTATATAAGGTCTATTAAATCCTATGCACAAACCATCCCTATTTACTCTAGAGCACTCTCTCATGAAATGGTCCCACCCCCTAGGAATGGGACACTCGTGAGTATGGAAAACATTTTCTTTGATTTTTTAATTCTCTTTTTTTTTTCACCTAAATTTCGAGATTCTTATGGTTGTGAGATATCATTTTGGAATAAAACAAATTTTTTTGCCCGAAACTATGATAAATGTCGAAAAATATCAATGGAAATATTGATTTTATTAAGATTGTAGTGTTACATATGTTTATACAATTTTGAGAAATATTAAATATCGATTTTTTTTAAATGTAAACATTGGTAGTCAATGTGTTTTTATTTTTCATTTTAGTACTGTTTTATTAGCTAAGTAATATATTTCCTTTTTCATCAAAAACTTGTACACTTAATAGACTAGCATGTAATAAATTCCAACCCATTTTCTAAAAAAAAAAAAGAAAAAAGAAAAGACTAGCATGTATATATAAATAAATAAATATATATATATATATAAGTGGTTTTATTGATTCCTTCAATATTTACCCAACCCATTAATGGTCATTGTTATTTTAACTGTCTGATATAAATCAAAGGATTGTAATAAATTAGGTAGTCAATCGAAAAAGTTTTTGACAATTAATAAGCGTTAAACATATAGAGTTTCAGAAAATATGATTTTTGATAAGAAATTTATTTTTGACTTATTGACATGACTGTTTAAATATTATTTTTATTTAAATAAAATCAAAATTAAAGATTCACGCCCATGTTTTTGAAATTCCTTGTTCATTTAAATTTGAAAACGTTTTTAAAAATTTCTTATTAAAATTATTAAGTATCCTTGTTCATTTAAAAAAAAAAAAAGTTATCCGATCATATGCTTTAATGAAGTATGGAAAAACATCTCGTAACGTATTTAATCGGAAAATCCACTATGCTTCTGTAGAAGTTTTTACTTGTTACGAAATCTTCCTCCCCTTTTTTTTTCCTGAAAAATATGCTTGCAATTATTTTTACTTTTTCCGAACAGAGTGCAATTATTTTTACTTTTTCCGAACAGAGTATACGTCCTTTGATCAACACATAGTAGTACTCACGATTTTCTTAATTCTATCATATTTCAAATTACGAGTCTAAAGCATGCGCTATGCACATATTAGACATATTTGAAAAAAATTATTTAAATAGGAAAAAATTAAAATAATAAGTCAAAGAAGACCCATAAAACAAAAAATAAAGAAAAACAAAAGACCAGAAAATAAAAAAATAAAAAAAAAGAGACATAAAAGTACAAAAAAAAAAAAAGAAGATAAAAAGGACTAAAAAAAAAAAAGGACCAATACAAAGAAAAGGACTAAATTGTAAAAACAAAAATTGGGCTAAAAACAAGAAAAGAAAATTCAATGACCAAAAATTAAATACAAGACATTTTCGTTCAAAAAGAATCGTTTGGAGGAAAAGCTTGAAGAGTAAATATTGAACTTTTTATAATATGTATAGAGGCATAGATATCATCTCTCTATTTGATGGGTTGAAAATCGTCCCAAAACAAATGCTTGCTCTATGTATACAAATATGAATAACACCCAACACCCAAAAAAATAAAAAATAAAAAATTAATAACTAAAAAAAAAATGTTAGAAACTAAAGTAGCTGAAGATCACATTCTCAATTAACCACCCAAGAAGCGATCAACCTTGTTGTTGACCGAAGCAGAGAGGAACTTCATGCAGATGGGTGCTTTGACACCGGCGAGAGAGAGAATCGCCGCCGGAATTCCCCACAACGACTCGCCACAGATAAGCCCCGACGCAACCGCCGGCGCCAACTCGTCCGCCTTCTGCCTGCCGCTCGTTCTTCGCCACATGAAAAGGATCAAGCTCCCCACGCACATGTCAATGGCGAAGTACCCACCGAGATAGAAAGGAATCGCCATGCACATTGCACTGGGAACGAACCTATAAACCCGGTGTTTCGTCTCGAAACGCTCCAACAACTCCCTAGCAACGTTCAGGGCTATGGCAAACAAGAAGAAAGCGATGGAAAGCTCGAGACAGTGCTTGGGAAGGGACGACAGGCCTTCGACTCCGAGGAGGGCAATGCCTCGGTACATTAGCCCGTACGGTGCAGGGTAAGAGCTGCCGGGCTCGCCGACGTTGTAGGCCATGTAGAAGAACCAGAAGACTAAAGGCGATACGACGCATCCGATGGCGGTGCCGATAACTTGGCTGAAAAACATGGCGCGTGGCGAGGCTAGGGTTAGGTATCCGGTTTTGAAGTCCTGCATTAGATCGGAAGCTGTTGAGACAATGCTCATCATGACACCGCAGGAGGCGAGGCCGGCGATGATACCGCCGTTGTCGAGGTGGATCCAGGCGCTAAAGAGGATGATGGCGAATTTGCCGTAGTTGGAGGCGAGGGACCAGTCGGTGAGGCCGCAGCCGTAGGCGTTGCAAAAGGCGAGGAATGGCGCCATTGTGTAGGCGACGAGGACGTGGTGCCATTGCAATTGGGGGAAGATGAAGGGGATGGTGATGGTGGAGATGCCTGCGAGGATGAAGTAGCCGGTGACGGCGGCCCATGTGGGGATTTGGTCCTTGAGGAAGTACTCGACTCGACGTTTCTCGTCGTAGTTTTCGGGTAGGGTTACGGTGGTGGAGGCGGCGGTGGAGGAGAGGTCGGAATTTGTTGATGAGGATGCGTCTATTGTTTTCTTGTTTAGTTGATGTTTTGCTATGCCGTGTAGCGTCTTAAATAGCATGTAGAATATGTGGAATAGGCCATCTCCAAGCATCATGGCGATCGCAATGAAAACCTGCATTGACACAAAAAGATTAATCAACCCTTTAACACAATAGAAAACAAATCTTTTTTTTTTTTTTTTAAATTTAGGGTTAGTCCCCAATCTTTTTATGAAGTTTTGATTTGATCTCCAATCTTTTTTTGTCATTAAAAAGTTACTAAACTCTTTAAAATGATGTAATTTTATCTTTTTTACTAAACAAAGGTTAAATTTCAATCCAATAAATCACATGGGACACTTGAATTTGTGTGATTAATGTGACATTTTTTTAAATTAAAATTTTTAACTTTTTTTTTTGGATAAAAATGATCAAATTACACCCTTTTAAATAGCTAATTAGGAACCCTTTAACCATAAAAAAGAAAAATAGAATTCTTAAGAATTAAACGAGTAATTTATCATTTTATTTCTTTATTTATTTATTAAAATTTATGTATAGGTATTTATATTATTTACCCTATATCCTTGGATGCCGTGGAGACTGGTGGGAGATAAGAGAGCGCTGTACCAATCACTTTTCTTTTGTTCAATCAAAGGCCACATGATTCCCCACGACATGACAGCTCCAACAAGTAGAGATATGTTCACCATGTAAGGGCAAATCATTCCAACACCCACATATGTCATTGAATAATCAAAATAGAACCTGCCAAATAATTATTAAAAAAAAAAAAAAGAATTGTTATGATCAAAACTACTCATGTATACTTCAAAAAAAAAAAAAAAAAAAAAACAACTCATGTATACTTCAAAAAAAAAAAAAAAAAAAAAAAAAAAAAAAAAGAAGCAAAAACTACTCATGTATGCTTGTCAAATAAAAGCATCAATCAATACCATGATAATCCCTATAATGTTATGTCAAGAACATACCAGGGGGTTATTTATCTAAAAGGAAATCAAAACAAGAAAGAAACTATTTCAAAAAGTGAGTAATTTTGAGAGGGAGAGAGAGAGAGAGAGAGTTACATACCTCTGTGCAAAGGCTTCAAGACCAAATGTTGGGAAATTGGAAAATCCACAGCCGTCAGCAGCCGCGAAAAACCACTGGGAAAAAGCAGATACAAAGCTGAAACAGAACGCTTGGAAGAGAATTGAGACTTGTTTCCTGAATCACATCATGTGTTTTAGCCATTGGAATAGATGCATTAATATAAAACAAGTTAGGGATTCACATTCAAAGGCAACAACTTGCAAACTTTAAGTTATAGCTAGTCACACTTTTTTTTTTCAATCCACCCCCAGAAGAAAAGGTGTGTGTAAATATATACATATATGAGTTTATTTTTATTTATTAATTTTTTTTTTGAGGCCAGTGGAAAACAAAGAATTATTATGTGACCAATAAAATATTATTGCTTACTTTGCAAGCTTAGCTCCTTTGGGGGTGTGAAAGCTGTTGATCAGATAAGCAGTAGCGGTTCCACTTGGGTATGTTAATTTGTACTTCATGATCATCATCTATTGGAAATTTCAACCAAAAACATTAATAATCGAGACACGAAAATTACACATGATTATGTTCATACGTTTGTAGAAAAAATAAACCAAAATTTTATAGAATGTCTTTTTTTTTTCCCCTAATATTATAGTTTTTTTTTTTTTTTTTTGGGTAATTACCTTTCTAAGAGGGACGATACTGAACAAGCCCACAAAACTGACAATAAAGAGATATCCAATCATCCAGCCAAGAGACAGGTTCTTCACGTTGATTGGAGTGTTACCTTCTTCTGCTAGAGCTGCTATTTTCCCACTCATTCCCAATAGATAACTTCCAGTCCCACCTATTATTTTCACATTATACACATATATGAAACACATATATACCATTAAGTTCACGAAAGCCTAGCTATACGAAAAATAAATGATAACAAAGACAACAGAAAAATAATGACGATAACAATATATAAAAACATACATCGAAGAATATATGTTACAGTATGACTTTAATGAAAAATAATATCAAATATAATTTTTTTTTTATTCATATATCTAAGAACTTACATAATCTCACGAGACATATCGATCAACAAAAACTTCAAAATAAAAATCTTATTAAATTACAACTTCCAACACATAAATCATTGGCAGAGAGAGATATGATATATATACATTATCAACTACAAATTACACTCCTAAGAATCAACCTAAAAAAACAAAAAAAAAAGTTAAATTTGAATTAAAAAAAAAAAAAGAAGAAGAAAAAAGAATGGCATACTACTAAAGGCGATTCCAGAAGAAGCAACAACACAAGTCTGGATAACAGTATTCTCTTGGCGAGTGAAAGGCTGTTTCAAGAGACCAGCCTTGAGGAGCAAGGCTGTGTAGGCCTTCACCACCGCGAATCCCAACAGCCCGGCGGCGACGTTGAGGGACGGAATCACTCCGGTGGTGAGGTTGAGTTTGCAGACGATGAAGCTGAATACCACGCTCAACACTACGCTCGTCACCACCGCCCTCACTGTTATCTGCTTCGTCCACGGCGGTACCTCCATGTCGACGAACGCTTCCTCTCCCCCCGCCATCCTCCCCCGATCCTCTTTTTCTCCTAATTCCTCCATATCTTCTTTTTCGTTGCTCTCTATTTCCCTCTGGTTTCTCTCCATATTCTGCTTCTTTCCTAAGTGTTACATTAATTACGTGAGGTCCTATATATATATTATGTGTCCTACTATTTATAAGGTAGAATAAATAGTCTTGTTTATTTATTTATTTATTTATTTGTGATTGTCGGTTAGATTTAAATTTATTCTAATGATTATCTGGTTAATTATTTATTTTAGATTGTGAATTTATTTAAACTGTAGAGTTCGAGCTTCATTTAAATTTGAATTGTAAAGGTTCAAGTGTTCTCTCGGCTCTGATAACACTTGAGAGTTTTTACTTGAATATTCCTCAAACTCAACTTATTTCTATCTTTCCCTAAAAAAAATAAAAATAAATAATAAAAATAAATAAATAAATAAATAATCTATCTAAAGCTCAAAGGATACACAAGGAAGGTTCCAACTATCAAAGTGCTCTTCTATGTTCGAGTACTAATAGGGATAGTGTTTGGCACATATACCTACTTATATAGAAGAGATGAGAACATTACATTTTTATTGAAGTACATAATCAACACTAGTACCATGTGCAGAAAGATTAATGAATTTTGAAGTGCTTTTCCTCGTGTTTTATGTGAATTAAAAGATTAACTGATCTTTTTTTTTTCTCCCAAAAATTAGTTTTGTCTAAAATTAGTATTAAGTATGGATTGTGTCAAATGAATAACAAAGTAATATGCTTGTGTGATGAGGAAGGGGAGAAAAAAAAAAAAAAAAAAAGAGCATTGCTTAAATATTTTTCAAAATTAAATTTGGATTTACACTCCGGTGAAAGAAAAGTGTCAATTATTTTCATTCTTTCAGCAAGTTATTATTCAAATTCTGAACCAATAAACAAATGAAACGAACAAAAAAAAAAAAAAAAGAACAATAAATTGAGTCTTAAATACTTGGACAAAATAACAAAAAGGACAAGTATATAAGCCTCGTCCACCTTTTTGTTTTTTTAGCAAAATAAAAAGGACTAGGGATGCATAGAAATAATTGGACACGAAATTTTTGGTATTAAGATAGATATTATATTTCCAGACTTATAATTAGGATTATCTTTCTTAATTATCTAAATTTATTATAATGCTTTAGGAATTGGATTTATTTTCAAATTAGAAAGTAAACTTGCTTTCCGGATCAGATTTGCTTTAATTTAGCTTTCATATGCACTCCAGCGGCATGGCAAAACCTTGATACCAACGGATATAGGAAGGGAAGCATACGTACGGAAAAGAAGTTTGACCTTTTTAAAACCCGTCGATTCACTTAGAGCATCTCCAATACAATACTAAAAGGTTATGCTAATGATTAATTTTGATATTTGGATTTTTTTTAAAAAGTGTTCTCCAATAAAATGTAATATTTGATGTCAAATTTGCTATTGCGCTAAATTTTATGACAAGTCTACCACAAGGTAATGCCAAATTTAATATTTGGTTCTTATTGATTGTTCACTTGACTTTTGTGATGTAATTGTTACAATATTTTGTATTTTTTTAGTTATTGAAATACTTCGTTTGGTGTTTAAATTTAACCCCAACTAAACTGTACTTTTTCATATTAATTTTTATCTTTTTTTGAAAAGTCAACAAAAATTATAACTAGTTTTTGAAAAGTTAATTAACTCCAACTTAAAAATTTTATCTCCAACCGGCGAACCAAACGTAAGCTTGTTCATTTTTACAAGTTCCAAAAAATATTTATAATGACAAAAAAGTAAAAATTGCATTAGAAATATCAATATAACTTTATACATTAAACTATATAGTAAGATTATATTATTTTTCATATTTTTTAATAATAAATATAGCGTTGATATAAACCAATAAATTGGAGATGATCTTAGAATGTTGGACAAAAAGGATAGATAAGCTTTTGCATCAAATTAGCTTTCGGTTTTAGTTCTTATAAGTATATATATATATATATATATATATATATATATATATATATGATTGGGCATGTTTAAGAAAATTTATCTAAACAAGAAAAAATATATGAGTAAAAAATAGACCCAAAAAAATCAATAAAGTATTTGAAAATAAAATTAAAAAAGGAGGTATGAAAAAGGGACCAAAAAGATAAGAAGACTAAAATGTTAAAAATATACCAATACAAAAAAAAGGACTAAAATGATTAAATAAAAAAATTAAGCCAAAAGAAAAGAAAAGAAAAGAAAAGAAAACTAACGGACAAAAAAAAAGTTTTTTCATCCAAAACGTTTTGTTTTGGACGAAAAGGGTGAACAGTAGCTCATTTTGAGTTTTATGTGCTATGCACGTATTACACATATTTGAGAAAATTTATCTGAATAGGGAAAAATTAAAATAATCAGTTGAAAAAGTAGGCCCACAAAAAAAAAACAAACAAACAAAGGACCTTAAAATAAAAAAGGAGACGCATGAAAAAAGTACAAAAAAGATTAAAGGACTAAAATGAAAAAAGTTGACCTATATTAAAAAGGACTAAATTGTAAAAAAAAAAAAAAAAAGGGGCAAAAACCAAAAAAAAATTGAAGGACCAAAAATTAGATGCAAATGTTTTTTGTCTAGAAAGATGCTCAATAGTGTCAATTATTGACACTTCTTGTAGATGTATAGATACATACATATATATATATATATAATTTAAGTGAGTTTCACTTATAAATTTCATCATTCAGACTTTTTTTTTTTAATTATTATTCTGACCTTTCAATGTAAGCTAATATCTAGAACATAGATTTGAAACGTTGTTTTTAAAAAGAATTTAATTCAAATTGAAAACCTAATTAGATTGTGATGCAACCATATTATTTAAAATATTAGAGGTTATCTTTATTTTGTTTATTTGCTTTTTTTTTTTTTTTAGCCTCATCTTCATGATGTTTTTAAGTTCTTTTACGATGATCATGGCTATCTGATTGTAGGGATTATACATAGATGATATTATTTGAATCAGTTATAAGTTTTGTACTAAGATTAGTAAGATTAGATTAATATGCATAATTTGAAAAAATCCCCAAAGATAAGTCCGAACTTCAAATAATAAAATAAAGATAAACCCTAATATTTTCAATTATATAGCCGCATCATATTAGTGTTTGGAGAGAAAAAAATAAGTGCAATGTAATTTTTTTTTTTTTTGAGGGATCAGTGCAGATTTCAAAACAATAAAAAATATAAGTTAAATTAAGCCATTTTAGGATATTTTTGAAATTAAAAATAAAAATAAAATTTCAAACTTATATTCAAAACATGAGCTAAATTTTTTAGTGCAAAACTCGGATCAACAAATTTTGTTTAGTTTTAGACCTTCGGGAGCAAATCAACAGATTATATAAACCGTACTATTTCGCAGCCGAAAGTTAAATGTGGTGTTAGGGAAGGTCCAACATAATGTGCCAAGTATACAGGGTTAAAATACTGACATTGTTTGAAAGCTTAATCATCAGTGCCCCAAGCATCATCTTTTAGTTTTTGTCTTGTCACGATGCGGTTCCTCCGATCACATTCCTGTTTTTTCAATTCTCTTGAACCGAACGATGTGGAAGGTAGTTTTAATCCCATTCCCTGTGCAATCAGCCTCTGTGCAGTTCTCGTTGATGTCTTTGGCCTTTGTCGAGGAGGTTCGAGATCTGAAAAAACCAAGAAATAACATTGTTATGTACCAAATGCTTCAAGGAAGTCATCAGATGTCTATTCATAATGTTTCTCCATGCTTAGAATCTTCAACAAAGACAACAACAATTGCTCCACAATTTTTTTTTTTCCCTCCTCTCCCTCTGGTTTGCCAGATATTTAACTTTATTGTTGTACAAATATGAAGCCCTACTTGGTGGGTTTCAAAACCAGCAAACTCTCAATGATGCTAAGAGCTTTTGGTAGGAGGGAAAAGTGGACAGAGGGAGTGGTGAGGGGATTAGTTGAAGGATTTCGGAACCTGCGATTGTTTGGTAAGAGAGACGAGGACGGAATAGATTGTGTGAGCGATTTTAAATCCTTCGGTAAAACCCCAATTTTAATCCCATCATGAAGGGATTGAAGGAGGGAGTTCATACCAAACATAGTAAGAGAATGATAATTTATTTCTTTACTGTTGTCTTTCCCTAGTACCCCACACAGCTTAAGAGTTCAGAGTAAATAACGTGGGCACACTCAAGTGGAAGGTTGCTCAACCAGTAAAGAAAAAGGAAAAAAATAATAATAATAAAGGTTTCTAGGAGAAAAGCCAGTGTCATACTGGACAAGACCGACTTTCTTCCTTTTTCCATTTTTCCTTTTTCGTATTGTAATCCTCAAATTCAGTCCTGGAAGAAAGAAAATGCCTATCCATTTCACAGAAACAGGTAATATATGTTTCACAAACATATATGTTTTACAGGTAATATATGTTTCACAAACATATATGTTTTACCTTTTGGCGGAATTGAGCTTAAAAGGTCATCATCTTCATTAAGTATTCGTACTGTGAATGGACAACTGACACGGTTACTGGCCTCAAGTGCTGCATTACAATATTAAGATTGTCAGTTTACCAAATTAAAAATTAACTAGAAATGTAAAAGTTAAAACCTCGGTTCGAAAGAAAGTTGCGGTTGAATTAACTATACTTCACTTGCCAACCAACAATTCTTCACCACTCGACAGTAACCTACCACCCCTAAACACAATACCAGGAAAGTGAAAAGCTTATTTTCTATTAACCTAAGAACTGATAAGCTTCCTCGAAAGAGAGATGCTCAAGTACAATGTATCCCTTGGACCGAAATTAACCTATTCCTTATCCAACTAAGAAAATGGATCAAATACAATATATGGAAGCTAAAGAGTCTTGCTGCAAACCAAAACAAATAATATTTTAATGACAAAATGCATCCGAAACATGTCAATGGGAACAGTGACGAATTTTTTCCAAGGATGTTTTCTCCTTGAAGCTGTTTTGACCCTCGCAAACAATTATGTTTGGGAGATTCTTTTCCTAGAACTAAAAGACCTTTTTAGGACATCATACCATTGTGGCAGCAAAATGATGCCTGTGCAGCTACATGCTAATTCAAAATTTCCACTTTTCAAATCTCAAAGCAATGTCGAAAGATATGCTTAAAATCACAAAGAGAAATAAAAATAATTTGTTATGAGCCAAAAAAAATGAACAACAAATCTGATTCTATCATAATACTTTATAGCATTTTGCAGGTTGTAAACTTCAGAAGTCATTTGTCCCCGATTCAGGTAGAAGGCAGAAAAAGATACAAAGTGGGAAGTAAAACTCTAACATACATACCCTCTGTAATCTAGTTTCTCAACCAATCTTGGAATTATTCCAAATATCTCCGTTGAAAGTTACATATAATATCTAAATTATCACTCTCCCTCACTCATCACCTTGATTCCATATATATCTGCTGAAATAACCAAAAAAAAAAAAAAGAAACAATTTCCCTACCAAGTGTACATGTGCTATGTTGGACCTTAATATTAATACTTAAATGCTTGAAGTTCTGCAACGAAATTTTTTCATGAAAGCTACGGTATAATTTTCCAAATTTGTGTTAATTGCTGCCAAACCATATGTTACAACAGTTCACTGCAGCAGAAGTGGCACTTTAACCCAATCCTAGCTCAGTAGAATTAAAGAGACTCACGAGACTAGTATATTATCAAGAAGAAGACAAGTTCAATATGAAATTACCAATTGATGGTGTTCGGAATACAGCAAGTGCAGTGGTATCGTTGATCCATCGAATAACAACTCCACGATCTCTAAAATCATCAAAAAGCTTCTCCAGATCTATCGTTCTGGTGCTTGGTGAGAAATCAGCCAAAAGGAGGACATGACGTGTACCATATGTTGCTGAACACAATACAATAACAAATTTTTAGATCCTGGTTTTAACGATCTAAATAATACGATTATGTAAAATCCACAACGTTTACACGACTACAAATTGTTGGAGATTTTGAACTTACAATGTCTTATATCAGTATTCCTCTCTGAATCATGACCAACATCTTGATCCTCTGTGTTATCAATAATTGTCTTCTTAGACAAATAATCACTGTATAATTCACGCTTCTCATACGAAAATGTCCCCCTTCCACGCCGCTTAGGAGCTTTAGGTTTGGTATCTTCCAAAGAAAGTTCCGATACTCCGGGCAAACATTGTGAGGAAAGTAATTCATCAGGCGAGCGATCTGCAATAGCTTCCCAATCTGTAGTTTCACAGAATCACACCTGATCACAATCATATAGTAATAACTAGACAATGGCAGTAGTACAGCTAAGAACACTTGTAGAATATAATAGAAAACAGATATCAATAGTCGTGCCAAAACATCAACTTTGGTGCTTATGAAGGAAGGCATTCTGGTAATTCATTACAAATAAGAATTTGATGAAACCTATAGCCTTCGAGTTATCACATTGTTTACCATATGGGTAATAAAATCTGTCGCTTTCAAATAATATCTTCATTCTTGCATCCAAAATCATTTAAAATGTCCCACAATGTATGTGTTAAAAAGACACTAAATGTAGTGTTATTTAAACATGTCAAAATTTTCAAGCATTACTAAAGCTACATTCTGGTTATCAATAGAAAAACAATAATGATAACAATAATAATAACAATCCAGAAATATTACCATCATTTGAAGTCTCATTAAGAGGTGAAGCGTCATTCGGCAATTTTGTCAATTTTTCATTATTGCCTTCAAAAATAAACACACAGATTAAAACTTGGTGTAAGAACACCATTGCAATTACCTAATATAAACTAGGGTTATTTTCACACTCTTAAATTATCTAATCCGTGAAAAACTGTGCTGATATTGTACACATTTAGATCACATGAGCTTTAATTAAGACTAAAATCATAATTAGATATTTTTGGGAGGAAAACTGTACTTTGATTAAGATTCAGTTTGTATTATATATATCTTTGATCAGAGTATATGTATTTTTTTCTAAATATCTGGATATAATTTCCTTCCAAAAGTATTCAATTATGATTTTATCTATGAATAAAGCTCATGTGAAAAAAAGTTCAGCCATGTTATTAACAGAGGGACTATTGGCGTTGGCGTAATAATATAAAATATCAAACGAGTATGAGTGCAAAATCAAAAGTCAGAACAATATGAGATAGAGTGTGTAATTTGGGGGTCATTTACAAAATTAATCCTATAAACTATGAAGTAAGTAAAATTTGGAAATAAAATATATATATATATATATATTATAATGAAAATACCATTCTTGGAAGCCTCATTGGGAGGCAGAGAACTGCTGGGCTGCTTCTCCTCCTTCAAACCTTCTTTTAGAAGAGTCTCAACAGCAACACTGGAACGAAAACGCAAGCCAAGAAAACGTCAGAAAATCCTCATACCATAAAATTTTCTCAGCAACCAAACAAAAACAGGATTTACCCAGAAGATGGAAAGTGAAGGAGGCGGCGGTGGTTGATGAGGGAGGCGCGAGAGTGAAGCTGGTCGGCTTTGAGAGAGAAGCCTTTGGAGGAGTAGAGATTGGCCAAGTCGGTGAGAGCAGAAGCCAGTTGGGGATCGGACTTTGATGGGTTGTTGGGGGTTTCGAGATTGGAGATGAGGGATTCCAAGAGAGAGATTGCGGCGTCGGTGTCTCCGGCTGTGACCAAGTCTTCCACCGCCTCGCTCCAATTGCTAATGTTGTTGTTGTTGCCATTGTTGTCGTGGTGATGTTCTACTTTGTTGTTGTGTTCTTCTGCTTCGGCCATGGCTGTTGTTTGTTTGTTGGCTTGGGGGTGTCTGGTTTCTGGTGAGTTGTTTGGACCCAGATATAAATTACCGGAATAAATGGGGGCCTATTTTCTCAGGAAAATCCAAATACTATCTTTTTAAAGTTTTTGATAAATTGCTGACGCAGCAGAATAGAAAAGTGACAAAAATAAGCGAAACTTGAAAATATTATTAACGAAGATTGAATTGACAATAAAGAACCCAAGAACCCTATTTATAGGCTAATAAATCGTAACTTGTTTAATATAATTCTTAAGCCAAATCCTAATAATAAACAATAAAGAGTTTCAAACCGAACATAAAATAAAATAATTAAATAAAATAAAAATCCTAATTAAACTCTAATTTCCTAATATATTGTCCTGCATCATTCTCCTTCACTTGAAAAAAAAAAACTCGTCCTCGAGTTATGATGTTAGTGAAGAAATCCATCAGGGATCTAATAAGTCTTTTAGTCTAGATTGAGAATGAGAAAACTTTGTTATAACTTTCTCAATTGCATAATTCATGCACATACACTGACTCTCATCCTCCTTAGAAGATAACATGGCATGATCACTACATGATGATTCATGTTTTCTTGGCTTAAATCCTTCGTTGATATCTGATTCACTTGTTGTCGTAGCTCATCTTCTTTTATACTCATTCGATAATGGATCGAATTCGGCATACTCACACTTGGCACTACATTAATAATTTGTTGTACCATTGGTGTGAGTGGCAAGCTGTTCGACGGTTCAAGTGGAGTGCTATCTTTCAACTCAACGAGTGAAGGTTGCAAGTCGGATAGAGTATTAATCTCCATTTGATAAGTTAGTTGCAGATGAAATTTTTAAGTTGGAGTTGGTTGACTTTTCAAAAACTAGTTATAATTTTTGTTGACTTTTTAGAAAAAGATAAAAACTGAGATGAAAATTTGAAGTTAGAATTTGAATTCCAAATACACCATTAGATTCTTCCAAGTCAACAAGTAAGAATTGCAAGTTGATTGGAATATGAGACGCTTTCAAGTATTTGTCCTCCACATTTTCTGCATAGGCTTTGAATACTAACCAATTGCTTTAGACCCTTGATCTCTAACTCTCCCTCATCAAACTTTGGTTCAAATGTCAATGCATCGCTCAAAACTTCATTTTTTTTTTAAGAAATCACTAATTTACTCATCTTAGCCTCCGTTTGATTTGTTAGTTAGAGACGAAATTTTAAAGTTGGAGTTGGTTAATTTTTTAAAAACTAGTTATAATTTTTGTTTACTTTTCAGGGGAAAAAAAGGGGACAAAAATTGAGATGAAAAATTTGAGTTTCAATTAAACACCAAATAGAAGCTTAGTGTCTTCACGTTTCTTTATAGTTGCAGCATCTTAGTAACCTTTCGGGATTCTTACCAGCCAAATTCTTCACCAATTGAGATTCTATTTCAATAGTTAAATGCAGTGAAGGATCCATAATTTTTCACTTAGTAGGGGCACAAATATTACCAAGATTAACAAGCTAAAATACTATGAAAATCTTGAAAATTTTATTCAAGAAGCAACACACTATGACAAGAGAGAATGAATAGAAGAAGATGAAGAAAAAAAAAAGATTTTGGACGCCGGAGCAAAATGAAAAGAGAGAGATAAGAATTTAAAAAAAAAAAAAAAAAAAAAAGAGGGAAACAAAAAATATAAAGATAAGAACAGTAAACGAATTAAATATGTTCATATATATATTATATATACTATATTATAAAGAATAATGTTAGAGATAACAACTCTAATCTCAACTTTTTAAATATCAACTCATATGTCATATTTTTATTGGTAAATATAATCAATTGATATGATAATACTTTAAACATTTATAAAAAAAAATATGACAATTTATATGTCACATAGATTGATACTCAAAAGTTGAGATTAAAATTGATTCCTAGCATTTTCTATTATAAATGTGTGTGTGAAATATGATTGTCTTAGTTACTGTACTGACCAAATAAAGCTCAATCACATGAAGAACAAGAAGTGAGAGCACAACACAAGTGAAGCGCAATATTATGTAGTGGGGGCACAGCACAAAAGGAAGCCTAACATACATAATGGGGGCACATCCTTAAAGATATTATACACAATTGCATTTCATCTCAGTCTTTTCACATGGGGCACGTGCCTGCCTTCCGTACGGACCTGCCTTTCTTCTTCCACAAGAATACATTCAAAGTAATGATGGAAAGATAGCATCCACTCCAAAAATTCCTCTATTTGATCACTACGACCATCAAAGGTTGACTGCGTGGTGTCTCTTAATACCATGGATTATTATTATTTTTTTTATTTTTATTTTTTAAACTCTGAAATAAAGAGATTTAAATTATATATATATATTTTTATGAAATTATGATATTAACATTAAATTATACATATAATCGTTACATTATAAATCATTCACATTAATGAAAAACACTACTTGCTAGGTGAAGGGGTCCCACTTTTGGTGTTAGTTTTTCTTTTTCTTTTTTTTTTTTTTCTTATTAAAAAAAATCCTGCCACTTTGTGAAAGAAGGGGGAGAAAAGCATTCAACATATGACAAAATGTCTCTTTGGGTCATTCTCACCAAAAAAAAATAATAATAATAATAAGAAAGAATTCCGACACGGTTCCCATGAAGAGATCTCCTAATCCAATGATAAAAAATGAATTCCGACACGATTCCAAGAAAAAGCAATTACGAGACCCTAAGGGTGCCCCTTAAAGAAAAAGAACATATAAATGAACATACATGTTTTCTTATCTTTTACAAGTAGAAATATCCAAATACAAGTTCATAAGCTTATTTGATTAATTTAACTTAGCTCAAATGCTAAAATTCTTTATACACATTACAACAAATTGAATAGGTGATCACCGAGCAGTTCTTCCTTTTCTACGAGAGTTTATGATGAATAAAAATTACCAATTTCCAATCTCATGAATCAAAATTTTTGGAACACACAGAAATTTCCATGCTTTAGCTACTGTTGTCGTCCTTTTTAACTGGATCGGAGCTCACAATGGGGAGGTTTCTTCTGTACTGGGGAGATGTCAGCCTCCTCTCTAGAGGTGTTTTCCTCTTGCTCACCACAAACCTATTCACCCCTTTCCGCATCGGCATTATTGACGGGAAATCTTCGTCGGGAATCTGACTGAGTTCCGAGATGTCTTTGATCTGGGCAACTCGTCTGAACCATCTCTCCGCCTTGGCCTCCTCTGACATGTCTAAAGGATCCGGCTCTTTCACTGCCGACCCTTCCAGGCTCTTTCCAGTCCAGCCCTCCCTAATGTTCTGGTTCTCGGATTGTTGAAGAGAACTTCCTGATAGATCTGGGGTCCTGTTTGGAGTTCCTTTCGAGGAAATTCCGCTGCCCAAGTTGTCATCACTGCTGCTGTAGGATTTAGAAAAATTCTGGGTAAACTTTCCGCTGGCTGATTGTGCGTAAGTAGCAGAAGTTTTATTCTCACTTAAGTTACCGCCTGAGGGTGGTCCAGCATTGTCCAACCGTTCTGGAACCTTTTCTGCCATTTCAGGACTCGAAGTTGCTTCAGCAGCATCGATCTTAGCCAGCTCATTGCCATCTGCTAGTGGTTTGTCCTTTTTTGCAAAATAATCCGGTGGAAAGGGAACAAAGGGGACAAATTTAGTATCGGCAGCTTGCTCCATGGCCATTTGTCTCTTGTACGCCGGAGAAGTCAATGAACGATCTTTCTTCTTGCTGACAACAAACCGATTCTCTCCTTTACGCATTGGCATAATGTCTGGGAAATCTTCGTCTGAAATTGCACTGGCCAGATCCGTAACATTATGCAGCTCTGCAACCTTCTTAAACCATCTCTCCGATTTTTCATCTTGTTCTTTCTCTTTATTGCTTTCAGCCTGGTTGAATTGCTTCTGCAAGGTCTTTTCGGATTTATGGGTTCCAGCAGCATTGTCTACCCACTCATTCAGTGCACTGGATTCATGGCTGCCTGCAAGTGCCTTCCCTCCATTCTCTGCCCCTGAATTCTCCAGTTTCTTTGCAAACATATCAGGAGGTAATGGCACAAATGGAACATAATTTGAATTTCTCCCTCCGGGCTGTCCAAACTGCTGACTATCTGTACCAGCATTGTTGTCCGTCAGTTCCATGTGATTTGGAAAAGATTAATCTATGGCCTCATCTAATTTCTATTGACCAGACTAAAAATTCACAATATTAATACAAGAGAACAAGATGATATTACCTTTTGATGTGCCATCGTTACCCGAGTTGGCTTGGTATTGGGAGTTAGCCAGCCTCCTCTCTAACGGAGTCTTCCTTGTGCTCACAACAAATCTATTGACACCTTTCCTCAACGGCATAATTTCAGGAAAATCATCATCTGCTATGGCACTACTCATGTCAGACATACTGTCAAGCTGAGACATCTTACTAAACCACCGCTGGGCCTTCTCTTCATTGGCAGCCAGCCGGCTATCGATATCAGCTGTTTTTGAATTGCTTCCATTCTCATATGCCCCACCTAATCTAGTATTCGGGGTACTAACTGAGACATCTCCAGGGGGCTTGCAATCACACCTCAGGCATACCATGTTCCTCCCGTAATTGAAGAAATCGCATCTAAGATAGATAAATGGCTTAATTCATTCTCTTGATTAATTTAACAAAAAATGGATTTATTAACAAGTAGAGAAAAGAGCAGGAAAGCGATGCTTACTGGGGACACTCCCATTCTCCTCCAGTCAGCTGCCTCTTTGGCCGTGCCTCCTCACATTCAAGACATTTTAGGTTTCTAGCGAAGTTCATGAAACTACACCTGCTCGGTACAAATTGAAAAGATTTCATCATCAAAGCTATGTGATAATCTGTGGACAGATGAAAACAACTAAATATATATAAATATATATATATATATATAAATATATATATATATATACATAATTCTAAAAGAAACAATCACAAAATCAAAGAACAGGCGAGATAAAAAGTACTACCTTGGGCAAATCCAGTCGCCTCTTTTCATTTCAATTTTTTGCCCAAGAGGTCTCACTGGCTCTTTGTTTCTATCAACTAACTGATTTTGTGCAGAACCCAAAGAATTGGAATCGGGAACAACATAACATAGCTTGGCAAACTCGCGCAACAGATTCCGGACAGATGATTCAACAAGTTTTATATTGTAGAGACTATTACTTTCCGAAGGAAAGATGAGGTTGCTTGTATAACTCAATATGAATTTCATCAAATCAACAGTGCTCACTTTGTCAATATCCAATCCCTAAATTTTGGAAGAAAAGTTGACAATGGTAAGAAAATAGTTAAGCAAACAAAGATTACTGCATAACAACAGTGTATTCCTCAAGAAGTTTTAAGAACAAAAGAATAATTAAACAATACATGGAATGGAAAAAATCTAAAACACTAGGAGAATATCCATTTTTGCATCCTCAGGATATTTTTTTACTTGAGATAAACCAAAACGATAAATTATCATTCTGATAGATTTGGTCCACAGACATCCAAATTCTTAGAGACATAATTTCCTTTCGATCTAACCGAAGGATATTCTCTTGCTAGAGATGGATTTACTTCGTCGGATATTTTCATCCTATGATAGTATTTGAAGCATGGGATATATAAAATGGATTACATAGTATTAGAACTATGATTCATACTTAATACTTAGACGTCGTGGCTGGACTTTAATTTTTTTGTTTCCAGAGTGTTATATTTAGGAGTATAAATAGAAATTTTTTACTCTTTCAAATTCCCATGTATGCTTATTCTGATCAAAGTCTAAGGGTTTCTTTATATTTTTTAGTCATTATCTCTATTCATCGAATAAGTGATGATCCAACGGTTCTAGTATGAATTTGAGGTTTTAATTGATCCATAGGGTCTTAACAAGAGAATTCCTACATCCCAATAAATATGGAACATGTCACGAGCTAGTTATGCTTTCAACGGTTAGATGCATTGAAAGATGGTAACACATGA
Source organism: Ficus hirta (assembly GCA_038430175.1). Lineage (NCBI taxonomy): Eukaryota > Viridiplantae > Streptophyta > Magnoliopsida > Rosales > Moraceae > Ficus > Ficus hirta. The sequence goes on from CM076590.1 coordinate 5,251,665, forward strand.
GCTTGGCTTTTTGTACCACACCAAACTTTTTTTTTTCTTTTTTTGGAGGTAATGTACCAAACCAAACTAAGAACTTTAAATAAACACAACAATGGGTTATGAAGTTCGAGCAATAAACTTGAACCGAGCTTATCTCTGATCATGACCGCAAGAGTCCGGCTCTTGTACGGTTGTACCATCCAATCCAAACAATGTAATGGATAACTTGAAGCAAGAAAGACAATACAACTATTACTATCTCTAATTCTCTCCTATAACTCACATTGGATTCACCATTGAACAGAGAAGCCCTCAGCTTTGCGGCGAAATCCTCGGCTTCTCGGAAAAGAAACGGAGTCCCATTTCCGATCACCGCCTCCACGTCTCTCCTGGAAAGCAATCTGCTCCAACAAAAACACCATCCACAGATCATTTCAACACAAATCTTCACCCTAAAACAACTTCAGATCCAAAAAGAGCAACAGCAAAACCAAACCCCACCTGACGAGACCAGCTCGTTCGCGCGCGAACTCCAGGCACGCGCTCGCCGAGCGCCGGAACTCGTCGGTAAACTGCAGAGAACAAGCGAACTCATCGCCGTCGCTTAGCCCGGTGGCGCGGTCGAAGTAGCCGGCGGCGGAGAGGGCGTGGAGGAGGTCGGACCACTCGGGGCAGACGGCGGCGGATGGAGGAGAGAGGGAAGGGAAATGGGGGTGGTCGGGGAGGGCGTGGGAGTGGAAACGGCGAGGGGATATGGGAGAGGGGGAGAAAAGGAAGAGGCGAGAGGGTGGGAGAGGAGGGGGTCTGAGGCGGCGGCGGCGGAGGAGGAGGAGGGAGGAGCAGCGGTGGCGGTGGCGGTGGTGGTGGAGGAGGAGAGGGAATGCGACGGCGGCGGCGGAGGAGGAGGAGGTTGAAGTGGTGGTGGTGAGGAGGGAGAAGAATCTGTTGGTTGCGCCGCCCATTTTTCAGCGGCGGAAGTGCATGGGGGAAATGGGAATACGACGGTGGTTGGTGGTGGTTTTTTGGAGAGTGGGAAATGGGGAGTGAATTTTGTTGTTGATAAACCCTACAGCGGGGCTTCGTGGGTGTGATTGCAATTTGTGTTTGGACATAGAGTTTGTGGTGTTTGGCCTTTTTGGCTTCTAGTGAACATCTCCGAATCAAAATAGATTGTTAAACTAACGTCTCAACGTAAATTTTGACAGGCTTGATTAAATATAAAAAAAAAAGAGTGAATGATCAAAACAGCATAATGTATTATACTAGTTTAACATTAGGATAAGTTACTATGATAGTTTCTAAATATTTTATGAAGGTACCATTTAACTCTTAAATTTTTTTTTATTTTTATCAAGAGGTCCCCAAACTTTTAAAAAATATGCAAATGAGGGATAAACCCTAACTATCTTTTAAAAATAACGCTTTTTACCCATGTGCAAGGCACATGCTTTCAATTTAGTGGCATTTTGGTCAAAACATGTGATTGATTGAAGTTTGGAGGGAATTAAATGGAATTAGGGATCAAATTATGTTTTAATTATGATAAAACAATTATTAGAATTAAAACTATTACTTAAAAATATATATATATATATATATATATATTAGAATTAAAATTAAAGTTCAAAGAAAAACTTCAACTTCCCTTAAAAAAAAAAACTCAAACTTAAAACGGAAAAAAAAGAAAAACAAAAGAAAAACCAAAAAAAAAAAAAAATCTCTCTCTTGCAGGTTGTAGATGTCGGAGAAGACAAGTCGGGGGGTGGGGGGACCAGATACGACGACGGTGGGTGCTTGGGCGGGCTGGGGGCTCGGCAGGGTGGGTGGGGGCTTGCAAAGTAAGGTCGCACGACGGCGCGACGAGTTCGCGGCAGATCTGTCTCGCGTGGCGGTGCGCGGTTCTCAACGGCTCAGCTTGCGCGACGGTGCAATGGTTAACGACGAAGCGCCTTAGGCGGCGGTGCGGCGGGTTTCCGACAATGTGACCGGGTAGGTGATGGGCTAACATGGTGGTGACTGGTAATTGTAGGTTTGGAAATTTTGGAAAAATCGGAAGAAACCACAAATAGAGATTTGGAAAAAAAAAAATTTCATTAAGAAAAATAATTAAATGAAAACCATTAAAACCCACAAAGATGATACCCGTTTGTCTTGAATTTTTATGAGAGAATGGTTTTTTTTTTTTTTTTTTTTTTGGTAGTGGTGGGTGGTGATTGGGTTGAGTTCTTGTGTCCATGAAGGGAGTAATGAAAAACGGAAAAGAAACTTTCAGATGAAGAGAGAAGAGAGTGTTGTAGGTTTCGGATCTAAGAAAGAAAAAGACAAAACAAAAAAAAACAAAAAAACAGAGAGAGAAATCATGGTTTATTCGAGCAACCCAAATGCAGAGAGAGACGGGGGAAGAGAGTGAATGAGTTTTATTTTTTCGTTTTGTTTTTTATTTAAATTAGATTTTTTTTTTTTTTTTTGTATTTGATTTTTTTCAAGGTTAGTTTAGACATTGTACATAACAACCATCATCTAATGTTGTTTTCCGTATATTGATTAACGGCAGTTAGGATTTATCCATAATTTGCACCATTTTTTAAAGTACGGGGACCTTTTGATTCAAAAAAAAAAAATTTAAAGATCAATTAATATCCTCATAAAAAATTTAGAGATTATTATAATAATTTATTTTTAAAATTATAATGGAATCTAAAATATTATCACTAAATAACATATTTACTAAATATCATATTTAATATACATTTTAATATGAAAACCCAAAAATACCCTTGGTCTGTCCTCTCCCCTTCATCCTCTCCCACCCACCCGTCTGTCTCCCTCGCCGGAGTTCAGCAGTCACAGCGACGGTGACGGCGCCGGGATCAGACAGCGACATGAAACGCTACACGCCGGTGTTGAAGTCGCGACAGATCTCCCGTTCCTCGGCCGTCGTGACTCCAGGACAAACGCCGCCGTGACTCCACGATCGCTGGAATCGCGAAATCTCTCACCGGCTCGCGCGACCTCTGTCGAAGAAGCAGCACCACTGACGACGAATGGCGCAACTGCTCTCGCTACCATGAGACGGACGCTGCCGGCAACAGACTGCGACGAGGAGAGATGGGAGAGAGCAATCACGACGACAATCCCGAACGGACTGCGACGACGGACTTCGCATGAAATCTCCGACCTTCCCCGTGGAGTCATCTTCTCTGTCTTCATGACCGAGTTCTCCGGCGGTTCCATGGCCGACACCAGCGACTGAGAACCTTAGATGCTTAGGTGTTGAAATTAGGGTTAGGGTTAGATTTGGGGCTTAATTGGGGTTTTTTTGTAATATCCAAAACTTTTGAAAGTAAAAGTTAAATAACTAAAGATCTTATAACAATTTTTAATTATTCAATATAATTGTTAAATATGTAATATTAACATATTAATTTGTAAACAGAAAGCATAAAATATTTACTTGTAAATATGCTATTTACCTGATTTTTTATCATTATATTTGATAGAAAGTAGTAAATAATAATATTTATCTGAAATAATTATATTCACATGATTTATATCATTATATTTGATATTTATTGGATAAATAGAAAGTAATAAATAATGATATTTACCTGAAATAATTATATTCACATGATTTACTTGTGTAAATATGATATTTACTTGATAATTACGATATTTATCTGTAAATAATAATATTTACATGATTTGTTTATCAATAAATTTGATATTTACTTGATAAATTTGATGTTTGCTCCTTAAATTCAGAAATTGATTTGGTTTGGTAAAATAATATTATTAACAAATATATAAAATTTACCGATTTTACCAATTTTACTAATTTTTTCATGGATTATTTAAGAAATTTATTATGTACTTGTAAATATCAATATTTTTAGTAAATATGATAATATGGTATTCTTACCACTAGTAAATACTAATAAATCTGATATTTAATAGTAAATATGAATATTTACTGGGTGCACTAGAAAGATTTACAAGATCATATACTAGGAAATATATATATATATATTTACTTATTGAAAATATTAGATTAACGTAAATCCAAATATTTACTAAATTATTTGTAGTAATATATGGGTAAATAAATATATTTCCAACTAAAACCTTTGTTAATCTCTTTTTATTTCTAAGTAAATATATTTATTTACTGTTTAACTTAAATTTATAATATAATAATTTAATCGGTAAATTATTTGCTAAAAATTCAGCATTCACTAAATAGTGGTAAATACAAGAAAATTACAAAAAATATCCATTTTTTTATTATAATTTTACAATAAAATTCCTCAAAACTAAATAATTTTAAAATCAGTCGCAAAATATACAAAAAATCAAACTTAACCCTAAGTCACCATTACACCACTGCTAAAGAAGACAATAGCTCTGGTACCGGACATGAGGGAGATCACGAGCCCAAGGAGGACTTGTTCTTCATGACCGAAGATCCTGCCGGTGCAATCGGTCACAATCCAATGTCGATCTGTAAAAAAAATTCAAACCCAGAAAACCAAAAAGAGGGAGGGCGACGGAATCGCCATGGAGATCTGAGATCACTGGAACGCCATGGAGATCGTGATGGTGCCATCGGTTTCCATCTCTATCATAATTGAATCGCCTATCGAAGCTATCAACCACAATTAGAAGTCGACCTGTCAAAAAAATCACAAACCCAGGCGGCTCAACAATATCGTTAGATCTTTTTTGTTGTTAGAGAGTCGCAAAAATTGCCGTCATCGTCGCAAGCGCATTACGATAATACCAACGGCTTCTATCTCCGGTCAACAAAAGAGAGAGAGAGAGAGACAGAGGAGGCAGAGAAACAGAGGAGAGCGAGAGCTAGAGAAAGAGAGGGGAAAGAGAGATAAGTGAGGGAAAGGAGAGAGAAAGACCATGAGACTAAGCATTAGGGGTAAAAAAGGAATTAAACAGTTTTCAGAAATGAGAATATGTTATAATTTAACAAAAATAATAAGTTATGTTATTTAGTATGATTTTTGTTAATATATATATATATATATATTCTCCAATAAACTAAATAGAGTACTATTTGTAATGTTAAATCTACCACAACATAAATTGTCATAAATTTGACATCAAATATAATTAATGTTAGGGGTTTTATAGAAATGAACTTTTTTTTTAATAAGTTTTTTTAATAAATAGCTTAAGTTTTTAAAAATTAGTTTAAAAGCCTAAGTTTTCAAAAAATTAAGTTAAAGACATTTTTCCCCCCTAGAATGGTTAATCAATTTTGTAAATGGTCAATAATTGATTGACCATATTGTATAGTAAATCACTGATTGACTATTGATTAATCACCGATTGACTGTTGGTTAATTATTAATTGAGCATTAATGATATGAACCACACCAACAACGTGACGAAACCCGATACCAAATTTGGAAACAACAACCCAAGATCTTTCAAGTTTGATAGAAACTGTAACCCGTTGCTTAGCAAAACAAGAACCTTGGTATGGTGAAAAAGCCACAAACGAGTATGGAAAATCCGTTTGATAAGTCGATTTGAACGCCACAAGAAATCCTTGATAAGTTCGAATAAGTTTCTTCAAGAACTCAATAAGAATAACTCACAATATGAATAAACATCAAAAACTGATTTTATAATCTAAAAATTCAGCCTTATATAGTTGAAATTACACCTGTAAAATTCCCAATCTACCCCTAAGGATAAACATGCCTAAAAAATCTAGGAATCAGATTTATCTAAACAAAAAAAATATTAAAATTCGGAATTAAATTAAAATTTTAAATTAAAACTTAAAACTAAAAATAAGATTACAAAGAAATCAAATATTAATCAGATCTTGTTTTGAATTTTGAACTTTTGAACTCTTAGAAACGTAATCTTGACTTGATTCTTTGTTGGAAAATAACGTCCACTTCAGTGTTGGAAAATTAAAACGTCCACATCAGCCTTGGCTCTCTTTCTTATCAAATTTGATGAGTAAAATCAGTTTTTGTTCACCATCAGTAGTGAACACACTCTCTTCTTGTTGTAGAACTCTCCGGACTAAATTTTTCAACTCTTCTTTGAATCTTTTAGCTCGAGCCCTCATCACCTGATCAACTAGAACTTGAATTGGTTCGTGAGAATTCCTTTGGGCATTGATGTCCTCATCACTTAATTAATCGCTGATTAACCATTGGTAAATCACTGATTTATTATAGTGAATCACCGATTGACCGTATTGTATAATTAATCACTGATTCACTATTGGTTAATCACTAATTGCTGATTGATTAATCACCGATTGATTGTTAGTTAATTACTGATTGATCATAATATTACTTACCAATTTTTGTAGTCAATCATTGATTACTCTGTAGTCAGTCATTGATTGACCATAAATAATATCAACAATTTTTCGGTCAATCAGTGATAAATAATTGATTTACTATTAAAAATAATTAAAACAACGTCAACTCATTCAACAGCTTCCCATATCTCTCTCTTTTTTTCTTCTCTCTCTTGCTCGTACAAGGCTGCCCCAAACCATCTAGGTTGCTGGACTTCATAATCATCTTCCAAAAATAAAAAATAAAAAAACATTCAGCACATAAAATGTTGGAAAATTAAATGGTGGAAAAATTAACCTCCATTAATCTGAACAAAAGAATGAGAATTGAAGAAAAAACTAATGATCAGCCGCGATTTGCTCCCATCTAACTTCCACCACCGCCTTTTCCAGTGACAGCAACATCCCGGGGAAACGAGCTAGAGATACAAAGGGAGAGAGAAAAATGATCAAACTATCATATTAGGTCATTTATCTAAAAAAAAATAAAAGTTGGGCTATTTATTTTATTATGTAACTAAAATGGACCACTTAACCTAATTTTCCTTAATGTTAAATTTAACTTTTGGTTTAACCGTTGATTGGTGTCTTATGCTTTCTTTGATATTTTAACTCAACTCCAATTAAACTGTATTTTTTTATATTAGTTTTTGTCTTTTTCTGAAAAGTCAACAAAAGTTATAACTAGTTTTTGAAAAGTTAATCAACTTCAACTTAAAAATTTCATCTCCAACCGACAAACCAAACGCAAGCTTAAATTTTTTTTTTTAATCACAACAAGAGGTGTCAAATGGCCCAGCCCAACCCATTTATTTTGAGCTAATTAGTACTTCGTGTCGTACTTGTGCTAGCTCATTTAATAAACGTATCATGTCGTGCTGTGCTTATAAAAAATTTATAGTGTCAAACCCGATCTACAATCCGTTTATAAGCCCGAAACCCAACTTGGACCCCAATCCCAAAACCCGATCCCAGCCCTGTCTCGAAACCTGACCGAGACTTCGATCCCGAAATCCGAACCTGACCCCATCCAGAAACTCGACCCCAACCCCTACTCAATCCCGAAACCAGACCTCGACCCCCGTCCGAAAACCTGACCTCGACCACAGTGTCGAAACCCGATCCCGTCCCAAAACTTGAACCCAACTCCGAAATCTAACCTCGAATTTGGTCACGAAACCCAAACTCGAACCCGACTCCGTTCAAAACCCGACCTCGACCCTTAATACTGAAACCTAACCTTAACCTTGACCCTGACCTCGATCCGAAACCCGATCCTGGTCCCGAAATACGAACCCGATTCCGGTCCTGAAACCCGACCCCGATTCGGTCCCAAAACCCAAACTTGCCCCTCATCCAGAAATCCAACCCCGACCCCGGGTACCAAAACCTAACTCAGAGTCCTATCCCGAAACCTAACTCCAACCTCGACCCTGATAAACTATAGAAGTTCAATTTAAAAAATAAAAATAAAAAAAAAAAGTTCCTAAAATTTTTTATCCAAACATGTAAATTCTATTTTCATTTCATAAATTTATTTTATCAAAATAATTGTCAAACACCATAAGTTTTTGAGAATATGTGAGAATAGTTTTTGTTCTCATATTTGGAAATACAATTCTAAAAATTGAAAAATGAGAACATGGCCAAACAGGCAGTCTCTCTCTCAAGTTTTGTCCAAAACGTACGTTTTGGACAAAAACAGCAAAAAGTATTCTCTTTTCTATATAATGCAGATATATATATATATATATATATATATATATATATATATATATATATAAGAGAATCAATAAGATAAATTCATTAAGAAAAATCTGAATCAAATCTCGATTTTCTTGTGGAATTTTTTCGATCTGATCAGGAACGTTCCTTCTTGTTTATTATAATCATACAGGAAGAATTTGATTCATGGATAGTTCTTTCCTTTCGTTTTTTTCCCCCACCAATTTATGTTCTTTATCTGTTTTATTTTTGTTCTTGTAAGAAAAAGAAAAATATATTTTCGTTTACTGATTTGAAATTTGCGGTAAATGTTTAAGATGACTATAGAACAATCATCGCTCAATAAAAAGGTGTTTATATGTGGTGTGCGTGTGTTAATTTGTTTCTTTACTTTTTAATACAATTCTTTTTGATAAAAAATCATCATACAAACTATTATTGGTGTGGGAGAGTAAACGAAAATAGAGTTTACGGTGTCAATAGAGTTTCCCTTAAAAAATAAAAATAATAAAAAAAAAAGGTGCGGGAGATCACGGTGCCTGTTGGAAAGGTGTGTGAATAATATTTCTTTAAAAAAAATCTTTTTTTTGTCTTAAAATGTAATTTTGTTAATGGGTAAATAAGTAATAATAAATTTATTAAAAATAAATATGAAAAAGGTAAAAATGTCAATAAACTCTTCCTACTAAAAATTAGAAATATTACTCTTTTAATCCTCATTAAATTATTTTGATATTATTTATTGACATTAATTCTCGATTCTGATACTAACGTGGGCGTTATTATAAAATCTCCTTTTTAGGGGTTATTTTGAGGTTAAATATCTAGATAATATTTTATCATTTAGATTTTAAAATTTTAGTTTTATATTAAAATTTTTTTAATTTTTTAAAAATTTAAATTTTATAATTTTATAATTTTATAATTTTTTTATTTAAAATTAAAATAAAATAAAATAATTTTTATATAAAAATACGCATAGTAAAGAATGAAACCTCCTGCCGCTTATAAAACTTACTTATCAGAATTAAAAAAAAAAAAAAAAAAAAAAACCCAGCCTCTGCTGAGAAACCGGCGAGAGGCGGATCAGAAAATCAACGAAGCCCCTCCATTCGGACGGATCTGTTGGGTGAGCGATGCTCTCCGCCGGGGAGCTCGCGTGTGGGCGGTTAGTGACTTGCGAGTCCGGCGAGGTCGCGATTCGGCGGTGAGTGGCTCGCGAGGCTGGCGAGCTCGCGATTCGACGGCAAGTGGCTCGCGAGGCCGGCGAGCTGCCGATGTGGGCGATGCGATTGGGCGAGTCCTCGTGGAGTCCGCCCCCCCCCAAACACACACACACGCACACACAAAACCGCCGGATCTAGTTTTTTTTCTTCCGCGCGTTCACCGATCGGGCCCCCTCCACCACGCGGCCATCGGGCCCCCTACGTCGCGAGCTGTCGAGCCCTTCCGCCGCGAGTCGTCGAACGCCCTCTGCCGCTAGCCGTCGAGACCCTATCTTTCTCCGACGATGCGGCGGCGGGGAGGCGTCGGAGTTGGGGAAGACGGGCTGGGAGGATTTCTTTTTTCTTTTTTTTTTTTTAATTTCTTTCTGGTAGGCAGGGGTAGATATTGTGTGGGACGTCTTATTTTCCCTAGGTGATCTAAAGGCCTTTTGAACTCGACTTTAATTTAAAGGTGTAGAAATTTTACGTCCTCAATGGTAAAATAACTTTACCCCATTGTTTAACTTATCGTATTTGAGGAGAGGATAGGAGAGAGAGAGAGAGGGGGGGGGGGGGGGGGGGGGGAGGACGTTGTCTAGCACGCTTCTTAGCAATTACTAATTTAATGCACGTGCTTTGCACGGGGAAAAATAAATAGATAAATAAATAATAAAATTTAATAAAAATAGTTGATTATGATAAATAATATAATTATAATAAGTTTCTTAAAATATAAACAAAAAAAATTTTAAAAAAAGTAGTCAATAATTTTCTTTTCATTTTCATTTTGAATTATCATCCCTATAAGTTAGAAAAATAAATTAACATAAATTAAAAAGCAAAAAACAATATATATAAATATGGGGGAACAAAAAACAGCTAGAAATAACTTATAAAAATAAAAAACAAAACAAAAAAAAAATAGAACATATCTATATTTTGCTCCATCTTTTTTATCTTTAATTTTTTTTTCCAGGACCTCCTTCAATCATAAAAATATAAACTAGTAATAATAATAATAATAATTATTATTATTATTATTATTATAATATAAAAAAACTTTTCTCCGATGATGTAGAGATGGAGAAATAAAATGATCACGATAATTAAAAACAAAAACAGAAAAAAGAAAAAAATAAAAGGAAAAAAAAACTCATAAGGGGAAAAAAAGATTAAAGAAAATCAACAAAGCCAAAAACATATTTTATTATTTTATTATTTACTGTTTTTAATAAAAAGAAAAAAAGAAAAGAAATAAATTTTAGTTAGATTATATACATCTAAAAAAAACCCAATAAATGAAAAAGTCAAAAAAGCCAAACACAAATCGAAAAAAGAAAATACAAAAATAAAAATTGAAAAACATAAATATGGAAACAAAAATCGTTAAAAAAAATTATAAAAATATGAAGAAAATATGAATAAAAAACTGAGCTTTAAAATTTAAATCTCAAAAAGCAGGAAAAAAAAAACAACAAAAACAGATAAAAAAATAAAAGGAAAAAAAAAACTCAAACAGAGAAAAAAAAGATTAAAGAAAAATAACAAAATCAAAAACAGATTCTATTATTTTTTTTATTTACTGTTTTTTACCAAAAAAATAAATTTCAGTTAGATTATATACATGTAAAACATAAAAATTAACTATAACATCTAAAAAACAAAACCCAACAAATGAAAAAGTCAAAAAAACCAAGCACAAATCGAAAAAAGAGAATAAAAAAAATGAAATTGAAAATCGGAAATGTGGAAACAAAAAATCATTAAAAATTATAAAAAATAACAAAAATATGAAGAAAAGATGAATAAAAAAATGAACTTCAAAATTTAAATCTCAGTAAGTAGAAAATAAATAAATCAAAAAAATTACGGTTCAAAGAAAAAATATGAACAATGCAGAGCAAAAACTAAACAGAAAAATAATCTGGAAATAAAATAAATCAAAATTGAAAAAAAAAAGGACAAAAAATACAAAGTCAAATTTCAAAAAAAAAAAAAACATAAACAGGGAAAAAAAATAGGGTTCGGGAAAAAAAAACACCAACAACAAAGTGCAAAAATCAAAAAAAAAAAAAAACTAAATCAAATATAAAAAAAAATGTTAGAATCAGAAGAAAATAGAAGATGAACAGTGTAGAAAGAAAGTGAAGTAGAAAGAGGAAAAAAAATCTGTAATGGGGGGAGAGAGAGCAATGCGAGAAAGAGCCAAAGTAGAGAGAGAAGAAAAAATCTAGAATGAGAGATGAAGAGAAAGAAGAGAAAGAGATATGCTAGGGTTTGAGGACATAATAGTCCATACACTATACAAACATTGCACTTTAACACATTTTCAAAGGACAAAATTGAAAATGTACATTAAAAGGGTAACAATGTCCAGTGACTGTAGCTATCAGAAAAAACAATTACAAAAAAAAGGGTAAAATCATCCATAAACAATTTTAGAAGGACAAAGTTGTCCCAAAACTGTAGCAAACTGTAAAAATAACTAAAGTTCAAGGGTAAAATTGTCAATTGACTAAAAAAGAAAAAGTAAAGCCAGCATAACACTGTAGCAAAGAAAAAAAGCTGGTAATAAAAGGCAAAAAAGTCATAATACTGTAAAACAATTTACCAAAAAAGAAAGGATAAAATCGGAATAACACCGTAATAAAGAAAAAAAAACTGGTAATAAAGGACAAAAAAATCATATCGCTGCAGAAAAAACGGTAAAACTTTACATTCCTTTATACATTTATAATTTGTTTTGACTTCTTAATTTACGAAGAAACTTCTCTCGCTCTCTCTGGTTTGTTAGTCTAGCTAGCATTGAACTTTCATTTGCTTTTCATTTTCTCCGAAATTTCCTTTTTTTACTTTTCATTTGTAGGTGATGACTTATAACCTTCAATCTTTATTTTCAGATCGAGTTGATCCGTACGTGGGGGTTAGTTTTCTGATCAAGTGAAGATAATTAAGTCCTTTTCTCCTTCTCAGGTAATGGGTTTTGATCTCGTCTTTAATGTTTTGAGGGCCATTAACCTCTTCTTCACTGCATTAATATTACTTCTAATTTTGTTATTGTCAATTTTGTACTATTATCTATCATGACAGGACCCCACGGTGGGATCTGATAATATGACTTCTTCTTCAACCATTCCTGCTTTCGAGTACGATGTTTTCATCAGTTTCAGAGGTGAAGATACTCGTAAAAGTTTTACTAGTCATCTTCATACTGCTTTCCAACATAAAAGAATCAAAACCTACAAAGATGATGAGGATCTGGAGAGAGGAGATGAAATTTCGCAAGCACTTAAGCAAGCTATAGAGACGTCAAGGCTTTATGTAATCATTTTCTCATCAAACTATGCATCTTCCTCTTGGTGCTTGGATGAGCTTGTCCACATACTCAAATGCCGAGAAAACTATGAACAAACTGTTCTTCCGGTTTTCTTTGGTATAGATCCATCAGATGTCCGAGGACAAAGGGGGAGTTATAAATCTGCATTTGATATACATGAAGAACGTTTTCGAAATGAGATGAACAAGGTGCAAAAGTGGAGAGATGCCTTGACAGCAGCTGCCAATCTGGCTGGATGGGATTCGCAGGTCATTAGGTATGTTTCCCTTTGATTTTATGTTCCCTCCACGTGAACTGATTGTTTACACTCTAGAAGGAAAACATTCTATTACCTGTACATTTAAGGACGGAGACTGGATTTATTGGTAGGGGGACCAAAAATTTTTTTTCGATCAAGTTACTAGGCCTATTAATGTTTATAAATTTAGTAAAACTATTTTATTTCTAAAAATTCAAATTATTCCCCCCTCCCTGGGTCATTGTGTACATTTGAAACTTTATTACATTACAATCTTTGTTTTTAGTTTAGTGCCTCTTTATAAGAATTGTATATCTCATCTCATATTTGATTTCAAGAGATTGAGCTTTTACATTAAAAGATCAATATGTCAAGTAGACTGACTCAATACTCATATATATATATATATATATATATCCGTACAAGATGATACTCTCGTTGAAGTAATCAATAATGTATTTGATTAATTTGGCTGTTCGTTTGATGTTGAATTTGTGACTTTCAAAGAAATGAGCATCCATTTCAAAAAGTCAATCAATTTATTAAGTGAAGTGATTCAATATCTATATATGTTTATTATTATTTTCACATTTTGAGGATGTGGGTTTTTGTTTCTTTCAACATCTAAAGAGTAGTTTACATGTACGCATAATCAATTATATTAGTTTTATCTCATTATTTTCTTTGCCGATTTGTTCCATTTCTTTAATTTGTACTAATAGCTTTTCCTTTATACGTGCCAGGGATGAGTCTGATTTAGTTGAGAGAATAATGGAAGTTATTTTAAGAAAAATGAATCATACTCGATCAAGTGCCAATTTCAAGGGTTTAGTTGGAATTACAAAACGCATCTCACAAATTGAATCCTTAATGTGCACTAGCTCCTTAGACAACGTTCGGAAACTAGGCATTTGGGGCTGTGGTGGTATAGGAAAAACAACCCTTGCACGGGTTGTTTTCGACCAAATCTCTTATGAATTTGAAAGTTGTTGTTTTCTTGCTAATATCAGGGAAGAATGGGGCAAAGGCAACAAACACAACTTAAAGGAAAAATTATTTTCTGATTTGTTGAGAGAAAAAGATCCAAATATAGGTACCTTATCTGTAGGACCAACATATGATAAGGATCGGCTATGTAGTAAAAAAGTGCTTATCGTTTTCGATGACGTGGATGATTCGGAGCAGTTAGAATTCTTAGCTGAAGACTATAGTTGGTTTGGCCCTGGGAGTAGAATAATCATTACAACAAGAGATATGGAAGTGCTACGGGAAGAAGCTGACGAGATACACAAAGTTGAGAGATTAAATAACGAGGAAGCTCTTCGACTCTTTCTGTTGAATGCTTTTAACAGAACCCCTCTCACAAAAGAACTTTTACATCTTTCAGAAAGAGTCATTAACTACAGTGAAGGCATTCCGTTAGCTCTCAAAGTTTTTGGTTCTTTTCTTCGCGGGAAGAAACATGAAAACTGGGAAGAAGAATTGAACAAGCTGAAAGAATGTCCCCACCCAAAAATTCAAAGTATCTTGAGAATAAGTTTTGATGGATTGGACCGAATGCAAAAATGTATATTTTTAGATATCGCATGCTTTTTCAAAGGTTTGCGTAGAGATTATGCAGAAAGGATGCTGTATGCTTGTCGTTCGTCTGCGAAATCAATAATTGATAATCTTGTTGATAGGTCCCTCATTACTATAAAAGAGGATAACATACTCTGGATGCATGATTTGGTACAAGAAATGGGATGGGAGATTGAACAATCCAACAAAAAGCTTCCAAGGCGCAGTAGATTGTGGAATCCTGAAGATGTCTACCGTATCTTGAAAACTGATATAGTAAGTATGGTTGAATGCACTAAATATAAATTCTAGAAAACTTGTGTTGATAGTATTTTGTTTATTAGCATTGAAAAATATCTTTATCCAATAGCCAAATTTGATCTATACATATTACATTTTAGAATAGATTAAGTTTTAGTACTTTTTACTCAATTATATTTTTTCCTTGATTGTCAGGGCACTGAGACAATTGAGGGAATAGTTTTAGATACGTGGAAAATCAGCAAAGTACACCCTGCCGCCTTTAAAAATATGTATGAGCTAAAGTTGCTGAAAATTCTCCATTCCAAGAAGTGTGAAGTGTGCATTCCTTCCGGAGATGATGATCTTCAGTTTCTTCCTGATTCCCTTAGATATCTCCATTGGGATGGATACCCTTGGAAATCTTTTCCATCAGGTTTTAGACCAGAAGATCTTGTTGAACTTATCCTACCTTATAGCAATGTTAAGAAGCTTTGGGAAGGAAGCCAAGTAAGTATAAGTTTTCATGAAGTGATCACATAGAATATCTAAAGCTATACATACAGTAGATGCTAAAGTTATTCTAATTATTTCTAGCTTTGTTTTTTGACAGCGTCTCGGGAGCCTGAAAAAGATTGACATTAGTTACTCCGAACACCTAACTGTATTTCCAGATCTTTCTCGGGCTTCAAAGTTGGAGCATGTATATCTTGAATATTGCACTAGTTTGCGAGAAGTTCCGTCCTATTTTGAACATCTGGATGAGCTTAAAACTCTCTTCCTTGTGGGTTGCTCGTCCATCCATAATTTTCCAAAGGTTGCCAAGAGTATTGTTTGTTTGGCGTTGAGCAGAACATCAATACATGAAGTTCCGGACTCGTCTATTGAGCATCTTTGTTGTCTTGAGATATTAAGCCTTGATTTTTGCAGAAATGTCAATAGTCTTCCACACCATATCTCAAAGATGAAAAGTTTAAAGGCGGTTACATTTGAAGGAACTCTTTTGATTTCTAAATATTTCCATGATATTTTTCCCTGGTGGATTGAAAAAGTATTTACGCTTTCACAGCTGAGCACTTATAGACATGAATTTAAGGGCGATTTTAGATTTTTTCTTCGTCCTCTTTTGAAACTTGAATGTGTTCCAAAGCTCCCCCTGGTCGGTTTTTATCGAGGCATTGACATGTATGTGCATCTTGTGTCAATTTCGGGAAGATTTGGTGAACATGATAAAGGAACCACGTCAGATTCTGCTGAAGAACTACACATACAAAATCCAATTGATGTTGGGAAGGAATTTCTACTCTTTAATTGCCTACAATTGTATGGGAAAGGAGTACACGACAACAAATTGATGTCTGCCCGAATGCTTAAATTCTTTTCTAGGAAAATTGCATTGCAAGAATTTACAAGTCAAGTATGTCTCTTTCTTTAAATATTTTGTTACTTTTTTCTCATCCCCGTGTACAAATTTATTTTTTTCCTCGGCACAAGTGTTTGAAGCAGCTAGAGAGTTTTTCACAAGGTAATATAAAATTATGTTAACGACTTGTTAAATGGTGCAGGGAGATCCTATTGAAGCAGATATTGGCGTTTGTTGTACCGGGGTACAAGTTCCAAAGTGGTTTCGGTATCGATTTTCTGAACCAAAATTAAAAGTTGAAAGGGTTTGTTTTGAACTAAGGGTTCCTGGTACAAGACCAAGCGCGTACGTCGATTACGTTCCTCCAAATCCAAATTATCACATAAAGAGGGCAGTGATTGACCTTCCTCCTGTTGAGTTGTCCGCCCCATGTTGTGGGCTGGACAATATTGGGCCAAAAGCCCAATAGCTTTTGAAAGAAAAAAAAAAAAAGGGTATTAATGGCTTGTTGAACAAGCCGTGTGGGTGAGTAGCAAAAAAAAAAAAGAAAAAAACAGTGGGCTGTGGGTGTGCGAGAAACAGAGAGCGTGAGGGAGAAACAGAGAGAGAGAAGGTGGAGTTTTTGGGTTTGTACAAGAAGATTGAGCGGTGAAACGGTGTCCGTTGGTGCTCAAATTTGACGTGGTGAATCCTTGTGACAAGCTCTTCTCATCTACCGGTTCCGATTTTCGAATTGGTGTCTCTAAGGTGTTTTTCCCAAATACCCACTTGAGACCTAAAACTGATTTCTTTTTATGCTATGTGTTGAAATCCATCTTGTTGATGATGAACGTTGTTGTTTAGCCAAGATTGTGTTTTATCTTGATGATTGTGAGCCTCTAGTTGTATCTAGAGAGAACTTTGTAATCCCATTATTGTTGATATAGTGGAAGTTGATATCGGACTACGGTCCCGTGGTTTTTTCTTTCGCATTGGAGGGTTTTCCACGTAAAAATCGTTGTCTCTTGCGTGGTTGATTATTTTGATTTTTATTGCTTTGGTTGTTTAGTTGGCTTTGTTGAAACTTATTTTTTGGAGAACCCATTTTATCACACAAAGAGGGAAAAAGCTCAATTGGTGGTTTTTCCCAACAAGTGGTATCAGAGCTTTTGGTTGGCTAGAGAAAAATTCTTGTGTGTTGAGATGGATGAACAAAATTCGTTTGGGATGATAAAATTAACCCCGTCGAATTATTCCATATGGAAGCGGAAAATGCAAGACATGCTATATTGCAGGGATTTGTTTAGGCCTGTTCTAGGCAAGAAAAAGCCAGAAAAAATGAGTGATGAGGACTGGGAGATATTGCATATGAAGGCTGCTGCTACAATAAGGCAGTGGGTTGATCACAATATTTTCCATCACATTGCTGAAGAAACCAAAGCTGATGTTCTCTGGCAAAAATTAGCGGCGATGTATGAGAAGAATACTTTCAGAAATAAAGCCACGCTCATTCGAAGGCTTGTGAATTTGAAGTACAAAGATGGGAAGAGTATGACTGAACATACAAGCGATTTTCAAGGCTTGGTGAACCAGTTGACAACTATGAAGATGAAACTTGAAGATGAACTACAAGCCTTGTTACTTCTCAGCTCATTGCCTGAAAGCTGGGAAACACTAGTGGTGTCACTAAGTACTTCAGCGCCAGAAGGAAAGCTAACCATGGAGATGGTTAAGGACAGTTTGCTCAACGAAGAAGCCAGAAGAAAGGAAAAGGGTGAATCTTCTTCTGAGGTACTTGTTTCTGAAAAACATGAAAGGCGAGGAAGAAGCAAAAGCAGGCATTCTCAAGGTCATGGCAAAAAGGATACACCTAGAGGAAAATCCCAATACAGAAAAAGTTTCAAGTGTTATCACTGCAATAAGCCAGGTCACATGAAGAAAGAGTGCAGGCTCTGGAAAAGAGAGCAGGGTGAAGGAAAGAAAGATGAGAAAGAGACTAATACAGTAGCCACTGAGGGTGATGTTGTCATTGTTTGTGATGATAGTTATGTTAGCCTCGTATGCCAGGAGAGTGATTGGGTGATTGATTCTGGTGCTTCATTTCATGTTACAGCTCATGGTGATTTCTTCACTTCTTACTCTGCCGGTGATTTTGGCAATGTCAAGATGGGAAACAGTGATGCCTCTAAAATTGTGGGTATTGGTGATATTTGCTTGGAGACCAATCTTGGAAGCAAGTTAATACTCAAGGATGTCAGACATGTACCGGATATTCGCCTCAACTTGATCTCTACAGGCAGACTTGACGACGAGGGTTTCATTAATTATTTTGGTGAAAGTAAATGGAAGCTCACCAAAGGTTCTCTAGTGATTGCAAGAGGAAAGAAGATGAATACGCTCTATGTCACACAAGCAAAGCTCAACAAGGGAGAGATAAATGCTATTCAGAAGGATGCAAGTATTGATCTTTGGCACAAGAGGCTTGGTCACATTAGCGAGAAAGGACTACAAATTCTTGCTAGAAAGCAATTCCTCCCCAGTTTGCATGGTATGCCTCTTAAAACTTGTGTTGATTGTTTAGCTGGAAAAACACATAGAGTTGCATTTCATTCACACCCTCCATCTAGAAGATCAAATATTCTTGATTTGATTCATACTGATGTCTGCTCTATGCAAACTAAAACTCTTGGAGGTTCAATCTATTTTGTGACTTTTATTGATGACCACTCAAGAAAAGTTTGGGCTACTGCTTTGAAAACTAAAGACCAGGTATTCGATGTCTTTAAAGAATTTCATGCCAAGATTGAAAGAGAGACAGGAAAGCAGTTGAAGTCCGTTCGAGCTGATAATGGTGGTGAATACAGGGGGCCATTTGAAAACTATTGCAAAGCCCATGGAATCAGGCTTGAGAAAACTCCAGCAAAGACACCTCAGCTAAATGGTGTGGCAGAAAGAATGAACAGGACCATTGAAGAAAGGATAAGATGTATGCTTTCTCATGCTAAGCTTCCTAAGTCTTTTTGGGGGGAGGCTATGAGGACTGCAGTCGACTTGATTAATCTTTCCCCAGCAGCTGCCTTGAATGGTGATGTTCCTAACAGAGTTTGGACAGGGAAAGATGTCTCTTATGGTTATTTGAGAGTTTTTGGCTGCACGGCATTTGTTCATGTTCCTAAAGATGAGAGATCCAAGCTTGACGATAAGGCAAAATCATGTATTTTCTTGGGATATGGTCATGAAGAGTTTGGGTACAGATTATGGGATCCAGTGAACAGGAAGATTATCAGAAGCAGAGATGTTGTGTTCCTTGAAGATCAACTTGGTGATGATGCTGATAAAGTTGAAAAGACCAGTTCCTCTGTTGAGATTCCTGTCAATTTGAATCCAGTTTCTCCACCTGTAGTGAATACTGATCATGGGGGAGACATGCAAGAAGATGGTGGAGATATTGTTGATGATGAGGCCCTTCCAGTTGATGATGTTGTCCCTCCAGTTGAACAAGTTGAGCAAGCACCGCCACTGCCACCAGATGAGCCTCCATTGAGAAGATCTACTAGAGAGCGCCAACCTCCTTCAAGATACAGTTCAAGTGAGTATGTGATGCTTACAGATGGTGGAGAGCCTGAAACTTACCAAGAAGCCATTTCTCATGAGCAAAAGAAAGAGTGGTCTAATGCCATGCAGGAAGAGATGAAATCCTTGTGTGAGAACCATACCTACGACTTGGTAAAGTTACCAAAAGGCAAGAAAGCGCTCAAGAACAAATGGGTTTACAGGTTGAAAGCTGAAAACAATAGCTCACAACTAAGGTACAAAGCTCGGTTAGTTGTGAAAGGATTTGGTCAGAAGAAAGGTGTTGACTTTGAAGAGATATTTTCTCCGGTAGTAAAGATGTCATCCATCAGAGTTGTTCTTAGTCTAGCTGCCCGTTTGAATTTGGAGATAGAGCAACTTGATGTGAAAACTGCATTTCTTCACGGTGATTTAGAAGAAGAAATTTATATGGAGCAGCCAGAAGGGTTCAAAGTCAAGGGAAAGGAGAATCATGTGTGCAAGCTTCGAAAGAGTTTGTATGGGCTCAAACAAGCACCAAGACAGTGGTACAAGAAGTTTGATTCTTTTATGGTGAGTCATGGGTACTCTAGAACTTCATCTGATCATTGTGTGTTTATGAAGAAACACTCCAGTGATGATTTCATTATCCTCCTGCTATATGTTGATGATATGCTGATTGTTGGTCATGATACTAGCAAGATTGAGAAGCTTAAAAAGGAGTTAAGTAAGTCTTTTGCAATGAAAGACTTGGGATCGGTAAGACAAATACTCGGCATGAAAATCTCCCGTGATAGGAAGAATGGGAAACTGTGGCTCTCTCAAGAAGGTTACATTGAAAAAGTTCTTGAAAGGTTCAATATGAGCAAGGCAAACGCAGTTTGTTCTCCACTTGCAGGGCACTTTAAGCTTACTTCTAAGCAATGTCCAACAAGTGAGAAAGAAAAAGAAGAAATGAGTAAAGTTCCCTATGCGTCTGCAGTTGGCAGTTTGATGTATGCCATGGTTTGCACAAGACCAGATATTGCTCATGCTGTTGGAGTTGTCAGCCGATTTCTTTCTAATCCTGGAAAAGAACATTGGGCAGCGGTGAAATGGATATTGAGATATCTGAGAGGTACTTCCAGGGTGAGTTTATGCTTTGGCAGTGGTGAGCCTATTTTAGAAGGGTACACAGATTCAGACATGGCAGGTGATGTTGATTCCAGGAAATCCACTTCGGGGTTCTTGATGACCTTTGCAGGGGGAGCAGTCTCTTGGCAGTCTAAGTTACAGAAATGTGTTGCTTTGTCCAGTACAGAAGCTGAGTACATTGCAATTACTGAAGCCTGCAAAGAAGTTTTGTGGATGAAAAAGTTTCTTGAAGAATTGGGTCTGCAACAAGAGAAGTACATTGTCTACAGTGACAGTCAGAGTGCCATCCACCTCTCCAAAAATTCAACATTCCATTCAAGATCAAAGCATATTGATGTTAGGTATCACTGGATTCGTGATGTACTTGAAACAAAGCAAATGCACTTAGAGAAAGTTCATACAAGTGAGAATGGATCGGATATGTTGACAAAGTCTTTGTCTAAAGAAAAGCTTGAAGCGTGCAAGCAGAGAGCGGGTTTGGTCGAGCCCACTACATGACGCGGAGGGGGAGGATTGTTGAGTTGTCCGCCCCATGTTGTGGGCTGGACAATATTGGGCCAAAAGCCCAATAGCTTTTGAAAGAAAAAAAAAAAAGGGTATTAATGGCTTGTTGAACAAGCCGTGTGGGTGAGTAGCAAAAAAAAAAAAGAAAAAAACAGTGGGCTGTGGGTGTGCGAGAAACAGAGAGCGTGAGGGAGAAACAGAGAGAGAGAAGGTGGAGTTTTTGGGTTTGTACAAGAAGATTGAGCGGTGAAACGGTGTCCGTTGGTGCTCAAATTTGACGTGGTGAATCCTTGTGACAAGCTCTTCTCATCTACCGGTTCCGATTTTCGAATTGGTGTCTCTAAGGTGTTTTTCCCAAATACCCACTTGAGACCTAAAACTGATTTCTTTTTATGCTATGTGTTGAAATCCATCTTGTTGATGATGAACGTTGTTGTTTAGCCAAGATTGTGTTTTATCTTGATGATTGTGAGCCTCTAGTTGTATCTAGAGAGAACTTTGTAATCCCATTATTGTTGATATAGTGGAAGTTGATATCGGACTACGGTCCCGTGGTTTTTTCTTTCGCATTGGAGGGTTTTCCACGTAAAAATCGTTGTCTCTTGCGTGGTTGATTATTTTGATTTTTATTGCTTTGGTTGTTTAGTTGGCTTTGTTGAAACTTATTTTTTGGAGAACCCATTTTATCACACAAAGAGGGAAAAAGCTCAATTGGTGGTTTTTCCCAACACCTCCAAACTCACTTAATTCCAACTTTTTGGGTTTCGCTGTATGTGCTTCTATTACGACCAATGGGGTTCAGCAAAGTAGTCTTTTATGTAAACCATACTTTATAATGAGCAATGGCGTCAAATTGACATGGGATTTAAATTATTATTGTACTTCTTTGGAGACAAGAGTTTTGGAAGAGGATTGGCTCATTGTACGGGAAAAGATCACCAAAGTCGTGTTTGAGTTCTCATTATATCCAGAAAACACAGCTCACTCTCATGACTGGCTTTTAAATGAGTGTGGGATCCACCTTCTATATGAGGAAGATGCATACAAATTTGGTGTACTTATTCCTGAGAACTGGAAAGAACAAGAGGAGGAAGAAGAAGAAGAAGATAATGAGGAAGCTGCAAACAGAGTTTCTGTAATTTATCAAGAGGATCGGAAAGAAGAGGAAGCTGCAACTAGAGTTTTTGAAATTTATCAGGATCTGAAAGCACTAAGGGAAGAAGAAGAAGATGATAATGAGGAAGATGCATACAAATTTGGTGTACTTATTCCTGAGAATTGGAAAGAACTAGAGGAGGAGGAAGAAGAAGAAGAAGAAGAAGATAATGAGGAAGCTGCAACCAGAGTTTCTGTAATTTATCAAGAGGATTGGGAAGGTCAAGAGGATTGGGAAGCATTAATGGAAGCAGTAGAAAATTGTAGAATATTGTAGAATATTCTTGTTTCCTTGTACAGTTACAGCTGTTAATTAGCTAATTAGTCTCCTAGGATATCTTTGAGAAAATGGGCTGTTAATTCACCGATTCCCTTAAGATATATTTTAGTTATTACCTTTCTTTTAGGAGATTTGGCTAGCTGTGTTTTAGCTGTCTTTCCTTGTTTTCTAGGAGTGTCATCATCTATAAATTAGGGCTGTACAATACGTTTTCTGAATAAAAGGAATACAATTCATCTTCTTCAATTTCCTCAAAGATGATGATGATGACGAATTCGTGGAAGACGCAAACAATTATTTATTTATTTATTTTTGTAGGTAATCAAGAGGATTGGAGGAGGAAGAAGAAGAAGAATATGAGGAAAATGCAAACAAAGTTGGTGTATGTAATAAGGAGATTTGGAAATTTTGTCATCAAGATCTTTCGACAGCAGAAGAAGAAGAAGAAGAAGAGAACAAGAAGAACAAGATCGATTATGAATTAAACATATGTCAACTATATTGAAGCAAGAAGAAGACAGCAAGCCACGCGGGTATGTACAAAATCCTGTCTTTGTCGTCCCATTAATTTTTTTTTTTTTTTTTAAGTTCTTTATTTTTTCTGTATAACTTGATGTGGGGGACTTGAACTCTAAATTTCAGCATTCGGCTGAGTGAGGAAGAACAAGATTAGGAGACTAGTGAAAAGTCTTAATTATGTATACAACTCTACTCTTTTTTTCTCTCTTTCTTCATTTATTTTTTGGCTTGAAAAAATACTACTTTACTCTGATACAGAAGAACATTGATTGATTGTAACACAATTCAACTACAACGAAACAAGAAGAAGACTGCAAACTCACACGGGGTATGTATAAAAGTCTGTCTTTGTCTTTTAATTATATTCTTTTTTTTTTTTTTTCCCTATTTTCATATATTTCAGTTGCGGGATTCTATCTCTAAACTTTGACATGGTGACCATGTAACTTAACGCTAAGTGTAGCCTGCAACAACAATTGGTCATGGTTTTATTTCATTACTTGAAAAATCAGTAAAAGTATTCAACAAGACTTGCATTTCGACACAAGACTTCAGTATTGATTGAAAATCAGTGTAAGGATCTGTCGTTAAAGATCATTTGGAATAACCAAATGTTAGTTGGTAAATTAACTATTTGTTACAGAAGTTAGTTCTGCTTTTGGCTATGACTTATGCAAGTTCCTTTCGGCACATATAATTATATGACATTTTGATTGAGTCGATGGCAGTGAGTTTTTGAGATTCTTCCAAAATACATAAACTCTGGTGCTGCATTCAACATATATATATATATATATATAGATGTGTACTTCACTTTTTTGCTGCTTCATGGTATTGTAGATCTCAAGAATGCTTGAGGAGACAGAACAAAGATAAACGTAAATTCACACTAGCTAGTTCCTTGACTTTGTATTGAATTGATACTTGTTCAGAGAGCTTCTGAGTCCGTGAGGAATTATTTTGCTAGTTTGGTGGATTTCATATTAAGCCATTAAATTTTTACTTTTTTCCCAGGTAATTTGTAGACTTGTGCCATACTGCTGTTTTCATACAATAATATCTAAAAATCATATTTTCTAGAATATGGGTTTTATAGTAATTTGTCATTTGCTCTGATACAGATGGGACAGTCCTGATGCTGATTTATGGTACAAAATGAAGGACAATACGTTTTTTGCAACTTCTGAAGGTTTAATTTTATGTTTAAATTGATTGCCTGAGATAGTAGAAAAAAAATAAAAAAGATTAATTGCATGCTATTATTTATGGTTTTTCACTACATATATACTCTCGTTGCTTAATTTTGTGAGTTAAGTGATGATCCAACAGTTCTAATATGAATTTGAGGTTTTAATTGATCCATAGGGTCTTTAACAAGAGAATTCATATATCCCAATAAATATGGAACATGTCGCGAGCTAGTTATGCTTTCAACGGTTAGATGCATTGAAAGATGGTAACACATGAGCTTGGCTTTTTGTACCACACCAAACTTTTTTTTTTTCTTTTTCTTTTTTTTTTTTTGGAGGTAATGTACCAAACCAAACTAAGAACTTTAAATAAACACAACAATGGGGGTATGAAGTTCGAGCAATAAACTCGAACCGAGCTTATCTCTGATCATAACCGCAAGAGTCCGGCTCTTGTACGGTTGTACCATCCAGTCCAAACAATGTAATGGATAACTTGAAGCAAGAAAGACAATAAAACTATTACTATCTCTAATTCTCTCCTATCACTCGCATTGGATTCACCATTGAACAGAGAAGTCCTCAGCTTTGCAGCGAAATCCTCGGCTTCTCGGAAGAGAAACGGAGTCCCATTTCCGATCACCACCTCCACATCTCTCCTCGAAAGCAATCTGCTCCAACAAAAGCACCATCCACAGATCATTTCAACACAAATCTTCATCCTAAAACAACTTCAGATCCAAAAAGAGCAACAGCAAAACCAAACCCCACCTGACGAGACCAGCTCGTTCGCGCGCGAACTCCAGGCACGCGCTCGCCGAGCGCCGGAACTCGTCGGTAAACTGCGGAGAACAAGCGAACTCATCGCCGTCGCGAAGCCCGGTGGCGCGGTCGAAGTAGCCGGCGGCGGAGAGGGCGTGGAGGAGGTCGGACCACTCGGGGCAGACGGCGGGGGAATGAGGAGAGAGGGAAGGGGAATGGGGGTGGTCGTGGAGTGCGTGGGCGTGGAAACGGCGAGGGGACTTGGGAGAGGGGGAGAAGTGGAAGAGACGAGACGGTGGGAGAGAAGGGGGTCTGAGGCGGTGGCGGAGGAGGAGGAGGGAGGAGCAGCGGCGGCGGTGGTAATGGAGGAGGAGAGGGAATGGGGCGGCGGCGGCGGAGGAGGAGGAGGTGGAGGAGGTTGCAGTGGTGGTGGTGAGGAGGGAGAAGAATCTGTTGGTGGCGCCGCCCATTTTTCAGCGGCGGAAGTGCATGGGTAAATGGTGGTTGGTGATGGTTTTTGGAGAGTGGGAATTGGGGAGTGAAATTTATTGTTGATAACCCTATAGCGGGGCTTTATGGGTATGGTTGCAACTTGTGTCTGGAAATTGCCTTAAAAAAAAAAAAAAAAAAAAGGGGTCAAATCATCCTCAAAATAAGGAAGGGTAAACGTATAACAGTAAAAACATGAATGTCTCTTTGAATAGTTAAAATTTTAAATTAAAATTGATTTATTTTTCCCTCTTCCCCCCCCCCCCCCCCCCCCCCCGCCCGCCCTTTTTTAAGGGGACCTAAAACGCCTTCTTGATCCTAGGATCAACGATTACACCATAAAAAAAATTTATATTTTAAAAAAACTATGACTTTAGTCTTGCTAAATCTTTTTCAGAGCAAAAAAGATATCTAAGCATCTGTTTAGTGTTTCAGTTGAAACTCAGAATTTAAGTTCAAACTAAATTAAGTGCATTTGTTGTTTCATTTAAGTTTAAACCTATCACTGAACCGTTGCATACTATTCTCAACTAAGATTATTGTGCAACGATTATCTTGCCCATGTACTGCTTCAGAAAAAACCATTTCTCCGTTGGCCTTCTTCTCATATCTACTCTGGGTCTTTTAAGTGAATATATTCGATTCCTTGAGACGCACAGCTTCGACTGTATCTAGCAAAGAATCTCCCATTCTTGCATGCCTCTATAAGCTCTATCTTCAAGCTTCCCAGCCTCCATCTCTTCCTTTCGCTCAATTCTGGATTCTATAAATTTGGGGTACAATCAATTCGAAATCTTTCCCTTTCTATGACTCATGGGAAATTGCTGATTTAGTCCCATCCCTTTCTGAACCAAAAATCCCTAATTTCTTTTTCTAGGGTTGCTCTGATTTGGGCTTTTCAGTATAATAACAACGAGGAAGGTACGAGATCATAGGATTGGTTCAACCAAACCATGTGGTAGGTTCAGATGGAGGCCGACGAGGTGTCATATAATAACATTTCTAAAAAAAAAAAAAAAAAAAAAAAAAAAAAAAAAAACCTCATTTCCAATACATATATTTCTACTCAAGCACGTGCCACAATGTAACTAAACTTTTACATTCAAATGCTCAATTCAAGTTAAACTTTTTCAACTTCAACTTTTATCAAATGCTCAACTTTAACTCTCAACTTAACTTATCTTCAACGTAATTTCAATCATAACATCAAACAAAGACTAAAAGAAAAAAGAATGGGGAATTCTATAAATTGGATTTTCTAAAAAAGAAGAAGAAGTCTAAAAAAGAAAAGCAATGAAACAGATTAAAAAAAGTTTTGTTTAAAAAAATAGAAGGTTATTTTATTGGTTGGTGGATGAAAGAATGATAATTATTAAGGAGGAGTTTGGCATTCAGGTTGGAACTGATTTTTTTGAGCTCAGTCTCAACTGAAGTCGTTTGGGAGCTAAGTTCAACCACAACCTCACTTTGAACCGTTATACAGCAAACCCAACTTGGTTTACTGTGTACCCATTCGTCACTCTGTCTCACTCCTGCCTTGCCTACTGTTCACCACCCTCGTGCTCCTCAGCACCGGTGCCCATCTGCTGCTTGTCAGTGGCTTCGCCCACTCCCCGTGAAGCAGATGCGATGCAATGAATCCGACTCCACCCGATCACAATACAATTACATGCAAAAAGGAAAAAAAAAATTCAGCCCCAACTTTTCGTCCAAGTCACCGGCCCGGCGAAGGAAGCAAGAAATTGTCGGAGATGGCGGAGCGGGTTGTCGGTGTTTGGGCGGAGAAGAACCCATTGGCACCACCGTGAGATTCGAGGCCAGAGGAAGGGAAACGTAGATCTCCGCCTCCCTCGCGTGAACCCATTTGCGATTCCTCACGCGAACCAGATCTCGACCAACCACCAACCACCCCACCACCCCTTGTCATCTGAAACTCGTCGAGGGAGAAGAAGGTCGTGAGACTCACCGTCGGCGTTCCACGAAAAGTGGGTTTTGACCCACGGATCACGACAGGAAATGCGATTGTGGGTGAAGGAGGAGGTCTTGGGCTCGAGGAAGGGGAAGGCGGCGGAGAAGGAGACGAGGTGCTGGCGGATAAGCCATTTGGTGTCCTCGGAGTAGGGGAGGGCGGAGGGGCCGCGCTGGGAGAGGACGGAGCTCAGGATTTGCTGGGTCAGTTGGGGGTTGGGCGGAGATGGGCTCGCTGGCTGTACCATCGGGGAGGGTGGTGTTTGGGGAGAGAGAAAAAGAATGGGAAAATAGTCTAGAGAGAGAGAGAGAAAGAAGGAGAGAGAGTCTGGGAGAGTGTTGTCGTTGTCGTATTTTTGATGTTAGAGAGAGGTTTTTTTTTTTTTTTTTTTTTTTTTTTTGCTTAAGGGGGAAGGAAAAGGAAGATGACTGGTAGGAAGTTAATTAGCACTAAACTAAGGCATTAACAGTTATTCCATAGACAAATAAGGGTGTTTGGTGAATGAGTTGAGTTGAAATTTTAAAGTTTGAGTTTAATTGACTTTTTAAAAAGTAATTATAAACTTTGTTGACTTTTCAGAAAAATATAAAAATTGAAATGAAAAAGTACAATTTAATTGGAGTTGAGTTGTGTTACCAAACACCCCTTAATGATCCCAGTGACGTGTGCGATTTTTCATAATTTCATAAGGATGGTAAAAGGTTTTGATATATGTTGTTGATGTGTGTTTTTAATTTAGTTTATTTTAATTTTTTTATTTTTCTGATCAGAAACATACAATGGAATGTTAAATTTGATTTAAAAATTTTAACTCAAATTTTTTACATCCAAACAGGACCCTAACTCAAGTTAAACTTTTCAACTCAACCTTTTTAACTAAATACTCAACTCAAATTAAACTTTTTATCTCAAACTTTTTACCAAACACTCAACTTTTAAACTCAACTTAACTTAACTCAAACTCAACTTAAAAATCTTAACTCAAACTCATTCACCAAACACCCCTAAATTTAATTATATGGACATTTTTAGAGTAATAAAAAGAGTGTATCTGCAGTTCCTGGGAGTGTAAGATCCATGGCATGATCTTGGACTCTATAGACCATCTGGTAATGGAGAGTCGAGGATATGGAATTGGGATCCATA
Organism: Ficus hirta; assembly: GCA_038430175.1. Classification (NCBI taxonomy): domain Eukaryota; kingdom Viridiplantae; phylum Streptophyta; class Magnoliopsida; order Rosales; family Moraceae; genus Ficus; species Ficus hirta. Next base: position 5,280,328 of record CM076590.1, read on the forward strand.
TCAATGCCAGAGAGTTGTAGTTGGACCTTAAGAGCACTCAGCAAGGTGGGGTCCTGGAGGGACATGCAGAAGTTGGGGAAAACTGTTGTGATAACAGTTCCTGCATTCAGAGTTGTCTGCACCGTTGCTATGACCGCATCTTGGTATCTCCTATGTCTGGAATCCAGAAGTGCAAGTCGAGGTATCTCGTTTTTAGCTGCTTTCCCTTACTAATCTTCTTGTGTTGAGTAGGGAAACTGTCTGAGCTTAAAGGTTATTAAAGGTGTTCGAGCTCGCCCAGGCTAGGTGTGCCGCTAAGAGCCAATACACCTTGAAAAGCCTTTGAGTACCTCCTTGAGGTGAGAGAGAGATCTATACCCGAGTATACGACAGTTTAAGCAGGTGTCTTAAGGCCAATCACCTTCTAATAGGCTATCTCTCTGCTGATCTGCTAGGCGTCCAGGAAAGTGGTCTTGGAGCAATATGAGTCTCAGGGGGTGTGAGATCATATTTTATTTTGCAGCTCTGGGTGACTTCTGGGGGAGAGAGTTCTAGCTGGGCTAGAATTTCTGCTTGGGCTTGAATAGGATCAGGCCACGGTTTTACTGGCTCTTTCTTCCTCAGCTTTCTGGGCTTTCTCTGCGACGTGAATAGCTTCTATTTCGTCGATGAGCCTGAGGATTTCTTCTCTGCATTGAGGATCATCCCAATCCTCGTCGGTGAACCAGAGTTGTTGGGTGTCTGGTCTTGGAGCAATATGAGTCTCAGGGGGTGTGAGATCATGCAGCTCTGGGTGACTTCTGGGGGAGAGAGTTCTAGCTGGGCTAGAATTTCTGCTTGGGCTTGAATAGGATCAGGCCACGGTTCCTGTGCATCTTGGAATGGGTCATAATGTTGATACAGCATTTGTTCTTCTTCCATAGTAAGTCCTTCAGATTGGAACCTAATGGGCTGGGATGGTTGAGTACTAGAGCCTTCTTCTGTGTCAAGTGCTACTTTGGGCTTGTAGGCTTGACTTGGGCCTGAGTCTGTTGCAGGGCCGATGCTAGAAGATGGGCTTGATGGGGGGCTGTTGAGCTCATCAAGTAAAATTATATAGAATATGTAACAGAATAGAGGTTATTTTTGGGAAAAGGACTTTTTGCTACTTAAGAATAAAAATTCAAATGACATTTGTTACATTTTCAATTATTTCTGATAAACATATATTTAGAATGATTATTCAAATGAAAATTTCCAAAATTTCCCAAATAATAACACCTAATGAGGCTTTGTTTATATTGATTGAATGTTCAAATAGTCATCCATTCTAATTTATTGACGAACATGACACAAATTATTCTCTCTTAATAAAAAGACATAAATTTTAGATTTTTTAAATATAATTTTATATCATACTAATTTAATATTAATTTTTCGTTGCTTGTTATTATAAAATTGTTTGCGTGACATTCAGTGCTTTCCATTTACTATTTCTCTAATCTAACAATTTAAAAGTCCAAAAACTGCTTGAACCAACCTGTGGAAGAAAGAAGAAAAGGAGCGACGAGGGAGAGAGATTTCGAAAAACTATAATTACTAGAAGAAGAAGAAGAAGAAAAAAAAAAAAGGGCGGGGGGGGGGGGGGGGGGGTGGGGTAGGAGAGGGAGAGAGGATCTGTTTTATGGAAGGCAAACTTAGGATCGAGATACGTCGTCGGAGAAGAGGGGGTGAGCTGGGCAGGGCAGGCCTGGTCTAGGTGGTGGGGCGTTCTGTCCCCCTGGGATCGACGATCTGAATTCTTTCCATGGCAGTCTACTTTTTGACTACAGAGCTTCGTCAGTAAGTGATAGGATCTGGGTTTTTTTTGTTTTTGTTTTTGTTTTTGTTTTTCTGCTTCGAACGAAGGATCTGGGTATGAAGCACTATGGCTGTTTGCGTTTGTTTGTTTGTTTTCGTTTTCGTTTTCGTTTTTTTTTTTTAAGTTAAAAAAAATATCCGTCAAAAACTTGACGGAACGTGACAGATAGGGTTGGTAGAGGATTCAACAGTTTAGAAGTTTTTTAAACATTAAACAAATTAGAACCAGAACTTCTTTTAGCAACTATTTATGTCCATCATTATTATTGTAATTAAAAAAAAAAAACTATTTATGTCCATTATCACTTTTTTTTTTTTTAAGAAAAAAAAAAGCAGACGACATCAATATATCGTATTACGAAGAAACTTATATCTTTTTAAAAGAGTTTAAGATCCGTTTCTTAACAATTATTGTTTGTGTTTCGAAGAAACTTCTGTTTCTCTCTCTTTTTGTATCATTTTATTTTATTTTATGTCTTAGCTCTGCTTCTTCGCAATTACTGCAGGCTTGTGTGTAATTTTATAACATTCAACTTTCACTTTTATTTCACTTTTAGGTATTGACTTGTACCAAGTCTTCGTGAAGCATCGATCTTATAACAGTTCTTGCCATCTTGTGTGTATAAACATTCAATTTTTAATTTGAGCTAATGCTGGGCATTGATAATATGGCTTCTTCTTCAACTATTCCTGCTTTCGAGTACGATGTTTTCATCAGTTTCAGAGGCGAAGATACTCGTAAAAGCTTTACTAGTCATCTTCATACTGCTTTAAAACAGAAGAAAATCAAAACCTACAAAGATGATGAGGATCTAGAGCGAGGAGATGAAATTTCGCAAGCACTTAAGAAAGCTATAGAGACGTCAAAGCTTTATGTAATTATTTTCTCAACAAACTATGCATCTTCCTCTTGGTGCTTGGATGAGCTTGTCCACATACTCAAATGCCGAGAAAACTATGAACAAACTGTTCTTCCGGTTTTCTATGGTACAGATCCATCAGATGTCCGAGGACAAATGGGGAGTTACAGATCTGCATTTTCTATACATGAAGAACGTTTTCGAAATAAGATGGACAAGGTGCAAAAGTGGAGAGATGCCTTGACAGCAGCTGCCAATCTAGCTGGATGGGATTCACAGGTCATTAGGTATATTTCACTTTGATTTTATATTCTCTCCACTTGAACTGATTGTTTACACTCTAGAAGGAAAACATTCTATTACCTGTACATTCAGTGACGGAGCCAGAATTTATTGGTAGAGGGGCCAAATTTTTTTTTTTTTTTTTTTTCCGATCTAAGTTATTAGGCCCACTAATATTTATAAATTTAATAAAACTGTTTTATTTCTTAAAATTCAAATTATTTGCCTAATAAAATATAAGTGATTATATTTGCACCCACATTATTGATAGCTAGTAAGCTATTAAATGTTTCATATAGTAAATCTGTTTTTTTATAGATATTTTTTTATATAATACCATATTTAAACCTCCCATACACCCGTTTTTATTTTGGTTTTAATTTATTTTGTTAAAAATAAATTAATAATCTAAATAAGAAAAAAAGATATATTTTCATTCTTAAAAAGAAAAAGTATCTCTGGAAAAAAGAAAGGAAATAATAAATAAGAAAAACTCAAGTAATATCTAAAAAAAAAATCAAGGAATATCATTCTGCATTTAAAAAAAATTACATAAATATAGAATTGTGTAAACGAACATAGTAAGAAAAAATAAATAAAAAGAATAATTATATAAAAAATCATAGAGAATCATTTTCAAAGAAAAAAAGAAAAAAAAAAAAACACATAATACTAATGAATTGAAAAATTAAAAATACATATTTCATTAGTTGTTGACTCTTCAAGAGACATCTTTCTTTTATTTTTATTTAACTTGAATCCTCTATTGAAATTTTTCATGTAGTTATAAAAATTTCTTAAGAAAAGAAATTGATGAAAAACAATTTAGAGTTTATAAAATGAATAATTTAGAGTTTAGAACAATTTCTTAGGATTTTTTTTTGACGTTGAATTTATGACTTCTAAAAAAATGAGCTTCCATTTTAAAAGATTAATCAATTTGTCAAGTGAAGTGATCCAATATCTATATATGTCTATTATTATTTTTACATTTTGAGGATGTGGGTTTTGGTTTCTTTCAACAACTAAAGAGTAGTTTACATGTATGCATAATCAATTGTATTAGTTTTATCTCATTATTTTCTTTGCCGATTTGTTAAATTTCTTTAATTTGTACTAATAGCTTTTCCGTTATACATGCCAGGGATGAGTCCGATTTAGTTGGGAGAATAATCGAAGTTATTTTAAGAAAAATGAATCGTACTCGATCAAGTGCCAATTTCAAGGGTTTAGTAGGAATTACAAAACGCATCTCACAAATTGAATCCTTATTGTGCACTAGCTCCTTAGACAACGTTTGGAAACTAGGCATTTGGGGCAGTGGTGGTATAGGAAAAACAACCCTTGCACGGGTTGTATTCGACCAAATCTCTTATGAATTTGAAAGTTGTTGTTTTCTTGATAACATCAGGGAAGAATGGGGCAAAGGCAACAAACACAACTTAAAGGAAAAATTATTTTCTGATTTGTTGAGAGAAAAAGATCCAAATGTAGGTACCTTATCTGTAGGACCAACATATGATAAGGATCGGCTATGTAGTAAAAAAGTGCTTATCGTTTTTGATGATGTGGATGATTCGGAGCAGTTAGAATTTTTAGCTGAAGACTATAGTTGGTTTGGCCCTGGGAGTAGAATAATCATTACAACAAGAGATATGGAAGTGCTACGGGAAGAAGTTGACGAGATACACAAAGTTGAGAGATTAAATAACGAGGAAGCTCTTCAACTCTTTCTGTCGAATGCTTTTAAAAGAACCCCTCTCACAAAAGAACTTTTACATCTTTCAGAAAGAGTCATTAACTACAGTGAAGGCATTCCGTTAGCTCTGAAAGTTTTTGGTTCTTTTCTTCGCGGGAAGAAACATGAAAACTGGGAAGAAGAATTGAACAAGCTGAAAGAATGTCCCCACCCAAAAATTCAGAGTATCTTGAGAATAAGCTTTGATGGATTGGACAAATTGCAACAATGTATATTTTTAGATATCGCATGCTTTTTCAAAGGTTTGCGTAGAGATTATGCAGAAAGGATGCTGGAAGCTTGTCGTTCGTTTGCAAAATCAGTGATTGATAATCTTGTTGATAAGTCCCTCATTACTATAAAAGAGGATAACATACTCTGGATGCATGATTTGGTACAAGAAATGGGATGGGAGATTGAACAATCCAACAAAGAGCTTCCAAGGCGCAGTAGATTGTGGAATGCTGAAGATGTCTGCCGTATCTTGAAAACTGATATGGTAAGTACGGTTGAATGCACTAAATATAAATTCGAGAAAACTTGTGTTGATAGTATTTTGTTTATTAGCATTGAAAAATATCTTTATCCAATGGCCAAATTTGATCTATACATATTACTTTTTAGAATAGATTAAGTTTTAGTACTTTTTGCTCAATTATATTTTGTCCTTAATTGTCAGGGCACTGTGACAATTGAGGGAATAGTTTTAGATACGTGGAAGAACAGCGAAGTACACCCTGCCGCCTTTAAAAATATGTATAAGCTAAGGTTGCTGAAAATTCTCCATTCCAAGAAGGGTGAAGTGTGCATTCCTTCCAGAGATGATGATCTTCAGTTTCTTCCCGATTCTCTTAGATATCTCCATTGGGACAGATACCCTTGGAAATCTTTTCCATTAGGTTTTAGACCACAATATCTTGTTGAACTTATCCTACCTTACAGCAAAGTTAAGAAGCTTTGGAAAGGAAGTCAAGTAAGTAGAAGTTTTCATGAATTGATCAAATAGAATTTCTAAAGCTATACATACAGTAGATGCTAAAGTTATTCTAATTATTTGTAGCTTTGTTTTTTGACAGCATCTCGGGAGCTTGAAAAAGATTGATATTAGTTACTCCGAACACCTAACTGTATTTCCAGATCTTTCTAGAGCTTCAAAGTTGGAGCATGTATATCTTGAATATTGCACTAGTTTGCAAGAAGTTCCGTCCTATTTTGAACATCTGGATGAGCTTAAAACTCTCTTCCTTGTGGGTTGCTCGTCCATCCATAAGTTTCCAAAGGTTGCCAAGAGTATTGTTTGTTTGGCGTTGAGCAAAACATCAATACATGAAGTTCTGGCCTCGTCCATTGAGCATCTTTGTTGTCTTGAGATATTAAACCTTGATTTTTGCAGAAATGTCAATAGTCTTCCACACCATATCTCAAAGATGAAAAGTTTGAAGGCAGTTACATTTGAAGGAACTCTATTGATTTCTAAATATTTCCATGATATTTTTCCCTGGTGGATTGAAAAAGTATTTTCACAGCTGAGCACTTATAGACATGAATTTAAGGGCGATTTTAGATTTTTCCTTCGTCCTCTTTTGAAACTTGAATGTGTTCCAAAGCTCCCCCTGGTTGGTTTTTATCGAGGCATTGACATGTATGTGCATCTTGTGTCAATTTCGGGAAGATTTGGTGTCCTAAATCTAGATCATGATCAAGGAACCATGCCAGATTCTGATGAAGAACAACACGTACAAAATCCAATTGATGTTTGTCGAGAAATTAATTCATCTGTTAGAAGGAAGGAATTTCTACTTTTTAATTGCCTACAATTGTATGGGAAAGGAGTACACGACAACAAATTGATGTCTGCCCGAATGCTTAAATTCCTTTCTAGGAAAATTGCATTGCAAGAATTTACAAGTCATGTATGTCTCTTTCTTTAAATATTCTGTTAATTTTTTCTCATCCCGTGTACAAATTTGTTTTTTTCCTTGGTACAAGTGTTTGAAGCAGCTACAGAGTTTTTCACAAGGTAATATAAAATTATGTTAACGACTTGTTCTGTAATTAAAAGGTGCAGGGACTTCCTATTGAAGCAGATATTGGCGTTTGTTGTACTGGGGTACAAGTTCCAGAGTGGTTTCGGTATCGATTTTCTGAACCAAGTTTAAGTGTTCCTTGTACAAGTCCAAGCGTGGCTTATTTTCGGGAACCAAGTTTAAGAGTTCCTTGTACAAGACCAAGCACATACTTCGATTACGTTCATCCAAATCCAATTCATCACATGAAGAGGGCAGTGATTGACCTTCCTCCAAACTCACTCAATTCCAACTTTTTGGGTTTCGCTGTATGTGCTTCTGTTACGACCAATGGGGTTCAGCAAATTAGTCTCTTATGTAAACCACACTTTATAATGAGCAATGGCGTCAAATTGACATGGGATTTAAATTATTATTGTATGTCTTTGGAGACAAGAGTTTTGGAAGAGGATTGGCTTATTGTACGGGAAAAGATCACCCAAGTCGTGTTTGAGTTCTCATTATATCCAGAAAACACAGCTCACTCTCATCACTGGCGTTTAAATGAGTGTGGGATCCACCTTCTATATGAGGAAGATGCGCACAAATTTGGTGTACTTATTCCTGAGAATTGGAAAGAACTAGAGGAAGAAGAAGAAGAGGAAGCTGCAACTAGAGTTTCTGCAATTTATCAGGATCTGAAAGCACTAAGGGAAGAAGAAGATGATGACGATGATGACGAATTCGTGGAAGATGCAAACAGAGTTTTTGTAGGTAATCAAGAGGATTGGAGGAAGAAGAAGAAGAAGAAGAATATGAGGAAAATGCAAAGAAAGTTGGTGTTTTTAATAAGGAGAACTGGAAATTTTGTCATCAAGATCTTTCGACAGCAGAAGAAGAAGAAGAAGAACAAGATCGATTATGAATTATACATGCGTTACTATAGCCACACGGGTGTGTACAAAATCCTGTCTTTGTCGTCCCATTAATTTTTTCAGTTCTTTATTTTTTCTGTATAACTTGATGTGAGGGACTTTATTTTTTCTGTGTGTACTAAATCCTGTGTTTGTCGCCCCATTTATTTTTTTAGTTCCTTCCTTTTTTTTTTTTCCTATCCAACTTGATGTGGGGGATTCAAAATTTAAACTTAAGCATTTAGCTGAGTGAGGAAGAAGAATATGAGACTCGTGAAAAGCCTTAAATATGTATACCACTATACTCTTTTTTTTTTTTTTTTTTTAATGCTGAAAAAAAAAAATACCACTTTACTCTGATACAGAAGAATATTGATGGATCATAACACAATTCAACTGCAACAAAACAAGAAGAAGATTGCAACCTGTTGCGAGGTACGTATTAAAGTCTGTCTTTGCCTTCCGATTAAATATGTTCTTTTTTCTTCCCTATTTTGATGAATATCGGGTGCGGGATTCTAACTCTAAACTTGAACATGGTGACCATGTGCTTACTGCTAAGTGAAGTCTCCAAAAATGATTGGTCGTAATTTTTTTTCATTACATGAAAATCAGTAAAAGTATTCAACAAGGCTGACATACTGATATAAGACTTCAGAATTGAATCATTGATTGAAAATCTGTATAAGGATAAGTCATTTTAAGTAACATTTGGAGTGACCAAATGCTAATTAGTAAGTTAGCATTTTTGTTAGAGAAGTCGATGTTGCTTTTGGCTATGACTTATGCCAGTTCCTTTCGGAACATATAATAACACATTTGATTGCCTCCATGACCATGTTTCTCAGATTCTTCCAGAATACGTAATGATACAGTTTGCTAGTTCGGTGGATTTCAAATTAAGCAGTAAATTTTTACTTTTTGTTTCCAGGTAACTTGTAGACTTGGAAATTAGAATGACTTAAGTTGAGCATCTCATTGTTGGTTCATTAAGACGGTTTTATAGTCGTTGGCTTAACTAGCTGTCACGTTTCAGTTATTGAGAATTGTGTTTCGGTTTTTTTTTTTTTGGCTGAAAAAGTGTACTGTACTTATTGTTAAGTGGGACTTGTTTCAGTTTCTTGCTTTGCGGCTGATTCCATGCTAGCTTGTCTTTCATGTTAATAATGTAGTCTCTCACTTAACCCTCTTCGTGATTTGGAAGGGGATTGTTTTCATCCATCTGTTGTTCTTGTCTAATTTTGTCATTTTTGGAATTTTTTTTTTCTATTGTAGATTATTCAGAGAACATAATAGTCTGATGCAGCATGGTTCACCTTTGATGGAAGAGGCGAAACTTGAGATTTCGTATTTCTTTTGGACTCGGTAGCTTCTCGCTTACCTCGATTTTGTATTCTTTTCGTCTTCGATCCATGCTTGGGCCAAGGCACTATTTTTGTCTTGGGAGAATGGTATGAATAGTGCTATGAACACCAATTTTACTCCCAATTTCTTTAGTATCAACTCATGTGTTATATTTTCATTATTGGACATAATCAATTAATGTGACAATATTTTAAACATTTATCAATAAAATAATGAAAACTTATATATTACATAAGTTGATAATCAAAAGCTGTGATTAATCAAAAGCTGTGATTAGGGTTGGTGTAATATTTTTTTTCTAATGTTATTTCGGAAGGAATTAGTGAATTCTTCTTTTCTTGGCATGTTGATTCTGTTACAACATTCTCCTACCAACTCATATGGAATGAAATTGAGTACCAACTCATGTTACAACATTCTCAAAAGATTATATTGTAGCATGATCGTACTAACTCATGTTACAACATCAACTCATGTGTAAGTTGTCATCTTTCTATTAATAAATTATAAATAAAATAAAACATTGTGACAATTTTTTAAAGATCTATTAATAAAAGAATAACAACTCATATGTCATATGGTTTGTGAAAGTAAAATTTGTGTTCTTTAACATTTTTCTTATTGAAGTGATGGTGAAATTCACTACAAATAGGGTAAGTACTTTGGTTGACATTTGAGATTTAGCATTTAGACCGTAGTTAACATTTTTATCTTTAATTTGAGTTCATTGTTCGACCTACATTTAAAGTGTAATATTGGGATTTTAGAAGGTTTTTATTTTTATTTTTATTTTTAGCATTATGATCAAAGATAAAAATATCAATATCTTATATTTAAAGAATTAAAAAAAAAAAGATATTAATGATTTAGAAATACCAAGTAAAAATAATTGGAAGTGTGGATGTTTGTGTTAAAACTAAATATTAACTGATCGATTAGTACAAAAAATAAACAAGGTTTATACAAAATTTAATACATATGATAAAAATCCTCAATATGGACCAAAAAAAAAAAAGTTCTTGCTCAAATATGGAGTTTGTCCCGATTCAAACAATATAAAATCACAATATATTAATTTAAAAAGTGGACAAATATGCTGGGTGATAACAAATAGATATTATTTAGCAAATAAAGTAACAATAAATTAAGAAAATAAAAATATATTGACCGTCTTTCTAAAATTTTCTGAAAGTTTATGATATTTTCTTGATATTTCTTTGATATATTTCCGGGGATTCCAGATGTTTCTACTAATATTTTTGTGTTTGGCAAAATATCTTCGACCCAAGTAAAAAAAAAATTTTTTCGGTCCAACATAAGCCGAAGATAATTCCAACGCTACTCAAAGTATGAAGGACTAAATTGTAACGCCAAACGAAGAAGAATGAGTTTTTAAAATAAGTTTTATTTCATGGGCTATTTTTGTAAATATCTCTTTTTTTTAAATTTTTTTTTCTTCCGCGCGTTCACGGATCGGGTCCCCTCCACCACGTGGCCATCGGGTCCCCTACGTCGCGAGCTGTCAAGCCCCTCCGCTGCGACTCGTCAAGCGCCCTCTGCCGCTAGCGGTTGAGACCCTGTCTTACTCCGATGATGCGGCGGCGGGGAGGCGTCGGAGTTGGGGAAGACGGGCTGGGAGGATTTTTTTTTTTTTTTCCCCTTTCTTTCCGGCAGGCAGGGGTGGATATTGTGTGGGACGTCTTATTTTCCCTAGGTGATCTTAAGGCCTTTTGAACTCTGATTTTAATTTAAAGGTGTAGAAATTTTACGTCATCAATGGGGTAAAATAACTTTACCCCATTGTTTAACGTATCGTATTTGGGGAAAAAAAAAAAAAAGGACGTTTTCTAGCTCCGCTTCTTAGCAATTTTTGTTTGACTTCTTAATTTACGAAGAAACTTCTCTCTCTCTCTCTCTCTCTCTGGTTTGTTAGTCTAGGAACTTTCATTTGTTTTTCATTTTCTCCGAAATTTTCCTTTTCTTCCTTTCATTTGTAGGCGTTGACTTATAACAAGTCTTCCTCTTGTTATAGATGTTATTGCAGTTCTTGCCTTTCTGTGTATAACCTTCAATCTTTATTTTCAGATCGAGTTGATCCGTACGTGGGGGTTAGTTTTCTGATCAAGTGAAGATAATTAAGTCCTTTTCTCCTGCTCAGGTAATGGGTTTTGATCTCGTCTTTTTTTATGTTTTGAGGGCCATTAACCTCTCCTTCACTGCATTAGCATTACTTCTGATTTTGTTATTGTCAATTTTGTACTATTATCTATCATGACAGGACACCACGGTGGGAGCTGATATTATGGCTTCTTCTTCAACTATTCCCGCCTTTGAGTACGATGTTTTCATCAGTTTCAGAGGTGAAGATACTCGTAAAAGTTTTACTAGTCATCTTCACACTGCTTTACAACATAAAGGAATCAAAACCTACAAAGATGATGAGGATCTGGAGAGAGGAGATGAAATTTCGCAAGCACTTAAGAAAGCTATAGAGACGTCAAAGCTTTGTGTAGTCATTTTCTCAACAAACTATGCATCTTCCTCTTGGTGCTTGGATGAGCTTGTCCACATACTCGAATGCCGAGAAAACTATGAACAAACTGTTCTTCCGGTTTTCTATGGTATAGATCCATCAGATGTCCGAGAACAAATGGGGAGTTATAGATCTGCATTTTCTATACATGAACGTTTTCGAAATAAGATGGACCAGGTGCAAAAGTGGAGAGATGCCTTGACAGCAGCTGCCAATCTAGCTGGATGGGATTCGCAGGTCATTAGGTATGTTTCACTTTGATTTTATGTTCTCTCCACTTGAACTGATTGTTTACACTCTATAAGGAAAACATTCTATTACATGTACATTCCGGGACGGAGACAGGATTTATTGGTAAGGGGATCAAAAAAATTTTTCGATTCAGTCACTAGGCCTACTAATGTTTATAAATTTAATAAAATTGTTTTATTTCTTAAAATTCAAATTATTTACCCAATAAAATATAAGTGATTATATTTACACCCATAATATTAATAAATATCCTCACCTAATAAATGTTTCCTAATGTAAATATAATAAATCTATTCTTTTATAGATACTTTTTATATAATACCATATTTAATCATCTCATACACCCGTTTTTATTGTGGTTTTAATTTAAAAAATAAATTAATAATTTAAATAAGAAAAAAAAGATATATTTTCATTCTTAAAAAGGAAAAGTATCTCTTAAAAAAAGAACGGAAATAATAAATAAAAAAAAACTCAAGTAATGTCTGAATAAAAAATCAAGGAATTTCATACTACATTTAAAAAAAATACAAAAATATAAAATCGTGTAAACGAACATAGCAAGAAAAAATAAATAAAAATAATAATCATATAAAAAAATCACAGAGAATTATTTTCAAAGAAAAAAAATACACATAATACTAATGAATTAAAAAATTAAAAATGCATATTTCATTAGTTGTTGACTATTCAAGAGACATCTTTTTATTTTTATTTTTATTTTTATTTCACTTGAATCCTCTATTGAAAATTTTCATGTAGTTATAAAAATTTATTAAGAAAAGAAATTGATGAAGAACATTTTTTTTTATATTTTTTTGAATATTATTTCTATTTATGCTTATTGTGGTGTATGTTTTTTAATTGTTTTATAAAAAAATATTTTCATTTATAGGTATGTGTGGTTATAAGCATTCTTAATGGTTTTAAGATAGTTTTATTGTAGGATAAAAATACATTAAAAATCTTTCTTGATTTTTGTGGTGATATTTATCAATATTGTGGGTGCAAATAACATCTCCATAAAATATAAAGAGCTATTAATTTAATGGAGGTAAAGATTAATTTATACACATACACACTATATTAAAATTAAAAAAATATATATTATATTAAACCTAAAAAGAAAAAAAGCTAGGGGTAGCCATGGTCCCCCTTGTCCTACCCCCTCCCTCCTTATTGTGTACATTTGAAACTTTATTACCCTACAATCTCTGTTTTTAGTTTAGTGCCTCTTTATAAGAATTGTATACCTCATCTCATATTTGATTTTAAGGGATTGAGCTTTCACATTAAAAGATCAATATGTCAAGTGGACTGACTCAATACCCATATATATATATATATGTACATATATGTATATATATCCGTACAAGATGATGCTCTCGTTGGAGTAACCAATAATGTTTTTGATTAATTTGGCTGCTCGTTTGACGTTGAATTTGTGACTTCCAAAGAAATGAGCTTTCATTTTAAAAGGTCGATCAATATGTTAAGTGAAGTGATCCAATATTTGTATATGTTTATTATTATTTTCACATTTTGAGGATGTGGGTTTTGGTTTCTTTCAACATCTAAAGAGTAGTTTACATGTACGCATAATCAATTATATTAGTTTTATCTCATTATTTTCTTTGCCAATTTGTTACATTTCTTTAATTTGTACTAATAGCTTTTCCGTTATACATGCCAGGGATGAGTCCGATTTAGTTGAGAGAATAATCGAAGTTATTTTAAGAAAAATGAATCATACTCGATCAAGTGCCAATTTCAAGGGTTTAGTTGGAATTACAAAATGCATCTCACAAATTGAATCCTTAATGTGCACTAGCTCCTTAGACAACGTTTGGAAACTAGGCATTTGGGGCTGTGGTGGTATAGGAAAAACAACCCTTGCACGGGTTGTATTCGACCAAATCTCTTATGAATTTGAAAGTTGTTGTTTTCTTGCTAATATCAGGGAAGAATGGGGCAAAGGCAACAAACACAACTTAAAGGAAAAATTATTTTCTGATTTGTTGAGAGAAAAAGATCCAAATATAGGTACCTTATCTGTAGGACCAACATATGATAAGGATCGGCTATGTAGTAAAAAAGTGCTTATCGTTTTCGATGACGTGGATGATTCGGAGCAGTTAGAATTTTTAGCTGAAGACTATAGTTGGTTTGGCCCTGGGAGTAGAATAATCATTACAACAAGAGATATGGAAGTGCTACGGGAAGAAGTTGACGAGATACACAAAGTTGAGAGATTAAATAACGAGGAAGCTCTTCAACTCTTTCTGTCGAATGCTCTTAAAAGAACCCCTCTCACAAAAGAACTTTTACATCTTTCAGAAAGAGTCATTAACCACAGTGAAGGCATTCCGTTAGCTCTCAAAGTTTTTGGTTCTTTTCTTCGTGGGAAGAAACATGAAAACTGGGAAGAAGAATTGGACAAGCTGAAAGAATGTCCCCACCCAAAAATTCAAAGTATCTTGAGAATAAGTTTTGATGGATTGGACCAAATGCAGCAATGTATATTTTTAGACATCGCATGCTTTTTCAAAGGTTTGCGTAGAGATTATGCAGAAAGGATGCTGGATGCTTGTCATTTGTTTGCAAAATTAGTAATTGATAATCTTGTTGATAAGTCCCTCGTTACCATAAAAGAGGATGACATACTCTGGATGCATGATTTGGTACAAGAAATGGGATGGGAGATTGAACAATCCAACAGAGAGCTTCCAAGGCGCAGTAGATTGTGGAATGCTGAAGATGTCTACCGTATCTTGAAAACTGATATGGTATGTACGGTTGAATGCACAAAATATAAATTCTAGAAAACTTGTGTTGATAGTATTTTGTTTATTAGCATTGAAAAATATCTTTATCCAATGGCGAAATTTGATCTATACATATTACTTTTTAGAATAGATTAAGTTTTAGTACTTTTTGCTCAATTATACTTTGTCCTTGATTGTCAGGGCACTGAGACAATTGAGGGAATAGTTTTAGATACGTGGAAAATCAGCAAAGTTCACCCTGCCGCCTTTAAAAATATGGATAAGCTAAGGTTGCTGAAAATTCTCCATTCCAAGAAGTGTGAAGTGCGCATTCCTTCCGGAGAAGATGATCTTCAGTTTCTTCCTAATTCCCTTAGATATCTCCATTGGGATGGATACCCTTGGAAATCTTTTCCATCAGGTTTTAGACCACAAGATCTTGTTGAACTTATCATACCTTATAGCAATGTTAAGAAGCTTTGGGAAGGAAGCCAAGTAAGTATAAGTTTTCATGAATTGATAAAATAGAATATCTAGAGCTATACATACAGTAGATGCTAAAGTTATTCTAATTATTTCTAGCTTTGTTTTTTGACAGTATCTCGGGAGCTTGAAAAAGATTGATCTTAGTTACTCCGAACACCTAACTGTATTTCCAGATCTTTCTAGTGCTTCAAAGTTGGAGCATGTATATCTTGAATATTGCACTAGTTTGCCAGAAGTTCCGTCCTATTTTGAACATCTGGATGAGCTTAAAACTCTCTTCCTTGTGGGTTGCTCGGCCATCCATAAGTTTCCAAAGGTTGCCAAGAGTATTGTTTGTTTGGCATTGAGCAGAACATCAATACATGAAGTTCCGGCCTCGTCTATTGAGCATCTTTGTCGTCTTGAGATATTAAGCCTTGATTTTTGCAGAAATGTCAAGAGTCTTCCTCACCATATCTCAAAGATGAAAAGTTTGAAGGCAGTTACATTTGAAGGAACTCTTTTGATTTCTAAATATTTCCATGATATTTTTCCCTGGTGGATTGAAAAAGTTTTTACACTTTCACAGCTGAGCACTTATAGACATGAATTTAAGGGCGATTTTAGATTTTTTCTTCGTCCTCTTTTGAAACTAGAATGTGTTCCAAAGCTCCCCCTGGTTGGTTTTTATCGAGGCATTGACATGTATGTGCATCTTGTGTCAATTTCGGGAAGATTTGGCGTCCTAAATCTAGATCATGATCAAGGAACCATGCCAGATTCTGATGAAGAACTTCACGTACAAAATCCAATTGATGTTTGTCGAGAAATTAACTCGTCTGTTAGAAGGAAGGAAATTCTGCTTTTTAATTGCCTACAATTGTATGGGAAAGGAGTACACGACAACAAATTGATGTCTGCTCGAATGCTTAAATTCCTTTCTAGGAAAATTGCATTGCAAGAATTTGCAAGTCATGTATGTCTCTTTCTTTAAATATTCTGTTACTTTTTTCTCATCCCGTGTACAAATTTAATTTTTTCCTCGGTACAAGTGTTTGAAGCAGCTACAGAGTTTTTCACAAGGTAATATAAAATTAAGTTAATGATTTGTTCTGTAATTAAATGGTGCAGGGAGATCCTAATGAAGCAGATATTGGCGTTTGTTGTACCAGGGTACAAGTGCCAAAGTGGTTTCGGTATCGATTTTCTGAACCAAGTTTAAGTGTTCCTCGTAGAAGAAGACGACTCAAGGGTTATTCTGAACCAAGGAATTGTCATACAAGACCAAGCGCGGACTTCGATTACGTTCCTCCAAATCCAATTTGTCACATAAAGAGGGCAGTGATTGACCTTCCTCCAAACTCACTTAATTCGAACTTTTTGGGTTTCGCTGTATGTGCTTCTATTACGACCAATGGGGTTCAGCAAATTAGTCTTTTATGTAAACCACACTTCATAATGAGCAATGGCGTCAAATTGACATGGGATTTAAATTATTATTGTACGTCTTTGGAGACAAGAGTTTTGGAAGAGGATTGGCTCACTGTACGGGAAAAGATCACCAAAGTCGTGTTTGAGTTCTCATTATATCCAGAGAACACAGCTCACCATCGTCACTGGCGTTTAAATGAGTGTGGGATCCACCTTCTATACGAGGAAGATGCACATGAACCCGGTGCACTTAGTCCTGAGAATTGGAAAGAACTAGAGGAGGAGGAAGAAGAAGAAGATAATGAAGAAGCTGCAAACATAGTTTCTGTAATTTATCAAGAGGATCGGAAAGCACCAACGGAAGAAGAGGAAGCTGCAACTAGAGTTTCTGCAATTTATCAGGATCTGAAAGCACTAAGGGAGGAAGAAAATGATGATGATGATGATGATGATGATGATGATGATGATGATGATGATGATGATGACGATGACGAATTCGTGGAAGATGCAAACAGAATTTTTGTAGGTAATCAAGAGGATTGGAGGAAGAAGAAGAAGAAGAAGAACATGAGGAAAATGCAAACAAAGTTGGTGTATTTAATAAGGAGATTTGGAAATTTTGTCATCAAGATCTTTCGACAGCAGAAGAAGAAGAAGAAGTGAACAAGACGAACAAGATCGATTATGAATTAAACATATGTCAACCATGTTGAAGCACGAAGAAGACAGCAAGCCATGCGGGTATGTACAAAATCCTGTCTTCGTCGGCCCATTAATTTTTTCAGTTCTTTATTTGTTCTGCATAACAGGGACTTTATTTTTTCTGTGTACAAAATCCTGTTTTTGTCGCCCCATTTATTTTTTTAGTTTCTTCCTTCCCCCCCGTTTAACTTGATGTGGGGGATTCAAAATTTAAACTTCAGCATTTAACTGAGTGAGGAAGAAGAATATGAGACTAGTGAAAAGTCTTAAATATGTATACCACTATACTCTCTCTTTTTTTTTTTTTTTTTAAATACTGAAAAAAATACCACTTTACTCTGATACAGAAGAACATTGATTGATCATAACACAATTCAACTGCAACAAAACAAGAAGAAGATTGCAACCTGTTGCAAGGTACGTATTAAAGTCTGTCTTTGCCTTCCGATTTATTATGTTCTTTTTTCTTCCCTATTTTGATGAATTTCGGGTGCGGGATTCTAACTCTAAACTTTAACATGGTGACCATGTGCTTACTGCTAAGTGAAGTCTGCAAAATCGATTGGTCGTGGTCTTTTTTCATTACATGAAAAATCAATAAAAATATTCAACAAGACTTACAAATTGATATAAGACTTCAGAATTGAATCATTGATTGAAAATCTGTATAAGGATAAGTCGTTTTAAGAACATTTGGAGTGACCAAATGCTAATTAGTAAGTTAGCTTTTTTGTTAGAGAAGTCGGTGTTGCTTTTGGCTATGACTTATACAAGTTCCTTTCGGAACATATAATAACACATTTGACTGCCTCCATGACTAAGTTTCTCAGATTCTTCCAGAATACGTAATGACAGTCTGCTAGTTTGGTGGATTTCAAATAAGCCGTAAAATTTATACTTTTTGTTTCCAGGTAATTTGTAGACTTGTGCTATACTGCTGTTTTCAGATAATAATGCCTAAAAATCATATTTTCTAAAAATGAGAGTCTTGGAGTAATTTGTCATTTGCTCTGATACAGATGGCACAGTTTAAAGACCTGATTCTAATCTGCGGGACAAAGCGAAAGACAACACAATTTTTACAACTTCTAAAGGTCTAATTTTATGTTTAAATTGATTGCTTGAGATAATAGAGAGAGAGAGAGAGAGAAAAAAAAAAAAAAAAAAAAAGAGAGAGAGATAAATTGCATGCCATTATTTATGGTTTTCGCTATGCAGACTCAGTTTGCTTGGTTCTCCCTCTTGCAGAGTACTCTTGTTTTGGATTGCCTGAGGTCCAAAGAGGAAAACATTGTAGCACCTTTAGAAAGCTTCTTCGTCGAGAGTTGAGATGTGAGGAAATGAAACCTATCTATTCTGTCATTAAGATGCTACTTATGCACACATTAAATGTCGTCCACATATTGTAAGAACATGTTGACAAGTTCGGTAACCAACTGAATGAAATGGAAATTCATGAGCTGACCTGAATTATTGTTCCCCTAGAATTCACGAGTTGGAGGAACAAGCTGAATTTGGCTTTTGAACATGTTTCTGATCTGCAGGAATATGTGGAGAACAAGAAGTCAAAGTTGGTGAATTCTGAAACACTTTGCAGGAGGCTTTTCAAGAAATTTTCAGATGGCGTGAACTATATATATATATATATATATTGGAATTTGAGGAACCGTGATATTCCGGTGCCAGTTTTCTTCTCTCGTTGATGTTCCTGTCGCAAGATCCAATTCGTTCACCTACCAAAGTCGAAGATCGTCTCGGGGATGTCCATCTAGCTCGAAGGTTTTGTTAGCTAGTTTTTAATCTTTTTACTTTTAAGTTTTGTACAAGATGAGGAGTTATCTTTTAAAGGAGCTTTAAATTCCTAAACTTTGTGTAAATAAAACTCCTTGTGAAAGAATAAAATGTCTTCCTTTCTTTTCTTTTCTTTTTTCCTTTTTTTTTTTTTAACCCTTCAACTATCATGTCTTGGAGTAATTTTACCAGCTGTATTGTGTAGTTTAATCAACTTTTTATCAGATTATTTTTCTTTAATCACCTTTGGACACCAATTGTAACTTGGAAATTAGAATGACTTAAGTTGAGCATCTCATTGTTGGTTTATTAAGACGGTTTTATAGTCGTTGGCTTAACTAGCTGTCACGTTTCAGTTATTGAGAATTGTGTTTCGGTTTTTTTTTTTTTTTTTTTTGGCCGAAAAAGTCTACCGTACTGATTGTTTAGTGGGACTTGTTTCAGTTTCTTGCTTTGCGGCTGATTCCATGCTAGCTTGTCTTTCATGTTAATAATGTAGTCTCTCACTTAACCCTCTTCGTGATTTGGAAGGGGATTGTTTTCATCCATCTGTCGGTCTTGTCTAATTTTGTCATTTTTGGAAATTTTTTTTCTATTGTAGATTATTCAGAGAACATAATAGTCTGATGCGGCATGGTTCACCTTTGATGGAAGAGGCGAAACTTGAGATTTCGTATTTCTTTTGGACTCGGTAGCTTCTCGCTTACCTCGATTTTGTATTCTTTTCGTCTTCGATCCATGCTTGGGCCAAGGCACTATTTGTAATAACCAGTCTTTGTACAAATTACGATTTCGATTTTTTTGAAATTAAAGTTTGTATTATGCATGTTTATATGAAATGTCTGATCTAATTTTATCAGAATTAGAAATTATGTATGATTTTATTCCGGTCAAAGTTTGACCAGGAAAATTTAAGATATGATCGATGTGACGCCCCGACTTCCCAAGCCAGGCCGACACTATACATACTTGTTCTTTTCTTGAAAATTTGAGACAAATTTTTTTTTTTATTTTAAAACATATTCACATAAGTTATTTAGTAGAGAAAAACTTGTCATGCATACATACCATACTGAAGGTATAATCTCAAGTCTTTAAACTTCATACATACTGCACAACATAATTTACTTTTGAAATATATCTATTTTAACTCAAAAGCGGTTGCGGAAAATTTTGCGTAGTGGTATCCCACACCGCCCTTCACCCGCCGCATCGTCTGCATAGCCCACCACTTAAACTGCAGGCTTCTTACCTACAGTATGAATATAAGAGTGAGCTTTCGCCCAGCAAGTATAAACGTAATCTCACAAAATAATTCAAACGTCTTAAAATATGCCAATCATCATGTAGCTTATGCATGAACCATTTATGATTGATTGAAAGTCTTATGCTTCATTATTGACTCAATCTTTAATTTATTATCTTGTCTCAACATGTGGGCCCATAGTGTACGTACCAAAAGCGCGCAGCCTCCAGACAAAGCTAGGGTTTGCAAGGCCCTAACAGTTCTGGGAATTATAACTTAACCCTCACGCATCAACGAGAGGTATATGTCACAACTGAATCATGTAGCCTCCACGATCACGGGAGGTTGGTACGACACCTTACTTGATTTATCTTACCATGTGATTTAACATTAGTGAACATGCCTCATGATGTCACTATGTCATATCAAACTTAACACTTGCTATAACATGGCATTTTGAAAACATGGCATTTTTAAAACCATGACATTTTTGTAAACGTGGCATTTTTGAAACCATGACATTTTAGAAAACATGGCATTTTTATAACATGGCATATCATGTAACATGTCGTAGCATATCATCGCATATCATAACACAACATAGCATGTATATTTAAACATATAGTGTAAATAGCATAGCTTAACATAGCATATATGAAAATAGTATTTACTATTTTCACACTGTAGGTGAGGTTTGATACTTGCCTGATATGCTAGGTTTCTGGTTTTGTTGCTTCAACCCAGATCGCAACTGCAGGTTACTTCCTGCTATTAAAAAGAACATAGGATAAGGATCCTATAAGATGTTGGTAACTTTTCCAACATTCATACACAATCTTAGTTATATGTCCCCCAATTATACACGATAACTCATTAGGTTACATGAGGTAACCCTTGAGGTGGTCAATATCTTATGGTCAAACTTGGCTTTGGACCAAGCCTAGTAACTCGGGTATCCTTCCCGGTTACCATCCGTCAACCTCTTGTTTCTATACTTTGGCTTTTAAAAATCTAATTTCCAAATTTGGAAAACAATCTTTTGTTTAACTTGAAAATTCGTGGTTTTTAAAGTGTGACTCTATAAAAATCATTAAAGGTTGAAAACTGCCATTGGAACAGTTTTCACAGTCAAAACATTTGTGTTGGTGCAAAAATATAGTTTTTCTGCATTGTTTTAGAAAATCCGGTGCAGGAATTTCCTGTTCCCGGCACAGTCTTTAGAAATTCGTGTCAGTTTAAAAATCCAATTTGAATTTGAAAAAGTTGTCTTCATGAAAGTTTTAGCTCTCGAAAAATCCTAAAACTTTCGTGTTTTACGAAAAATTTAATTCGGACTCTAACATGTTCATATTGCCGTTTGAACTCACCTGGCCGTGTATAAATCCTGGGCACGGTCAGGCTCGGATTTTTACAAAAACGAAGGCCTTTGGAGCCTTATTTTCAAAAACTGTCCGCGCTGTCCTCTAGGAAAATCTCTTCTCAACAACTTTCATGTTTTACGTTTTTCCCAATTCGGCCTCTAAAGGCCTCAAATTTCACTTTCCAGAAAACTGGCCAGTTTGTACCCGAACTGGCAGTTTTCATTCTTAAATTCGTTTTACGTCTTATTGTCGCAAATCTAACTCAACCGAACACGCGGGAGCCTAGATAGCATACATGCAGCGTTTTCTAACGTCCCACATTAACAATCATGCTACTCAAATGCGCCCATGCAAACCAAAAACCGAACTGTCCTAGCCTAGGTTTGCATGATTCTAGGTTGTCTCACCATTCCATAACCGAAACTAACAACCTAGCATGAAATTTTAGAACCGGTTTGCACATAAAACAGGGGACATACATTTCATCATCCATCTAGCATGCACCCTAACATTCATACAAGCATAAACATAACCATTCAAACAAGCATAAACATAACCATTCAAAGCCATTAAACCAAACCACCCTTAATACCTAATCAAGCACCATACCTAAACTATTCTAGGGCAATAAGTAAATTGAGCTTATGCTCTTACATCCCTTGCTTGGAAATACATATAAATTTCCTAATTGAAATTTAAATTGAAGAGCTTAGGGTTTAAGGGATTACCTTGATCACTCAAGATTTTGGGCTAGGGTTTGGTCCACTTTTTCTTCCTCCTCCTAGGCTCCACCTAACCGGTTTCACTCCACCAATTGCACCAAGATTTCGGTTGATTCCTTGGTGGCTTCTTGAACTAAAATCAGCCACTAACCACTCTCAATTTTCCTCACTTTTCCTCCTTATCACAGCCGGCCTCTAGGCCTAGAAAAAGGGCACAAAATTTTTCAAAACCCTTGCTTGTTGTTGTAGAGAAAAACCGACTACCCTAACACTAAAACCCCTTTGGTTCTCAAATTTTTTTCTTTGTTCTTGCTCACCCTTGAAAGTCCGGATTTTTGAGAGAGAAAATGGCAAGAGTTTGGCTTAGGTTTTCTAATTTTTTTGAATTATGGGTTCACCTATTTATAGGTGATGAAGAACTTTCTAAAATTGCACCATTAGTCCTTGAAAAAGCAAGGAATCACACAAAAAGGGGGGGGTATGTGGCTGGCCATGACTCTTGGAGAACAAGCAAGAAGTTTCTAGAATAGGACACTTGTCTTTCAATGGTTGGTTCATGGAATTATGATGTCATAAATCCAAAGGTAGGTGATGTCATAATCCTAAGGCCTTGTTTGGCTTTTTCTTCAATATGCAATCCATTTTTATGCTAACACAGATAAATCTAATACTGTTTTCATTAATACACAGTACAATTCAGTACTGTTTTGCTTGACTGCAGTCCAAAATTTATCTGTGTATAGTTGGACTGTATAAAAATTTTTCTTTTTATTTAAAGCCATTTGGTCTTTAATATCCTATTTTAGGTGCTTGATTTTTCTATGGTGGTTTTAAAACTTAATTATACTATCTTGCCCGTAAAGACGGTTTCCGCAGTATGTTTCCCATACAATTGCACATAAACACATAGTACAAACTTTAGATTTCTTATATACAAGAAAATCATGAGTTCGTGAAAATTTTTGGATATTACAATCTACCCTCCTTAAAGAATTTTCGTCCTCGAAAATCAGAACAATTCGGGGTAGTTTTTCTTCATCTCGTCCTCGCGTTCCCACGTTGCCTCCTCAATCTTATGATTTCGCCATAGGACCTTAACTAAAGGTATAACCTTGTTCCTTAGCACCTTTTCTTCTCGTGCTAAGATTCGCACCGGTTTCTCCTCATACGTCATATCCTTGTGAACCTCAATTGGCTCGTGGTCCAATACATGGGATGGGTCCGAGATGTACTTCTTTAGCATTGACACATAAAATACATTGTGTACATATGCTAATTCCTGAGGCAAAGCCAACCTATAGGCCACGTTACCAATTCTTTCCAGTATTTCGAATGGCCCTATGTACCGTGGACTTAATTTCCCCTTCTTTCCGAATCTCATAACTCCCTTGAATGGAGCAACTTTAAGAAAAACCAAGTCTCCTACTTGGAATTCTAGAGGCCTTCTGCGTTTGTCGGCATAGCTCTTCTGTCGACTAAATGCAGTTTCCATCCGTCGGCGTATAAGTTTCACAGCCTCAGTGGTTTTTCGAATAAAATCTGTGGACACAAGTTCCTTTTCTCTTGTTTCGTACCAATGGACAGGAGATCTACACCTTCTTCCGTACAGGGCTTCGTAAGGAGCCATTCCAATTGAAGCTTGGAAACTGTTGTTGTACGAGAACTCAATCAAAGGAAGCTTCTTATCCCAAGTTCCTTTGAAATCCATCACACACGCTCGTAACATGTCTTCTAGAGTCTGAATGGTCCTTTCGGATTGTCCGTCAGTTTGAGGATGGAAAGCCGTACTAAAAGTAAGCTTTGTACCCATGGCTTGATGTACACTTCTCCAAAACTTAGAAGTGAAACGACCATCACGATCGGAGATGATTGCCTTTGGAATCCCATGGTAGCGAACAATCTGCGCAACGTATAGTTCTGCCAGCTGCTCTACTGAAAAGCTAAGCTTGATGGCGATAAAATGTGCAGACTTTGTCAAACGATCCACAATTACCCAAATAGCATCGTTGCCACTGGGAGTTCGGGGTAGACCAACCACAAAATCCATGGTCACTTGGTCCCATTTCCATTCTGGGATGGAAATTTTCTGCAATTCTCCCCCTGGATGTTGGTGTTCTGCCTTCACCCTTTGACATGTAAGGCATTTACTGACGAATGTAGCAACGTCATTCTTCATTCTGGGCCACCAAAAACTTTCCTTCAGGTCCTGGTACATCTTTGTAGCTCCTGGGTGGACGGAATATGGAGTCTCATGGGCCTCCTTCATGATTTGCTCCTTCAACTTGTCTTCATTAGGGATGCATAATCTATTTTTCCGATAGAGTATGCCCTCATCTGATATGTTGAAGTCCGACTCCTCTCCTTCCAAGACCTCGTTCCTTGTTCTGAGCAGCGAGGCATCTCCTTCTTGTCGCTCCTTCATGCTATCCAAAATGGTAGGTTGGAAGGTTAGGGCAGCTAAACCTCCTGTGATGAGCTCTATTCCAGCTTTCACTAGCTCCTTCTGAAGAGGTTCGTTCAGCGACTGTATGGACATCAACGAGGAAGACGACTTCCGACTAAGGGCATCGGCTACTTTGTTAGCCTTCCCTGGATGGTAACGGATGTCTATGTCATAATCCTTCACCAGTTCGAGCCATCTTCTTTGCCTCATGTTAAGCTCCTTTTGTGTGAAGATATACTTCAAACTCTGATGATCCGTGTAAACTTCACACTTAATACCGTAAAGGTAGTGTCTCCAGATTTTGAGCGCAAATACTACCGCCGCAAGTTCCAAATCATGCGTCGGATAGTTCTTCTCATGATCCTTAAGCTGTCGGGAAGCATAAGCGATCACCTTTCCATTTTGCATGAGAACAGCTCCCAATCCTATCTTGGAAGCATCGCTGTATATCACGAAGTTTCCTTCTTCCACATTCGGAATTGTGAGGATCGGAGCGCGAGTCAGCCTATTTTTCAGCTCTTGGAAGTGCTCTTCACACTTTGCAGTCCATTCATACTTCTTCCCTTTCCGTGTAAGTGCGGTGAGCGGCGCTGCAATCTTAGCAAATCCTTCGACGAAACGTCGGTAGTAGCCCGCCAAGCCGAGGAAACTACGTACTTCGGTGACGTTTTTCGGAGCTGGCCATTCACTTACTGCTTCAATCTTAGCCGGATCTACAGATATGCCGTCCTTGGAGACCACATGTCCTAAGAAATGGACCTTTTCCAACCAAAATTCACACTTTGTGAATTTAGCGTAGAGCTGGTTTTGCTTTAAAATCCGTAAAGCAATCCTTAAATGCTCCTCATGCTCTTCAGTTGATCTTGAATAAATCAAGATATCATCTATAAAGACGATAACAAACTTATCCAAGTAATCCTTGAATACTCGATTCATCAGGTCCATAAAGGCTGCTGGAGCATTTGTCAGTCCGAATGGCATAACGAGGAACTCGTAGTGTCCATATCGCGTACGAAAGGCTGTCTTAGGAATGTCTCCTTCCCTAATTCGAAGCTGGTGATATCCGGATCGTAGGTCAATCTTCGAGAAAATTGAAGCTCCTCTCAGCTGATCAAACAGATCGTCGATCCGAGGCAAGGGATACTTGTTCTTGATGGTTATCTTGTTCAATTCCCGATAGTCAATGCACATCCTAAGAGTGCCGTCCTTCTTCTTAACGAACAAAACTGGAGCTCCCCATGGCGAGTAGCTTTGACGAATGAATCCTCGATCCAGAAGCTCTTGTAACTGAATCTGCAGTTCTTTAAGTTCGGCAGGCGCCATCCTATAAGGTGCCTTGGATACTGGTGCCGATCCAGGAAGTAACTCAATCTCGAAGGAGATCTCTCGTTCTGGTGGCAGTCCTGGCAATTCTTCAGGAAAAACCTCTATAAATTCCCGGACTATTGGTACTTCTTCCGGCCTGCTCTCGGTCTCTTGCGTCTTGTCCACCATGTTGGCTAGAAATCCCATACATCCTTCTGCCAACAATTTTCTAGCTTTCAGCGCAGAAATGAACATTTTTGGCTGTTTCGGAGTCGATCCTCTAAAAATAAACTCCTCGCCTCCACTTGGCTTGAACGTGACAGTACGTCGTGGACAGTCGATCACTGCGTTGTACTTCCCCAAGAAATCCATACCCAGGATGACATCGTAGTCGTATAGGTCAATGATGATCAGGTTGACATACATTTCCCTACCACATATAATTATTGGAACATGACGTATCCAATAATCAGACAGCAGAATCTCCCCGGAGGGTAATGCAGTCCTAAATGTTCTTCCGATTCTATCACTGGCTCTACCTAGTTTCTTAGCGAACCTAGGTGATGTGAATGAATGCGTAGCTCCAGAATCAATTAACACGTAGGCATCATGTTGGGCAAAAGGAAGCTGACCTGTCACAACGGTGGAAGGTCCAGCTTGAACATCCTCCTTTGTATAGGCATAAATGCGTCCTTGAGGTTCCGGAGCTTCCAGCCTGCCTTGAGAGATTGCAGGTCCCTCGAGCTTCATCTGTGCAGCGTGAAGTTGAGATCCCTGTCCCCTCTGTTGATTCTGCGGACTCTGGGGATTGAGATTACAGTTTTTAGCATAGTGGCCTTCCTTGCCACAAAGAAAACAGCGACCGCTTCCAGCACGGCAATCTCCCGGGTGCCTTCTCCCACATTTCTGACAAGTGGGATTACTGTTGCTATCAGGAGTATTCTTTTTCTGGGGAAAATTCTGTTGATTCCCCTGTCCTCCTGCATTCCACTTCCTCTTCTGCTGGTTGTTGCCGTACTGCCTGTTGTTGTTGTTTTGGCCCGAAGGTCCTCCTTGACCTTTCTGTTGTGAGGTCTGGCCTTGCTTGGCCTGATTCTGCTTAGCTTGGGCCTTTTCTTCCCTTTTCTCCTGGAAATACTTAGCCCGTTGCTCCTTGTTCTGTCCTACCCAGTATTCAGCTCGAATTGCCCTGCTGACACATTCAGCAACAGTGAATGGTGGATGGGGGCCACTGCTAATTACCACTGCTAATTCCGGGCGAAACATCCTCATCATTCTTCTTACTTTGTCCCTTTCGGAACTGATGAGGTGAGGGCAGAGACGTGCTAACTGCTCAAACTTTTTGACGGCTTCGGCTACCGACAGATTTCCTTGGCGGAACCTGTCGAACTCATCTTGTTGAGCCTCCATGACCTCAGTGTTGAAGTATTTCTCCTTAAACTCCTCCACAAAGTCCTCCCAAGTCATCTCAGTAACATCTCGCTGGATCTGAACTGTTTCCCACCAGAGGCGAGCATCTTTCCGTAACATAAATGATGCACAGAGGACTTTCTCCTGATCATTGAGTCTGAGGAAATTTAGGGCGACCTGGAGGTCAATCAACCAGTTGTCGGCCTCAATTGGGTTTGTAGACCCCTCGAATTCTGGTGCCTTCATGCGCCGAAATCTGTCATAAAGTTCTTCTGGAGTTCGAACCTGAGGTGCTGGTGGTACAGCTACAGGCGCAACAGGTATTTCAGGGGCTATGGGGTTCTCTGGAATCACCGGGTCAACATCAGGAATTTCCGGTGCAGCAGGCTGATTCACAGGTGCTGGTGGTATTCTGGCATCAGCAGGTCCCTGATTCTGCTGAGCTAACTGAGCTCTAAGCCCCCCTATCTCTTGCTGTTGGGCTAACATCATTTGCCTTAGCTCATTTAGCTGGGCCGCAAGATCAACGTCTTGGGTCGGTACTCTTCTGCGCTTTGGTGGCATGGTTCTGTACGGAAAATAAGGAAATAATTTTAGCTTCTTGAAATCATGCCTTTTATATAGAATCATAATCTTTATTCCATATAAAAGCATAATATGAACATATCTGAATTTATCATGTTCTTGTTCGTATCTCCTTTACAACAGGAGTTCATAACCATAATATTTTTGGAAAATATAAAACTTTCCCATCATCTCCGTACGTCACCTAGTTGCCACCACCAAGCTAAGGCACCACCCATCGTCATCCCAGTGTCCAACATTTTCCAGCATGGCCGTTGAAGAAAGATACTTACTACGCACATAAAATCTTAACTAATTGTAAGAAAATAACATAACTTACTTAGGCCGTTGCAGAAGCGATGTGAGGCGAAGTGAAGTAGGCTGGCAGGATACCGCTCTGATACCAAACTGTGACGCCCCGACTTCCCAAGCCAGGCCGACACTATACATACTTGTTCTTTTCTTGAAAATTTGAGACAAATTTTTTTTTTTATTTTAAAACATATTCACATAAGTTATTTAGTAGAGAAAAACTTGTCATGCATACATACCATACTGAAGGTATAATCTCAAGTCTTTAAACTTCATACATACTGCACAACATAATTTACTTTTGAAATATATCTATTTTAACTCAAAAGCGGTTGCGGAAAATTTTGCGTAGTGGTATCCCACACCGCCCTTCACCCGCCGCATCGTCTGCATAGCCCACCACTTAAACTGCAGGCTTCTTACCTACAGTATGAATATAAGAGTGAGCTTTCGCCCAGCAAGTATAAACGTAATCTCACAAAATAATTCAAACGTCTTAAAATATGCCAATCATCATGTAGCTTATGCATGAACCATTTATGATTGATTGAAAGTCTTATGCTTCATTATTGACTCAATCTTTAATTTATTATCTTGTCTCAACATGTGGGCCCATAGTGTACGTACCAAAAGCGCGCAGCCTCCAGACAAAGCTAGGGTTTGCAAGGCCCTAACAGTTCTGGGAATTATAACTTAACCCTCACGCATCAACGAGAGGTATATGTCACAACTGAATCATGTAGCCTCCACGATCACGGGAGGTTGGTACGACACCTTACTTGATTTATCTTACCATGTGATTTAACATTAGTGAACATGCCTCATGATGTCACTATGTCATATCAAACTTAACACTTGCTATAACATGGCATTTTGAAAACATGGCATTTTTAAAACCATGACATTTTTGTAAACGTGGCATTTTTGAAACCATGACATTTTAGAAAACATGGCATTTTTATAACATGGCATATCATGTAACATGTCGTAGCATATCATCGCATATCATAACACAACATAGCATGTATATTTAAACATATAGTGTAAATAGCATAGCTTAACATAGCATATATGAAAATAGTATTTACTATTTTCACACTGTAGGTGAGGTTTGATACTTGCCTGATATGCTAGGTTTCTGGTTTTGTTGCTTCAACCCAGATCGCAACTGCAGGTTACTTCCTGCTATTAAAAAGAACATAGGATAAGGATCCTATAAGATGTTGGTAACTTTTCCAACATTCATACACAATCTTAGTTATATGTCCCCCAATTATACACGATAACTCATTAGGTTACATGAGGTAACCCTTGAGGTGGTCAATATCTTATGGTCAAACTTGGCTTTGGACCAAGCCTAGTAACTCGGGTATCCTTCCCGGTTACCATCCGTCAACCTCTTGTTTCTATACTTTGGCTTTTAAAAATCTAATTTCCAAATTTGGAAAACAATCTTTTGTTTAACTTGAAAATTCGTGGTTTTTAAAGTGTGACTCTATAAAAATCATTAAAGGTTGAAAACTGCCATTGGAACAGTTTTCACAGTCAAAACATTTGTGTTGGTGCAAAAATATAGTTTTTCTGCATTGTTTTAGAAAATCCGGTGCAGGAATTTCCTGTTCCCGGCACAGTCTTTAGAAATTCGTGTCAGTTTAAAAATCCAATTTGAATTTGAAAAAGTTGTCTTCACGAAAGTTTTAGCTCTCGAAAAATCCTAAAACTTTCGTGTTTTACGAAAAATTTAATTCGGACTCTAACATGTTCATATTGCCGTTTGAACTCACCTGGCCGTGTATAAATCCTGGGCACGGTCAGGCTCGGATTTTTACAAAAACGAAGGTCTTTGGAGCCTTATTTTCAAAAACTGTCCGCGCTGTCCTCTAGGAAAATCTCTTCTCAACAACTTTCATGTTTTACGTTTTTCCCAATTCGGCCTCTAAAGGCCTCAAATTTCACTTTCCAGAAAACTGGCCAGTTTGTACCCGAACTGGCAGTTTTCATTCTTAAATTCGTTTTACGTCTTATTGTCGCAAATCTAACTCAACCGAACACGCGGGAGCCTAGATAGCATACATGCAGCGTTTTCTAACGTCCCACATTAACAATCATGCTACTCAAATGCGCCCATGCAAACCAAAAACCGAACTGTCCTAGCCTAGGTTTGCATGATTCTAGGTTGTCTCACCATTCCATAACCGAAACTAACAACCTAGCATGAAATTTTAGAACCGGTTTGCACATAAAACAGGGGACATACATTTCATCATCCATCTAGCATGCACCCTAACATTCATACAAGCATAAACATAACCATTCAAACAAGCATAAACATAACCATTCAAAGCCATTAAACCAAACCACCCTTAATACCTAATCAAGCACCATACCTAAACTATTCTAGGGCAATAAGTAAATTGAGCTTATGCTCTTACATCCCTTGCTTGGAAATACATATAAATTTCCTAATTGAAATTTAAATTGAAGAGCTTAGGGTTTAAGGGATTACCTTGATCACTCAAGATTTTGGGCTAGGGTTTGGTCCACTTTTTCTTCCTCCTCCTAGGCTCCACCTAACCGGTTTCACTCCACCAATTGCACCAAGATTTCGGTTGATTCCTTGGTGGCTTCTTGAACTAAAATCAGCCACTAACCACTCTCAATTTTCCTCACTTTTCCTCCTTATCACAGCCGGCCTCTAGGCCTAGAAAAAGGGCACAAAATTTTTCAAAACCCTTGCTTGTTGTTGTAGAGAAAAACCGACTACCCTAACACTAAAACCCCTTTGGTTCTCAAATTTTTTTCTTTGTTCTTGCTCACCCTTGAAAGTCCGGATTTTTGAGAGAGAAAATGGCAAGAGTTTGGCTTAGGTTTTCTAATTTTTTTGAATTATGGGTTCACCTATTTATAGGTGATGAAGAACTTTCTAAAATTGCACCATTAGTCCTTGAAAAAGCAAGGAATCACACAAAAAGGGGGGGGTATGTGGCCGGCCATGACTCTTGGAGAACAAGCAAGAAGTTTCTAGAATAGGACACTTGTCTTTCAATGGTTGGTTCATGGAATTATGATGTCATAAATCCAAAGGTAGGTGATGTCATAATCCTAAGGCCTTGTTTGGCTTTTTCTTCAATATGCAATCCATTTTTATGCTAACACAGATAAATCTAATACTGTTTTCATTAATACACAGTACAATTCAGTACTGTTTTGCTTGACTGCAGTCCAAAATTTATCTGTGTATAGTTGGACTGTATAAAAATTTTTCTTTTTATTTAAAGCCATTTGGTCTTTAATATCCTATTTTAGGTGCTTGATTTTTCTATGGTGGTTTTAAAACTTAATTATACTATCTTGCCCGTAAAGACGGTTTCCGCAGTATGTTTCCCATACAATTGCACATAAACACATAGTACAAACTTTAGATTTCTTATATACAAGAAAATCATGAGTTCGTGAAAATTTTTGGATATTACAATCGAGACGATACTGAAGTATAATTAACAGTACGAAATTATACTGTGAAAAATCGTCATTACGTATATGGAAGTGAAATTAAGGTACGAGACTATTATAGAAAAATCAAGCTCAATATTTAAGGTAATAAGGTCGAGAGGTTTCAAGTTCGGAGAAAAAAATTTTCATACAGTCCAGTTAAGCACAGATGAATTTTGGACTGCAGTTCGATATGACAGTACTGTTTTTAGTTGGAAACAGTATTGACAATATCCATATTACTATGAAATGGACTGTACTTGATGAGACAAACCAAATGGAGCTTAATTAAGGGACACCTCATCACAAAGGATAATTAAGTGAATTTTTGGATTTTTGTTAAAAATTAGAAAGAATTAAATGGTTGACCTTTGACTAGCCTTGCTCACCAAGCAAAGCCATAATGGCCGGCCACCTTGCATGGATTTGTGGAGAATTATGTCTCTTTGGAGGATTGAATTGCAAAGTCAAAGTAAGCCAAAATCACCTATAAATAGGTGTTGTATGGAAATTTGACTACTTTGGTCCACACTTAGACTTTTAGTTCACCTTTTTACACCAAAACCACCACCAAGGCCGAACACTAGGGAGGAGAGAATACACCCATCTTGGTCGGATTTTCTTGAGAAGAAAAGCAAGAAAAAAATTTGTTGGATTCAAGTTCAAGGATCATCTTTCAAGTTTTGAGGTAAATCCTCTAAATTCCTAAGTTTTTCTATTAAGTTTTGGAGCAAGACTTTTAAATGCATTTCAAGCTATTGGTTGTAAGAGCATAAGCTCATCTTCCATCTTTCTCATGCAAAGGTTATAGGGTGTTGGTATGTGCTTGTATGAGCCTTAGAAAGTTTATTTATGTGGTTGGTTTGTGTTTTTGGTTTATGCTTTAGAAAATCATATGTTAAGGGTGTATGTTCACCACATGTTTGTTGTATGTCCCCAATATGTTCAAGTATGATTTTGGATGATTGGAAAGGGGATTAAGGTATGTTATGTGGAGGGTTTGAGAACAAAACCCCAAAAACCATAATTATGGTTAAATTTCCATGTGGGTTTATGTGTATGATTGTATGATGTTATTGGAATGCATGATTTGAAAAACGATAGGAAATACGCTGCATGCTTGTTGTAGGCTCACGGTTTGAACCGTTTGAGGTAGTGTGCACGTAATTTTACGTACGAACCAACAACAAAAGAAGCTGCCAGTTTCGGACCCTTGCAGGGCAGCCGTCTGGAAACAAGGTTTTGAGGCCTTTAGAGGCCGAATTTGAGAAAAGTTAAAACACAAAAGTTGTAGAGTAAGGAAAATCCTAGGGGGTAACGCTGACCGTTTTCAAAAATAAGGCACCAACGGCCTCCGTTTTTAGTAAAATCCGAGCCTGGTCTGGGCAATCCAGTGTTCACGGCCAGGCAACTTCAACGAGGTAAATGGGTAAGTTAAAGGCTAAACTGGGTTTTGAGCAAAACATGAAAGTTGTAGGAATCCCTAAGATCTACAACTTTCATGAAGAAGACTTTTGCAAATTCAAAACCAATTTTAAAGTAAAACTGAATTTTAAACTGGGCAGGAAAACAAGAAATTCCTGCACAGGATTTTCAAAACAGTGCAGGATTAGATAGTTTCTGCACATACACTGATAACTGAGTTTTTGGGACTATTTTCAGAAAAGGTTTTCAGATTTTCATAGTTTTACTATTTTTGAAAAAATAAATAATGATAGGTAAGAATTTATGGTAAAGGATTACTTAATTGGGTCGGGTAATTAGGATACCCATAGTAACCACAAGGAGGTTACTAATTTTTATATGACAAGTTTTGGACTCAAGGTTACAATGGTAACCTAATAAGAAATTATGAGATCTTATAATTGAGATTTATAGTAAGTAAACCATCACATGTTGTTTGGTTGTTAGTTGATTAAGAGCCTAAGGTTACAATTAGTAACCAAATTAAAATATCACTTTTGTATGTAAGGGGACATATAACTAAGATTATGGATAAAGGTTGGTTTGGATACCAACACTAAATGCAATAAGTTATGGTAAGATGGGACGATTCTTATCTTACGTCTTTTTGTAAACAGGTAACTAAGTATTGTTGCAACTCGTTGGAGTAGCAAACATCCGATCTAGTAAAAAACTCGTAAGTACAACTCCGCCTACAGCATAGGCAAAAATGGTTTTCCTGATTTTATGTTTTATAACTATACATTTATGTATAAATGTGTATGATTTATGATTCATGTTATGACATCATGAAGCATGTCCACTATTGATAACTCATATGGTAAGAATAAGACTAAGTTTCGAGTAAGAAACTATTTTAAGATTATGATGTTTAAGAAAGATGATAAGTAGGTTCTGTGTCGTACCGACCTGCTCTAGGTCAGGTTTGGTCCGTGGTTTGAGTTGGATTGGGCTGGCCGCCACAACCATTTCATGGCAGCGCGCTACGGTACGTACACTTATGTTAAGGGCCCATAGTATGTTAAGTTAAGAAAGAATAAGAAAGCATAATCAAAGCATAATTGGTTCATGCATTGTTTTGCTTTATTATGAAATGTTTTTGCGGATAAATAGTTGTACTTGCTGAGCGAAAGCTCACGACTTACGTCTATGCTGTAGGTAAGCTTCCTACTAGCAATGTTTGATACAAGATGGTGGAGCGCAGCAGAGCTATCTATGAGATTACGGGCTGGGAACCACTGCGCGTTTTGTTAATATATATGTATGCAGTTTTAAACATTTCAGTTTCAAACTCGAGTGCTTGATTCAGTACTTATATATATATATATATATGTATATATGTATGTTTATATGTAACTATATGAATCAAGTGAGAAAAAAAAAATATATAGTCTGAATTTCCGCTTCATAAATATAGTAAGTAATTATGTATGTTTATGTAAGATGTAACGGCCTACGTAAGGTGGGTCGTTACAGAGTTGGTATCAGAGCGTGTTCCTGCCTTCTGGTCTCATAGTTTGCCTGCTAGCGCGCCACAGTCATTGTAAGTCAAATTATATTTCGTGTATGAATATTTATTTAGTAAGTATGATAAGAAAAATTGTATGATATAGATACGAGACTTATGGACGCGGATCGGGATGCTGCATCAGTATTTTATGAGATGCAACCCCTACTCTTCGATGGGACCCGACGGACAGTAGCATTAGCAGGATGGCTTCACGACATGGAGTCGATCTTCCGGATTGGTCATATAGAGGCTCATCTTCAGGTCCCATTGGCTAGTCGATGTCTAGTGGCGGGCGCTCGGATATGGTGGATGACAGTAGGAGAGCCGACGATACCTAATGGAACATGGGCAAATTTCCGCGCTCTTATCATCGCACGTTATGGGCTTTTTCCAGACGAGGACGCTGATATGCCATATCGTGATCCGGATATTTATCGTGACATGTACTATAGACGATACCTCAGTTATGCAGCGGATTGGCATGCATACCCAAATGAGTCTATGGGTCACTATTGCCAACGATTCCGGGATGCGATGTTGCCATATATTCCTCGCAATGCAGGAGACCCAGAGTTAGCGGCACTACATCTCCTCATAGGAGGGTTACCTCCTAGCATTCGGCTTTTTGTTCTTGAGCCTATGGCAGGGATGACAGTTGAGGAGATGATACATGATATTATGGAGGCCGAGATTATGGCGCATATGATGCAGGTTGCGGCATTAGAGGATGATTACGCCGTACCAGTTGATGATGCCGGTATTGCAGAGCCACTGTTTCACGGAGGTCCAGTTCTGCCAGAGGATCCTATCCCGCTGTGCCACTTCAGGCGATTCCTCCTCAGGAGGCGGAGGTAGATGCAGATGATGGTGATGTGGACCCTGTTGATGTCCCGGTCGACCAAGAGGAAAACCCCGATGATCCTCCCATAATCATCATCGAGAGCGATGACGAGGAAGAAGTTGAGGAAGAACAAGAAGAATGGGAAGAACAAGGAGAAGCCGTCGAAGAAGAATGGGAAGATCCCGAGGAAATTTTTTTCGATGAAGAAGATGGGGATGCGGACTCCGATGTTTCCTCCGATATTACGGCCGAATAGACAGTTTAGTTCGAACTGATGTATAGGTATTAGTTTATTCTTTTTGACCTTAGGGTTGTATATAGTATAGGATCGATGGTTAAGTGGTAGACACTTCCATCTCATTTTTGACCATGTACAGATAGTAAGTATTATGTGTATAGGATATGTATATGTTGTCGTTCAAATATGATGTACCTTTTGTATATGTACAAAAAGGAACAAGTTCATATATGAAATGATATTATGATGAAGTATTGTTTATGATAAGTTTATGATAAATTATGCTATGATATGATGGAATGTTATATGATGTTTTATGATACGATAAGATCTGCTATGGAACGATGTGTTATGCTAAGTTATGAATGGAAAAAGTGATGTTTAAGTATAACAATACTTTTTCTTGTTAATTAATAGGAATCTAAGGATGGTACGACCTCGAGTGCGGGTAAGTCAAATTCCGCAAGAACCGAATCTTGCGAATATAGTAGCCACCTTGCAGCGGCAACTGCTAGAACAGCAACAAGAGACAAATCGGCTTCGGGAAGAGATAGCCCGTATGAATCAGGTACCTCGCACTAACGGAGTGCCACCTCAAGATATCCCTGTACCCCCTGCAGCGCCCCAAGCACCAGGGATTCGTCAGGAGATTCCACGAAATGTTGAAGTCCCTTTAGCACCCGCGGGGATTCAGATCAACCCACCAGTAGTTCGGGAAGATTTATTATATGAACGGTTCAGGCGAATGAAGGCGCCTGAGTTTGAAGGGTTAACAGACCCGATAGAAGCTGATAACTGGCTCATTGACATCCAGGTGATCTTGGATTTTATGGGACTCACTGAGCATGAAAAAGTCCTTTGTGCTTCTTTTACCCTTAAAAAGGATGCCAGACACTGGTGGATGACAGTCCAAATGCGCCGAGACGTTGCGGCTATGAGCTGGCAAGATTTTGTAGCCGAATTTCGGATGATGTACTACAACAGAGAAATTCTTGCGGCTCAGCAGGACGAATTCAATAGCATGAAACTAGGGTCAATGACGGTCATGGAGGCTGTAAAAAGGTTCGAACAGTTAGCTCGCCTATGCCCAGAGCTGGTACCGAATGAAACTGAGAAAGTACGAAGGATGATGAAGATGTTTCGAACGGATATTGCCAAGCAAGTCAGTGCTGGCAGTAGCCCTCCAACCTTGGTGTCAGATTGTATCAGTCGTGCAATAAGGGCCGAATACTGGATCAATCAAGACAAGGAGGCTAGGGCACAGATTTTCAAGGCTAAAAAGGAAGAAAAAGCTATGGTGAAACAAGTACAGCCAAAACCGAACCAGGAAGCATACCAAAAGGGTCAAACTAGCAATTTGGCCCAAGGTTCCAAACAGTCCGGGAGGAACAAGAGAAAGGGGAATGCGACCGGCCAGGGCCAACAGAGGAATTTCCCTCAGAAAAGAAACAATAGAGGGAACGAGGGTAACAATAATGACTATCCAGTGTGCACGCAGTGTGGGAAAAAGCACCTGGGTGTGTGCAGATTGGGAACGAATGCTTGCTACATTTGTGGCAAGGAAGGTCATTATGCCAGAAACTGTACCTCAAATAGCCAGAATCAGAACCCTCAGTACTCTAACAGAAATGCAAGCAGTCAGTTGCATGCAGTTCAAGCCAAGATCGAAGGCCCTTCGATTACACCTGGACGATATGAGGTTCTTGAACCCCAAGCCAGGATCTATGCCTACACAAAAGGGGACGCCGAAGCTGGAACTTCCCATGTCGTAACAGGTCAGATCTCTATCGCCACTTATGATGCAATTGCCTTGTTTGATTCTGGTGCCACTCATTCATTTGTATCGATGGAGTTTGTCCAGAAGTTAGAAAGAGGGGTAGATAAGTTGAAGCAACTCTTTAGAACCTCCCTCCCGTCAGGAGAAATTTTGTTATCCGATTCTTGGATACAGAACGTTCCGGTATTCATTTGTGGCAGAGAACTTTACGTGGATCTCAAAGCGATTAAGCTTCAGGATTTTGATGTCATTTTAGGGATGGACTTCCTAAGTAAATACAACGCCAAGATTGATTGTCGAAAGCGTTGTGTGACATTTAGTCTTCATGATGAAGAGGGTTTCCACTTTTATGGTCAGTCTCGAGGCTCGACAACCAGGCTAGTCTCAGCGATGAAAGCATGGAAAATGTTGGCTAGTGGATGCCAGGGATACTTGGCCAATATAGTAGACAAGGAACGAGAGGTAGAGTTATCACCGGAAAATGTTCCCATTATCAGGGAATATGTGGATGTCTTTCCGAAAGACTTACCAGGACTCCCTCCAGAGCGGGAAATTTCGTTTGAAATAGAGTTGTTGCCAGGAGCTGCTCCGATATCAAAAGCACCTTATCGTATGGCCCCAGCTGAACTTAGAGAACTCCAAGTGCAGTTGCAAGAACTGTTGGACAAGGGCTTTATTCGACAAAGCCATTCCCCCTGGGGAGCACCAGTTCTATTTGTTAAGAAGAAAGATGGATCGTTGCGGATGTGCATCGACTATCGGGAGTTGAATAAGATCACGATTAAGAACAAAAACCCTCTCCCTAGGATTGACGATCTTTTTGATCAACTTAGGGGAGCAATGGTATTCTCGAAGGTTGATTTGAGATCGGGATACCATTGTAATATCCAAATATTTTCACGAACTCATGATTTTCTTGTATATAAGAAATCTAAAGTTTGTACTATGTGTTTAAGTGCAATGGTATGAAAATTATGAATATCAATACAAAAATTCATAATTTTATCAGTATAGGATTGAGTTCTCAGTAAATTGATTACGAGACTCCATAATAGGCCTTTCAAGGGAAAATGCATGACAGAATTTCATGAATCTATCATGATCAAAGTTTTGACCGAAACAAGTCAAAGGTTGATCAGAGTGGTCAAACCTAAGACAATACTATTATACGATAAGCAGTATGGGAAATATACTGCGGAAACCGTCTTTACGGGCAAGATAGTATAATTAAGTTTTAAAACCACCATAGAAAAATCAAGTACCTAAAATAGGATATTAAAGGCCAAATGGCTTTAAATAAAAAGAAAAATTTTTATATAGTCCAACTATACACAGATAAATTTTGAACTGTAATTCAGTAAACCAATACTGTGTATAAGTGAATCCAGTATTGGAAATACCTGCGTTGACTTAAAATGGACTGCACAATAAAGAAACAAGCCAAACACACCTAAAGGTGGCTTACCTCACCTTACTTTTGTTTTATGACATCATTATGGATTAAAAAAAAAATTGAAAGTATTATGTGCTTGTTCACCAAGCAATGGCCGGCCACATACCCCCCCCCTTGTGTGATTCCTTGCTTTTTCAAGGACTAAGGGTGCAATTTTAAAGACTTCTTCAACCTCTATAAATAGGTGAACATTTGTTCACAAAAAAATTGGAAAACCTAACAAAACTATGCCCATTTTTCTCCTCACCAAAAACCGAACTTGAGGAAGAGAGAAAGGAAGAAATTCAAGTCAAGATCTAGAGAAAAACAAGAGTGTGGTGGACGGTTTTGTGTTGGAGAGCAAGCAAAGAATTGGAAAAAAATTTGAGACCCATTTTCTTAACTAGGACCGGTTGTAGGAGCCAAGTGGTGACCGGATTTTTGGAGCTTGTGTGGCCGGAAATTTTGAGCAATTTGGTAGCGGGATTCTAGGGCAAGGAAGGCTGGAATTTTGAGGAACCAACTGACCAAAGAGGCCGGCTGTTGGTGGAGGAAAAAGGGAAGAATAAGCAAGCCAAAAACTTTGGTCCAAAGTAAGGTATAATCCCTAAACACCAAAGCTTTTCATTTAAATTTCTATTGGGAAATTTAAATGTATTTTAAAGTATGGTTTGTAATGAGCATAAGCTCACTTTCAATTCTGCCATAGGTTGAAATTTTAGGGTATGTGCTTGATTTACTTAGGGTTTTGGTTTGGTGGTTTCAAATTGCATGCTAGGTGTTTGTTGGAATGGCTAGGGTTTATTTGTTTGATGTATGGTGCTAATTTTGATTTGCATGGGCGCGTTTGAGTAGCATGATTGTTCATATGGGACGTTAGAAAACGCTGCATGTATGCTATCTAGGCTCCCGCGTGTTCGGTTGAGTTAGATTTGCGACAATAAGACGTAAAACGAATTTAAGAATGAAAACTGCCAGTTCGGGTACAAACTGGCCAGTTTTCTGGAAAGTGAAATTTGAGGCCTTTAGAGGCCGAATTGGGAAAAACGTAAAACATGAAAGTTGTAGAGAAGAGATTTTCCTAGAGGACAGCGCGGACAGTTTTTGAAAATAAGGCTCCAAAGGCCTTCGTTTTTGCAAAAATCCGAGCCTGACCGTGCCCAGGATTTATGCACGGCCAGGTGAGTTCAAACGGCAATATGAACCTGTTAGAGTCCGAATTGAATTTTTCGTAAAACATGAAAGTTTTAGGATTTTTCAAGAGCTAGAACTTTCATGAAGACAACTTTTTCAAAATCGGAATGGATCTTTAAACTGACACGGATTTCTAAAGACTGTGCCGGGAACAGGAAATTCCTGCACAGGATTTTCTAAAACAATGCAAAAAAATTGTATTTTTACACCAACACCAATGTTTTGACTGTGAAAACTGTTCCAATGACAGTTTTCAGCCTTTAATGATTTTTATAGAGTCACACTTTAAAAACCACGAATTTTCAAGTTAAACAAAAGACTGTTATCAAATTTTCCAAATTGGGATTTTTAAAGCCAAAGTATAGTAACAAGAAGTTGACGGATAGTAACCGGGAAGGATACCCGAGTTACTGGGCCAAGCCCAAAGCCTAAGTTTGACCCATAGAGGGTTGACCATAGTTGACCAAAATGTTGACTTTGGTTGACTAAGTTTGACCATAAATAATTGACCACCTCAAGGGTTACCTCATGTAACCTAATGAGTTATCATGTGTATAATTGGGGGACACATAACTAAGATTGTGTATGAATGTTGGAAAGATTACCAACATTTTATAGAATCCTTATTCTATGTTCTTTTAATAGCAGGAAGTAACCTGCAGTTGCGATCTGAATTGAAGCAACAACACTTGGAATATAACAAATCAGGCAAGTATCAAACCTCACCTACAGTATGAAAATAGTAAATACTATTTTCAAATATGCTATGTTAAGCTATGCTATTTACACTATGTGTTTAAATATACATGCTATGTTGTGTTATGATATCCGATGATATGCTACGACATGTTACATGTTATGCCATGTTATAAGAATGTCATATTGACAAAAATGCCATGTTTTCTAAAATGTCATGGTTTCAAAAATGTCACGTTTATAAAAATGTCATGGTTTTAAAATTGCCATGTTTTCAAGAATGCCATGTTATAGCAAATGTTAAGTTTGATAGGACATAGTGACATCATAAGGCATGTTCACTAATGTTAAATCACATGGTAAGATAAATCAAGTAAGGTGTCGTACCAACCTCCCGTGATCGTGGAGGCTACATGATTCAGTTGTGACATATACCTCTCGTTGATGCGTGAGGGTCAAGTTATAATTCCCAGAACTGTTAGGGCCTTGCAAACCCTAGCTTTGTCTGGAGGCTGCGCGCTTTTGGTACGTACACTATGGGCCCACATGTTGAGACAAGATAATAAATTAAAGATTGAGTCAATAATGAAGCATAAGATTTTCAATCAATCATAAATGATTCATGCATAAGCTACATGATGATTGACATATTTTAAGATGTTTGAATTATTTTGTGAGATTACGTTTTATACTTGCTGGGCGAAAGCTCACTCTTATATTCATACTGTAGGTAAGAAGCCTGCAGTTTAAGTGGTGGGCTATGCGGACGATGCGGCGGGTGAAGGGCGGTGTGGGATACCACTACGCAAAATTTTCCGCAACCGCTTTTGAGTTAAAATAGATATATTTCAAAAGTAAATTATGTTGTGCAGTATGTATGAAATTTAAAGACTTGAGATTATACTTTCAGTATGGTATGTATACATAACAAGTTTTTCTCTACTAAATAACTTATGTGAATATGTTTAAAAAAAAAAAAAAAAATGTCTCAAATTTTCAAGAAAAGAACAAGTATATATGGTGTTGACCTGGCTTGGAAAGTCGGGGCGTCACAGTTTGGTATCAGAGCGGTATCCTGCCAGCCTACTTCACTTCGCCTCACATCGCTTCTGCAACGGCCCAAGTAAGTTATGTTATTTTCTTACGATTAAAAGTAGTTAAGATTTTATGTGCGTAGTAAGTATCTTTCTTCAACGGCCATGCTGGAAAATATTGGACACAGGGATGACGATGGGTGGTGCCTTAGCTTGGTGGTGGCAACTAGGTGACGTACGGAAATGATGGGAAAGTTTCATATTTTCCAAAAATGTTATGGTTATGTACTTCTGTTGTGAAGGAGATACGAACAAGAACATGATGAATTCAGATATGTTCATGTTATGCTTTTATATAGAATAAAGATTATGGTTCTATATAAAAGGCATGATTTCAAGAAGCTGAACTTATTTCCTTATTTTCCGTACAGAACCATGCCACCAAAGCGCAGAAGAATACCGACCCAAGACGTTGATCTTGCGGCCCAGCTGAATGAGCTAAGGCAAATGATGTTAGCCCAACAGCAAGAGATAGGGGGGCTTAGAGCTCAGTTAGCTCAGCAGAATCAGGGACCTCCTGATGCTGGGATGCCACAAGCACATGCGAATCAGCCTGCAGCACCGGAAATTCCTGATGTTGATCCGGTGATTCCAGAGAACCCCATAGCCCCCGAAATACCTGTTGCGCCTGTAGCTGTACCACCAGCACCTCTGGTTCGAGCTCCAGAAGAACTTTATGACAGATTTCGGCGCATGAAGGCACCAGAATTCGAGGGGTCTACAAACCCAATTGAGGCCGACAACTGGTTGATTGACCTCCAGGTCGCCCTAAATTTCCTCAGACTTAGTGATCAGGAGAGAGTCCTCTGTGCATCCTATATGCTACGAAAAGATGCTCGCCTCTGGTGGGAAACAGTTCAAATCCGGCGAGATGTGACTCAGATGACTTGGGAGGACTTTGTGGAGGAGTTTAAGGAAAAATACTTCAACACTGAGGTCATGGAGGCTCAACAAGACGAGTTCGACAGGTTCCGCCAAGGAAATCTATCGGTAGCCGAAGCCGTCAAAAAGTTTGAGCAGTTAGCACGTCTCTGCCCTCACCTCATCAGTTCCGAAAGGGACAAAGTAAGAAGAATGATGAGGATGTTTCGCCCGGAATTAGCAGTGGTAATCAGCAGTGGCCCCCATCCACCATTCACTGTTGCTGAATGTGTCAGCAGGGCAATTCGAGCTGAATACTGGGTAGGACAGAACAAGGAGCAACGGGCTAAGTATTTCCAGGAGAAAAGAGAAGAAAAGGCCCAAGCTAAGCAGAATCAGGCCAAGCAAGGCCAGACCTCACAACAGAAAGGTCAAGGAGGACCTTCGGGCCAAAACAACAACAACAAGCAGTACGGCAACAACCAGCAGAAAAGGAAGTGGAATGCAGGAGGACAGGGGAATCAACAGAATTTTCCCCAGAAAAAGAATACTCCTGATAGCAACAGTAATCCCACTTGTCAGAAATGTGGGAGAAGGCACCCGGGAGATTGCCGTGCTGGAACCGGTCGCTGTTTTCTTTGTGGCAAGGAAGGCCACTATGCTAAAAACTGCAATCTCAATCCCCATAGTCCGCAGAATCAACAGAGGGGACAGGGATCTCAACTTCACGCTGCACAGATGAAGCTCGAGGGACCTGCAATCTCTCAAGGCAGGCTGGAAGCTCCGGAACCTCAAGGACGCATTTACGCCTATACAAAGGAAGATGTTCAAGCTGGACCTTCCACTGTGGTGACAGGTCAGCTTCCTTTTGCCCAACAAGATGCCTACGTGTTAATTGATTCTGGAGCTACGCATTCATTCACATCACCTAGGTTCGCTAAGAAACTAGGTAGAGCAAGTGATAGAATCGAAAGAACATTTAGGACTGCATTACCCTCCGGGGAGATTCTGCTGTCTGATTATTGGATACGTCATGTTCCAATAATTATATGTGGTAGGGAAATGTATGTCAACCTAATCATCATTGACCTATACGACTACGATGTCATCCTGGGT
Source organism: Ficus hirta (assembly GCA_038430175.1). NCBI lineage: Eukaryota > Viridiplantae > Streptophyta > Magnoliopsida > Rosales > Moraceae > Ficus > Ficus hirta. Next base: position 5,324,328 of record CM076590.1, read on the forward strand.
ATGGATTTCTTGGGGAAGTACAACGCAGTGATCGACTGTCCACGACGTACTGTCACGTTCAAGCCAAGTGGAGGCGAGGAGTTTATTTTTAGAGGATCGACTCCAAAACAGCCGAAAATGTTCATTTCTGCACTGAAAGCTAGAAAATTGTTGGCAGAAGGATGTATGGGATTTCTAGCCAACATGGTGGACAAGACGCAAGAGACCGAGAGCAGACCGGAAGAAGTACCGATAGTCAGGGAATTTATAGAGATTTTTCCTGAAGAGTTGCCAGGACTGCCACCAGAACGAGAGATCTCCTTCGAAATTGAGTTACTTCCTGGATCGGCACCAGTATCCAAGGCACCTTATAGGATGGCACCTGCCGAACTTAAGGAACTGCAGATTCAATTACAAGAGCTTCTGGATCGAGGATTCATTCGTCAAAGCTACTCGCCATGGGGAGCTCCAGTTTTGTTCGTTAAGAAAAAGGACGGCACTCTTAGGATGTGCATTGACTATCGGGAATTGAACAAGATAACCATCAAGAACAAGTATCCCTTGCCTCGGATCGACGATCTGTTTGATCAGCTGAGAGGAGCTTCAATTTTCTCGAAGATTGACCTACGGTCCGGATATCACCAGCTCCGAATTAGGGAAGGAGACGTTCCTAAGACAGCCTTTCGTACGCGATATGGACACTACGAGTTCCTCGTTATGCCATTCGGACTGACAAATGCTCCAGCAGCCTTTATGGACCTGATGAATCGAGTATTCAAGGATTACTTGGATAAGTTTGTTATCGTCTTTATAGATGATATCTTGATTTATTCAAGATCAAAGGAGGAGCATGAGGAGCATTTAAAGATTGCTTTACGGATTTTAAAGCAAAATCAGCTCTACGCTAAATTCACAAAGTGTGAATTTTGGTTGGAAAAAGTCCATTTCTTAGGACATGTGGTCTCCAAGGACGGCATATCTGTAGATCCAGCTAAGATTGAAGCAGTAAGTGAATGGCCAGCTCCGAAAAACGTCACCGAAGTACGTAGTTTCCTCGGCTTGGCGGGCTACTACCGACGTTTCGTCGAAGGATTTGCTAAGATTGCAGCGCCGCTCACCGCACTTACACGGAAAGGGAAGAAGTATGAATGGACAGCAAAGTGTGAAGAGCACTTCCAAGAGCTGAAAAATACGCTGACTCGCGCTCCGATTCTTACAATTCCGAATGTAGAGGAAGGAAACTTCGTGATATACAGCGATGCTTCCAAGATAGGATTGGGAGCCGTTCTCATGCAAAATGGAAAGGTGATCGCTTATGCTTCACGCCAGCTTAAGGATCATGAGAAGAACTATCCAACGCATGATTTGGAACTTGCGGCGGTAGTATTTGCACTCAAAATCTGGAGACACTACCTTTACGGTATAAAGTGTGAAGTTTACACGGATCATCAGAGTTTGAAGTATATCTTCACACAAAAGGAACTTAACATGAGGCAAAGAAGATGGCTCGAACTGGTGAAGGATTATGACATAGACATCCGTTACCATCCAGGGAAGGCTAACAAAGTAGCCGATGCCCTTAGTCGGAAGTCGTCTTCCTCGTTGATGTCCATACGGTCGTTGATCGAACCTCTTCAGAAGGAGCTAGTGAAAGCTGTAATAGAGTTCATCACAGGAAGTTTAGCTGCTCTAACCTTCCAACCTACCATTTTGGATAGCATGGAGGAGCGACAAGAAGGAGATGCCTCGCTGCTCAGAACAAGGAACGAGGTCTTGGAAGGAAAGGAGTCGGACTTCAATATATCAGATGAGGGCATACTCTATCGGAAAAATAGATTATGCATCCCTAATGAAGACGAGTTAAAGGAGCAAATCATGAAGGAGGCCCATGAGACTCCATATTCCGTCCATCCGGGAGCTACAAAGATGTACCAGGACCTGAAGGAAAGTTTTTGGTGGCCCAGAATGAAGAATGACGTTGCTACATTCGTCAGTAAATGCCTTACATGTCAAAGGGTGAAGGCAGAACACCAACGTCCAGGGGGAGAATTGCAGAAAATTGCCATCCCAGAATGGAAATGGGACCAAGTGACTATGGATTTTGTAGTTGGTCTACCCCGAACTTCCAATGGCAACGATGCTATTTGGGTGATTGTTGATCGTTTGACGAAATCTGCACACTTTATCGCCATCAAGCTTAGCTTTTCAGTAGAACAGTTGGCAGAACTATACGTTGCGCAGATTGTTTGCTACCATGGGATTCCAAAGGCAATCATCTCCGATCGTGATGGTCGTTTCACTTCTAAGTTCTGGAGAAGTGTACATCAAGCCATGGGTACAAAGCTTACTTTTAGTACGGCTTTCCATCCTCAAACAGACGGACAATCTGAGAGGACCATTCAAACTTTGGAGGACATGTTGCGAGCATGTGTGATGGATTTCAAAGGAACTTGGGATAAGAAGCTTCCTTTGATTGAGTTCTCGTACAACAACAGTTTCCAAGCTTCAATTGGAATGGCTCCTTATGAAGCCTTGTACGGGAGAAGGTGTAGATCTCCAGTCCATTGGTACGAAACAAGAGAAAAGGAACTTGTGTCCACAGATTTTATTCGAAAAACCACTGAGGCTGTGAAACTTATACGCCGACGGATGGAAACTGCATTTAGTCGACAAAAGAGCTATGCCGACAAACGTAGAAGGCCTCTAGAATTCCAAGTGGGAGACTTGGTTTTTCTTAAAGTTGCTCCATTCAAGGGAGTTATGAGATTCGGAAAGAAGGGAAAATTAAGTCCACGATACATAGGGCCATTCGAAATACTGGAAAGAATTGGTAACGTGGCCTATAGGTTGGCTTTACCCCAAGAATTAGCATATGTACACAATGTATTTCATGTGTCGATGCTAAAGAAGTACATCTCGGATCCATCCCATGTATTGGACCACGAACCAATTGAGGTTCATGAGGATATGACATATGAGGAGAAACCGGTTCGAATCTTAGCACGAGAAGAAAAGGTGCTAAGGAACAAGGTTATACCTTTAGTTAAGGTCCTATGGAGAAATCATGAGATTGAGGAGGCAACGTGGGAACGCGAGGACGAGATGAAGAAAAGCTACCCCGAATTGTTCTGATTTTCGAGGACGAAAATTCTTTAAGGAGGGTAGATTGTAATATCCAAATATTTTCACGAACTCATGATTTTCTTGTATATAAGAAATCTAAAGTTTGTACTATGTGTTTAAGTGCAATGGTATGAAAATTATGAATATCAATACAAAAATTCATAATTTTATCAGTATAGGATTGAGTTCTCAGTAAATTGATTACGAGACTCCATAATAGGCCTTTCAAGGGAAAATGCATGACAGAATTTCATGAATCTATCATGATCAAAGTTTTGACCGAAACAAGTCAAAGGTTGATCAGAGTGGTCAAACCTAAGACAATACTATTATACGATAAGCAGTATGGGAAATATACTGCAGAAACCGTCTTTACGGGCAAGATAGTATAATTAAGTTTTAAAACCACCATAGAAAAATCAAGCACCTAAAATAGGATATTAAAGGCCAAATGGCTTTAAATAAAAAGAAAAATTTTTATACAGTCCAACTATACACAGATAAATTTTGGACTGTAATTCAGTAAACCAATACTGTGTATAAGTGAATCCAGTATTGGAAATACCTGCGTTGACTTAAAATGGACTGCACAATAAAGAAACAAGCCAAACACACCTAAAGGTGGCTTACCTCACCTTACTTTTGTTTTATGACATCATTATGGATTAAAAAAAAAATTGAAAGTATTATGTGCTTGTTCACCAAGCAATGGCCGGCCACATACCCCCCCCCCCCCCTTGTGTGATTCCTTGCTTTTTCAAGGACTAAGGGTGCAATTTTAAAGACTTCTTCAACCTCTATAAATAGGTGAACATTTGTTCACAAAAAAATTGGAAAACCTAACAAAACTATGCCCATTTTTCTCCTCACCAAAAACCGAACTTGAGGAAGAGAGAAAGGAAGAAATTCAAGTCAAGATCTAGAGAAAAACAAGAGTGTGGTGGACGGTTTTGTGTTGGAGAGCAAGCAAAGAATTGGAAAAAAATTTGAGACCCATTTTCTTAACTAGGACCGGTTGTAGGAGCCAAGTGGTGACCGGATTTTTGGAGCTTGTGTGGCCGGAAATTTTGAGCAATTTGGTAGCGGGATTCTAGGGCAAGGAAGGCTGGAATTTTGAGGAACCAACTGACCAAAGAGGCCGGCTGTTGGTGGAGGAAAAAGGGAAGAATAAGCAAGCCAAAAACTTTGGTCCAAAGTAAGGTATAATCCCTAAACACCAAAGCTTTTCATTTAAATTTCTATTGGGAAATTTAAATGTATTTTAAAGTATGGTTTGTAATGAGCATAAGCTCACTTTCAATTCTGCCATAGGTTGAAATTTTAGGGTATGTGCTTGATTTACTTAGGGTTTTGGTTTGGTGGTTTCAAATTGCATGCTAGGTGTTTGTTGGAATGGCTAGGGTTTATTTGTTTGATGTATGGTGCTAATTTTGATTTGCATGGGCGCGTTTGAGTAGCATGATTGTTCATATGGGACGTTAGAAAACGCTGCATGTATGCTATCTAGGCTCCCGCGTGTTCGGTTGAGTTAGATTTGCGACAATAAGACGTAAAACGAATTTAAGAATGAAAACTGCCAGTTCGGGTACAAACTGGCCAGTTTTCTGGAAAGTGAAATTTGAGGCCTTTAGAGGCCGAATTGGGAAAAACGTAAAACATGAAAGTTGTAGAGAAGAGATTTTCCTAGAGGACAGCGCGGACAGTTTTTGAAAATAAGGCTCCAAAGGCCTTCGTTTTTGCAAAAATCCGAGCCTGACCGTGCCCAGGATTTATGCACGGCCAGGTGAGTTCAAACGGCAATATGAACCTGTTAGAGTCCGAATTGAATTTTTCGTAAAACATGAAAGTTTTAGGATTTTTCAAGAGCTAGAACTTTCATGAAGACAACTTTTTCAAAATCGGAATGGATCTTTAAACTGACACGGATTTCTAAAGACTGTGCCGGGAACAGGAAATTCCTGCACAGGATTTTCTAAAACAATGCAAAAAAATTGTATTTTTACACCAACACCAATGTTTTGACTGTGAAAACTGTTCCAATGACAGTTTTCAGCCTTTAATGATTTTTATAGAGTCACACTTTAAAAACCACGAATTTTCAAGTTAAACAAAAGACTGTTATCAAATTTTCCAAATTGGGATTTTTAAAGCCAAAGTATAGTAACAAGAAGTTGACGGATAGTAACCGGGAAGGATACCCGAGTTACTGGGCCAAGCCCAAAGCCTAAGTTTGACCCATAGAGGGTTGACCATAGTTGACCAAAATGTTGACTTTGGTTGACTAAGTTTGACCATAAATAATTGACCACCTCAAGGGTTACCTCATGTAACCTAATGAGTTATCATGTGTATAATTGGGGGACACATAACTAAGATTGTGTATGAATGTTGGAAAGATTACCAACATTTTATAGAATCCTTATTCTATGTTCTTTTAATAGCAGGAAGTAACCTGCAGTTGCGATCTGAATTGAAGCAACAACACTTGGAATATAACAAATCAGGCAAGTATCAAACCTCACCTACAGTATGAAAATAGTAAATACTATTTTCAAATATGCTATGTTAAGCTATGCTATTTACACTATGTGTTTAAATATACATGCTATGTTGTGTTATGATATCCGATGATATGCTACGACATGTTACATGTTATGCCATGTTATAAGAATGTCATATTGACAAAAATGCCATGTTTTCTAAAATGTCATGGTTTCAAAAATGTCACGTTTATAAAAATGTCATGGTTTTAAAATTGCCATGTTTTCAAGAATGCCATGTTATAGCAAATGTTAAGTTTGATAGGACATAGTGACATCATAAGGCATGTTCACTAATGTTAAATCACATGGTAAGATAAATCAAGTAAGGTGTCGTACCAACCTCCCGTGATCGTGGAGGCTACATGATTCAGTTGTGACATATACCTCTCGTTGATGCGTGAGGGTCAAGTTATAATTCCCAGAACTGTTAGGGCCTTGCAAACCCTAGCTTTGTCTGGAGGCTGCGCGCTTTTGGTACGTACACTATGGGCCCACATGTTGAGACAAGATAATAAATTAAAGATTGAGTCAATAATGAAGCATAAGATTTTCAATCAATCATAAATGATTCATGCATAAGCTACATGATGATTGACATATTTTAAGATGTTTGAATTATTTTGTGAGATTACGTTTTATACTTGCTGGGCGAAAGCTCACTCTTATATTCATACTGTAGGTAAGAAGCCTGCAGTTTAAGTGGTGGGCTATGCGGACGATGCGGCGGGTGAAGGGCGGTGTGGGATACCACTACGCAAAATTTTCCGCAACCGCTTTTGAGTTAAAATAGATATATTTCAAAAGTAAATTATGTTGTGCAGTATGTATGAAATTTAAAGACTTGAGATTATACTTTCAGTATGGTATGTATACATAACAAGTTTTTCTCTACTAAATAACTTATGTGAATATGTTTAAAAAAAAAAAAAAAAAAATGTCTCAAATTTTCAAGAAAAGAACAAGTATATATGGTGTTGACCTGGCTTGGAAAGTCGGGGCGTCACAACCATCAGCTCAGAATTAAGGAGGCGGATGTTTCTAAAACGACCTTTCGAACGCGTTATGGGCACTATGAATTTCTGGTTATGCCGTTTGGGTTAACCAATGCACCAGCTGCTTTTATGGATTTGATGAACCGGGTATTTAAGGAGTTCCTAGACAAGTTTGTTATCGTTTTCATTGATGACATTTTGATCTATTCAAAGTCCATGCAAGAACATGAGCAGCACCTCAGGATGGTTCTAGAGACATTAAGACGAAATCGACTCTATGCCAAGTTCACAAAATGTGAATTTTGGCTAGAAAGAGTGCATTTCTTGGGTCATGTAGTGTCTAAAGAGGGAATTTCCGTTGATCCAGCTAAAGTTGAGGCAGTTAGTACATGGCCAGTACCCAGAAACGTTACGGAAATACGAAGCTTTCTTGGATTGGCGGGATATTATCGACGTTTTGTTGAAGGATTCTCCAAGATTGCGGCGCCACTTACAGCTCTTACTCGGAAAGGGAAAAAGTTCGAGTGGACGCAAAAGTGTGAAGAGAACTTTCAAGAGCTTAAAAGAAAGCTTACCAGTGCACCGGTATTGATAATTCCTGACGTGGATGCAGGAAATTTCATGATTTACAGTGACGCTTCTAAGACCGGATTGGGAGCTGTCCTAATGCAAAAAGGGAATGTGGTCGCCTATGCCTCACGCCAGTTAAAGGATCACGAACGGAATTACCCAACACACGATTTAGAGCTCGCGGCGGTGGTTTTCGCATTGAAGATTTGGAGACATTATTTGTATGGGAATAGATGTGAGATCTATACTGACCATCAGAGTCTCAAGTATATCTTCACTCAAAAGGAGCTTAATATGAGGCAGCGTAGATGGCTAGAACTCGTGAAGGATTACGACTGCGAAATCCTTTACCATCCAGGGAAAGCAAACAAGGTAGCAGATGCTCTAAGTAGGAAGTCATCCGGTATGTTGATGTCTCTTGACAAGATGCCCAAATCGCTTCAGAAGGAAATTTCAGATTTCAACATGGAGATGATAACTGGGAAATTGGCTGTTTTGACTCTTCAGTCCAATCTCCTAGAATCCATTAAGCTTCATCAAGGGAAGGATTCCTTTCTGCTTAAGGCGCAGCTTTTTGGTGGAAAGAATAAGGAATTCAAGACCTCTACAAATGGAATAATTTATTTCAAGGAAAGGATCTGTGTTCCTAACTTTGAATTTCTTAAGAAACAGATCATGTCGGAAGCGCATGAGACGCCGTACTCAGTACATCCGGGAGCTACCAAGATGTACAAGGACCTCAAAGAAAGCTATTGGTGGCCAAATATGAAGAATAAGATTGCTGAATTTGTGTCGAAATGCCTAACTTGTCAGAAAGTTAAGGCTGAACATCGGCAACCTGGCGGAGATCTTCAGAAAATAGAGCTTCCAGAGTGGAAATGGGAACAAACTACTATGGACTTTGTAGTCGGGTTACCCAGGACCGCTAGTGGGAACGATATGATTTGGGTGATTGTTGACAGATTAACCAAATCCGCCCACTTTATCGCCATTAAGGCCACCTTTTCAGTGGAGAAATTGGCTGAAATATATGTATCCCAGGTTATTAGACTTCATGGAGTGCCAAAGTCTATCATTTCAGATCGGGATGGGCGTTTTACCTCTCGATTTTGGAAGAGTGTTCACACGGCAATGGGATCGAAGTTAAAATTCAGTACAGCCTTTCACCCCCAGACTGATGGGCAGTCGGAGCGAACCATTCAGACCCTGGAGGATATGCTGAGATCATGTGTATTGGATTTTAAAGGAAGCTGGGATCAGAAGCTACCTTTGATCGAATTTTCTTACAACAACAGTTATCACGCCTCAATTGGTATGGCTCCATTTGAAGCGTTATATGGAAGAAGTGTCGATCTCCAATCCATTGGCAGGAAGTTGGACAGAAACAGCTTCACACTACAGATTTCATTAGGAAAACCTCCGAGGATATCAAGAGGATTAAGCAGAGACTCGACGTGGCTTTCAGTCGACAGAAAAGTTATGCTGATAAACGTCAAAGACCCCTAGAATTCCAAGTTGGAGAATCTGTTTTCCTTAAGATTGCTCCTATGAAGGGAATTATGAGGTTTGGTAGAAAGGGAAAGCTTAGCCCTAGATACACCGGACCATTTGAAATCCTCGAGAGGGTTGGAAAAGTAGCTTACAAGCTTGCTTTGCCGCTAGAGTTAGCTTCTGTACATGACGTTTTCCACGTTTCGATGCTGAAAAAGTATGTACCTGATCCTTCTCATATTCTAAGTCAAGAACCAATTGAAGTCCGAACTGATCTGACATATGAGGAAAAGCCAGTTCAGATCTTGGATCGAGAAGAAAAGGTTTTAAGAAATAAAACCATCCCTATGGTTAAGGTTTTATGGCGGAATCATAATGTTGAGGAAGCAACGTGGGAGTTAGAAGATGATATGAGGAAGAACTATCCCCACTTGTTTTAATTTTCGGGGACGAAAATTTTTAAGGGGGGTAGATTGTAATAACCAGTCTTTGTACAAATTACGATTTCGATTTTTTTGAAATTAAAGTTTGTATTATGCATGTTTATATGAAATGTCTGATCTAATTTTATCAGAATTAGAAATTATGTATGATTTTATTCCGGTCAAAGTTTGACCAGGAAAATTTAAGATATGATCGAGACGATACTGAAGTATAATTAACAGTACGAAATTATACTGTGAAAAATCGTCATTACGTATATGGAAGTGAAATTAAGGTACGAGACTATTATAGAAAAATCAAGCTCAATATTTAAGGTAATAAGGTCGAGAGGTTTCAAGTTCGGAGAAAAAAATTTTCATACAGTCCAGTTAAGCACAGATGAATTTTGGACTGCAGTTCGATATGACAGTACTGTTTTTAGTTGGAAACAGTATTGACAATATCCATATTACTATGAAATGGACTGTACTTGATGAGACAAACCAAATGGAGCTTAATTAAGGGACACCTCATCACAAAGGATAATTAAGTGAATTTTTGGATTTTTGTTAAAAATTAGAAAGAATTAAATGGTTGACCTTTGACTAGCCTTGCTCACCAAGCAAAGCCATAATGGCCGGCCACCTTGCATGGATTTGTGGAGAATTATGTCTCTTTGGAGGATTGAATTGCAAAGTCAAAGTAAGCCAAAATCACCTATAAATAGGTGTTGTATGGAAATTTGACTACTTTGGTCCACACTTAGACTTTTAGTTCACCTTTTTACACCAAAACCACCACCAAGGCCGAACACTAGGGAGGAGAGAATACACCCATCTTGGTCGGATTTTCTTGAGAAGAAAAGCAAGAAAAAAATTTGTTGGATTCAAGTTCAAGGATCATCTTTCAAGTTTTGAGGTAAATCCTCTAAATTCCTAAGTTTTTCTATTAAGTTTTGGAGCAAGACTTTTAAATGTATTTCAAGCTATTGGTTGTAAGAGCATAAGCTCATCTTCCATCTTTCTCATGCAAAGGTTATAGGGTGTTGGTATGTGCTTGTATGAGCCTTAGAAAGTTTATTTATGTGGTTGGTTTGTGTTTTTGGTTTATGCTTTAGAAAATCATATGTTAAGGGTGTATGTTCACCACATGTTTGTTGTATGTCCCCAATATGTTCAAGTATGATTTTGGATGATTGGAAAGGGGATTAAGGTATGTTATGTGGAGGGTTTGAGAACAAAACCCCAAAAACCATAATTATGGTTAAATTTCCATGTGGGTTTATGTGTATGATTGTATGATGTTATTGGAATGCATGATTTGAAAAACGATAGGAAATACGCTGCATGCTTGTTGTAGGCTCACGGTTTGAACCGTTTGAGGTAGTGTGCACGTAATTTTACGTACGAACCGACAACAAAAGAAGCTGCCAGTTTCGGACCCTTGCAGGGCAGCCGTCTGGAAACAAGTTTTTGAGGCCTTTAGAGGCCGAATTTGAGAAAAGTTAAAACACAAAAGTTGTAGAGTAAGGAAAATCCTAGGGGGTAACGCTGACCGTTTTCAAAAATAAGGCACCAACGGCCTCCGTTTTTAGTAAAATCCGAGCCTGGTCTGGGCAATCCAGTGTTCACGGCCAGGCAACTTCAACGAGGTAAATGGGTAAGTTAAAGGCTAAACTGGGTTTTGAGCAAAACATGAAAGTTGTAGGAATCCCTAAGATCTACAACTTTCATGAAGAAGACTTTTGCAAATTCAAAACCAATTTTAAAGTAAAACTGAATTTTAAACTGGGCAGGAAAACAAGAAATTCCTGCACAGGATTTTCAAAACAGTGCAGGATTAGATAGTTTCTGCACATACACTGATAACTGAGTTTTTGGGACTATTTTCAGAAAAGGTTTTCAGATTTTCATAGTTTTACTATTTTTGAAAAAATAAATAATGATAGGTAAGAATTTATGGTAAAGGATTACTTAATTGGGTCGGGTAATTAGGATACCCATAGTAACCACAAGGAGGTTACTAATTTTTATATGACAAGTTTTGGACTCAAGGTTACAATGGTAACCTAATAAGAAATTATGAGATCTTATAATTGAGATTTATAGTAAGTAAACCATCACATGTTGTTTGGTTGTTAGTTGATTAAGAGCCTAAGGTTACAATTAGTAACCAAATTAAAATATCACTTTTGTATGTAAGGGGACATATAACTAAGATTATGGATAAAGGTTGGTTTGGATACCAACACTAAATGCAATAAGTTATGGTAAGTGTAACGCCCCGACTTCCCACGTAGGGCCGACTACGTAGACGTGGGCCGTTACTTTACTTACTTAACTTACTGAAAATTCTAGAGTAATTTTTTTTTTTTTTTTTTTTTCACATAACAACTTGAAACATCACCTAAATAAATAAACTTGTCCATATGGGTAAACTTCATCATGCCTACCCATTACTTGTTATGCCGATTATAAGGTCACCATAACCTTTTAAACCGGACCTTGGAAATATAACATGGTACATATTCTTAATCATACATATACAACTTCATACTTAAAATATTTGCGGAAAATCTTGCGTAGTGGTATCCCATACCGCCCTTCACTCGCCCCATCGTCTCCATGGCCCACCAAGTAAAGTTGCAGGCATCTTACTTTTACCTACAGTATGGAATATCTGATGAGCTTTCGCCCAGCAAGTACAAACATAATCTCACAAAACATTTTAAACCTCTTAAAAAAAAACATGTCAATCATCGTGTAATTTATGCATGATCCATTTATGATTCATTTGTATGTCTTATGCTTCATTATGGACTTAATCTTGAACTTATTATCTTGTCTTAATCTGTGGGCCCATAGTGTTCGTACCAAAAGCGCGCAGCCTCCAGACAAAGTTAGGGTTTGCAAGGCCCTAACAGTTCTGGGAATCATAAACTTGACCCTCACGCATCAACGAGAGGTTAATAATCATAACTTGTCTTGAACATGTACCCTCCTCGATCACGGGAGGGTGGTACGACACCTTGTTTGTATTTTCTTACCATGTGATTTAACATTAGTGAACATGCTTCATGATGTCACTATGTCATATCATACTTAACACTTGCCATAACAACTAACATAGCATTCTTGAAAACATGACATTTTTAAAACCATGACATTCCTATACATGGCATAACATAGCATAGCATATCTTACATATCATCGCATGGCATCACATATCATAACATGACTTCGCATAACATAGCATGGCATAACATAGCATAGCATGACATATCCTAACATAACATAACACACATGAAACATATCATATCTTGGAAAATAGTTTACTATTTTCCATACTGTAGGTGAGGTTTGTACTTACCTCGTATACTAAATCTTGGGTTTCGTTGCTCCGGCTCAGGTTGCAACTGCAGGTTACTTCCTGCTATTAAAAGAAGAATATAGGATAAGGATCCTATAAAATGTTGGTGACCTATCTAACATTCTAGTTATATGTCCCTTATAAAATATCTTATTTGGTTATAATAAGTAACCTTTGGTGTGATAACCTTGATCAAACTTGGTCAACCAAAGTCAACATTTTGGTCAACTATGGTCAACCCCCTATGGGTCAAACTTGGGCTTTGGGCTTGGCCCAGTAACTCGGGTATCCTTCCCGGTTACCACCCGTTGTCGTTATGTTACTAAATTTTGGCTTAAAAATCCCTTTTTCCTTATCTTGGAAAAATTTGGTGAATTAAGCTTAAAACCTTATAAAAATTCAGGGTTCTTAAGATAAAGCCTCATAAAAATCATTGAATACTGAAAACTGTCATTGGAACAGTCTCCACAGTCCAAACATTGGTGTTGTACGAAAATGCAGTTTTTCTGCATTGTTTTAGAAAATCCTGTGCAGGAATTTCCTGTTTCCTGCACAGTTTTTAGAAATCTGTGTCAGTTTAAAAATATGAATTGAATTTGAAAATGTTGTCTTCACGAAAGTTTTAGATCTCGAAAAATCCTAAAACTTTCGTGTTTTACAAAAAATCTAGTTCTGCTTGTATTTTTGTCAGTTTTTGTTTGAAACTGGCTGGTCGTGTAAACTAGGTCTGGGCAGACCAGTCTCGGTTTTCTGTAAAAACAGAGGCCATTGGAGCCTCAATTTGGGGAACGGTCCGCGTTTCCCCCTAGGGAAAACGCTTCTGAACAACTTTCATGTTTTGAGAAAAACCCAGTTCTGCATTTAACTTAGTCATTTTCCTTGTTGAAGTCCCCAGACCGAGAGCACAAATCTGACTCGCCCAGGAATTCTTAGTCTCGGGTTTTCGTAAAAACGAAGGCCTTTGGAGCCTTATCTTGGAAAACTGTCCGCGTTGTCCACTAGGAAAAACCCTTTTGAACAACTTTTATGTTTTAAGTTTCCTCAAATTCGACCTCTAAAGGCCTCAAATTTCACTTTTCCCGAAACTGGCCAGTTGGCACCCGAACTGGCAGTTTTCGGTTTTAAGTTCGTTTTACGTCCTATTACGCACACACTACCTCAACCGCCCGCAGCGGGAGCCTAATATCAGTCATGCAGCGCTTTCTAACGTAAAACATACATCCATGCATCATTCAAACATCTAGGGACATATACCAAACACCTAGTGTGCATACACCCTTAGCATGAAATTCTAGAGCATAAAATCATGCAACTACACCTATTGCATGCAAATAAAATAGTGAGCTTATGCTCTTACATAATCAACATGGAAATACACTTAAATTTCCAAATTAAAGCTCAATTAAAAACTTAGGGTTTTAGGGTTTACCACTAGGGTTTGGAAGTTGGTTCTCAAGCTTGGATTCCAACTTTTCCTCACTCTCCTTTGGCTGCCATCACAGCCGGCCTTTGCCCTCCAAATGGGTTCCAAAATTTCAGCCACCCTTGTTGGTTTCTCACCAAAATCCGACCATTACCTAGGCTAATTCCTTGTTCCATTTTTTTTTTCTTTTCTTCCTTTGGGTTTCGGTTTTGAGAGAAAATGGGTGAGGGAAAATTTTGCCATAGTTTGGCTAGATTTCCCAATTTTTCCACTAAAATCCTCCCCCCCTTGCCTCTATTTATAGGTGAAACTTAAAGTTTCTACAATTGCATATAAGGGTTTAATGAGCAAAATATTTGCCCCACAACCCTCCCTAGGTGGCCGGCCATTCAAGGGTGAGTGTGAGCCAAGAATTTGCTTGCTCACCAAGCAAATTTCTTGCTTACCTCATCAAGCCTATGTCACCTTGCTTGCATCACATGGCTTACATCATCAAGCTAAATGCTTGCTCTCCAAGGCACTCTTGACAACCGGCCATACTAGTGCATGAACCCAAAAAGTTGGCTTGTTCACCAAGCCTCCTAACAACCGGCCATTCAAGGTGTGAGCCAAAAAAAATGGCTTGTTCAACAAGCTACTACTTGCTTACCTCATCTTGATGACATCACCATGATGACATCATCTTGCTTGCATCACAAAAGCAAAACTTGTTCACCAAGTCTTACTAAAGAAACCGGTCATGCTAGCTAGTTCTAGAACATGTGTGTGTGAGCCAAGGTGGTGATGTGTCCAAAGGTGGACCTACCACACATTTTTCTTTCTTGCATTTAAGTCCTCACAAGCAAACATATTTGCCTCCCCTAAGTCCTTAGAGTGGCCGGCCATTCAATGTGATTTGTTGGCCAATTTTTGAACCACAATTCATACTTAAATCTTACTTTCCATAATTTCAAAAATCCAATTAATCCAATTGGTCATCACCATATGAGGTGTCCTCCTAATTAAGGCTCCATTTGATTTTCCTCCACCAATGCAGTCCATAATCATACTAATAAGGATTTACAAATACTGTTTTCACTTAAAACAGTACTGTTTCACTAAATTGCAGTCCAGAGTTCATCTGCGTAAAAATGGACTGTAAAAAAATTTTCTTCTTATTTCTGAAAGTCATTAGGACTTTGATATCCAACTTAGTGTGCTTGATTTTTCTAGGGTGGTTTTAACTCTTATTCTTACCATCTTGTCCGAAAAGATGGTTTTCGCAGTATATTTCCCATACTGCTCACCATAGCACAGTACCGTCTTATATTTGACCTCTTTGGTCAACCTTTGACTTTCTTGGTCAAACTGTGACCAATATAAAATCATGAAATTTTTCTACCCTTTTTCTCAAAAGGTTTCATGCATACCTAAGCAAACTACTATTGAGTCTCGTGTCTAATTAATCGAGAACTCAAACATATACTGATAAAATTATGAATTTCCCATTGATATTCATAATTTTCATAAAACATCACCTAACACATAGCACAGACTTAAATTTCTTTACATGAATAAGTCCGTAAAAATTCCGGGTATTACAATCTATCCTCCTTAAACAATTTTCGTCCTCGAAAATTAGAATAATTCTAGGTGGCTTGTCTTCAAATCCACCATAAATCCATACAATTTGTTCCCTTTTAATTACTTAATGAGATCAGGTCTCTTATATAGAACCATAATCTTCTTTCATATCATCATAATTTCATACCTATCCTCATACTTTCATACTTACATCATGTTTTCATAACTTTCGCACATACTTACTGATCATACTGCATACATACTTTCATACTAACTTACATACTTTCATGCTTATCATACTTACTTTCCTTTCATACTGCATACTTTCATACTTTCATTATATTTTCATCCTTTCACACTGCATCACAAAAACTTTTTACATAAAATTTCTTAGCAAGTATATCATATAACTTGCCATATTTGAAAAGCATATTTAACTTTTTCACACTTGAAAAACATATTGTATCTTATATTTAAGATACTTCTCTTTAACTTAAATTGAGGGCTCAGTGAATATATCATATTGAAAATATTTTTCTTTCAATTTAACTGAAGCTGAGGACCCTCTGGTACAATGTTAATCTTGTGCTATTAGAACCCTTGACTTTTCATGGTGGCCCCTTTTTTGGATCTTTGTTCCTCAAGGTTTTCTGGCCTTTTTCATAACATGATGGCCCCTTTTTTGGAACTTTATTCCTCAAGGTTTTCTGGCCCTTTCATAACATAACAAGGATTGGTTCTAACAAGCATAAGATCAAGCACCATACATAAAAATAACTTCTTTGAATCTTCTCCAAGTTAATCATGGAAAATCATAATAAATAGTATTATTGAAAACATATTACTGTTCGAGTGATGCAATGAAAGGTATCCTTGTATCAACTAACTACTTGTTAGCTAGTGGAAACTTCTCTTGTGCCTTTAGCATTTCCTTTATAACAAAAAGGCATAATCATAATTCTTAGGGATATCTAAAACTTCCCATTATTGCATAATTTCCATTACTTAAAAGATTGTATCTAGTCGACATTAATCAAACCATTATATGTCGACTCTAAGGTTGCTATCAGTCTCAACCTTATTAACATCATCATCAGACTCATAGTCATCATCATGGTCTACTAAATTACTGTTGGTAATATCCAACTCATATTGGCACATTGCCTATTTGCTAACTCCAAGTTAAGGCATCACCAAACTTTTCCCCATATCTAATATTACTCTTCTGGGGCAAAAGTTTCACAACCAGGAAACTTAACTTCCATGGTCTCAATCCAATTCCTTAAAATGAAAAGTTCATAATTATCACCATACTAAGGTAGGGTGATAGGCTATCTGATCTCGAAGCCTATTCATTTCTTATTGCTACTTTAGCAATAATCATTGCAACTTAGCCATTACAGTTGCAAGATTAGACTCTTACGGAATTTGGCGAACCATCTTCTAATTCTAGTTCTTAATTCCTCTTATTTCTAATACCCATTCTTCCATTCATATCTTATCATGCCCTATCATGGAAACATCATTACTTATCATATCACGCTAGGGATTCTTCATGTTCTCTTCATATCATACCATAAGCTGATCCATCACATACACATCATGGTAAATTTTAGGATTGCGGTAATGCATCCCACAAAATCCAAAGTATCACGGGTATCATCCTCCGTGCAACCATTGATAAGATATGCTTATCATGTAACCAATATCTTAACTAATTCTAACTAAAAAAAATTTTTAACTTACTTGGGCACTTGCAGAAACGATGTGAAGCGAAGTGAAGTAGGCTGGCAGGATACCGCTCTGATACCAAACTGTAACGCCCCGACTTCCCACGTAGGGCCGACTACGTAGACGTGGGCCGTTACTTTACTTACTTAACTTACTGAAAATTCTAGAGTAATTTTTTTTTTTTTTTTTTTTTTCACATAACAACTTGAAACATCACCTAAATAAATAAACTTGTCCATATGGGTAAACTTCATCATGCCTACCCATTACTTGTTATGCCGATTATAAGGTCACCATAACCTTTTAAACCGGACCTTGGAAATATAACATGGTACATATTCTTAATCATACATATACAACTTCATACTTAAAATATTTGCGGAAAATCTTGCGTAGTGGTATCCCATACCGCCCTTCACTCGCCCCATCGTCTCCATGGCCCACCAAGTAAAGTTGCAGGCATCTTACTTTTACCTACAGTATGGAATATCTGATGAGCTTTCGCCCAGCAAGTACAAACATAATCTCACAAAACATTTTAAACCTCTTAAAAAAAAACATGTCAATCATCGTGTAATTTATGCATGATCCATTTATGATTCATTTGTATGTCTTATGCTTCATTATGGACTTAATCTTGAACTTATTATCTTGTCTTAATCTGTGGGCCCATAGTGTTCGTACCAAAAGCGCGCAGCCTCCAGACAAAGTTAGGGTTTGCAAGGCCCTAACAGTTCTGGGAATCATAAACTTGACCCTCACGCATCAACGAGAGGTTAATAATCATAACTTGTCTTGAACATGTACCCTCCTCGATCACGGGAGGGTGGTACGACACCTTGTTTGTATTTTCTTACCATGTGATTTAACATTAGTGAACATGCTTCATGATGTCACTATGTCATATCATACTTAACACTTGCCATAACAACTAACATAGCATTCTTGAAAACATGACATTTTTAAAACCATGACATTCCTATACATGGCATAACATAGCATAGCATATCTTACATATCATCGCATGGCATCACATATCATAACATGACTTCGCATAACATAGCATGGCATAACATAGCATAGCATGACATATCCTAACATAACATAACACACATGAAACATATCATATCTTGGAAAATAGTTTACTATTTTCCATACTGTAGGTGAGGTTTGTACTTACCTCGTATACTAAATCTTGGGTTTCGTTGCTCCGGCTCAGGTTGCAACTGCAGGTTACTTCCTGCTATTAAAAGAAGAATATAGGATAAGGATCCTATAAAATGTTGGTGACCTATCTAACATTCTAGTTATATGTCCCTTATAAAATATCTTATTTGGTTATAATAAGTAACCTTTGGTGTGATAACCTTGATCAAACTTGGTCAACCAAAGTCAACATTTTGGTCAACTATGGTCAACCCCCTATGGGTCAAACTTGGGCTTTGGGCTTGGCCCAGTAACTCGGGTATCCTTCCCGGTTACCACCCGTTGTCGTTATGTTACTAAATTTTGGCTTAAAAATCCCTTTTTCCTTATCTTGGAAAAATTTGGTGAATTAAGCTTAAAACCTTATAAAAATTCAGGGTTCTTAAGATAAAGCCTCATAAAAATCATTGAATACTGAAAACTGTCATTGGAACAGTCTCCACAGTCCAAACATTGGTGTTGTACGAAAATGCAGTTTTTCTGCATTGTTTTAGAAAATCCTGTGCAGGAATTTCCTGTTTCCTGCACAGTTTTTAGAAATCTGTGTCAGTTTAAAAATATGAATTGAATTTGAAAATGTTGTCTTCACGAAAGTTTTAGATCTCGAAAAATCCTAAAACTTTCGTGTTTTACAAAAAATCTAGTTCTGCTTGTATTTTTGTCAGTTTTTGTTTGAAACTGGCTGGTCGTGTAAACTAGGTCTGGGCAGACCAGTCTCGGTTTTCTGTAAAAACAGAGGCCATTGGAGCCTCAATTTGGGGAACGGTCCGCGTTTCCCCCTAGGGAAAACGCTTCTGAACAACTTTCATGTTTTGAGAAAAACCCAGTTCTGCATTTAACTTAGTCATTTTCCTTGTTGAAGTCCCCAGACCGAGAGCACAAATCTGACTCGCCCAGGAATTCTTAGTCTCGGGTTTTCGTAAAAACGAAGGCCTTTGGAGCCTTATCTTGGAAAACTGTCCGCGTTGTCCACTAGGAAAAACCCTTTTGAACAACTTTTATGTTTTAAGTTTCCTCAAATTCGACCTCTAAAGGCCTCAAATTTCACTTTTCCCGAAACTGGCCAGTTGGCACCCGAACTGGCAGTTTTCGGTTTTAAGTTCGTTTTACGTCCTATTACGCACACACTACCTCAACCGCCCGCAGCGGGAGCCTAATATCAGTCATGCAGCGCTTTCTAACGTAAAACATACATCCATGCATCATTCAAACATCTAGGGACATATACCAAACACCTAGTGTGCATACACCCTTAGCATGAAATTCTAGAGCATAAAATCATGCAACTACACCTATTGCATGCAAATAAAATAGTGAGCTTATGCTCTTACATAATCAACATGGAAATACACTTAAATTTCCAAATTAAAGCTCAATTAAAAACTTAGGGTTTTAGGGTTTACCACTAGGGTTTGGAAGTTGGTTCTCAAGCTTGGATTCCAACTTTTCCTCACTCTCCTTTGGCTGCCATCACAGCCGGCCTTTGCCCTCCAAATGGGTTCCAAAATTTCAGCCACCCTTGTTGGTTTCTCACCAAAATCCGACCATTACCTAGGCTAATTCCTTGTTCCATTTTTTTTTTCTTTTCTTCCTTTGGGTTTCGGTTTTGAGAGAAAATGGGTGAGGGAAAATTTTGCCATAGTTTGGCTAGATTTCCCAATTTTTCCACTAAAATCCTCCCCCCCTTGCCTCTATTTATAGGTGAAACTTAAAGTTTCTACAATTGCATATAAGGGTTTAATGAGCAAAATATTTGCCCCACAACCCTCCCTAGGTGGCCGGCCATTCAAGGGTGAGTGTGAGCCAAGAATTTGCTTGCTCACCAAGCAAATTTCTTGCTTACCTCATCAAGCCTATGTCACCTTGCTTGCATCACATGGCTTACATCATCAAGCTAAATGCTTGCTCTCCAAGGCACTCTTGACAACCGGCCATACTAGTGCATGAACCCAAAAAGTTGGCTTGTTCACCAAGCCTCCTAACAACCGGCCATTCAAGGTGTGAGCCAAAAAAAATGGCTTGTTCAACAAGCTACTACTTGCTTACCTCATCTTGATGACATCACCATGATGACATCATCTTGCTTGCATCACAAAAGCAAAACTTGTTCACCAAGTCTTACTAAAGAAACCGGTCATGCTAGCTAGTTCTAGAACATGTGTGTGTGAGCCAAGGTGGTGATGTGTCCAAAGGTGGACCTACCACACATTTTTCTTTCTTGCATTTAAGTCCTCACAAGCAAACATATTTGCCTCCCCTAAGTCCTTAGAGTGGCCGGCCATTCAATGTGATTTGTTGGCCAATTTTTGAACCACAATTCATACTTAAATCTTACTTTCCATAATTTCAAAAATCCAATTAATCCAATTGGTCATCACCATATGAGGTGTCCTCCTAATTAAGGCTCCATTTGATTTTCCTCCACCAATGCAGTCCATAATCATACTAATAAGGATTTACAAATACTGTTTTCACTTAAAACAGTACTGTTTCACTAAATTGCAGTCCAGAGTTCATCTGCGTAAAAATGGACTGTAAAAAAATTTTCTTCTTATTTCTGAAAGTCATTAGGACTTTGATATCCAACTTAGTGTGCTTGATTTTTCTAGGGTGGTTTTAACTCTTATTCTTACCATCTTGTCCGAAAAGATGGTTTTCGCAGTATATTTCCCATACTGCTCACCATAGCACAGTACCGTCTTATATTTGACCTCTTTGGTCAACCTTTGACTTTCTTGGTCAAACTGTGACCAATATAAAATCATGAAATTTTTCTACCCTTTTTCTCAAAAGGTTTCATGCATACCTAAGCAAACTACTATTGAGTCTCGTGTCTAATTAATCGAGAACTCAAACATATACTGATAAAATTATGAATTTCCCATTGATATTCATAATTTTCATAAAACATCACCTAACACATAGCACAGACTTAAATTTCTTTACATGAATAAGTCCGTAAAAATTCCGGGTATTACAGTAAGATGGGACGATTCTTATCTTACGTCTTTTTGTAAACAGGTAACTAAGTATTGTTGCAACTCGTTGGAGTAGCAAACATCCGATCTAGTAAAAAACTCGTAAGTACAACTCCGCCTACAGCATAGGCAAAAATGGTTTTCCTGATTTTATGTTTTATAACTATACATTTATGTATAAATGTGTATGATTTATGATTCATGTTATGACATCATGAAGCATGTCCACTATTGATAACTCATATGGTAAGAATAAGACTAAGTTTCGAGTAAGAAACTATTTTAAGATTATGATGTTTAAGAAAGATGATAAGTAGGTTCTGTGTCGTACCGACCTGCTCTAGGTCAGGTTTGGTCCGTGGTTTGAGTTGGATTGGGCTGGCCGCCACAACCATTCCATGGCAGCGCGCCACGGTACGTACACTTATGTTAAGGGCCCATAGTATGTTAAGTTAAGAAAGAATAAGAAAGCATAATCAAAGCATAATTGGTTCATGCATTGTTTTGCTTTATTATGAAATGTTTTTGCGGATAAATAGTTGTACTTGCTGAGCGAAAGCTCACGACTTACGTCTATGCTGTAGGTAAGCTTCCTACTAGCAATGTTTGATACAAGATGGTGGAGCGCAGCAGAGCTATCTATGAGATTACGGGCTGGGAACCACTGCGCGTTTTGTTAATATATATGTATGCAGTTTTAAAAATTTCAGTTTCAAACTCGAGTGCTTGATTCAGTACTTATATATATATATATATATGTATATATGTATGTTTATATGTAACTATATGAATCAAGTGAGAAAAAAAAATATATATAGTCTGAATTTCCGCTTCATAAATATAGTAAGTAATTATGTATGTTTATGTAAGATGTAACGGCCTACGTAAGGTGGGTCGTTACACTATTTTTGTCTTGGGATAATGGTATGAATAGTGCTATGAACAACAACTTTACTCCCAACTTATTTAGTATCAACTCATGCGTTATATTTTCATTGTTGGACATAATCAATTAATGTGACAATATTTTAAACACTTATCAATAAAATAATGAAAACTTACATATTACATAAGTTGATAATCAAAAGCTGTGATTAGGGTTGGTGTAATATTTTTTTTTCTAATGTTATTTCGGAAGGAGTTAGTGAATTCTTCTTTTCTTGGCATGTTGATTCTGTTACAACATTCTCCTACCAACTCATATGGAATGAAATTGAGTACCAACTCATGTTACAACATTCTCAAAAGATTATATTGTAGCATGATCGTACTAACTCATGTTACAACATCAACTCATGTGTAAGTTGTCATCTTTCTATTAATAAATTATAAATAAAATAAAACATTGTGACAATTTTTTAAAGATCTATTAATAAAAGAATAACAACTCATATGTCATATGGTTTGTGAAAGTAAAATTTGTGTTCTTTAACATTTTTCTTATTGAAGTGATGGTGAAATTCACTACAAATAGGGTAAGTACTTTTGGTTGACATTTGAGATTTAGCATTTAGACCGTAGTTAACATTTTTATCTTTAATTTGAGTTCATTGTTCGACCTACATTTAAAGTGTAATATTGGGATTTTAGAAGGTTTTTATTTTTATTTTTATTTTTAGCATTATGATCAAAGATAAAAATATCAATATCTTATATTTAAAGAATTAAAAAAAAAAGATATTAATGATTTAGAAATACCAAGTAAAAATAATTGGAAGTGTGGATGTTTGTGTTAAAACTAAATATTAACTGATCGATTAGTACAAAAAATAAACAAGGTTTATACAAAATTTAATACATATGATAAAAATCCTCAATATGGACCAAAAAAAAAAAAGTTCTTGCTCAAATATGGAGTTTGTCCCGATTCAAGCAATATAAAATCACAATATATTAATTTAAAAAGTGGACAAATATGCTGGGTGATAACAAATAGATATTATTTAGCAAATAAAGTAACAATAAATTAAGAAAATAAAAATATATTGACCGTCTTTCTAAAATTTTCTGAAAGTTTATGATATTTTCTTGATATTTCTTTGATATATTTCCGGGGATTCCAGATGTTTCTACTAATATTTTTGTGTTTGGCAAAATATCTTCGACCCAAGTAAAAAAAAAATTTTTTCGGTCCAACATAAGCCGAAGATAATTCCAACGCTACTCAAAGTATGAAGGACTAAATTGTAACGCCAAACGAAGAAGAATGAGTTTTTAAAATAAGTTTTATTTCATGGGCTATTTTTGTAAATATCTCTTTTTTTTAAATTTTTTTTTCTTCCGCGCGTTCACGGATCGGGTCCCCTCCACCACGTGGCCATCGGGTCCCCTACGTCGCGAGCTGTCAAGCCCCTCCGCTGCGACTCGTCAAGCGCCCTCTGCCGCTAGCGGTTGAGACCCTGTCTTACTCCGATGATGCGGCGGCGGGGAGGCGTCGGAGTTGGGGAAGACGGGCTGGGAGGATTTTTTTTTTTTTTTCCCCTTTCTTTCCGGCAGGCAGGGGTGGATATTGTGTGGGACGTCTTATTTTCCCTAGGTGATCTTAAGGCCTTTTGAACTCTGATTTTAATTTAAAGGTGTAGAAATTTTACGTCATCAATGGGGTAAAATAACTTTACCCCATTGTTTAACGTATCGTATTTGGGGAAAAAAAAAAAAAGGACGTTTTCTAGCTCCGCTTCTTAGCAATTTTTGTTTGACTTCTTAATTTACGAAGAAACTTCTCTCTCTCTCTCTCTCTCTGGTTTGTTAGTCTAGGAACTTTCATTTGTTTTTCATTTTCTCCGAAATTTTCCTTTTCTTCCTTTCATTTGTAGGCGTTGACTTATAACAAGTCTTCCTCTTGTTATAGATGTTATTGCAGTTCTTGCCTTTCTGTGTATAACCTTCAATCTTTATTTTCAGATCGAGTTGATCCGTACGTGGGGGTTAGTTTTCTGATCAAGTGAAGATAATTAAGTCCTTTTCTCCTGCTCAGGTAATGGGTTTTGATCTCGTCTTTTTTTATGTTTTGAGGGCCATTAACCTCTCCTTCACTGCATTAGCATTACTTCTGATTTTGTTATTGTCAATTTTGTACTATTATCTATCATGACAGGACACCACGGTGGGAGCTGATATTATGGCTTCTTCTTCAACTATTCCCGCCTTTGAGTACGATGTTTTCATCAGTTTCAGAGGTGAAGATACTCGTAAAAGTTTTACTAGTCATCTTCACACTGCTTTACAACATAAAGGAATCAAAACCTACAAAGATGATGAGGATCTGGAGAGAGGAGATGAAATTTCGCAAGCACTTAAGAAAGCTATAGAGACGTCAAAGCTTTGTGTAGTCATTTTCTCAACAAACTATGCATCTTCCTCTTGGTGCTTGGATGAGCTTGTCCACATACTCGAATGCCGAGAAAACTATGAACAAACTGTTCTTCCGGTTTTCTATGGTATAGATCCATCAGATGTCCGAGAACAAATGGGGAGTTATAGATCTGCATTTTCTATACATGAACGTTTTCGAAATAAGATGGACCAGGTGCAAAAGTGGAGAGATGCCTTGACAGCAGCTGCCAATCTAGCTGGATGTGATTCGCAGGTCATTAGGTATGTTTCACTTTGATTTTATGTTCTCTCCACTTGAACTGATTGTTTACACTCTATAAGGAAAACATTCTATTACATGTACATTCCGGGACGGAGACAGGATTTATTGGTAAGGGGA
This sequence comes from Ficus hirta, assembly GCA_038430175.1. Lineage (NCBI taxonomy): Eukaryota > Viridiplantae > Streptophyta > Magnoliopsida > Rosales > Moraceae > Ficus > Ficus hirta. The sequence goes on from CM076590.1 coordinate 5,349,434, forward strand.
TCAAAAAAATTTTTCGATTCAGTCACTAGGCCTACTAATGTTTATAAATTTAATAAAATTGTTTTATTTCTTAAAATTCAAATTATTTACCCAATAAAATATAAGTGATTATATTTACACCCATAATATTAATAAATATCCTCACCTAATAAATGTTTCCTAATGTAAATATAATAAATCTATTCTTTTATAGATACTTTTTATATAATACCATATTTAATCATCTCATACACCCGTTTTTATTGTGGTTTTAATTTAAAAAATAAATTAATAATTTAAATAAGAAAAAAAAGATATATTTTCATTCTTAAAAAGGAAAAGTATCTCTTAAAAAAAGAACGGAAATAATAAATAAAAAAAAACTCAAGTAATGTCTGAATAAAAAATCAAGGAATTTCATACTACATTTAAAAAAAATACAAAAATATAAAATCGTGTAAACGAACATAGCAAGAAAAAATAAATAAAAATAATAATCATATAAAAAAATCACAGAGAATTATTTTCAAAGAAAAAAAATACACATAATACTAATGAATTAAAAAATTAAAAATGCATATTTCATTAGTTGTTGACTATTCAAGAGACATCTTTTTATTTTTATTTTTATTTTTATTTCACTTGAATCCTCTATTGAAAATTTTCATGTAGTTATAAAAATTTATTAAGAAAAGAAATTGATGAAGAACATTTTTTTTTATATTTTTTTGAATATTATTTCTATTTATGCTTATTGTGGTGTATGTTTTTTAATTGTTTTATAAAAAAATATTTTCATTTATAGGTATGTGTGGTTATAAGCATTCTTAATGGTTTTAAGATAGTTTTATTGTAGGATAAAAATACATTAAAAATCTTTCTTGATTTTTGTGGTGATATTTATCAATATTGTGGGTGCAAATAACATCTCCATAAAATATAAAGAGCTATTAATTTAATGGAGGTAAAGATTAATTTATACACATACACACTATATTAAAATTAAAAAAATATATATTATATTAAACCTAAAAAGAAAAAAAGCTAGGGGTAGCCATGGTCCCCCTTGTCCTACCCCCTCCCTCCTTATTGTGTACATTTGAAACTTTATTACCCTACAATCTCTGTTTTTAGTTTAGTGCCTCTTTATAAGAATTGTATACCTCATCTCATATTTGATTTTAAGAGATTGAGCTTTCACATTAAAAGATCAATATGTCAAGTGGACTGACTCAATACCCATATATATATATATATATATATATGTACATATATGTATATATATCCGTACAAGATGATGCTCTCGTTGGAGTAACCAATAATGTTTTTGATTAATTTGGCTACTCGTTTGACGTTGAATTTGTGACTTCCAAAGAAATGAGCTTTCATTTTAAAAGGTCGATCAATATGTTAAGTGAAGTGATCCAATATTTGTATATGTTTATTATTATTTTCACATTTTGAGGATGTGGGTTTTGGTTTCTTTCAACATCTAAAGAGTAGTTTACATGTACGCATAATCAATTATATTAGTTTTATCTCATTATTTTCTTTGCCAATTTGTTACATTTCTTTAATTTGTACTAATAGCTTTTCCGTTATACATGCCAGGGATGAGTCCGATTTAGTTGAGAGAATAATCGAAGTTATTTTAAGAAAAATGAATCATACTCGATCAAGTGCCAATTTCAAGGGTTTAGTTGGAATTACAAAATGCATCTCACAAATTGAATCCTTAATGTGCACTAGCTCCTTAGACAACGTTTGGAAACTAGGCATTTGGGGCTGTGGTGGTATAGGAAAAACAACCCTTGCACGGGTTGTATTCGACCAAATCTCTTATGAATTTGAAAGTTGTTGTTTTCTTGCTAATATCAGGGAAGAATGGGGCAAAGGCAACAAACACAACTTAAAGGAAAAATTATTTTCTGATTTGTTGAGAGAAAAAGATCCAAATATAGGTACCTTATCTGTAGGACCAACATATGATAAGGATCGGCTATGTAGTAAAAAAGTGCTTATCGTTTTCGATGACGTGGATGATTCGGAGCAGTTAGAATTTTTAGCTGAAGACTATAGTTGGTTTGGCCCTGGGAGTAGAATAATCATTACAACAAGAGATATGGAAGTGCTACGGGAAGAAGTTAACGAGATACACAAAGTTGAGAGATTAAATAACGAGGAAGCTCTTCAACTCTTTCTGTCGAATGCTCTTAAAAGAACCCCTCTCACAAAAGAACTTTTACATCTTTCAGAAAGAGTCATTAACCACAGTGAAGGCATTCCGTTAGCTCTCAAAGTTTTTGGTTCTTTTCTTCGTGGGAAGAAACATGAAAACTGGGAAGAAGAATTGGACAAGCTGAAAGAATGTCCCCACCCAAAAATTCAAAGTATCTTGAGAATAAGTTTTGATGGATTGGACCAAATGCAGCAATGTATATTTTTAGACATCGCATGCTTTTTCAAAGGTTTGCGTAGAGATTATGCAGAAAGGATGCTGGATGCTTGTCATTTGTTTGCAAAATTAGTAATTGATAATCTTGTTGATAAGTCCCTCGTTACCATAAAAGAGGATGACATACTCTGGATGCATGATTTGGTACAAGAAATGGGATGGGAGATTGAACAATCCAACAGAGAGCTTCCAAGGCGCAGTAGATTGTGGAATGCTGAAGATGTCTACCGTATCTTGAAAACTGATATGGTATGTACGGTTGAATGCACAAAATATAAATTCTAGAAAACTTGTGTTGATAGTATTTTGTTTATTAGCATTGAAAAATATCTTTATCCAATGGCGAAATTTGATCTATACATATTACTTTTTAGAATAGATTAAGTTTTAGTACTTTTTGCTCAATTATACTTTGTCCTTGATTGTCAGGGCACTGAGACAATTGAGGGAATAGTTTTAGATACGTGGAAAATCAGCAAAGTTCACCCTGCCGCCTTTAAAAATATGGATAAGCTAAGGTTGCTGAAAATTCTCCATTCCAAGAAGTGTGAAGTGCGCATTCCTTCCGGAGAAGATGATCTTCAGTTTCTTCCTAATTCCCTTAGATATCTCCATTGGGATGGATACCCTTGGAAATCTTTTCCATCAGGTTTTAGACCACAAGATCTTGTTGAACTTATCATACCTTATAGCAATGTTAAGAAGCTTTGGGAAGGAAGCCAAGTAAGTATAAGTTTTCATGAATTGATAAAATAGAATATCTAAAGCTATACATACAGTAGATGCTAAAGTTATTCTAATTATTTCTAGCTTTGTTTTTTGACAGTATCTCGGGAGCTTGAAAAAGATTGATCTTAGTTACTCCGAACACCTAACTGTATTTCCAGATCTTTCTAGTGCTTCAAAGTTGGAGCATGTATATCTTGAATATTGCACTAGTTTGCCAGAAGTTCCGTCCTATTTTGAACATCTGGATGAGCTTAAAACTCTCTTCCTTGTGGGTTGCTCGGCCATCCATAAGTTTCCAAAGGTTGCCAAGAGTATTGTTTGTTTGGCATTGAGCAGAACATCAATACATGAAGTTCCGGCCTCGTCTATTGAGCATCTTTGTCGTCTTGAGATATTAAGCCTTGATTTTTGCAGAAATGTCAAGAGTCTTCCTCACCATATCTCAAAGATGAAAAGTTTGAAGGCAGTTACATTTGAAGGAACTCTTTTGATTTCTAAATATTTCCATGATATTTTTCCCTGGTGGATTGAAAAAGTTTTTACACTTTCACAGCTGAGCACTTATAGACATGAATTTAAGGGCGATTTTAGATTTTTTCTTCGTCCTCTTTTGAAACTAGAATGTGTTCCAAAGCTCCCCCTGGTTGGTTTTTATCGAGGCATTGACATGTATGTGCATCTTGTGTCAATTTCGGGAAGATTTGGCGTCCTAAATCTAGATCATGATCAAGGAACCATGCCAGATTCTGATGAAGAACTTCACGTACAAAATCCAATTGATGTTTGTCGAGAAATTAACTCGTCTGTTAGAAGGAAGGAAATTCTGCTTTTTAATTGCCTACAATTGTATGGGAAAGGAGTACACGACAACAAATTGATGTCTGCTCGAATGCTTAAATTCCTTTCTAGGAAAATTGCATTGCAAGAATTTGCAAGTCATGTATGTCTCTTTCTTTAAATATTCTGTTACTTTTTTCTCATCCCGTGTACAAATTTAATTTTTTCCTCGGTACAAGTGTTTGAAGCAGCTACAGAGTTTTTCACAAGGTAATATAAAATTAAGTTAATGATTTGTTCTGTAATTAAATGGTGCAGGGAGATCCTAATGAAGCAGATATTGGCGTTTGTTGTACCAGGGTACAAGTGCCAAAGTGGTTTCGGTATCGATTTTCTGAACCAAGTTTAAGTGTTCCTCGTAGAAGAAGACGACTCAAGGGTTATTCTGAACCAAGGAATTGTCATACAAGACCAAGTGCGGACTTCGATTACGTTCCTCCAAATCCAATTTGTCACATAAAGAGGGCAGTGATTGACCTTCCTCCAAACTCACTTAATTCGAACTTTTTGGGTTTCGCTGTATGTGCTTCTATTACGACCAATGGGGTTCAGCAAATTAGTCTTTTATGTAAACCACACTTCATAATGAGCAATGGCGTCAAATTGACATGGGATTTAAATTATTATTGTACGTCTTTGGAGACAAGAGTTTTGGAAGAGGATTGGCTCACTGTACGGGAAAAGATCACCAAAGTCGTGTTTGAGTTCTCATTATATCCAGAGAACACAGCTCACCATCGTCACTGGCGTTTAAATGAGTGTGGGATCCACCTTCTATACGAGGAAGATGCACATGAACCCGGTGCACTTAGTCCTGAGAATTGGAAAGAACTAGAGGAGGAGGAAGAAGAAGAAGATAATGAAGAAGCTGCAAACATAGTTTCTGTAATTTATCAAGAGGATCGGAAAGCACCAACGGAAGAAGAGGAAGCTGCAACTAGAGTTTCTGCAATTTATCAGGATCTGAAAGCACTAAGGGAGGAAGAAAATGATGATGATGATGATGATGATGATGATGATGATGATGATGATGATGATGATGACGATGACGAATTCGTGGAAGATGCAAACAGAATTTTTGTAGGTAATCAAGAGGATTGGAGGAAGAAGAAGAAGAAGAAGAACATGAGGAAAATGCAAACAAAGTTGGTGTATTTAATAAGGAGATTTGGAAATTTTGTCATCAAGATCTTTCGACAGCAGAAGAAGAAGAAGAAGTGAACAAGACGAACAAGATCGATTATGAATTAAACATATGTCAACCATGTTGAAGCACGAAGAAGACAGCAAGCCATGCGGGTATGTACAAAATCCTGTCTTCGTCGGCCCATTAATTTTTTCAGTTCTTTATTTGTTCTGCATAACAGGGACTTTATTTTTTCTGTGTACAAAATCCTGTTTTTGTCGCCCCATTTATTTTTTTAGTTTCTTCCTTCCCCCCCGTTTAACTTGATGTGGGGGATTCAAAATTTAAACTTCAGCATTTAACTGAGTGAGGAAGAAGAATATGAGACTAGTGAAAAGTCTTAAATATGTATACCACTATACTCTCTCTTTTTTTTTTTTTTTTTAAATACTGAAAAAAATACCACTTTACTCTGATACAGAAGAACATTGATTGATCATAACACAATTCAACTGCAACAAAACAAGAAGAAGATTGCAACCTGTTGCAAGGTACGTATTAAAGTCTGTCTTTGCCTTCCGATTTATTATGTTCTTTTTTCTTCCCTATTTTGATGAATTTCGGGTGCGGGATTCTAACTCTAAACTTTAACATGGTGACCATGTGCTTACTGCTAAGTGAAGTCTGCAAAATCGATTGGTCGTGGTCTTTTTTCATTACATGAAAAATCAATAAAAATATTCAACAAGACTTACAAATTGATATAAGACTTCAGAATTGAATCATTGATTGAAAATCTGTATAAGGATAAGTCGTTTTAAGAACATTTGGAGTGACCAAATGCTAATTAGTAAGTTAGCTTTTTTGTTAGAGAAGTCGGTGTTGCTTTTGGCTATGACTTATACAAGTTCCTTTCGGAACATATAATAACACATTTGACTGCCTCCATGACTAAGTTTCTCAGATTCTTCCAGAATACGTAATGACAGTCTGCTAGTTTGGTGGATTTCAAATAAGCCGTAAAATTTATACTTTTTGTTTCCAGGTAATTTGTAGACTTGTGCTATACTGCTGTTTTCAGATAATAATGCCTAAAAATCATATTTTCTAAAAATGAGAGTCTTGGAGTAATTTGTCATTTGCTCTGATACAGATGGCACAGTTTAAAGACCTGATTCTAATCTGCGGGACAAAGCGAAAGACAACACAATTTTTACAACTTCTAAAGGTCTAATTTTATGTTTAAATTGATTGCTTGAGATAATAGAGAGAGAGAGAGAGAGAGAGAAAAAAAAAAAAAAAAAAAAAGAGAGAGAGATAAATTGCATGCCATTATTTATGGTTTTCGCTATGCAGACTCAGTTTGCTTGGTTCTCCCTCTTGCAGAGTACTCTTGTTTTGGATTGCCTGAGGTCCAAAGAGGAAAACATTGTAGCACCTTTAGAAAGCTTCTTCGTCGAGAGTTGAGATGTGAGGAAATGAAACCTATCTATTCTGTCATTAAGATGCTACTTATGCACACATTAAATGTCGTCCACATATTGTAAGAACATGTTGACAAGTTCGGTAACCAACTGAATGAAATGGAAATTCATGAGCTGACCTGAATTATTGTTCCCCTAGAATTCACGAGTTGGAGGAACAAGCTGAATTTGGCTTTTGAACATGTTTCTGATCTGCAGGAATATGTGGAGAACAAGAAGTCAAAGTTGGTGAATTCTGAAACACTTTGCAGGAGGCTTTTCAAGAAATTTTCAGATGGCGTGAACTATATATATATATATATATATATATTGGAATTTGAGGAACCGTGATATTCCGGTGCCAGTTTTCTTCTCTCGTTGATGTTCCTGTCGCAAGATCCAATTCGTTCACCTACCAAAGTCGAAGATCGTCTCGGGGATGTCCATCTAGCTCGAAGGTTTTGTTAGCTAGTTTTTAATCTTTTTACTTTTAAGTTTTGTACAAGATGAGGAGTTATCTTTTAAAGGAGCTTTAAATTCCTAAACTTTGTGTAAATAAAACTCCTTGTGAAAGAATAAAATGTCTTCCTTTCTTTTCTTTTCTTTTTTCCTTTTTTTTTTTTTAACCCTTCAACTATCATGTCTTGGAGTAATTTTACCAGCTGTATTGTGTAGTTTAATCAACTTTTTATCAGATTATTTTTCTTTAATCACCTTTGGACACCAATTGTAACTTGGAAATTAGAATGACTTAAGTTGAGCATCTCATTGTTGGTTTATTAAGACGGTTTTATAGTCGTTGGCTTAACTAGCTGTCACGTTTCAGTTATTGAGAATTGTGTTTCGGTTTTTTTTTTTTTTTTTTTTGGCCGAAAAAGTCTACCGTACTGATTGTTTAGTGGGACTTGTTTCAGTTTCTTGCTTTGCGGCTGATTCCATGCTAGCTTGTCTTTCATGTTAATAATGTAGTCTCTCACTTAACCCTCTTCGTGATTTGGAAGGGGATTGTTTTCATCCATCTGTCGGTCTTGTCTAATTTTGTCATTTTTGGAAATTTTTTTTCTATTGTAGATTATTCAGAGAACATAATAGTCTGATGCGGCATGGTTCACCTTTGATGGAAGAGGCGAAACTTGAGATTTCGTATTTCTTTTGGACTCGGTAGCTTCTCGCTTACCTCGATTTTGTATTCTTTTCGTCTTCGATCCATGCTTGGGCCAAGGCACTATTTTTGTCTTGGGATAATGGTATGAATAGTGCTATGAACAACAACTTTACTCCCAACTTATTTAGTATCAACTCATGCGTTATATTTTCATTGTTGGACATAATCAATTAATGTGACAATATTTTAAACACTTATCAATAAAATAATGAAAACTTACATATTACATAAGTTGATAATCAAAAGCTGTGATTAGGGTTGGTGTAATATTTTTTTTTCTAATGTTATTTCGGAAGGAGTTAGTGAATTCTTCTTTTCTTGGCATGTTGATTCTGTTACAACATTCTCCTACCAACTCATATGGAATGAAATTGAGTACCAACTCATGTTACAACATTCTCAAAAGATTATATTGTAGCATGATCGTACTAACTCATGTTACAACATCAACTCATGTGTAAGTTGTCATCTTTCTATTAATAAATTATAAATAAAATAAAACATTGTGACAATTTTTTAAAGATCTATTAATAAAAGAATAACAACTCATATGTCATATGGTTTGTGAAAGTAAAATTTGTGTTCTTTAACATTTTTCTTATTGAAGTGATGGTGAAATTCACTACAAATAGGGTAAGTACTTTTGGTTGACATTTGAGATTTAGCATTTAGACCGTAGTTAACATTTTTATCTTTAATTTGAGTTCATTGTTCGACCTACATTTAAAGTGTAATATTGGGATTTTAGAAGGTTTTTATTTTTATTTTTATTTTTAGCATTATGATCAAAGATAAAAATATCAATATCTTATATTTAAAGAATTAAAAAAAAAAGATATTAATGATTTAGAAATACCAAGTAAAAATAATTGGAAGTGTGGATGTTTGTGTTAAAACTAAATATTAACTGATCGATTAGTACAAAAAATAAACAAGGTTTATACAAAATTTAATACATATGATAAAAATCCTCAATATGGACCAAAAAAAAAAAAGTTCTTGCTCAAATATGGAGTTTGTCCCGATTCAAGCAATATAAAATCACAATATATTAATTTAAAAAGTGGACAAATATGCTGGGTGATAACAAATAGATATTATTTAGCAAATAAAGTAACAATAAATTAAGAAAATAAAAATATATTGACCGTCTTTCTAAAATTTTCTGAAAGTTTATGATATTTTCTTGATATTTCTTTGATATATTTCCGGGGATTCCAGATGTTTCTACTAATATTTTTGTGTTTGGCAAAATATCTTCGACCCAAGTAAAAAAAAAATTTTTTCGGTCCAACATAAGCCGAAGATAATTCCAACGCTACTCAAAGTATGAAGGACTAAATTGTAACGCCAAACGAAGAAGAATGAGTTTTTAAAATAAGTTTTATTTCATGGGCTATTTTTGTAAATATCTCTTTTTTTTAAATTTTTTTTTCTTCCGCGCGTTCACGGATCGGGTCCCCTCCACCACGTGGCCATCGGGTCCCCTACGTCGCGAGCTGTCAAGCCCCTCCGCTGCGACTCGTCAAGCGCCCTCTGCCGCTAGCGGTTGAGACCCTGTCTTACTCCGATGATGCGGCGGCGGGGAGGCGTCGGAGTTGGGGAAGACGGGCTGGGAGGATTTTTTTTTTTTTTTCCCCTTTCTTTCCGGCAGGCAGGGGTGGATATTGTGTGGGACGTCTTATTTTCCCTAGGTGATCTTAAGGCCTTTTGAACCCTGATTTTAATTTAAAGGTGTAGAAATTTTACGTCATCAATGGGGTAAAATAACTTTACCCCATTGTTTAACGTATCGTATTTGGGGAAAAAAAAAAAAGGACGTTTTCTAGCTCCGCTTCTTAGCAATTTTTGTTTGACTTCTTAATTTACGAAGAAACTTCTCTCTCTCTCTCTCTCTCTCTGGTTTGTTAGTCTAGGAACTTTCATTTGTTTTTCATTTTCTCCGAAATTTTCCTTTTCTTCCTTTCATTTGTAGGCGTTGACTTATAACAAGTCTTCCTCTTGTTATAGATGTTATTGCAGTTCTTGCCTTTCTGTGTATAACCTTCAATCTTTATTTTCAGATCGAGTTGATCCGTACGTGGGGGTTAGTTTTCTGATCAAGTGAAGATAATTAAGTCCTTTTCTCCTGCTCAGGTAATGGGTTTTGATCTCGTCTTTTTTTATGTTTTGAGGGCCATTAACCTCTCCTTCACTGCATTAGCATTACTTCTGATTTTGTTATTGTCAATTTTGTACTATTATCTATCATGACAGGACACCACGGTGGGAGCTGATATTATGGCTTCTTCTTCAACTATTCCCGCCTTTGAGTACGATGTTTTCATCAGTTTCAGAGGTGAAGATACTCGTAAAAGTTTTACTAGTCATCTTCACACTGCTTTACAACATAAAGGAATCAAAACCTACAAAGATGATGAGGATCTGGAGAGAGGAGATGAAATTTCGCAAGCACTTAAGAAAGCTATAGAGACGTCAAAGCTTTGTGTAGTCATTTTCTCAACAAACTATGCATCTTCCTCTTGGTGCTTGGATGAGCTTGTCCACATACTCGAATGCCGAGAAAACTATGAACAAACTGTTCTTCCGGTTTTCTATGGTATAGATCCATCAGATGTCCGAGAACAAATGGGGAGTTATAGATCTGCATTTTCTATACATGAACGTTTTCGAAATAAGATAGACCAGGTGCAAAAGTGGAGAGATGCCTTGACAGCAGCTGCCAATCTAGCTGGATGGGATTCGCAGGTCATTAGGTATGTTTCACTTTGATTTTATGTTCTCTCCACTTGAACTGATTGTTTACACTCTATAAGGAAAACATTCTATTACATGTACATTCCGGGACGGAGACAGGATTTATTGGTAAGGGGATCAAAAAAATTTTTCGATTCAGTCACTAGGCCTACTAATGTTTATAAATTTAATAAAATTGTTTTATTTCTTAAAATTCAAATTATTTACCCAATAAAATATAAGTGATTATATTTACACCCATAATATTAATAAATATCCTCACCTAATAAATGTTTCCTAATGTAAATATAATAAATCTATTCTTTTATAGATACTTTTTATATAATACCATATTTAATCATCTCATACACCCGTTTTTATTGTGGTTTTAATTTAAAAAATAAATTAATAATTTAAATAAGAAAAAAAAGATATATTTTCATTCTTAAAAAGGAAAAGTATCTCTTAAAAAAAGAACGGAAATAATAAATAAAAAAAAACTCAAGTAATGTCTGAATAAAAAATCAAGGAATTTCATACTACATTTAAAAAAAATACAAAAATATAAAATCGTGTAAACGAACATAGCAAGAAAAAATAAATAAAAATAATAATCATATAAAAAAATCACAGAGAATTATTTTCAAAGAAAAAAAATACACATAATACTAATGAATTAAAAAATTAAAAATGCATATTTCATTAGTTGTTGACTATTCAAGAGACATCTTTTTATTTTTATTTTTATTTTTATTTCACTTGAATCCTCTATTGAAAATTTTCATGTAGTTATAAAAATTTATTAAGAAAAGAAATTGATGAAGAACATTTTTTTTTATATTTTTTTGAATATTATTTCTATTTATGCTTATTGTGGTGTATGTTTTTTAATTGTTTTATAAAAAAATATTTTCATTTATAGGTATGTGTGGTTATAAGCATTCTTAATGGTTTTAAGATAGTTTTATTGTAGGATAAAAATACATTAAAAATCTTTCTTGATTTTTGTGGTGATATTTATCAATATTGTGGGTGCAAATAACATCTCCATAAAATATAAAGAGCTATTAATTTAATGGAGGTAAAGATTAATTTATACACATACACACTATATTAAAATTAAAAAAATATATATTATATTAAACCTAAAAAGAAAAAAAGCTAGGGGTAGCCATGGTCCCCCTTGTCCTACCCCCTCCCTCCTTATTGTGTACATTTGAAACTTTATTACCCTACAATCTCTGTTTTTAGTTTAGTGCCTCTTTATAAGAATTGTATACCTCATCTCATATTTGATTTTAAGGGATTGAGCTTTCACATTAAAAGATCAATATGTCAAGTGGACTGACTCAATACCCATATATATATATATATATATATATATGTACATATATGTATATATATCCGTACAAGATGATGCTCTCGTTGGAGTAACCAATAATGTTTTTGATTAATTTGGCTGCTCGTTTGACGTTGAATTTGTGACTTCCAAAGAAATGAGCTTTCATTTTAAAAGGTCGATCAATATGTTAAGTGAAGTGATCCAATATTTGTATATGTTTATTATTATTTTCACATTTTGAGGATGTGGGTTTTGGTTTCTTTCAACATCTAAAGAGTAGTTTACATGTACGCATAATCAATTATATTAGTTTTATCTCATTATTTTCTTTGCCAATTTGTTACATTTCTTTAATTTGTACTAATAGCTTTTCCGTTATACATGCCAGGGATGAGTCCGATTTAGTTGAGAGAATAATCGAAGTTATTTTAAGAAAAATGAATCATACTCGATCAAGTGCCAATTTCAAGGGTTTAGTTGGAATTACAAAATGCATCTCACAAATTGAATCCTTAATGTGCACTAGCTCCTTAGACAACGTTTGGAAACTAGGCATTTGGGGCTGTGGTGGTATAGGAAAAACAACCCTTGCACGGGTTGTATTCGACCAAATCTCTTATGAATTTGAAAGTTGTTGTTTTCTTGCTAATATCAGGGAAGAATGGGGCAAAGGCAACAAACACAACTTAAAGGAAAAATTATTTTCTGATTTGTTGAGAGAAAAAGATCCAAATATAGGTACCTTATCTGTAGGACCAACATATGATAAGGATCGGCTATGTAGTAAAAAAGTGCTTATCGTTTTCGATGACGTGGATGATTCGGAGCAGTTAGAATTTTTAGCTGAAGACTATAGTTGGTTTGGCCCTGGGAGTAGAATAATCATTACAACAAGAGATATGGAAGTGCTACGGGAAGAAGTTGACGAGATACACAAAGTTGAGAGATTAAATAACGAGGAAGCTCTTCAACTCTTTCTGTCGAATGCTCTTAAAAGAACCCCTCTCACAAAAGAACTTTTACATCTTTCAGAAAGAGTCATTAACCACAGTGAAGGCATTCCGTTAGCTCTCAAAGTTTTTGGTTCTTTTCTTCGTGGGAAGAAACATGAAAACTGGGAAGAAGAATTGGACAAGCTGAAAGAATGTCCCCACCCAAAAATTCAAAGTATCTTGAGAATAAGTTTTGATGGATTGGACCAAATGCAGCAATGTATATTTTTAGACATCGCATGCTTTTTCAAAGGTTTGCGTAGAGATTATGCAGAAAGGATGCTGGATGCTTGTCATTTGTTTGCAAAATTAGTAATTGATAATCTTGTTGATAAGTCCCTCGTTACCATAAAAGAGGATGACATACTCTGGATGCATGATTTGGTACAAGAAATGGGATGGGAGATTGAACAATCCAACAGAGAGCTTCCAAGGCGCAGTAGATTGTGGAATGCTGAAGATGTCTACCGTATCTTGAAAACTGATATGGTATGTACGGTTGAATGCACAAAATATAAATTCTAGAAAACTTGTGTTGATAGTATTTTGTTTATTAGCATTGAAAAATATCTTTATCCAATGGCGAAATTTGATCTATACATATTACTTTTTAGAATAGATTAAGTTTTAGTACTTTTTGCTCAATTATACTTTGTCCTTGATTGTCAGGGCACTGAGACAATTGAGGGAATAGTTTTAGATACGTGGAAAATCAGCAAAGTTCACCCTGCCGCCTTTAAAAATATGGATAAGCTAAGGTTGCTGAAAATTCTCCATTCCAAGAAGTGTGAAGTGCGCATTCCTTCCGGAGAAGATGATCTTCAGTTTCTTCCTAATTCCCTTAGATATCTCCATTGGGATGGATACCCTTGGAAATCTTTTCCATCAGGTTTTAGACCACAAGATCTTGTTGAACTTATCATACCTTATAGCAATGTTAAGAAGCTTTGGGAAGGAAGCCAAGTAAGTATAAGTTTTCATGAATTGATAAAATAGAATATCTAAAGCTATACATACAGTAGATGCTAAAGTTATTCTAATTATTTCTAGCTTTGTTTTTTGACAGTATCTCGGGAGCTTGAAAAAGATTGATCTTAGTTACTCCGAACACCTAACTGTATTTCCAGATCTTTCTAGTGCTTCAAAGTTGGAGCATGTATATCTTGAATATTGCACTAGTTTGCCAGAAGTTCCGTCCTATTTTGAACATCTGGATGAGCTTAAAACTCTCTTCCTTGTGGGTTGCTCGGCCATCCATAAGTTTCCAAAGGTTGCCAAGAGTATTGTTTGTTTGGCATTGAGCAGAACATCAATACATGAAGTTCCGGCCTCGTCTATTGAGCATCTTTGTCGTCTTGAGATATTAAGCCTTGATTTTTGCAGAAATGTCAAGAGTCTTCCTCACCATATCTCAAAGATGAAAAGTTTGAAGGCAGTTACATTTGAAGGAACTCTTTTGATTTCTAAATATTTCCATGATATTTTTCCCTGGTGGATTGAAAAAGTTTTTACACTTTCACAGCTGAGCACTTATAGACATGAATTTAAGGGCGATTTTAGATTTTTTCTTCGTCCTCTTTTGAAACTAGAATGTGTTCCAAAGCTCCCCCTGGTTGGTTTTTATCGAGGCATTGACATGTATGTGCATCTTGTGTCAATTTCGGGAAGATTTGGCGTCCTAAATCTAGATCATGATCAAGGAACCATGCCAGATTCTGATGAAGAACTTCACGTACAAAATCCAATTGATGTTTGTCGAGAAATTAACTCGTCTGTTAGAAGGAAGGAAATTCTGCTTTTTAATTGCCTACAATTGTATGGGAAAGGAGTACACGACAACAAATTGATGTCTGCTCGAATGCTTAAATTCCTTTCTAGGAAAATTGCATTGCAAGAATTTGCAAGTCATGTATGTCTCTTTCTTTAAATATTCTGTTACTTTTTTCTCATCCCGTGTACAAATTTAATTTTTTCCTCGGTACAAGTGTTTGAAGCAGCTACAGAGTTTTTCACAAGGTAATATAAAATTAAGTTAATGATTTGTTCTGTAATTAAATGGTGCAGGGAGATCCTAATGAAGCAGATATTGGCGTTTGTTGTACCAGGGTACAAGTGCCAAAGTGGTTTCGGTATCGATTTTCTGAACCAAGTTTAAGTGTTCCTCGTAGAAGAAGACGACTCAAGGGTTATTCTGAACCAAGGAATTGTCATACAAGACCAAGCGCGGACTTCGATTACGTTCCTCCAAATCCAATTTGTCACATAAAGAGGGCAGTGATTGACCTTCCTCCAAACTCACTTAATTCGAACTTTTTGGGTTTCGCTGTATGTGCTTCTATTACGACCAATGGGGTTCAGCAAATTAGTCTTTTATGTAAACCACACTTCATAATGAGCAATGGCGTCAAATTGACATGGGATTTAAATTATTATTGTACGTCTTTGGAGACAAGAGTTTTGGAAGAGGATTGGCTCACTGTACGGGAAAAGATCACCAAAGTCGTGTTTGAGTTCTCATTATATCCAGAGAACACAGCTCACCATCGTCACTGGCGTTTAAATGAGTGTGGGATCCACCTTCTATACGAGGAAGATGCACATGAACCCGGTGCACTTAGTCCTGAGAATTGGAAAGAACTAGAGGAGGAGGAAGAAGAAGAAGATAATGAAGAAGCTGCAAACATAGTTTCTGTAATTTATCAAGAGGATCGGAAAGCACCAATGGAAGAAGAGGAAGCTGCAACTAGAGTTTCTGCAATTTATCAGGATCTGAAAGCACTAAGGGAGGAAGAAAATGATGATGATGATGATGATGATGATGATGATGATGATGATGATGATGATGACGATGACGAATTCGTGGAAGATGCAAACAGAATTTTTGTAGGTAATCAAGAGGATTGGAGGAAGAAGAAGAAGAAGAAGAACATGAGGAAAATGCAAACAAAGTTGGTGTATTTAATAAGGAGATTTGGAAATTTTGTCATCAAGATCTTTCGACAGCAGAAGAAGAAGAAGAAGTGAACAAGACGAACAAGATCGATTATGAATTAAACATATGTCAACCATGTTGAAGCACGAAGAAGACAGCAAGCCATGCGGGTATGTACAAAATCCTGTCTTCGTCGTCCCATTAATTTTTTCAGTTCTTTATTTGTTCTGCATAACAGGGACTTTATTTTTTCTGTGTACAAAGTCCTGTTTTTGTCGCCCCATTTATTTTTTTAGTTTCTTCCTTCTCCCCCCCCCCCCCCCCCCCGTTTAACTTGATGTGGGGGATTCAAAATTTAAACTTCAGCATTTAACTGAGTGAGGAAGAAGAATATGAGACTAGTGAAAAGTCTTAAATATGTATACCACTATACTCTCTCTTTTTTTTTTTTTTTTTTAAATACTGAAAAAAATACCACTTTACTCTGATACAGAAGAACATTGATTGATCATAACACAATTCAACTGCAACAAAACAAGAAGAAGATTGCAACCTGTTGCAAGGTACGTATTAAAGTCTGTCTTTGCCTTCCGATTTATTATGTTCTTTTTTCTTCCCTATTTTGATGAATTTCGGGTGCGGGATTCTAACTCTAAACTTTAACATGGTGACCATGTGCTTACTGCTAAGTGAAGTCTGCAAAATCGATTGGTCGTGGTCTTTTTTCATTACATGAAAAATCAATAAAAATATTCAACAAGACTTACAAATTGATATAAGACTTCAGAATTGAATCATTGATTGAAAATCTGTATAAGGATAAGTCGTTTTAAGAACATTTGGAGTGACCAAATGCTAATTAGTAAGTTAGCTTTTTTGTTAGAGAAGTCGGTGTTGCTTTTGGCTATGACTTATACAAGTTCCTTTCGGAACATATAATAACACATTTGACTGCCTCCATGACTAAGTTTCTCAGATTCTTCCAGAATACGTAATGACAGTCTGCTAGTTTGGTGGATTTCAAATAAGCCGTAAAATTTATACTTTTTGTTTCCAGGTAATTTGTAGACTTGTGCTATACTGCTGTTTTCAGATAATAATGCCTAAAAATCATATTTTCTAAAAATGAGAGTCTTGGAGTAATTTGTCATTTGCTCTGATACAGATGGCACAGTTTAAAGACCTGATTCTAATCTGCGGGACAAAGCGAAAGACAACACAATTTTTACAACTTCTAAAGGTCTAATTTTATGTTTAAATTGATTGCTTGAGATAATAGAGAGAGAGAGAGAGAGAGAAAAAAAAAAAAAAAAAAAAAAGAGAGAGAGATAAATTGCATGCCATTATTTATGGTTTTCGCTATGCAGACTCAGTTTGCTTGGTTCTCCCTCTTGCAGAGTACTCTTGTTTTGGATTGCCTGAGGTCCAAAGAGGAAAACATTGTAGCACCTTTAGAAAGCTTCTTCGTCGAGAGTTGAGATGTGAGGAAATGAAACCTATCTATTCTGTCATTAAGATGCTACTTATGCACACATTAAATGTCGTCCACATATTGTAAGAACATGTTGACAAGTTCGGTAACCAACTGAATGAAATGGAAATTCATGAGCTGACCTGAATTATTGTTCCCCTAGAATTCACGAGTTGGAGGAACAAGCTGAATTTGGCTTTTGAACATGTTTCTGATCTGCAGGAATATGTGGAGAACAAGAAGTCAAAGTTGGTGAATTCTGAAACACTTTGCAGGAGGCTTTTCAAGAAATTTTCAGATGGCGTGAACTATATATATATATATATATATTGGAATTTGAGGAACCGTGATATTCCGGTGCCAGTTTTCTTCTCCCGTTGATGTTCCTGTCGCAAGATCCAATTCGTTCACCTACCAAAGTCGAAGATCGTCTCGGGGATGTCCATCTAGCTCGAAGGTTTTGTTAGCTAGTTTTTAATCTTTTTACTTTTAAGTTTTGTACAAGATGAGGAGTTATCTTTTAAAGGAGCTTTAAATTCCTAAACTTTGTGTAAATAAAACTCCTTGTGAAAGAATAAAATGTCTTCCTTTCTTTTCTTTTCTTTTTTCCTTTTTTTTTTTTTAACCCTTCAACTATCATGTCTTGGAGTAATTTTACCAGCTGTATTGTGTAGTTTAATCAACTTTTTATCAGATTATTTTTCTTTAATCACCTTTGGACACCAATTGTAACTTGGAAATTAGAATGACTTAAGTTGAGCATCTCATTGTTGGTTCATTAAGACGGTTTTATAGTCGTTGGCTTAACTAGCTGTCACGTTTCAGTTATTGAGAATTGTGTTTCGGCTATTTTTTTTTTTTTTTTGGCCGAAAAAGTCTACCGTACTGATTGTTTAGTGGGACTTGTTTCAGTTTCTTGCTTTGCGGCTGATTCCATGCTAGCTTGTCTTTCATGTTAATAATGTAGTCTCTCACTTAACCCTCTTCGTGATTTGGAAGGGGATTGTTTTCATCCATCTGTCGGTCTTGTCTAATTTTGTCATTTTTGGAAATTTTTTTTCTATTGTAGATTATTCAGAGAACATAATAGTCTGATGCGGCATGGTTCACCTTTGATGGAAGAGGCGAAACTTGAGATTTCGTATTTCTTTTCGACTCGGTAGCTTCTCGCTTACCTCGATTTTGTATTCTTTTCGTCTTCGATCCATGCTTGGGCCAAGGCACTATTTTTGTCTTGGGATAATGGTATGAATAGTGCTATGAACAACAACTTTACTCCCAACTTATTTAGTATCAACTCATGCGTTATATTTTCATTGTTGGACATAATCAATTAATGTGACAATACTTTAAACACTTATCAATAAAATAATGAAAACTTACATATTACATAAGTTGATAATCAAAAGCTGTGATTAGGGTTGGTGTAATATTTTTTTTTCTAATGTTATTTCGGAAGGAATTAGTGAATTCTTCTTTTCTTGGCATGTTGATTCTGTTACAACATTCTCCTACCAACTCATATGGAATGAAATTGAGTACCAACATGTTACAACATTCTCAAAAGATTATATTGTAGCATGATCGTACTAACTCATGTTACAACATCAACTCATGTGTAAGTTGTCATCTTTCTATTAATAAATTATAAATAAAATAAAACATTGTGACAATTTTTTAAAGATCTATTAATAAAAGAATAACAACTCATATGTCATATGGTTTGTGAAAGTAAAATTTGTGTTCTTTAACATTTTTCTTATTGAAGTGATGGTGAAATTCACTACAAATAGGGTAAGTAATTTTGGTTGACATTTGAGATTTAGAATTTAGACCGTAGTTAACATTTTTATCTTTAATTTGAGTTCATTGTTCGACCTACATTTAAAGTGTAATATTGGGATTTTAGAAGGTTTTTATTTTTATTTTTATTTTTAGCATTATGATCAAAGATAAAAATATCAATATCTTATATTTAAAGAATTAAAAAAAAAAAGATATTAATGATTTAGAAATACCAAGTAAAAATAATTGGAAGTGTGGATGTTTGTGTTAAAACTAAATATTAACTGATCGATTATTACAAAAAATAAACAAGGTTTATACAAAATTTAATACATATGATAAAAATCCTCAATATGGACCAAAAAAAAAAAAGTTCTTGCTCAAATATGGAGTTTGTCCCGATTCAAGCAATATAAAATCACAATATATTAATTTAAAAAGTGGACAAATATGCTGGGTGATAACAAATAGATATTATTTAGCAAATAAAGTAACAATAAATTAAGAAAATAAAAATATATTGACCGTCTTTCTAAAATTTTCTGAAAGTTTATGATATTTTCTTGATATTTCTTTGATATATTTCCGGGGATTCCAGATGTTTCTACTAATATTTTTGTGTTTGGCAAAATATCTTCGACCCAAGTAAAAAAAAAATTTTTTCGGTCCAACATAAGCCGAAGATAATTCCAACGCTACTCAAAGTATGAAGGACTAAATTGTAACGCCAAACGAAGAAGAATGAGTTTTTAAAATAAGTTTTATTTCATGGGCTATTTTTGTAAATATCTCTTTTTAATTTTTAAATTTTTTTTTCTTCCGCGCGTTCACGGATCGGGTCCCCTCCACCACGTGGCCATCGGGTCCCCCACGTCGCGAGCTGTCAAGCCCCTCCGCTGCGAGTCGTCAAGCGCCCTCTGCCGCTAGCGGTCGAGACCCTGTCTTACTCCGATGATGCGGCGGCGGGGAGGCGTCGGAGTTGGGGAAGACGGGCTGGGAGGATTTTTTTTTTTTTTTTTTTTTCCTTTCTTTCTGGCAGGCAGGGGTGGATATTGTGTGGGACGTCTTATTTTCCTTAGGTGATCTTAAGGCCTTTTGAACTCTGATTTTCATTTAAAGGTGTAGAAATTTTACGTCATCAATGGGGTAAAATAACTTTACCCCATTGTTTAACTTATCGTATTTGGGGGAAAAAAAAAAAGGACGTTTTCTAGCTCCGCTTCTTAGCAATTTTTTGTTTGACTTCTTAATTTACGAAGAAACTTCTCTCTCTCTCTCTCTCTCTCTCTCTCTGGTTTGTTAGTCTAGGAACTTTCATTTGTTTTTCATTTTCTCCGAAATTTTCCTTTTCTTCCTTTCATTTGTAGGCGTTGACTTATAACAAGTCTTCCTCTGGTTATAGATGTTATTGCAGTTCTTGCCTTTCTGTGTATAACCTTCAATCTTTATTTTCAGATCGAGTTGATCCGTACGTGGGGGTTAGATTTCTGATCAAGTGAAGTTAATTAAGTCCTTTTCTCCTGCTCAGGTAATGGGTTTTGATCTCGTCTTTTTTTATGTTTTGAGGGCCATTAACCTCTCCTTCACTGCATTAGTATAACTTCTGATTTTGTTATTGTCAATTTTGTACTATTATCTATCATGACAGGAGCTGATATTATGGCTTCTTCTTCAACTATTCCCGCCTTTGAGTACGATGTTTTCATCAGTTTCAGAGGTGAAGATACTCGTAAAAGTTTTGCTAGTCATCTTCACACTGCTTTACAACATAAAGGAATCAAAACCTACAAAGATGATGAGGATCTGGAGAGAGGAGATGAAATTTCGCAAGCACTTAAGAAAGCTATAGAGACGTCAAAGCTTTATGTAATCATTTTCTCAACAAACTATGCATCTTCCTCTTGGTGCTTGGATGAGCTTGTCCACATACTCGAATGCCGAGAAAACTATGAACAAACTGTTCTTCCGGTTTTCTATGGTATAGATCCATCAGATGTCCGAGGACAAATGGGAAGTTATAGATCTGCATTTTCAAAAGAAGAACGTTTTCGAAATAAGATGGACAAGGTGCAAAAGTGGAGAGATGCCTTGACAGCAGCTGCCAATCTAGCTGGATGGGATTCGCAGATCATTAGGTATGTTTCACTTTGATTTTATGTTCTCTCCACTTGAACTGATTGTTTACACTCTAGAAGGAAAACATTCTATTACATGTACATTCAGGGATGGAGACAGGATTTATTGATAAGGGGATCAAAAAAAATTTTTCCATTCAGTCACTAGGCCCACTAATATTTATAAATTTAATAAAATTGTTTTATTTCTTAAAATTCAAATTATTTACCCAATAAAATATAAGTGATTATATTTGCACCCATAATATTAATAAATATCCTCATCTAATAAATATTTCCTAATGTAAATATAATAAATCTATTCTTTTATAGATACTTTTTATATAATACCATATTTAATCATCTCATACACCTGTTTTCATTTTGGTTTTAATTTAAAAAATAAATTAATAATTTAAATAAGCAAAAAAGATATATTTTAATTGTTAAAAAGGAAAAGTATCTCTTAAAAAAAGAAAGGAAATAATAAATAAGAAAAACTTAAGTAATGTCTGAATAAAAAATCAAGGAATTTCATACTACATTTAAAAAAAATACAAAAATATAAAATCGTATAAACGAACATAGCAAGAAAAAATAAATAAAAATAATAATCATATAAAAAAATCACAGAGAATTATTTTCAAAGAAAAAAAATACACATAATACTAATGAATTAAAAAATTAAAAATGCATATTTCATTAGTTGTTGACTCTTTAAGAGATATCTTTTTTTTTATTTTTATTTCACTTGAATCCTCTATTGAAAATTTTTATGTAGTTATAAAATTTATTAAGAAAAGAAATTGATGAAGAACATTTTTTTATATATTTTTTTGAATATTATTTCTATTTATGCTTATTGTGGTGTATGTTTTTTAATTATTTTATAAAAAAATATTTTCATTTATAGGTATGTGGGGTTATGAGCATTCTTAATGATTTTAAGGTAGTTTTCTTGTAGGGTAAAAATACATTAAAAATCTTTCTTGATTTTGTGGTGATATTTATCAATATTGTGGGTGCAAATAACATCTCCATAAAATATAAAGAGCTATTAATTTAATGGAGATAAAGATTAATTTATACACATACACACTATATTAAAATTAAAAAAATATATATATTATATTAAACCTAAAAAGAAAAAAAGCTAGTGGTGGCCATGGTCCCCCTTGCCCTACCCCCTTCCTCCTTATTGTGTACATTTGAAACTTTATTACCCTACAATCTCTGTTTTTAGTTTAGTGCCTCTTTATAAGAATTGTATACCTCATCTCATATTTGATTTTAAGGGATTGAGCTTTCACATTAAAAGATCAATATGTTAAGTGGACTGACTCAATACGCATATATATATATATATATATGTATATATATCCGTGCAAGATGATGCTCTCGTTGGAGTAACCAATAATGTTTTTGATTAATTTGGCTGCTCGTTTGACGTTGAATTTGTGACTTCCAAAAAAATGAGCTTCCATTTTAAAAGGTCAATCAATATGTTAAGTGAAGTGATCCAATATCTGTATATGTTTATTATTATTTTCACATTTTGAGGATGTGGGTTTTGGTTTCTTTCAACATCTAAAGAGTAGTTTACATGTACGCATAATCAATTATATTAGTTTTATCTCATTATTTTCTTTGCCAATTTGTTACATTTCTTTAATTTGTACTAATAGCTTTTCCGTTATACATGCCAGGGATGAGTCCGATTTAGTTGAGAGAATAATCGAAGTTATTTTAAGAAAAATGAATCATACTCGATCAAGTGCCAATTTCAAGGGTTTAGTTGGAATTACAAAATGCATCTCACAAATTGAATCCTTAATGTGCACTAGCTCCTTAGACAACGTTTGGAAACTAGGCATTTGGGGCTGTGGTGGTATAGGAAAAACAACCCTTGCACGGGTTGTATTCGACCAAATCTCTTATGAATTTGAAAGTTGTTGTTTTCTTGCTAATATCAGGGAAGAATGGGGCAAAGGCAACAAACACAACTTAAAGGAAAAATTATTTTCTGATTTGTTGAGAGAAAAAGATCCAAATATAGGTACCTTATCTGTAGGACCAACATATGATAAGGATCGGCTATGTAGTAAAAAAGTGCTTATCGTTTTCGATGACGTGGATGATTCGGAGCAGTTAGAATTTTTAGCTGAGGACTATAGTTGGTTTGGCCCTGGGAGTAGAATAATCATTACAACAAGAGATATGGAAGTGCTACGGGAAGAAGTTGATGAGATACACAAAGTTGAGAGATTAAATAACGAGGAAGCTCTTCAACTCTTTCTGTCGAATGCTCTAAAAAGAACCCCTCTCACAAAAGAACTTTTACATCTTTCAGAAAGAGTCATTAACCACAGTGAAGGCATTCCGTTAGCTCTCAAAGTTTTTGGTTCTTTTCTTCGTGGGAAGAAACATGAAAACTGGGAAGAAGAATTGGACAAGCTAAAAGAATGTCCCCACCCAAAAATTCAAAGTATCTTGAGAATAAGTTTTGATGGATTGGACCAAATGCAGCAATGTATATTTTTAGACATCGCATGCTTTTTCAAAGGTTTGCGTAGAGATTATGCGGAAAGGATGCTGGATGCTTGTCATTTGTTTGCAAAATTAGTAATTGATAATCTTGTTGATAAGTCCCTCGTTACCATAAAAGAGGATGACATACTCTGGATGCATGATTTGGTACAAGAAATGGGATGGGAGATTGAACAATCCAACAGAGAGCTTCCAAGGCGCAGTAGATTGTGGAATGCTGAAGATGTCTACCGTATCTTGAAAACTGATATGGTATGTACGGTTGAATGCACAAAATATAAATTCTAGAAAACTTGTGTTGATAGTATTTTGTTTATTAGCATTGAAAAATATCTTTATCCAATGGCGAAATTTGATCTATACATATTACTTTTTAGAATAGATTAAGTTTTAGTACTTTTTACTCAATTATATTTTGTCCTTGATTGTCAGGGCACTGTGACAATTGAGGGAATAGTTTTAGATACGTGGAAAATCAGCGAAGTACACCCTGCCGCCTTTAAAAATATGTATAAGCTAAGGTTGCTGAAAATTCTCCATTCCAAGAAGTGTGAAGTGTGCATTCCTTCCGGAGATGATGATCTTCAGTTTCTTCCTGATTCCCTTAGATATCTCCATTGGGACGGATACCCTTGGAAATCTTTTCCATTAGGTTTTAGACCACAATATCTTGTTGAACTAATCCTAACTTATAGCAATGTTAAGAAGCTTTGGGAAGGAAGCCAAGTAAGTGTAAGTTTTCATGAATTGATTAAACAGAATATCTAAAGCTATACATACAGTAGATGCTAAAGTTATTCTAATTATTTCTAGCTTTGTTTTTTGACAGCATCTCGGGAGCTTGAAAAAGATTGATCTTAGTTACTCCGAACACCTAACTGTATTTCCAGATCTTTCTAGAGCGTCAAAGTTGGAGCATGTATATCTTGAATATTGCACTAGTTTGCAAGAAGTTCCATCCTATTTTGAACATCTGGATGAGCTTAAAACACTCTTCCTTGTGGGTTGCTCGTCCATCCATAAGTTTCCAAAGGTTGCCAAGAGTATTGTTTGTTTGGCGTTGAGCAGAACATCAATACATGAAGTTCCGGCCTCGTCTATTGAGCATCTTTGTTGTCTTGAGATATTAAGCCTTGATTTTTGCAGAAATGTCAATAGTCTTCCACACCATATCTCAAAGATGAAAAGTTTGAAGGCGGTTACATTTGAAGGAACTCTTTTGATTTCTAAATATTTCCATGGTATTTTTCCCTGGTGGATTGAAAAAGTATTTACGCTTTCACAGCTGAGCACTTATAGACATGAAGTTGAGGGCGATTTTAGATTTTTTCTTCGTCCTCTTTTGAAACTTGAATGTGTTCCAAAGCTCCCCCTGGTTGGTTTTTATCGAGGCATTGACATGTATGTGCATCTTGTGTCAATTTGGGGAACATTTGGTGAACATGATGTTGGGAAGGAATTTCTGCTTTTTAATTGCCTACAATTGTATGGGAAAGGAGTACACGACAACAAATTGATGTCTGCCCGAATGCTTAAATTCCTTTCTAGGAAAATTGCATCGCAAGAATTTACAAGTCATGTATGTCTCTTTCTTTTAATATTCTGTTACTTGTTTCTCATCCCGTGTACAAATTTATTTATTTTCCTCGGTACAAGTGTTTGAAGCAGCTACAGAGTTTTTCACAAGGTAATATAAAATTATGTTAACGACTTGTTCTATAATTAAATGGTGCAGGGACTTCCTATTGAAGCGGATATTGGCGTTTGTTGTACCGGGGTACAAATTCCAAAGTGGTTTCGGCATCGATTTTCTGAATGTGATCCTTCGAGAGGAAGACCAATCAAAATGGGGCGTGACCCTCATGCAGTAGAAGCTTTTCGCATAAATCCAGTTTCTCGCATGAAGATGGCAGTGATTGAACTTCCTCCAAACTCACTTAATTCCAACTTTTTGGGTTTCGCTGTATGTGCTTCTTTTACGACCGATCAGGTTCACCAAATTAGTCTTTTATGTAAACCACACTTTATAATGAACGATGGCGTCAAATTGACATGGGATTTAAATTATTATTGTACGTATTTGGAGACGAGAGTTTTGGAAGAGGATTGGCTCATTGTTCGGGAAAAGATCACCCAAGTCGTGTTTGAGTTCTCATTATATCCAGAAAACACAGCTCGCTATTATCGCTGGCGTTTAAATGAGTGTGGGATCCACCTTCTATATGAGGAAGATGCATACAAATTTGATGTACTTATTCCTGAGAATTGGAAAGAACTAGAGGAAGAAGAAGAAGAAGAAGAAGAAGATTATGAGGGAGCTGCAACCAGAGTTTTCTCTCAAAACTTTTCACCAGTCTCATATCCTTCTTACTCACTCTACTGAATGCTGAAGTTTAAATTTTGAATCCCCCACATCAAGTTAGACAAAAAAAAAAAAAAAAGAAGGAACTAAAAAAATAAATGGGGCGACAGAGACAGGATTTTGTACATATAGAAAAAATAAAGAACTGAAAAAATTAATGGGACTGCAAAGACAGGATTTTGTACATGCCCGCGTGGCTTGCTGTCTTCTTCTTGCTTCAATATAGTTGGCATATGTTTAATTCATAATCGATCTTGTTCTTCTTCTGCTGTCGAAAGATCTTGATGACAAAATTTCCAAATCCCCTTATTAAATACACCAAATTTGTTTGCATTTTCCTCATATTCTTCATCTTCTTCTTCCTCCAATCCTCTTGATTACCTACAAAAATTATGTTTGCATCTCCCACGAATTCGTCATCATCATCATTATCTTCTTCTTCTTCCATTAGTGCTTTCCGATCCTCTTGATAAATTACCATTTTACTCCTTTTTTATTTTATTTTTTTATTTTTTATTTTTTAATGCTGAAAAAAATCCCACTTTACTCTGATACAGAAGAACATTGATTGATCATAACACAAGTCAACTGCAACAGAACAAGAAGAAGATTGCAACCTGTTGTGAGGTACTTATTATAGTCGGTCTTTGCCTTCCAATTAATTATGTTCTTTTTTCTTCCATATTTTGATGAATTTTGGGTGTGGGATTCTAACTCTAAACTTTAACATGGTGACCATGTGCTTACAGCTAAGTGAAGTCTGCAAAAACGATTGGTCGTGTTTTTTTTTTTTTTTTTTTTTCATTACATGAAAAATCAGTAAAAGTATTCAACAAGACTTACAGATTGATACAAGACTTCAGAATTGAATCATTGATTGAAAATCTGTATAAGGATAAGTCGTCTTAAGAACATTTGGATTTTGGAGTGACCAAATGCTAATTAGTAAGTTAGCTTTTTTGTTAGAGAAGTCGGTGTTGCTTTTGGCTATGACTTATGCAAGTTCCTTTCGGAACATATAATAACACATTTTGATTGCCTCCATGACTATGTTTCTCAGATTCTTCCAGAATACGTAATGACACGGTTTGCTAGTTCGGTGGATTTCAAATTAAGCCGTAAAATTTTTTACTTTTTGTTTCCAGGTAATTTGTAGACTTGTGCTGTACTGCTGTTTTCAGATAATAATGTCTAAAAATCAAATATCTAAAAATGAGAGTCTTGTCGTAATTTGTCATTTGCTCTGATACAGATGGCACAGTTTAAAGACCTGATTCTAATCTGCGGTGCAAAGTGAAAGACAACACAATTTTTACAACTTCTACAGATCTGATTTTATGTTTATATTTATTGCTTGAGATAATAGAGAGAGAAGGAAAAAAAAAAAAAAAGGGGAGATAAATTGCATGCTATTATTTATGGTTTTCGCTTTGCAGACTCAGTTTGCTTAGTTCTCCCTCTTGCAGAGTACTCTTGTTTTGGATTGCCTGAGGTCCAAAGAGGAAAACATTGTAGCTCCTTTAGAAAGCTTCTTCGTCGAGAGTTGAGATGTGAGGAAATGAAACCCTTCTATTCTGTCATTAAGATGCTACTTATGCACACATTAAATGTCGTCCATATATTGTAAGAACATGCTGACAAGTTTGGTAACCAACTGAATGAAATGGAACTCCATGAGCTGAACTGAATTATTGTTCCTCTAGAATTCACGAGTTGGAGGAACATGCTGAATTTGGCTTCTGAACATGTTTCTGATGTGCAGGAATATGTGGAGAACAAGAAGTCAAAGTTGGTGAATTCTGAAACACTTTGCAGGAGGCTTTTCAAGAAATTTTCAGATGGCGTGAACTATATATATATATATATTGGAATTTGAGGAACCGTGATATTCCGGTGCCAGTTTTCTTCTCCCCTTGATGTTCCTGTCGCAAGATCCAATTCGTTCACCTACCAGAGTCGAAGATCATCTCGGGGATGTCCATCTAGCTCGAGGGTTTTGTTAGCTAGTTTTTAATCTTTTTACTAAGTTTTGTACAAGATCAGGAGTTATCTTTAAAGGAGCTTTAAATTCCTAAGCTTTGTGTAAAGAAAACTCCTTGTGAAAGAATAAAATGTCTTCCTTTCTTTTATTTTATTTTCTTTTTTCCTTTTTTTTTTCCCTTCAAATATCATGTCTTGGAGTAATTTTACCTGCTGTATTGTGTAGTTTAATCACCTTTGGACACAAATTGTAACTTGGAAATTAGAATGACTTAAGTTGAGCATCTCATTGTTGGTTCATTAAGACGGTTTTATAGTCGTTGGCTTAACTAGCTGTCACGTTTCAGTTATTGAGAATTGTGTTTCGGTTTTTTTTTTTTTTTTTTGGCTGAAAAAGTCTTCCGTACTTATTGTTAAGTGGGACTTGTTTCAGTTTCTTGCTTTGCGGCTGATTCCATGCTAGCTTGTCTTTCATGTTAATAATGTAGACTCTCACTCAACCCTCTTCGTGATTTGGAAGGGGATTGTTTTCATCCATCTGTTGTTCTTGTCTAATTTTGTCATTTTTGGAATTTTTTTTTTCTATTGTAAATTATTCAGAGAACATAATAGTCTGATGAAGCATGGTTCACCTTTGATGGAAGAGGCGAAACTTGAGATTTCGTATTTCTTTTCGACTAGGTTGCTTCTCGCTTACCTCAATTTTGTATTCTTTTCGTCTTTGATCCATGCTTGGGCCAAGGCACTATTTTTGTCTTAGGATAATGGTATGAATAGTGCTATAAACACCAACTTTATTCCCAACTTTTTTAATATCAATTCATGCGTTATATTTTCATTGTTGGACATAATCAATTTAATGTGACAATACTTTAAATATTTATTAATAAAATAATGACAACTTATATATTACATAAGTTGATAATCAAAAGCTGTGATTAGGGTTGGTATCATTAGTATTTTTCTAATGTTATTTCGGAAGGAATTAGTGAATTCTTCCTTTCTTGGCATGTTGATTCTGTTACAACATTCTCCTACCAACTCATATGAAATGAAATTGAGTACCAACTCATGTTACAACATTCTCAAAAGATTATGTTGTAGCAGGATCGTACTAACTCATGTTACAACATCAACTCATGTGTAAGTTGTCATCTTTCTATTAATAAATTATAAATAAAATAAAACAATGTGACAATTTTTTAAAAATCTATTAATAAAAGAATAACAACTCATATATCATATAGTTTGTGAAAGTAAAATTTGTGTTCTTTTAACATTTTTCTCATTGGAATGATGGTGAAATTCACTACAAATAGGGTAAGTACTTTTGGTTGACATTTGAGATTTAGCATTTAGACCGTAGGTAACATTTTTATCTTTAATTTGAGTTCATTATTCGACCTACATTTAAAGTGTAATATTGGGATTTTAGAAGGTTTTTTTTTT
The DNA here is from genome assembly GCA_038430175.1 of Ficus hirta. Classification (NCBI taxonomy): domain Eukaryota; kingdom Viridiplantae; phylum Streptophyta; class Magnoliopsida; order Rosales; family Moraceae; genus Ficus; species Ficus hirta. Next base: position 5,378,898 of record CM076590.1, read on the forward strand.
ATTTTTATTTTTTTTAGCGTTATGATAAAAAAAAATATCAATATTGATGAAAATATCAATATCTTATATTTAAAGAAATTTTAAAAAAAGATATTAATAATTTAGAAATACCAAGTAAAAATAATTGGAAGTGTGTATGTTTGTGTTATAACTAAATATTAACTCATCTATTAGTACAAAAAATAAACAAGGTTTATACAAAATTTAATACATATGATAAAAATCTCAATATGGACCAAAAAAAAAAAAGTTCTTATAAAGCTCAAATATGGAGTTTGTCCCTATTCAAGCAATATAAAATCACAATATATTAATTTACAAAGAGGACAAACATGCTGGGTGACAACAAATAAATATTATTTAGCAAATAAAGCAACAATAAATTAAGAAAATAAAAATATATTGACTGTCTTTCTAAAATTTTCTGAAAGTTTATGATATTTTCTTGATATTTCTTTGATATATTTCCGGGGATTCCAAAGAAATACAGTATCATCAAAATCGATGTTTCTACTAATATTTTTGTGTTTGGCAAAATATCTGAAGTAAAAAAATTTTCTTTTGGCCCAATATGAGCCAAAGATAATTCCAACGCTACTCAAAGTATGAATGACGAAATTGTAATACTAAAAGTAGAAGAATGAGTTTTTAAAATAAGTTTTTTTTCATGGGCTATTTTTGTAAATATCTCTTTTTAATTTTTAGTTTTTCTGCAAAATCCTCTATTGTTCTTCATATATATATATAATATATATATATATATATATTATATATCACTCTCTTTCTATCTGCATTTTCCATTTTACAGAGAGAGAAACCTACTAAAACACACGATATCGGGAGGTTTAATACCCTCTCAGAACGAAAATCCTCAAAAAATCTAACAACGAAACCGAATCAACGCTCCATCTTCAGCTTAAACCCTCAGTGTAAAGAAGATTCAACCGAGAAAATTCCAAAAAAAAAAAAAAAATCGGGTAAGAAAACTCCCTCTGTTCTCTTATTTTATTCATTTCTTAATCCTTTCAGACCAATTATTATCAATATTATTTTTGTTAAATTTTTTTCACCCGAGTTGTTCTTGGTTGGACATATCGTATGGTAATAGTAGTGCCTTTAGCGTTCTTGAATTAGCTCTTAATATAGCGATTATTTTTCATTGACATTTATTATTGTGTGAGAGAGAAGAGTTTTATTTATTTATTTATTTATTTTTAAGATACAAGAAAAATGGAAAACGTAGTTTAGAAATTTTGCAATCCGAAATTACAATGAACCCTTTCGTGGGCAAGTTGTGGTGGTGCTTTTGAAGGCCCCAAAAGTCCTTTGCACATAACACAGTGCAACCGGTTTGTTTGGTAAAGCATCCAAAAGTACTTAGCACAGATACCAATCCGCTCACGGTTATTCAGGGAAGTTAGGATTTACAACTTTGGTTTCCGCTTCCAAATCTTGTATTAAAATCGCAAACTAAGCTTTTGTCTTTCTCACATTGGAAGTAAAATTGGCACTCTAACAATTTACTTCTGTTAGTGTACAAGTATATACAGAAGGAAATGAGGATCGACATGTTAAAAGAAGAATCCGTTGCTGTCTTGTTAGACTCGGTGCTTGTGTCAGCATGTGGCTTTCATCCTTTTTATATTGCTTAACATACTTCTAATATGTAAATCTGTTTGTTATAACGCTTCTTTGTTAGCTTTAATTCTCCATCTGATCATAAGTATATGCACTAGCATTTCCATTTAGGATACTTTCTGTGCTAGGATGCTACTAAATACTTTTGCTTAGGAGGTGTTTTGGCAATAAGTTCGAGCAATATGCGAACCTCTTAGTGGGAAAATAAGCTTGGTTAATACTTTCCATTGTCTGGACCTTCAACAAGCAAGTTTCTGTTATAGCTATTTACTTTTTGGTATGGTGAAGCCTGACCGGATAGTGCATCGACCTGGAGTATTGGCGTCATATGTGACGTTTGGACTAATAACACCCTTCAACTTTTGTTCAAAAACTAAGCACTTTAACCGAACCCTTCAACCATAAAGCTTCCTTTTTGTGTTTTGATGGTTGCTATGCAACCTGATTGTTTAATAGGCAAAACTATGGTAGACCTTTCAAGATTTCGTTGCTTCACTGATAATGAAGATATATCCAATCATGGATCTTCAATTTGAAGATTTTCGGGAGAATCTGCATTGACACGTCCTATCACCTTTCTTGAAGCTAAACCTTGATCTCAACACAATCCGTGGTCCTTAATATTAGCAAGTCATAGAACAATAAATCTTATTGTATTCTGGTTCCCTTGACATACATACTTGTGTACCTCCTAAGTCCTAACCATTGATTATGCGTGAAATATTCATTGTATACCATCGCCCCGTTGCATCTGTACATCATTTGTGAAAGTACTCGACTTGAATGGTGTCCTTCTATGTCGATTTATAGGGAGAGGTTTTTGAACTTCATCCATTTTTCAGCAAATTGACACCGTCATACATCTTGATTAATAGCTTTATTCTTTGATTCCAGGTCCTAAAGTATCTACCCTTTGACACCTTTTTGCTTAACCAAGGAAGATTCACTTCTTGGATTTTTTTACTGAAATAATTACTCAAGCACTCATTATTATTTCATCTAGCTTCGCCCTGCCCATCCCTAATTTTTTCTTGAGTTTATACAGATTTGCAACTTTTGGTAACTCAAAACTTGATTTTATTGTGGTTGTAAGCATAGTCTAGCGGTGATACCACACCTAACTCCACTTAAGAGCATCTCCAATGCAATGCTAAAAGGTTGTGCCAATGGTAAATTTTAGCATTTGGATGAAAATAGCACACTCCAATGGAGTGCTATATTTGATGCCAAATTTGTCAAATGCTAAAGTTTGCGGCAAATTTACCACAACATGGAGCCAATGCCAAATTTAACATTTGATTTCTATTGGTTGTTGGCTTGACTTTTGTCATTTATTTATTACAATAGTTTTATTTTTAAATTATTTAAATACTAAATGCTCACTTTTACAAGTTCCAAAGTACAATAATAATGACAAAAGGTAGAAATAGCATAAGAAATAGCATTATGCATTGGAGCATAAAGTAGAATAATGCTATTTTTCACACTTCTTTGTAACAAATATAACATTGGCATAGACCAATGCATTGGAGATGGTTTAAGGGTGCAAAGTTTGAAGCCCCCCACCCCAAGTTCAAAAAAAAAAAAAAAAAAAAAAAAAGAAGAAGAAGAAAAAAAAAACTTGATTTTAGTAGTTAAATTATTAGTAGCTTTATATGAAGCCTGTCGTGGAACCTTCGTCATTGCATGTTTTCATTCTTTTATTCTGTGTGGCTCTATTGTTTTCTCTCAAGATGGGGACATTGTACTTGTTTCCACTGTGGTACTGCTGAATTCCCCTCCCCCCCCCCCCCCCCCCCCTCTCTTGCAGTAATTGTGATTTGTTTACTTTTTAGATGACGAGGTTAAATAGTTGCATTTTAAGAGTCAGATTCCCCCTTTGGAATTCTAATTTTTGGGAATGGCACAAATTGGAAACTTCTTCAAGATTATTTTAGTTTCAGGAAAATGGGTTCTCCAAAGCTTTCTTCTAGTTGTTGCTTTTCTTTATATCTATAATGTAAATTTTTGTTGGTGAGTGTAAACCCAAATGGTACAGGTATTGTGGACTTCAAATTGAGTGCGACGGTAAAATTTGTTGTCAGGTGAAGCATGTAGCCAGTTTATTGACAATATCTGTTGGCTTGTGTTTGTTAGGTCTACATACGAGCTGTCCTGTTTAGTTGATAATGAGAAGGCCGGGCCAATATCCTGATTCAGGTGTCAATGCATATGTTGCTGCTCCGATGAACCATGCGCCTGGTCAGAGAATGGAAAACAAGTCTGCTCAGTTCGAAGGACGGTTAGAAGCCTTCACTCCCGAAAGGGACAATTCATATGCAACTTCAAAGGCAGATGGACAGTGGCGATGGGAAAGAGATGGATCAAAAATGCCAAATTCTGTTGCCCCTCAAATGTACAATGAAGGTGAGTGTGCGATGACTTTTCTCTATTCTGTTCTGTTAAGATAGTGTTGTTTTGGTAGTTAAAGATCATCCTAAAGAAAAATGTCTGATTGACTAATTTGGTCAATAAATATATTCTCGAGCGGTTTCTTAGGAATGCTTCTCATAAAGGTGTTTGAACAGAATTTAGTAGTTAAGAATACAGGTGAAAAAGCATAAATGGCGAGTAGCACAGGAGTAAAATATCAGGTTTAATTCGTTTGTGCTTCTACTGCAATTACTAAAGATGCGGGAGTTTCAATTCATTATTTCTAGTGGTGGCATTTGTAATGTGTATAAGCTTATAATTACATTCCATATTATTTATAACCTAAGGTGTACTGAAATAAGGTTTTCAATGTTGACATTGAGGTCTTGGCCATATTTATTCTGAGCATTTGTTGGATTATAGTGCTACAAGAGCTTTTTTAATTATCTAGTGCACTTGGCTACTTTTACTGTCTATACCAGACGAGATTGTTGCAAGCATCTTCGGGGAGAATTGATAAGAGTGATGGTATCACATGTATCAGTTGCAAAATTGAAGTTTGATATGATGTTTTAAGCATATTTATGTCTCCGAAACCTATGGCTTGATGGGACACGTTTTTCTCTTCTTCTTCCCCCTATCCTTTGCCTTTGAACGTCCTCCGTTTTAGTATCCATTGTCCCCCAAAATCCTCTTCATTTCATTTGTCAACATAGCATCCTGCAGTAATTTTCTAATTTGATGGATTTTACTTGGACTTGCACCTCAATTTTGAAGTGAAATTTTTTCTGGGTATTTTGAGAAATGACCGCTTGTCTTTCTAAGCAATTTTCTTTAATGCACTTAGTTTTCAAATTGAGAGAATATTTGGGGAACCACTACCTTTTTTTTGTTTGATTTAAAAGATGACTTGCTATGATTCTCATGTACCCTTATTTTTATAGAGTCTAGTTCATGAATCTTTTTCTTTTTTGGACTCATGTTTGTAATGTAGGCCAAGGCGGTGATGCAATGAGATCCTATTTCCAGGGTCAAAGGCCTGATACGAAGATCGCCTTAGAAAAGCAAAACAACAGTGATACAAGATCTCAACGTAAAGAAGATGTGGATATAGGATATGAAGAAAATCCAGCGTCACAAACCTTTCAGAGTCTAGAACAGAAATTCCATGATGAGATTACGAAACTAGCCGAGGAACAAAATGATGCTGAGGACGCAGAAAACGCAAGACACAGAGAGGTTAGTTTGTATCTTTATGCCTTCTCTTCTTCTCCTTGTTCCTCTTAGATGTTGCTTTGCCTAATTCTATTCCCATCTTTTTGTGGTCAGAAAATCAATGCAATCAACGCTCAGTATACAGAGCAACTAGCAGCACTTCGAGCCCAGCATGCCAACCGCAGAGATGAATTCCTTTGGAGGGAATCAAGCACGAGACATCAGCAATACCAGCAAGCTGTGGTGGATTGTTACCCGAACAACAGCAGCAGCATTGGGCCCAATGATTCTCATGATTATGGTGGATTTGCGGGTTCAACTGTAGTAGCATCAGATGCGCACAGAGGCTACAATAATGAGCAATATGACTCCTACAGAGAGCGAGCTCGGTTTCTTGGAGGTGGAAGAGATCATGGGTTTGAGCCCAGAGGTTCATTTCCTGGAGCTGGAGGCCGTGTTTATGATACTGGCTCGCGCTACTACTAATTGGCGACTTTGACGAGTCTTTGCCAGTTCTTCCCTTCAGGTTTTGCTGGTATTATTTGCGCTCCGACGACGTGCATACATTTAATCAGCAGTTAAACTTTTCCTTTAGGATAATGCACAAGTTGCTTTGTCGGAAAAACTTAAAATCCTTTGGGATTACATGTACGACGACTTCAGTCTGGGTGGTAGTCTACTGTAATACTAACGGTAGTTTATCATGATACTTTGTTCACCGTGACGATGATAGTATCCGGCTGCTATGCTGTAATCGGCAACAATCTACCAGAATATTCAACAAAGAACATTGTTTAAAAAAAATAAAAAAAATAAAAAAAAAAGGGCCAGTAAGCTTTAGTGTCGAAAAGTCGAGCCAAATTTCAACCTCCATTTTTGTAGTCAAACAACAAAAGATTTTATTTCATTCCAGAAAATTAACACAATAGATTTAAAGAAACAAAAACATTTCGTAGGTAAACAATATATATATATATATATATATATAAATATATATATATATATATATATATTATCCATCACATTTGTGTTTACAAATTTAAACATATGCAAGGATCAGTGAGTATAGAAGAGACCTCATCAACGACGACAAAGGCATGCTCAGCTCTAATTGGCCTCCGCTTTTGCCTGGGCAGCAACTGCCTCCACGACCACTAACACAAGGACAATTATATATATATATATATATATTACATTTCGCAATACAAAAGGGAAACATTATGTTGTTGATTGTTGAACTACGCTTAAACATAGAGGAAACTTTTGAGATTTTTCTTTTTAACTGCTTTTGCACGTTGCAAAATTGCCATAATAACCACTGGCATGACTAAAACTAGTTTCAAATAAACAAACATATATGTATATATAAATATTAGCAATTAGAAATAGACAACTCATTTTCATGTTATTTGGCACAAAAAAGAAAAGAACTAAATTTTTTTTTTTTTTGAATTAGAGAATGGGGATTTGTGTAACACTGTCTAATTGCCATCGTGCATTTATATAACTATTAATGAAGACAGTAATTAATATTATGTATTATATGTTTTTCCATGACAAATTAAGGGGATTTAAATATCTTTGAGCCCACGCGTGAGAAAACGAAGCATTTGCGTGTACTTGTTCCTTTAATATGCTAATTAGAGCAAAGCTTATTAAATTCAATTCCAAATTGAATTTCTAACGCCAAACTTAATCGGCACGTTAAAATTAGTCAAGTATAGAGTTTTTCTCAAAATTCGATTATGGGGTGGGTCAAATATATAACTCTGACAAAATACGGTGCCCAAAATATAATGTTTATAACATACGATGAGTAAATATATGGTTTTCAGAATATATGGGTCAATTTTAAAAGGTTGACGGTTTTTAAAAGTTTCTAATTGGCAATGAGTGGAGCAACACCAACCATAACCAATAGAAATTTGGTTTGATTAAAAATAAAAAAATAAAAAGGGTGAGATGAAGGAAATAATATCATCCATACATATTCTCATTTATCTGAACAAGCTTCTAACATCCTCCTCTCTTACTTCTTCATTTTCCCTCAAGAAAAATTCGTTACTCCTGCTAACCACCCAAGAAAAACTCACTTCCACCACTCTAAATTCTTAAATCTTCATCTCATTCTCTTCTCAACTTGTAGTATAACAATACCCAAACCTTTCTTTTTTTTTTTTTTTTAATCTATCTTTAGTGGCTGTCAATATGAGTTATTGAAAAAGATTGGTATTTTGGTAATGTTTTCTTCATTCTTATTTTTAAACTCGATTTTTCACTTATGACTGAGCTTAATCTATGACTATTCTGTGTTTCATGATTGGTTATTTGATTAAAAACATTTTTGGTTGTGATGTTGATTTTGAATAAGGTTTAAAGCATTTGCATGCTATATGTTTGATGAAGAGCTCATATATAACTTTATGTGATCAGTTTTAAAATTTTGATTTTTTTACACAGTTTCTTTAGTGCTTTTATCTGATTTGTTATTTGTAATATAAAGTAAACATCTTAATCTTTAACTGGGCTTTTGAATCATCCAAATCGGATATTAGTTATGATTTTTACAAATTCATGTAAAAATCAGTCAAAACTTTGATGGACATACCTAACCCGGGATTACGAGCTGATTTTGAGATATTTTAAATTTTCAAATCCTATCATGCAATAGCTCTAAGGAAAGCCCTATGAGTCAAATTTGATTTAATTGTGTTTTGGTAATTTTTTGACTTACCTATAATATATTATGAATATTTTTGTAAAAGTCGACGAATTTGTTTTTTTTGCAAGACCTTGCCTTATGATCAGTGGTGAAGCCATAAATTTTTTTTTCTAGAGGGCATGACTTTAACAACAGATTAGAACCACAATTATAATGCTAAAATCTTTTACCATCGTTTATCAATTTGTATCTTTGGCTTTTTTCTATACTAGATGAACAAAATTCGTAGTAGAGATTAATTTAATTTTAAATTTTAGTATCCAAAAAAATTGTGACTTTATATTGTTGTATGATTGAATTTGATTTAGTTGCGATACTAAATTTTAAATGTGAGCAATTGTAAATAAAAAATTTGGGTGAGATTTAAAGTCTTATTAAAAAGTTATACTAATGCAGTAATTAAAAATTATAAGGGGGGTGGGGGAGGCAAATAAGGGATAAATTGTAAATATAAATTTTTTTTTTTTAAATTCAAGCATGCTCCCCTTTGTCTCCACCTCTCTCCATCCCTACTTATGATCCAATTTTTGTAAATTAGACAAAGGCTAATACGTTGATAGTAACAACTAGTTGAAAATATGGTTTTATTATTAAAAAAATTGATCTAATAGTTACTGAAATTTCAAACATATTTATATGAGTTTTAAATGTTATGCTTTAATGACAAATGGTTTATTTTGATTTCGAATATAAAAAATATTCCTGATTATTTGTGACGTCGTAAATAGTAAAACAGAAAAAATTATTCACAATGACATATTGTAGCAAATAACAATGTAGCCAAGGGAAATGACAACTTATTTGTGATGATATTTTGAAAATTATTGTCTAAAATAAGCCAGTCCACATCATCACTTGATCAAACGATTGCGACAATAGTATTAAAAAAATATCGTTGCAAATACTTGATCAAACAATTGCGACAATAGTATTAAAGATATGTCGTTGCATATACTTGATGTCACGTTTTTGGCAAACCAAATTCGACGAATTGTTTCGCGATGACTGTCGTTGCTAATACAATTATGAAGACGTATATCGTCACAAAAATATTATTGGCGATCAGTTTTTTGCAACGACAAGCAAAAACGCTATTTGCGACGACACGGGTGTTATTTGCGACGACGGAAGTACTGTTTCTTGTAACTCCTCTTATGAAAGCTATGCCTTATATTGGTTGAGCCATGAACGTGCTTTATTGATGTCTTGATAAGTTTGCATTAAAACTTTGGGTTAATAGTTGTATTAGTCCCTAAACTTTTTTATGAGGGTACTGTTTGCTCCTTCAAAAAAAAAAATTTTTTTTTGGATTGATCGGCATGAACTCAATAAAAAGGTGTCAAATGGTTCTTTTTTCTAACGATGTTAAAAATTAAACAGAAGACGTCACATGCATAACAAATGTATCTGAATACCAGGGACATTTTAGTAAAATGACAAATTTTTTTCTTAGAAAAATTGAAATTAAAAGACATAACAAAAAGACACTTCAAAAAGATGTTAACAACTGAAGAGGAAAACCATGCCTAAAAAATGAAGCTCCTTCCATGGTGAACTCACGCTTAAAAAGGAAGCTCGCTGACTTTGTCCTTACCGAATTTGATGAGGAAAACCAAGGGACCAAGGCGACGGATTGGCGAAATCGCACCTTTTGGCTGACCCTACGATCGTGATGACACATAGATCTCTCACATCATCCGGTCTCGCGGTGGCTTGTGAAAGGGTAGAGGAGTGAGCTCGTGATGGCGCTAGCCTTGCAGATCCTCTCCTCTCTATCTCTGTCTCTCTGCAAATATGGGTTTAAGATCAGGTGATGAAAAACCGTCAAAAAACTCAACGTCTGTAAGAAAAAGGATTATTTTCACTATTTTTAAGAATTTAGGAATCAACCAATAAAAAAATAATTAAGGAATCAAACGACATCCTCAGGAAAAAAAAATTCAAGGACTGATTCAATAATTTACCCTAAAACTTTTGAACATGCTTATAAGAAGTTTCCCTTTTAAAAATATTTTAGTTTGAAAATAACTTTCCATATAAATATAATTGTATGGAATAGAGAATTTAGATGTGGCTACTTCTATTAAAATTGAGACCGGAACTGAAAGATTTGACACAATACGATTATGAATAAAAAAAATGATGTACTATCTTACACATGAGCAACCAGTTGTTGTTTCTATATAAGTTGATTAAGGGGTGTTTGGTGTGTAAGTTTGAGTTAAGATTTATAAGTTTAAATAGTGATTTGGTTGACTTTTTCAGAAAAGACAAAAAACTTTTAAAGAAAAAGATAAAAATTGAGTTGATGGTGATGAGTTTGAACTCATCACCCAAACACCCCCTAAGCTTTTCAAAGCTTGAGGCCACTGGTGCGACTTGTGATAGTGTTCTTACACAATATGTTGCTTTATTTTTCTTTTTCATTTTTTAAGACATATTTGTTTTCACTACCTAAATTCAATTAAAATAACAATACATTTCTTAGAAATAAAATCAACAACACTATTTTTATAGTGTTCTTACACAATATGTTGCTTTATTTTTCTATTTCATTTTTTAAGACATACTTGCTTTCACTACCTAAATTCAATTAAAACAACAATATATATTTCTTAGAAATAAAATCAACAACACTATTTTTATATTTTTACTTCTCCAAGTATAAAAATAGCGAACACTGAAATTTTATAATATTTGAAAATAAAAAATCATTTACATACTTCAAATAATGGAATATTTAATACAATCATTTTAGGTTCCATGTTCTTATTATTTGATTTTCTTAAAATTAGGTTGTATCCCATTAAACAATGTTCTTGTTATATTTTCTGTAGGCTGTGGATCAGGAGAATCTTGAAACATCAATTTGATCAGAAAAAAAAAAAAAAAAAAAAAAAAAGAAGAAGGAATTTTATTGTGCTAACTCTGATTATTTTACAACTTGTTACTTAGGTTATATAACCACTGACTTATTTCTACTCAAAAACATTGAATTGTACAAAACTTGGTGAACTTTTAGGATTTTTTAACTTGTTATTTAGGTTATATCTAGCTACTTAAATCTTCTAAAAAAAATTTGATTATACAGAATGTAGTGAACGTCGAAGATTTTTTTAATTGTTGATTTGAATTTCATGTTCTCTATTTACGTTTATATATATAGCCACTAATTTAATTCTTTCATGACATCTCATCAATTATTCAATGCCTCTTATTTTCCGAGAGTTTTAAGTAAGAATAAACAAGAGCATAAGAAGAATAGATAGTGGAATGTGAGTGCAATTTTATTACTTCTATGACATGTTTATCTATCAAGAGTGGGGAATAAAAGTACGGAATATGAGTCAATCATTTATTTACTTGTTCATTTTTTTTTTCTTGAAATGAGAGTAAGAATGATGTACCCTACACCAATTTAGGATTGAGTAATGGGATTAACAATCTCATACCTCCCTTCCGAATTATGATTTACAATTCTAACATTAGCATTAAATTACCATCTTACCTTTGATTTACAAGCAAAATATTATATTAAAAAAATACTGAAAAATATAATAACAACCTATATCAGTTATTTTTATTAACTTAATATCATATAATTTAGAAAATTATTATTAACAATTAGAATATATAAATAAATTTTTTTTATCATAATATGATTAATACTTAATTTTTTATTTTACTTATTTTAATTATTTTTTTTTTACACTTTTTAATTTTTTTAAACGAAAAATATACACAACTTATATTTATTATTTTATTATCTTAATATTATAATGATTAGTTTAATTTTGATTAACAGTATGTAATAAATAAACAAATTGGTCATCTTTAATTTTGAAAATACAATAAATGAATGGATACACATGCAAATATTACTACAATTCATTTTAATTCTGGATTAAAATAAACGCATGAATATAATTCATAATAACTCCAATTACGAATCCTAAAATTAACTAAATAACTTATTCGGATATCGATGGAAAATACCTTATAGCAGTACATGAAGGCATTTCAAACATTTGATGCGTCCTCAACCGGAAATTTGTGCTCTTCCCAACATGATTTGCATTAACTTAGCAATGACTACTTACAAAAAAAAAAAAATCATGAAAAAAATAAATACCTTAGCAATTCATGAAGGCATTTAAACAACACTACAAAAGTAAATTAAAAATGTTATTACGATCAAACGTACATATGACTCAATGTGTTTGGTGATACATATGGCTCAATGGTGATTACTATACCAAAAAAATTAATAATGCTTCCACATTTAATAGAGTACACTAACCTAAGCTCAGTGTTCTAACAAAATAAAAAGTTGAGACAGAGTAATTGAATCAAGTCAAAGTCAACTATTGCATAGATAGGAGTTACATGTGGTAGTCTACTAAATAAAGGATGTCATGTTCTTTTATTTAAGATCGTCAATAACCCTCTATTTGGTTTGTCTGTTGAAAATAAAATTTTTTAGTTGGAGTCAGTTTATTTTTCAAAAACTAGTTATTATTTTTGTTAACTTTTTAAAAAAATATATAAAAACTGATATGAAAATTTTGAATCAGAGATAGCAATCCAAACGCATCTAAAGTTTTTTTGTATGGTCTAGTCAATCATGAATTCCTAGGTACGCATTTTTTTTTCTCTCTAGCTAATCTACTATGCATACTAATTAATTATATGTGGCCATCACCAACATATTTCTTAGATATGGAATCGATAAAATGAATTCGTTTATATGATTATGCTTATAGATACATTATATGAAAAAGCGTCGTCATTGTATTGTTCGAGTATGACTTCCCAACAAAATATATATGCATTTGAGGACGAGAAGACAGCTACTTCTATTGATTTTTTTTTTTTTTTTTTTTGTGTTTTTTTGTTTTTCAAAATAAGTTTTAAAAAATCTTATGATTTTTCTTTTGGTTGATTTTCCTTATCCTTTATCCTTGTTGAAATTTGATTTTGCTTATAAATATCCCTATTGAACTTTGCATCTTTTTATTTTTATAGTGTGAAAAATATCACTAAACTATACATACAACCACATTATGAATAATTTATTAAAATTTAAAGTTATCACTTGATCTAATATTAATTTATGTTAAGATTCAAAGGCCCAAAATCTAAACTATGATTTCCACTTGCATTAGTGGGACAAATAATATTATCTCTCCCTTTTTTTATTTTTATTTTTATTTTTTAAGTTATGGGATTATCGTCATTCGTTTTGGAACTATTTTTCCCCTTTTAACATACTTTTTTGAGTTGATTTTTTTGATCTTCTTAAAATGGAAAAGCGGTAACATTTTATGTCCATTTTTTTGAACTCTACTAAATATGTGTGTAATATCCTTTTTTTTTTTATTGGCTTGAAATATCTATGTAATTTTCTTGAGAATAGTCCTTTTTAATAGAACTAATTAGATATTCAGATCTCTTTTTTATTCGGTCATATGATACAACATCTTGAAATTAAAAAAAAAAATATTTTGTAATGAGAATATAAAATGAATGGAAAAAAATGGTACTCATTTTCAAAGAATAAAAAAAGATTTAAATTTAAAATCAAATAAAATTTTGGATATAAATAGTGTGCCAAGTACATTAGAAGCTGTAGTTTTCTTCCAATGAATGCATTTCCATTTCACTGAATCACAGTCACGATGGGTATATTTTTCTTCTCAGCTAATAAAAGCGATTATTTATATTTTCCTTTTCTTTTGTCGATAAATAGGTAAATTAATAAAATAAGAAAATAAGAAAAAGATAAAAGAACAGCACCAATTAACATCATCTGACTTTTCCCCCCCCCCCCCCCCCCTGAAATTCACTCTTGTCCATAAAATATATAAACTAATAATAAATAAAATAAGAAAAAAAAAGCACCAATAATATCATCTGGGGTTTTTTTTTTCTTTTTTTCCTGAGATTCAGTCTTGATTTTTTTTTTTGGGTAATTAATTTCAGTCTTGAGTTTATTCTCTGCTTCAAGCTCATTTTTTCTTTTTTGAAGGAAAAGATGCCTTTATTCGAACCAAACTGCGAATATCAGAAAAATATAAATAAGTAATATTTATTTATAAATATAATACATTTTCCCTCCTTAAATCTTCACAGAAAGGGAAAAAAAAAAAAAAAAAGCTCCACTAGTTCCCTTTGCAAATCCGCCACTCTCTCTCTCTCTCTGGGATGCGGATGATCTGCACTTTCTCTCTCCATTTCTAAATCTTCTTTCTCTCTCCTCCTTTTCCATGGACACTCTTCTCTCTGAAGATCTCTCCGATTCCACTCACCGCCCCGACTCAGTCTCCGAACAACGTCTCTACTTCGTCCCTTACAGGTTCTCTCTCTCTCTCTCTCTATAGCTTTTTGCAGATTCAGTTCAGATCACTTCAAATCCTATTATATACACTGCAACGCATTCGGAAATCTGAATTCAAAACCTTAATCGATTTTCCCCGATTCCTTCCGTTTGGAGGCCGAGAAAATTACGGAGAAAATGGGACAGAAGGAAAATGCTGCGAAAGTTTCGAAACGTTTGTTTTAGTATCGCGATTTTTTGAGATTCGAGTGTTGTGGAATCTGAATTTGATTTTTGGATTGGATTGGGGGTGATTTTCAGGTGGTGGAAGGATGCGAAAGATTCAGTCTTGAGAGATTCCGAGGGAAAGAGAGGGATTCTTTACGCCGCCTCGCCGGCCACTTCGATTTACGCCGGTCCGATGAAGATCATCAACAACATTTTCAACTCGGATCTTGCATTTAATCTCAGGAGAGAAGAGGATTCTGTGGGGAATGGTGAGAATGGCGAAGCGGGTATCTCGGGAAGGGACTTTGCTTTGGTTTCTGGAGAAATGTGGGTCGAGGCACTCAAATGGTAAGTATGAGAATGCGAGCTTCTTATATGATTTGAAAGTAAATTGTTATATATGTATATACAAACACATATATATGCACACACACATATAAAAACTTGTAAATGATTGAATAGTGAATTCATTTAAATGCCAGTGAATTTTGTTTACTTGAAGGGTGTTTGTTGCACATGAACCTGGCCCATCAATTCTGTGATCCTCTGGCACTTAATGTGCTGTTTGGTATTCATTTCGAAGTGGTTTGATGTGAATTACGAATCGGTTGTTTTCTTCAATGAAGTTGGAAAAGTTTTTTGCATTTAGGTTATTGCTTCTCTTACCCTTGCTCTCTGGTATCCGATTTTATTAATTATAGATGGAAAGTTTCTGCTACTGAATTTTGTTCCTTGTGATTGGTCATTGGTTCTTTGCCAAATACTGGCGAATGGTAGTGTCTTTAAGGGTATTGTGCTTTATATGGGACAAGTATGGTTTCTCTGACGACTTAGATCTTCCAGACGTTTAGTAATGCACGAACATTATTCAATAGATCGGCGGCCTTTGATACTTGTCTTGTTTGTCTGTTTGTATTGCCCCTCAAATAATTACTGTGTTGTCTTTTGTATTGAGCAATGTTGTATCTTCTTCAGGCTATGCATAGACCCTTTTTTTTTCTTTTTGAACTCTGAGAACATCAATTCAATCGGCAATATCTGTAAAATTCCAAAGAGAGTTTTCTTCAAGTTACTCACGTTCATGGGTTTTTATTCCTAGCAACAGCGAGATTTTGATTGCATTAGTATTGTAGTTTATCGAATAGATGTTTTGAAGGCTGGCTTTGACATTTTTTTTGGTACTGTAAACTGTAAAGATATGACAGGCCTCTATATGTAATCCATGTAGTGTTTTACAGCTTCTGCTTGATAATAAATCCATTTAGTATCTTACTGTCGGATGATGTGCTATTGATGTAGGCATAGTGATTCAAAATCATCAATGAAGGAAGGTAGAAGTTTTTCAGCTGCAGAAGATGACATGGCAGATGTCTATCCTTTACAACTCAGGCTTTCTGTTTTGCGAGAAACAAATTCTCAAACAAATTATCTGGGAGTGAGGATTAGCAAAAAGGTCAGTTGACAAGTGTATGCTCCTTTTCTTTGTATTTATGTTTTTAATTTGTGCATCTTTTAGATCACCAATCAATGCTGCACTTTCTGAACACGAGTTTAAATGACTTCTAAGAATAAAATATTCCTTGTGGTGCGTATCATTCATGTATTTAATTTTATTTTTCCTTGTAAATACATGCGACTTATTTGACAGAATAAAAATGATTTCTTTTATTTGGAATTTTGGTCATTTTTGGTTCTGTCACAAATTGATATAAGAGGGAATGTTTCTAGAACATTTATTATCCACAAGTTAGAAATTGTATAGCTTGCTCACTGTTACTTTTTTAAAGAAACTTTTAAATTGTCTAAATCACATTAATGCTGATTTAAATTTATCTTAGTTATTACATCTGATCCCAAGACGTGTAATGAGTTGGTTTGTAGGATCACCTTTGATGGGAATTATGTCTTCAGATAAGGATACAAAACTCTCTTTAGTTCTTTTCTATGGTGAATTGTCTACCTGTTTCTTTTTTATTTTTGTGGTTGGTTTTATCCCATGTAGCTCTTATGCAGGTTTATTTATTTTCTTTTAGGATAATGCAACTGAGTTCTACAAAAGAGCCTGCAAAATTTTCAGTGTGGAGTTGGAACTGGTAATTAAGCCTTAATTCAGGAATACGATTCTTTTTGAGATAACTTCAAGTACAGTGCTTTTAACTTGGAAGTTATTGTGCAGTTACGCATCTGGGACTTTTCTGGACAAACAAATCTTTTTTTGCTAAATGATAAAATTACATTTCCAAGAGATTGTCAACGGCAGTCAGATGAGGTAATTGCACTTTGGTTGGTTTGAAATGATGCTTTACATTGTTACTTGCACAGTCTTGTAGCTTGGTTGTGTTTACACATGACTTCACTGTTTTGAGTTTGAGAATCAGCTATGCTGGGTTAAATATCGTTTTTGAAGTTAGTAATTACCAAACAGGTTTTAGGACCTATGTTGCATTTTGCTTTGTAATTATTGTGTGTATAACAACCGGTGGTTTGTATTAGTCTCGACAAATTGGTCATTGGAATCAAAACAAATAAGTTCATTGATTTTTCTCAATTTTAACCTTTACTTGGTTGAAGTTACTGGTCAATCTTTTTTGCGCCAGGCCTTGCTCTTGCTCGACGTTGTTGTTCTTGATGTTGCCTTGGTTTCTCATTAGCCTGCCTCGTTCTTTAATTTGGCTATATATTATGTTATTATTTTGTAAATTTTGATAATTCCTGCTTGATAATCTTCTGCATGTAGAATTTCAAGCAGAAAATAATCTTCTTACCCGCCTAGTTTTTGCAAGAAAAAAAAAGGATTTCTATCTTTTTGTTTATTCTTTATGTATTTAGTCTATTGACAAGTTTTCGATATCTTATTAAGAGAAATTGTTTTCAATTTCTTGCTTTTGTTATTGTAGTCAGGAACATTGTCACCATCATTGTCACTATTTGATGCTTACTATAATTGTTACTATTTGATATTTGGTTTCCAATTTATGTAACAAAGTTAAAGTACCTTGTGATGGATTATAGCTGTTAAGTTGGAAAAAAAATAAAAAAAAGAAGTTTTGACTTTTCCCTCTCTTTATTGTTTAAGAACTTCCATACTGAGATGTTGATTTGCGGATTATGATGGCCTGAAGTGTTGGTTATGGTATTATCAAAATAGATCACGGGTTAGTGATGTTGTTTTCTATTTAAGACAAATACTCTTGAATGAATCCTCTTACTAACTGAATACGTTTGTTTTAAGTCCTGAACCAGTGATGATGTGGATTACATGTTCCTTTGTATCTTTGTATTTGTTTTAAGCAGAAAATTTTCTAGAAGGGCTCACTTTTTTGGTTCATTGGCTACTAACCTAAATGATCCGTGCCTTTTTTGCAGATTCTATTGGACTTGCAAGTTTATGGGTTATCAGACTCAATTAAGTGCAGGGATGGGAAGAAAGATGAGATGGTAGTACAACATTCTTCCATGGCATATTCCTCTTCAACTTCAATAATGATGAATGGCAATGCAAGTTCGAATTTCCTGCGTCCAACTTCATCATTCTGGGGAAGCTCTTGTGAAGCTGGGACTTTGGGATTAACAGGGTTACAAAACCTTGGGAATACATGTTTCATGAACAGTGCACTTCAGTGCTTAGCTCACACACCAAAGCTCGTTGACTATTTTCTTGGAGATTATGGTCGAGAAATAAATCATGAAAATCCACTGGGAATGGATGTATGTCTTTTATCTCTTTAACTTGTTCCTTATTGTTCATGAGTTGTGTATTTTGAACAAGGTTACTCAAACTAGAAGTGCTGTAATTGCTATGACCATTTTCGTACTTGGTCATTTTATTGATGTAACTTCTTTTCAGGGTGAGATTGCTTTGGCATTTGGAGACCTTTTAAGGAAATTATGGGCTCCTGGAGCAACTCCAGTGGCTCCAAGAATATTCAAATCAAAGCTTGCTCGATTTGCTCCTCAATTTAGTGGCTTCAACCAGCATGATTCTCAAGTCAGTAAAGTTTTTGCCTTCTGAGTTACTTTTCAGGAGGGTTCTAAGTTTTGTGAAGATTTTAACTTTTCAGGTTATTTTAATTTGATAATTCTTACTCTAATAGGAGCTCCTGGCATTTTTATTGGATGGTCTCCATGAAGATCTCAATCGTGTAAAGTGCAAACCGTATATGGAAGTTAAAGATGGAGATGGTAGACCAGATGAAGAAGTTGCTGATGAATATTGGCGGAATCATTTAGCTCGCAATGACTCTATCATTGTTGATGTGTGCCAGGTAAGTGACTTCATTTTAGTCTATGGGCATAGTTATCCACTTTTTCTTCCAGATCTGCCAACTTACCTCATCTGGTACACTTTCTTTTCGCTTTTATCTTTTAATTCAAGCTTCAATTTAAAGTTTGCAGACTCAATGCCATTTTGTTGTTTTGATAGACAGAAAGCTAAAATGTTGACATAAAAACAATAAACAAATGGATTATTTCTGAGTATAGTTTTGTTCAAACTGCCTTTATCAGTTTGCAAAAACCCAAATATATCTATCCACCAGGTAAAATTAGAAATCGAATTTATTGAACTTGATATGCTCTTTACTAATTGTCAGACTGAAGCTGAACAATATATAATGGTTACAAAAAAATAAAAATAAAAAAAATAAAAAAATAAAAAAATAAAAAAAGGTTTTAAAACTTGTGTATTTATAGACAGATCGTACAAGTTTGTAATCTTTTTGCAGCTTATATGGCAACTTATGCCATGTCTAGAAGTTGCTTCTTGGTTATTTTGCTTCCTTTTTTTATTTTTTTATTTTATTTTTATTTTATTTTTTCTGATAACTTTGTCAGCTTGATTGAACAAATTATTTGCCCTCGGTGGCCCTGCCAACCTTCTTTTCCTTCTTCGTTGCAGGGTCAATACAAATCAACATTAGTTTGTCCTATCTGCAAAAAGGTCTCTATTACTTTTGATCCCTTCATGTACTTATCACTACCATTACCTTCAACAACAATGCGGACGATGACTTTAACAGTTGTGCATACTGATGGAAGTTCTCAACCTTCGCCGTATACCATTACTGTGCCCAAGAATGGGAAATTTCAAGATCTTATTGAGGCTTTAAGCATTGCTTGTTGTTTGGAGAATGACGAGACCTTACTCGTAGCTGAGGTATGTCAGATTTTTTATCTAATTCTGTTCATGTGGCTGGTTATGGGATGTGAGATTGTAAATTTTTGGGTTTACGCGTGTTAGTAGGTCTGTATCTTTTTTGTGTTTGTGCAAGAATCAGTATGTTTCATTTCTGAAGTTTTGTGAATCTATACAGATATACAATAATCGCATTATACGTTATCTTGAGGAGCCAGCTGATTCACTATCTTTGATTAGAGATGAAGACCAACTTGTTACCTATCGGTTGATGAAAGATATTGAGCAAGTTCCTTTGGTTGTCTTCATGCATCAGCGAATGGAGGAGTATGTTTAATTTACCTTATTTTCATCCATGTTTCGTGCTCATAATTCTCCTTTTAAATGACTATATTTGCATCACATGATGGCTATTGGACTATATGTGTGAAAGAAAAAGGTTTTGTTTTGGAGACTTGGATTTTGGGGTACCATTTGGTGACAGCCCCTTAAAAAAAAAAAAAAAAAAAAAAAAAAAAAAAAAAAAAAAAAAAAATGAAGAAAGAAAAAAGAAAGGCTACTGCAGCGAGTATGAATATACATAGTCATCGTTTATATATGCCTTTAGACATGAAGCAGACAGGAAAAAAAAAAAAGAAAAAAAGAAAAAAAAAAAGGGCACATCCTGCTACCTGATCATTATCATATCAATGCTGCCAATTGGTTTTTCATTTTATGGCCTCATAAACTTGTAGTGTTTTTCACCTTATGGGGTTATAAATTTACTGGAACTTTGTTATTTTGATATATAATTTGTGCAGAATAGAAATAACTTATCTGCTTAATGTTTACTAATATAAATTTATATGTCATTAGTGTTTATTAAAAGTTGATTGTTCTAAAGTTTATTCTCTAGTCTTTACAAGTCAATTGACACAAGGTTTAAAATAGTCAAGTCCATTGACCAAAGTTTTTAAAAAGTCTTCGTCTTAAATTAGGCAGGACTATTATTGTATTAGCATGTTTGCAGTAGAAGCAGCCTAACTTCATAAGATAGTGGAGCTAACTTATTATTTCAGTGCTGCAAATTAAATATTTCAGGACGGTCTGCTTTTTCTTGATTGTGAAGTTGTAATGAGATCATAAACCACATATGCGCGTGCGTGCGAATGCAAGAATGATTGAGGCTTGATTGTTTGTTGATATCTTTGGTTTAGAAACAGCGTAAATCTACAAATAAAGTTGCTCAAAACGTTCTTGGATGCTTGACTTTGGGAGTGCATATGATTTGATACTGTGATGTCAAAATTTTTGTTTAAAAGTGGATATTCAGATTTATAAAAGTCTGGAAATAGCATATACTACCAATATTGTAGCCCAACTGGTTTACTTGGGTCTTTTTGTTTGGTGACGTGTGAGGTCAAAACACATTGTTCAAGACTCTGAAATAAGGAGTTTTGATGTTTGGTAATAGTTACCAATATTCTTTAGGGGAAAACAAAAGCTTGTATATCAAATTCATTCGTCACAATTTTCTCATGCCCGAGTGGTTCATCCCTATCAAATCAAAGAAGCTAGGTCGCTAGAGATATTCAGTTTGGTTATTAGTTGTACTGCGTTTCTATGTCTGTGTGTGTCAAGATGAAAACCATTTACTCACATGCATGCACAAGCAACGTTTTCTTTCAGAAATATTATGTTATTTTCTGTGCTTTCTACCCGTTTTTTCATTCATTGTTCGGCTTATTCTTCCGGTCCCCCATCATGTCTCTTATTCAATCTATATTGGCAGGCAGTACATACATGGGAAACTGACTTCAAGTTGGAAAGCATTCGGAATTCCTCTAGTAGCAAGGCTTTCTGATTCCCTTTTGGGTTCTGATATCCAGAATTTGTATTTGAAATTGCTTAATCCATTTCAAGTACTTGCTCAAGAATCTTTGGAGGATTCAGAAAGTCCAGATGGTATTTCACCTGAAGACGCTACACGGGAAGATAAAACTTTAAATCCTGAAATTGATGGATCTGTGGAGCCCTGTTCTATTAAAGGGGTTAACTCACCCTCGGATGCCAAATTACAGTTTTTCTTGGCAGATGAGAAGGGAACAATTAGGGAATCTGAGATAGTAATGAACAAGCCTGTGGTGGTGACAGGGACCTTAAGGAGGTTGAATTTGCTTGTTTCTTGGCCTGAAAAGAATATTAAACGGTATGATACGCAGCTTCTTAGCTCATTGCCCGAGGTTTTCAAGTCTGTCCTTTTTGCAAAAAGACCTCAAGAGTCTGTTTCTCTGTATAAATGCCTCGAAGCATTCTTGAAGGAGGAGCCTCTTGGACCGGAAGACATGTGGTCAGTTTGCACATATTAATCCTTTAGCTTCAAAAATGCAATTTGCTCTGTAATTAACGCTCTCTGTCTCTAAACGCCAACGCTATTTGTTATTTTAGGTATTGTCCTGGGTGCAAAGAGCATCGTCAAGCCAGCAAGAAGTTAGACCTTTGGAGACTGCCTGAGGTCTTGGTTATTCACTTGAAACGGTTTTCGTATAGCCGATTTTTGAAGAACAAGCTAGAGACATATGTCGACTTCCCTGTTGCTGATCTAGATTTGTCAACATATATAGGCCACAAAGATGGTCAATTGAGCAATCGGTACATGCTTTATGCAGTGAGTAATCACTATGGAAGCATGGGAGGTGGTCATTATACTGCATTTGTCCATGTAAGTAGCATTTCTTGCTTTGAAAGTTTTTTCTCCTTTTATCGTTTCCAATTATTTTTGGACACTTGGCAACTTACTGTCAAGTGTTTTGCCGGTTTTACATATACATGTGCTGTTTGTGCTTCATGAGTTTAAGTCTTTCATGAATCATTTAAGTGAACTTGGTGTGGGATAATGGTAGCATAGTTTTTTACTGAGTGTCTTCTTTCTGTATTTCTTTTTCCGAAAATTGAGTTCGTCGGATTGGGTCCCTAACTCAACAAACCAGATGACGTGGGATGCCAAAATTTATGTTAAAAATTAGGTTACGTGGGGGCGTGATGCTTGGTGATGGTTTTATATGTTCTGTTACCTGGCTTTGGTTGTCTTTGTTTTTCCGTTGCTTACTTTGTCAATGAAGACGGAAAAAAAACTGTTTTTTGAGAGGGACAGGGATAGAGGGTTGGACGACAGATTTATCATGTATGACCGTAAGAAATTGTAAAACCTTTTAGGAATTACACGAGGATGTAACTTTAATGAACAAAGCTTTAAAATCACTTAGAAGTCAGAGTTTTGCTAAGGGGTGTCCATATGTCAGTGCGGTTTGCCAAGAAAAAAAAAATGCCGTTTTGATACTTTTAATTTTTTTTTAATTATCAATATCGCTTTGAAGTTGAAATAGTCGAGCAAGGGTGTGGAACCATTTCGGAAAGTTTGGGATGGGTTCATTTTCTCCATCATGTTGACATTGGTGTTTGAGGCTCAAATTCCAGCGGACATGTCAGTAGTAGATGAAGTTACAATGTTTCTGTGTACTTTATAAGACCCTTTGGATGCTTAAATTTGTCAATATTCAATTCTTCATGCTACCGATCCACGTTCCCTGTGGGGCTTTATTCAACAGCCCCCAAAGTGAGATTTGATTGATTTAGTAGACAAACTCAAGGCTTTGTTTCACTTGTAATTTGTTTGATTTGAATTTTTAGACAGATGTTATGGTGTTTCACACTAAATGTCGTACTTTTTCTTCCACAGCAAGGGGGCGATCGGTGGTATGACTTTGATGACAGCTATGTTAATCCCATCAGCCTGGAGAAGATCAAGTCTTCAGCTGCTTATGTTCTTTTCTACAGAAGAGTAGTAGAACGATAACTGATGTTTAGCAACGATTCATTGTGCCTGGTGTGTTGCAGATGCGACGCATCTTTGTCATCATTTTTGCTAGTCTTACGACTAGAATTACCGAGAGAAGAATTCTTTGTCTTTGGCCTTGTATTAACCTAAATCGACAGAGTTTCCTTCGTTTGTGAAACTGGAGGAAGGTTGATACGCAAAGTAGGCGCCAAGGATTATTTGTAACAAAGGAGAGATGAGAGAAATAGTGAGGGTATTATTTACACCTGTAACTATTTGAGAAAGAAAAATCCTATTGACTAGATTAGATGGGGGGTTTTTGATTTATCTTTTTCCCATTTTCCTTTCAGGCGGGCTTCTCCTAACCCTTACAAAGTGTAATTCTTTACTTTTGTATTTGATGAACAATATTGATTTACTAGATAGGCAATTGATTGAGTTAATATATATTTTTTTTAATTTCATTTTCCATGTAGTAATGTTTTCATTTTGCCTTCAATGAGGTTGCAAATTGGGCTGCAGGGCACGGAATATTCTCTCTCTTTTTTTTTTTTTTCTAAATGTTTTTTTAATTCCGGAGTTATGTTCAAAGAGAGAGAGGGAGGGAGGGAGAGAGAAGTAAAGAATGACATCAAGTTGCATATATACAAACCACACTAGTTTTGTGTGTATACTCAACTTTTGACATTAAGCTATTATTGGAGTATACTAGAACAAGTATAAGATGACAAGTGACTTGGGAGAGGTAAATAGCAGTTTTTATTAAATAAATGAAGTAAATAGTATGTTTTTAAAATATTTGGAGTAAATAATAGTAAATAAAAAATCTATTGTGTTAATTATAAAAAGAGAAAGATATAAATAGCGGTTTTTGAAAAATTATTGTAGTGAAATTTTAAGAAGTTGGAAACGTGTTTATTAATTACTCCGGTCCGAAAAAATTAAGGGAGACAACCATAAAAAGGTTGGAAAGAGTTCGTGCCATCAACGCTGCCTGGCAAGCTAGCTTCCAAATACCTGTTTCTAGTTCTAATTTTTTTTAAAAAAAATAATAATAATTATTATTATTTTTTACTGATTTGTCTTTTTTTTTTGAAAGGAGATATATTAATTTTCAATTAGTGCTCAACTTTTTTTTTTAATTTCTAATTAATCTGTTGTATGGAGATAATGTTAAATTATACATATCATTTACATCAGCAATAAGGTAGACTAATGCTACCATTAATATGCCAAAGAAATATTTATCAAAAAAGAAAATATGCCAAAGAAAGGTCTCGTCTCTAGATCACCTATTCTAGTTAATGAGCAATAACTTTCAGAGGGTAATTTACGGTGATTTGCGATGATTATTACTTAGACGACGGGAAGGATGTTTAGGGTATGAGATCTCAAGTTCGAAATCTAAGATTTTTTTTTTAATTAAAAAGAAGAAAATTATTTAAATAGTCACTTTTTTTATTTATTATTTTTATTTTTTTAACATTTATTGGCCAACATAACACAATTTCCCTATCTTGACCAACATGATACAAACTTTAGTTTTATTTTTATATCATATTGGTCTAATATCAAATTTTTATGTCATATTGATATAATTATCTTTAATTTTATGTTATTCAAGTGTTTTTCCCTTAATTAAATTAGTATCAGGCCTCATAATCGCAATGTAACGGGTTTGGTCTTTCAAATTCCAACTGAAGTAAAAGAAGCCTAATTGAGAGAAATTATGGAAATCGTTGCTAAGTAGACATATTCATGTATATTATCATCTCTTAATGTTTGTTTGGATTTTTGACCCCAAATGAAAAAGAGAAGCGAAAACCAAAAAGCCATCAAACACCATTAGAAAGATTCGAATCCATTTTAGCGTAAATATGGTTTCTTATTCAATCTCTAAAATTCTGTTTAGCAGCGCCCTTGCACGATCAGGTTCGCGTCGTGTGTGTTTTTTGTGTTCCTATTTAGCAAGATATGGAGCCTGCGTTATTTATTATTATTATTATTATTATTATTATTATTATTTTTGGATTCCGAGAGAGTGTTTCATTAGGTCCTACCAAAATCTACCCTGTCGCGCTCGTTGAATACTACTAGTAACATAGTAGTAATCAATTTATATATTAAAAAAAAAAACATAGTAGTAATCAGATGCTTAGGTAAAATGGTCGACTACCTTCAATAACAATTAGGGTTATTGATAGTAACATGGTAGACCACCATCGGCAAAGACATAATATGTTACAGCAAGTATTAGTTTGGTGTAACTTGGTATTCTGTAACTTTAATTCCTACGACAAAAATCGATTCATAGAGTCAAAATTGAAGCATTTTGATTCCATATTTAAAATGAGTACACGTTTCAAAATTGAGCTTACAGAGTGAAAAGGATGATGGTCACAAATATCCACGATATTTCTGAAATTTCTACTAAAATTTTTGTATTTGTATGGTACTGAAATATCTTTTAGGTATGATATATTTTCCGTCAAAATATCAAGAAAATATTGGTAAAAAAATATCGACAGTGGTAAAACGTAATGCAATTTTTACAAAATATTGGGAAATATCAAGGAAATATTGGAAATTTAAGTGGAAATATCAAAAATTTCAGAAATTTCGGTTTGAGCACGAAGTTGGTGGAAATTTCCGAGATTTTGGTTTTAATCATTTACTATCTTTTTTAAACACGCTATAATTATCTTCTATATTTTAAAATAAATTGTGAAAGAAAGCAACTAGTAACTAGCATATTTTAATTATCTTATAAAAAAATAAAAAATAAAAAAAAAGTCAACAAAAGCTGAGAGAATATATTCTCCTAATCTTCTACAAACTTTACACAATTTCCTATTTATGAAAATAAATTGGGAAGAGATCAATAAACCTACGTATTAGCACATTGATAACGATATTCAACTTTATCTAAATAGCATCTCATGACACCAGTATTGCTTGAATCAGGATATCATCTCAGCCATGTTTAAATCTCGTAAGACTTACTTTTGATATTAAGACATGAAGAATATAATATGAGTTTTTTTTCGTGTAAAATTTGTATATTTATATATATTTTTTAATATTTGTACTATCCTGAAATATTAGAAATATATTTTAAAATAAATTTTGGTAACTTCCATAGTTTTTTCTTTTCTTTTTGATATTTCCACCGATGTCAAAAAATATCTCTAAAATCTTCATAAAATTAAACTACCGATATTTAATTTTCATCCTCGGTGAAAAGCAAAAGTGGACCACTTCGCTTTCTATACTGGTGTAAGATGTGACAGATCCAAACCTCTTATATTGCTGTATAGTACGTAGCAAATGTTCATGTTGGCTAATAGGCAAATTGACCATGGACCACCCTAGTTCACTTTCTGTTCCCCCTACAAAGCTGAAGTTGTGGCTCTCTTTAATTCACGTGAAAAATAAAATATTAAACCTCCAATGCCATTATTATTGCTTCATTGATCCAATTTGGCGATTCTGGCTTTTTTTTTTTTTGGGCGTTTGTTGGGAAATTGGATTCTGAAACCACTTAATTTGACTTTAAAAGAAATATAAATAATAGTAAATAAATAGTTTAAGAAAGATATCACAACACAAGAAATATGTGAAAAACTCCAAAAACGGAGAGAGACTACAAATTATCAAAAACAAAATTCATTATGTGAAAAAAATATTCCAATCAAATAGAATTTTAACACTTAATCCAAATTGACCTAAGTGTCTCTCAAGCAATTACTAAACAAAATCCTTTACTTCCAAACACTCACTGCTCTTACCACCGTGGAGCTAGGTAGGATGGTTAGGCAGTTCACATTCTCCTCGTCAGAAATTTGAGTTTGAACTGTAAAACCGCAGTGATTGCGGTATCTGAGCAATTCACTTCTTGAAGGATCCATATTACTACATAGGGACGATAATATCTCTTAGGGTTATCAAGCACTACAACAAACAACATTTTTAGTAATGACAGATGTCGTCACAAGTATCTACATGTTGTCGGAATAACCTTTTTACGACGACATATCATTGCTTTCTGGTCATCGTAAAAACATGATTATCTGCAATGACAATGTCTTCCTAAATAGTCATTGCAATTAATTCGTCGAAATTTCGGTTACTGCTGACGTGGCATCAACTAGTTGTGACGACATTATTAAAAACTACAATTGCAAATAAGTAGTCAACATAACTGATGGTGTGGAGAAAATCATTTGCGACGACATTTTTCCTTGTGTCGTCGTAAATAGTATTTTGTCTTGCAGATTATTTGGGCGGCATCTTGTTGCAAATGACGAATTATGTATATATTTTTAAACTTAATTGTAATATTATAAATGGAATTATTATTTATTAAAGATCAAATTTGGAACGAACATAATATAATTATAATAATCAAACTGTATATAAAATTATTATTAATTTTTAAAAAACTAGTAACAACTTGTATCATAGATAAAATAAAACACAGTAAAAATAATATACTAACGTTGTAGACAAATTAATATGGAAATACAACAAGATAAAATCATTATTAACAATAAAACTAATCTCGTAGGTAGCATGATCATCATCATCATCACCATCATCTTCGACGTCTTCATTTGTCGGCGGGGCTGGAGGGGGCGGAGGGACAAGTTGTTCGAGAGGAGCGGGCTGGGAAGGTGAAGTTGGGATTCATCTGGAACACAGCCTGCATCATCCTCATCTGGTTCTCGTACATCCTCATCTGATTGTTGTACATGCTGTTGATATGAGACAACATGATTTCTTAACCTTATACTAGATTTTGAGGTATGAGAGTTTTCGATTAAAACATTTGATATGAGCCAGCATGATTTCCTATTTCTTAGGAATTTGTTAAAAATTCTAGAGTTTCATGAAACTCTTAAAGGGTTTTATAAAGCTCCTATTAACGGCAAAACTTTGTTAAATTAGTTGAACACTTAATCATCAACAAGAAGATTAAGAATCTTATGTTTGGCAAATGTTTAACACCTACCGTAAGAAAAGAACTCACCTGTGATGTAAATGATGTGTGACTTAAAATTTTCATTTTCTGAGCACTTGCCTTTATAAATATCACAATTTATCTTAAGTTTAAGGATTTCCTAAATATGTACCATGGGATTTGTATAATGATCTGTTTTTATGTTATTAAATTGTGAGAGCAAGATCACATGTAAAGCTTGTTTACGATTATTTGTTTCCATTGAGTGTAAATGTCTTTTTCCTATACTGCAAAATGCCATAAAATATGATATGTGGATAAGGTGTCTCATTAATTATGAAGTTAATTCTTCGTAACATTTTTAATTATGTAAGGAATTTGGGAATTTGTGAAATTTCCATCAAGAGCATAAATAGATAAAAGTGATCATGAAAATCCCAATAAAGAATGCCAAGTCCATTATACGATTTTATCATGTAAAGAAGTGGAACTTGCAAATATTTCTAAATCAATTTACAATAGTCAGAATTTAATTATGAACTATAAAATTGATTCAGAAAAAAAAAAGAAAAAGAAAAAGAATGGTAGTCCACATATTAGATGTTGGATTGTTAAATAAGTTGGCTGAATAAATGAGTTAGATTATGTTTTTTTAAAGTAATTTTTTTAACAGTTTAAATTTTTTTAATGTTAATAATTGTTTGAACAATTAAAAATTTCAGTGTAAAATTTTCCATGTTGAATCATAACATACTGTAAATCACTACTGAATAGGATAAAGACTAAAGTAGAAAATATCTTCAAGGATTGAGGGCTAATATTAAATGGATTTTAATCTAATGGTCCATATCTAGATAAGTATGACTAAAGTAGATAAGGATAAGGATTAAAATAAAAAT
This sequence comes from Ficus hirta, assembly GCA_038430175.1. Lineage (NCBI taxonomy): Eukaryota > Viridiplantae > Streptophyta > Magnoliopsida > Rosales > Moraceae > Ficus > Ficus hirta. The sequence goes on from CM076590.1 coordinate 5,408,239, forward strand.
AAAAATAGAAAAAGAGATCGGATGCAATGGATAAAAAAAAAAACAAACAAACAAACAGGAGAAGATCTTTAGTTGATCCTATTCGAAACTAGGGGAACGGTAAAAGGGAGATTAAAAAAGAAAAAAATTTTGTTTGCCTTCCAAATAAGTTAAATACAAGGAGAGAGAGAAATGCAATTTTCTCTTGATTCTTCCCAAAGAGAGAAACGTCGGGAGACAGAGTGGAAAGAAAAAAATTAAAATTTTTTTTCTCCATCCAAATCTTCATGCTTGGTTATCTAGCAAGTTTTTACGCAAGAAATCTTAGTGTCCTAGAAGTCATAAAAGATAATAAATTTGTAAAATTTTATGTTTTTTTAGTGTTGTCCTGTGAGATTTCTATTCTAAGAAATAGAAATTCTATTGTCTAGTCACTACCAAGAAATCAAAGGATTTTCAAGGAGGTGCGACCAAGCTAAATATAAATTTGAAGAGAGCTAGGTAAGATATTTGAATTTTTTCTTTTTAAAAGTTTGATTTTGTGATTTAAAAAAAAGATGAATATATATAAATTATTTCATTGATGGACTTGGTTTAATGGACTATTTGGGAATCATGAATATGTACATGTTATGAAATCTCTCCATGCTTGTATGATTAGTTGATGTTGTGGTGTGAATTTTTTAATATATAATAATGAAACTAATGGTATATCATGTGATTGAAATGGTCATGGTGCAAGAAACAATCTTTTTAGATAAAGTTTGTAGTTTAATAAATAAAAAATTGACAACTTTTGTTAGTTTGTTGCTCATGAAAGGATTTTAATGTGGAAAGTTTGATGTATGTATATAAATATGAAAAGTCTATTTTTAATTTAGACTTTGAAATTCTTGCAAAAATGATGCATATGATAGGAAAATGATTAGTGAAAGTTTGATGTGGAAAAAATGTTAAATGAGCACTTTTGGAAAAGTTGATAAAATGAAGTTAAAAGAACAAGGGACACAAACAAGTTGTGATTTTATTTTTCAATAAATTGAGGGCAGTAAATTGACATTGTTTTTTTTTTTTTTTTTTTCAAAGAAACCCCAAAATATATGTAATCCAAATTGGTACAAGGGACTATAATGAAAGGATTTTCATTTTTGGGTCCAAAATACAAAAATGGACAACTTAAAAGCCAAGATTTTAGCCATGAATTTCCAGTTCATAACAACGTTATATAAAATGTAGGTTATGTCAAATTTTTATATCAAATGAACCAAAAATGAAGTAGAAACAATACAAGGACTTAAATGTCAAAATTCTGTTTTTGGGCAAAAAAAAATCTGTAAACTGGATGTTTCAGAATGAGAAACTGTTTCATTTGTCTTAAATTACTTATAGGCTAAGGGGTATAGCAATAAAAACAAAGGAAAGCCCAATAGGAGTTAAAATGAAAATTTTATCAAAAATTGGGGTCAAAACAGGGATTTCTTAAAATTGTCAGAAGACTCAAATTGGACCGTTTATAAAACTGTTCCAAATCTGTTTTTATACTGAAAAAGTGATTTTCCTGTGTCGTTTAAGTAGAAAGCAAGATATAGATAATTTAAAGCAAATTAAGTGCAAAACAGTAAGGTTTTTTTTTATTAAAAAAAACTATGAATCAAAATCAAAAATTCTATTTTATGTGATTTAAAAATCGTTTACAAGCGGTGAATGGGGTTAAGAAAAGATTTTAAAGATCTCATTTATGAGATGATCATAATGGGTTTGAAACCTTAAAAAATCATAATGTGAATCAAGTCCGCTACATAAAATCTAAATAAGTCATATGAGGCATAATATAACCTCATAAAGTATAAGATAGATCAATTTAAATTGTGATATATTACAAACAAGCAATTCTAGATTTAAGAAAGACAGAAAAGAGAAAGAAATTAAAATTGTAGTTAACGAAAGTTAATTAACTAACAAAAGAAAAATTCATAAGAAAAATGGTCAGTTTAAAATATTAATCTAACTGTCGAGTGTCGCTTAAATCAGGACACGGTACCGACGGTGTACTAGAGCGAGGTCGATTGACAGAAAAATCTCATATTATCAAATTCTTGTAAGTATAAATCTCACCTACAACATAAAACTTTTAATGTTTGTTGTATTGGTGTGCATATGTGATGATTTATGTTCCAATTATTTGAATATGATTACGATGCCTCAATGTTATTCAAAAATTTTTTTTAATGATATTGTGACATGTCATATTTGTATGATCACTCACCTAATTACATGAGGCTAATGAAAGTGAAATGTTAGATAAGTGTTGTACCAACATCCACTCAGGTGAGGTAAATTTTATGAACGATTTATGTATGATCTTAGGTACAGTTGGAAGGTCGCTCCCTTAACTCCTCATTGGTCGTACACATCTGGTACGCACACAAGGAGCCTAATAAGTTTTAAAGCATAACACTAAAAAAATTTCATAAAAAGTCATGCTAATTATTCATGTATTGTGAGATTTATATATCTACTTGTTGGGCGAAAGCTCATTCAAGAAATTTATATTGTAGGTAATATGGATAAGAAATCCGTGAACAACTGAACCAAAAAATAGACAAGACAGATGATGTGACAGTAGAGGTAGAGAGTACATGAATAGCATTTCGCTTAAAAATTCCGCAGCTTAAGAATAACTATATAAAAAAAACATGAAACACTAGTTATGTGTATTTACAAAATTTAAAAAAAAAAGAACGAAATGGTCTATAATATATAGTATTATGGTGCTTTACTTATACTTTTCTCTAATGCCCTGAGAATAGTTATCTAATAGATAATGAGTTTAACAAATAGTAAGCTAAATAAAAAAAATTCCCTGAAATTTTGAAAATTAAAACGATACAAGTTAAGTTTATGTATGTATTCAACGGCTCCTTTCTCAGGGTTTGTCACACTCAAGGATGAAAATATTGGTGTCGATGGAAATATTGGTAGTCTAATATTATAGAAATTTTGGAGATATTTTGATATTGGGGGAAATATCAGAAAAAGTTACGGAAATTTATTTTAAATGTATTTTTAATATTTCAGAATAGCACAAATATTAAAAATATACATAAATACACAAGTTTTACATGAGAAATATATTATATGTCTTACATATCTTAATACCAAAAGGAAGTCCTATGAGGTTCAAACATAGTTGGGATGCCATCCTGATTCAAGCAGTACCGGTGTCATGAGATGTTATTTGAATAGAGTTGAACATAGTTGTAAACATGTTAATATATTGGTTTGTTAATCTCTTCCCAATATATTTTCATAAATAAGAAATTGTGTAAATTTTGTAGAAGTCTAGAAGAATATACTCTGTCAGCTTTTATGTGTTGACTTTTATTTTATTTTATCTCTTCATTTAATAAGATAATTATAATATACTATTTACTAGTTGTTCTCTCTCACAATTTATTTTAAAAAATAGAAGATAATTACTACATGCTCGGAAAGATAGTAAATGATAAATATTCAAAATTTGGTAAATTTCCACCAATTGCATGCTCAAACCAAATATATATATATATATATATATATTAAATCCGGTTTAACGAGGAAATGAAAAAAAATAGCTTTCTAGTTTTATCTTACGTGAGTTAACCAAATATCCAAAAACCAAAAACCAAAACAAAAAAAAAAAAAAAGGACTTTTTTTTTTTTATTCCAAGTTTCAAGTTGATCATTTCCGTTCATTGAAAACAAAAATAAATAATGAAAAAAAATAACTTATCGGGTCTGAAGAAATGTCGGTGGCTGAGAGAGAGAGCAGTGCATCGTGACAGCTTCGACGGCGGGAAGAGAGAGAGAGAGAGATAGAGAGAGAACATCACGGTATCTAAGGGAGAGAAGGCGGTGGCGGTGGCATGGTGATGGAGAAGGAGAGAGGGGGCGACATCTATTGTGGGGCGACGTCAATTGACCATTTTAGGAAACAGTTGTGAAATATTAAACTTCCATAACTGTTTCCTAAAATGGTTGTGTAATCTTGTCTTTCCACAATTGTTTTCAGAAACTTAATTCGATGTCGCGTTTTTGCCCTGTTTTATATGTTGATTTTTAAAAAACAGTCTTGTAATCTCTCTCGTGTAACCATATTTAGTAATAGTGTATTAAGAACATAATATCCATCATGGTTCAATTCAATGCCTTCATTCCTAACATATATAACCATAACCGACATGTTCATCTTCTTCGAATGACATCTTATTCACTTAGGGTAACTTCTTCTTCCACAAACTAATATGTATACTAGGAAAAAAAAAATTTTATTACTTCAAATAATCAACCAAGTTTCCAATAAAGTTGTATGACAATTGTAAATAAAAAAGGGGCTATTTTCACAAATAAACTCTAAATTGTACCTCTAGTCGTATGTTAGTTCCTGACTTTAATTTTATACGTCGTACTACTCGAAACTTTGTAGTGTTATGCAAACAGTAGCTATGACAGTATTCTACTAAAAAAAAAAAAAACACTAACTAAACTGAAATTGAATATTTTCTATCATGCAATCTGTCATTAAGGTTAAAATTGTTATTAAACATTTTTAAGAGGGACACTATACCCAAAAATATCTCTACTAACAATAGATATATCTTTGATAAAAGTATAATTTACTTTTACTTCATTTCAAAATTTTCTTGCAGATGAAATACTATACAGATAGATATATATATATATATATATATATATATTTCTCTCTCTAATATTGGGACCGATATTTAATTGGTAAGTGATTAGGCTGTTTTCTGTTGCCTCTTTGTGTGAAGATGGCAGGAAATTAAGATAGTCAAGACATCTTCCAATTCTTATGTGAAACTTCCAAGACAAATTAGGGTTTAAGGCTTAGACAATGTTTTGGGTGGCCACATGTGATTCACTTTTCCCATGCACGTTGTGGTCGCTTTCTCATGTAGGCGAAAAAGATTTTGAAGAGAACATTTTCTCTAACAATATTGTTACAATATTGTGCGTCTCAAGTAAGGGGAAAAAAAATATTGGTCATATGAGCATTAACATGATTGATAATGAGAGTACAAAACCAATTAAACATGTTGCCCTAGATTTTGAGCAACTTATATTTATATATATATATATATATGTACATGTATATGTAGTCATTATCTGGCACATGATTTTATCTTCAGATGGAGTTGATCATGGGTTTATTGGTTTCAGATGTTACTCATTTTAAAAGATGGGCAGTCCCATACGTCATATATCTTTCCAGCCTTGGTTTTGGGCCTTGGTTCAGATATTCTTTAATATCCATTTGATAGTTCAGTGTGACAACACCCAACTAAATTTAGGAACTGAAATTCATCCAAAAAAAAAAAAAAAAAAAAACTAAATTTAGGAACTGAAATTCATCCCAAAGAAAAAAAAAAAAAAACCTAAATTTAGGAACTGAAATCCGTCCAAAAAAAAAAAGTGAGAAACAAAGGTGCTAAGTGGGTATAATTCAGGGCACTTGCTACTCCTTTTTAAAGGAATCAATAATCCCTAATCATGGGATAATATTTTACCAATTAGCAAAATTAAAAAAAAAAGAAAATCTATCCATAAATAATTGGCTCCTTAAATTAGCTAATAAAGTTTTATTCATAACTAAATTATGAACTAGCTAAAATGGAAACACTACGTATCAAATCTAAAGCTCCTGTCTAAACTCTATCCCTCCGGCCACTTATTTAGGCAGAACGAAGTTAGGTAATAATAGTTCCTAGTTGTTTCTTAAAATAGTTCATTGTTTCTTATGTAATAATTGTTCCAAAATTAGCTAATGTTATTTAATTTAGGTAATAATTAATAGGACAAATTACATTTTCCCCCTAAACTTTAGATCTTGTCACAAAATGCCCCCGAATTTTAATTTGTAATATTTTTTCCCCCTGAATTTTGGTAAAGTTTATGAATTTTCCCTCTCAATTAATTTTTTGATGAAAAAATATACATAACACTCGTTTGAAGTATAAAACGCTCATACTTAATGGCCCGTTTGGTTGACAGGTCCAGAACCTAAGTTTTTAGGTTCATTTTTGTTTTTTTGTTTTGTTTTGTTTTTTGTTTTTGTTTTTTGTTTTTCCTGAAAAGTCAACAAAAACTATAATTAGTTTTTGAAAAGTCAACCAACTTCAACCTAAAAATTTCATCTCAAACTCATGTTTCAAACACATGCTAAGTCAAAAGAGTAAATACTTAGGGCTGATTGTCATTTTTTTCCCGTATCTCTATCTTATAGGTAATTTCGTAATTTCACATTTAATAAAGATAATGGGTATCAGAAGTATTGCCAATGTGTGCTAATTTATAATTCTATACTTAATACCCCTAAATGATGCTTCCAACAAGTGTTAGTTGTATTTTTTCGTAAAAAAATTTAATTTGAGGGGGAAAAATCATAAACTTTTCCAAAGTTCAGAAAGGAAAAGAATGTTATAAATTTAAGTTCGAGAGACATTTTGTGATAAGGCCTAAAATTTTGAGGAAGGGGGGGGGGTGTAATTTTTCATAACTAATATTTAGTTTTCTTTTATAGTTCTCAATCGTATGGAACTACTCTCACTTATTAAAAATAAATAAAAATATTAGGTTTCAAATCTAAAATCTTCCGTCTAAACTCTTTCCTTCCAATCAGTTGATTTAGGCACAATGGGGTTAGGTGATAATAGTTCCTTGTTTTTTATAATATTTTGCTACTACTCAGATATTGACATATTTTTGTGACCTTCAAATAGAAGTATAAGAATAATATTGATCACTGGCCACTATGGCGCACAGTACATTTTCCAATAGAATTTTACATTTTCTTTTTATTTGTAATTCAAATATACAATTCTTTTCCTAATTAATTGTTATTATTAAGCTTTGCTTTGTGTCGTTAATCAATTAATAAAGTAGTATAAGTTTATCATAATGAGAAGATAAAGGGGACTTAATCCAAGAGTTTAAACTTAGAAGGACCCGACGGAAACCTACATGAACCCTTCCCTAAAATATAATTATTTTCTAGAGGAAGTCTAGGCATATATGTATGTAGGGTTCTTATATTACATACATACATACATACATACATATAGATATATATTAGGAATTTGGCGATACACACGGAACAAACAAATTAATGGTGTTAAGACCACTGAATTGGTGGGCTCCAACAACTAGAACTTTTCATGTGAAAAGTTTCCCTCCGTCATACTGTAAAAGATAATTATAAATATAAATAAATATAAATAAATAAATAAATAAATAAATAAATATATATATATATATATATATATATATATATATAGGGTAACTAGAGGAGTTTGTCTCGTGGGATAGTTTCATGAATAGAAACTTATAGGACATTAGAATCGCTGAAGTTTTAGTCAGGCTGTGACATGTCAAAGTCAATTCACTATAGGACAACAAGAAGAAAATCTTGTAAAAATCCTATTACATGTAACATTATCATTTCGTTATTGAGAAACGAAAAGTCTGAAATTGAGAAACAAAAGTCTGAAAGAATGGAATAGAAAATTATTAATTAATACTAATTCTCAGCCAAAAAAACAAGAATTATAATTGAGAAAGTGGCTTAATAAGAGATAGACTCAGAGACTTACCCCTATTTTTAGAAGTAAAAAATAAAATAAAAAATAGAGTTCTTGATTCTTGAATATTATCTCTTGTTCTGGAGAGAGAAGGGACTTTAAATAGGCTATATTCAGTTGTGATATAAATTGAGGGGTATTTAATTAGTACAGTCTCTCAAGTTTATCGTTTTTCGATAATTTGCCCTTTAAAGTTTTAAATTGTTGCAAAATACCACATTTTGTTAACTCTTCAAAAATTGAGGACTAAGTTTGGTATATTTGCATTAGAATTATACTAGATTGAGAAAATTTTCATCGGAAAATTAGGTTTTTCATCTTCATATACGTTGTACTTGGGCTTTCCGTCACCACTTTAATAGAAAACTAGGCCAAATTGGACACATTGGAATGATTTATACAGCTCTAAATATAAATTATAAAAGTAAAGGATTAGGGGGCAAGTTGTTCATGATTTTGAGAATGAAATTAAACCTTAATGGTTTGAGACATTTTAGGTAACTGTGAAGGTTAGGGCCCAAAGAAGACAATGTCATACTTAGTTGAGCCTTCGTCAATGAAAATGTTTGACCTCGATAATGGGGCTGAACAGTGGTAAGCTAGAAAATTTTTTCAAGAGGCATATGAATTAAGCCAAAATTTTGGACTAAATTGACGGTGCAGCAATTTCTTTTTTTAACTTTATCTTTTTCTTTTATGTATCTTACTCTTTAATTTTGTCTTTCAAATGAATAAAATGCATAATATATCGAGCTTCACTTTTTAAAGTTTAAAGTCAATAAAAGTAAGATGTATAGTGATTGATTTTCACTTTATTTCAGATTTTAAATATACTTAAATGTCATAATTTTGTTATTAAGAACCGAAACATTTAAAAGAGATTATATAACAGAAGTTCACATAAAAAAATAGAGTTTAGAAAATAATATAAATTTTACAAAAAAAAAATGTAAACTATGTACTTAAAAAATTTCAAGGGGCAAATTAGAAGCAAAACTGTGAGAAAAAAAGTTTTTTTTTTTTTTTTTGGGGGGTAAAATTGTAAGGGAATCCCTTGGGCCAGGTGGCTTCGACAGTGATTGTGAAATTGAAATCGGATAAAATATGATAACTTGTTCGGTTCAATTTCAACTACATAAGCAAGACTGATGTGTTAGAGAGGACTAATAATCTAAACACGATAGAGAGAGGCATTTCCAAAAGGGATGAGGAAAACAAAAAAGAAGACTAGTGTCAATGTTTGACCCACAAATATATATATATATATATATATGAATGTATGTGTGTGTATATATAGATACATATATTAAACGAGCTAGTCACAACAAAACTAGCAGACAATGAGGTATGAGGGACAAATGCATCTGTAGCAACACATCAACATCAGAACTCCCAAATACTCCTAATAATTCGAGTCTTAGATACATGCACAGTATTCGGTTTTGTTGAGAGGGAAAAAAAAAAAAAAAAAAAAAACATTTGGGAAGTGACAAAAATCAGCACCTTTTTGGTCAGCATCCATTATTAGGCCATTTACTTACATTTCCCTTATTAAGTAATAATGGTAGATATAAATAATTTTGCTGGACTATTGAAAGTAGTGTAACACGGAAAACAAAAACAAAAACAAAAAGAGCAAAGCAAAAGTATTAAACTTAGGACAGAAATTCTGTATGACTGATTTTTTTACAACATTTATATACCAAATGAATAGAACTATGTGTATAATTAACTATATTACTTATTCGTGATTGTTGACATTAATTAGCAGTAATTTTTACATTTGACTCTTATAAAATGTAAATTTTAAATCTTCTAACTCAGAAAAAATTTTTAAAAAACAATATTGCTCATTCTTGGGAACCAAACAAGTCTAAGAAACTCGATCTAAAGTGAATAATTAATGTGAATAATATTGCTGTCACAGGCTTCATTTTTCTTCAACAAGTGGGGAACTATAGCTGAGTTTGGTAGAACATAGCTTTCAAAATTGTCTGGTTGTACGTCAGATTTTAAGAGGATAGGAATAATTATGCGTAATTTTTGGGATACAAGAGAACAATATGTTCGTTGCATAAAACGGCCAAAAAGAGTGTTTTTATTTGGTCTATTCGGTGCACTATCCATTCACATTGCTTGCAAGAGGTAGATTCAAAGTGAAAATCCCTCCGAGAATACTAATGTTTCGAAGGATATATATAGGTAAATGACCTTTTTAAAAAAATCTATTCTTTAATAAATATACCAAGTTCTATTAAATTAACAAATTGATATATTTTTTAATTATATACGAATCAGTGATTGACCACTTGCTAGATGACCAATCATTGATCGTTCGATATCATTGTGTTTCTATTGATAAATTATTGATTAATCAAATGCGTCGACAACATCTATTTTTACATATAAAAAGTTCGGCTTTTTTTGAAATAAATGTTCAAAAACTGTTTATCTATATAATTTTTTTTTTCCATTTTGAATTATAGTTAGATTACCACTGAGTTGGGGTTGGTGTCCTGAATATATATAAAACACCAAATGGCTTCGTTTTTAATTTATCTCCTATACATCTCCTTTGTGTGTGTGTGTATGTGTGTGTATAAGCAAAAACATTTATTTAAACAAAAAAAGAAAAAGAACGAACATACACAAATAAAAAAATGAAAAAAGAAATAACCTAAATTTTGAAAGGAAAAGAGCAACTATGTACCTTAAATAAAATTTAAAAAAAAAAGAGCAACTTTGAGAAATTACGACTATTTTCTATTTTTAGCCCTAAGTTAATAGAATGTCATTTTCTTCTTGGAATCTTTTGCAGGTTGCGTGTTCAATTTTTTAGCTTAAAATATCAAGTTTGGCCAATATATCAAAAGAACCTGAATCTGCAATTCATTAATTCTCTTTGTGAATCTCCTATCTCCTTTTTTTTTTTTTTTTTTTTTCTTTTGTAATTATTTTTGTCTCGCTATAACTCTGCTACCCTCTCAAACTCACGCCCTTTAAATTTCTTACTCTTTGACCAAGTAGTTAGCTGTCTCCTTATAATCAATATATGAAAAAAAAACAAAACAAAACACAAAACAAAACAAAACAAAAGGATCAATATGTGTGTGTGTGTATATATAAATATATGCAATACAAAATATATATAGATTGTTTACATCAACGTATACTTTGAATTATCGTAAATTTTCAGTATTCCATACCAGATTCTTATCACTCAATATTGACTTCCAACTCTTCTAAGCTCTCTCGAAGACCATATATGTATGGAACGCGTTACAAAAGTTAAATCTAATTTCTACATCATGATGATTCCATTTCCGATATATATACATATACAACTTATTCAGAATTTTAAATATCTGAATTTGTACACTTTATATCCTATACCCTGTAATTACATAAGCAAGCATACAATAAAACTCTTGTACATGCGCATTTCATAAGATCTGCTCAGAGAGAAAATTAATATACAGTTGATTTTGCATGACGTCTCGATGGTGGATGAAATTTTAAGTAATTATTGTTTTTTTTTCTTAAATAAATTGCTCATTTAGTCCCTAAATTTTTAATCGTGTGCAACTTTGGTCACAGAATTTTTTTTGGATAGCTAAAATTCCCCTAAACTTTTAAAATATTGTTACAATAGTCATTTCCGTCAATTTTTGGATTAAATATGTTAGTAATTTGATCAAAAAATGGTGCTAACTATGGATTTCATCCAAAAATTAATGGAAAGAACTACTGTAGCAACGTTTTTAATAGTTTATGGTCTTTACAGCTATGAAAAAAAAAGAACATAAACTGCTCCTAAACTATTAAAATCTTGTTACAATAGTAATTTTTGTTAATTTTTAAATGGAATCCGTTAATAATTTGATAAAAAAAAATTATGCTAACTAACATATTTCATTCAGAAATTAACGTAAAAGATTATTATAACAATATTTTAATAGTTTAGGGGTATTCAAACTACGAAAAAAAGTTCAGAGATCTAAGTTGCACAAAGTCAAAAGTTTATGAACCAATCTAGCAATTTACCCCCCTTTTTTTTTTGAATTCCTTATTTGACCTTTTTAATCCGTTGTATAATCCTTTTTTTTATATTTTACTCTTCTAGAATAAAAATTAGGGTAGGATGGACGACTAAATCCTAGTCTCAAAACAGCTACAAATGTATTAACAAAAAAACAAAAACAAAAAAACAAAAAAACAAAAAACAAAAAACAAAAAAACAAAACAAAACAAAACAAAAAACAAAAAAAAGAAAAAGAAAAAAGAAAAAACCTAGACACCTCATGAGTGTCTTTAATACCATTTTTCTCTCTCTACGTTTTTCATTATGGATTTTACTATAGCAAGGTTCTATTTATATCTATCTTAATAATTGGTTTTTAAATGCGTAGTTTCCGCTTTTTCTTTTGGGTGTCGGTTATCGTCTATCTTTGTTCCCAACGTCTTAGTTTTTGTTGTCGTTTAGTTATTTCTTTTTTATTTTGTTGCCCGCTGGGCTCGTCTTATTTTCTTTCTTGACTCTTTCATAATTTCGTTTTTATATATTTATATATTTAATAATTTTAAATGGCAAACTTGATGTTGGTTGAGGTTTCTATTTATATGTGCAAGCGTCTCCTAATATTAGTCACTCCCTCTTTTCCTTCAAAAATTAAAAATAAAACAAAAATTTATGCATTAATTAACATATTGTTTAATGAAAATAGGTTAAAATTTAGGAAGTTTATAATAATGAGAAAATTCTATAATTAATCTATAGATCAAACAACGACACCAAAATTTTTGCTAAAGTAATAGGTTTGCCTTATTAACATATTAATTATTATTGTTTTGCTCTGATTATTATTATTTTTTATTTTTAAGATATCGCCTTAACATTATACGGTGAACCATTGGGAAATCTGCAAGCATTGGTTAAAAAGGTGTATATATGGACATAAACATACTTTGTTTTATGTATTCACATAAAATAAATAAATAAAAAACTAAGAAAAAAGTTAAATGACTGCATCGTTAGACTTGCATTTTTTACTATTTTTTAAATAATAATAATTGGTGGAGATAAGAATTAATAGGTACCCTAACTTATTTGAACTAAGTCAACATCCTTAAAGTACCCTTGTCCTATCTATTCAATTAATGTTAAAAAATTACAATGACGTACTAATTAATTGCAAAAAAGGTTCTCGGAGGGAAAGAGGAAAGCTTTTTTTACATTTTAACGTATTTGAGACAAATAACATATTTATGGTTAATAATTTATTTACGAAACGTAATTTACAGTAAATTTACTTTATAACTTATTTTTATAAGCAAATATTTACAATAAAACATGTTACTTCAACTGTTTTGAAATATTTTCTTTACCATAAGTATTTTTTAAGGTTCTAGTTTCTCGTATTGAATCCACATATAAGCATCATATAACAATCCATCAATTAACTTGATTATAGAGATATATTCAACTTCTAACAAACGAACTCGAATCCAAACCTATTATCGTTCACAAAAACGTGTCTCTAATATAAATAGGCTAGGAAGATATCATTTTCAAAAGCTAGCTAAAGAGTAGAGGTGCCAAATTTACACATATATGAAGATGTAGAGGTGGGTGGACGGGGGACGGGGCAGTGGGAGCTACTCAAATTTTTTGTTCTTTTAATTTTACCTAATTTTTTTTTAATTTTTATAATTAGCTCCCATTGAAAATAAAATATTCTCATATAGTCCCTATTTAATTCTTACTAAAAATTAAAAATTCTCACATAATCTCCACTAATATTAATTCCGATAAAAAAAATTTATACTTTTATTACTTTATCATCACTAAAATTAAAAATCATCACATAAATTCATTAAAATAAAAAATTCTCACATAATCCTCACAAAAATTTATTTTATCTTTAAAAAAAATAATGCACATCTCCACAAAAAAAAATTACTGACTCCATCCCGGATCATGTAACTGTTAAATACAGTACAAGTACAAAATTTATGGATTCTCTCGCAAATGTGCGTTAAGTTGTAAGCAAAACGAGTGTCTGTAGATGAGCTAGGGAAATGTATATATATATATATATATATATATATATATATATATGCTGCAGACTATAACTTTCATTTCTATACACACACAATAATATAGTTGCCACGTGGGTGGGGTAGGCTTTGTCAATGACATTATTAAAAAAAAAAGAAAAAAAAAAAAGCTCAGCTCTCACAAAGTCTGAAAATGGGAAAAATTTTTGGAACATGTCCCCAAGTAGTGGCCATCGATGTTTTTGCTGTAACGAGAAAAAAAGAAAAGGAGTAGTCGACACATCACACATGTATATCAGACTGATGATATCAAGTATACCCCCCATCTCTCTCTCTCTCTCTCTCTACTTTCTCTCTCTAGCTACTAAAGAAAAGTGTGATCAGGGTTGAGTTGTGGCTTCTGTTTAATTCTTGTTATAAAGGCAGATACGAGTTTCTCTCTCCCAGCTGCCTATGAGTTATACGTGACATGACAGTCGGATTCAGACATTAATTGGTGTTTTTTTCACAAAAGCAATGTAATATATTTTATTTATATATATATATAAATATATGTATACGACTAAAGTAAAGAAGATCCACCTATCTATCTTTTGGACAAGACCCACTGCTTATTTTAGAGAGAGAATTAGAGGAGAAAAGAAGCCACACATCCATCCAAAATACCAACTGCATGATTTGACGTTTCAGATTCTGTACTCTGATCATCAACCCCATCCCTCCGGACAACAACATTTTCCCTCTCCTACTTTCTACTTTCTCTCTCTTGATCGTCTTCTTCTTCTTCTTCTTCTTCTTCTTTTTTTTTTTTTTTATTTAATTTCTTTATTTCTTTTTTTCCTCACTTGTATTGTATTTTTGTATGTGCTTCTTCTGCTTCCATTATTATTCTTGCCCATTTTCACCATCGACTTGTAACACTCAAAGTATCGGTACACAGCATAAACCCCACAAATGGGCTTTTTTTTAATTTGCATAATATATTTATATATATTACAATCCTCTATATACATGTAAATATGAAATATGAAATATGAAATATGCTATATATATATAGCACAATACCACTTTATTGGTACATAACATAACAAATGGGTATTTTTCTAAATTTGCATACTATTTGTAAATATATGTGTGTGTATGTGTAATACAGTCCCATTATATATATACACATGTTAATGTGAAAGATGAAATATGGAATGTGAACATGGGACAAGAACTAAGGGAAGTCAGCGTGACAGAGGCAAATAGTATGTAGGTATGTTAATTAATTATATGTTAACAGAAAAACAAAAACAAAAACAAAAACAAAAACAAAAGTTATATATGTATATATTACCCTTGTTCATTTTAGTTATAACGTAATTAGTGTACGTACCCTTTTTGGTAGTTGCTTGAAGGTGTTAATTTATCTGAAGGTAAGTGAAGTGAGCAATTAATTACGTGCCGACAAATTACATAATTAAGTTGCTTAAGTTTAATATTGAAGTAGAGTCTTAATTACCTTATTATTATGCCCACTTTTGATGGTTATATCCCTTAATATAAAAGTAATCACTGACGTCGATTTTATACACTTCTCTTTTCTTTTTCTTTTTCTTTTTCTTTTTCTTTTTTTAATTATTAAGTTGTTTTAACTTTTTAGTAATTAATGTTTTTTTTGTCTTTTTTATTTTTGTGTAAAGGTATTTGCATATAAATACTATTCATTAAAGGGAAGTCAGCAATCCGTGAAGAATGTTTTCTTGATTTTCGATATTCAAGGCCATTATATATATATATATATATATGTATATCCTGTTAGTTTTGTGGATTTCAAGACATCATCAGCTGCATCTGATGATCATCGGCATCATGCTTTCGCACCGAATTCAATAAACCAAACTGATATTTATATATATATATATATACACACACATATATATCCATTTTCTGACCGATGCAAATTGATCCTGTAAGAGATCCATTACAGAACGAATACATTTATTTTTTAATTGATTCATACAAACAACAATTTCAAAATTAGAAAAAAAAAATAAAAAAAAGACAGTTGTATGTATTTTGTAATAGTTTTGAAAGTAAATAACAGGTCTTCAAGCATTTGAAGTAGAAAATATCATCTAATGTTTAGTTTTTTCTCCTTGACTTTTTTAATATACTTGTAAATTCACGGACGATTTATATGTACATATATAACTTTGCTAAAGTGTTGGAAGTCTGTAAAACAGTGGAATGATAATACATAAATCCATATGTTTTCACATAATCTGACTGTTCCAAAAGACGTAGGCCTTTAGTTACTACCTTTTCATGTGTCCAGCAATTGGTGCAATGATAAGATTTCTTACTTTTCTCTTCTTCGATTAACCGCAAATTCGAAATTCGGTAATCAAATACACAAGGTCTTATCTAACTAAATATTCGAACCATGATTATTTGCATAGTACATATATGTTTCGAGTAGAATTTGATTAGACCATTTCTATTCGAATCATGATTATTTGCATAAAACTATAGTTATAATAAACAATCATATTATAACACTTCACTAAATGAAATTAGATCTTAATGTATAAAAAATCAGTTTTAAAACATTTTAAATATTTTAAATAATGTGATATAATATTATTAGTTAGATATTATTTAAAATACCAAAAATTGGATAGAAGATTCAAATCCATTTCCATTACATTAATAACTCCTGAGATTTTCTTTACATATGATGAGAATTAAGACCTGATAACACAACAATCCATTTTTTAGTAAGAAAAAAATTTTTCTTTCAAATAATATCATCACAATTTCAATGCTAAAGTGGATTTTGATCTGGGTAAGAAGGGGGAAAATAAAAAAGAACATCTTATATTTGAGAAACTTTCACTACTATAGGGAATCACTACCTTTTTATGTTCTTCCGCATAATAATAATAACGGGAATTATGCGAAAGGCACTTTCTCTTTTTTATTAGTTTTTCATTTTTTATTTTTTTATCTCTTTTTTCTGGAATCTCTGTTACTACTGTCTAACATAAAACCAGTCCAAATATGAGAAGATTGTATAAACCCACGGCTCTCTCTCTAAGGGTGGGATCCCCAAATCATGGAATGTCTTATCGGTTATCAGCCATACAAAAGAAACAGTAGTCGTCAGAAGCTTAAAAGAAAAAGTAGATATCATAGAGAACGATAAAAGAGAAACATATGTATATGTGTATATATATATATATATTCAAAAAGAGAATGCACAATGTTCAATGAAATACACTTGAACATTTTTACTTAAAAGAAAAACAACAAAGTTCCAGAATACAATAGGATAGCATGTCACTTGTAAAACAAAAAACAAAATTATTGGAAAGGAAAAGGCACACGTAAAAGGCTAAAAAGGTTTTTGAAGGTGGCTTCCTAAATAGTTAGGAATCGTCATCAACCTTATAATTTTCCAAATATATAGTTACACATATACGTATATAATTCACTTATTAGTACACAGGAAAGCTAGCTAGGTAGCTAGATATATATAAAAACACTACACATATATATATATATATTGACAGAAGTACCACTTTTTCCTCAGTAGAATCCATTGGCTGTTCCCTGATGATCTCCTGCGATTGTTTGGTCCAACTTTGCTTGCTTATTCTTGGTGCCATCTAGCTTTAGCCCGAAGTGGATGTGTGGAAAATGTGCCCACTGAAATAAACATTTTTTTTTCTCTCTTGTTAGAATTTAAGTTCAACGATATAGTATGATTAAAGACAAAAAGAGAGAGAGAGAGAGAGAGAGAGAGAACAAATAAAACTGGAATTTTTTTATTTTTTTTCCTATTATAAACGTATAATACATTATTTTCTTTTCTAAACTAAGTAGCAAAAATAAAACTAAAGAGATTAGAAAAACAAGACTAGAAAAGATTTTAAAAAAAAAAAAAAAAAAAACTCAGATTTCTTAAAGAAAATGTGATTTCAGGTCTCATTACAAAAGAGCATTACTATATGGCTCGACGGATGTGAAAGTACTCTTGTCGGCTTGTTAGCTCTTTGTTAATGATGTTATACATAAGACATGGCCACCGCTTTGTTGTCCCATATGCTACTAGATATTAATGCCGAAAAAGACGAATAAAAAGTTGACAGCTCATACTGCATTTTATCATATTTATGATTTGAAAGTTCTCCCAAGGAAATATCGTTTTGCAAAAATCTTCTTAAAACCTAGCATGGTTTCAAATCATAGAGATGCATAAAGAAAATAAGTTACATGCATACAAACTATAGAATGAAATTAAGAGAAAAATTTTTACGTTCATATTTCTCATTGTGCAGAAGAATGTATTTCATATAAATGTTTCAAAATTATTAACCTTATTCTCTTTAACTAATTAGTTACTATTGCGTTTTAGTTGGATATTTAAATTCTAGATTCGCACTCAAATCACTTTTTTTTCTCTTTGTTTTTTCCTTTGTAAGTTTTCTAGTTATATCTAGTTTGGATGCGCTTTGATATCAGTTATTCTCTTTCTTAGATATTAAAAAATTAAAAAAAAAATCTTCTTTAAGTTCTCTAGTTACGTAGACTTTTTTTTTTTTTTTTTTAAAGATATATGTAGACTATTGATGTCAAAGTATTATATATAGGAGATTTTATTGAAGTGTAACATTTTAGTAGATCTTCATAAATACTTAAGGGACATAGCAAGCTTATTTGCTATGATGTATGTACTAATTGGTCTAAACTATATGTTCTTAGAAAATATTGAATTATAAATATACATACTTTTTAGTTTGTGATGTGTCATCGAAATTCTCCTTTAAATAACCATAATTTATTTCAAAGTGCATTTGTAAATATTCAAATGAATAATTAATAAAATAATTACTTACATTTTTTGCTGCTGTGCTAAAAGCTTCCCTGTGACTTATGTCAGGATTACTAGCTTTAATCCTTTGGATTTCCTCCCTACACACACAAATTAGCATATTACATTGCCGAAAAATATTACATATATGTCATATGTAATATTGTTTTGATGAATGTTTTAGCACATTGTAATTAACCGCATCACGACATATAAACCAAACAAAAAAAAAATAAAATGACGAGAGGAGATAACTAGTATCTGAAAGAGGAAGTACAATCCCCTAAACAAAATAATAACTTCGATTTAGGATTGCAGTTCGAACTTTTTAATCACTCGGATCTTAGCAATGAATTTGAATGTGAAAGACAGAATATTAGAGGGTACATGCTGATTCAAAATCAAAGGGATGATCATGATTTGTTACAAACTAACTAGAGAACTTACTTAATAAACCTGTTATACGCCGAGGGAACCCGTTGTCTCTTCTCTGGAGCTGCGATAATAATCGGAAACTGTTCAGATACTACAACTATCTAGTACTTCATTCTGATGAACAAGTTCATCAACTAGTGTCATATTCTTCAAGCTGATATATTAGGTTGTAAACGTCTAGACACTTCAATATCAATATTCCATATGTTTAAATCTCCCTTTCTCTGTGTGTGTGTGTGTGTGTATGTACGTACATTGTCTGTATGTGAGCAAGTGTATATAAATATAGTGTATATGTGTATATATCGAGGTCCTATCTATGCTTCTAATTTCGTAGGCACTATATCTGAAGTCGTCTTTCATGTGTGGTGTGTAAAGTCTTGCTGAATATGTCATATCAGAGTTATTATATATTTGTTAAATATAGGATTATATATATAGAAATGCCTTTCAGAAATAGGCTTCATGTAGGGCACAGCGCCTATAGAACTAAATATTAGAGGGTCAAAAATATTTAAACGTAATGTCAACATCTCCAATGGGCCATCTGAAGTGATCAGGGAAAATCAGATGCCTGGTTTATTATTATATCTGAGACTTTAGAGACCTCTAGTTTTTATTTTGTTTGTTTTTCTTTGTTTTTGCATTTTATTAATCTTGAAAATCGAGTAACTTTCTTTGCAGACACAACTGTGACATGTCAAGTACTGTTCTATATATAAATATATATATATATATATGTATATATATTTGGGGGTCAGCTGTACTAGATAAGCCTTAAACTCGATAGAGAAAAGCTTAACATATGTTGAGCATTAGTAAATGATAATATGCTGACTTTTAAAATGCTTGTCTGTAAAGCTGTTCCCTCATGAGTACCTAGAGAATTCTTAGCCCTATTTTGAAGTAGAACTAAAGAAGGTTTTGTATAGTTAATATAGAGCTAGCCATGAGATAATTTTGGTAAGACTGCGCTGATCTGACTACGTTTGTTTGTTTGGGATTATTAACAGGTATCAAACTAATTGGGATGTCCTCCTAATTATTTTTTATAATCATTTCTAAAAAAAGAATGTGTATGTATATATTTATATATATATATATATATATATAATGTGTAGCAATAAAGTGCTTAATTTACTGAACTTTACTAAATTCAAATAATATATAGTTTTTTAATGATGGTGAGATAGAGCAGCTGATATCAGAGTGACAAAGGACGTCCAAACTAAATTGGCACTCTTTAGCCACTCATCACACACCAAGCTCCTCACTCATCAATCCTTCTCGACTTTACACCTGCATTGATCCAAAATTCAGTGAAATCAAAGGACATGGTTAGGTGAATGACAATGTTTAAAAGGAAAAATTACTGACGGCGAATTGGAGGCGACCTAGCAGGCGGTTCGCGCTCTACAGATTCCAATGAAGCATGCTTGTTGCACTTGGAAGACGATCCACACTCATTACCTTGATCTTCTGAGCCTGGAATCTGTTTCTGCAACTTTTAGTAAATAACAAAAATTAAGATAAAACATCAATGACCTATCAGCATTATGAATTAATTAAGCATCTCGTTTTACATTTAACATGAAGCATTAACCTAGTTAATGGCTAAGGATGGATTGGACTATGGAGTGACTAATAAGTGTCAACAATTTCAGGAATCTGGACATGGGATGCCGTGCCTAGTAGGTGTCAATCTAATTGGGATATAAGTCTCTTTTGATGTCAGTTGCTTCTTTCTTCAATTAAAAAAATTGAAGAAAAGATTTTCTTAAAAAAGGAAAGAAAACAAAAATAAGCTCACAACAACTTGATCATTAGACAAAAGACAAATAAGAGAAAGGGAGTAGGAGAGAGGGAATCTAACATCCTCTGTTTAATTTTGATGTCCCAAATAATATCTAACCAATTATATTTTGACACGCTATTAAAAAAAGTTAGTTTTTAATGTAAAAAAATCAGTTGTAAAACATTTTAAACTTTTGAACATGTCGTAATGTAATATTATTAGTTAGATATCATTTGGGATACCAAAAATTGGACAGATGTGAAGCATTATATTGCTTTAAGTCAAAAGTAATAAGAAAGATGGAAAGAAAAATGATAACAAATTAAAGAAAGTGAAAAAGAAAAAGACAAAACCCAATTAGGCCATCTCAGTAGAGAAACACAAAATAACCATACAATCTCTTTGGCAATTATAAGTTGGGAATCTGAGTCCGTCAAGAAAACTGGTTAGATACACAGTAAATATACACACATATATAAATATATATATATATATATATAGATACATGTATATATACTCAAGTTATGATATAATATATATCTGAATTAGCCAAGAGAATGGCCCAAAAAGGGAGGGACATAATAAGGATGTAGAGTAATAACCTGGGGATCTTGAGGAGGAACAGTTTGAAGAGAAACTCCTCCCATATTAACGGACAGCAGATTTCCACAATGCCCACATCTTACTGTCACTATTGTAAATAAGCTGCTGGATGGAACACTAACCTGCCAAATATATATATATATATACAAGTCGGGAAGACCAACAAAAAAAAAAAAAAAACATTTATTCATTAACATTGTAAATTGCTATGAATTTAATTTCTCACCCAAGAAATGAAAAGTAAGAAACAAAAAACGAGAGAAAAATCTTCCAATGTAAAAACCTAACATATATTAATCTCGATATCTCTGGTGTTTCATTTCATCTGAGTTAATTAGAAGATGCATATTCATTTACTAAGAGGAGGAGAAGAAGCATTTGAAAGGTGAAAAACTCTCTCCCTCTTGAATTAAACCTCGTTTTCGTTCATTTGGGGCCTCTTCTTCTTGTTCTGCGGGGAGAAGAAAATGAGAAAATATTGACCCCCATGAAGAGAAAGACGCAGAAGTCGGACCTTTTAAGCAGTGACATCAGAACTCACATGGGTAATAACTATGAGATGTTGTTGTTGCCCTTAAATTTAAAAGGTCCTATTTCTTTCTCTCTCCTCTTCTCTCTCTAAATAACAAATTTTTTTTGAAAGGAAATTTCGTTTTGGTGCACTAGGTGGCCTTTGTGCCTGACACCCAGCAAGAGGAAGAGAGATGATAAAAGATAGAAAAACGTTGAACCTTAGAGAGAGAGAGAGAGAGAAAGCGACGTGACTGGAACGGAAACCATTAAAGGCCATGGCCAGCATTAACCACAGCTAAGCTATAATTCCAAAACAGAAAAAATAAAAATAAAAATAAAGAAAAAAATTAAACCAAAAAAAAAAAAAAAAGATGATTCAGTTCATGACCATCATGAACACCAAGACTAATTCAGTGTGTACACTGTACTGTTCTTTTTTTTTTTTCTTTTCTTTTCTTTTCTTTTTCTTGCAGTGCTTAAGAGATGATCATAACACAAAAATAAAAATATATATATATTTTTGCGTTATTCCTAAAGAGGGTTTTTTTTTTTTTTTTTTTTTTTTTTTCTTTTCAAAATCAGAGCTGGCATCTTATGATGAAAGGACTTTGGGTCATGATTTTTTTTTTTTTCCTTCGGCAGCTATATGAATTATTTTTCTCTCTCTAACCACAAAATTCTTGTTAGAGAATGGGGAAGACAACTTTTTTGTACCGAAATCATGTACAAACCTGAAATATGCAAGAAAGTTCATCATATCTGTGATCGAGAGAGTGGCATCATATGTGAGAAACAGACGCACCCACGTCCACCAGAGAAAGAAAAGAAAGAGGAGAGAGAGAGTGATGAAAGAGAGAGGAGAGAGAAACAGATGGAGATCAAACAAGGAAGTGAATCAGTTCTTTATATGAGACGACACAGTGATAAAACAAAAACCAATCACTGCCATAGTCATGCTATATATTTATATTGTATCGATCATCACAACAACTATAAATATATATATATATATATATATATAGGTCTTTGTAAAGCTTGATCAAAAGGGTTGCATCAAAACTTGGAAAGTTAACCCTAGATGACCAAAAAAAAAAAAAAAAACTAAATTGAAGTTCTGGTCACTGTGGTCTTTGAAAACGCAAAACCTTTTGATTCACTTTTGATCACTGTAGAGATATGGTAGTTCTACCTAACATCAATCGTTTTGAGCGGTCTGGATTTTATGTGTTTTGCAATTCACTGCAAAATAAGCGTACATGGATTTTTTTTTTTTTCTTTTTTTTACAAGCTTGGGGACAAAACCAAGCTGCAAATTGTTCATAAAATATTGCATATAATCACAAGGAAAAAAAAAAAAGAAAAAAGATGAGGATCAAATTGTTGTGAATTCTACTAAATTATTCTCTCAAAATGAAGAGGGCATTTTAGATGTTGGGTAATTATTTTTGTTCTCAAACAAAACCGAATTGATCGAACCGAAGAGTTAATTGATGATCCCAGGATTAAATTCAGAAGCTGGAAAAAGGCATGAGAGAGAGAAAATTATTGGTAAAAAATGATAATAGGAGAGAAAGAAAAAGAAGGAGAAGGAGGAGAGTAATTAAAAGAGAAAATTTGAAATTTTTGGAAACAAAAAAAAAAAAAAATGAGGGGGGGATTTAATTGTACCGCTAAGATGGTGTTGCAGAAGTTGCAGTGAACATAACAAACACGTTCGGAGGCCATCATGTCCAGTGACATTTCTCTTTTTGGTGCTTTAAAATTGTGTTTGTGGGGATGTATAGCCGGATCAGGGAGAATTATTTTAAAGCTGGAACAACAAGGAGAGAAAGAGAAGATTTATGAAGGATAAAACTAAAATAAAATTTTTTATAAAAAAAAAATGGGAAATTAAAGAAAACTGGCTAGGAGTAAAAGGACAAACAAGTGGAATTAATATGCTTTTTTAGAGAGAGGAAAGAGAGGGAAGTGTACAAAAAAAACCTCAATAAGAGGGGGGGTGTTGGGGGTAAGGATGGGACTGGTCTGGTCGGAGTGAAGTGGGGGAGTGGATGTAGTGGTTTATTTTATTTTATTATTTTTAATTTTGTAAAAAATATTTTTTGTGGAATTGTCAAGAAAGAAAGAAAAGATGGTTTATGGTAAAGGTGGATTTGTGGATTTATGAAAGAGAGATGAGAGAGAGAGAGAGAGAGAGATGAGAGAGAGAGTGGTGGTGGGGGGGTGTTATGATTGAGAGAATCAGTGGGTGGGAGTGACCCATCTCTCTTAACCCTCTTGGCTTTCTGTAGCGGACGAGGGGGGCGATATATTAATGCCTTGGAATGTTTAGGGATGAGAGAGAAAACTAAAGTTATCAGAGGGTTAATAATAATAAACATTATTATTATTATTGTTATTATTTTTATGGCCAATGTGAGAGAGAGTGTGTGTGTGTGATTCTGTATGCGAAGTTTTATGGGGATGAGAAGAAATGCTTAGAATTCTATCCTGTAGAGGATCAAAGTGAGAAGATGCGTTCCCTAATGCCATTTGCCATTTTCTTTTCTTTTTCACTTTCTTTTATTTTTTTTATTTTTTTATTTTTTTATTTATTTTTGATCTAGTTTGTTTCTTTTCATGTTTCTTTCCTCCCCTCTATGCCCCACATCTCAATTATATATCCGTCTTTTAGTTTTTACATTACATTGCCATTTTTTTTTTTAATTTTGTAGACAAACACATGAATAGCATTTAATCTAATCTGCCTTTTCAATTATTCTTCATATCAATGGTCTGTTTAAAGATATATTCATTTTGTATTCTATTCTGATGTAATATATTAAATATAAGATGTGTTCGGATATGCCATCTTTTTACATTGTATTCAAATGTAATCATGTATTTTTGAATAGTCATATATGTATTGGTGAGAGAAAGGGAGAGAAAGAGAGTATGTAATGTGATTGGTAAAATTAGACAGAAAAAGTGTATGAATTAATAGTAAAATGAGTTACTGTACTTTCAAATATATTTGTATTAAAATGGAATATATGAGGTATCTAAACACACATTACAATGCATTAGGATAGAATATACAATTAATATAGTTTCCAAACGCACCACTATTATACAAAGGATAAATATCCAAAATACCTCATTGTATAATGAAATTATTATTTTGGGTTGCGATTGTAGACATAATCTAGCGGTACTTTAACATTTACTCCACCATGAGATGAAGGTTTGAATTCTGTCCGACCCAAGTTCAAAACATATGTAAATATATATTATTTCGAATTATTCCTACATGTTCTTTTAATTTTAGGGTCATTCTCGCTTGTCATATTTAATTTGTTTTTATAAGAATTTTTGTTAAAAACATATGTAAAATAGAGGGAAATTTGTTTCACTTAACCAGTTAATTAGAATTCATGTTAAAAACAACCAAAAAAAAAAAAAAAGACCACGTGATTGTAATTAGCCTCTTTTTTTTTTTGTGTGTGTGTATGTTTTAACGAAAATTCCAGTAGAGGGAGTTAAGCGAAGCGAATTTAAAACTTAAAAGACAAAGTGAGAATTTTTAAAATCAAAGTGAGAGTGATTATAAAATTTGAGAGGGTACTGATGAAAAATGATCCTATCATTTTTGTTCTTTGTTACACAAATACCGAGATCCCATGTATTTTGTTAAATAAGTTATAAAATACCTCTTGAACTATGCCAATACTATCATTATTATTATATATTGAATACAATTTTTAAATCATTAACTAAGATATTGAAAAATAAATTTCAAAACTAAAAACTTTTTAAAATAAAATAAAATAAAACAAGCGCAACATATCCCCACTACCTCCTTCTTCCCCAACACCTGCTCCACCGTCTTCTCTATGAGAGATTGAGGGTTTAGTTGTTTCGTAGGTTCATTTTGTTTCATTTTGAGACGAAAACAAAAAATTAATTTTGAGTTTAAAAGTAATTTTTGTTTGATTCTCATGTGACATTTAAATGTGTAATTCAATTGTTATTCTGAAAAGAGAATAATTTCGAAGATGATATTTGAATATATGTTGAAAATAGTGTTTTGAAAAAAAAAAAATTCTAACAAATCTAACAAAAATCTTAATATCAATAGCATATTTTAATTTGGGACCATAAGAATTTGTTCCTCTTTTTATTATGAACACATTGAAAAATAAATAAATAAATAAATGAAAAAAAAAACATCTAGTTAGAAATGAAACGAAAAAGTTATGATATTTTAAAACTAAAGCATAAGAACAAGAGACTTTTCAATATGAAAATGTTACTGTACAAATTACACTCATCTTAAAAATGTGAAATGAGGGTGTGTAATTTTAGAAATGGGCCAAATTTCCATTCCTAAATTGGATTGAAAAGAGGATGGGTCCAAGAAATTGTACAACATTGTTTTCAGAATGAGAACGCGCTGAAATAAAATGTCCACGTGAAACAAATTACGGGCGCTGAGGAAGCTATATACAGGCTTTTTCTCAAGGTGGAAAAAAAAAAATGCAAGCCATACAGGGTTCTTCCATAGCTAATTTGTGACTTCAAAAGCTTGGCAAGTCTGACTGTTGCTGACAATTTCTTTTCTGGGTTTACCCAAGAATGTAGCAAGCTACAAGATCGAAGAAGACAACGACGGCGGACAACAATGGAGCGGGTATGTTGAGGAAGGAGGAGGGAGATAAAGATATAATCTTTTAACAAATTTATTTAGTTTTTGAAATTTTATTGATTTTTAGTTAAAAAAATATCGAAAAAATGTATGTAATGGATTAACAAGGATAGTATTATAATTTTCAAAAAAATGGTAGTGGATATATTTTGTGACTTGTTTTATATAAATACGTTGATGCATTAGACATATGTATAACAGGAGGGGGCAAAATTGGTATTTTGATTTAACACAAGAGACAAGACATTTACCCTTAAAAAAAAAAAAAAAAGCCTCTCATCTGTTCTTTTCTTTCTTTATTTACTTAGATGACCTTCCATTTGTTTTAAAAAAAAATTAAAAAATAAGGTCGAATAAATTTGAACACTATGTTTTAAAATGAAGTTAAATATGAAATTTATCATTAGATTATGTATGTAATATTCACTCGTAATGATCAAGCATAAAACTCGATGTATTAGTACATATCATTAATGTTCGATTAAGTTCTTGCCATTAAGAATATTTGTGGTAGAGCACACTTGCGAATGTTAAATTACGTTAGAAACAATATGAAATATATCGACAAATTTTGATGAATATGGCCTTGAAAAGATTCAACATCTCTACGATATTATCTTGACTTTACTACTTTAATTTTAGCTTCTAATTAAATGCGTTAAGTTAAATATGAGAGGGGACGGAAAAAGAGTAATTAGTTATGAACAAACAATTGGACAACTTGAACATTAGATGAAACAATTGGGCAACTTGAACATTAGATGAAACAATTGGGCAACTTGAACATTAGGAGGCTATAGAGTGGGGAGAGAGTTGAAACCTAAAACAAAGAACTAAGCCCCAAAAAAAAAAAAAAAAAAAAAAATCACTCGAGAGAGAGAGAGTGAAAGAAAGAATTAGTGATGAAATCTTTAACGGTGATCGAGTCAACACATATACCTCTCTTTCCTTTGTGCATCCCTTCTTTCCTTATTGAGCTGACAATAAACAAATTAATAGTTACAAGAAAACCCATTCAGTTACTGTCAACTCAATAGATTACAAGGTGAATATATGAGGAGTGTTTTTATTCATGAGGAGGCGATATGACGAGAAGACCATTCCGTCCCATTAACATCCTTAAACTAAACTATATATGTTACTATAAAATGGAATCACTAATAAATAAAAAGGCTTTCTTTTTTAATTAAAAAAAAAGGAAAGGAAAAAAAAATGACTTCCACAATGGAAAGTCCGGTTCTATGCGTATAATATATAAAGATTGAGTAACCATGACTTTGAAAAATTATAACAAAAAGTATTTTCCTCTATTTTATACTATAGTTTTATTTATTATAGAATTGGGATGGGGATTTCGAACTCTCCTTTTATATTTAAAAAAATAAAGAGAGTGATAAATTAATAATAAGGATTTAGTATAGTCCAAGTAGGTTGACACCTATTAGGGAGCACGGGTGCCATGGTGGAACGTGTGGCATAAGAACCGACAGCAGCTGCAATCGATTGACATAAGGCAGGCGACGCATACGTGGGTGAGCGTATTACGTACTCGCACTCTATGTGATCTGGTGCTGATAAGATGGTGTTTGAGGCCTATGGGTGTGCGTGAATCTCCCTGTGTGTGGTTTAGGCTGGTTTCAGCGTAATTTTGAATTTTAATCAGTTTTTTAGCCCTTTAATGACCATTTTGTCTCCAATTTGAGTCTATAAGCTCAAAATTTTCCATTTTCACCTAATTAATCTACACAAATGATTAAAAAAAAAGTTATTTAAAAGGATTAATTAGATAAAATTCTCAATAACATAGGTCAATTAAACACACAAAAATAGTGAAATAACACTATTTCATAGAGTTATCTGAGTAATTTACCACTAGGCAAGTAGTCACTTTATCACATACCAATTAGTACACCTTTATGAAGATATTGTTATTTAAAAGAGACGATTTCACACAATAACTGTTACATGTTACTTGTGCAGTACAAAAATTGGTGAATAAAAAAAAAAAAAAAAACTAGAATTGTGGCTTGTGGACTCTAGTAGGATTAATTAATAACCATTTTAAGGTTCAAATTTCAAATCATCCTATTTGAAATTTTATACCAAAAATTTTATCCAAATCTATAGTCCCGAAAAACTGAAATTATCACCATAAATTTTTTATCATGTTATTTTGATTAAAAAAATTTATTTTAAACAGATTAATGAAGTTGGGAGATAAACTACTAATTATGGGTACAAAATTTTTTTTTTTTTTTGGCTAGTCTTACGCGATACAATATTTATTGTCATCATAAATGCACTGTTAGATAAATTTATTTAGTAATAAAGGGTACAAAATTGTAATGTAATGTCAAACATCGAATAATTAATACCTATAGATATATGTAGAAGCATTAGACAAGTATCAAATTGATTGTACTAGTTTTTATCCAAAAAAAAATGATGGGTACCTATATATATAGTTTGGAAATGCATTTAATCACATAAAAAATTAAATCCCTGAACACAAACAATAGTAATATATATATATATATATATATATATATATATATATATATATAAGAACAAGAGAGAAAGAGCTTTCAACTAAAAGAGAGAGAGAGAGCCAAATAACCTTTTTTATTAGAGTAATAGAAAATTATAGTATAAAATTTTAAATATAATAATAAATAACAGAACTAGATAATATAATTAGATTTTTGACCACACAATATCAAAATTAAAAATTAAAAAAAAAACCCTCCTCCTTCCTCTTCTCTTTTTCTCTCTATAATATGCAAATGTGCATATATAACTCTATTATTAGAAATTAACCGGATATCTATTATTTACTAGATAATTCAAGGATTTACTAGAAAATCTAAGGATTTATTTGAATATTCAGGATTTACTTATAAGTATATGCTACAATTTATCACCTTTTAAAAAACATACTATAAACTTTAAAAGTACCTATAAAATATGCTATTTGCTATGATTTCCCTAAGAAAAATGGCTTATAAAACCAATTTTGGATTCCATTTAGAGGTTTGATTTTGAGTGGGATTCACTTTATATTAATGACCGATTTAGGTGGATTTGTGCTCTCCTCTATGAAAATATCAAAATGATATATTTATATGCTCAAAATAATATACATGTAAATTAGAAATTGACACACAAAATGCACTTATGAAGTTCGAAAAATAAAGGAAAAACTAGTGTCCTAAATGTGAAAGTCCATTGGTGTTTGTGTATGATTCAACTTTCACTAAGTAGTAAGGATGTAAAAATATAGGCTCTCTCTTATGCGCGCAGGGGGGTGCAAATCCCGGACCCGTGAACTAAAGGACATGTATGCAAGTGCATATCCTGCAAACACTAATGTCTTACCAAATCACCTATCCTGTGCGGGTTTGGTTTTGTATCTTTTTAATTTATTTTCCTACCCCTCCAAACGAATAAAAACACTCCCCATACCTATCCAAAACCCGTCTAAATTGGCAAATAAGGGGCAGGTTTTCCCGATTGTAGGTTTAGGGTACTCACGGGGTATCCTATTAATCCAATTATTTATATTTATTATATAAAAATAAAGTATAAAGAATAAAATTCATATGAGTAAAGCTATTTTAAATGAAAATAAGTTCAAAATCATAATATTCGATTTTTCATATATCAAATATGCTAACATTTAATACTTTAAATTATGTATATTGTATAATATCATGTATATAAAATCTTTACTATAAAAATCGTATTGGATTAAATGAGGTGGGTAAACAGGGAATAGAGTTGGGGACATTTGAACTTATTCTCACCACGTAATCCTATAAGGGTTAAAGTTTTAACCCGTTTATAACCCAAACCCATGTAAATCGAGTCTTCCAGCTGCCCCAATTAAGGCAGCTCCCTCGCGGATATTAACGCGGGGGGGGGGGGGGGGGGGGGCGGGCCGGGGGGAAGAGAAAGTCATCCCTAGATAAGAGTTACTGATAACTAAATTAAATTGGTAACTACCTCAAAATGGCTGAGCATTAAATCCTCTAAAATAGCTAACGTGCTGGCTATTATAACCTTCAATTAAGCCTGAATTCAAAGGCTGATTAAAGCCAAAATTCAAAGTTGTGATAAAAGCTTCTATAACCGCTTTGTCCCGAATTCTAATAAGATAAGGAGGGGATACAGAAAAGAAAAAAAGTCTCTTTGTTAGTTTTCTTTCTAGAGTTTCGGTATTCAGTGTGATAGAGTGCAGACACATCAAACCAGCTTTGGTAGCGCGCAATCACTACTTGCAGACCGTTGTATCTGTTGGGTGGACCTCGAGGACGAAAGAGAAAAATGTAGCGGTATCAGGTTTCAAAAATTTTTAAACTTATTGTGGGTTTTGATCTCTCTTTGAATTGCATTCCTGGGAAGAATATGCATAGGCCTTGGTTGTATTGTTCCATAATTTTTGATAAAAACAAATTAAATAAAGATAAAATGAAATAACAAGTGGATATATGATTATGAACTCCTTTCAGATATTGGAGTACAAGATCAAAGAAGACGACGATGACGACAAAAAACAATGGAGCAGGTGCTGAGGGAGGAAGGACATGAAGATATATATATATATATATATATATATATACACTTAGTTTTTGAATTTTTGAATTGATTTTTATTTAATAAAAATCTAAAAATTATTTAAAATATAGATTAGTAGATATAATTTATTCTAATTTTAAAAAAGGTAATCAGTCTAGGAAATTCATTAATTACTAATTAAAGCAAGCTTTTCGTTTTTAGAACATTAGATTTGATCAAGTTTATATCTTAGAGTTTCGGGGAAAATATTAATGAGCCTTGTGTTATAAAACAGATAATTATTGAATAACTTTAGAGTCGTCCACTATTATAAACAGACCCTTTAGGGTACTATTTAGGGTTAGACAACAAGTACGCAAGAGATTGCAAGACAATAATTTGAAATCTTGAGAGAATAATCAATAGTTCATATTTAGCGACTCATTGTTCTTAGTACTCTTATAGTTGGAAGGCGAGATCATTTGGTTAAGGATCATTTTGGTGAATCTCTTTCCGAAGTGCGGTTCCATTTTTCGAAAGGTATGATAACCATGTATACAATTTATTGTATATATACATATACATATATATATATATATATAGAGAGAGAGAGAGAGAGCATACACATATTGTTTCGGTGGGAGATAGCGCATACACACATTGGTTTAGTGGGAAGACAATGTTTCAGTGGGAAGAGGGCGTACACATATTGGTTTGGTGAGGAGAATAACAAAGAAGTTCATCTGGTTGAGCATCTTCCTGGTGAATCTATTTCAAAAGTGCGGTTATAGAGAGAGAGAGAGAGGAGGGACCTAAATGGTAGAAGAAGTATAAACTAAGTTAGGGCATCAAATACATACATACATATATATATATATATATATATATGTCTTAAATGGCGGAGGAAGTAAAAACTGAGTTAGGACATCAAAATATACTGTATATATATAAAAGATGTAAAATCATCAAGTCACTTTTTAATTTTATTATTAAGGACAAGAAACTATTGTTATGTTTTGTAGAATTGAAAAGTAGAATGAAAGAAATTGTTGGAGGAATTTTAGAGTTTGAAAGAGAATATTTATTTGTTTTGTAGAGACAAAATTTGGAAGAAAAGAAGTAGAAAATCTATGACTCCCATCATCTTTTATTTTTTCCGACTTTGAAAAGAAAGTAGAAGAGAAAACATGGCACAAAAAATTAGGGAATGAATTTACAATTTTGTTCATACTTTCATCATATTCTATCTTTTTCTCTAAGGATATAAAGGTAAAATAAATTTTTATATTACCTTCCTTTCACTTGGGTTTTAGTCTCTTCCTTCCTTCATATTTCTCATCTCTCTTACCACGCATACTTGTATCTATAAAATATTATAGAAATGTGAATACTTTTTTAAGTTTTGCACTTCAACCTTTTCGATCCAATGGTTCCCATTTATTCTTTTCAAATTAGTTCAAATCCAATTATTTATAAACTTATTCCACATAACTTCTTTATTTTCTCACATCTAACATTTTTTACTTTTACACTCACACTGCTATTTTGTCATTTCATGAATTAATTAAACTTTTTTTTTTATTTCGCTACTTCAACTAATTACGTTGTGTGTTTTTTTTTTTAAATCTTGTTTGCTTTTTTTTTTTTTTTTTTTCATTTGAAAATCGTGTATTCTTTTAATGGGGTTATCATAATTTTATGGTGACATTTAAAAAAAAGAAAAGCAAAGAAACTGTTTTTGAACTTTAAACCAAGTACAGTTAAATCAATGATTTAGTTTATCTTTTTTTTTTTTTTTTTGTAATTTATTTGGCCATTATAAAAGTAATATTGAGTAAAATCTATGAATATATATTTCCGACTATAATATTTTTATCAATAAAAAAATGTTTTATTTAGTAATACAAAAATATTATCTTCCCATTAAAATTAAATAATAAAAAATCAAGGTACAATTGCGTCGTAGGCACAAAACGATACTAGTAGTGTAAGATAGAGGCAAGTAAAAGGGACAAACTAAGAGAAGGTAAATTTCAACTTAGTGATTATCCTCCAATGGGACCTTTACACAAATGGCATTTTTGGTATTTTCTCTTATAAAAAATATTATTGCAGAAAATGCCACACTAACACATTTAGAATACCAACAATACCCTGATAGTATAATACCCGATAGTAGCCGTTGGTGATACTTGAAGGTAGACACTATGATACCAAAAATTATGGCAACAGGCGATAGCTGACCATGCTACCAATGGTATCCTACCATAATACTTGAGGTTTGTGCTTTGTGATGAAGTGGTATCCCACCATGATATTTGAGGTAGTTTGCCACGATACTAAAAATTTATGTAGTGTACATGTTATTGCTTGGTTTTTTACTTTGAAATTAAAAAAGCATGACACTAATTAAGGGCATGTTTGTCTGATTTTTCTAAAAGCTGCTTTTGGCTTCTCAGGTCCGAAAGTAGCTTCTAAAAGTGTTTAGATCTGTCAGAAGAGTTTTCAGTTTCCAGAAGTGTTTCCTGTCAAAGCCAAAAAATGTGGCTTCTGGGAAAAACTCTTCTGAGTAGATTTTAAAACTTCTAACAAAATTTAAATTAGATATTATAAACTTCATTTAATATTTTTAGTACTTATTAGAATACATTAATGACTAAAAGTTTTTTGATTCCAAACACTTTCTGAGAAGACACAGCTTTTTCTTCTTCAACTGGCTAGAAGTAAAAGCAAAAGCTCTATCAAACGGGCCATAACTCTAATCTCAACTTTTGAATATCAATTTATATAACAGTGAGTTATCATTTTTCTTAATAGTATATGCTTTTAATTGATGTAATAATTATACCAATAAAAGAACAATGCACCTATCACATAATGTAGCACTCAAAACTTGGAATTAATATTGATGTTTTTATCATTTTTCTAATAATTACAATAATAATAACATTTTAATAATACTAATAATAATAATAACAATAATCTTTTATACATTATTAAAAGTACTAATGACATTTCTACAACCCTCCCTTCTTAGCTTCCACGTGTGCTCCACATTTTTTTTATTTTTTTATTTATTTTTTTTCCCTTTCATCCTTAAACAATTATTTTCAAATATATCTACATTTAAACCTTTTTTGTTACTAGCTTCCACGTGTTGTTTCACATTTTTTTTTTTCATTTTCTTTCCTTTTCTTTTCTTTTTTTTTTTTTTTTTTTCCCTTTCATCCTTGAACAATTATTTTAAAATATATCTACAATTGAACCTTTTTTTTTTTACAACCCTATCAACTAATTTTTCAGATTACTCTCAATATATTTGATTTTCAATAATCGTTGTTCTCAATTAATACATCTTTACTCAAATTAGTTTTCTATGCAGTCCTCTCAGCCATCATTTTTATTGTACCTCCCGATTAATTTTTTATTTCACTTGTCAACTTCTTTCATATTTACCATAAATATAAAAAGCGTTTAAAAAAAAAGTTAAATATAAAAAGAGGGAATGAATTTCTTTGGATTTTGTTTTTTTTTTTTTTTTTTTGAGCTTCGTCTGTTTTTTTTTTTTTTTTTTTTTTTTAGTTTCTATGAAAGTTTCAACCATTATTTTTTTAAGTTTTATCAGGGATTTTCTGTTTTTTTCCCTTATTTTATCGTTTTGTATTTTTTTTTCTTTTGTTGTTTTTTGTTTGCAGTTTTTTTTTTTTTTAATCTTTTTATACTTTTTCTTTAAATTCTTATATAATTTAGACAATATACTATCACATGGGTCGAGTGTGTGCTCTAACTAATAATAATAAAAGAATAAAAAAAAAAACACACGCGCACACACAAACAAACAACGGTCACGAAGCCAACGTCGCAATGAGATCCAATGAGACCTCTTGGTACTGTGGCGGATCTCCCTACAACGTCCCCAATCTCATGGCATTGCCAGCAACAGCAACACTCGGGTGGCTCAACGGCGAGGATGGTGGGTGGCTTGTCTCCGCTGGGCAACAACAAGCAACAATGTGGGGCAGGGACGAGGAAGAGTTAACGAAGAGGAATAAAAAGTAAGAAAAAGTCCTAGATTATTTTTGTCTATACAATCTTATTCTTTTTTCAAAAAACGGTGAGAAATTGCAAAAAGTACTTCTGGCTATAAAATGTTGATGAGAAAAACACCTGAATAACGTAAATTTAAAGACCGTTACATCAACATGATATAAAAAATTAATACTAAACTAACATGACACAAAAGTAAACTAAAGTTAACTAAAATTTGTGTCATGTTTGTCAAAAAGAGAGATTTTGTATCATAT
Organism: Ficus hirta; assembly: GCA_038430175.1. Taxonomy (NCBI): domain Eukaryota; kingdom Viridiplantae; phylum Streptophyta; class Magnoliopsida; order Rosales; family Moraceae; genus Ficus; species Ficus hirta. The sequence continues at coordinate 5,443,658 of CM076590.1, forward strand.
TGATTAATAGATGAAAAAAAATGATTATTTAAGTAATTTTCTCAGTTTTTTTTTTTTTTAATAAGAGGGAGTAAAAAGTAGGAGTCCTCCAACCCAATTCTGTCCTCCCAATAGCCTCACATGGGTGATGGGCTAGGTCGGCCTTGGTTCTGAATGTAAAACCATTGGCCTTCAACGTGATTTGGGCTCCTAAGTTCGAAATTAGAAGAGAAAGCTTAATCGGGCGCTTATTTGGTTCTGAATGTTTTGGATTTTTTTCCCTCCCTTAATACTGACTTTGAATATTGACGTTTAATTTATTATTATTATTATTATTATTATTTTAACCATCCTTTAAAAAGATTAAAATACCAAAAATTTCCATTGATTCACATTATTTCTCCTTTCTCTCCTTCATTCACTATCTCCCTCACTCTTCCCTCACTTTCTGTTTCTGCTCTCTCCCTCTCCTCACTCTTTTCTCAACAACGTAGTTTAAAGAAAATAAAATAATTACATAATTTCTAAAATCTAAATTCTTTATCCATCTCACACTAAATTTCTAACTCAATATATTAAAATAACACATACAAAAGTTTAAAGAAAAGAAAATCAAGAGATTATAATGTTTTCGTATAATTGGAAAGTATATCTTTTGGCCCTTTATAAATTGCCTGCTGGTTTTCATTTCCATTCACTCGATCCTATCAAGTTAAGTACGAAGCTTAATGTCACACTCGTTTGCATTTACAAAACACTTAATGAAGTTCCAATGATATAATATTTCTTTAGAATCCGTTCAAAAAATAATAATAATTTAAATTCTCGTTCAGTTTTAGCATTAGAATTTGAATTTCTCAAGTTTTCACTTTCTGGTTTAAAATATGACATTCATTTCCAGAACTAGATTTGTGATTGAGTAACTTTAAGTTGAATCTAATAATAAAATAGGTTACATTTAGTCCTGACTTATGCCGAAACATACTTAAACTTAAGAGGCGGTTTATATAGATTGAGTCTCGAAAAAATATCTGAATCTATTTATTAAATGCGTCCATAGATTCGTAAGGAATTTCTCTAACCAAGTGCCTAAACATATAGCACTTGACAGTGGATTTCCAAATTTGATAATAGATAATATTTAATATAGCCAATTATGTCTCTCTTATCTGTAATGACTTTTAAGAATAGTAATTATGTCACTTATATGATTTTTCTGAACCCTCAAATAAGCTGTCGACATCAATATTTTTTTTTTATTTTTTATCAGCAAAAAAAAAAAAAAAAAATCCTATGTGGTTGTTATAAACTCCACGTTGCTCTGGCACTGAATTTTCATTGCCCAACACAAGTCCTAATAAATTTTGTAATTATCTCTAAAAGGAAAAAGAGAGAAAAAAAAAAATTTTTAATTCCCAAGTATTAACTCATGACAATAGCACTGCACGTACACAACCAGCTGTGGGTGAAGGCAGCCTTTCTGCCGCCGCATGAAAATAACACACTTGTGGCTCCATTGAAAAAACATGCGCACACTCTCAAGTGACCGAGACTAACGTACGGTAATCAATATTGATTCGGATTATCAAAATGTATTTCTAATAAGTTATCGATATATATATTTTTTTGACTTGTTGGAAATAATTTTAAAAATACATAATATATATGCTGGCATTTGACTTATCCTAGTAAATGTTAAAAATTTTAAAATCATTATATAAATAAAGCATTATCCTAGAGTGTTTTTTTAGAGATAATCCTCAAAATCACCCAAATATTCCCCGTGAAAAACACACAAATATATATATATATATATATATATATATATATATATATATAAGAGTTCTCGTTGTGGATCCTGGTCAAATACCAACATGTAACTTTAAACTTCTAATCTGAATAGAAATCTTTGTATAACCATGAAAATTTGTTAAATCCCTTTATATACATATACCCTTTATCACTTCCCAAAAATACTTGTTAAATCCCTCTTATAATTTGAGCATAATTCCTACCTCATTGACTTTAATCTTAAAGAATACTTTATTGTACATCAACAATTGAGAGGTTTATCTCACATCTTAAAGAGCTTTGTCGTTCTTTAAGCCAAAAAAATATATGAAAAAATGGATTTGCCATCTTTTTTTCTATACATATACATATACATATATATATATATATAATTAAAGAGAAGAGACATGGATAAGATTAAGTATCCCAAATAAATTGACATCTAAAATCTTAACTCATCCAACACCAGGCCCGTAACTCAATTTATTAAAATAAAAGAAATTTTTTAAATTAAAAAAAAAAGATATTATAATGATTTCATATACAGTAGAACCTTTATATAATAATAGTGTTGGACTAAAAATATATTATTTCAACAAAGTTATTAGTTTATCAATAAATGAATAATTTTATTAATTTATCAGTAAATAAATATCTATCATAATTTTATATTTTAATTGCTTGTGTTCATCTTGATACATGTACTATTAATGAGGCTTGGTACATTTATGTGAACTGTTTTCGACGTTGAAAAATCTGATCAGATGAAGGTATGACTACTGTTGAACAACTAGTTGGTGAAGATGAAGGCATTCATGGATTATATGAAGTTATTTCAGATTTACGTCATAGAAATGCAATGGATGTTGAGCACCTTTTGAATTATCCTAAGGAAAATGATGCAGTCATGGAATCAGCTATTGATGAAGAGATTATTCAAGGATAATGGATACATCTGCTGATGACGATTAAGATCCAGATGACAGTTGTGTTTTACCAAATGTTTTTGAAAAAGAAGCCTTTCAAGTAATAGTAACCTTAAATAACTACTTTCTACGATAAGAAAAAAGAAACGGGGGAAAAAAAAAAAAAAAAACACTAAATGTAGGGCATGCTTTGTAAAAAAAAAAAAGTTTAAGGACGAGGTTGAGTTCAATATAGGAACAACGAAAAAACAAACAACTTAATTACATATTTTGGAAGAGTTGAATCGTGGAAATTGAAGTTTTCAACGAAAAAAAAAAATCCTTAATATTATGAGTTTTTATTTCTTATTTGATTAATTATTAATTTATATTTTCGTTTCATTTAATGAGATCAATAATTTAACATACTGGCTCATCAAATTGAGACCGAAAGATTTCATTATTTAATTAAGGTTGTTAATTTATCGAGGTTTTACTGTAATTTGGAAGGTCTATCTTTTGATCCTTTAATTGCCAGCTGGTTTTCATCTCCATTCACTCGATCTTATCAAGCTAAGTACGAAGCTTAATGTCACACTCGTTTTCGTTTGTTAAACACTTCACAGAGTTACAACGATATAATATTTCCTTAGAAACTGTGAAAAAAAAAAAAAAATTATTAAGTCATGATCGTAACTTTACCAGTTTTAATCATATTGCAATTACGATCTAGCAATCTTCTCTGTATTAACCACATGTAGAGGGGTATAGTGGTTGTGGTTTTAATATTAGAGTTTTAATCTTCAGAGTGAAAGTTCAGTCTAAAAATAACACTCATTTCAATTAATAGATTTATGACAGCCTGAATAACTAAGTTGAATCTAATAATGAGAAAAAGGGTATTTAATACTAATGCCTCCCAAAATTATCACTTTTTGATAACTTATCCCTAAATCTTTTAATTTTAGTAATTTGCTCTCTAAATTTATTAAATTGTATCAATGTACTCCATATCAATTAATTTTCTATCAAATTGATTATGAAAAACCCATGTATGCGTCATGTGAAGACTGGAAGAACCTATTTTCAATTAAAAATCTCCAAATTTAATACAAATCCTAATGCAAATTTTCTAATTTTAAATGTTTAATTTAGTATAAAATTAACTAAAATGGGTACATTGCAACAATTTAACAAGTTCAGGGGGTAAATTGTCAAAATTAAAGGTTTTCGGGGTAATGTGCCGAAAGGATAATAAATTTAATTAGGGGATATCACTGCTAAAAATCCTGAGAAAATAGGTCAAGTTTTAATACTATTTCTTTTATGATTTGATGAAGGAACATATTTTAATTTGAGGGGTGGCTTATATGTAATTTAAACCTTGAACAAGTGTCTGAGTTCGTTCACTGGATACACCTTACGGATTCATGAAGAACTTAATATTTGAGGTGGATTCTCGAATATAATAATAAGTAGTGTTTAAAAGAATCGATTGCATATTTCTCATCTCTTATAATTTTTGAAAAAAATGATTGCATCACTATTATGATTTTTCTAAATTCTCGAATAAGCGGTCGACGTCATTGATTTTTTTTTTTATCAGCCAAAAAAAATAAAAATAAAAATAAAAATCTTCCCTGTGGTGGTTGTAACTTTGGCACTAAATTTTGAGTGTCCAACACAAGTTATATATATTTTGTAATTATCTCAAAAAGGGCAAAAAGAAAACAAAAAAATAATTCCCAAGTATAATTAACTCATGACAGTAGCACTAAACGTACACGACAAGCTGTGGGTGAAGGCAGCCTTTTTTTCTTTTTCGGCTGCGGGCGCCGCATGAAAATAACACACTCGTGGCTTCATTGATAACATATTATGCGTTCATACAATATTATTCTTGCACATACCACCTTTTTGAAACTTGCAGTAACTAACTAGAATCCAAAATATTCATGCAAATAATTTCGAGTTCTTTGCTAAATTCCATAAATTAAATTTAATATTAACGGTCTTACTATATATGGAACACTTTACAATATGCTTTTTAGAATTCTGTACGTTTAAAAATGTTACCACATCCATATCATATATGTACATATGTGTGTGTGTGAGCCTTATAACCCCACTATTTGAGATTCGTTCTCAATCATACCATGTTATTTTCTAGTACCACATCTCTATTTTATCATCATCATTAAGTTCTAAAATTTATATAAAAAAAATTAAAATAAAATAAAATTTGTGTGTTTATATTAAATATATATATTAATTGAGATATCATGAATAACAATATGTGATAAAACTTTAACATTTGTTATATTTTAATGAGGAATTTACCATCAAATTTACTATTCATAGATTTAATATAGAAAAATACCCTTTTCCAAATGTTTATGCAAATATTTACGAGTTCTTTGCTGAATTCTAGAAATTAAAATTAATATTAACGATTTTACTATATATGAAACACTTTACAATATGCTTCTTAGAATTCTGCACGTTTAAAAATGTTACCACATCCATTTCCTATATATATGTGTGTGTGAGAGCCCAACCCCACTATTTGAGATTTGTTCTCAATTACATCATGTTATTTTCAAGTACCACATCTCTATTTTATCATCGCCATTAAGTTTTAAAATTTGTAAAAAATAAAAATAAAAATACAATTTGTGTGTTTATATATTAAATATATATATAAATTAAGTTATCATAAATAACAATATGTGATAAAACTTAACAGTTACTATATTTTATTGAGAAATTTACAATCAAATTTACTATTCATAAAATTTAACATAGAAAACTACCCTTTTCTTAGAGAGAAATTTTTTTCTCAAATGCTAAAATAGCATTGACATATTTTAGCACTTTTTTAGAGATACTCTAGACAACCTTTATCCGTTAGAGTTAACTTAACATATTATCATTTATTTTCAATAAATAAGAATTATAAATCTCATATCTAAAATATATGTACATATATGTGTATAGACATATGTAATGAGTAAAGGTTAAGTCCATGAATGACCGGCCTACTGACTGAGATGAGTAAATAAGAGATGTATAAACCTGAAAACTGATCAATGGTTTACAAAACAACCTATTCTCTTCGTTTTTTTGCGTTAAAGATCCAATTACCATTAAGCTTTTTAAAGTTTGATAACGTTTTGTTTTATAAGCAACTTTGATATAAGCAACATACTCTTTTCTTCTAAAATATTTTCTAAAATATTAAACTCACGGGAACCACAAACAAGCACTTAATTAATTTAAATATACTAACTAATCAGTTAATTAATTTCATTCCAACAATATAAGGAAGTAATAATCCAATGGCTTTAGTATCTTGAATGATCTTGTTGGAATGGTTATTTTGTAATCTAGAGCCTTAACTAATAAATTTTGTGTGGTCTGAGACATATTTTCTCTTTTTCTGTTAGATTTATTTGTCTTCTTTTTTTTTTTTTTTAACATAAAAAGGGAAACAAAAACATATAGAAAAAGGATATATATAATCACGACAAAGGATACATATAATCATATTGTATCGTTTTTGTAATGTGTTTTATTGGTCTCTGGACAAAACAAATGAATAAAGTGTAGTGTGAAGGAAAACGTAAATATGAGAGAAAAATGAAATTGATAGGAATTTTAATGTAACTAAAATACCTTTAGCACATTATTAAAATATAAATAAAATAAAATAAAAAAAAGCTAGAGCCTAGAAGAGAAACGAAAAAGAACTAAAAAAGAGAAAATATTAATTTTTAATTTTATTGTTAGTGGACCCCTGATTTTTTTTCCCCCCCTAGTTATAGTGGCCCCCTAAATTAAAAAGCAGGTAAAGTTCAGCTTTTCTGTTTAGTGTGGGACCTAGAAAGATCCAAATGGCAATTCCACTTGATCATACACGTGAGATGGTGAGCTTTATTGATCGGTAATATACAAGTCACCTGTCTTCTTGTGGAACCTTAATCCCAATAAATTGTTGGCCTATAATAACCAAAAGAAAAAAAAAAAGTGATAAAAAAATTGTTGGCCTATAATAAAATTTTTTTAAATTTAAAATTAATTAGCAAGATCGAGAGTATTCATCAAATGAACCTTTGATTTTCTTTTCTTTTCCAGGAAAGCAAATACAACTCGAGCAGGTTTTGATTTAAGCCTTTGTCAAACAATTTTTTTCCTCTCTCTCTATAAGGAAGGTCTACCAGATTGAGACCTTTTGTTTTAACATGACAGCTAGTTTATTCATTTATTTATTTTCAATTTGGGGTTTGGATTTAAAAATTCTAATCAGGTAAAATTACTATTATATAAGCCAATTATCACGCTAATTTATTTGTCTTGAGACTCTCCCTGTAGGTACTTCAGCGCATATATAAAAAAAAAAAAGTGTAAATTGATTGTATTATTAAATATTGTAGTGTTCCATAATTATATTTATAAGCATGTGTATGATCTGTTCCTTTGCAGAATTTTTTCCTCAATTAAAAAGAGATCATTAATATCCTCAAAATTGGAACGTAACTTTTGAAATTTACTGAACCATATATGTAGAACAAAAAGCGAACTAGTACGATTTTTAGAGCTCCATATAAATGTAAAACACATAATCTCACCATGTTTGAAAACATTAAGTGCAGACGCCATCAAGCCTATGACGAACGGAAAAGAGTAATATAAAGCAAATGCTATTCGTGATGAATGTGTAATCTCATTTCCAACGTTATTTTTAACTTTTGTCATCATTGTTGAGATTTAAAAGGCAAAATTTTAGTATTTTAAATAATATAAAAATATAAATAAAAATGAAATGTTAAATTATTTGACATTACTTATATCGGATGATAAATTTACTGTCAAATTTATCAATTAAAAAAATATTTTATTAAAGAATACTTTTTTAGAATTTAAGTATTAAAATATATCATTGACAAACTAATTTAACACTCCATTAAAGATACTCTAATAAAGTAGAAAAATTAAAAAATTACCTATTTGGAGAAGCATAAGCGAAGGTGGTCCAAGATGAGCCATTCCAAAAGAGAATGCCTCCATTGGCAACACCGGTGTAGGGACTGTGGCCAAGGTCAAAAGTGATGCTTTCCGGTCCCTGGAGTTCATTCCGGAACCGAATCTCCGACTTCTGCAACGAATTGTCGACATCTCTATCCATTGTTGGAGGGAAGGGATGGGGGGCATGGCCTTCCCTAACTTTTTTTCTTTTTTTAAATTTTAATATTGTGGGGGTTTTTTTTTTAATTTTAATATAGTAAGTACGTACACATATAAATTAGTCTTAGTGCCTCTTAAATTAAAAGATCTATATATTTTAGGAAGAATTTATTTACACCAACAATATTAATAAATATCCCCACAAAGCCAATAAAATTTTTTAATATATTTTTACTCTACAAGAAAATTACCTTAAAACCATTAAGAATGCTTATACCCTATATACCTATAAATAAAAATATTCTTTTATAACATAATTAAAAAACATACACCACATTAACCATAAATAAAAATAATATTTAAAAAATAAAAAAAATCCTAAGAAATTGTTCTAAACTCTATATTGTTCTTCATCAATTTCTTTTCTCAATAAATTTTTATAACTACATAAAAATTTTCAATGGAGGATTGAAGCAAAATAAAAATAAAAGAAAAATGTCTTTTGAGGAGCCAACAACTATTGCAATATATATTTTTAATTTTTTAATTCATTAGTATTATGTGTTTTTTTTTTCTTTTCTCATAGTATTTGAAAATTATTCTCTATGGTTTTTTTTATGATTATTCTTTTTATTTATTTTTCTTGCTATGTTTATTTATATGATTCTATATTTATATATTTATTTAAATATAATATGACATTACTTGATTTTTGATTTAGACATTACTTGAGTTTTTTATTCTTTACTATTTCCTCTCTCTTTTTTAGAGATACTTTATGTTTTTTTTTTTAGAATGAAAATATATCTTTTTCACTTATTAGATTTGTTCATTTATTTTTTAATAAAAAATTAAAATTAAAATAACAGTGGGTGTATGAGTGAATTAAATGTGATATTATTTAAAAATATTTGTAAAATAATAGATTTATTATGTTTATATTGAGAAACATTTATTATATAAGAATATTTATTGATATTATGAATATAAATATAATCACTCATATTTTATAAGAAAAACAATTTAAATTTTAAGAAATAAATCAACTTTCTTAAATTCATAAATATTGTAGATGCAGTGACTTGATCAAAATTTTTTCTTATGATTTCATCTATCAAAAATCATCACTCCGTCAGTGTCTCTATCAACTGGAAAAAGGGACTGAGTGGAGAAGTCAACCTTGTGAGCTCTGAAGTCAAGGAAGTCTGGCGCTATGCTGAAAAGGGTCCATTCCACAGTACAAAGATATCACCACGATGATGACATGGACAATCCCGTTTCGCATCATCGTCATGTTAACACCCCTTTTTTTTTTTTTTTTTTTTTTTTTTTTTTGGGGTAAAGGAAAGTTAGAGAACGAAGAGAATAGGTTGTTTTGTAAACCCTTAATCAGTTTTCAGGTTTATACATCTCTTATTTACTCATCTCACCTAGTCGACCGGTCATTCATGAAGGACTTAACCTTTACTCATTACATATATCTACACACATATATGTATATATGTTTTAGATATGAGGTTTTGAATTCTTATTTATTGAAAATAAATGAAAATATGTTAAGTTAATTCTAACGGATAAAGGTTGTCTAGAGTATCTCTTAAAAATTGCTAAAATATGTCAATGCTATTTTAGCATTTGAGAAAAAAATTCTCTCTCTAAGAAAAGGGTAATTTTCTATATTAAATTTATGAATAGTAAAATTCTCATTAAAATATAGTAACTGTTAAGTTTCATCACATATTGTTATTTATGATAACTTAATTTATATATATATATATATTTTTTTTTAATATAAACACACAAATTATATTTTTATTTTTATTTTTTTGACAAAATTTAAAACTGAATGGCGATGATAAAATAGAGATGTGGTACTAGAAAATAACATGATATAATTGAGAACAAATCTCAAATAGTGGGGTTAGGCTTTCACATACATCTATATATATATATATATATATATATACACACACGATATGGATGTGGTAACATTCTTAAACGTGCAGAATTCTAATAAGCAAATTGTAAAGTGTTCTCATTAATATTAATTTTAGTTTGCGTTTGGTTCGCCAGTGGGATATGAAATTTTTAAGTTACAATTAGTTGACTTTTCAAAAACTAATTATAATTTTTGTTAATTTTTTTTAAAAAAAGACAAAAATTAAAATAAAAAAGTGTAGTTTAATTTGAGTTTAGTTAAAATGCGAACTAAAGCATTAATTTATAGAATTCAGCAAAGAACTCGTAAATATTTGCATGAACATTTGGATTCTACTTGGTCACTGCAAGTTCCAAAGAGGTGGAATGTGAAAGAATAATATTGTATGCACGCATAATGTGTTTACGCATAATGTGTTTTCAATGAAGCCACAATTGTGTTATTTTCATGCCGCGGCGATGGCCGAAGGGGAAAAAAAAAAAAAAAAAAAAGGCTGCCTTCACCCACAGCTGGTCGTGTACGTTTAGTGCCCTTGTCACGAGTTAATACTTGGGAATTATTTTTTTTGTTTTCTTTTTTCCCTTTTTGAGATAATTACAAAATATATTTGTGTTGGACACTCAAAATTTAGTGCCAAAGTTACAACCACCACAAGGAAGATTTTTTTTTTTGACTGATAAAAAAAAAATTGATGATGTCAACCGCCTATTCAAGAATATAGAGAAATCATAATAGTGATGCAATCATTTCTTTGAAAAATTGTAAGGGATGAAAAATATGCAATCGATTCTTTTAAACACTATTCATTATTAAATTTGGAAATCCACCTCAAATATTAAGTTCTTTATAAATCCGTGAGGCGTATCTTATAAACGGGCTCATATATTTTTTCAAGGTCTAAATTACATAGACCGTCTCTCAAATTAAAATATGTTCCTTCATCAAATCGTAAAAGAAATAGTACTTTAACTTGACATATTTTCTCATTATTAGGTTCAATTCAGTTGCTACGTACTATCATAAATCCATTAATCGAACTGAATGCTATTTTTAACTGAACTTTCACTCTGAAGATTAAAACTCTAATATTAAAACCACAACCATTATACCCCTCTACATGTGGTTAACATTGAGAAGATTAATAGATCGTAAATCCAATATGATTAAAACTGGTATAGTTATATCATGACTTAATGTGTGTTTTTTTTTTTTTTTCCACAGTTTCTAAGGAAATATTATATCGTTGTAACTTTGCGAAGTGTTGAACAAACAAAAACGAGTGTTACATTAGCTCCGTACTTAGCTTGACAAGATCGAGTGAATATTGGAGATGAAAACCAGCTGGCAATTGAAGGGCCAAAAGATAGACTTTCCGTAAAACCTCAATAAATTAATAACCTCGATTAAATAATGAAATCTTTCGGTCCAATATGTTAAATTATTAATCTCGTTAAAAGAAAAATATAAATTAATAATTAATCAAATAACAAATAGTAATAAATAAAAACTCATAATATTAAGGGTTTTTTTTTTTTTTTTTTTGGTTGAAAACTTCAATTTCCTCGATTTAACTCTTCCAAAATATGCGATTAAAGTTGTTTGTTTTTTGTTGTTGTTCCTATAGAACTCAACCTCGTCCTTAGCTTTTTTGTTTTGTTTTACAAAGCATGCCCTACATTTAATATATATATTTTTTCTTATCGTAGAAAGTAGTTATTTAAGATTACTAATACTTAAAAAGTCTCTTTTTCAAAAACATTTGGTAAAGCACAACTATCATCTGATCCTAATCGTGATCAGCAGACGTATCTATTATTCTCGAATAATCTCTTCATCAATAGCTGATTCCATGACTGCATCATTTTCATTAGGATAATTCAAAAGGTGATCAATATCCATTGCATTTCTATAGCGTAAATCAGAAATAACTTCATGTAATCCATGAATGCCTTCATCATTTCACCAACTTGTTGTTCAACAGCCATTTCTATTCGTGATGAATGTGTAATCTCATTTCTAACGTTATTTTTAACTTTTGTCATCATTGTTGAGATTTAAAACTCATGAAGACAAAATTTTAGTATTTTAAATAATTTAAAAATAAAAATAAAAATCAAATGTTAAATTATTTGACATAACTTATATCTGATGACAAATTTACTGTCAAATTTATCAATAAAAATTATAATTTTAAGAAAGAATACTTTTTATTAGAATTTAATTATTAAAATATATCATTGACAAACTAATTTAAGATACTCTAACAAAGCAGAAAAATTGAAAAATTACCTATTATTTGGAGAAGCATAAGCGAAGGTGGTCCAAGAGGAGCCACTCCAAAAGAGAATTCTTCCATCGGCAATGCCGGTGTAGGACCGCGGCCGAGGAGGTCAAAAGTAATGCCTTTTGGTTCCTGGAGTTCGTTCCGGAACCGAATCTCCGACTTCTGCACCAAATTGTTAATGTTTCAATCCATCGGCAAGGGGGCCGTGGCCCCCTAGCTTTTTTACTTTCTTAAAATTTTAATATAGTGGGATTTTTTTTTTTATTTTAACATAATAAGTACGTATATAAATTAATCTTGGCCTCCTTTAAATTAATAGTTCTCTATATTTTAGGGAGAATTTATTTACACCCACAATATTGATAAATATCCCCACAGAGCCAATAAAATTTTTTAATATATTTTTACCCTGTAAGAATATTACCTTAAAACCATTAAGAATGCTCATACCCCCATATACCTGTAAATGAAAATATTCTTTTATAAAATAATTAAAAAACATATACCACATTAACCATAAATAAAAATAATATTTAAAACAATAAAAAAAATCGTAAGAAATTGTTCTAAACTCTAAAATATTATTTCATTTTATAAACTCTAAATTGTTCTTCCTCAATTTCTTTTATAACTAAATGAAATTTTTCAATGGAGGAATCAAGTGAAATAAAAATAAAAGAAAATCTTTTGAAGAGCCAACAACTATTCCAATATGTATTTTTAATATTTTTTAATTCATTAGTATTATGTGTTTTTTCTTCCTTTTCTTATACTATTTGAAAATGATTCTCTGTGGTTTTTTTATGATTATTTTTTTATTTATTTTTTCTTGCTATGTTCGTTTATAAGATTCTATATTTATATATTTATTTAAATGCAGTATGACATTACTTGATTTTTGATTTAAACATTATTTAAGTTCTTCTTCTTTACTATTTGCTCTCTTGTTTTTAGAGATACTTTATGTTTTCTTTTTGAGAATGAAAATATATCTTTTTCTCTTATTTAAATTTTTTCATTTATTTTTAACCAAAAAAATTAAAATTAAATCAAAGTGGGTGTGAGAGAGTTAAATGTGATATTATATATAAGTATTTGTAAAATGATAGATTTATTATGTTTATATTAAGAAACATTTATCATGTGGAGATATTTATCAATATTATAGATGCAAATATAATCACTCATATTTTATTGGGTAAACAATTTAGATTTTAAGAAATAAAACAGTCTTATTATATTCATAAATATTTATAGATCTAGTAACTTGACCAAAAATTTCCCTTACTAAAAAATCTTGATTCTGTTACTGTCTCAATCGGCCGGAAGAAGGGACCGAGAGGAGAAGTCAACCTTGTGAGCTCTGAAGTCAGGAAGTCTGAGATGGCGCTCTGCTGAAAAGTGTCTATTCCATATCATATTAAGGCGATATCTTTAACTGATTGACGAACATTCTACTATATATGCACTTATAAGCATGTAGCTTGTTCATACACGATGGATGCATTAAGACGCCAATAATATTTCACACTGTCACATATTTATATTTATAAGCATATGGTTTGTTAATACATGATTGACATCTTTATTATTATGTCTGTATTTATACGCTATTAGTACCACATTCAGCATATATATTTCTTTCATCTACCTATGTGTATCCGAACAAGTATCGATTTTGTCATTTAGACATTGACCAAAATTCGGACTGATTGTGTGTCTACCAATATGTTCCAACGGTACAAAATTGACTTATATATCAATTGATTATTCACAAGAAAACTTAAAATTTTGTTCCTAAATGTATTAGAAAATATATGTGTATCAACTTTGACTACTATATTATCATCCTAACTTCCTTGCTATAATTCAGACAACGGAACACATTGTTAACGGATAATGCAATTTTACATATAATTTTTATTGATGTCATTATCTCGTTTAAGGTAATTTCAGACTAACTATTTCTTCTCCCTTTTTTTTTCCAACTATAATAAGGGTGAGTACGTGTGAGATGCACGTGGTCACCCTTACCAGCTCTCTTTTATTCTAATGGATTTAGTAATTCCATATCCAACATATATTTTTTGGAGTTATGGGATTTATGTTTTTCATTTAACAAAAAAACCAATAAACAGGAAATTTTAGACAATTAAAGTGTTGTCAAAACTTTTTTTAAGTAAATAACCAAAAAAATTATTCGATAAAATGATCGTTAATCAGTAATTAATCGTGATCAGTCAAATAACTGAGTAACAGTAATTGATCATTGTTAATTAATGATTGATCAAAATCAATCAATGACAAATACATATTAGCGTTGGTCAATCACTAACTGATCTTGGCCAATCAATGATTGACTTGTTGATATTTAAGAAACGATCATTTTTCTAATTTTAGAAAATTTATATAATTTATTAAAAAAATTCAGAAATTTCTTAATATATAAGAAAGAAAATCTCGCTTTGAGATGACACGCCCAAAAATTCCCATGTCTTTCTTGGTTGGACTAACTGGCAATTAAAAAAGTATGTCTTCATTTTTAGAGCAAGAAGCAGAACTACAAGAAAGCTTTCTTTATCTTTGTGACAAATCTAGTTCGATGTCTCTTTTCCACGGGTTCACTTCTTTAAAAAAGGTCATTTGCTTAGAAATCGCTAAACAACTCTTAAAGGGAGAAAGTATCTGAATGATACAAATTTGAATATCGTTACACCAACAAAATACAAAAAAGCAATATTAGACTAACATAACACAAAATTAAACTAAGATAAACTAAAGTTTATATCATGTTGATTAACATTTAAAGAATTTGTATTTTATTAATCAATAGATAAAAAAAGAAATGAATATTTAGATTTTTTTTTAATTTCAAATTTAAAAGTTTTTATTTAAACCTCTTCCATCCTATCGATCAAGAAACTTCTTTTTATCGTTTACCCCTGCCACTATTACTCCCATGAGAAGCTACATTTTGAAATTATCCTTAAAAGGAAAAGGGAAACAAACACGCTTACAGTTGAGTTGTGCCCCTCTGAAATTGCACGCATTTACAATATTGTTACACATACCACCTCTTGAAACTTGAGAAGCTACTGTCCAAATCCTCATGCAAATAGAGATTCTTTTTTTTTTTTGGTCAATATATACACACACACATATATATACTAGTTATGTCATTACACGTTTACTAGCTAGAAACAAAGAAATATTCAGTACACTGTACATGACACTTATCACTAATAATATGCGTTTACTATATATAGTCAATTTGTAAAATGCAAATGATGAACATTAATTATTACAAGACCAATCATTTGCATTTTGCTGGGTGATGAGAGTATCTGGACAATTTACTTCGTGATATATATATATGTATACGTAATGAGGATATTCTAAACATGCTATCTTCTATATATTTTTATAACTAATTTTTTTAATAGGGGTTTAGGGTTTCCTTCATCCTCCTCCTCCTTCTTCTTCTTCTTTTTTTTTTTTTTAAGATCAATTAATTTATACCCTCTGAATTTTTGGGATCATTCACATTTTATCTCTTGAACTTTAAACTACTTTATAATTCTCTTAATTTTGAAGTAATCTCACTTACCCCTTTTTATATTAGAATTTGGTTTAAAAAAATGCATATATATATATATATATATATATATATGAGTTGAATTAGTCTCACTAAAGCCCTTAATTTGTTGGGATTTTTTTTAGGTTCTTCTAATAGAATTTATGTTAAAAACAAACAGAAAAAAGACCACATATTAACCCCACTTAATATCTCCTTTTTTTTAATAGAAATTCTAAATATATAGGGGATTAAATGGACTAATTCATAAGGAAAAATGATGTTAAAGTTTTACTCAAAAAAAAATGACGTTAAAGTTTATGAAGTTTAGATGAGAATATATTAAGACTTTGTTTGACACATTAGTTTAATTCTAACTAAACTAGATTTTTGTCTTTTACTGAAAAATCAACAAAAATTATAATTAGTTTTTAAAATATCAACCAACTCTAATTTAAAAATTTTAACCCCAACTAATGATCCCAACGGACGATAATCTTTTTTAACTATTCTTTTAAACCTACCACAGAGTACTTTACTTCTCCGACATAAGTAGGGACATATGAAGCAAAGAATATCAACACAAAAACTTTTCTGACCTTTCACCGGACGCCATGAAAACGGAGATATGAATCTGATCATGATGATCACACGAACGGGAGTTTTGTCAGTCATCTTCGTGGTGATACCTTTGTACTGCGGAATAGACCCTTTTCGGCAGAGCGCAATCTCCGGCTTCCCTGACTTCAAAGCTTACAGGGTCGACTTCTCCTTATGGTCCTTACTTCCTATCGAGACAGACGTCCATAATTTGCTCGAGAAGTCGGAGATTCGGTTTCGGAATGAACTCCAAGGCCCCGAGAGCATCACTTTCGACCTCCTCGGCCGCGGTCCCTACACCAGTGTCGCCGATGGAAGAATTCTCTTCTGGAACGGCCATTCTTGGACTACTTTCGCTTATGCTTCGCCAAATTGGTGAGATTTTTCTTTAATTAAACCACTGATAATAATTATTTGCAAGCTTAAGTAAGAGGGCTATAGCCTATAGAGCTACTTCATATATATATATATATATATATGAATTACGTAAATAAAGAACAAATACTAAATATATATTTCCAAGCATTTAAGTTATGCATGGTAATTTTTTGACATCACTTGATTCACTTAAGAGCATGTTAATATTCTTAATGTTTGTCAGTTATGTAACCACCACTTGAGAAAGTTTCTTTAGATTTGTATATTTGTAGACTAAAACTTATGACATAGTTTTTAACCGTTAATCATATCAAAACTATGGTACACATGCCCCTATTCATCTTTTGAATTTTAAATAAACCCTTAATATTAATATTTCTTAAGTTTTCTTATTTTCCTCTGCTCAAAACTTTTTCTTGTTTAATCTGCCCCGTTAAATTTGTATATTATTTTTAATTTTTTTTTCCATCAATCGAGTTGCCGATATCTATTGTATTCGTATATCTAACGATTTTATACAAAATGATGAGGAAAGAAAAAAACTTTTACAAATGTTTTCATTTTCAAATTTAACGTATTGTTTTCATTTTCAAATTTTATATCTAACGTATTGTTTTCATTTTTCTTTCCTCAAATGATGAGGAAAGAAAAAACGATTTTACACAAATGCTTTTACAAAGAAAAAACCTTATCCATTCATCAATTTAATGTAGGTCAGAAATATGTGATCCGAGAGCATCAAGTTTGAGTTATTTGAAAAACGAGCACATATGTGGAAGGCCTATGGGGATAAGGTTCAACAAGAAGACAGGTGAATTGTACATTGCAGATGCTTATTTTGGGATACTGAAGGTGGGCCCACAAGGTGGTTTGGCAACTCCTATTACAACCGAGGTAGAAGGAGTGCCCTTTAAGTTTACTAGTGATCTTGACATTGATGAATATGGAAATGTCTATTTCACAGACAGCAGCACCACTTACCAAAGGAGGTATGCTTTTTACATATCGACATATATATATATATATATGTCTGTAATATATGTATGGAGAGGCTGTGATCCGACACCTCCCTGTACGATATTTATAACTTTTTTAATGACCAGTTTTCTAATTTAATTAAAAAAATATATTCTTACAAGGAGGTCGTTTTCCCGTATATCTCTTTTTTCTTTTCTTTTAATATTATTTGAGGTAGGAGGTTAGCATATTATGAGTGCTAACTTAATTAGAATATCTTAATCAGTTTTTGATGCTAGTTTGCTTCTTCTCTTCATTTGCAGAGACTTCATGCAATTAACATTCGCGGGCGAAAATAGTGGTCGGGTTCTAAAATACAATCCAGAGACAGAGGAAACCACAGTTCTTGCCAGGAATCTTCAATTCCCAATTGGTGTGTCCGTAAGCAAGGATGGTTCCTTCTTTATCTTCTGTGAAGGCTCGTTGGGCAGGTGACATTAGTTTTTCTTGCGTTTTACTTTGTTAGCAAAGAAAGAAACAAATAAAAGTAGAACACGAAATAGCTAGCTAACAACATTGGGAAACTACATAAATGCATAAAAGATACACACACACACACATTTGTTATCAGAAATATACCTATTTTATGTATGTAAGAATCTCATTGACACTACAAAAAATGCTCAGTGATAAACGACTCACTAACAACTGTAATAGTTAATAATAATGAAAAAAAAGTGATGAATAGTAAGATCAACATATGTAAGAATGAATTCAAGTCATGCGTCTCTTTTTATGTTATTTTAATTAAATTTATGACACACCAATTAGAATGTTATATACATTAAAAATCTGATGTCACATGCATCTACTAAAAGCTCACCATGTCAATTGATGATATGAGGGGAAAGAGAGAGAGAGAGAGAGAACATATGAGAGTTAAATCCACGTAAGAATGTCAATGACAGAAAGGCATTTATGTTACATTGAAACAATGTTGACACAATTAGATACTCTACATATTTTTTTTTTATTAGTTCATACTACAAACTTATGATATAGGCTGAGCAAATATTGGCTAAAAGGCGAGAAAGCAGGAACTTCAGAGGTACTTGCCATTCTTCACGGATTTCCTGAGAAAGTAAGAACCAACGAGAACGGGGAGCTTTGGGTGGCGATCAACTACCGAAGGTCCATCTACGCTCACCTCTCTGGTTTGCACCCGAAAATAAGGGAATTAATCCTCAAGCTCCCAATCCCAGCAAGCTTTCATTATTTGCTTCATGTTGGAGGTTGGCCTCATGGAATTGTGGTCAAGTACAGCCCGGATGGTAAGATTTTGAAAATATTAGAGGACAAACGGGGCAAATTTGTCAAATCAGTCACTGAAGTAGCGGAGATCGATGGGAAATTGTGGATGGGGAGTCTTCTAATGCCCTCCATTGCAGTTTACAGCTTGGATGGAAGCAAATGAAATGTCTCCTTGATAAGTGTGTGTGTTTGTTTACTTTTTTGTTTTTTTTTTGTTTTGTTTTTTTTGCTAGTGGTTTTGTGGTTATTTATCCCAAATGTAGCTTTTTTTTTTTTTTTTCTTGTAACCAATGGTAGTTTCAATCTTTCTATATATATATATATATATATATATATATGTGCGTGCTTCATTATTCTCTTTTTTTTTTTGAAACTCCCTTTGTTGGATTGGCTCCTACATGTAGTGCTTCAAAGGTCAACTGATTGTCCCCAAGGAAGCGTTGATATTTAGACGTTGTTGTGCCTTTCCATATTATTGGGTGTGACTTTGTCCAATTTAGAGCAGTGCGTCCTAGTCAACTAATAATATAATAATTACACAAATAACTCTTATATGTCGTTTTAATTCTCCTTTTTCTGAATAATAATCAAAAACATGAAGAATTCTTTAATCTATTGTTCTTTTTCATGTTTTGCATTCTCAATCTCTTTAACTCTCTTTATCTTTTCTTCTCTCCAATCAAATGAAGCCTTAATAATATGTAAGTATATTTTCGTGAAAGTAAGGTGTAATTTTTAGATTTTAAGAAATTTTTCTAGTGTTTTCGCTTGTAAAATATTTATTTTAATGTTTAAATTTATTTTTTAAATTATGTTTCATAAAATTACTTTTTATCACGCGTTTTGTTTTGTTTTGTTTTGTTTTGTTTTGTTTTTTGAGCAAACACGTGTTTTGTTTTTATTAGAGAAATCATAACGTATCAGAATTGTGTAGGTTTTTCCGCGTCATCGGTGGCACTGATGATACAACACTTTCCTTTTCTTTTTCATATTGATGTCATGCCATAAAAGTTTTTTATTATTATTATTTTGTTAATTTTTTTACATCAACATATAATTGAATAAAATAAACATCGAATAACATTATCACCTTGTTTCTACCCATCACCAAAAAATGAGCACACCTACCCACCTACCCAGTGCCTCACCCCCTTCCACTCTATTATATGTAAATACACCTATACAGACATATATAGCCATTTTCCACACAACCAAGGACTGCAACACAAACAAGTGCACTAACTGACCCCCAAAAACCTTCACCTTCTCTCTCTTCTCTCTCTCCTCTCTAGCCGGAAACTCACCGGCGGCGATGACTCTGTCTAGAGTTCTCGGCGCGGGATTCCTCCTCCTAGCTCTGTACTGCGCAACAGACCCATTTAAGCACAGCGCGATCTCGGAGTTTCCGGACTTCGAGACTTACAAGATCGAGCTTTCGCCATGGTCGGATCTTCCGGCTGAGAGAGACCGCGACAATTTGCTCCAGAGATCGGAAATCAAGTTCCTGAACCAAATCCAAGGTCCCGAGAGCGTCGCCTTTGATCCCCTTGGCCGTGGACCTTACACTGGTGTCGCCGATGGCAGAATTCTCTTCTGGAATGGCCACTCTTGGACTCATTTCGCCCACACTTCTCCCAATAGGTTAGATTTTGCGATTTGGTTTTTCTTTTTTTGTTAATTTTTTTATGGCCTGTTTGGTATATCACATTGAGATAATAAAACACACTATATTTTAAAATTTTAACTTTATATTAAATTTTTATTTTCTTATATTTTCAAAAAAATTTTAATTTTAATTTCCATAATTTTT
Source organism: Ficus hirta (assembly GCA_038430175.1). Taxonomy (NCBI): domain Eukaryota; kingdom Viridiplantae; phylum Streptophyta; class Magnoliopsida; order Rosales; family Moraceae; genus Ficus; species Ficus hirta. The sequence goes on from CM076590.1 coordinate 5,464,370, forward strand.
TTTATTTTAAATTAAAATTAAATAATTTTTATATCAAAGTATTCATGACGATAAGAGAAACAAGACAATATTCATTTTATATTTTTTTTACGAACATATTTTAAATTTTTAAATTATTTTTTATATTATATAATTTTTGTAAAATTTTTTTTCAAACACATATTTTTAACTCAACTTTCAAAACATCTTCAGATGTTCTCCGACATGAACCCTAATTTCTTTTAAAATAATAGGTTGTCTTATTATTTTTCCTCCAGAACTTAAAATATATTAATATTGTCATCCGAACTTATCAAATATTTCACTAGTGATCCTCCTATTGGTCCTTTTGTGACATAAAGGTTTAAAAAAAATGACAAAATGAATGTGGTAGCTTAATAAGTGAGTAGAAGGTAATTTAGTAAAATGATTTTTATGAAAGTTATAATTTTGGATAGGTTCAGTAATTAGGGCAATTCATCCATTCAGTTAATTATTTGATATTCATTTTATTAAATTATCCTCTAATTACCCATCATGTAAGCGTCACATGTTTTATTTTATCATTTTTCCAATGTTTTTGGCACAAGAGGAATTAAAAGTAAATCGTTAGTAAATCATTTGATAAGCTTAGTACCGATCATGTGACATTTCAAGTTTTAAAAGATAAAGTGAGACAAGTTAAATTTGAAATTAACCCCACTTTTTTTTTTTTCTTTTAAGAATTATGTAGTAAGTTATGACTATATGCTTATTCATATAGAATATAATTTTTAACAGTTTAGGTAAATTTGGTACAAAGTTTACTTTATAAAGATATGAAGTTTTAAAAAAGTCTTATCATTCTCAATTATATATATATATATATATTTATTGAAGTACCACCAAATAATTATCTACAACTTCACCCAAACTTCGCCAAATAGGTGAGATTTTGGAAATGGTTTTTTTTTTTTTTTTTTAATTTCAATTTTTGTCCGGAGAAATATAGGTTGTATTATTTTCCCTCTAGAGATTAAAATGTTGTATTATTAGCACCCGATTTGTCAAACAGTTCACTATTAATCTATTTGTGAGAGAAAGGTCAAAAAAGTGATAGAATGAATGTGATAGCCTATTAGGTGAGTAGAAGGTAATTTAGTAAAATGATTATTATGAAAGTTATATATTTTAAGTTTTAAATGACAGAGTGAGACAAGGTAAAATTAAAATTATCCTCTTTTTTTTTTTTTTAAGAGAATTATGAATTAAGGTATGGGCATATGCTTATTCAGATAGAACATAATCTTTAATAGTTTATGTAAATTTGGTAAAGTTTAATTTATAAAGATCTGAACTTTTTCCTAAAGCTCCTTTATTAGTCAAGAATTAACCAGAAAAAATTGAACAAAAACACTTTAAAAAAAAAAAAAGCAAAGGAAAAAAAAAGAAAAAGAAAAGGAAAAGGAAAAAAGAAAAAAGAAAAAAGAAAAAGGTAGATTATTATTTGGTGGGAACTTCAATATAAAAATAATGAATAATGATAAGACTTTCTAAAAACTTTATATATCATTATCAATTATTTTTATATTGAAGCCCCACCAAATAATAATCCACCTTTTTTTTTTGCCTTTTGCCCTTTTGTTTTTCCTTATCTTTTTTTTTTTTTCTTTGCTTCTTTTTTTGTTTTTTTGGCTACTAATTTAAAGTGTTTTTGTTAAACTTTTTCTTGTTAATTCTTGACTTATAAAGGAGCTATGGGAAAAACTGGATTGAAATTATTTTGTAAGCGACATTCAAAAAAGAAAAAAAAAAATCATTTTGTGGGACTTGACTACTGGTGTGGAATTGAAGAAGAAAAATGGCAGAAGACTTATCATATTTGTCTAACTAGGACCAACAAGATAATGAGTTGTTTGGCATAACTTTCTAAAAGTTACTTTTAACTTTTTAGATTCAAAAATAGCTTCCAAAAGTGATTAGATAATCTGTCAGAATAGCTTTCAGACTCCATAACTGCTTCTTGGCAAAGTCAAAAAATATGACTTCTAATAAAGCTTTTTTGAATAGACTTAAAACTTGTAACAAAGTTTAAGTTAGACATTAAAAACTTCATTTTAATATTTTTATTACTTCTTAGAAAATTTTAAAGATCATTTTGACCTCATAAACTTTTCGGTCTAACCACTTACCGAGAAGTCACAGCTTTTACTTCTCTTTTTCCACTCATTAAAAGCAAAAGCAAAAGATCTGTGAAACGGGCCCAATGATGGAAGAATTAAACACCCTTCGAAAGTATTAGATAAAAATAAAACACTTTAAACCATCGAAAGATTAGTGTAATGATATCATTTGTCTGTGGATTCATTGTGGAGATATCAGTTTTATAACAATTTTCAATGTCAGGGTAATATGATATGATTTTTTTCATGTTAAAAAATGAGTTAGTAGCCAGTTTGAATGAAAAAACACAATTATGATAGCTATCTTTGTTCGGATTCAGGTCAGAAATATGTGATCCCATACCCAAACCCACACCCTTTAGTTACATGAAGAACGAGCACATTTGTGGCCGTCCTTTGGGGCTTCGGTTCCACAAGGAAACGGGCGATTTGTACATTGCAGATGCTTATTTTGGGCTACTCAAAGTCGGACCTGAAGGCGGACTGGCAACATCTCTTGCAACCGAGGCAGAAGGAGAGCCATTCAGATTTACCAACGATCTTGATGTTGATGAAGAAGGGAATGTCTATTTTACGGATAGTAGCAACAAATACCCGAGGAGGTAGGTTCGTTCTGTTTGAATGACAAACTAACATTGACCTGCCTCCTAATAACTTAAGCTTTTGTAAGAATTGATAAACTAATATGGTATCAAAGGCTGATGTTCCTTTCTCCATATCGGTGTTCTTTCAAAGTGAAGGAATTTGGTTACATTTATATTATCTCTTACCTCCAGTTTCCTTCATGCACTTTTCTCAGCCAACTACTACGTGAATTTTGAATTTCTTTTAGGCCATAGATCAAGGCCAGTACATTGAGTTATCAAAGTACAAGACATTTTGACGGTCCCCGTTCAATGCGAACTGCAATGTTTCTATAGTCGTCTGCTGTTTCCTTTTCTTTTTTCTTATTTTCCTCCTGGAGTGCATGCGTGCTAAATACATTTCATTACTTCTAACTCGATGGTTTCGTACAGGAACTTCGTGCATGTGGTATTCTCTGGAGAAAATAGCGGCAAGGTTCTGAAATACGATCCAAAAACAAAAGAAACTACGGTGCTTTTGAGGAATGTCCAATTTCCCAATGGTTTGACCCTAAGCAAGGATGGCTCCTTCTTTCTCTTTTGTGAGGGGGCACTGGGCAGGTAATTCTGAATATGATCCGCAAACCGGTTCTGTTTTTGCATTGTTAGAACTGTATGGTGGTTTTCTACTTCAAATATATTTGGATGATATGGAGAACTAGTTGCCGGATCACTAGCTTTTAATGGACACTAGAATACAGTAAACGGTATCTCATTTGATCACGAGACCGCTTTGGCATCGTATTGGGTTCAACGTACCACCTGGTTAATGAAATGCACCTTAGATGTTGCAGTCTCACAGGGGGTGTTATCAACTTTCATTCTCAAGCACCATGATTTTACCTTGGAAATTTCTCTCTAGAGGATGTGTAGCAAGAAACTGCTTACAATTGACTTATCTGATGAGCTATCTAGCGAAAAAAAAAAAATGTTTAAGTTGATACGATTTAAATATTATATGGTCGGAGCGAGTTCAACTGTTTGGTATTTTGTTTGGCAATAATCATGCTTTAACAAAGTTTCGTTTTTGTTGTTGGGAATGCAGGTTGAGCAGGTATTGGTTGAAAGGGGAAAAAGCAGGAACCACGGAGGTATTTGCAATCCTCCCCGGATTTCCTGACAACGTTAGGACCAACGAAAAGGGTGAATTTTGGGTGGCTATCCACTGCCGAAGGACAATGTACGGTTACCTAAATGCATTGTACCCAAGATTGAGGAAATTCCTACTCAAGTTCCCGGTTTCCACAAAAATGCAGTACTTGCTTCACATCGGAGGGTGGACTCATGGAATAATTGCGAGATATAGCCCCGAGGGGAAGCTTTTGCAGCTCTTGGAGGATAGCCAAGGGAAGGTTGTCAGGGCTATCAGTGAAGTGGAGGAGAGGGATGGGAAATTGTGGCTGGGGAGTGTTCTGATGCCTTTCTTGGCAGTTTATAACTTAGCTTGAACCAAAACAATCTTCCCATGAAAGGAAACTTTATTCTCAATTCAAGAGGTAGCTTCTTCAATCCTCGCAAAACCGTTTTCCTCGTCATTTTCCGAAACCATCCCATATGAGCGTCGCCAATTTTCGAATCCGTATGATATTTTGCATCCTCCGGGTACACCATGGTTCATCCTTGTACTGCATTACTCTCTTAGTTTGCTGTCATGAACAGACTATAATTTTCACACACAACTTCTATGAATAAATACAAGAGAAGATCAGGCTGATTTTTGGGCTGTAGTTAGCTAGGCATAAGCCTAGAGCTATTTTTGTTGTTTCATAAATGTAATTCAAGATAAGAGCTTTCTACAATAAATATCCTTATCCATATTACATACTTCTTGATAGAAAATATTACATCTGATCAAAATTATATTAAAATAAAAAGGTACACAAAAAACTGATGGAGTAGTTTTTTTCTTATCATATTGTAGAATTCTCCTACAAGAGAGCTCTTGGCAACATCTGTAATCTTGGTTGTGTTACGCTGATATGATGCAGCAATTGGATAGTTGGACTAGAAGAGTACACTACCTGTATTCAATAGCGAAGTAAAGAAAAAAATGTGGAATTATTTCCTTTAAATCACAAATTAGGGGCATGTTCTTACCAAAAAATCAGAATAATTAAAAAAAAAAAAATAGGGGACATGTGATTGTTCTAGATTCAAGCCCATAAGCCTTATTCTACTGCGTCAATCTCATATAATAAAATGTTTTTTTATTATTATTATTATTATTATTATTATTATTTAATAGCAGCATAGAGAGGCAGAGGCTCATTCATAATTTCTTGGAATAATATAGTTGCCGCTGAGCACCAATGTGCCACGATTGAAGAGAATAGAATAGAACTACCCATAAAATAAATTTCTAATTTAATATATTTGTTCATTTGTAATGGAATAATTAAATGTATTTTTTTTTTTTGGGGCATACAATTTACATCTTGAGTTGAAGCATTTTTCCTCAATGAGGAGGAAACAAAATAGATATCAAAACGTAACTTTGTGCATAATTTGGAGATCAAATAAGTAATTTAAGAAGGGGGGGATAAATTTTAGTGTTGCCTCTTCAACTTTGGTGCAATTTTAATTTTGTCAATAAACTTGAAAAATTAGTAAAAATACTCTCTGAATTATGAAATGTTATCATTTTTATTCATTCCGTCAATTTAATTGATAAAATTACCGGCATGACAATAACTCAAGTATAATTTAATAAGGACATACTTTATTTTGACCACCTAAACTTTAATACTCTTGCAATTTTATTCCTGAACTTTAAAAAATGTGATTTATACAACACAAACTTTAAATTGTTAGCTGTAATGCTCTTCAAACTTAAAACCATTAGCAAAAATACCCATTGTTTCAAAATTTGGCCACGTAAGGCTTATTAGAAAAACTTTATTTTTGTCCCCATAAACTTTGGTACATTTGTGACTTGACCCCCAAAAACTAGTGCGTATACCTCTTGATCATTAAACAGTTACCAAAAGCATTCATATTTCATCCATTTAAACCTGACGTGATGCTAATTTAAATAATAAAAAAGTTAATTTAAATTAAAGTCATTATAATTATAAAAATAACCTTAAAAATCTATAAAAATTGACGGAAGCTAAATGTACAAGTTCCTTTGTTTTTTTTAGTGGCGTCAATTTGAAAAACAAATGTAACAAACAAATTAGTCATTTTAGGCTTTCCCAGTGTATTGACTTTGTGTTTGCTTTCTATCTTTTCTCTTTTTTGGTGTTATTAGCTTGTTTGGATGTTTAGTTTCTTTTTGATTTTTTGTTTATACTTTTTGGTCTAATGAAATTTAACTCTTCAAAACAAGAAAGAAGTTAAATTTGTTTTTCTATTTTCTATCATGTTGACTACTTTTGTTTACTTGAACTTTATTTTTAATAAAAAAGAAACAACTGTAATAATAGATTTTTAAAGTTACTTTTGTATTAATAAAAATTTTATTTCAAACTATACATATTTTTATTATTTAACTAGTGTATGACGAGTGTTTTTTTTTTTTTTTAACAGCTTAAAGTTAGATATGTGTAATCACTAGTTTTTCAATGCTCGAGCAGTTAAGTTTTAAATATACTAAAGTTAGGGTGTAAAAAATAAAATTTTTTCAAGTTTTATATGACCAAAATATGAAAAGAATGTGTGTTTTAGCTAATGATTTAAGATTTAAGTGGTATAAACACATGTTTTCAAAGTTCACAGGGTAAAGCTACAAAAGTATGAAAGTTCAAATGGCAAAAATAAAGTTTATTCTTATTAAATTAAACTTTATTTGTTATCATGTCAGCAATTTCATGATGGAAGCAGCAAAGATGGGAATTTCATAGTTCAATGAGTATTTTTGCTCACTTTGGCGAGTCCTATGTTAGTGATGAGTAAGGGATTTGAGTGGTATATAAATGTCTATGAGTTCTTTTTCTGTTGACAATTGTCTAAAGTTGTAATTTAAGGGGGTTTCTCTTCCTGAAGGCCCTTGTAGTTGATCTGTCTCGTAGGAAATGTGTGTGTACTTACTTGTGTATATACCAAATAAAAAGTTCATGGGATAAAGTTATAAGAGTACCAAAGTTGAGGGGTAAAAATAAAATTTGCCAAAAATGAGAAATTTCTTTTTTGAAAAAATAGAAAAATAAACCAAGAAAAAGGCTTGCTGATGAGAGGCCTAACAAAGAAGAAAAGAAAAGAGTAAACAGAAGAGAGAGGGTTTTGATTTGATTTGATAGAGAGAGAGAGAGAGAGAGAGAGATATTCCAAGTAGAGCAACTTTAACAATGGCGGATGGTTCGTCATCGCAATCCTCGTTTACGAGCAATTGGGAAGGCTTCAAGGAATTCTTGGCCGACAGGTTTTCGTTCCTCGACAACTACTCCAGATTCGTCAACCGTGACAACCCTCCTCCCTACTGGTCCTCCTCCGATGTCGAAGATTTCATTGCTTCTGACCCCGTTCATGGCCCCACCGTGAGTTTTTCTTTTGTCCTCCTTTTTTTAAAATTTTTTTTTTTCATTTCTGTTTTTCCAAGCTTTATCGATCTGTTTATTTCCACTCTATTGATTTGGTTACTTGGGGTTAAGTTAATTTTATTGAAATCTAATCCTGATGATGAGATGTTTACAGATTTCACGTTTTAGATTATATTTTTCATCTGGGTTGTTCTTATTTTATATAGTTATCTTTTTCATATTGTGATTTCTTGTTCAATTCGATTTTGTATACACTTTTACTTTTAAGCTTATTCTTGTTCATGTTTCGTGGCTTTTTTGTTCTCTAATTTACTATACCTGTTATTGTCTCGTTTCCCATTGTTTTGGTGATTTAGCTTGATTCTCATTTCTTTGGATGGATTCTTAGTCTGGTATAAATTTTTATATTATGGTTGCTCTGTTGGTTGTGGATTGAGTGTCCTAATCTTTTACTAACGAGAGCAACAATTAAAAAAGAAAAAAAGTAAGAAAGCGTAGGTAAGATTTTTAGTGGTTCGTCTCAATGTGAGAACTACATCCATGATGTTATAGAATAAGAAGAAGATTACACTAGAACGTTTGTATTTCTCTCTCTGCGTTTGGGCAATAATTAGTCGACACACTCGACACTGTCGGCATTTTTCTGGTATTGAAAAGATGAATAGGTAGAAACTAGAAGCTTGTTGAAGTGGGAAATAAATGTTGTTTTTAGCCTTTGAAACACTGTAAATTGGTGAATCCTTTTATTTCATATATAAAGAAGTAACCATAGGGATTCTTATTTTACCTTCGTAGATGTCCATCTTAAGTTATTGCTAATGGGATTCGACATTAGAAGTTTACAATTTACAATCTCGTGCATTTGTTCCATGATTTCTGAACCATAAAGACTGCCCTCTTTATATGATACTTCATACTTGGTGGTTGCTGCTATCCAGTTTGATATTCAAATCAAAGTGGAATAAGAAAATTCTCCTGCAATTTGAGCTAATATTTCACCTGTGAGTCCTTCAACAAATTTGAAATCCCTTGGTAGCATGTTAGTTTCTGCTTTCCTTGTTACCTCGTGCCAATTCCATGTGGGGTTCTCAGTTCTCTGCTAAAGCTGGTTTGTCAAAAGAGACCTTTTAGGTTATCTTCTTTGCATACATGCTTAATTCTTCGTCAACATGGAGTTAGACTTTTCCTACTTGAAGATCTGTTCACGTATCTACAGCCATTTGGGTGGCTTTTCATGTTCATTTCAATTCTGAAAATGAAATAAATTGAACAAACGGGCTACAACTTTTCCCTGTGTTTCTTTCTAAATGGACGTTTTGGGAGGTTTTCATGGCTGCATTCTCTCATTTCCGCCGAACTACAGCTCCTTCGAATGTATGTTGCATTTATAAAATTGTTTCGAACATAAGTTATATGATCCACTGCTTTAATTTTGTGTTCAAAACAAGAACAACAAATGCTTAGCTGAATGTGAGAGTCATAGACCAGTCTTTCCTGATGCCGATTTGGTGTAAAGCTACTTTGAATTTTCGTATTGAACTGCTTTAATTTGGTATTCAAAACAAGAATGAGAAGTCTGAAAGTACAACAAGAACATTGTTTACCGTTTTAGTCTTAAAAAAATTTGGTAAAGAGATATTTTAATGTGTTGATTGTCTTTATTTTTTCGGTTGAGGAAGTCTTATCTTGAGTCCACTTTAGAAAGCAAATAGCTGCCAAGGCAAACAATAAAATATATTTTACTGTAAAATAGTTGTCTTGCTACAGTAAACAGTAAATTATATTTCCTTGAATATAGTTGTCTTGCTACAAAGATACCTTTTCCGGGGAACTCATGAATCTAGTATGTCTTGCTAAGGCAATTTTTCGACTTTTACAGCTGAAGGCTGCAAGAGAAACAGTAAAATATGGCCTTGCAGGAAGTGTTATTGGAGCAGTTTCAACCGCAGGAGTCACCTGGAAGTATTCAAGGAGTTTGCATGGTAATACTTCTTTGTCTTACCTCTCTATACTTTTTAAAGATTGCTCTGTGTTCTTTATTACTCTGTTAATACTCTTCTAGTTAACTTAATTAAAATGAATAATATCTTTTGTACTTGTTCGTTTGCTATTCTTTTATGCTTCTTCTTTTAAGTTCGAAACTGTTAGCCTTTGTTTTTCTTCCTGCGGTAATGAAGATTGGGGTTAATGTTTGGGTGATCTGGTTGAAGAAAAAACAAAATAATAAAATCTGGTTGGAAAGAAACAAAAGGATGATAAAAATTTTGGTTGGGATTGGATTTTGCATTTGGCTTCTTTCAGGCTGGAACATGCTATTATGAGTTCAGACTATTGTTAGAATTGTAGCATTGGCAGTAGAAAATCGGTTTATGACTAGTTTTGGAAAAGTTTATGGCTGCACTACTTGGTAGAATTAATGTGTATATAATAGATTTTCAAGCCCAGCTATACAATGTTAAAGTTGATGATAACGTCGAAATATGATATTCGTAAAACCTACTAGCATGTTAATCTGTCATATTGTACCGGATTTTGGAAAGATTGTTAGTTCTCATGTCCTGTTGACTATATCCCGTATTTGCTAAGAGAGGAGTGGATGATAATTTATAAGCGTCTTAGTTACCTTGTCCTTGTGAGCCATAGTACTTTTAGGGTGAGTTCAAACTTCCAAGTTTGATATTTTAAACGTCATACAACTCTCCTTTTTTCGTCGCTTTTATGGTAGTGATAAAAATTTACGAGAACAGGTATAGTTTATGCGCCATACCAAGCTGGCATATTTGTATTGTCGTCCACACTGTATATGTTAAAAGCCCTCAATTTCTCCTGTAGTCTCAAGGTCATGAGCATCGGAACAAAACGTTTATGTGCCATGTTTAAGTGATGAATCTAGTGCTAATCTAGTTCCAAAGCATCCAAATGGATGTAGTTTGCAATCTTGAGTTCATATGGTATGGTCATAATAGAATTGAAGTGTGTATATAATATTTTCCAGCGATTTAGCGGAAAATATGAAGAGTCTGGTATGGATGGATCAAAATTTGAAGTCGCTTAACCCTATTACTGCATTTGACAGGTGCTGGACTGTCATTCTTAGCCGGGGGTGTGTTCGGTTATACGTTTGGAGCAGAAATTGCAAATCACGCATTCCAACTCTACAGGTTGGACACCGTGGCTGCACAAGTTAAGTTCTTCGAGTGGTGGGAAAACAAATGCAAGAGCGAGGGACGGTCATAAACTTCACCAGCTCTCACAAGTGATGAAATTACTTTTTGTTTTTCTACAATAAAATTCCAAATGCACCTGATCTGAAAACTGTGATAGTTAACCGCGTTGCCTTATGCTTTATGGTAGATTGTTCTACTTTTGAGTTTCGAAGAATTTCCTTTTTTTCCTTGGCAGAAATAAAACTAGGAAATTGCAGTCTTTTGTGGGTCCTTTTGCCATTGTTCTTCTGTTATGACGAGTGAAAACCTGTTCTCTTGTTAAACTTGGTGGACATTAATTGCTTTCAGATGTCCCTCAATTCTTTGGTCATATTGCAACGATATAGCGGCAAAGCTGGCCTTCTACTTCAGCGGGGGCAAATAGTTATATTTGTATTTTGGAAATATAGAAATAAATATAAATGGGTAGGGGAAAAAATAGGAGCGGTTCGGATTAAGAAAAATAGAATCTTAGTTGATAATCTAATTCAAACTGAATTATATGCGAGTGCGAGAATTGTGTCTATTCTGTGAGATGTGTTTGAGGTTTTACTAAATATTGCTGCCAATGTTAGTCATTGGATTTAAGCTTCTAATTAAGTGACAATTGACTTGTGATAATTAACTAATTAATGATAATCTGAAATCAAGTCAAACTTCTAATCTCCGGCAATTTAAGTTTTTCAAAGCGTAAAGAATTTAAGTTCTGAGCAGGTTAATTTACCAATTCATTGAATTTTAAATTAACCAACCAAGCGAAGTTGAAAACGGCAGTTAAACTTATAAATAACGCCAATATTATGAACTTTCGTTTATGCGTTACATGACATTGATTCACCATCATGTGGCATGACAACATGTCTTCTTTAACTAAAGAAAAAATGTCGTACGTCAATAGTTACACTGTTTGGGTCTTTAGCAGGTTTATTGATAGATATCAATCGTTTATTTCCGGATGCGATAAAAGCAACATTTTATAGGGAAGTTGATAATTTTCACCAATTTTTTTAACCAAAAGAAAGTATGGCTAAGTTTACACAAACAAGCTCTACTTATATGGGAAACATTTTGCATGAGATTAACATATGTTGGCTTCTTGTAATCACATTATCTCAATATCATTAGATTAACAAACACTTAGAAAGCAAACGGAAAAACCACAGAATTCATATAAAGTAATAACCTACTTTTATATATGAATGTATTATTCCAATTCAACATGATTTGAAAGGTCACAATTACGCAACCATGATGTAGCAGAACCACCGGCGGGTGATTTGTAAACATTTTTATCGGTCTTGTCTTGAGTACAGCTCTCCGTCAGAGTATAGCTCTCCGAATCAGCAACATAGAGTAGCTTTCTTATTTTTTTAACTTTTTTTTTTTTTTTTTTTTGGGGGTTCAAATGTTGAATTCATTTTCTTTCCTTTTCGTTTACAATTACTTTTTTTTTTTCCCTAAATAAATAGCATGCAGATAATTGTATATTTAGTAAAGTTAGTGAAACGCTAAAGTAAATATATTATTATTACTTCCGACGAAAAAAAAAACTTCAAAAATATCAAAGTAAACAAAAATGTATATAATAGGCGGTGTACAAAAATATACTTGCATTGTATAAAAGTAATAGTCCTTTGAAAATAATATTGGAATTAACAAGGGTGTGTGATAAGTAAAATTAATTCGTTTAAAACTAAGTGTGGAGTGTGTTTAGAAAGGTGTGAAGCCGGTGTATTAATAAAACCGCCTTTTTATTTTCTTATGATAGAATTTTAATTACGTAATTAAGTCTATAAGAGTTGTCCTTTTATGTCGTTTTGTTTGAGAGGATTTTTGTAATTAAAGAAGTTGACTAATTCAGGGTGTGAAGAGTTAACAGGAGTGTACTAATATAACCATTCTTGAATAAATAATGATAATTATTACATTCATGTATAATATTTAATATTTTTATAATGCAAACAATATTTGCTCTTTAATTTAAAAAATAATTTTTTTTTTTAAAAGACAGTTTTATGCACATTCCATTCATACGTTCTCTTTTCCTTTTTTTGCTTTTCCTCCTGTTAATTAAATTGTTGTATCAATCTAAAGATCTTTACCACGTTAATTAAAAAGATCGTATCCTTTCTAATATTTTACTTAACTTGATATAATATTATTAGAAGGGATATAAAGAGAGGCGTGTTAACCAAATCTCTTGTCATAACAAATACACATTATGCACCCATACAATGCTTGTCCACCGTATTGGCGTTGTTTATATGTCCATTTGGTTTTCAGCTTTACTTGGTTACTTAATTTTTTTTTTTAAAGTTGAAATTCATTCAACTAAAAAGTCTTACATACATACGGACACTCATGTAATACACAATACAAAGCACTCGATAAAAACCGATTCCATCAGTAAAATTTGATAAAACACAAGAAAAACAATATAAGATGAGACCTGAAATCAGAAAAATTCCTCTAACACATCAAATTTTTTTTTCTTAATTTAAAACTCAACGAATTCCTAATTCTTTTTTTTTTTTTTTTTTTGAAGATTCGAACTTGTGTGTGGAACTAAATTTTAAAGCCATAGTTATCATATTGTGAAGAGTCATACACAACCCACGTGTCAAGCAGCAATAGGGTCGGTTCCCGAAAGTGACAAACAAGTAGAGCATTGCTTGCTCACATATACCACCAAAAGAAAAAGAAAAAGAGAAAGAAACAAACAAACAAGCCAATGCTTGAGAATAGAATAGCAAGTTACTAAATATAATAACAAGATAAAGAAAGAAAAAATTATAGGGAAAGATTCTTGCTTGGACGCATAATTACAGAAAAGAATCGTTTTTATTGAACCTTCACTCACATAATTGTTTTCTGTTTTGAAACATTTTTTTTTTTTCCCCTTTATTTCAAAGTGGGCACAGATGAAAAAGTGCATGACACTCTGCCCCCATCCACACAGCTTAAAAATCCCCACCACCACAAACCACCTAAAATACTTAGGATAGTAGTAGTAATAATAATAATACTTCTAACATACATTTATGTACTTAAAAAACCAATATACTTTGGAGCTAGTGTTACTTTTCTTCTCTATTCCACGACCCAGAGCCAAAGAAACAAAAATTAAGAATAAAAAATACATTGACAAAAAAAAAAAAAAAAAAAGTTATAAACCCCCAAACAGAGAAGAAAAGAAAATGATACTGAAAATGACAACCAAGGTCATTGCTTTTCTCCATTCAAGTAAGCCCCCTTTATTTTCCATGTCTTTTTACATCCTTTGCTGTATCAAGGTCTCTGCAGAAAATGATGTCAAACTTGGATTAAGTTCACGTAAATTACGTAAAGTTCAAAACTAAATGATGCAAACTTGAATGGAATTCTAACGAATTGATTAAGGTACGTAAATCGGCTAATTAGCAAGGAGACAAGGACTAAGCAACAACCGAGCGGCCAGTTTTATCATTGCGTTATCCACTCTGTGCCGTGCTCAGAATTGACTAATTGCAAGATTTATCAAGCAGAGAAATAAAATAAAATAGTGTATCAATGTTGATGCAGAGGCAGAGTTGAACTTATTCCAGACACAATATTGTTTTTCTTACAGGACATACAAGAGGAGAATGGGATTGCTAACCTTAGCCAGTTTTGATGGACCAGTCAACCAGATGATTTTGGGGGCATTTTTCAATGGCAAGTGGAGAATCGCGAATCCTGTCCAACGGCTCCAAGCATTCGGCATGCCACCTCTAGCAATTTTCCTGCAAATTTTCATAATTTCCAACTTAATTTACAAATAAAACCAGAAAAGAAGATTCTGTTCATACCATGCTCATTCAAGTTACGAAATTCAGATGAAATAAAATAGGAACTCAACTCCAGTAAATCATGTTTTGAGGAGATTAAAAAACTATTACTTATGTTTTACTATGTATATAAGAACCATTAAGATTAAAGAAAAGACCATAACCAGCCAAAAGGTATGGTACAAAGGATATTATTGTGGGTAAAATTCACAAGTCCTTCAGAAAGGGTCCAAAAGGTTAAATAAAGAAATTGTTTTAAATTAGATTACTATCATGTCAATTTTTTTCAGGAAAATGAAAAATAGAAACAAGTTATTATTAGCATTTGCTTTCTACAGAAACAAAATGAAAAGAATCAGAAAATACACCACAAGACAAAATGTTAGTTATCAATTTTTCACTTAAAGTCAATTTTACCCAAAGTATTTTCTTTATAAACCAACTGCCCTCCTTTACACCAATCAAAAACATTCCTCTTTTCTTCCTATTGGGTTTTATTGAACTAAATCCCCCAAATTTTCTCCTGTTTACTTGATCCTATATGACTTTGTTGTCAAAGCGAATAAGAAACAAAATATCAAACACGGACATGCACTTGTTGATTTCTATACCACTTACTAGAAGTGCATTTACTTTTGCCCCAGATATAAAATGTGAATATATATATATATATATATATATTCACAGAAAACAATACCATGAACCTAATGAACTCAAACTCAATGTCACTTAACACTATAATCTTAAGAAACTTGACGAATTCAACCATTTTATAAAACGCTAAAAAGAAAAAGTCAACTTATACTTTATTGTTATTAGACAAATTATTGTTATTATCATTATTATATCTATATATAGCATCACGTCCCAATCAATTAAGAACACTGTAACATCTATTATTACCAAAACTATAGAAGAACCCAATATAACTAACTTACCCTACAAGTCCATTCCTTTACACACAAACAGAAACAAAGAACATGACTTTCCGGTTCCCACGTCTACACCACTAGTTAGAGAGAAATTATTGATTGTAATTCATCCTATAGGTAAATTTGGTAAACATAATAACCCAAATCATAGAGCAACAATTGCCTCCATTTTACTATCTTAGAGCTCCTTTGGATCATAGGCTTAAACCGATAATTCGTTTAAACCGATAATTCGAACAGTAAATTTAAGTATTTATGAGAGAAAACACCGTAGAAAAAAGTTTGATAAGTGGGTTTAAAACGAGATGTGAAATGGATTCTTTAGAAACTTCAGTGTCTGACCAACTCCACATGGGCTTTTTAACTAAACTCTTTGTCCTTGCATTCAGTGTACCAAAGCTTTCATATTGTGATGGAAACCAAAAACTTCACTCTCAGATACCAAACACCCCTATTGAAGGGACTACTTTCTCTTTTTTTCCAACTTTGATTCCCTAAACTAATACCATAGAACACTCTCACTTTACTTGAAAGCTAATCTCAAATCATAATTTAAAAAAAAAAGAGAACCCCAAAACAGCCAATTTTCATCATTTTTTTTAAGAACTACTTTTAGCCACTACTTAGTCCACAATCCAAGTAATAATTGAGTAACTTTCACTGCACAAAGCAAAAAATCCAAAACTTAAAAAATATATATATATATATTTAAAAAAATATTGACCAAAAAAGTACCTCTCTTGGGCAGGGCTGCCACTTTGGCTGGTTGAGCCGTTTTCTTAACGGTCTTGGGATCCGCCGAGGCCTCCTCCGGCGGGAACAGAACCCCGTCAATCCCCTGTACCGAAATGCGGCCATCGGTATAAATATCCGGGTCGAACAAATACGCCACGGCGTCTTCCCCATGTCCGAACCGGACAGAGCCATCGGCCTCCTGCGCCACGACCTTATGCGGCAGCCGGAGCGTGTCGTACCGGACTTTCCCGAACCGGCGCACCGCATTGTAC
This sequence comes from Ficus hirta, assembly GCA_038430175.1. Lineage (NCBI taxonomy): Eukaryota > Viridiplantae > Streptophyta > Magnoliopsida > Rosales > Moraceae > Ficus > Ficus hirta. Next base: position 5,480,563 of record CM076590.1, read on the forward strand.
ATGCTCTCCTCCGTCTGGTACTCCGGTATGAGGTGGTAGTACATTATCTGCTCCGGCGCCCCCGGCTCGCTGAGCTGGTCCGTCGTGAGCTTCGCCATCGCCTCGTCGTTCGGCGCCAACACCGTAAGCACGTACCCCTCCGACACGAGCCGCCCCATCTCCGACGCCATCGAGGTCAAATTAACCAAAATGTCGGCCATTTCGTTGTACCCTCCGTACTGCAGCAGCGTCTGGATGAAATCCTTCACCTGCCTCTCGCCGTCGAAATGGTGGTGCGGCCCGCCGGGTCCGGGAGCCGGCGCCGGAGCCAGAGACGGACCCGGCGCCATCGCCTCGTAAATCGACAGAGCCGGCGGGGACCCGGGCTTCGAAGCCGCCGACGCCGACGCCGTCTTCTTCGCTCGCCTCGGGTCGACCTCCGGCGCGCCCTCCGGCTTCACCGCCGTGATCGACCGGAGATTACGCCGGCGGTTGAAATCGTCCTCGACCGATCGGGGAATCAGAATCCTCTCGATCCCGTGGATGACGCCGTCGGGTCGGGTGGCGGAGTCCGGATGCGTGACCCGGGCGAGATCGACGGTCCATTCACCGGAGTCACTCTTCTCAAGGTGGATTTCCGTGGCGGAGAGGGTTTTTAGCGGAGTCGAGCCGATCCCGGACCTCCATTGTTGGGATCCGAGCCTGGTGGGGACGACGTGGGAGAGGATGAGGGTTTGGAGGGACTTGAGGTTGCGGGGCTCGAGGAGGAAGCGCTTGAAGTCAGGGTCGAGGCCGCGCTCGAGAGCTTCGTTACGGGGGGCGAAGATGGTGAGATTGTGGGACCCGACGAGGTCCTCGAGGGTCTGGAGGAGGAGGGCCTTCTCGAGGAGCTCGGCGAGCTCTGTGTAATGCGAGTCTAGAAGAGCCACCAGGACGGAGTTGGAGTTTATCTGGCCGGCGCCGGCGCCGGCGGAGGAGGAGTTGGAGGAGGGGAAGGAGGGTGGCGGCAATGCGAGAGATGTGGGTGTGGCGGCGGCGAGGAGGAGGAGGAGGAAGAGGAAGCCAGGAAGGTGGAAACCCATGGCTTCCGGGGAGGAGAGAGAATGTGGCGGATTCAGACAGAGGAGAGAGAGAGAGAGAGAGAGAGAGTGGTGTGTGTTGGGTGGAGAGAGAAAGTAAAAGAGTAAAGCTGTATGAGGCTGTCTCTCTGTGGACGTGTGAGAGTGTGTGAAGACAGGAGAGAGAGAGAGAGAGAGAGAGGAGCATAGATTCTGTGGCTTTGTAGTTTGTTTTTGCTTTTATATTTTACTTTAAATATTTTATATTATTTATTGGTAATTATATGACATTACAATTTTTTAGGGTAATTTGGATGGAGTTCAATCCTGTTCAATTTTAGAAATATTTATCTAGTAAAAATAAACTGTTTGAAATAAAAAAAATTTTAAATTTAAAATATATTTATAAAAAAAATTAATAATATAGATCTTATTTTGTTTGTTTCAAAATTTTATTTATAAAAATTATCTCATTTAAATTTATATTATAAAGTTATGAACTTTTAATGTTTGAATTTTTTTAAAATAAAAAAGAGAGAATGAAAAAGTGAATAGTGAACTTGGAGCAAAAAGACCCAAAAAAAATTTGGAAAAGTGTTTAGAGATGTTCAACTAAACAAGCTCTTAGTTGAATTTCTTGAAGAAGATATACTATTTACACTATCAATAAAAAATATTAATTTTAATTTTAGTATTATTTTTTTTTAATAATCTTATATGTAACTAAAACATTTATATATTACTCCTGAAAACACATGGATCAAATAAAAACAATTAACCTAATCGATTAGAAAACAATTCATACTTTCTATTGACGATGCAAATAAAAAGATTACAACATTACATTTGATATAGTGGGAAAATGGAAGGAAGAAAGTAAGGGGTGGGATTATTGGATGGAAAATGTTAGATTGACTTATTTAGAGAAAATGAGAAGGAAAAATGGATGGAAATATATATATATATATATATAGTGGAATCCGCAAATTTAATCATCTAAAAATGGAAGGAAAACTAAAATCCACCATATAATTATTAAAATTACTTTTTTATCTTTGTTTTTAAAGTGAAAGAATATATTTATAGACATAAAATAGTAATTATATAATTTTTTTATCTTTTCTCTTTTTTTATGATATCAAACAATAAAAAAGAAAAATAAAATATTTTATCTTTCTCTTATTTTCTTTGGATTCCAGTTTTCTTTCCTCTCTTGTTTTCTTTCCTTCTTACCATAGGCTAAAAGCTCTATTTTTTATAGTCACATCAATATGAATAAGTTAAAAACATTATATATAAATATGTGTGATAATTTAATGAAATTTAACAAAAATCTGCTATTTATACTTATGATATGCCGATTGGGTGTTATTTCACGCCTTATCACAGATATTTTTATCATCTTTTCCTTAGGAGTTTTTATGGTAGGACTTGGAAAAATGCTTACTAATATAATGCAAATACGTGAGCTAATTTGTATTAAAATTAGCAGTGTATCCAAATTAAGAGAAGATAAGGGGGTGTTTGGTGTATAAGTTGAGTTTGAGTTGAGTTGAGATTTTTAAGTTTGAATAGTAATTTTTGTTGACTTTTTCAGAAAAGACAAAAAACTTTTTCAAAAAAGACAAAAAACATGATGAAAAAAGTACAGTTTAATTTAAAATGAGATGGAGAAACAAACGGGGCCTAAATCTCTTGAAAATACGACTCTTCCTAAATATCCATTATGGTCGGCTATTCTTTTGTACTTTTTTTCATAAACTTTTGTACTATTTTTTCCTCCTTTGTTTTTGGTAAACATTAATTGAGGCAAAAGCAGAGCAAAACTAGGCCCCAAGTACAACTGTTTTTTTAGGCTCATTGATGTGATGTGATTTTTTTTTTTTTTTTTTTTGTGATAGAGGAAAAAATAAAAATTGAAAACTCTAACAACAAGTAGTGAATTTCTTTAGTTTAATTCTTTTTTTTTTTATCATTTTTCTATATGCTTAAGTTTGATCCTTACATATCCTCATAATACTGAAAATATTTTTAAAAAAGGAAATTAAAATGGAGAATTATCTTTCTCTAATTAATTTGTGTTGTGTCTTTTGGGTTGTGAGATTATTAGTGAGGAAAATTAACTTGGATAAGCTGAGGCGTTGGTAAACAAAAGTGTCGGTAGGGTCAAAATGTGAAAATGGACACGTGGCCAACTTGGACTCAATAAAGGAGAAAGAAATGAATCAGATCGGCAGCAGAGGAGTGGGGCCCAGTTTTTTTCAGAAGCCGAACTGCTCTCTTTTGATTTTGGCTTGGCTTTCAAGTCAAAGCCTTTCTCCTTTGTAACTTTTTTTTTTTTTTTTTTTTTTGCCCCCCTTTCTTTCTTTATTTTTTTACTTGTTTGACTGTTTTCCTTTTCTTTTTCTTTTTTTTTTGGGTAAATTTCACTTTTAGCACCTGTGGGGAAAATATTATTAAAATCAGCACCACTTTTTCAGGCCTTCATTTGTAGCACCGCCACGTCAGCAAAGTCCATGATATGTGGGGCCCATCTGCATTTAATGTATGTCAATTTACGGGTTTACCCTCATCTCCCTCGCATGCCCCAGATATGTGTTCCGAACCCGCATCTACAGTATTTTAGAGAGAGAAAATGAAACGTAGAGAGAGAAAGAGCTGCAATCGGCCGGAACCGCTCGAAAACCGTCCGAAACCACCACGTAACAGGCATCCATAAACAGCTTCGTGATATAGAAGGCCACCTACTTAGAATAGTTTAAAAACCCGCCACCAGAGATCGAACCAATGGGGAAATCGAAGTTAACGAATCAAAGAAGTCGAAAGTTAAAAAAATGGGTTTTTCGTTTCAAAGTTTTGCGTTTAACGCTTTGTTTGTAGAGGGTAAAAAAATTTAATTATTTTGAATTTGTTTAACAGTTGGTCGTCTTACAGGATCGGTCGTTATCATAATGACCGCCTGGTAATTATCGTTTTGACCCCTGTAACTGTTAAATTTTAGCATACAATTTTGGTCACAACGATATTGACCAGGTGGTCATTATAAAAATGACCAGTTTTTCGTTAGACATCCTTCTACAGAATCGGTCATTTTCATAATGACCCCATGGTCATTATCGTTGTGACCCCTGTAAATGATCAATACGGTGACGTATTGGTCCAGTGTTAGACGCCCCGGTCATAACGGTTATGACCAGACGGTCATAACCGTTATGACCTCTGGTCTTACACAAAGGTCATAACGGTTATGACCTCCCGGTCATAATCGTTATGACCGCTGCTTTACACTATCGGTCACAACAGTTATGACCGTCTGGTCATAACAGTTATGACCGCTTCTTTACACTATCGGTCATAACAGTTATGACCGTCTGGTCATAACCGTTATGACCGCTGCGTTACACTATCGGTCATAACAGTTATGACCGTCTGGTCATAACAGTTATGACCTCTGTGTAAGAACATCGGTCATAACGGTTATGACCGTCCGGTCATAACCGTTATGACCGCTGCGTTACACTATCGGTCATAACAGTTATGACCGTCTGGTCATAATCGTTATGACCTCTGCGTTACACTATCGGTCATAACCGTTATGACCGTCTGGTCATAACAGTTATGACCGCTTCTTTACACTATCGGTCATAACCGTTATGACCGTCTGGTCATAACCGTTATGACCGCTGCGTTACACTATCGGTCATAACGGTTATGACCGTCCGGTCATTACGGTTATGACCCCTGTGTAATACCAGTGGTCATAACGGTTATGACCGTCCGGTCATAACCGTTATGACTTCTGATATATAACAGCGGTCATAACTGTTATGACCGTCCGGTCATAACCGTTATGACCGATAGTGTAAGACCAGTGGTCATAACTGTTATGACCGTCTGGTCATAACGGTTTTGACCGCAGACCAGCGGTCAAAACGGCGACGTATTGGTCAAACCTTAGGCACAAGACGGTCACAACGAAAATTACCAGGCGGTCATTATGAAGTTGACCGTTTTGTAATATGCATTTTTTATTTTAAAATGATAGAAATACCAAGAGTCATTTAAATGTTGAATTACAGATTCACCCTCATCTCTCACCCGCCCAAAAGGCATTCTCCCTCGTTTAAGCTCACAAAAATTTCCAACCAGCGTCTACAGTGTTTTAGAGAGAGAAACTCCGATTCTAGAGAGAGAAAGCTCTGCAACCGCTCAGAAACCGCTCGAAAACCGTCCTAAACCACCACGAGAGCCGTTTATATACTTGTTGGAAGTCTGCTAACGTCGAAAAATCTTTAAAAAATACCCATGTCGACGCCAACAAAAATGTCAGAGAAAAACACTACTCCCGAAACCTCGCCGAAGGGTACGCAGGGGGAGGTCGAATTGAAAGTCTCACAAAAGTTTGTGAGTGAACTAGCCGATGATATATCCGACTCAGAAAAGGTAATGAAAATGATTTTGGTTTAATGTTGAAAAATATTTTCATTGTTATTATATATTAGTGCCGTACTAAAAAAGATATCGGAAGCCCGATCGTTTAAAAAGTTGTTTTGGTCTTTGTGTTTATAAAGTTTACACTTTTAATATTTTTCAGTAGGAATATGCAGTATTTGTTGATTTTGTGAAAACAAAGTTTCCATTTTTATATGTGTTTTTTGTGATTTCCCACTTTCCAATTGATTTGCTGAAAAATGTTATCATAATGTACATAAAGTTATAATTTTTATGTGTTTCCGTACCATAAAACATCCTTTAACTCAAGTTCGTGTTTTGGTTTATAATTTATATTAGGGTTTTCGTCGATGTTTGTGTTTAAGTTTAGATGATATCGGCTATTTGAAACCAAAATGGAATGGTAATTTTTGTGATGACTCTCTGGTCATAATAATTATTACTCAGATTCAGTTTTCTGTTATGTCCGGTGGTCATTTTTATTATGAGTTGTTGGTCATAATAATGATTACCATGAGTTTTAACTTATTTTAGGCTGGTCATTTTCATTATGACTTGGTCATAATAATAATTACTCATGTGTTTTTCCCGATGGTCATTTTCATTATGGCTTGTTGGTCACAAAGATAATTACTCCTTAATGTTACGGTTATGACTAGACGGTCATAACTGTTGTGACCGATAGTGTAACGCAGCGGTCATAACGATTATGACCGGACGGTCATAACCGTTATGACCGCTGGTCTTACACAGAGGTCATAACTGTTATGACCAGACGGTCATAACTGTTGTGACCGATAGTGTAACGCAGCGGTCATAACGATTATGACCGGGAGGTCATAACGGTTATGACCTTTGTGTAAGACCAGAGGTCATAACGGTTATGACCGTCTGGTCATAACCGTTATGACCGGGGCGTCTAACACTGGACCAATACGTCACCGTATTGATCATTTACAGGGGTCACAACGATAATGACCATGGGGTCATTATGAAAATGACCGATTCTGTAGAATGATGTCTGACGAAAAACTGGTCATTTTTATAATGACCACCTGGTCAATATCGTTGTGACCAAAATTGTATGCTAAAATTTAACAGTTACAGGGGTCAAAACGATAATTACCAGGCGGTCATTATGATAACGACCGATCCTGTAAGACGACCAACTGTTAAACAAATTCAAAATAATTAAATTTTTTTCCCCTCTACAAACAAAGCGTTAAACGCAAAACTTTGAAACGAAAAACCCATTTTTTTAACTTTCGACTTCTTTGATTCGTTAACTTCGATTTCCCCATTGGTTCGATCTCTGGTGGCGGGTTTTTAAACTATTCTAAGTAGGTGGCCTTCTATATCACGAAGCTGTTTATGGATGCCTGTTACGTGGTGGTTTCGGACGGTTTTCGAGCGGTTCCGGCCGATTGCAACTCTTTCTCTCTCTACGTTTCATTTTCTCTCTCTAAAATACTGTAGATGCTGGTTCGGAACAATTTTCTGGGGCATGAGAGGGAGATGAGGGTAAACCCGTAAATTGACATACATTAAATGCAGATGGGCCCCACATATCATGGACTTTGCTGACGTGGCGGTGCTACAAATGAAGGCCTGAAAAAGTGGTGCTGATTTTAATAATATTTTCCCCACAGGTGCTAAAAGTGAAATTTACCCTATAATATATAGAAACCTTTAAGTAAATATAATTGCTTGTATATATATATATCGAAGGTTACTCTATGAACAGCATTATAAAAAGAAGTATAAGTCTTAATTATATTATTTGATTATATGACATTTTAAGCATTAATTAAAAATATTTCTCTTTTTTTTTTTTGTTGGAAGTGGATAATAAATATCAAAATTACTATTACAATTACTCTTCATATATACTAGGATAAGGAAAAAATTATCGTGATTGACATATTAGTGTTTTTTCTTCTTTTTGCATCAATTATTCTTTTTAATTTCGCTTCTCACTTTTGTTTACATCAAATTATCGTAAACTCCTTATTGTTTTTTCCCCCCTCCTAATTTTACTTAGAAAAACATGTTTACATCAAAATTTCGTAGACTCCTTACTTTCTTTTTTTATAAATAGAAAATTATTTTCTTACTTGGCCTTTCGTAAACTATAGCATTTCTAAGGGGGGGAAGAAATTTCTTTCCTAAAAGGAAAAAAGAAAAAGCAAAGAACATATGATAGTCAATAAACTGAGAACAAGCGTTCCGAGAGAGAGAGAGAGAGAGAGAGAGATTGAGAATAGACATAGGGAAATAAGGGAGGAAAGGGGGCATTTGCAGGTAAAAAAAAAAAAACTGAGGTTTTGGACTTCGAATGAGAAAAGATTGTTAAAAAAGACATTATTTAAAGTTGATCAGAACATATTATTGTAACAATATTAGGCCACTTAACCTTTTTTAAATAAATTGAAAAAAAAAATCCTAAATGAATATCAAGAATGAGATTAAAATATAGGAAAAAATAGCTATTTAAATTTTATTTGAATAAAAAAAAAAGTGTTTAAAAAGTAATGTTTGCCTATCATCTAAAATCACATTAATGAGATCTTTAACTTCAATGCTCATTAATTATTATAAATTTTTTTGGCTAACTACCTAATCCATTACAACCACTTGATCTGTATCACACGGCTAAAATAATAGTAACCATAGATGGGTAAATATTAAAATAATCATTAAAATCATACCCGTGTATATATATATATATATATATATGTGAGAAATACTTCTTATTATTATCGGTCTTGTGCGTCATAATTAATATTAATATTAATAGAAATTGAATACTCTTTATGAACTTAATCTGAATGTTGTAGTATAGGACTTACTTTTTATGTGTATAATACCCCTAAATTAGTTTCATAATAGGAGACATTGACCTATTATCGATCGGAAGGTCAAGCTCTTTTTATGAACTTGGTGAGACATTGACCTATTATCGATCTCACAAATTGATCAAGCTTCGAATGATCCTCACGATTAAGTTACAAAGTTAATTAATACTTGGTGAGACCAAGATCAAACAATAAAAATATAAGAGAAATACTTCCTCTCGTTATCATTATCGATATTGTGCATCACAATTAATATTAATTGAAATTGAATGCTCTTTATGAACTTAATCTGTAAGTCTCGTGATGGAGGACTTATTATTATTATTTTTTTTTACATGTATCGTATGATACCTCTTAGAATTATTTCATAATAAGAGATATTTACCGATTGTCGGTCGGAAGGTCTTCAAAATTTATTTATAATTAAACTACTTGAGATTGCACTTTAATGGTTTGTTATTTAATTTTTCTTTTCAATAAAAGAAGCTAATAAATCTATGTAAACAAGTACTAAAAACAAAAAAAAAAAACAAAAAAACAATGTAAACAAGCAACAATTTGACTTAAAAAAGGATGACTTGCAGCAAGTATACGTAAGTTTCAAATTTCCTTATCTTCCTTACTTTTGACGTACCAAAACATTGGAGGATCATTCTAGAATGAGGGTAAGTTTTTTTGGGAAGTTTTAAGCTGTAAATTGTGTGATTGAATCTGATTGATCTAATCCAAATCAGAGAAATCCAAGTTTTCTTTTTGTGTACGTATAAATTTTGTTCTTCAGATTTAGGAAATCGCCACCCACGCAAATCAACTCTGAACTTACGTGAAAACATGCAGAATATTCCAAGCTGCGAATTTCTTGTCTAAATAAGAATGAGAAAAGTCTAGAAGACATTTGGGGCGTTTCCCATTCATGCTTTATATTATAAATACCCCCTAGACATTTAGAGTGACTTACAGTATTTCATTGTAACGTTTCTCAAAGAAGCTCAAGAGTGAGAGAAAATCGAAGCATGTTAGGCTTAACCATATAGTTCTCAACCCATGTTGAATGTTGCCAATCTGGAGTAAGTCTGAGGAGGAGTTGGAGGCAAATCGTGGCTACTCGGAGTACGTTAATTGGATCGAAGGCGAACATGAAGGCTTGGAGTAAGTCAGTTGGACCGAAGGCGAGCCGTGCAAGCATGGAGGCTTGTAGATAGGGGGAGACTTCATGAGTTTTTAAAATAGTGGAGCGCTTGGCGATACTCATAATTCTATTTGTCGTGTAATTGTAAGTAATGAAAAATCACTAATAAGAAGCAATATAAATAGACTCAAAGTTCAAATTGAGTTAATTGCTATTGTTTTGAAACTTTACGGACAAAAATGACAAATCATGAGAAGTTAGATGGTGGCGCATGTGTCGGTCTTTGTCGTTAATTAATTTGGATATTTATATTCTTTGTTTAGTATTTAGTATTGTTTTTAGTCCACAAGATCTGTTTCTTATGCGGTTGTCTGTATGGTTTTTGTGTTCTAGATTTATTATCATCGGTTGATCAGATGTTTTCATCAACTGTAAAGGATTTATTAAAGAGTCATGTGTGCTCGATATTTTGTGCACTTTTTGAGTGTCTTCTATTTTATGGAGTCTGATACATAATATTTCTCTTTGTGTATCATTTAAGTTTATTGATAAAATAGATTGTCTTTCAGCATCGAGTTTTTTATAGGAGGCTTTGTATATGAATTGATAATTATATTATCTTTTATATTTTGGAAAATAAGTTTTATTTCAAAAAACAAAAAAAAAAAAAACAAAAAAAACAAAAACAAAAACAAAAACTAAAATGACAAACCACGAGAAGTTATAAGAATATAGATGCTCAAATTCCAATGTCGAGTTTAGGATTCATATATATTAGCATCTAGAAACCACGTATTCTTAAACAAAATATAAGTCCTAACAGGCAAACTTTGTAGACTTTTTAACACAGATAATTAACAAATATGAAAAGTAATTTGTTCACACAGTTAATCGAATTGCAACAATTAACACAAAATGAAATGATCACAAGCATAAACAATAAAGAAAGAACACTAGTGATTATTTAACATTACTAAAAACCAAACTAAAAAAAAAAAAAACCACGAGTGCTTAACATACCAGCTTAAAGGCGGGATTTTGTTGATGTTTGAATTGCAGTTACAAAGGCAAATAGAATTATGAGTTTCACCATGCACTCCATGACTTCTAGAACTTATGAAATCTCATGTACTTTAAGCCTTCATGCTCGCCTTCGGTCCAACTAGTGTACTCAGAACTTTAAGTTGCAAAACTTGGAGTTTTTTAGAGCAACATGCTAAAGCCTAAGACGCTTTTGTTTTCTCTCATTATGAAGCTCTTTCTGAAAAAAGAAGCTAACCCCAAGAGTTACCTTTGTAGTGTGAGGCATGGATGAAAATTTTTCTTTAAATAACTCATTCAGTATACACAAGCCCAAAAAAGAATTCTGAAGCAACAAAACTTTCCATATGTGAACTTACCATAAATGTTTTCCATATACATTTACGTTTTAGTTAATTTGTCACTTTTGTCTAGTTTGTACTTTGTTGGATTTGAATTTTGTTCTTTTTCTTATTTTTAATAAAATATTGGAGATAGATAAATGATGAGGGAGTTAAGTATGTGTCAACCTAGTTGGAATGTTCCGAGAACTCCTGATGCACCTATTGATTGCTGTTAAAAAAAATATCTTTTAAGACAGGTTAAAATCCATCATACACTACAAAAGTAAAGCTGCACAGATTCTTTCCAAACAAATCAAATCACCAAAGTACTTTCACAATATGAAAATCCTACACTAAAAATCCGAGTTATAATACAAGAATATTCAACAGATTAACCATAATAAATTTAGAATTCACACTTTGTTTTTTATAATAAAATGCCAATAAAATAGTAGGGATAAAACTCCTAACACAACATTCCATAACTATATGGAAAAAAAAAAAATAGCAATGATAATTGTATTTGACATATTTGGAGTTTTCCATTTAGGGAACGGATGTGAGACCCCATTCAGACTAGCTAAACGAGCGGGAGGGGAGAAGCTTGAGTTAGAGTTCTTAGGTTTCTCTTAGAGCGTTTTCTATTTCTTTTTATTATCAAACAGCAGCCAAAGGTCTCAACTGTAAAAGAATAAAAATAAATAAATAAATAAAATAAATTGAGTTGGCTCAAAATAGTTACAAGTTTCAACAGTGGAAATGGCTTGGCTGAGAGCTGTGAAGTAAACTAAAGCAGAGAAGCAGGGGACAAAAATATCGTCCGTTGGGGGGACCGATTGGACTCTATTTGGTTCACCTTTGCCTTTGATTCATACACTTCCAAACACAAACTGAGCTGTTGTTGTCGATTATATATAGAATGGAAAGCTATTAAATTACATCTTCAATACAACAACAGAAAAAAAAAAAAAAAAAAAGAGTTATTAAAAAGACAAAAATCTAAAATGAGTATAATTTCACTCACTATAAATCCACCGCGCTCTATATATATAGGTGAATACGTACAAAATTTGCCTCCATGAAATGCATAAAAGTACGAAATATATTAATGCTTATAATAAACCACATTAAGGGGTATTCGATTGATTCATTCCAACCAACGTTTCCAAAAGCTTTTTTGTTTTTTTCTTTACAAGTAAACACAATTTAAGTATTCACAATGTTCATGATGTTTTTTTTTTTTTAACACATTTTAAGTTTATATATTTTTTAACTTCAAATAGTTCATTTTCAATCAAACGCATATTTTTAAAACTAAACTCAATTTAAATCAAAATATCTCTAAAATTTCAACTCAAATGAACCAATCAAACGGACATTACCATTATAAATCTTATTATGTTGGTAACATTCTTTATTAGAATGTAAAATCTTTTAAACCGCTGCACTTTGATTCGTGGAGGAAATTTATTGGAATTTGACCCTTTCAAAGTTCTTTGAAATAGTGGGCTTCCTTTTTTTCCTCACTTTTTCTTGTTTCATGATTATAACCTAGGGAAATGACAGAGGTAAAAAAAAAAAAAAAAAAAAAAAAAACGGGGCCAATTATTTTATTTTTATGCTCAAATATTTGTTAAAGGAGAACTTTCTTCTTGAAAGCCAAAGAAAAAAAAAAAAAAAAAGGATTATGAAAAGACCAAATAGAACCAAAATGCACTATTAAATGTACATCAAGGAGCTTTGAAAAAAAAAAAAAACTACGTAAGGAATAAAAAGTTTAAGAATGAAATATAAATAATTTACCTGAAAATTAGAATATAGGCTTTAAAATGTCATACAGTTGTACTAGCACAGTAGATTAAAGACTTCTATGGAACAATATCATCTCTAGGGATAAGATTTGTTGTTTCTTTTACATTATTGATATTGATTGATATTCATAGTGTGCCGCACATTGGTATTGATATTGGTTTTTCTTCTCTTTTTTTTTTTTTTTTTTTTTTTTTTACCCGGGGGGGAAGATATTTGTTTGGTAGGATAGGAAATATTCCTTACTTCTAAGATATGATTTTTAACCGTTAAATTTTTTTTTTTTTGATTCTGTTAAATTGTCTTACTTTATTTAATCTTGTATCATGCTTATTTAATCTAATGATTCAAGATTGATCTGATTTTTTAAATTGATGGTTAAAAACTCTGATCTACTGATAGGATATTAGGGGAAAAAAATCCATACAAAAGAATCCTAGAGAAAGAAAATCAAATGTTTAGGTGAAATAATTTGGATGTTAAGTAGGAATAAAATTACATTAAAAGAGAAAAGAGTTACCTAATTCACAGAACTAAAAGTCTGACAAATAAAAATAGTTGTCATACATTTAACAACTTTTTTCATAGAGAATCTGTACTTTGTATTATCGGTTCAAATTATTATTTTAGTTATCAGATTAAAATTGCAATGATTATGTATATAATTACAACAATTTTCTGTCGAACACTGCAAATTATTAAGATAAACATTATAGATCATACCATTAGAAAAATTAATTTCTACCAATAATACATAATTAGATGCCTTGCCGTGAAATGATACATTTTCTTATCTGTATTCCTAAATAATTAATAAATATGTAGGTAGAGATTTTTTGTAAACAAAGGGAGAGATAATGAGAGAGACGTTTCTCCAGCTGGTGTATTTCCTTAAATGCAGTTTTTGTTGGTCATTGAATGAGTTTGGTGATGGTGTAGTACGGCACAGGCATAGGATGCTTGTGTTGTGTTTTTTGATTGGTTGATTTGGTGGTTTTGGTAAACAACGGGTGAGTTTAGTACCGCAGCCGACTATGTGACAATTATCACCGGTCATCACTTTCTCCAGTATCAATGTGTCGGTAGCATTATTTATTCTAGCTTTCCTCTTGATTTTTTTTTTTTATAATTACAGAAATTTAAAAAAAAAAATAGTGTCTTTACGAGAGAAAATTCCAAACTTTCAGAGAATTCTTTTTTAAAAAATAAGCTTAATTACTAAAAATTATTGTATGATCCAATTCCAATGCTATATGATTTGATATACATTTTTTTTTCCCAAAAAAAATAAATAATAAATAAAAGGTGATATGTTAGGAAGATTTCGTGCTCGTGATTGTGACAATACTATAATGTCAATAAACGTGATGACTTAGAAACTATATGATAAAATTGAAACATATTATAATGTTACTCATCTGAACATAAGAAGGAAATTGCGAAAGCCAATGAGTTTGCTTTTCCATGAAAAACTCTTGTTTATTTAGATGAGAAATCTTCCCATTCTCTTTAACTTTCCATGAAAACTCTCAAAATTCATTTAGAAACCATTACAAATTGAGATTTATCCTATATTTTTGGAAACATAATGTGCTAAAGGGCACGTAGTTTAGAGGACCAATCTAAACCTAAATTCCTTATCTTAAAAAAAAAAAAAAAAAACCAAATTTGTGACCCACTACTAGCCCCAGGCTTTGGCTTTTTCTGACTAAGCATGTATGGTTTTCACAATTTGTACAAAAATAAAGTGAAAATGTTTTCTCTTTTATAAGTTTACGAGTGTTGCTTTATTAAGATACAATAATCTAAATAATCATATGAAATGATAATGACCCGAATTATGTTGCTTTTATGATAATTTTTCGTATGAATTTATTGGTGAAAGAAAAAGGAAATATTGAAATCAAATAAAGTGAAAATCGAAACAAACAAGATTTATATTCTTCTTTATTTACTTTACAATAATGTACAACAAATACTAGTAGACAACCAAGGCCGGAGAAAAACTCTTGGATGCCTTAGTTCTTTTCCAAATGACAATAATGGGATAATAGTGTACTTTAAATTTATTTTAATATTTTTTTATAAATGTAAATTAATTATTATGGTGACTAAAAAAAACTATATAATTACAAGGATAACTTAATGATTCCACACCTGATAAAACAAGATATAGAGTTCACATTTCCCTATTCTCAAATTCAAAAAAATAGTTAATTAATTAATTAACAAATATTGTTTAGAAAAGTTCAATAATAATGCCAAGTGACCGCTTAGTCAAGTTGTGCCTTTTTTTTTTTTTTTTTTGGGTAAGATAATCAACTTGTGCCTTGGTTCTTTAGATATTCTTTTCATGTGAAAAAAAAAAAGAGAAGCAAAAATACTAATATCTTAATATTTCTCTGTTAGTTTACGAGAGGAATTTTTTAGAGAGAGAAAGAAAAGAGAGAGGCACTGAGAGATATTGAGATTTTTGAGATCTAGGGCTGGTGGTCCGATTTTTCGCTTGGTTGTCGGCCTTCGTCGCTCATGGGGGAGCTCGCCGTGGTCTCCGACACCGTGCTCGTGCTATCGGAGGGGTGGACTGGGGCTGTTTCATAGCCGAGCGTGAAAAATTAGTCGCCGTTCGTCGTCTTCAGATCGGGGCGCTTCCGTATTGAGGGCTCGTGGATACCACGAGAACTAGGCTGCGGGGTGATGGTGAGGGGGTTGGGTCGGTGCGTGGGCTTGCATTGCCTGTCTGGGTGGCGTGTGTCCCTCACGCGTAACCGGTTTTTACTCCTTGTTGTTGGCCTTCTTTTCACGATGGTCCGATCACGCCGATGGTTGCTCCGACATTGATGGGTGTGGCTTTGCCGGAGGTTGCAGTGGTTCCCTTTTTTTCTTTTATCTATTTTCTGTCTTTGTTTGTAATAAGGGCGAAGGTGTCACTTCTGGTCCCTTGTATAGGTTTTTGTGTTGATCTGTGTTTTAGTCGTTGTTTGATTGGGTGTTGTTTGATAGGCGGATCTTGCGTTTGTGTCACTTGTTGTAGGAGTTTTCCTCCATGTTTGGGATAGGGGATCGCTTCGGCTTTTCCCGGGTGGCCTGATTACCTACGTGTTATCCCGTTGGTTTATGGACTTTAGGTCCATTTGGGGGTTCCCTAGCCGTTCGTTGGCTGGCCAGTTTGCTTATTCTGATTTTTGTTCTGTGAGCTTGTCTCTCTGCTAGTGTCTGTCTCTTACCCTTTAGTGACTTGGTATAAAATTTCTTATTTAGTAAAAAACTAATAATAATAATAATATCTTAATGAAAATGCATATTTATATATTAAAAAATAAGGAACACAAAATGCATATAAATCAACCCCTTAAAAATGATAATATTAGTACTAACCCTAAAACTATTGAGGATTTGATGGGTTGTTCAATGATAACCCTTGCTTTTTAGAAAGTCATCTTGTTCACACATAAATTTCTCTTAGTGTCAATGTCACTCCAATCTTTCAGATACCTTTTGCTTAATTTGGATTAGTGTTTAGCTTTCCTCAATAATAGAAGAAGAAAAAACAAAAGGTTGCAACATTTTACTTGTAATCTTGATGTACTTTGATTTTTTTTTATTTTAATTTGAAGCAATTTAAGGGGATATGAAAATGTAATTATTTATGAAATAATTATTGAATTGTGAGGAATAGAAAAGAAGAGAAAAGAAAAAATCCATAATCCGTTTGCTTCATAGGTTTGAATAAGAACTTTGGACATAAATTTTAAATTTTTATGAGAGAACATTAAAAAAAAATTAATTGTGGATTCGATTTTGTGGTTTGAACGGTATTAAATCTCAAACGAGATTCTCCCATGGGAATCTCTTTTTTCGGATAACTAGAATTGGTAAGGAAGTTTATAAACATTAGGAATTTAGAATGGGGAATGTGTGTTTTAATATAATGTGAATAGACATAAAAGAGAATAACTTTCTATCACTATTTTTTTTTTTTTTTGGCTGTACTATATATTGTGAAAGATGAGGATCGTCGAATGAGATGGTAGTAGGCGTGAAATGCTAGAGACTTGGAGTTTAGGGGCTTATTTGGAATTGGTCGATAATGGGACTCCCTTACAGTTTTGTGTCTATTTGAGTGTGTGTGAAGTGAGAAACTGGAATCTAGAATTCGAAATCGGAGTCATTACAAATCGCATTACGTGTTTATTTAAAACTGAAATCGGAATGAACTGCTATACATTTATTTGTATACTCCTTCATAATTGTGTTTTACAAATTAAAAATTGATTAATTTGAATATTATTATCATATTATTGTTTGTAATTAAACTAATCATTACAATATTCAAATAATAAAATGATAAGAGTAAGTTGTGTAATTTTTTTTATGAACAAAAAAAATTAAAAATTAAAAAAAGTGTAAAAATTTGAATTAAAAGAAGTAAAATAAAAAAAGTGTCAAATATGGAGGCATATTCTTTTATTTTACTAAAATTAATAATGTTTTAATCTATTCTAACAAAATTAATAATTTTTAGGATAATTATGTAATATTAGGTAAATAAAATATTTAACATAGGTTATTATTATAGTTTTTTGGTACTTTTTTTAATATTAAATTTTACAATTAAATTAAGGATAAGATAGTAATTTAAGATCAATATCAAGATTGGGAGTTACAATCTAGACGGAGACATGACATTGTCAATCTTATTTCTCAATCCTAAATCGGTATGAGATTCATCATTCTCACTCTTATTCTAAGAATGAAATGAGTAAGTAAATAATAGATCAACTCTCATTTTTCACTTATGATAAGTGAAAATGTCATTATAATTTTGCATTTATTTAAGCGTCCGTGAAGTGAGAAACGCTATAGGAAAATAACGAGAACAAAAATTGTTATCAAAATTCAAAGAATTACTTAGCACATGAGAAATATAATATATTATCACGAAATGCATGATAAATATCAACACACTGTAAATCATGATTAAAAACCATCCATTTAGTATGTGAAAAACAAGATATTTAGTACATTAAAAAAATCAATGGACACGTTCTCTAATTTTGACTATAGGTTAGTTTGGTTGATAAGTCCAAACTAATATTTTCAAACTTTTTTTTGTCTTTTTTCCCAAAAGTTTTTGTCTTTTTCTCACAAAGTTTTTTGTCTTTTCTGAAAAGTTAACATAATTTACTATTTAAATTTAAAAATCTTAACTCAAACTTACACACCAAACATATATTAAATTGTTGTTTTACTTATGATTGGTGAAAACAGCAGATATGTCATTAGTGCATAGTTACACTGACACAAAATGGTTTCCTGGCAAAACTGTTTGCTTAGAAACAATGGGACATCTTATCTCCATTTTTTTTTTTTTTTTTTTGGAATTGTTGGGTTCACAACTAGCATATGCTTTGTGTTGAACAACAATACCAATTACTGAAAATAAAAAGTTTTTATATCCTCAAATAAATAAATAAATAATTAGATAAATAAACAAAATATTAAAAAGCTTTTTGCACCCATACCCCTGAATATATTTTATGTGAATTTAAAAAAAATTACATGTGATTTATACATAAATCAATAGTTGATAGTATGAATGATCATAGGTTCAAAAAAAAAAAAAAAAAGTATGAATGATCATTACCATCTGTTTGAATATAAATTTAATGACTAAAATCTTTGATTAAATTTAATCAAAAAAAATTTTGAATTAGCTTTTATTTAAATAAAAATTTGGGTTAACATTGATTAAAAAGACCTTTTATGCTTTTTATTAATAATCTCTGTGCAAATCAAGTATTAATTTCTAAAAAAAAAAAAAATTTATCAATGAGGATAGATTGTTGTATATTCTTTATGCAAATTGTCACAATTAAAAATTTAGAATGCAAATTACAATTATTTGATAAGTTTCTAGAGATACTAATTCAACTTAATTAGAAATAAAATTACAAATAGACAGAATTAACTCATCATTATAAATATAAACATAGTTTAACAATAATTTTCCACCTATTACACTAATTTTTTTTAACCTATTCAACAAAAGAAAGAAAGAAGAAGAAAGAAAACGAAAGATTAATTTCTTAGTTGAAAACGCAAATTACAATTATATTATAAGTTTAGAAAACCAATTTGATTTACTCCGAAATAAAATTACAAGTAGACACAATTAACTAATGATTATAAATATAAACATAATTTAACGATAATTTCAGATCTATTAATCCAAGTTTTTTTAAACCTATTTAACCAAAAAAAAAAAAAAAAAAAGAGGAGTAATTTCATAACCTCCCCGAATATGATGCATACAGGTGGTGAGTTGGGAAAGGCACAAACAGATATCAGCATTGGATTCATAGTTCATATTTGAAACTTGAGCTCATACCAAGAAACTAACATACCAAATGCTGAGCCTGATAAAACCCAGTTCGACATTAGCGATGGAATTCTTCTACAATAATATTTTTCAGTGTTCAAACTTGAAAAATAATTGTATATTTAAACCATCTTTAGAACTAGTGCATTAGCAAGTAATGCTCAGAAATCTATAGTATATATAGTTATATATTCATAAATAAGTTCATTAATACAAACTGATTTACAACTGGTTTTGAGTGGATGAGCTTTTCTTTTCCATAGTCCTCTCTTATTGATAATCACATCACCAATTTTATATCTATCTAAATGTAAAAAAAAAAAAAAAGTGGGGGGGAATTTGATTGGAAATATCCACTGGCGTGAGAAGATGGAGATATGTGGAAAAGAGGAGGAGAATAAGATTCCACCTAAAAAACCAAAAGAATCCAAATTTTCCATGAGATCACAACTTCCACCACTCAAAAATGTAAATTGCAAAATATAATAATCAAAACAGAAAATATATACTTGGATAACAAACAGAATCTGGACAAAAAGGGCTCAAATGCAAGAAATTTGAACTACCATGCCTACCATTTTCACACACTTAATATAACACTTCAGGGAAATCTATCACTCTTTAACTCTTCACTTCTTTAGTTTTGTGCCCGTCTTAACTTAAAATATAATGGAAGAAAGTCGGGGCAGAAATCTTGAGTGTTTTTAAGAATGGGCATAAATCTTTATATTCTATAGGGGATAAATCTTTATATTAATCCAGATTTCACGAAAATGAACGGGTTTGATGCAAAGGAAGTAAATAATGGGGCCCATGGGAAGCAAGACGAATGAAGTTCATGTGTAACAGATAAGCCATCTCTGACGAAAGGGATATGCCAAAATGGAAAACAGGGCTCGCAAATGATTGAGCCATCAGCTACATGAAACAAGTCATGTTAAATCATGGCCAGATCAGCACATAGAGAACACAGCGTCGTTAGAGATTCCAAATGGGCCCAAGTCGAGAACCAGTAAATAGCGATGATAAATTCAAAGGATTTACTAGTATTTCAGGGAATGCAAAGGAACTTCTAAAAGTCAGCCAACAGCACATCATAATGATTGCCGTAAGTAAAAGAACCAAAATTCACATTTCAACTTCGCTGACGCTCTTTTATTATCGCTCTCAATTCTACAATGTTGAAGGAGGTGGCAACAACTAAAGGAGCATCATAATGCAGAAAAGGGCACACTCGAGGAAGTCCGCTGTATGCTACCAAACGGACAATCAAATCTTCAAAAACTTATGCTTAAGAGATGCATAAAGTTCCTTATGCCTAGCCAATAAATAATAAAAGGAATAGAAGAAAATAAAGGACCTTTTTTTCTCCCTTGAAAAAGACATTACAGGACCCTTTCATCACAGACAAAAAGACAAGGAACTAAAATTTCCTGAGCACATACATAACTTGTTATAGAAGCTAACCTATCAAAGTTAACCTTTACGTCAATACTCTAATGCACATAAGGCATTATAAATGTATTCATACTCGCACAAAATGGTGAGAGCCACTTGATAATAGACTAAATACTAAGATGCCTTAATTGAGAAAAAAAATCCCAACAATCTCCACTAACGAGTCTAATTCACTAAAGAATAATGCTAGGGACACCAAATCCAATCCCAACTTTTGTACACCAACCTACATGGCATATGATATGCAATTTCACCTCATATGCCAACTCAGCTCTTTTAATTTACCAGATCATTTTGCTAAAATACCACTTCTAGTTTTGCTTTTCTCTCTCTTCTCTTCCTACTCACCAACTTTTTTTTCTCCTCTCTTTGTTCTCTTCACCCATGTCCCCAAAGACCTTTCTAGTTTTCACCATGACCAAAACCTTCAAAGCCAAGACATTTAAAAAAACAATAAAAATAATGAGTACAGCTCCATCCATCAGAAACTCAGAGGTTTTGTAAACACTCACCCACAGTTTTCACACTCTTATGATCTTTTTTTTTTTTTTATTGTTATTATCTAAAAAGAAAAAAGAAAAAAAAAAAAAAACCAATATCCCACTTGTATTTTTGTAATCATCATAGAATTGCTAGTGAAATTTTTTTTTCTTCCAACGTCTGAAAGCAAACAACTTTTTTTGGTGATTTGGCAGCGAGAAAAATGGAGACCCTATTCAAGGACATTAATGAACTTATAGCTGAGTTCTCTTAAAGTGAATACTACTACTAATCCAAATACTTAATGAACAAAAACTTGGGTTTTGTTTTTCTTTTTTGTTGTTTTTTTCCCCTTTTTTTTTGGGCCGTGAATAAAAATTTGTGGGGATATTGAAACAAGGTGAGTCAACAACTTTGGGGGAGATCAAAAGGGTATGGCTTTCCTAGAAGTTCTCATACATATACGAGGCTACTCCATCCAATTTGGCCCTCGTGACGCAATCCTTGTTTGGCCACGCCATTGGTAGGATTATACCCAAGTATTTTTGTTTCTCCGTCTTCCATCTTCAGAATCTTTTTCCCTTTTCCTCTGCTTCCTTGTACAGTGTTGTTCAACTTGTCAATGTAGGAGAATTTTTCTAGGTCAAAATGATAAGTACCTCTAAATTCCCCTCTATCAGATTCACTTTTGGGGGGAGAAAAGAAGAGAATTTGGGCATTATTGGCTTCTTCCATGATTTTAATAAATAAATAAAAAAAGAGCATGGGTTTTCTTCTTCCATTATGGAAGAAGATTTACTTCTGAAAAGAGAGAGAGAGAGAGAGAGAGAGAGAGAGAGAGAAGGCCTCAGCTTAGAAGCTTTTGGTTATGGTGAAAACTAGAAAGGCCTTGAAAGTGAAGAGAATGAAAAGAGGAGAGAGAAAAAGTAGGTGAGTGGGAAGAGATGAGAGAAAAGGCTAGAAGGGGCATTTTAGCAAAATAATTTGGCAAATTAAAAGAGATGAGTTGGAATATAAGGTGGAATGCCACATCATCTACCATACAGGTTGGCACAAAAGTTGATATTGGAGTTAGTGTCCCTAGCATTATTCTTCACTAAAACATTGATTCATGACATAAATGCTGACATTAATCTCGATTCCCACATCAGTTCCCCACCTAAAACATAAACATTCAACGCTCTAACTAACTGACTGACAGACTTCTTACTCCCACAATCGGTTAATTACACTTACTCCTACCCTTATTTCGTCTAACATATGGGCGCCTAATTAAAGGCCTAACATCGCTCTCTTATACAAGCTTAGTCAACTAAGCAATAATAGTTAATAAACCAAGGTAGAGGCCACTGTGGCTTTTCATCTTGCAACTTCAAAATTATGGCAAAGGAATCTATTTTAACCTTGCCTGTACTATCAACTCCCTGCTCCAAGCTTATGACTTTGGAAAGCTACATAAGAAGTGCTTTTCAAATTTAATTAAAAAAAAAAAAAAAGTTTTAAGATAAGTTCAATGCTACATTTTTCACGAAATTTGAAACCTGTAAATTCATGTTCCAACACCTAATTGGCCTTGGGCTACCTAAAAAAAGCTAATCAGAAACAAGCATGATTCAACAAGATCTGTTAGGTATAATTCTTATGAACTAGCTAAAAGATATGGGATACCGACCAGACGCCCTAACAGCTAACACATAGATGGCAGTGGAACTCACCGTCCATATTTGTCGCTAATTTCACAAGTTCCTAACTTCACAAAGTCTAAAGGCCGAGGAACAATAGAAATTTCAAAATTATTGAAGAGATGATGTTTTGGGTAGAGACGATTGTACCTATACCTACAAACCATTCCAACATATCTCGTATACACAGAAAGTAAGTCAAAAGCAATTAATTTGTTCTAGATATTAGAAGAGCAAAAACCTAAGAAACATTGTATAAAGGGAGGGGCCGGCAGGAGGCGTGCCGCTAGTTTCAGAAGGAAACTACCCATGCAGATTGAGAGAACATGAAACAAAAATATTCAGAGAACAGACAAACCCGAGTTTAAACTTACCATCATAAGAATTGCTCTGAGCTGATTTGATTGCTGATTAAGGCTTAATTTGAACTAGAACCTGCAGCACATGATGCCTTCGAATTTGTATCACTCAAAGAATTGGTGCCACCAGTATCTGATGTCTGCTGGGTGTCTGATGCTGGAACTGAACTATCTAAACTATTTGATACCGATGCATCACTGCTTCTACCATTATCTCTGGTCTCCAGACGCTCCATCATGCGTGATACAGTTGCAATCCCTGCATTAACTTCCCTTTTAACTTCGGAACCAAGATCTGCCATGGAGGTGTTGCGTGAGAAAAATCTCTCCTTCCAACCTCTTGTGCTCTTTGAAATTGACTCTTTATATCTGAGAAGAAATAAAAGTGGCATTAAGAAATAAGACACATTGTCCTACTGTTCACATGGACACGCTAACCGCAGTTAATACCTCGTTGATACTGCATTGAAACGAGACTTCAGAGATTCTGAAAATGATTGGAAATCCGATGGTCCAGGTCTATCCTGACTACTTGGAGATGACTGACCAGGCAACCTCCTTTTATAAATTGGTAAAAGTTAGTGTGCATAAACAAATACAAATAGAGTTTAATTGAGGGTCGAAAGTGCAAGGCTTTATGCACATATAATGAAAAACAAAATGCCCTGAAGTTAACCAGAAGAATGTACCTATTATTCGAGGAAGATCCATGTTGGTTGGCAACAGCACTTGATCCAGATGCTGAGGCCGATACAGGTTCAGCTTGAGTAGAAGGAACTGAACTTGAAGCAGCCAGTTGTGATGATTCTTCACTTGCATTTGAAGGAGACGGGAAAGCTACTGTGATTGCAGGAACAGGCTCGGCTTCTGCCCTCTGATCTGGGGAGGAAGAAGCAGGAGAGGCAGACGATGCATTAGGATGGGTTGAAAATACAAGAAACTGCGGACGACCTTGAGCTGATGCCCTATGTCTCTGGCCTTCCCTTCTAGCAATGTGGCGTGCTCGCCCCATAGCAGCAGCAGCAGCTAAGTGCTGAATTATACGTTCTTCTAGTTCAGCATCACTAGCACCCACTGGTAACTGAAATTTAAGAGTAGAAATAGATCCTTTTAGTACAATCCTACTCAGATAAGTCAAGCTTATTTAAGAATGATTGACCAAAGAATTAATTAGTCAGATTACAAACATGCTGCAATTCAAAATCTCCAAGAGTTGGATGATGAAATATTGTAGCATTTCTGGATGGATTGAACCTAAAACTCCTCTCGCGCTCTACAGCCTCAAGTAGCTCTTGACTGCAAACGTGAAGGTGTGCCATCAATTCAATGGAAGTCTTCATAAGAATGTTGCCAGAAAAAAACAAAACAAAACAAAAAAGAAAAAGAAAAAGAAAAAGAATAAGCACAGGGAAAAAAACAAGAAGAAAAAAAAAACCTGGTGGGATCCTTAAGGCTGATGGGTTGCCAACACATAGGGCATTGTGAGCTTCTCTGACACCTAAAGAAATGTAAAAATTTGAAACCCGGGTCATCTTATAAGACTTTCTAATCGATCATGCAACAGTTTAGAATAGAGTATTGATAGAATTGACATAAGCTTTTTATTGCTGCCAGTTGTGAACATTTGACAACACCCCCAATATTAAAAAACAGTAAACATAGCATACATGCACAAGACAACTTGAAATATCTAGGACATAGGTATTAGAGACACTTTCAGCATTAGGTCATGAATATTTCCTGTTTCCAAATCGTTTGTTCATTCTGCTGGTTGATGAAGTACACAGAAAAGGGCATGGGAAAAAAGCACCAAGTCCTAATTGTTTACTGGTCAGGGGAAGGAACTGAACAACTTACAACAGAACAAGGGGAAAGGAGTTATACTGGTTACCTAAACAAAAATTTTAGAGAAAAAGTTGAGAACTAATATAGGAAAATTTAAGAGGATAAAACCATAGAAGCAAGAAAACAAAACACAAACACACGCGCGGATCAAAACAAAAAGTGGCATAGACTACAAGACTCAAATTAGAAACTTAATACAAGGTATTGACGATGAACTAAAATCCTTGATAATCATAAATCCAGAAAGCAGGAGAGGGAGGGAGGGATGGTTAGATTCTGATAGAGAAAGAGAATTTTTTCACATTACAAGACTTTGTGTAGTGGAAACAACAAGAATAAAAGTTACTTAAACAATCAATTCAACGTAACAAGAGACCCTTTTAACATATCCACAGATTCTCATATCCACGGTTACCGAACAAATCCATTTAGCAGTCCCTAGTATTCAGAATTAGCAGATACACTACCACCTCAACCCAAGACCACAAAACCATCATAATCACTTTGCCTTATACGGGAATAAAAGTGTATCAAAAGCCCAATAACCGAAAACACTTGAAGTTAAAGTCATAGGAAATTACCATTCAAGAATGCATTGAAGATGAAACTCGTGCTTGCAACTAGTCACCTGCGGGGAGACAAGTTGAGCAATAAAAAGGCAAATCCCATATTCAAGCCAAAGAACAGGACACAGTAGTTTCATTTTATGCATATACCGTTGAAGGGTCACTATCACAGAAAGCTTCAAGGCATATACTGCAAGCATCATCACAAGCATCCTGGATACCACCCTCAACAAAAGCTGCTGCTGAAGTCAAATGAGCATCAGACTTATTGATCTCTTCCGTCCTGGGAGCCTGTATATCAAAGCCCACATAAATTTTTAAGCATTTATTATGCATATAATAAAATCATCATTTACATATGGAAAACAATCATACAAGTGTGATTAAACGGATTGATGTTCTAGACCATGTGGGGGCGTTTG
The DNA here is from genome assembly GCA_038430175.1 of Ficus hirta. Taxonomy (NCBI): domain Eukaryota; kingdom Viridiplantae; phylum Streptophyta; class Magnoliopsida; order Rosales; family Moraceae; genus Ficus; species Ficus hirta. Next base: position 5,506,403 of record CM076590.1, read on the forward strand.
GGGTATATAATCAGGACCTATAATCCAGCTTTGAATGAGATTATCAAATAAGATTATCTTTTTCAAAATTCAAACCACGCCCATTTTGTTCTCTCCCAAATACCTATATGCATTCACAATTCCAGTTTGAACCAAAATGCTTAAAACTTTCCAATCCTAACTCATTTGCCAAACAACACAACAGAGCAAAACCAACTAGAATTTAATATCCAGTCCCAGTGATACGTACATGATGTAGGGTAACGCAGCCATTCCTCCAAAAAGTTTGGGCCCAATCACCACCCACTACCAAACACGGAAATTCACCCTAAGCACTATCTGTTTGGACACTTAATTCGAGGAGTTTCTTACAAATCCGTGGGCGCACCCAACAGACAGACTTAGGCACTTCTTTGAGGCCCAAGCCATATAGATCTCCTCCCAAGTTCAAATATGCTCCAACATCCGTACACTTATGATTCGTTTGGCATTTCAATTTCAACTCTAACAAAACTGTACTTTTTCATTTCAGTTTTTATTTTTTTCTAAAAAGTCAACAAAAATTAAACTAGTTTTCAAAAAATCAACTAACTTCAACTTAAAATTTTCATCTCCAACCGATGAACCAACCGCAAACTTAGTAATCTAACAACTAAATTATAACATATTAGAACAAGCATTTTACAAGCCCACCGACACATAGAGCTCATCTTTATTCACAAAATTTAGTTTTCAGTATATATGTGTATGTATGTATATATATAAATCAGAGAATAGTCACTCCAACAAACGATCAAAGGGGAAAATTTCAACTAAGAGCAATTTCAGTCTTAAACAAGTATTAAGGTCACTAATTTCCCAAATTAAGAACAGAAAAAAAAAAAAAAAAAAAAAAAAAAAGCAAATTCAGAAAATAAATCGAAGGAACTAGAAAACTGATTACATTTACCTCCATGAAAACTTGCGATGAATCGGGGCCAGAACCGATCTTGGAGTGCGTGATCAAAATCGGATTGGATTTGGGAATTGGGGGAGAGATTGTGAGACTGGTGAAACCCTAGGCTAGAGAGAGAGAGAGAGGAGAGAGGGCTTAAGCAATGGTAAAGTCTGAATGATTGGGGGGGGGGGGGGGGGGGGGATGGGTTTTGTTTGGTTTCGTTTACTTTCCTTTTTTTCTTTTTTTTTTTAATTTAATTTTATTTGGAGCGAAGACTTGATCCACGAAGTCTTGAGCCTTAGCTCAGCGGTCAAATCGTTTGTGGTGCCGACACGTGGCGCTCAGACAGAATATCTTTGACAACTCCACTAAAGTTTACCCGGTGCTCACCGGCTGGTCCTCCCTGGCCTTTTCTTTTTCTTTTCTTCCCACACAACATTCTTTTTCTTTTTCTTTTTATTTTTTATTTTTTTTTTCTTTTCCAAATTTTTCTTGTCAATTGTCACTGTAAAAAGCGACTGAAATTATAAATGAGTTTTGGTCTTTTGCAGGAAGAAAATGCCCTAGGCTTTGACTTTTATGTTGCATTTGGACAAACCATTTGGAGTGATTATTAATGTATTGTAATATCAATTACACTAATACAGAAAGAAAATTATTTAAATATTTTCATTATTTATATTTTATGTGAATAAACAATTTAAATTATACATTTAAATATAATATTCGATTTGAATAAGCATTTAAAAGCAATTGACGATCTAAACAGGCACTTATCTTTTAAAAATTTTCAATTTATTATTATGATAAAAAGTTAGAATGGTTAAATGATTAGAGGAGGAAAATAGCTAAAATACACCGAGCTACTAGTAGCTGTACCTTTTGAAAAAAAAAAAAAAATTACTTCTTCACAGAGCAAAAGAAGTTTATGCACTGTACTTAATTGGAATTATACCTGTAAATATGGGTTAGGCTAAAGGGATTGGCCCGTTACCTACAAAGCTGGTCCGAGGGCGGGCCCGTCCCCAACCTGTCAAACAACGGGTCCGTCCCTAGCCCGTTGCAAGCACTAGGGCTAGGTTGGACCTTAATTTTGAGCCCGTTGGGCCACCCATTTAGCCCAGCCCGCTAGACCTGTCCAAACTCTTTTAGCATTTTTTTTAAACAACATATGTTCATATGTATATCATTTTTAGAAATATATATATATATATATATATATAAATTTATAATTAACATGTCAATTATTTTTCCTTCTTTTTGTTATTTTTTTTTTCAAACGTTTGACTAGCTTGTCATTTATATTTGTTCATCGTATTTCTTTTTCCATGGAATTGTTATTTTTTTTCAAATGTTTGTGTCATATATTTTTCCTTCTTTTTGCTAATTACCTTTCACTCTCTTCTCTCCTGATTTCCTGGTTCTACCTCTACTTTTTTTTTTTTTTTTTTTTTGGGAAGTTCGTTTACCCATTTACTCAGCTTGGATCTAAGCCTGCTGCCCATCCTGATTTGAAGCCACGTTTCATAATTCGATCTAGCCCAACCTGCCCCGCAATTAATTAAGTCAGGCTTCTCCTTCTGCCCGTTAAGGCTGGGTTAAGCAGCCTAAATTTGCAAGTTTATTTGGGAGAAAATTAGAGAAATAACCATTATTTGGACGACTCCTTATAATTTTGTCCTCTCTAACTTTAAAATCGATAATTTTGTCATTTCATATTCTTTAACTTGATTTTCCCCTTTGAATTGTAGTTTTTACCCTTATTTCCTTATCTCTTTGTTTCTCTCCCTCCTCCCTTTCCGACTACCCTCCTTTTCTCCTACCCTCCAACACCACCATGAGCTGCGATCTATTTCCCCTCCACCGACTGCCGCAAGTTGCGATCTCCTCTCGTGTTGGGATCTATGTTTCTCTTCATGGATGGTTTGCGGAGGATGGGGATTAGAGATCAGAGATCGTGACTGTGAGTCAGCACTTGGTGGCGGCTTTTCCGGTCACTACTCAATCTCTCCACCACAAGGATGGAGATCGGATATCAGAGATCATTTTGCCTTACCTTAGAATATTCACTGTTAAATTGTCCTTGATACATAGTAGGACTGACAATTTAGATCACGACAAAACAGCACAACATGAACTTGACACAAAAAGGTGCATGTCAAGGTTAGGAAAAAAGGTGTGAGTTGGTTTTGGGTTGATCCCATCTAACATGATAAAATATAGGTTATGCTCAGGTCAACTTAGTGGGCATGAAATCAATCCATAATAACCCATTCAATATTCGTGTTCAATTCAGGTACAATCGAAAATTAACCCAAAATGTGCTAATCCGACATGCAAATTCGAAATTGACCGCCTAACATTAACTCGCATAATCTGTATGTTAATCTGCATGTTTTAAATAGTATAAGACTTAACCATTCTCTAAATAATTTGAGATAATTACGACAAATGTCATAAAAAATAAAGGTGTATTCACATATGCCACATGAAGGAAGACTTTTACAAAATATGCTATAAAGGTTGCCATATGTAAATTTTATTACAATGTGAAGACAATATTGCCCCAACCCATAGCCCAAATTCATTTCAGTTTTTCGGACTCTCTCTTTCCCCTCTCTACTCTTGACGCATCCTCTTCAACGATTTAACCTAGCTACTGACAAACTCCATTTCAGATCTTCGCTGGTGAGCACGATCTCACTGGAGAGTTTCAAATTGGTTTGCCATGATAAATGAATGAGAAATAAATTACCTAGAAAACCTGGCCTCTTACGTTCAGTAACCCAAAGTATACCTCCATGTTAAATGGCCCAAAAGCCATTTCTTAGTCCTTGGTAACCAAAATAGCCTAAGAGAGTTGGACCTAGAGTTTCCCTAAAAAACAAAATTGCCCTATTAATGAATTTTTGCCCTACCTTAGAATATTCACTGTTAAATTATCCTTGATACATAGTAAAACTGGCAATTTAGATCACGACGAAATAGCACAACATGAACTCAACACAAAAAAGTGCATGTCAAGGTTAGGAAAAAGGGTGTAGGTTGGTTTTGGGTCGATCTTGTCTGATATGATTAAATATAGGTCGTGTTCAGGTCAACCAAGTAGGCATGAAATCAATCCGTAACAACCCATTTGATATTCGTGCTCAATTCAAATACAATCGAAAATTAACCCAAAATGTGCTAATCCGACATGCAAATTCGAAATTGACTGCCTAACATTAACTTGCATTATTTGTATTTTATTCTGTATGCTTTAAAGAGTATAAGACCTAACCATTCTCTAAATAATTTGAGATAATTATGACATGTCATAAAAAAATAGAGGTGTACTAACATATGCCATAGGAAGGAACACTTTTACAAAATATACCATAAAGGTTTCCATGTGTAAATTTTATTACAATGTGAAGACAATATTGCCCTCACCCATAGCCCAAATTCATTTCAGTTTTTCAGACTCTCTCTTTCCCTTCTATACTTTCGACGCATACTCTTCTCCGATTTGACCCAGCTACCAACGAACTCTATTTCAGATCTTCGTCAATGAGCACAGTCTCCACCATCACCTAGCATATGAGCTAGCTCCCACTCGAGAGAAGCCCCACCGTGCTGTTAGCCACACACTGTAGCCAAAGAAGACAAAGGTGAGGAGCGGAGAAGACAACAGAGAGGATGCTGCTGCAGAAGAACTTGGTGAGGACGAAGGTGGTGTGGCCATGCGGAGGTGAAATATGTTAGAAAATAATGGAGCATAAACAATGAACAAGTGAATCAAATATAATATAAAGAAAATTGTTACAACCGAAATTCAACCTTAACTTGAATGAAACAACACAAAGAAGAAGATCGTCGAGGCACGTGAAACACGCTTTCTTTAAAACAGATTCATCCCCTCCGGTAAATGCACGAGGATTCAGCAGACATTTGTCTCCCAGGATACAACGACGAGCAACGGTAGTCTAGCACGATCAAAAACCACTTCCGGTGAACTTAAAACCAAAGCCTTCCCTCTATCACCAAAACTACAAGAATCGACTACAAGAGAAACCGCCCAGAACCAAAAAAAATAAATAAATAAATAAGAGAGAACAAAGAACTTGTGTTATGTGGCTTTGTGTGTGTTCATCAAGCTTGTGGAGGCCTCCTTTTATGGACTTAAAGAGGAGATGTTATAAAACCAAAATCAATAAGTTTTAATCCGGATTAATGAGAAATAATACAGTCTATTAATCTTTTTATTAATTTTGGATTAATCATGCACTAATACCCATATTAAATTGTACAAAAGCCATCGAATATCAACAGATGACTGTTAATATTCTGGAGAGGAAAAAAAATCAAATTTATGTTGAAAAGAGCAAAAAAAAAATTTACAAAACGAAGCCCATGCAAAGGCAAACTTGATGGATTGACACTCGCGTTGCCCATGTCATGCGGGCACACACATTAGGCCTCTAACCCATCGGGTTGGTGATTTGCACCCCCCCTTATGTGTGAGAGAGCCTCTTGGGTGCGCCATCTTACACAAGTCCACAAGTGTAATTTTTATAAAGTCCATCAAGCCTTTATACCTAATAAATGTGGGACTCCACATTTATAAGCAATTTTCCAACAAAATTTTATTCCATTGGGTACACTTTGAGCATCAATTTCTCATTCACCCGAATATCATTTTGAACATATGAATATATGATTTCGATCTCCTCGCGACGGATAACACAAATCTACCAAGACCCGTTACTTTTACTAAGTAGGTCCCACTCAAATTTTGACCTCATAATGGCTCCTCAAAATGGTTTAAACCATTTTTCCAACAATATCTCTCCGTGAGCATATCTCCCTTTAGCACACTTTTATGGTGGCAATGCAAGGAGATCTCTAGCAAATCTCTCGTCGTAGATTTCCAATAGATCTAGAATATCTCCACCATCTTCGATGCCGAGATCTGTGGACCACCTTTGTCATCTTTAACAAAGAGATCTATGGAGGACCTCTTCCACGTCCTTGTCCGAAGGTCTCCTTCACATTAGCCATGCTAAATAGCTCTTCCCTATGCTAGCATGGGAATATCGACAACCGCCATAGTTTTAACTTAAGTTAAGTGGTTTTTGTGTTTTTAATGAATTTTTTGACACTTTTTTAATATTTCGGTAATTAATCCTGAGAATTGGTGAATTTAGCTGTTATCGACTAGTTTCATGGCGGTTACCGATTAGTAACCATCCGACAGAGGTCGTTATTAGTCGATAACCAACTAGTGGATAGTGGTACTAGCTGGTAACTAATCAGCAGAGGGCAGTAACTAGCTAGCGGCGACCGGTTACCAGTTGGTAACCATCTGGTGAAGAGCGGTTACTGGTTGCCAGCTAGCTATTAACCAAACATTATCGGTAGTTACGATCGATAACTTAAAGGTTTATTTGGTATTTAAAGTTAAAACAAAAAAATAATGTGCAATAACATGGTATGACACTTTCAACAAAAATAAAATGCAAAACTCAATCCAAGCCAAGAATCTATGGCATTCATGTAAAGAGCCCAAATAATTCTATCTTGCCCAACTCAAGATCCCAATGTAACTCTCCTAACTGCAACAACATAACTCTTTTAACCCTAACTCTATTTGGCTCTTCAAAATTTTCAATTGCCGCTCTTTTAACATTATCAATGTTTCTACCTTGGAATCCCGCTCCAACAACTAAAGTAACTCATATCCCCAATTAAAAATAGATGCTCATTATAATTCTATAAAAAAAAAAAAAAAACAAAACAAAATGCTTATATTTATTAAAATAAATACTCTATTTTACTCCCTTTATTATATATATATTTTTGATAAACTAAATTTAGAGTTCACAAGCCAAAAAAAAGAAAAAAAGAAAAAATGATAGATTTATGCCCCGTTTGGGGACAAGTTTCCCAAAGTTTTTTCTAAACAAATTTTTTTTTGGGTCTTTTTTCTTCAGTTTTGCTATTCACTTTTACAAACATTTTCAAAAAACTCAGACTTTAAAAGTCCATAATTTTATTATTTTAAGTCTTAATGAGATTTTTTTTTTTCAAATTATATAGAATTTCAAAATGAATTAAACAAGAACCATATTACTATTTTTTTTTTTCTAAACACATATTAAGTTTTTGCACTTTCTCACTCCAAACAACTTATTTTCACCAAATGTACATTTCCAAAACTCAAATCATCTCCAACCTTCAAAACACCATCCCTAAACGTGACCCCAAATGAAGCCTTAAAGTTTATGGATCTTGTGATGCAAATGAGGTTGCACAACCATGTATACATGAGGGGAAACTCACACATGGGCGTGGAGGGACTCAAAGGCAGCACCCACAAGATCCATTAAGCGTGTCAATTTGGCCAATTACTAGACTTAGAGCCGAGCAATTTAAAGAAGCATTAAATAAGCTGATTCAAAAAGTTTGGACTCAAACAAATTCGTAGAGGCACACTGAGCATGGTCCACGTAGCATCACCATAATTAAAGTTCTAAAAAAATCCGGTCAAAGCAAGCTTAATTTCAGCAAGTAAATTGACATAGTTACTTTCCCTTTTATGTGATAGGTCTTATTATAATAAGGCTTGCATGCCAATTTGTTTAATTTCCTTATTTTTTTTTAGTGGTTGGTGTAATGGCTGATAATAACACCATTTATAAATACTTAACTTTCCTTTTCTAGTTGTAGGCGTGATTTAGGTCCAAGAGTACAGTTAGTTTCCTGATTTGTTTTTTTTTGTAAAATCTGAATTATTGGAGGACAATTTAAAAAGGAAGAGTTGTACTTAGCAGCCTATAAAATGCGTGTTTTGCAGGTTATGATCAGTTTTGGAATTCAAAAAAAAAAGTAAGAGTGCTTATTGTGTTTTTCTTACACTCTTAAAAAGACTTTTGAACTTATCAAGTTATTCTTGTGGCGTTCAACAATCAAACTTAGCATCTAGGTTATTGAGGTGTTCTTGAGAGTCCTGGTGTGGCGTTTGTCAATATCCTTAGTTCTTGGTTCTTATCTTGCTATGTAATGGGTCAAGGCTCAAACAGGCTTGCGTCTTGAAGGTCTTGGGGTTTGAATCCACATTTGGTGTTGGGTTTTGTCGTTTTATTGGCGAGGTTCATATCTTATTGTTAACTTTCTAGAGCTGCTTTTGTTCAAATTTCTTGTTCACGGGGTCAAATATTTAACATCCAAAATTTAGCAGAGTTGGACTTAAAGAACAAGCAATACTTTCACAACTTTGAAGACCCACAATGTATATTTTAGTAGTTAAGAGCCTAAAATGTGACACTTCTTTTAAAATGTTAGACCCAATTCACAAATTTCTCTTATCTATGACTAAAATCTTCACAACTACGTCCACCTTGAAATTTAAATACTAGTTTTGAAAAAGCTAATTGAAATTCAATTAAAAAAAACTTTATCCACTTTTTCAAGAAAGATTCATCAAAAGAATTGAGTGCTGATTTATTTAGTGAAGCATTTGCAAAATGGTAAAGGAACTACAGACTCTTTTTTTTTGTTTTTTTTTTTTTTTTTTGTTTTTTTTGTGTGTGCTGGAAAAAGAACCACCGACTTTGAAGTTTAGATAAATTTTAGGAGACATTTATATCTAGATTATTTTTTGGACAATTTTTATATCTAGACTAGATGTGATTGTTTCAAATTATTGGAAAGTCGTATCTTGCTTTTTGTTTTTTTCGTTTTGGTCCTGACTCCTAATTGAATGCCAATAGAACTCAAATTACACCTCCTACCAACAGTCAGTAACTCCAAAACAAAAGCATATAAAAATCATAAAATCAAATGTAGAAGAAAATAGAAAATAAAAATAAAAAAGAAGTGAGGTTCGAAACATGGAAATCATGGTTAGCTCTTTTAGGTCGTTCTTGTCCAAATTGACAAATTGAATTTTCAAACACAGAAAAACGCCATCTCCTAACCGAAGCCTTTTAACACATACTCCTAAAAAAAATAAAAAAAAAATCAAAATCAAAATCAAAATTCCACATAAATAAAAGTCCCACCCTCCGAAGGAAGCAACTCTATTGTCCAACTTTCCAGAAATAAGGGGTCGTTTGGGGTGACAATTGTAAACGAAGTTTTGACGATTGGTTTGAAAATATATGTTTGGGACATAAGTGAATTGGAAATAAGTTGTGATATAAAATTAAAAATTTAAAGTGTATTCGGGGGAAAAAAAAATAAAAGAAAAGAAAAGCAATATGAATCTTTATTCGTTCATCTTATTTTTCTATGAGATTTGAACCCCCAACAAACTCGGATTCGGTGAGAATCTCATTTTTTGGTAGTAAGAAGGGGAATTGGCCCAAAAATTGGATAAGGGTAAAGACGCAGTCAGGGGTCGGCGGTTGACTCAAGTGTCCTCCAAACCACATGAAACGGTCACATTGTTGCACCAGGTCCTAAAGTATGGGTGTTTTGTATCCATTATCTGAAAACATATCTTAGGATTACATAAATGATATAGTTTTCAAACAGAGATGACAGGTCCCAAGGCCCAAAGAGTAAGGTCGGGATGGGGATAATGTTTTGGGTTGGGGACGAGGATAAGTATACAATCTTATCCTCGAAGATTGACGGGGCAAAGACAGGGAAAGCACTTCCCGTCACCCTCCCCGCCTCTGCCCCAATATATATAAATATGCGCGTGTGCGCGTGATCTATATATTTATCATATATATGTACTTAATTATCTTTAAAAATAATTAGGTTTTTGTTGAGAAAAAGGAATAGCAGATTCTCTACTCAATACCCAAGGAAGCTATTAATATGCAGTTGTTATATGTATAAATCAAGCATAATTAGTTTTTTTTTTTTTAAACTAAAAGGAGGACTAATATTTTAATTTTTAAACGCATAGTTAGAATAAATGAGGAATGCGATGGGTACTGAGAAAGTCCTTGCAAAGGGAAAATCCCCGTCCCGTCTCCGGTCCCATCCCGCCTCATTGCTATCTCTAATTTCAAATCGTCATATTAATTTGAAATTAACATAACTTGATAAAACCTCATCATTATTATCTGTGTCTCTTGAAATATAGGATTATCTTCATTTTATCTTTTAAATTTTAAAAACTCACACTTTGTTTCTCGTATTGAATTAATCCTACTTAACCTTTTTTTTTTTTTTTAACATTTCCGTTAAAAAACAGATGAATAAAGAGGGAGTTTAGTATGATTACATAACTTTTTTTGTTTGTTTGTTTGTTTTCTAACAGAAAGATCACATGATCTTTTTGTGTTAAGTAAGACTAATCCAAAAATTCAAAAGACAAAGTGAAAGTTTGTAAAATTTAAGAGATAAATTCATCTTATCTTGTAATTAAACTGGAACATAAGGGGATAATCTAATTATATTTTGCTAAGATAAATCTTATCATGTAAAATGCGTATCTTTTGTGTAGTGAATCACACCATTTATGTCAATTATTTCCATTGCACTAATATAGATTCATTTAACGGAAAACAAATTTCTTTTTTGTATTCACATAAACAAGTGATACACGTAATCCCACAAGATATATTACAAATCAAAGTTACATGTTACGGGAGAGCACATGGCCTCTTCGTGAGCTTTCCACCAAATCACAATTTCCTTAAAACGACAATATTTTTTCTCGCTTCATTTGATTTTTTTTTTTTCCTACTTACAAGTGGATTTTTGCTACTTACAAATGGATATTTAACTTAGGCATCATCATTTATAGTAGGATTAAATGTAGAATTATCGAAAATTTTCGCTAGACTATACATGTAATCACCCTCGTTTGAACTTTCAAGAATAGAAAAATAAAAACAAAAATAAAAATAAAGAATCCCAACCATGTACAAAGTCAAACAATTAGGATTCTCTCTGCGTAGGACTCCTCCAGAACCCCGTACTGTAGAACCCGTCCCACATCTCCTCTTCCAGAAAGTCAACGGTCCCCAGCGCCCCGTCACCACCACCGCGACCGTCGATCATCTCCTCACCCTTTACACGCTTCAACTCCTTCTCCAACTCTTCCACCGTGGGCCTGGGCCTCCCCTCAGGCCCACTGGGCCTCTTCTGAAGCAGGCCGTCCCTCCCACTCGCCGATCTCTTCCTCCTACTGGCCCAGACCCGCCGCCAAATACCCGCCGGAACCTTGTACAGCGCCAGCACCAGCAGGTTCACGACGGAGCAGGGGCAGCAGCAGCACACGGCGGCGCACTCCGCCGTCGTCCCTCCGGCGACCTCACCGATCCGCCTCCTACTCGCCGCCGGCTTCTCCGGCAACAGCGGCGTCCGCCGATTAGCCGCCCCAGGCGATGGCGCCACGATTTGCCGATTCATCCGGAGTCGGATTTTTTTTTTTATAAAATTTTCTTCCTTGTTCCGTCGGTGTTTCTTCGTCGGAATGATCGAGAAGGTTTTATGTGGATGGAGCTTCGCGAGAGGAGGATCGCGGTCGCTGTGAACTCATCATCGTTGAGGAGAGAATTCAGCCGGCGTCGAAGAAATGGCGGAGAGGAGGGAAAATCTGCGAGGTATTGGGGGATTTTCTGGGAAAATCCCTGCGGAAGGAGACGGAGAAATTACGAATGAGAGAAGATAGGGTCGAGAGAGCGGAAATTAACTAGAGGAGAATTCTGTTCGGAAAATCCGAAAGACGCTTTCTCGGAACTGTTTCGTTCTTGTGACCCTGTCTTCTCTCTCCGTTTCGTTTTTGTTTTATGTTTATTGAAAATATCCATTATGGAAGAAATTACAGAGTGAGGTCGGTAGCACGGTAATAGTTTAGGGCTTGCCAATTAGTGAGCTGCGTGAATTCACGCGCGGATCAGGAGAGAGAGTAAGTCCAGTTTGAGAGAGATTTTCCGAGATTTGACAAATAAGTCAAACGACACGGTTTCTTCTTCTACTGACCTTTTTTTTCCCCCCAAAAGACAAACCGACTTTTTTTTTTTTGGCACCAAACTTCTAGTTGGAACCACGTCCGTTTGTTTGTTGTTATTGATTTGTTTTGTGTTTTTTTAAATAATCTCGAACTTTATTTAGTTTGGTATCTTATATTCAACTTAAATTTTTCATCTCATTATAATTAGTTTTTAAAAAATTAATCAATTTCAACTTAAAAATTTCAACTCCAACCGTCAAACTAAACAGACATTAAAAATCTAATTTTTTTCTTTGATTTTATTTTGTTCTTCTAAAAGTTCCGTTTAACAAACACAAAAGAAAAAAAAAGAAAAAATTAAAGGAAAAAAAGAGAGAGTGTAAATTTTTTTTAAGGGTTATTTAACTATGTATTTTGCTTTTATTTAGAAAATATACCATGTAATTAGAAATGACAATATTCCTCTTAGGACCCCGAACGGAGCGGGAATAGGGGACAAAGTTCGGGGATGGGATAAAACTTTATCCCCGAAGATTAGCGAGGCGGCCAGCGAGGACGGGGAATGCACTCTTCGCCCCCGCCCCGATATATATATGTGTGTGATTTTATACATTTATAAATATATTATATACTATAAAAATACATAATATACTTTATTTTTTTATTTTGTTATATTTTCAAATGTATACTTATAATAGACGAGGAACGGATTGGGTATAGGAAAATCCCCTTCGACGGAGAGATGATTTTTTGGACAGGGATGGGAACGAGAAAGCATTCCTCGGTCCCACCACGCCCAATTGCCATCCCTACCTGCATTTTGAAAAGTTTAAAAATGTATTCTTAATACAATGTATTTTTTTAAATAAAAACAAAATGCATTGTATAAAAATGCAAATAATACATAATTGTAGTCTTTCTTTTTTTTAAGGGTAATTTGTGCATTTTAAGGTCAAAATTAAGTATTGATAAGAAAGGGAATAAATATGTATATTGAGTGTAATCTGATGATATACAAATGTAAAATTTCAAAACACATGGTATAAATATGTATATTGAGCGTAATCTGATGATATACAAATGTAAATTTCAAAACACATGATATACTTTGTGAATAAAAGAAAAATACACGGTACAAAACTGTAAATAATCATTTTTTAAAATAAGGAATAATGGATTAAAAGTCTACCCTTTATGATGAAATCAGAGGTAAAATTACAATAATAACTATGTTGCAACCATAAAAGAGGGAAGATTCTAGTAAGGCAAGAAAATATAGGGTTAATTTAAATGATAACTCTTCTAAAAGTTTTTATTTCAAACCTAACACTTCAAGCCATATTTTATAGATCTTACACATGTACATTATCAAATTACGCTCAGCAGATACCCTACATCAATTTCTCTTCTTTTTAATTTCAATAATAATACATCCAAAATTTTACTTCAAACCTAGCACCACTTTTCAATACTTTCTTTTGTGCCACATCAAATTTTATAGGTACCACATAGTTAAATTGTTGAAAATTACCCCAAGTTTTTAGCTCAAAACCCAACCGAAACCGTTGTCGAAAGAGATGCGACAGACAGAGAAGGTGAGAAATGGGTAAGAAAGAAGAAAGAAGAAAGAAGAAAGAAGAGATGAGACAGAAAGTAGAGAATGATGAAAAAGAATCATAATCACAAAGTATTTATACGGATGAATGTTATGTCTCATATAATATGTTATGTCTCATCGTATTATATGAGTACCAGACTAAGAACACAAGATTTGATTATTATTCCTAAACTGTAAATTTAAGAAAGCAAATATAATTTAGAAACTTTATCGGATGAGATGCTAGCATTCAAGGTACAAAATAAATTAAAAAGAAAAATAAAGAAGAGTAATAGATTTTATTACAAAGAAACAAAATGAAAATTTAAAAACAAAAGAAATTAATATAGATACCGTAATTATCCCTACACAATTAGAAACACATTATAATCTAGTCACAATTATTATTACTAATGATAATTATCAGAATTACTTGTTAAGTTATACTTGGTAATAATAATTGTTACCATTACTAGCAATGAGTTTTGAGTTGAAATATCTAAGGCATTTTCCACAATTTAACTAAGTGAGACCACAATATCTGATGTGGTATTGCTAAAAAAGAAAGTATTGAAAAGTGGTGCTAGTTTTGAAATAAAATTTTTCAAAAGTGCTATTATTGAAGTTGAAAAGAAGGGAAATTGGTGTAGGGTTTTTGTTGAGGCGATATTTGGTAATGTAGGTGTGGGACTCATAAAATCTGATGTGACAGTACTACAAATAAATGTTTTGAAAAATGGTGTTAGGTTTGAAATAAAATTTTTCAGAAGTACTATTATTGAATTTAAAAAGAAGAGAAATTGGTGCAATAATTAAGAAAATGTATTTATAAGAGTAAAACTTGAAAAAAAAAATTTAGAAGGCTACAAGAAAAAATATTTCAAGTAATGACATTTTTTTTTTATAGAAAAGTTGTTACTAAAAAGACATTTAAATATATAATGTTGAAAATAACAAATGGATAGAAAATGCAAGTTTTAAAGAAACTATACATTTTGACAGAAATTATATATGTACAAACAAGTACTTATTTGAGAAGAGACCAAAAAAAAAAAGAGAGTTTATTAGACAAATAAGATAGAAAATTAATTAGGAGGTACATATATGAAAGTAGTGATAGGAAGGGTAACCAACTCTACAAATGAGGGAATTGTTCATATGGAGTCCAAAAAAAGACCCTGGGCAGTCATCTATAGTGGATCACCAAGGAGTCACATGCAACAAAATGGTTAAAAATTTAACCTCGTTCCCAATATAGGGTTAATTGCAAGAGATTTTAAAGTTTAAAGGGTCAATAATCAAAATTTTTAATTTAAAAACTGCTATGTCAAATGTGAGAAGTTCATGAGACTTAAAATGCAAATAAGACTTTTTTTAGTTGACATATGTATTTTTTATCATAAGAATTTAGACCTCAATTGCCTAATTATATATTATGTGCTTGTTGGTTTTTTGTTTCTTAGTTGTCAATATATAACGTGTGTGATTGTTCATCTTTATTTCTATTTTTAAGACACACTGTTAACGGGTTAATGGCTAACTTGTAAGTTCCCCAAACCTTTGACAAGGCGGAAGGCGGGGGAAGGGTAACCCGACCCGTTGTCATCTTAAAAAAAAAAAGGAAGAAAAAGAAAAAGAATTGGGTGGCTGGAAGGATATAGCTGGACAATTATAGATTGTTTTTGGTTAAGGATGACAATGGATGAGATGGGAGTGGATAAGCTTCCCCCACTCCAATACTCACCCCACTTTTTACCCCCGATATCCATCCAATTTAAATGGTGTGGGAATAAGAATCCCCGCTGGGGGAATTATTATCATATCCTATCTATTTATCCATTAATAATAAAAAAAAAAAGAAAAAAAACTCAAAATAAAATCCACTATTTTTTTTTAATTTAGCAACATAGTCAAAAAAAATTATCAAGGTTAGTGATATATATTTATAAAGGTGAATATAAGTGGGACGGGGACGGGGAACTTCCTTATCCCGTCTGGTCCCGCACCCGAGTGAGGTCTTAATCTTAATCCCCATACTCTCTCCCATATTTATTCAGTATCCCTAGACCCGTTCCATTAACGACGGATAACCACACATATAGATAAATATGTCATACTTAATTTTGGTAAAAGAGAAAGAAATAGAAAAGGACAAAAAAGTATATAACCTAGCTCGAAAAGCAGAGAATTTTTCTTTTATTATGTTTGCTATGTACTCTTTCTTATAAACCTTACATATTAAGAGAGGATATATGTGAGATACACTTAAGAATTTAAAAATCCCACACCCATTTTATTTGCGATTCTAAAAATTCTTTTACTAATTCCTTCACCACTCTCTCTCTCTTTCTATATTTCCCTGTTTCCGAATAAGCTGTTAGAGAGGTGGTTACAAATGATGGGACGTGTGGTAGTGGTATAGTGTAATAGACTGATAGATTGGATTGGTCACAAAATTTTATGCAACAAATGACTAGTGGTTCTTTTTGGGTCCACACGTGAGTATTGGATTCACCAGCCTTATTTGACAGCACTTTGTTTGATTTGGTGTAGTGCTGTCGATTTATCTGGAATATATTGTTTTACTCACATTTGATAAGATTATGATTTGAATATTTTATTTTTTTTTAACTCGACTCTATTTTGTCGTGAATAACATTCAATGTTATCTCAAATTTGTTTGTAGATATGCAAATGATACCATTTTGATGGAAGAAAAATACTAGGAATACGAACTCTAATTCTAACTTTTAAATATCAACTTTTATAATATATGAATTATCATTTTTTTATTAATAAGTGTTTAAATAATTATATCTATCAATGAAAATAAGACACATGAATTAATAATCAAAAAATTAGGATTAGAATTTGTGTTTCTAATACTGCTCTTGATGTGTTTTAATTTTTCCCGAGTCTATTCTCAAGTTTTTTTTTTTTTTAACTAAAAAAAAAATTATTAGTAATATCATCCTGTCTCTCATGCTGTTTATCAGCAATAGCTAAAATTCAAAAGTCTACTAATAATATGACAAGAACGTGACCAATTTTACAAAAAGAAGTGTGCTTTATTTTAGAATCGAATTCAATGAACTTATTCCTTTTATCGGAGTAAGGATTAGATAGTTGAGGCTTTCAACAAGAAAAAGAAAAGTGTGACATGAAAATAAGAGGTAAAGAAAAATGGTCTGGTTCTAATTACCCGAGTCGTCTCTATCAAAAAATACCCATAACCAAAAATCGTTGGTGAAATAGTTATTCTAACATGACAAAGTTGAAAACCAGCACACTTGGCGCGTCCCAAGTACGAAATATGCCCAACCGGGTGCAGTTAAATCAATCAACCAATTAGATCTCCATTGCGAGATCTTCTTCGCAACTTCGTCTCTGGAACTGAATCAATCTTATTTTACACACACGTAATTTCGAAAAATGAAACAATTTCTTGACTAGTAACCAGACAAAAAAAAAAAAAAAGAAGAAGAAGAAAAAGTCATTGGCACCAACTTCACCCACCAAAACACAAGCTCCCATCCTCTCTCCTTTAATCTTTCTTCCTTTCCTTTTACATTGACCAACACAATCTCACTTCCATTAAAGATTTGTGACCCAATATATTAGTTTCTGAGGATTTTCACTCATCTACGGATTCAACTAGTTGGTAATTGGAGAATAAGAAAAAATGGGTCGCATTCTAGCTGCCGATGTAGCCCAGCCAGTGAAGGATTATTGCTAGAATAAGAATGCATATTGCCAAAATCATACCAGGTTTACCCAGGAGCCAATTCTTCGTCTTCTTTACGCTTTCCGCTCCTCTTTGTATCCTATCTGCCCATCGCATCTGAAATGAGAAGTTAAATGAAGATGAGCATTCTAGTCCCAAAAAATAAAGGAAAAAGAGGAAGCCGGATAGCTTTTGTTTAAACAGAAGGAAAAACACGATAAAACATCCACCAATCGACGGGATTAATCATGACACTGAGAATCCTGTGTTATGACTATGAAGCATTTATAACCGAGGCTGATACTGAATCAACAGCTACTACAGAAACTTTTTAGAATGTTCCATACCCTTGAGGGTACAAGAAACGGATCAAAGTTTAAATAAACCGGACCAAGATCTCGTAACCTCTCACGAACTAGGAACAGAACACCAAGCTAAATTATCAGAGTGCAAGTTAACCTTGTGAAAGAAAATTACAGCACCTTGATGTAATTATTTAAGAGCGAATATTTTGACAGTCACATGACTTCCCTTGTAACTTAATTTAAAAGAAAAAAAGAAAGAAAACTATAGTGAGTCACAAAGCCAAACTTGGGTAAGAAGGTACCATTTTATCCAAGTCTTCCGGTGAGAAAGATGACATTGCTTGTTGAGCCTTTGCTGCATCTTCCGGAGAAAGCTTAAAACCGAATTGCTCGCCCATGTTTGCCATCATTTCTGGGCTCATATTCTTTATCATTGATGTGAACATCTGCAAGATCACATTTAACGAAACTTGAAGGTTTTGCTTGGAAAGATATTATTTTCCAATATTCATATGATTTTTATTTTTATTTTTATTTTTTATTTAAGAGTAATTGGCCTAAATAGTCCCTGAATTCTTTTGAAGGTAACGGTTTGGTCCCCGTTTTTTTCTTTTTTTTTTTTGGGCGAGATGACCCTAAATTCCTATTTTCTTAGCCAACACGGTCCTTTCCATCAAACTCCGTTACAAATCTAACGGAATCTTGCTAAAATCATCAGTTTTGTCATGAAAAAGACTAAAATACCCTCCCTCTCTCCCTCCTATCTCTCTCTCTCCCTCTCACAACCCCCCTGGCACGAGCCGCTGCGGGCCCCCCCCACCTGCGCCGACGCAGTCGTGCCCCCCACCCTCGTCACCCTCTCTCCCCTCTACCCCTCCCTCCCTCTCGCAACCCCACCGGCACGAACTCAGGTCTTGAGACAATAATTCTAATGCTGCACCGTTCAGTTGTAACTTGTAAGATCACAGTCTGGGTGCTCTCCTGGAGTTAAAAATACGATACCTAAACCAATTACAAAACTGACTGTGTGACAAAGGATGGTATAGTTTCCATGGTAAGTTGGTAATAGCAGAGTTCAAAACATGGTCTTCTCGGGTCTTGCCTTGAATTTTTGGTAAGAAAAAACAGCCAGATTGTTCATGATTTCAGCTACCATGAAATAAGCAAAGCTAAAGGAACTATTTTAATAGCCATTTAACGGGCTTATCATGGAATGGTAATGACTTTTGTTACATAGATAATAGAAGAATAGACGTATTCTAAAAATAGACATTGATAATAGAATCATAAGGTGTATTCTACAAATGCAAGGGCAGCTGAAGAAAAAGACAAGTGACAAACCTGCCGCGTTGCTGGATCTTTCATTTGGTTTCTCATCTGTTCTTGCATATCAGCAGTTGAGGTGGGGAAGCTTGGTGGAACACTTCTTAAATTTGCAAACGAACCACGGGAACTACTTTCACCTCCCATGTTAGTTTCATTAACAACAGACCTCTCCCCATCAACTGAATATCTTGACCCACTATCTGAACTCGTTCCATCTGTCTTTAAAGCTGTCGTCGGCATTGAAAATGAGTCTTTTCCCCTTAAATTAGATGCCATTTCAAACATCTTCTGAAGTTCCTCCGGTGACATTTTGCTCATCATGTCACCTGCTGTCTTAAGCATGTCGGGTGTCGCATTTGAAGGAACTGACCCAGGTCTGAAACTATCTGAATTAGCACCAAGCGGACCTCCCCTTAAAATTGGGTTATCTCCCTGAAACGAGGAAGCCATTTCGAACATTCTTTGAAGTTCTTCAGGTGACATTTTGCCTATCATGTTTGATGCAGTCCTGATCATATCAGCAGATACCTCTCCAGAATTTCCAGGATTCATAGCAGCTAGAGTTTCAGGATCAGCATTTGCAATGAAATTCTGGAATGATCTGTAAATAAGCCACACGTATATAAAGGTAAATTACTTCGTTTGACAACTCTAAGACTTGAGAAAATAGAAGAGAAAAACGTTACAATAAATGGAGGATGAAAACCTTTTCATGTAAAATTAGAGCCCCCCCCCACCCCCCCAACAAAAAAAAAAAAAACCCAACAACATTATTGTTTTCCAATGTGAAAACTAAACGTTATATTTGAAATTTTAGTTCAGATGTCAAAGAACATGCCATAAAGAGACCTTAGAGAAAGAGAGCATCCTCATAGCATGTTAGAATAAGAACGTGGTGCAAACTTAGCTACAGCATTAAAAGAAATGTCAAACAAGAAGTTTTACTCATCCAACTTCCGTTCTTTCTGATTTTTGTTACACCTTGAATCAAATTACTAGACTGCAAAAAATTAGTGCAATTTGAACATTCCCTCTCTCGGATATGATATGAAATGTAGTGCATTGTACTTTCGTGTAACTGCTATTCGTAATCACTTCAGTCAATTTACCATTCACAAATTAATTAGAATTACAAAAACTTTAAAGCGAGCTTTCAAATACTTACAGAACACATGCTTGTATAAATTAAAAGAAATGCAAGTAAAACGTTAAAGTACTTTCACAAACATGATTGCATGAAAATTAAATGGTTAAAAAAAAAAAAAGAACCTGAAACAAGGCAAGTATAGAAAACCCAACCAAATATATATATATAAATCCTCCAGTATCTGATTTATTAAATAACTGAACAACAAGGAGAACGTCTAACTTTCTGTGAAAAATACAAACCTCATAGCTTCAGGATTATTTTTTAAAGCCTGCAGATGGTCGGAGTTGGACGACAAACCACCATTGCTAGCAACTCTTTCAGTCTTAATGGAGTTATTAGTTTCCTGGGATTGTGTCACTGAAGACTGTGAATATGAGCTTTTAAAGTCGCCAGAAGATACAGTCTCTTCTTCTTCCTCCTCATTTATCTCTTCAATTACTAAACCTATTAACAACCAAAATTTTCAAAAATATGAACAACATTACAAAGTCTAGCATGAGAGTCTCATATGCCTCATGCAAAGCGAATGAACTAACAATAAAATAAATATAAAACAACGTACCTCTTGGTGCAGGTTCATCACCCTCTTTTGCTAGTCTTTCCCCCGCATTGCTGTTGAACAATAGGTGCCAGTTAACGAATCAAAACAAACAAGCACTGCTCATGCTCTATAAGCCTACTACTGTCTTCCTATTGTAATTAGTAATCTTGATTCCAACCATCAAAACATGTATCGATAACAATGAAAGCAATAAATAGTGGGGTCAGAGAGGATAACATCTATTTGCCCAGTAAGCAAATCCACTCAAGAGACATTGAAATATTTTTTTAATAGTCGACAACATATTTTTTCCTTGCACTAGAGAAGCTGCCACCGATCATCTACCAGAGTGTCATGATCATACCAAGTGCTTGGATGAATTCAATCAACACAAGTTGGGAGTTATGGGAAGTCTAGCATATATATATACATACATATATATATATATATACATCTAGAGAGAGAGAGAACCCGCAGAGGCTTACTGCTCTCTTGGAATCCTTAATGGTTGTATAATGCATCAGTTTAATGTATATAAGAAAAAGGGTGTAATACAGAATCTACTTGAACAACAACAAGTAGAAATGAAGAAAAGTCGCACCTCAAAACATCTGCAATGGTCTCATCATCAGGAGAAATTTCATGTGCCTTCCTAAGATCAGAGACAGCATCCTGACAAGAGTGAGCGTCAGATAACACAGAAAGGTTAGCAAGCAAATGCATAAACTAAAAATTCCTAAGAAGATGATGAGACTTACTTTTAATCGACCTAATTCTCTATATGCTTGACCTCTCCGGTAAAGTGCTTTCACATTTTTCACATCATATGCCAACACCTGAACGAATAACAACCCATAATTTTAAATTGGGAAAATTTTACAAATGATTTGCTTATATTTGCATATACATCTGAAGAAATAAAAACACAATACTGAAACTACGGAAATAGGAACTTCCAAGCAAGGGAAGGCAAAAAAAAGGCAAAAGCATTGATGCTAACGTTTATTTTTAACTACTGCTGTTACTTTGAATGTTCAGATATGGATAAGAATTGGTGAATTAGATAGCACGATGAAAAGAAAAGAAAGAACAAGTTCTTCATACCTCAGAACCTTCTTTTATGCACTCATCATATTGCTTTGTTTTCAAATAACATGACATCAAGTTTAGGGAGCATGCCAACCGTAGTGCTTGGCCTTTTGACGATGGAATGCCTTTCAGGTTATTTTTAGCCTAAAATTTCAGACATGGAAAATGATTATCTTACTAAAATAGGGACATCATTTATTTAAAGTAGATGAAGTTATCATTTAGAAGAAAAAAGGATAGGTCAAACAGAGAAACTATAAACTCACAAGCAAGTACTTCTGCAAGGCATCGTTGTACTTTCCTTGGCTATGAAGTTCATTCCCCTGCCAAATTAACAAATAGATAAAGAACAGCGCAGATTACTCTACTCCATGGGAAAAACTGAATGAATTTTATACGTACATAACTTACTAAAAGGATACTATTACTACTAGAATATTATTCTTCATTCATCCAGTTTAGGACCAACTTTAAACATACTTTAACCATGGATGGTATTTCATTGTCTAACAAAAAGATTGTTTAGGGGGGGAAAAAACCTGTTTCTTCAGCATCTGAGCTCCATTGAGTTCATAATTGATCTGGGCATCAAGACGGGTACGCATCGCTGCTATCTCCTCGGGAGTCGAGTTAGCCATCTTCTCTCCTATCTCAGTCATCTCGTCCGGACGGGTATGCGTCAACTGTTCTGCTGCATGTCTCAGGTCTTCGGGCCTCAAGTTCTTCATGCTTTCAGAGGCCATCCTCATTAACTCTGGATTAGCCATCATCTGCAAATGCCGGTTAGAAAACACGTGATTTCAGTCCGTGATTCTAAGACTAGCTATTTTTTGGCAACTGTACTGATTTGTATTCCAGATATTCTGGAATTGTGTATTAGGAAATTTCCCAAGTCAGAGGGATTTATTTAGGAGAGTTAGTTTCCTCTTTTGTATAAGTTTCCTATTTTTTCTCTTATGTACATAGTGTATATATGGCCCTGCAGTGGCTTGTAATTTAATACAATTCAATACAATTCTCAGTTTTTTACATGGTATTAGAGCTGTACGGCTCAAATTTCTCTGGAAAAATAATTAATCTGCTTGGCCTTCATCGTCGAGTCCTTTTGTGGCCTTCATTGCCATCTTCTAGCCTTCATTGCTAGTTTGTTTCTGCTCCGGTGAACCTGCCATCTTTGTTGTTTTCCTTGCCAAGAATCTGTCATCATGTCTAACACTACAGCCTCCTCTTCAACTAGTCCATCTGGGGAGATTACCTATAAAGAAAAAACACCACAACAGCCTGCTGGAGATCTGCAGAATATTCAGGCTGCATATAGACTAAACGGGAAGAACTACTTGAAGTGGTCCCAATTAGTCAAGACCTTTCTTAAAGGAAAAGGGAAATTGAGTCACCTCCTTGGGATTGGACCGAAGAAAGGAGATCCAGGGTTTGATGCTTGGGATGAGGAAGATTCCATGGTAATGTCATGGCTGTGGAATTCAATGACTCCGGAGATTAGCGACACCTGCATGTTTCTACCTATTGCAAAGGACATTTGGGAAACCGTGACACAGACCTACTCAAAGGCGAAGGATGCTGCTCAGATATATGATTTAAGGTAAAAACTGCTGTTATTAAACAAGGCAGTAAATCTGTCACAGAATATGCCAATCATTTGCAGAATATGTGGCAAGAGTTGGATCATTATCGGGCTATCAAATTGAAGTTCAACAAGGATGCAGCAATTGTGAAGGGTAAGCCAGGAACAATCTCTGATCACCGAGAATGGGAGAACAACAGCGTCTAAAGCCCTGAACAGAGACAGCAAAGACAATCTCTGGTGTACTTACTGCAAGAAGCTGAGACATACCAGGGACAAATGCTGGAAATTATATGGTAAGCCTACTACAACGAGCAAGGATTGGGGACAACGAGGAGGACAGCAAAGAAATCAAGGCCGGGCTCATGTAAGCACAACAAATTCAGAGACTGCACCAGATCAGGGAGAATTCAATAAAGAGGAGATTGAGAGACTCCGAGGACTACTGGAGATGTTAGAAAAGCCGAAGTCCAATGGTTCCTGTTCGTTGGCACTCTCAGGTAAGTCCGTCATTCCTTGTGGGTTAAAGGCCTTAGATAGTCCCATCATAGAATCCTGGATCATTGATTCAGGGGCCACTGATCACATGACTCATTCTTCATCAAAATTTAGCACCTACACTCCTTGTCTGAGTAGTAGGAAGATTTCAGTTGCAGATGACTCACCACATTAGCAGGGGATATACAGATCAGTCCACTGTTTGTTTTAAAAATTGTTCTTCATGTTCCTAAGCTTTCTACTAATTTAGTGTCCATTAAGAAACTCACCCATCATATGAGTTGTAAAGTGATCTTTTATCCTACCCACTGTGTATTTCAGGACCAAGACACGGGGAAGAAGATTGGACTTGCTAAGGAGAAGGACGGGCTCTAGCTTCTTGAAACACCAACTGACTCAAAGAGTGTCAAGAATAATCTGCCTCTGTCTCTCCTTTCCTCCTCAAATAAAGACAATCTGGCTCTACCATCATCGTCTTGGTCATCTTTCATTTGGAGTTTTGAAAACTATGTTTCCTTTTTTCTATTAAGGAGTTGATGTCAATTTTTTTCATTGTGATATCTGCGAATTTGCAAAACAAAAACGTGTCTTTTCCAACTAGCAATAAAGAAGCTCTATTCCTTTTTTATTTGGTTCATAGTGACATATGGGGTCCCTCTACTATTCCAAATGTAACGGGTTCTAGGTGGTTTGTCTCTTTAATTGATGATTGCACTAAGGTTGCTTGGATTTTCCTACTTAAGTATAAATCTGATGTGAGTACTGTCCTTCCTAGCTTTCACAACATGATTCATAATCAATTTGGGGTGAAAATTAAAATATTCCGGTCAGATTGTGCTAGGGATTACTTCAATCAAGTTTTGTCTCCTTACTTTCAAAAAGAAGGAATAATTCATGAGTCCTCATGCATTAATACCCCTCAACAAAACGGAGCTGCAGAAAGGAAAAATGGCCATTTACTAGCCACAACCTAAGCCCAATTGTTTCAACAACATGTTCCAAAATAATATTGGGGAGAGGATGTTCTTACAATTGCTCATATCATAAAAAGGCTACCTTCTAGGATTTTGCAGTTCAAAACACCCATGGAAGTACTCTCTAAGTTTTATCCCAATTTAAGCACCACAAACAATCTCACACCACGGGTTTTTGGTTGTTCAGCCTTTGCACACGTTCACAGTAATAGAGGAAAACTGGACCCTAGAGCAATCAAGTGTCTTTGTAGGCTACTCATCAACCCAAAAAAGGTACAAATGCTACCGCCCACCTACCAGAAAATTCCTTGTTTCTGCTGATGTCACTTTTAAAGAAGGGAAACCATTTTTTACTCAACCTTATCTTTAGGGGGAGAACTCGGGGGTAGAAGATAAGGATAGAGACCTTTTTTTGCTGGACCTATCTTCTTCAAGTCCTGTAAACCCAACTCCCAACTCTTCATCAAATCCAATAAGTCCTACACCCACATCACCTCCTCGTGAAAGTGTTCCAGAAATTGGCTCTTCTATCCCACGAACTCAACCACCCCTTCCTACTCCTCATAACTTAGCAATTCCAATTCCTGACACTTGAGTTCAATACAGGTGCTATATTGAACCAATACACTTGAGTTCAGTGTTCCGATTCCAGAACCAGTACAAGTCCAAGATTCTTCTCCAAATCCTGAAAATGAGGTAACTAATTTTTCTGAACCTATTCCCCAACAAGAAACTGAGAGTGTTGATTATGATTTCGATATACCGATTGCCATTCGGTAAAAACCACGAGAGTGCACCAAACGTCCCCTTTACCCACTGTCTCACTTTGTGTCTTTTGAAAAATTCTCACCACCTCATAAAGCCTTCCTTGTGAGTCTATATAACATTTTAATCCCTAGGACACTATATGAGGCATTATCCAACAAGGAATGGAGGAAAGCCATGAAAGTGGAGATAGAGGCCTTGGAGAAGAAAAAAACATGGGAGATTGTGGAGTTGCCTAAGGGAAAGAAATTAGTAGGGTGCAAATGGGTGTTTACGGTGTATAGAGCTGATGGATCTCTTGAGAGATATAAGGCAAGATTGGTTGCCAAAGGGTACATTCAAGACTTATAGAGTAGAGTATGAGGAGATGTTTGCTCCAGTTGCAAAGATGAATACAGTAAGACTTTAGCTGTCTTTAGCCACCAACTTCCACTGGGATTTGCAACAGTTCGATACTAAGAATGCATTTCATGGTGATTTGGAGGAGCAAATTTATATGGATACTCCTCCTGGTGTTGGAGGAGCTTTAGGCACTAACAAAGTCCGTAGATTAAAGAGGGCGTTATATGGTCTTAAACAATCATCAAGAGCTTGGTTTGGAAGGTTTGCGGCCACAGGTTACAAGCAAAGTCAAGGGGACCACACGTTGTTCATCAAGCACTCGGATGCAGGGGGAATTATAGCCTTGTTGGTGTATGTTGATGATATAATCGTAGCAGGAAATGATAAGCAAGAGAAGGAGTCTTTGAAGCGGAGTTTAGCCAAAGAATTTGAGATAAAGCAGGTAGGAAAGTTGAAGTATTTCCTAGGAATCGAGGTGGCTCACTCAAAACAAGGAATCTTTATTTCACAGTGGAAGTACGTTACTAATCTCTTGAAGGAGACAGGAAAGCTGGCGTGCAAACCTGCTTCTACACCGATCGATCCGAATCATAAACTCGGGGAAGCAAAAGAAGACTCGATTGTGGAGAAAGAGATGTACCAAAGGTTAGTTGGAAAGCTTATTTATCTTGCTCATACAAGACCAGACATAACCTATGCCGTGAGTGTGGTAAGCCAATTCATGCCTGATCCAAGGGAAGTTCATTTACAGGCTGTCTATAGAATTTTGCATTATTTGAAAGCTAGCCCTGGGAAGGGAATTCTGTTTAAAAGGGATGCAAGGTTGGTGCTTGAAGCCTACACAGATGCAGATTATGCAGGATCACCAATGGACAGGAGATCTACTTCGGGTTATTGCATTTTTCTTGGAGGCAATGTTGTCACATGGAGGAGCAAAAAGCAGAATGTAGTGGCAAGGTCTAGTGCGGAAGCAGAGTTTAGCGCAATGGCGCAAGGGATATGTGAGCTACTATGGTTGAAGATTCTCCTTAAGGATCTGAAGATTGAATGGGATGGACCTATGAGACTTTATTGTGATAATAAGTCAGCAATTAATATTGCACATAATCTAGTGCAACATGACAGAATAAAGCATATTGAGATAGACATGCATTTCATAAAGGAGAAGTTAGATAGTGATCTAATTTGCACACCGTATGTGTCTACAGGAAATCAGCTGGTAGATGTGTTTACAAAGGGACTAAACAGCACACGGTCTCAAGATATTATTTCCAAGCTGGGAATGGAAGATATCCATTTACCAGCTTGAGGGGGTGTGTTGGAAAACACGTGATTTTAGTCCGTGATTCTAAGACTGGCTGTTTTTTGGCAACTGTACTGATTTGTATTCTAGATATTCTAGAATTGTGTATTAGGAAATTTCCTAAATCAGAGGGATTTTATTTAGGAGAGTTAGTTTCCTCTTTTGTATAAGTTTCCTATTTTTTCCCTTATATACACTCAGTTTCCTCTTTTGTATTAGTTTCCTATTTTTTCCCTTATGTTCGGAGTGTATATATGGCCCTGCAGTGGCTTGCAATTTAATACAATTCAATACAATTCTCAGTTTTTTACATGCCAGTTAGGCACATTGACCATCACAACTATGAGACAACCGTTTAAGTAGAACCAACTAAAAAATATCGTTGAATTGTCGTCACAACCCAAAACCCAGACTTAACAGGTTTTGGATGAAAATGCCATATCTGCATTTCCAGCAGATGTTACTTATAAGCAAGTTCCTTAAAAATGTCAATTAATTTTTCCTTTTTTGTGTGAATACTTTCCCTCAAATTCTATACCTCAAATTATGTTTTCGGAACTCAATAGCAAAAGAATTTGGTAGTTGACTTTTTAAAATAAAAACTAGAAAAGCACTAAATTACCAAAATACCAAAATCTGAGGGCCAGATTGGAACAACGGTTCCAACCTATGTTTTCTAGGTTGGTTTCCAGAAACTCCAACTCCAATTAGCTACAGTACAAATCCCACATCTCTCTTTCTCTCTCTTCCATTTCTACAAAACCCAGACTTTAAAAGTCCATATCTTTATCATTTTTTTGTCTCTAAACACTCACAACGATGAGAGTAACGGAACAATATCCATATTGCTTATTTTTCTCCGAACATATTTCTAGTTTTACTTACACTATTCAAATATCACAGTTCCATGCTCCAACTCCAACCTCTGTTCAAAACGGGTCCAGATTTCAACATTGTCATGCTTTCACAAACCAAAACCTAAGCATGCATTGTCTCTCTAGAAGTGATAATATAGGCAAACTACTTGCAATCTAAACAAATTACACGATTTGCAGTTCTTTTTTCCTTAAAAAAAAAAATAAAAAATTGAAAGAAAGAAACGGGGAAACTCCCAATTAAAAGGGGGAAAAAATAAAAAAGAACAAAAAAACATTAAAAAACCAAAATTTTGAACTCTAAGGAAGAAGTAGCAAATTACGAGTCACAACAACTGCAAAAATGAACTCTCAAATTACACAATGTTAAGCAGCTCCTTTTTCACTTTCCTTTTTGAAATCAAAATTAAAACTTATATTCATCAAAATCGAAACTCCCAAATTAAAAGTTAAAAAAAAAAAAAAAACAGAGAATTGAGACCTGTTGTTGGATTCTGGCGAACTCGGTAGGCGACATGCGACTCATCTGCTCCTGGGCGATCCTAATCAGCTCCGGATCCATCATGTTCATCGTTAATCTCAATTCCAAAAACAGATTTCTACTTTCTAATTCTTCTTAATCTTCAATTCCCACGTTCTAGTTCGCACAAATCCGAATTCCAAAATTGGGAAATTCTGAGATTCTGGGGTTCAATTTTTCTTCGGGAATTCTTCAGGAGAGCCAGGGCAGGAATAAGCTTATATAATATAGGAGTATATATGCACATATATATGTGTATATATATATATATATAGGAGATGGAGAATAGTCAGAGTAAGAGAGAGAGAAGGGAACAAAATAAGAGTCGGATTCGGAACGAGGAAGATGGAAGTCGCGTAGAAAAAGCTTTTAAATTTGGTGTTCTTCTTCTCGTTTGTGTCAATTTTCAAAATAATTTGTGAACTTTTTTTAAGAGGACCTCAAAAAGGAAAGAATCGAATATGCGTCTCTATTTTTCTGATGAAATTACCTTTTTGCCCTCTCTGTCAATTTTCGAAAGAGAATTCGATTCATTAAACACGTGTGGTTGCTTTTGAAAAAAAAAAAAAAAAGCAACAACAGCCATATGTGGTCCACATCATTTACAACTAGAGGCGAACTTTTTTGTCTCCCGTACAAAGTACTAAAGAAATTATTATAACATACTAAAGGGGTGTGAATGTTAGTGTTCTCTATACAGTATTATGATTTTTTTACCTTTTATTTCCGGTTATTTTTTTCTTGTTACAGTATTATATCGATTTTATCTTTTCTTTTTCCGGTCAATGGATGATTTTGTCCTTGTGCTTTAGTTACTTTTACAGCTTGCTACAGTGTTGAGATAATTTTATCTTTCTAAAATTATTTATGAATGATTTTACCTTTTCTTTGTAGCTGCTTTTTCTGATAGCTATAGTAACTGAACTTCGTTACCCTTTTAATATGCATTCTCGATTTTGTCCTTTGAAAATGTGTTAAAGTACAATGTGTGTACAATGTGTGGACTATTATGTCCTCAAACCCTAACATTTCTCCTTCCCTTCTTTCTCTCCATCTCTCATTCCAGATTTTTTTTTCTCTCTCTACTTTGCCTCTTTCTCGCACTACTGTCTCTCTTCTCTACTTTGCCTCTTTCTCGCACTACTCTCTCTCTCTCTCTCTCTTTTTCTCGCCCATTTCAAATTTTTTTTCCCTCTCTCTACCTCATTGTCTTTATACACTGTTCATCTTCTCTTTTCTTCCGATTCTAATATTTTTTCTAATCTTTGATTTATGATTTTTTCTATTGAGGTTTGTTTGTTTTTTTTTTTTTTTTCTGTTTGATTTATGCTCTTTGTTGCTGGTGTTTTTTTTCTGAACCCTAATTTTTGTTTTTTCCCCTTTGTTTATCTTCTTTTTTTTTCCTTTTGTTTTTTTTTTTAGAAATTTGACTTCATTTTTTTTGTCCTTTTTTCTTTTATTTTGTTTTACGATTTTGATTTAGGGTTTTTCTTTTCAGATTATTTTTCTGTTTAGTTTTTGCTCTGCATTGTTCATATTTTTCTTTGAACCATAATTTTTTCTTTATTTTTTCCTATTTATTTTTTTTCTACTTTCTGAGATTTAAATTTTAAAGTTCAGTTTTTTATTCATCTTTTCTTCGTATTTTTACTTTTTTTTAATGATTTTTGTTTTCACATTTCCGATTTTTAATTTCATTTTTTTCATTCTCTTTTTGGGTTTGTGCTTGGTTTTTTCGGCTTTTTCATTTGTTGGGCTTTGTTTTATAGATGTTATAGTTAATTTTTGTCTTTTGCATGTATATAATCTAACTAAAGTTTATATCTTTTCTTTTGTTTTTTTTTTTGTTGTAAAAAACAGTAAATAAAAAAAATAGGATCTGTTTTTGGCTTTGTTGTTTTTATTTAATCTTTTTTTTCCCCTTTTTGAGTGTTTTTTTTTCCTTTTGTTTTGTTTTTTTTATGTTTTTGTTTTTAATTATCGTGATCATTTTATTTCTCTATCACTACATAACCGGAGAAAAGTTTTTTATTTTTTTTATATTATTGTTATTATTATTATTATTAGTTTACATTTTCATGATTGACGGAGATCCTTGAAAAAAAATTAAAGACTAAAAAGATGGAGGAAAGTATGGGTATGTTCTGCTTTATTTTATTTTGTTTTTTTTTTTATTTTTATAAGTTATTTCTAGCTTCTTTTTTTTCCAAATTTATATATATTGTTTTTTACTTTTTGATTTATTTTAATTTGTTTTTTTAGGTTATCGTGATGATGGTTCAAAATGCAAAGAGAACTATTCAAGAGCCTTTTTTTTTTTTTTGTAATGTTTTTGGTTTTTGCATCCCCTGGTAATATTTGATTCTGTTTGGTTTAAAATATTTGTTTTTTGTTGTTGTATTTGTGAATACATGTCATTTTGGGAGTTTGCAGTTTAGTTTTCATATTTTACATAGTTTTTTTACATTAGTTTATTTTAGTGTGAGGGTGGTATTTTTTTTCTTATGCAGATTGTGTTCGAATAGTTATTTGTCTGAATATTCTGATATTGGTATTTTGGATTTTATTATGTTGCATGTGTAATCTATTTTTTGATTGGGAGTTCAAATTGTATTATTTAGTTATATCAGAATGAGTTTTTAAGTTTTCTTATTACTCAAGTTTCTAGATTTTTAATGTTATTTGCTATTGCAGCTTTTGTACTGAGATATTTTGTTCTATTTGTGCTTATCCGTCGCAGACATTTAATACTTCTACATTGGGTTTTTTGATCTGTAACTATATAATTAGTTGGATTTCCTTCACCTCTTGCTATTTATCATCGGTTTTATAGGAATTTTATGTTATTTAGTGGCAGCTAAAGGAATTGTTACAGTTTTTTATTGCCTAGGTTTGTAGATTTGTTGTGTTGTTTCTTATTCGTAGCTTTTGTACTGAGATTTGCTGCTCTGTTTTAGCTGATCTGTCACTGTTACTTAATGCTTTCATTCTTTCTTTTGTGATCTGTAAATGTGATATTTATTGTGGAATTGGGATTTTCGATGAGCCTAATCCGTTTTTCCTGGAACTTTTTACACATGTAATTTTGTTATTGATACTTCTGAATACATTTTTTGATTTGTAATGCACTGATTTGTTATAACTCTGTTATTCAGTGTAAGTTGTCATGTTTTCCTCTGATTTTTTTCCAGATTTGACTCTATTATCTATATATAAAATCTGTGCCTTTTCTTTTCTTCTTAAGGAAATAAAATCTTTTATTTTTTTTTCAAATATCTCATTTACCAGATTGTTCTATTATAAATAGAGTAGTCCTTTGCTTACTGCTTTACAATAAAGAAAAGCATATCTGAGCTTGCTATAAAACGTATCTCATATTGATAATAATTAATTTTTATATTTTAGCATATGCTACTTATCATGCTATGAATTGATAATTATTCTATCTCTATTTTTGTTTTCTTTTACTTTTGGATATTTAATCAAATTTCTCTTATAGTAACAGTATTGAATGTTAAATTGTTTGTTTAATTTGGTATACATTTTATGAATGCATTATAAGTATACGTTTTTGTATTTTTATTATGTGCCTTTTGTTATTATTATAAATGTTTCCTTGTTTTTTTTTTTTAATTTATGCATATTTTTTCTTTTTTTTTTTATTACCTAGGGGGTTCTTTTCTTTTCCTGTTTACGTAGAAAGTTGAAATATTTAAATTTGTTACACCAATTTTTGTTTGTAAATATTTACAGAATTTGAAATTGTTATAATTTTTATTGTATGATTTTATTTGTTTTATGATACAATTTTAGAATGTAACATGACATTTTTACTCTGTTCAAATTTAAGTTTGGACATTATTGTGATTTAAAACATTTGTTGATTATTTTATTTGTTTAAAATAGATTTCATAATTAACTAATTATATTAAATGTAAATATATATTTAACTATTCACGATTCAATTTATTAACATAATTTTTAGTGAACTAATGTACAAAAAAAATGACAGAAAAAATAACTACTTAATTATTATGTATCTAAAAAATAAAAAAATTGCATTAGTGGAATACATTATAAATATAGGTTAGGAAAAATGTCGAAGTAATAATGTATTAGTTAATTACATTTGATATTATGTATATAGGTATTCACTTACTCATTACTTAAACAACAATAAATATGACCTTTTCTAATAAATCATATTACAAAAGGCAGGAAAAAAAAAACAAAATGATTTTATTCATTATTTGTCACCATTGAAATAAAAAAATAAAATAAATAAAGTGTTATAAACATATAGAAAAAAAATTACATAGTTAATCTGTAATATTTTAAAAAGAAAACATTAATATACATTAAGATATATATTAAAGATAAAACATTATACAAGAATCTTAAGTAAAAAAAAAAATGATATGTAAACCTTTAAAAATATAAACCATTATAAATTTATTCAAAGATAATACGTATAAATTTTTTTTACTATTTTGATAAAATTTCATAATAAAAACGAAAAATGGTTGGTTATAATGAGATTATATTTTCCACATGTTAATTTAATATTATTTCTAAGGATTTCATTATTTTAAATATGTAATGTTTTTTAATTTTATTGATTAACATTCTCAATTGTCTTCCTCCTATTATTTTGTTATGTTTAAATAAATTATTATATTGATTTATTGTTTAATTTTTTGGAATTTTAATTCAATTAATCATTTATAGTTTTTAGTTAAAATATATCATAATATTTACTAATAATGAGAATATTTTTTTTTATTTGTTATCTTATTATTTTGCTTCATAATGTCTTTTTGTTTTTTAATTACTAGTTTTGTTATGAACAAAATTTGTCTTCATTTTTTTTTTTCCATTTATGTTTATAATAGTTACATTTTAATAACATATCTTTTTTTTTTCTTTCTTTTTATTTTTGAATACGAAAAAATAAAAAAGATAAAAAGAAATTTTCAGAAAGACGTTTATTAATCAGGTCATTCGAAACGTCATAAAATTCAAAATTGTATAAGTAACAACGATTCATCTATATCTACAAACTCATATTTTTCAAATAATCAGTGAAAAGAAACGAGTGCTGAACCTAAGACTGGTTATCAAATCAAATTTATTCAACTATCTTCAATATACAATATTGACCAAAGAAATTCAAATCTATGTTTGGAGGACCATAACGCACCATCAATTCAAAAAAGTAAGTTCTTAATCTTAAATTTTATTTTTTTATAAAATTATTTATTTAAATAAAATTTCATGCTAACACTTTTAAAATTTTTTCTTTTGTTTAATATAAACTTCTATTCAAATTCGTACGATGAATCTATAGATATTGGAGATT
Source organism: Ficus hirta (assembly GCA_038430175.1). NCBI lineage: Eukaryota > Viridiplantae > Streptophyta > Magnoliopsida > Rosales > Moraceae > Ficus > Ficus hirta. The sequence goes on from CM076590.1 coordinate 5,540,166, forward strand.
GTAATAATACATGTCAATATTGTGGAGCATTATTTTAGAAAAATGAATAAACACGAAATACAAATCCACCAAGATTTTTTTATGTTCTCAAAATGGAAAAATTAATATACCTTTAAATAAAAAAAAAAAAAAAACACCTTCAACTTTAGATAAACTATTAGATTACTATGAAAGACCTTTAAGTGCAAATTTTAGAAAAAAAAATTATAATTTATAATTTTATGTTTGCTTTTACTTCATTTGGAGTAGATATTCAATCAAAGATTAATAACTCAACAGCACCTTATGTATTCAAAATTAGCAGTCAAATACATCATTTAATTAGATTTTTATTACCAACAAATAATAATCCTCCAAAATTTGCACAACTATATATTTATGATACAAAAAATGAGATTTAAAATAGAATAACAACGTTTTCAAATAATAATGATTCAAACAATTTAAATGAGATCATTATTCAGAAACTAATCATAATGTTAGATGAAACAAATAAATTAGTATAACTTTTTAGAACTGTTAGAGATGTTTATAAAAATAATCAAATACCGTCAATAAAGTTACGATTAATAGGAAGACGATGAGGAGATAGCCACAATATGATCTTCCAAGTTCAACAGGTATAGGTGCTTTAATTATTGGTGATATGAAGAAGGCAGAGATAAAGTTAATCAAGATGCTGTAACCAGAGGTAATATAAATGCACAAGCAATTGGAAAAAGAATTATTTTACCATAATCTTATACAGGAAGTCTAAGAAATATTCAAAATTATCAAGATACAATGACAATTTGTAGACATTATGAAAATTCTGATATATTTTTTAACATTTATATGTAATCTTAAATGGCCAGAAATCAAAAGAGCTTAAACTATGATTCCTGGATAAATATTTGAAGATAGACCAGATATTATAAGTAGAATATTTAAAACAAAATTAGATCATTTGTTAACTACAATAAAGTCAGGACAAATTTTCAGACTATAATAGCAAGTGAGTTAATTCCTTTTATATAATTTTAAAAAATAATTACAAATTATATTTATAATCTTTTATTAAAAAAAATTATCTCTATGTTTTAACATTTTTTTTCCTTTTATATTAGATTTATATGTGGAGGAATTTCAAAAATGTGGCCTGCCTCACTGTCGTATGCTATTTTGATTATATCCTGAACATAAATATCATGATCCTACACAAATAGATAAGTTCATTTCTGCTGAAATTCTAGATCCAATAAAAGATCCTTTAGGTTATAAGATTATAACAGAATATATGATATATGGACTTTGTGAATATGCAAAAACATCTGCTCCATGCATGAAAATTTCAAAATGTTCCAAAAAATTTTCAAAATAAATAAAGAATGAAATAACTATAGAAGAAAATGGTTTTGTTTTTTTATCATCCTAGAGATACATAATTCAATATTATTAAAGAAGGAATTAAACTTGATAATAGATATGTTGTTCCATATAATCGAACTTTATGCTTAAAATATTATGCACATATTAATGTTGAAATATGTTCTCAATCTATACTTATTAAACCCTTATTTAAATATTTAACAAAAGACCCAGATAGAATAAGAGTTGTTATTGAGGATAATGTTGTTATCAAAAATACCGAAAGAACAAATTATAAAGAAGTTGATGAAATAAAAGCTTATCTTAATTGTCGATATATTACACCTTATGAAGCAATTTGGAGAATATTTGAATATACAATCCACCATAGAAATCTAGCTATTCAACGATTTTCTGTTCATTTACCAAATGCAAAACATTACATTTCAGAAAAATCAACAACTACATAATATAATACGACAGTCACAAATTCAAAAAACAATATTAACAGAATGGATGGAAATTAATAAAACTAATGAAGATGCTCGACAACTTACTTATATAGAATTTCCAACAAAATGGGTCTTGAACAATAAAGATAATATTTGGACTTATCGACATAACGGATATACTATAGGAAGAACATTCTATATTCATCCAAGCTCTGGTTCATTATATTATTTAAAATTATTACTAAATCATCGAAAATGTGCAACAAGTTATGAATCACTACGAACAGTAAATAATATTATTTATCCTATAAATCGAACAGCTTGCCATGGATTAGGTTTATTAGGAGATGATAAAGAATGTGATCAATCAATAGAAGAAGCATCATTTTGGTTAATATTTTCCCAACTTAATTTGTCAACTTTTATCATCATATTATTATTTTGTAATATTTCTGATCTAATAAAATTTTGACAAAAACACTATAAACTAATGTGTAAAGATATTCTATACAGAGTCAGATTGTTATTTAACAACCCAAATTTTGAAATTCCTAAAAATGAATTATAATTTCGTACTATATGAGTTAGAAAAATTACTTAATTTAAATTCATTTTCTTTAGCATACTATTCCCATTGGATCATTAATTGAAGATTTAAACAATAATCTTCTAAGAGAAGAACTCAATTATGATAAATATAAATTAAAAGAAAAAAAAATCTTAATTTAGTACAAAATTTAAATCAAGAACAACAATTTATTTACAATCAATTTTTTCAAGCAATTGAAAATAAAAATAACAATTTATTTTTCATATAAGATTATGGCAGTACATGTAAAACATATTTATGGAAAGCAATTATTAGTAAAATAAGATCAAATGATGAAATTATATTAGCTGTAACATCATCTGGAATAACATCATTATTATTACCAAAAGGTCGAACTGCACATTCAAGATTTCGTATACTACTTTCAATTGATAAATTTTCAACTTGTCCAATAAAAAAAATCAACACAACTAGTGAAATTAATTGAAAAAACGACATTGATTTTATAGGATAAAGCACCTATGACTAATAAATATTGTTTTGAAACTTTAGACAACAATGCAAGATCTAAGAAATGATTTTGATCATCCTTTTGGAGGAATGACGGTTATATTATGTGGTGATTTTAGACAAATATTACATATTATTCCAAATAATACAAATATATATATATATATATATTATTGATGTGATTATAAACAATTCTTATCTTTGGTCATATTTCCGTATACTTACCATGACAGAAAACATGTGATTAAAAAAAATTTAATTATTGTACTAATGAGCAAATAGAAATTACTAACTTCTCTGAATGGATTTTAAGTGTTGGTAATGGAACAACAAATGACATAAAAGATCCCAAAAATGAAGATGCTACTTGGATCAAAATACCTAAAAAATATATAATACCATATAATACAAATTCTATTCAATATATTTCTACCACAATATATGAAAATTTCTATGATAATTTTATTTAAAGCAACGTGCAATTGTTATACCCAAAAATAAAACAACTAATGAAATAAATAAATATTTATTATCTTTAGTACCAATAGAAACAAAAATTTATTATAGTTATGATACTATTCTTTTATCATATATAAATTTCGATGAGCTAAATCTTTTATATCCTCCTGAATTTTTATACACTTAAAAGTTGGAATTCATATCATGTTGATGTGAAATCTTAACCAATCAATGGGATTATGCAATGGTACAAGACTTACTATAACACAATTAACAAATAGAATTGTTGAAAGCCGTATTATTAATTCTGATGACATAAATGAAAAAGTTTATATACCAAGAATATAAATGACAATAAATGAATTTAAATGACATTTTGTGTTAAAAAGACGACAATTCCCTTTCAAAATATGTTATGCTATGACAATAAATAAGAGTCAAGGTCAATCATTAAATAAAATTGGACTCTATTTAGAAGATGAAATTTTTTGTCATGGACAATTATATGTTGCATTATCAAGAGTAACATCACAAAAAGGTTTACATATTTTAATACACGATTCAATTAATAAATATCTAAATCATATTAAAAGTATCGTCTACAAAGAAATACTACATAAAATTAATCAAAATTAATAATCCGTTAGGAAAAAAAATCCATAACAGGAATAAATTTCTTTCAATAATTATATTATTAGATGATTGTTATAATTTTTAAATTTCGAATTCAATTCATAAATTCTTAAACAAATGTATTGATATGTCTCTATTATTTATAAAAAAAATATTCAGTCCACTACGGGTACTAAAACTAGGAGAAACACATCAGACTATCCGTGCCCGAATTTGTTGTTTATGGAGGAACACAGATTATAATACCGGTTGCCTTATAACCGCTGATTGTTGATTAAAAGATGAACAGGTAATTGAATTTATTTTTTATCAATATTATATTTATTAACAATAAAAAATTTACAATATTAATAAATATATAAATAATAATAAATTAATATATATTTTTTCAGCATGAAGCAATATATGGGTTCGTTTGTGCAAAAGAGACTGATTTTATAATAAACAAAATACAAGCTGATAATATATATGAAATCAGTAGTTTCTTTATTACAAATAACAAACAAAGATATAAAATTGTTCCACACAAAGCAATATTACAGTTTGCACGGCTCACAATTTTTAAAGAAGTCGTAGAAGATATTCCCGAAATACCTCAATACAAATTCAATTTTGTGGAGTACGACCAACTAACATCAATAGTTGACATCAACGACCTTCTTTCAGGTAAATAATATATATATCTACATTTATTAACTAAAAAATTATAACTTTATAATATTAATATCAATAAATAATAACTTTATATATATGATATTATGTTAAATGTCATTGGTCGTCTTCTATCTGTCAAAGGCATTGAAGAATCCAGTATAGACAATAGACTGGTCAAAAGGCGAAATCTTACAATTCAGGATATCAGGTAACTATAAATTACATGTTATTATAAACATATTTTCAATAGATTGACAATCAATTATTAATAAATTATTACTTTAAATTTATTATATTTCACAGAGAAGAATCACTTAATATAACTCATTGGGGAGAAATTGGAGAAAAGTTTGATGAAAATCTAGTTCAAAGAATGTCCGAACCAGTTGTGATCGCCTTCACAGCCATAGCAACCAAACAAATCATGGTAAGAATGTATACAATAAAAAATACTACAGATTTATCTTAAATAACATTAATAAACATTTTCAATTATTAGTTTTAATAATTATAAATATACAAGTGGACTTTACGTATCAAGTACTTCTGAAATCTCATATTATTTTGATCCAGATATCACCGAATCAAAGAAAATAAAAAATGTATTATAAATATTTATTGCGAGAATATTATAATTATTTACAATTTTCTTAAAAATTTTACTTTGTTTGACATATTATCTATTTATAGATTTAGTCATTTCATTCAAGGAATAGATTTTATTGCTGCATCAATCAAAAAACCATTATCATTGGAAGAACAAAAGACTATGAATAGAGTTACGATAGCAGAACTCCGAACCTTAGATCTATATCAAAATCAGGTAAGTATTCATTATTACACCCTAATTATAAAATATATTTTATTAAACATTCTTTATTCAAACAATAGGACACAAAATTTACTACAAAAGCAAGCATTACTAATACTGATGTACGACAAGGTTGGTTCTACAATGTCTGTCCACACTGCTACAGACAAGTCAGACAATTAGGGACTTCATGATGGTATGATACCCATACATATTTAACGACAATGCCAGTCAGCTGGTAATATTCTTAACCTTTATTATAAAAAATTAAAAAATTTCTAAGCAATTAAAAATTAAATAGATTTTTAATATGTATAACAGGTACAAAATCAATGCTCGAATTGGGGACAACACTGGTGGGATAAATATTGTCATGTTTAGAAAAACTGTTTAATCACTGGTGAATAAGCCTTGCTCCATACTGACAATTCAAGATAGATACACTGATCCAAACATCATTCCTCCTCTCCTCGATCAACTTAAAGGCATGTAAAAAATATTTCTGATTCAATTTCGTCCAAGATGTGCTTTTATTGACGTAACAGTTGTAAAAACCTTTAACAATGACGAATCACCAATGTTATTACTTGCACCACCAACTGAATCCCCCAAGATATCCCACCACCACTAGCATCTTTGGACCCAGAGATACCACAGCTAGAAAGTAAAAAAAACTGCAAAACAACAACTCTTTTTCACCCAACCCATAATTGAAGAAGCTGAATCAAGGTACATTTCTATTCATAATTTGTTTCAAAAATTTTTAAATTCCTTACTCAACATATATATTCAAAAATTACAAACTATCATACAAGTATATTTATTATTATTATAGCCCTCAGTAGCGTTATCCTCCAACAGAAATCCAAACATTTTCAGCTGACTCATCCAAAAAACGAAAGGAAACAAGGTACAATTATCTTTTCTATATAATTACATATTATATAATCATACTTATTTCAATTTTATTTATAAATATCAAATAATTAATATATATTTTTCAACATGGCAGATCAGAAGAAAAGCTGAAGAAAATTAAACAGGGCTGATAGCATTTCAACTAAAAATGTTCCGCTTGCAATAAACTTTATTTGTAAACATATATATATGTGTGTTTGTTTGTATATATAACTTCGATATTTTAATATAAACTTGAGTGTATATATTCTAATATTTTAATAATAAGTACCAAAAAAACTAAAACCTTATTGTAATTATATTATTTATCTTAACCAATTGCCTTTATTAAATGCTATTTAGTTTTCTCATTTATTTATTTATTTTTCCTCCCCTGTGCAATGTACCGGCATTAAACTAGTTGGATCTAAAATGGTTTTATGAGGCAATTTTTTTTGGGTAAATTTTATGAGTTAAATTTTTTGTTTGGGTAAATTTTATGAGGCAATTACATTTTAGTACATTGGTTGAGTCTACTACTACTACTACTACTACTACTACTATTACTACTACTATACTATCACGAGGGATGTCAACCATAATCTCAATTTTTTATTATCAATACGATTAGTTATCGTATTTTTATTAGTATATACAATCAATTGATGTAACAATCATTTAATCACCTTTCAGTATAAGAATGATAACTCACTTGTCATATAAGTTGGTATTCAAATATGGAGATTAAAATTAGTATCCATGGCATTTTTTATTTTTGAATGATGGTAAGTTGCATTAAGTTGGGCTTTTTTGTGGTTACGGACATAATTTAACGATAATTTCATACCGAACTTTACTAAAATGTATAGAATTCAAATCCCCCACTTTCAAGTTAAAAATGAAAAAGTTGCAACCCTATTCGTGATTGGACTTCTATGAACTTTTTTATTTTTAATTTTTCCAAAAAAGAGTTTTTGTATTTATTACGAAGGAAATTTTATTGTATCAAAACTTTTTGTGACTTCCTGTTGTGATCTAAGCCCTTACCCACCATCCGTTGCAACCCAAGCTGAAACATGACCATCCTATTGTATTGCTTTTGCTTATAAAGTTAAATTTCGATTCATGCCATTTTTTTATACAACATCTTTTGGCTTGATTTATCGCTGGTTAAGTTTCAGATATCCATACAGAAGTTTCAGATATCTATAGAGAAGGCAACTAAACGGCATATAGGTTGGCATCTAAGAGAGTTTATTTAACTTCTCAAACTTGGTGGCATAATGTTTTAGATTTATGTGCTTCTGTGACGCGGAGAAATATGGTAGGTCTTCTGGCTATTTTTTTTTTTTTTTCAATTTTTTCAATTTTTTAATCTTAAGTTCATTCTGTCTCTTTCAGATTTCAACGTGCACTCTTTTTTCTTTTTCTAAGATTTTTCTCATTTTGTTTTACCAGATAAAAGTTTAATTAGGACTTCTAAAGTTTCTAGAGGTACTAGATTCACTTCATAGACTTTTGGAGATTGCTAGTTCCGGTTTAGGTACTTGCATATAAGGATGAAAATGTCAATATCGACGGAGTTGTTTAGGTTTTGATTTACGGATAATGTCGACAGATATTCCAGAAAAAAAATGGATACTCAAAGAAAAACTTATAAGTTTTGCTAAAACTTTACACACTATCAAAACAATAAATATTACATAATCTGAATGAATTTTATAACCAAAATGATATTTTTTTAATCAAATATGAGAGTTGTATTGCATTGTAATAACTGATTTTTTTTAACATTACGATTCTTTTTGTACAAAGATTTAAGCTGTACCATGAAGGTATTCATGAGAAAGCCCGACTAGGGTTTTTGTTAATTTTGTGAGTTCTTATGATCTTATAAGACTGAAAAATAATTGCTTAGCCAAGCATGTAACATTTTTAGCAAAAAGGGGTAGAAAATTTCATGATTTTATGTTGGTCAAAGTTTGACCATAAAAAGTCAAAGTTGACCGGAGAGGTCAAAGGTTGACTAAAAATGTCAAAGTATGACAATGTTGAAAGATGGCAAGCAGTATGGAAAATATACTGTGAAAACCGTAATTATGGACAAGATAGTATAAATTAGAGTTAAAACCACCTTAGAAAAATCAAGCACATAAATTAGGGTATCAAAGGCCAAATGGCTTCGAATTTCAAGAAAATTTTTATACAGTCCATTTTTACACAGATAAATTTTGGACTGCAATACAGTATAACAGTACTGTGTATTAGTGAGCACAGTACTAGAAATATCTGTGTTGGCATTAAGTGGACTGCTTTTTAAGTAAAATAGCCAATCAAGCCTTAAAAAGGCTTACCTCATCAATCTTTATAATTATGACATCATTATTGGAATTAAGAAAAAAATTAGAAAATTTTGGATTGTTCTAGGTGATGAGGTGGCCGGCCATTGAAGGGCTAATTGGCAATTATTTTTGCTTCAAGAGTTTTTTAGCAAAAGTTGAACAAAAAATAATTCAAAAAGAATTTCTTTTTTTTCACCTATAAATAGCCATGGGGGGGGGGGGGGGGGGGCGGTTTTTGGCTTCAAAAAATTAGAGAAAAGCAGCCAAACTCTGCCATTTTCCTCCCTCAAAAATCCGGACATCCTAGAGTGAGCAAGAACAAAGAAAAATTTGCAAACCAAAGGAAAAAGTGTGGAGAGGTGGTGGTCGGTTTTTCCACTACAACAAGCAAGGATTTTGAAAAAAAATTTGTGCCTTCTCTAGACCTAGTGGCCGGCTGTTACTAGGAGAGAAAGTGAGGAAATTTTAGTGTGGTTTGTGGTTGGTTTTGGTGCAAGCAAACACCAAGTGATCAACACCAATTTTGGTGCAATTTGGTGGGTGAAACCGGTCTAGGAGGGAGAGAATTGAAAGCCAAAACCCTAGCCCAAAATCTTGAGTTAATCAAGGTAAATTTTCCCTAGACCTCAAACTCTTTAAATTGAGCATTCAATTTGAAATTTATTTGTATTTCAAGTTGAAAATTTGTAAGAGCATAAGCTCAATTTAATGTTTATGCCAAGATTAGGAATTAGGGTTATGTGCTTGAGTTAGATTAAGGGTGGTTTGATTTATGTGTTTGATTTATGATCTTTGATTACGCTTATACTTATTTGACCATTAGGGTTGCATGCTAGATGTTAAATGTAGTTGTATGTCCCCAAGTATGTGAATGATGTTGTATGAAAAGGTTAAGTTGCTAGAAGAAAAATGGATGAATGGAATGGTTTGCATGAATGCGTTTGGATTACATGCATGATAAAGTGGGACATTAGAAACCGCTGCATGTCTGTTTTCTAGGCTCCCGCGTGGTCGGTTGAGGTAGTATGTGCGGAATAGGACGTAAAATGAATTTTTAACCAAAACTGCCATTCTCGGATGAAAACTGCCCAGTTTCTGGAAAATCAGTTTTTGAGGCCTTTAGAGGCCGAATTTGGAAAAACTCAAAACATGAAAGTTGTAGAGAAGGGTTTTTCCTAGGGGGCGGAGCAGACGGATTTCCAAAATAAGGCTCCAACGGCCTCGGTTTTTAACAAAATCCGAGCCTTGCCATGCCCAGGATTCATGCACGGCCAGGTGAGTTCAACAGGGAATATGAGCACGTTAACGACCGAACTGGGTTTTCCTCAAAACACGAAAGTTGTAGGGTTTTTCGAGATCTAAAACTTTCGTGAAGACAACTTTTTCAGATTCGATCTAGATTTTAAAATAAAAAATTAGATTTAAAAAAAAAACTGTACAGGAAACAGGAAATTCCTGTGCAGGATTTTCTAAAACAGTGCAGAAAAAGGATAACCTTGCACTAACACAGATAAATTAACTGTGGAAAGCTGTTCCAAAGACAGTTTCCAATACTTAATAATTTTACTCAAGAATTATAATATGATAAAAGTAAACGATGAGTTTTTCCAAAAGAAAACAAGAATGGGTTTTTTAACCAAAAGTCAAATTTGACCCAAGTAAGGTAAGTTTTAAACCCTAGGGTTACTCGATGTAACTAAATAAGTTAGTAGATGATTTTTTTAACAGGGGACATATAACTCAGATTTTGTAAAAATGTTGGTTACGTCACCAACATTTCTAATCTTTATCTATATCCTTTAACATGTAACGACCCGCCTAGCACAGGCCGTTACCATACATGCATATATATCGGCCCTTTTTAATAACTTAATTACATGAAAAATAGTAGAAATTTTTTTTTTTTTTTTTTTTTTTAATACTGTGCTAACTCGCACATACTGTAACTAAAAGAATGATATACAAATATCAAATCATATACTTAGAAAGAACAAAACGCGTAGTGCTATCTTTTCCCACATTTCACAGTTCGCCCTGCCATGCTCCTCCATCTTGTATCAGCAACTGCTTGCAGGTTACTTACCTACAGCATAGACGTAAGACAGTGAGCTTTCGCTCAGCAAGTACAACTAACTATACCGCGACAATACAAACACAACATATCCTAACATATCATAACATATCGTAACATAACATTTCATAGCATATCATAACTTATCATAGCATGTCATAACTTATCATGGCATATGCATGAACCATTTATGCTTCATTATACTTTCTTATTACTTCATAACATTCTTTCTTAACTTACCATAGCATATCGTACATATCATAACTTCATTCATCATAGCCTAACATACATATCATAATGCATGACCCATTTATGCTTGTATTATGCTCAATTCGTTCTTAACTTACATTCATACTTATCTTACTTATGGGCCCCTTACTTGAGTGTATGTACCGGGCGCGCGACTATGGAGTGGTTGGGGCGGCCAGACCATTTCCAACTCAAACCATAGTCCAACCCGACCTAACGCGGGTCGGTACAACACAGGCGACTTGCTCGCCATCTTACTTTCTTTTCATCTTGTCATGTCATACTTGATCTTATTATTCTTATAAGATTTCGTGAACATGCTTCGTGTTCTCATATATACATGCTTCATATCTTAATAAACATAACATTCATTATGAACTTACCTTGACTTATCATACTTCATAACTTAGCGTACAACATAGAATTAACATGGCATATAGCATGGCATAACAATAACATAGCATAATAATAATAACATAACATAGCAACAACAACATAACATACAATAAGGCATACACCCCTAACATACATCTAACAATAACATACTTGGGCAAGTACCACAACAAAGCCTATGCTGTAGGCGGTGGTTGTACTTACCTCTCTCGCTATGTCCCACGTAATGCTGCTCCTCTTCCGAGTACAGCTACAGGTTACTTCCTGTTTGATGAAGGACACAGTCTAGTTAAACTCGTGAAATGTTGGTGACCTAACCAACATGCTTACATGATCCTGGTTGTATGTCCCTTTGTGCATAAAATCTTACTTGGTTACACTTAGTAACCCTATGGTTATGAATCTGTTTCTTTAAAAGGTTACACTGGGTAACCTTATATGCTAAGCCACAACATACCATTAGGGTTAAATCATCTTCCAACCTTAGGCTTCTTCTTTAATTCACAACTAACGGGTTATGTCCATTAACCCTTTTATCTTAATTCAATGGGTATCCTTTAGGGTTACATTAGATAACCCTTAAGGTTAACTAAGTCAATATTGTTAGTCAACCAAAGTCAACTATGGTCAACTACGGTCAACTATGGTCAACCCCCCCTATGGGTCAACCTTTGGGCCTTGGGCTCGACCCAGTAACTCGGGTATCCTTCCGGGTTACCATGCGTAATCGCTTTACTTACTAAACTTTAGCTTGAAAATCTTATTTTTCCTTAACTTGGAAAATTTGGGGAAATTAATCCCAAAACTCTTTACTTGACTTGTAAAAATCCATATTCTTAAAATGGGGTTTTGTAAAGTCATTTGAGGTTGAAAACTGTCATTGGAACAGTCTCCATCATCAAAGCTGTGAAAATTAGAAAAATATAGTTTTTCTGAAACAGTTTTTAGAAAATCCTGTGCAGAAATTTCTTGTTTCCTGCACCGACTTCAGAAAACCATGTCAGTTTAAAAATCCATTTAGAATTTGAAAGAGTTGTCTTCACGAAAGTTGTAGCTCTCAAAAAATCCTAAAACTTTCATGTTTTGCGAAAAATCCAGTTCCGCTTGTATCCTTGTCAGTTTTCATTTGAAACTGGCTGGTCGTGTAAACTAGGTCTGGGCAGACTAGTCTCGGATTTTTATAGAAACAGAGGCCATTGGAGCCTCATTTTGAGAAACCGTCCGCGATGCCCCCTAGGAAAAACTCTTCCGAATAACTTTCATGTTTTACGTTTCACCCAAATCGGCCTCTAAAGGCCTTAAATTTCCACTTTCCCGAAACTGGCCAGTTTTGAATCCGAACTGGCAGTTTCGGTTATTAAGTCCAGTTTACGTCCTATTCCGCGAAGTCTAACTCGACCGAACACGCGGGAGCCTAAATAGCATACAAGCAGCGTATTCTAATGTCCCACATGAACCATCATGTATCTCTAACGTCTCCATGCAAACCAAAACAGATCTGCCCTAACCTAGGGTTTGCATGATCTAGGTTTGCATCACATTCCATTCATCCATCTCATGCCATTCTTGGCTAGCACTAGCAACCTAGCATAATTGTCACAACCGGCTTGCACAAACAGGGCACATACCAACCATCTAATCATGCAAAAATCCTAGCATGCAAGCAAGCATAAACATATAGCAAGCAAAGCATAAATAAAGCCATAGCCAAACCACCCTTAAAATCCTAATCAAGCACCATACCTAGTTCTAGGGCAATTGAAATAAGAGCTTGAGCTTATGCTCTTACAAACTTTTGACTTGAAATACAAATAAATTTCCAAATGAAATCAAATGGAAAAAGGTTAGGGTTTATGGGAGATTTTACCTTGGCTAACCCTAGAAATGGGTTAGGGTTGGTGGATCCAAATTTCTCCCTCCCTTAGTTATTCCTTACCCACGGTTTTGCCCTCCAATTGGGCACCAAAATTTTTCACCTCACTTGGTGATTGTTTAAGCCAAAACCGAGCACTCTCCCTCCTATTTCTCTCCAATTTTTCCGTCCCCTTTTATGGCTCACCCATGGCCGAACTCACCTTCACCTAGGAGCACCAAAATTTCTTTTGGTTGCTTGGTTGGTGATTTCTCATCACTCTTGGCCACTAACCAATTTTTCCACTAAAATTTTCTCTTCCTTTTCTTCTTTCCCACACTCGGCCATAACTAGAAAAATGGGTCTCCACTTTTTTTTTTTTCAACTTCCTCTTGGTTCCTAGCTTGAAAATCCGAACACCCCTTAGCCTAATCTCCCTTGGATTTTCAAATTTTTTTCTTCTCTCTTTCTCTCTTCCAAGGCTGCGGATTTTTCTGATGAAAAATGGCAAGAGTTTGGCTGTCTTTCTCAATTTTTCAGCCCCAAAAATCTGCCAATCTCATGGGTATTTATAGGCAAATGAAACTTTGCCAAAATCCCAAAACAACCCCTTGAAAATTAAAATTTACACTTTTGGCATGCAAGGTGGCCGGCTGTCTACTTGGAGAGCAAGGCAAGATGACCTCATCTTGGTGACATCATCTAGGTGACATCACATGCTTACATCACCAAATTTCCAAAATTTGCACTTTGGCCCCAAAAGTTAAAATTCTTGCATTTATGCCCTCTAGGTGGCCGGTCCCTTACTTGGAGATCAAGCCAAGCTTATCTCACCTTGATGACATCATCTTGATGACATCACTTCGCTTACATCATCAATTTTCCAAAATTTGTACTTTAACCCCTAAAGATAAAATTTTGGCATTTTTGCCCCTGAGGTGGCCGGCCATGTCATCTCTTCTAGAGCATTCCTTGCTTTCTTTCCAAGCTTATTTAATCCAATTATGATGTCATAAATTGAGGATAGGATGATGTCATCCACATTAAGCCCTGTTTGGCTTTTCCTCAATATTCAGTCCATTTTTCCGCTACACAGATATTTCTAATACTGTGTTTGCTTAAATACAGTATTTTTATACTGTGCTACAGTCTAAAATTCATCTGTGTAAAAACGGATAGTATAACTTTTTTCTAATTTCAAGTCCTTTTTGCCCTTGATCTATACTAGGTGTGCTTGATTTTCTAAGGTGGTTTTAAAGCCTATTTGAGCTATCTTGCCCATTATATCAAGTTTTACAGTATCTTTTCCATACTGCATCACGTAATACTGCAAAGTCAACCCGTTGACCGCTCTCGGTCAAACTTTGACTTTCTTGGTCAAATTTGACTTTTTCGATCAAACTTTGACTTTTTCGGAATTACGTACTTTTTCGTCCTTTTCGACTTAAAAGGGCATTTGCTAACCTTAGCAACTTATTTTGAGTCTTATTAAGCCATAAGATCTCATAAAAAGTGTGAAAAACTCTTAACTGAGCTTTTCCGTAAATACCTCCATGGCATGCATATAATTCCTTTTGCAAAGAAAGCAGTGACATAGAAATTCTAGGTATTACAATCTACCCCCCTTAAAAATTTTCGTCCTCGAAAATTAGGATAACCTGGGGTAGTTCATCCTCATCTCATCTTCTAAGTTCCAGGTTGTCTCTTCAACCTTGTGGTTTTCACCATAAAACCTTAATCAGGGAAATGGTTTTATTGTAAAACCTTAACCATAGGAATAATTCTATTCCTTAAGACCCTTTTCTTCCCGACCCAAGATTTGAACTAGTTTCTCTTCATAAGTCAAATCCATTTGAACCTTGACTAGTTCTTGTCTAAATACATGGGAAGAATCTGGTATACACTTCTTTTAGCATCTTCATGTGAACAACGTTATAAATTGATGCTAATTCTAGCGGTAGAGCAACTCATAAGCTATCTTTGTAATCCTTTCAAGGATTTCAACCAGTCCTATATATTAGGACTAAATTTCCTTCTTCACTAAACCTCATGGTTCCTTTCCTTAGGAACAATCTTAATAAACACAGCGTTTCCAACTTGGAATTTCTAGAAGCTGTCTACATTATCGTCATAATTTTTCTGTCTGTTAAAAGTTATGTCGAGTCCCTATTTAATCCTTTTGGATATATTCCATGGTCTTCTTGACGAAATCTGTTGTTTGAAGTTGTTTTTATCCAACTTCCTACTATTGAATAGGAGATCAACATTCCCTTCCATGGAATGCTTCAAATGGGACCATACCAATTGAAGGCTGATAGCTTGTTATCATACAAAAATTCAACCCATGGCAGTTTTTATTCCTAATTCCTTTAAAATCCAAGACACATAATCTTAGCACATCTACTAGTGTCTGGAAGGTTTGTGCTAACTGTTCATCCATTTGGGGTGGATTGCCGTCCTAACCCTTAATTTCAATCTCATGGTATCATAATCACTTGTCCAAAATTGAGAAGTGAAACATCTTCCACGATCCAAATTGATCGATTTT
This sequence comes from Ficus hirta, assembly GCA_038430175.1. Classification (NCBI taxonomy): domain Eukaryota; kingdom Viridiplantae; phylum Streptophyta; class Magnoliopsida; order Rosales; family Moraceae; genus Ficus; species Ficus hirta. The sequence goes on from CM076590.1 coordinate 5,555,934, forward strand.
GACATTCCATGTAGTCTCGCAATCCGAGATATGTAGGTTTACTGTCAATTTTCTACTGAAAAAGTGACCTTAAGCGAAATGAAGTGGGCTGATTTGGTTATTCCATCCATAATAACCCAAATCGGACCATTCCCACTTACAATCCTAGGCAGCCCTACCATGAAATTCATGGTAGTTTGCTCTCATTTCCATTCTGGAAGCTCCGCAATTGTCCGTGAAGTTAAACTTTTCCTCGTCGTATGAGCTGAACATTTCACAATGTCATTAGAAATCGTACGTAGCATCGTAAAAACCTAAGAAATCCATTTCTAAGATCGCATCGAAATTCTAAAGCTTGATTGCGATGAGATCTACACGTAGTTCTTTGCCGTACATAGTTATAGAAATATTTCGAATCCAAACAATGGATTACAAAATCTCTCCAAAAGGCAAAGAAATTCCTAAAAGATTATTTAAAACTATCTACACTACTTCCTAATTTCTGGGCATACTCTATAAATACAATAAGTGAGTAGCACCAGAATTATACAATACAATAACGTCATATGTGGCGATAAGAATCTATCTTGTCACCCCATGCGAAGTCCCAGCTTCGGCATTTCCGTTAGTGTCGGCATAAATTTTGGCTTGGGGTTCAGGAGTCTCCAATCTTCCTTGCGTAATTGAGGGTCCTTCGAGCCTTGCATGCACTGCATGTAGCTGACGACCAGCATTTCGATTTGGATACTGAGGGTTATGGCTCTGGTGGTTCTGAGGGCAACTTCGTGCATAATGCCCTTTCTTGCCACAAAGGTAGCAAGCATTCGATCCCATCTTACACCCTCCCGGATGCTTTCTCCCGCACTTTGCACACATCGGGTAGTCATTGCTAGTATCTTCATTCCCTCGATTGTTCTTCTTCTGAGGGAAGTTCCAAGTTTGACCTTGGTCAGTAAAACTCCTTTTCCTTTTTATTCCTCCCAAATTGTTTGGAACCTTGTGTAGGGTTACTAACTTGGCCTTTTGGTTACAACTCTGAACCTTGCTTAGGTTGTGTTGTCTTTGGTTCATGCTACCTAGTTGTTCCTGAAGCCTATTCGTCTCTTGTTGCTGTTCAAGCAACTGCCGTTGCAAATCAGCTGTAATAGTCACCAAATCTGGCTCGGGCGGGTTAACAGGTATCGCTTTATGCTGCCGTACCATCTTCTAAATCCCTATCATAAGAAAAGATATTATCATATTGTTAATATCCCTTCTTTCATTTATGACTTATCATATCATATTGTACTCATTATACATCTTAGTATAATCGTACCTTATCACACATCTAATCATACTTATCATACCATAACTCAATGGTATTATCGTATCATAACCGATACTCATCATAACATAATAGTATCATCTTGATACGTAACATGCTTATCATAGCATGACTTCCTTATTCACAACATACCTCCTAACTCCTATCTCATACTTGAACCGTCTTTTTGCATACCTACATAAAGCACATCCTATTACGATGTCATATCATATCCATCGTACTATACATACATAGTCAACATTGTGATGGAAGTGTCTACCACTTTACCATATCATATTCATACTGTCCTATCGTTAATAGAATAATCTAATGGGAGTCGATCCTATATCTTTTGATTCGATCGAGTCTTCGGAAGAAACGTTGGAGTTTGCACTCAGACCTGCATTGTTGAATAAGATCTCGTCCCGGTCGTTCTTAGCACCTGAGTCAACTTCTGCTTTCTGTGGCAGTATCTCTTGCCGTGGAGTTGCTGGCGTCGAGTCCTCCGTAAGCATCAGTCCTGCTTCGTGCAGTAGTTCCCTTATTTCCGGTGTTGTTAACAACGCTCATCAATCGTCCATCCCATTTCCTATTGTCATTCCAGCCATAACCGTTGGAACGAATCGTCTAATTCTCGGGAGGTAAACCTTCCCGACTTACTTAATACGCCTATACTCTCGGCGGTCCAGGTCCTGCGGAATATGAGGTAACCTTACCTCCTGAAATCCCTGGCAGTAATGACCTATGGACTCGTGAGGGTAAGCGTGCCCATCTACTACGTAACTATGCTGTCATACGTAGAATGCATATCGACGTGTAACATTCTAGCTCCTTTATCTGGTACGAATCCTCATCGTACATTTAACATAGCTAGAAATCTTGGCCCTACATGCCTAGGCATCATTTTCTTGCTTAGCATCCTTTATCGTAATCCAGCATCCGCTGCTAAGCATCTGCTGACTGATCGAATTCATCGATGAACTTTAATGCATCATCTATGGAATATCCTTTCCATCTCGTACCGCTTCATACTGTCTCATATTTCTTCATTTTGCTTCCTATCGTCTCATACCCCTATGGCGATAACAACACTGTCCGTCACGGGTCATTGAATAATATAAATTGCAGCCTGTGAACCGACACCGTGCGTCCCGATCTTCATCGACCCAATCAAGATCCCTTAATATCGCATCTATCTCATCATAAGCGTAAAATAACTATTTACGCATACTCACAAAAATATAAACTTAACTTACAATGATGGCGGCGATGGCAGGCTGACTGTGAAATTATATCGCAGGAAACCGCTCTGATACCAACTCTGTAACGACCCGCCTAGCACAGGCCGTTACCATACATGCATATATATCGGCCCTTTTTAATAACTTAATTACATGAAAAATAGTAGAAATTTTTTTTTTTTTTTTTTTTTTTAATACTGTGCTAACTCGCACATACTGTAACTAAAAGAATGATATACAAATATCAAATCATATACTTAGAAAGAACAAAACGCGTAGTGCTATCTTTTCCCACATTTCACAGTTCGCCCTGCCATGCTCCTCCATCTTGTATCAGCAACTGCTTGCAGGTTACTTACCTACAGCATAGACGTAAGACAGTGAGCTTTCGCTCAGCAAGTACAACTAACTATACCGCGACAATACAAACACAACATATCCTAACATATCATAACATATCGTAACATAACATTTCATAGCATATCATAACTTATCATAGCATGTCATAACTTATCATGGCATATGCATGAACCATTTATGCTTCATTATACTTTCTTATTACTTCATAACATTCTTTCTTAACTTACCATAGCATATCGTACATATCATAACTTCATTCATCATAGCCTAACATACATATCATAATGCATGACCCATTTATGCTTGTATTATGCTCAATTCGTTCTTAACTTACATTCATACTTATCTTACTTATGGGCCCCTTACTTGAGTGTATGTACCGGGCGCGCGACTATGGAGTGGTTGGGGCGGCCAGACCATTTCCAACTCAAACCATAGTCCAACCCGACCTAACGCGGGTCGGTACAACACAGGCGACTTGCTCGCCATCTTACTTTCTTTTCATCTTGTCATGTCATACTTGATCTTATTATTCTTATAAGATTTCGTGAACATGCTTCGTGTTCTCATATATACATGCTTCATATCTTAATAAACATAACATTCATTATGAACTTACCTTGACTTATCATACTTCATAACTTAGCGTACAACATAGAATTAACATGGCATATAGCATGGCATAACAATAACATAGCATAATAATAATAACATAACATAGCAACAACAACATAACATACAATAAGGCATACACCCCTAACATACATCTAACAATAACATACTTGGGCAAGTACCACAACAAAGCCTATGCTGTAGGCGGTGGTTGTACTTACCTCTCTCGCTATGTCCCACGTAATGCTGCTCCTCTTCCGAGTACAGCTACAGGTTACTTCCTGTTTGATGAAGGACACAGTCTAGTTAAACTCGTGAAATGTTGGTGACCTAACCAACATGCTTACATGATCCTGGTTGTATGTCCCTTTGTGCATAAAATCTTACTTGGTTACACTTAGTAACCCTATGGTTATGAATCTGTTTCTTTAAAAGGTTACACTGGGTAACCTTATATGCTAAGCCACAACATACCATTAGGGTTAAATCATCTTCCAACCTTAGGCTTCTTCTTTAATTCACAACTAACGGGTTATGTCCATTAACCCTTTTATCTTAATTCAATGGGTATCCTTTAGGGTTACATTAGATAACCCTTAAGGTTAACTAAGTCAATATTGTTAGTCAACCAAAGTCAACTATGGTCAACTACGGTCAACTATGGTCAACCCCCCCTATGGGTCAACCTTTGGGCCTTGGGCTCGACCCAGTAACTCGGGTATCCTTCCGGGTTACCATGCGTAATCGCTTTACTTACTAAACTTTAGCTTGAAAATCTTATTTTTCCTTAACTTGGAAAATTTGGGGAAATTAATCCCAAAACTCTTTACTTGACTTGTAAAAATCCATATTCTTAAAATGGGGTTTTGTAAAGTCATTTGAGGTTGAAAACTGTCATTGGAACAGTCTCCATCATCAAAGCTGTGAAAATTAGAAAAATATAGTTTTTCTGAAACAGTTTTTAGAAAATCCTGTGCAGAAATTTCTTGTTTCCTGCACCGACTTCAGAAAACCATGTCAGTTTAAAAATCCATTTAGAATTTGAAAGAGTTGTCTTCACGAAAGTTGTAGCTCTCAAAAAATCCTAAAACTTTCATGTTTTGCGAAAAATCCAGTTCCGCTTGTATCCTTGTCAGTTTTCATTTGAAACTGGCTGGTCGTGTAAACTAGGTCTGGGCAGACTAGTCTCGGATTTTTATAGAAACAGAGGCCATTGGAGCCTCATTTTGAGAAACCGTCCGCGATGCCCCCTAGGAAAAACTCTTCCGAATAACTTTCATGTTTTACGTTTCACCCAAATCGGCCTCTAAAGGCCTTAAATTTCCACTTTCCCGAAACTGGCCAGTTTTGAATCCGAACTGGCAGTTTCGGTTATTAAGTCCAGTTTACGTCCTATTCCGCGAAGTCTAACTCGACCGAACACGCGGGAGCCTAAATAGCATACAAGCAGCGTATTCTAACGTCCCACATGAACCATCATGTATCTCTAACGTCTCCATGCAAACCAAAACAGATCTGCCCTAACCTAGGGTTTGCATGATCTAGGTTTGCATCACATTCCATTCATCCATCTCATGCCATTCTTGGCTAGCACTAGCAACCTAGCATAATTGTCACAACCGGCTTGCACAAACAGGGCACATACCAACCATCTAATCATGCAAAAATCCTAGCATGCAAGCAAGCATAAACATATAGCAAGCAAAGCATAAATAAAGCCATAGCCAAACCACCCTTAAAATCCTAATCAAGCACCATACCTAGTTCTAGGGCAATTGAAATAAGAGCTTGAGCTTATGCTCTTACAAACTTTTGACTTGAAATACAAATAAATTTCCAAATGAAATCAAATGGAAAAAGGTTAGGGTTTATGGGAGATTTTACCTTGGCTAACCCTAGAAATGGGTTAGGGTTGGTGGATCCAAATTTCTCCCTCCCTTAGTTATTCCTTACCCACGGTTTTGCCCTCCAATTGGGCACCAAAATTTTTCACCTCACTTGGTGATTGTTTAAGCCAAAACCGAGCACTCTCCCTCCTATTTCTCTCCAATTTTTCCGTCCCCTTTTATGGCTCACCCATGGCCGAACTCACCTTCACCTAGGAGCACCAAAATTTCTTTTGGTTGCTTGGTTGGTGATTTCTCATCACTCTTGGCCACTAACCAATTTTTCCACTAAAATTTTCTCTTCCTTTTCTTCTTTCCCACACTCGGCCATAACTAGAAAAATGGGTCTCCACTTTTTTTTTTTTCAACTTCCTCTTGGTTCCTAGCTTGAAAATCCGAACACCCCTTAGCCTAATCTCCCTTGGATTTTCAAATTTTTTTCTTCTCTCTTTCTCTCTTCCAAGGCTGCGGATTTTTCTGATGAAAAATGGCAAGAGTTTGGCTGTCTTTCTCAATTTTTCAGCCCCAAAAATCTGCCAATCTCATGGGTATTTATAGGCAAATGAAACTTTGCCAAAATCCCAAAACAACCCCTTGAAAATTAAAATTTACACTTTTGGCATGCAAGGTGGCCGGCTGTCTACTTGGAGAGCAAGGCAAGATGACCTCATCTTGGTGACATCATCTAGGTGACATCACATGCTTACATCACCAAATTTCCAAAATTTGCACTTTGGCCCCAAAAGTTAAAATTCTTGCATTTATGCCCTCTAGGTGGCCGGTCCCTTACTTGGAGATCAAGCCAAGCTTATCTCACCTTGATGACATCATCTTGATGACATCACTTCGCTTACATCATCAATTTTCCAAAATTTGTACTTTAACCCCTAAAGATAAAATTTTGGCATTTTTGCCCCTGAGGTGGCCGGCCATGTCATCTCTTCTAGAGCATTCCTTGCTTTCTTTCCAAGCTTATTTAATCCAATTATGATGTCATAAATTGAGGATAGGATGATGTCATCCACATTAAGCCCTGTTTGGCTTTTCCTCAATATTCAGTCCATTTTTCCGCTACACAGATATTTCTAATACTGTGTTTGCTTAAATACAGTATTTTTATACTGTGCTACAGTCTAAAATTCATCTGTGTAAAAACGGATAGTATAACTTTTTTCTAATTTCAAGTCCTTTTTGCCCTTGATCTATACTAGGTGTGCTTGATTTTCTAAGGTGGTTTTAAAGCCTATTTGAGCTATCTTGCCCATTATATCAAGTTTTACAGTATCTTTTCCATACTGCATCACGTAATACTGCAAAGTCAACCCGTTGACCGCTCTCGGTCAAACTTTGACTTTCTTGGTCAAATTTGACTTTTTCGATCAAACTTTGACTTTTTCGGAATTACGTACTTTTTCGTCCTTTTCGACTTAAAAGGGCATTTGCTAACCTTAGCAACTTATTTTGAGTCTTATTAAGCCATAAGATCTCATAAAAAGTGTGAAAAACTCTTAACTGAGCTTTTCCGTAAATACCTCCATGGCATGCATATAATTCCTTTTGCAAAGAAAGCAGTGACATAGAAATTCTAGGTATTACAATCTACCCCCCTTAAAAATTTTCGTCCTCGAAAATTAGGATAACCTGGGGTAGTTCATCCTCATCTCATCTTCTAAGTTCCAGGTTGTCTCTTCAACCTTGTGGTTTTCACCATAAAACCTTAATCAGGGAAATGGTTTTATTGTAAAACCTTAACCATAGGAATAATTCTATTCCTTAAGACCCTTTTCTTCCCGACCCAAGATTTGAACTAGTTTCTCTTCATAAGTCAAATCCATTTGAACCTTGACTAGTTCTTGTCTAAATACATGGGAAGAATCTGGTATACACTTCTTTTAGCATCTTCATGTGAACAACGTTATAAATTGATGCTAATTCTAGCGGTAGAGCAACTCATAAGCTATCTTTGTAATCCTTTCAAGGATTTCAACCAGTCCTATATATTAGGACTAAATTTCCTTCTTCACTAAACCTCATGGTTCCTTTCCTTAGGAACAATCTTAATAAACACAGCGTTTCCAACTTGGAATTTCTAGAAGCTGTCTACATTATCGTCATAATTTTTCTGTCTGTTAAAAGTTATGTCGAGTCCCTATTTAATCCTTTTGGATATATTCCATGGTCTTCTTGACGAAATCTGTTGTTTGAAGTTGTTTTTATCCAACTTCCTACTATTGAATAGGAGATCAACATTCCCTTCCATGGAATGCTTCAAATGGGACCATACCAATTGAAGGCTGATAGCTTGTTATCATACAAAAATTCAACCCATGGCAGTTTTTATTCCTAATTCCTTTAAAATCCAAGACACATAATCTTAGCACATCTACTAGTGTCTGGAAGGTTTGTGCTAACTGTTCATCCATTTGGGGTGGATTGCCGTCCTAACCCTTAATTTCAATCTCATGGTATCATAATCACTTGTCCAAAATTGAGAAGTGAAACATCTTCCACGATCCAAATTGATCGATTTTGACATTCCATGTAGTCTCGCAATCCGAGATATGTAGGTTTACTGTCAATTTTCTACTGAAAAAGTGACCTTAAGCGAAATGAAGTGGGCTGATTTGGTTATTCCATCCATAATAACCCAAATCGGACCATTCCCACTTACAATCCTAGGCAGCCCTACCATGAAATTCATGGTAGTTTGCTCTCATTTCCATTCTGGAAGCTCCGCAATTGTCCGTGAAGTTAAACTTTTCCTCGTCGTATGAGCTGAACATTTCACAATGTCATTAGAAATCGTACGTAGCATCGTAAAAACCTAAGAAATCCATTTCTAAGATCGCATCGAAATTCTAAAGCTTGATTGCGATGAGATCTACACGTAGTTCTTTGCCGTACATAGTTATAGAAATATTTCGAATCCAAACAATGGATTACAAAATCTCTCCAAAAGGCAAAGAAATTCCTAAAAGATTATTTAAAACTATCTACACTACTTCCTAATTTCTGGGCATACTCTATAAATACAATAAGTGAGTAGCACCAGAATTATACAATACAATAACGTCATATGTGGCGATAAGAATCTATCTTGTCACCCCATGCGAAGTCCCAGCTTCGGCATTTCCGTTAGTGTCGGCATAAATTTTGGCTTGGGGTTCAGGAGTCTCCAATCTTCCTTGCGTAATTGAGGGTCCTTCGAGCCTTGCATGCACTGCATGTAGCTGACGACCAGCATTTCGATTTGGATACTGAGGGTTATGGCTCTGGTGGTTCTGAGGGCAACTTCGTGCATAATGCCCTTTCTTGCCACAAAGGTAGCAAGCATTCGATCCCATCTTACACCCTCCCGGATGCTTTCTCCCGCACTTTGCACACATCGGGTAGTCATTGCTAGTATCTTCATTCCCTCGATTGTTCTTCTTCTGAGGGAAGTTCCAAGTTTGACCTTGGTCAGTAAAACTCCTTTTCCTTTTTATTCCTCCCAAATTGTTTGGAACCTTGTGTAGGGTTACTAACTTGGCCTTTTGGTTACAACTCTGAACCTTGCTTAGGTTGTGTTGTCTTTGGTTCATGCTACCTAGTTGTTCCTGAAGCCTATTCGTCTCTTGTTGCTGTTCAAGCAACTGCCGTTGCAAATCAGCTGTAATAGTCACCAAATCTGGCTCGGGCGGGTTAACAGGTATCGCTTTATGCTGCCGTACCATCTTCTAAATCCCTATCATAAGAAAAGATATTATCATATTGTTAATATCCCTTCTTTCATTTATGACTTATCATATCATATTGTACTCATTATACATCTTAGTATAATCGTACCTTATCACACATCTAATCATACTTATCATACCATAACTCAATGGTATTATCGTATCATAACCGATACTCATCATAACATAATAGTATCATCTTGATACGTAACATGCTTATCATAGCATGACTTCCTTATTCACAACATACCTCCTAACTCCTATCTCATACTTGAACCGTCTTTTTGCATACCTACATAAAGCACATCCTATTACGATGTCATATCATATCCATCGTACTATACATACATAGTCAACATTGTGATGGAAGTGTCTACCACTTTACCATATCATATTCATACTGTCCTATCGTTAATAGAATAATCTAATGGGAGTCGATCCTATATCTTTTGATTCGATCGAGTCTTCGGAAGAAACGTTGGAGTTTGCACTCAGACCTGCATTGTTGAATAAGATCTCGTCCCGGTCGTTCTTAGCACCTGAGTCAACTTCTGCTTTCTGTGGCAGTATCTCTTGCCGTGGAGTTGCTGGCGTCGAGTCCTCCGTAAGCATCAGTCCTGCTTCGTGCAGTAGTTCCCTTATTTCCGGTGTTGTTAACAACGCTCATCAATCGTCCATCCCATTTCCTATTGTCATTCCAGCCATAACCGTTGGAACGAATCGTCTAATTCTCGGGAGGTAAACCTTCCCGACTTACTTAATACGCCTATACTCTCGGCGGTCCAGGTCCTGCGGAATATGAGGTAACCTTACCTCCTGAAATCCCTGGCAGTAATGACCTATGGACTCGTGAGGGTAAGCGTGCCCATCTACTACGTAACTATGCTGTCATACGTAGAATGCATATCGACGTGTAACATTCTAGCTCCTTTATCTGGTACGAATCCTCATCGTACATTTAACATAGCTAGAAATCTTGGCCCTACATGCCTAGGCATCATTTTCTTGCTTAGCATCCTTTATCGTAATCCAGCATCCGCTGCTAAGCATCTGCTGACTGATCGAATTCATCGATGAACTTTAATGCATCATCTATGGAATATCCTTTCCATCTCGTACCGCTTCATACTGTCTCATATTTCTTCATTTTGCTTCCTATCGTCTCATACCCCTATGGCGATAACAACACTGTCCGTCACGGGTCATTGAATAATATAAATTGCAGCCTGTGAACCGACACCGTGCGTCCCGATCTTCATCGACCCAATCAAGATCCCTTAATATCGCATCTATCTCATCATAAGCGTAAAATAACTATTTACGCATACTCACAAAAATATAAACTTAACTTACAATGATGGCGGCGATGGCAGGCTGACTGTGAAATTATATCGCAGGAAACCGCTCTGATACCAACTCTGTAACGACCCGCCTAGCACAGGCCGTTACCATACATGCATATATATCGGCCCTTTTTAATAACTTAATTACATGAAAAATAGTAGAAATTTTTTTTTTTTTTTTTTTTTTAATACTGTGCTAACTCGCACATACTGTAACTAAAAGAATGATATACAAATATCAAATCATATACTTAGAAAGAACAAAACGCGTAGTGCTATCTTTTCCCACATTTCACAGTTCGCCCTGCCATGCTCCTCCATCTTGTATCAGCAACTGCTTGCAGGTTACTTACCTACAGCATAGACGTAAGACAGTGAGCTTTCGCTCAGCAAGTACAACTAACTATACCGCGACAATACAAACACAACATATCCTAACATATCATAACATATCGTAACATAACATTTCATAGCATATCATAACTTATCATAGCATGTCATAACTTATCATGGCATATGCATGAACCATTTATGCTTCATTATACTTTCTTATTACTTCATAACATTCTTTCTTAACTTACCATAGCATATCGTACATATCATAACTTCATTCATCATAGCCTAACATACATATCATAATGCATGACCCATTTATGCTTGTATTATGCTCAATTCGTTCTTAACTTACATTCATACTTATCTTACTTATGGGCCCCTTACTTGAGTGTATGTACCGGGCGCGCGACTATGGAGTGGTTGGGGCGGCCAGACCATTTCCAACTCAAACCATAGTCCAACCCGACCTAACGCGGGTCGGTACAACACAGGCGACTTGCTCGCCATCTTACTTTCTTTTCATCTTGTCATGTCATACTTGATCTTATTATTCTTATAAGATTTCGTGAACATGCTTCGTGTTCTCATATATACATGCTTCATATCTTAATAAACATAACATTCATTATGAACTTACCTTGACTTATCATACTTCATAACTTAGCGTACAACATAGAATTAACATGGCATATAGCATGGCATAACAATAACATAGCATAATAATAATAACATAACATAGCAACAACAACATAACATACAATAAGGCATACACCCCTAACATACATCTAACAATAACATACTTGGGCAAGTACCACAACAAAGCCTATGCTGTAGGCGGTGGTTGTACTTACCTCTCTCGCTATGTCCCACGTAATGCTGCTCCTCTTCCGAGTACAGCTACAGGTTACTTCCTGTTTGATGAAGGACACAGTCTAGTTAAACTCGTGAAATGTTGGTGACCTAACCAACATGCTTACATGATCCTGGTTGTATGTCCCTTTGTGCATAAAATCTTACTTGGTTACACTTAGTAACCCTATGGTTATGAATCTGTTTCTTTAAAAGGTTACACTGGGTAACCTTATATGCTAAGCCACAACATACCATTAGGGTTAAATCATCTTCCAACCTTAGGCTTCTTCTTTAATTCACAACTAACGGGTTATGTCCATTAACCCTTTTATCTTAATTCAATGGGTATCCTTTAGGGTTACATTAGATAACCCTTAAGGTTAACTAAGTCAATATTGTTAGTCAACCAAAGTCAACTATGGTCAACTACGGTCAACTATGGTCAACCCCCCCTATGGGTCAACCTTTGGGCCTTGGGCTCGACCCAGTAACTCGGGTATCCTTCCGGGTTACCATGCGTAATCGCTTTACTTACTAAACTTTAGCTTGAAAATCTTATTTTTCCTTAACTTGGAAAATTTGGGGAAATTAATCCCAAAACTCTTTACTTGACTTGTAAAAATCCATATTCTTAAAATGGGGTTTTGTAAAGTCATTTGAGGTTGAAAACTGTCATTGGAACAGTCTCCATCATCAAAGCTGTGAAAATTAGAAAAATATAGTTTTTCTGAAACAGTTTTTAGAAAATCCTGTGCAGAAATTTCTTGTTTCCTGCACCGACTTCAGAAAACCATGTCAGTTTAAAAATCCATTTAGAATTTGAAAGAGTTGTCTTCACGAAAGTTGTAGCTCTCAAAAAATCCTAAAACTTTCATGTTTTGCGAAAAATCCAGTTCCGCTTGTATCCTTGTCAGTTTTCATTTGAAACTGGCTGGTCGTGTAAACTAGGTCTGGGCAGACTAGTCTCGGATTTTTATAGAAACAGAGGCCATTGGAGCCTCATTTTGAGAAACCGTCCGCGATGCCCCCTAGGAAAAACTCTTCCGAATAACTTTCATGTTTTACGTTTCACCCAAATCGGCCTCTAAAGGCCTTAAATTTCCACTTTCCCGAAACTGGCCAGTTTTGAATCCGAACTGGCAGTTTCGGTTATTAAGTCCAGTTTACGTCCTATTCCGCGAAGTCTAACTCGACCGAACACGCGGGAGCCTAAATAGCATACAAGCAGCGTATTCTAACGTCCCACATGAACCATCATGTATCTCTAACGTCTCCATGCAAACCAAAACAGATCTGCCCTAACCTAGGGTTTGCATGATCTAGGTTTGCATCACATTCCATTCATCCATCTCATGCCATTCTTGGCTAGCACTAGCAACCTAGCATAATTGTCACAACCGGCTTGCACAAACAGGGCACATACCAACCATCTAATCATGCAAAAATCCTAGCATGCAAGCAAGCATAAACATATAGCAAGCAAAGCATAAATAAAGCCATAGCCAAACCACCCTTAAAATCCTAATCAAGCACCATACCTAGTTCTAGGGCAATTGAAATAAGAGCTTGAGCTTATGCTCTTACAAACTTTTGACTTGAAATACAAATAAATTTCCAAATGAAATCAAATGGAAAAAGGTTAGGGTTTATGGGAGATTTTACCTTGGCTAACCCTAGAAATGGGTTAGGGTTGGTGGATCCAAATTTCTCCCTCCCTTAGTTATTCCTTACCCACGGTTTTGCCCTCCAATTGGGCACCAAAATTTTTCACCTCACTTGGTGATTGTTTAAGCCAAAACCGAGCACTCTCCCTCCTATTTCTCTCCAATTTTTCCGTCCCCTTTTATGGCTCACCCATGGCCGAACTCACCTTCACCTAGGAGCACCAAAATTTCTTTTGGTTGCTTGGTTGGTGATTTCTCATCACTCTTGGCCACTAACCAATTTTTCCACTAAAATTTTCTCTTCCTTTTCTTCTTTCCCACACTCGGCCATAACTAGAAAAATGGGTCTCCACTTTTTTTTTTTTCAACTTCCTCTTGGTTCCTAGCTTGAAAATCCGAACACCCCTTAGCCTAATCTCCCTTGGATTTTCAAATTTTTTTCTTCTCTCTTTCTCTCTTCCAAGGCTGCGGATTTTTCTGATGAAAAATGGCAAGAGTTTGGCTGTCTTTCTCAATTTTTCAGCCCCAAAAATCTGCCAATCTCATGGGTATTTATAGGCAAATGAAACTTTGCCAAAATCCCAAAACAACCCCTTGAAAATTAAAATTTACACTTTTGGCATGCAAGGTGGCCGGCTGTCTACTTGGAGAGCAAGGCAAGATGACCTCATCTTGGTGACATCATCTAGGTGACATCACATGCTTACATCACCAAATTTCCAAAATTTGCACTTTGGCCCCAAAAGTTAAAATTCTTGCATTTATGCCCTCTAGGTGGCCGGTCCCTTACTTGGAGATCAAGCCAAGCTTATCTCACCTTGATGACATCATCTTGATGACATCACTTCGCTTACATCATCAATTTTCCAAAATTTGTACTTTAACCCCTAAAGATAAAATTTTGGCATTTTTGCCCCTGAGGTGGCCGGCCATGTCATCTCTTCTAGAGCATTCCTTGCTTTCTTTCCAAGCTTATTTAATCCAATTATGATGTCATAAATTGAGGATAGGATGATGTCATCCACATTAAGCCCTGTTTGGCTTTTCCTCAATATTCAGTCCATTTTTCCGCTACACAGATATTTCTAATACTGTGTTTGCTTAAATACAGTATTTTTATACTGTGCTACAGTCTAAAATTCATCTGTGTAAAAACGGATAGTATAACTTTTTTCTAATTTCAAGTCCTTTTTGCCCTTGATCTATACTAGGTGTGCTTGATTTTCTAAGGTGGTTTTAAAGCCTATTTGAGCTATCTTGCCCATTATATCAAGTTTTACAGTATCTTTTCCATACTGCATCACGTAATACTGCAAAGTCAACCCGTTGACCGCTCTCGGTCAAACTTTGACTTTCTTGGTCAAATTTGACTTTTTCGATCAAACTTTGACTTTTTCGGAATTACGTACTTTTTCGTCCTTTTCGACTTAAAAGGGCATTTGCTAACCTTAGCAACTTATTTTGAGTCTTATTAAGCCATAAGATCTCATAAAAAGTGTGAAAAACTCTTAACTGAGCTTTTCCGTAAATACCTCCATGGCATGCATATAATTCCTTTTGCAAAGAAAGCAGTGACATAGAAATTCTAGGTATTACATAACAGAAGATTGAGTACTGTGGTAACCGACTGGATCAGTACAATACTGGACATAGTGAGTAAGGTAAGTACAACTCCGCCTACAGCATAGGCTTTTGTTGATACTTACTCAGGTATGGTTTATGTATGCTGTGATGTATGTTGTGATTGTATAATAAAATACGTTTAGGGTATAATAGGTATGTCATGATATACCAAGTACATGGCTATGTTATGAGATATGATTATGAATTATGCATGTGTGACATCATGATGCATGTCCACAAATAAGAATAAGGACCAAAGTATAAAGGATAAAAAGATAAGTATGATGGCAAGCAAGCTTGCCTGTGTCGTACCGACCCGTCCAAGGTCGGGTTGGACTATGGTTTAAGTTGGACTGGGCTGGCCGCCCCAACCACTCCATAGTTGCGCGCCCGGTACGAACACTTATGTAAGGGGGCCCATAAGATAAGTCAAGTTAAGATAAGTATGAAAGTATGTTGATAGAATAAGCAAGCATAATGAAGCATAACTGGCTCATGCATGATTATGATAAGATAAGATATGACATGTAGAAGTAAGTTAAAATTGTATGGTTTGTATTATTGTGTTGCGGCTTTTAACGTTGTACTTGCAGAGCGAAAGCTCACGTCTTACGTCTATGCTGTAGGTAAGCAACCTACGGGCACTTGTTGATACATGATGGCGAGCGCGGCAGGAAAAGCTGTGAAATGTGGGATATATAGCCGCTACGCGTTTTGTCATTTTATGAACTATTTTATTTGGTATTTAACCGATGTTATTTAACTATCAATTATACGCACATATGCTTTAAAAAAAAAATTTCCGCTATTTCCGCTAAGTAATTATGTAAGATATGTATGTATGTATGGTAACGGCCTGTACTAAGCGGGTCGTTACATGCATAATGTAGTAGTAAATTATAATAATTAAATATTGATTGTAATTTCAATATAACATTACGTACTCATTAATCATTACAAATAAAATACTACAATCTAATAGGATACATAAAAATTAAATGTCAAACATAAAAGAGTACATATAAGTTTCGAGTGTATATAATCCAAAAAGAGTTTCTAGCATGTTGGAAACCAGTAAGTAGTTGTCGATCCTGATCTATTATAAATAATACATTTGTCAAGATACTACTCTTGAATGGTTTTGAAGGTAATTATTAATGTCTCACATTTATGTTTCTTGATCTCTACCAATTATTAACCCATAATTGGATATTGTTGATTTGTTTAATATGATGAGTGGTCTTGATGGGTATGCGATGATATTTCGATATCAATTTATGGTGAAGGAAAAACCAATATATAAAAAAAAAACGTCTCGATTTTGTACTTCTAAACCAGAAACCATTTGAGAATCTTATGTAGGATTATAACCGTATGAACTTTGCTTAATTCTTAAGCTCATGAAATAAAAACTCAAGGCGAATCCTCATCAGTGAGTTACATCACGTCTTCTTCTATGATATTTTCTAATTGTCCAATACCCTCTCCTGTTCTCTTACAACTGTGATCTTCATCTTGTGTAGTATGTTGTCACATTTTATTCATATTAAAAAAATGAAATGTGAGTAAAATTTGAAATTTTTGAAAAAAAAAATTCCCCGAGTTTTTGGACATTTTGTGGAAATATCTAAAAATATCTTGGATATTCATGAATATTACAAATATTTTTAGACATTGTGGACATTTGACAGATACTCCGGGAAGAAATATCCTTCCCCCTCATTATCCATATCGAGACTTCAAAATATAGACAATGTCGTGAAAATATTGACGATGTCGTGGACATTTTCATCCTTGTTTGCATCTTCTAATTCGTTTTTATTTTTGTTTTTAGTTTCTTTTCTTACACATGGGCAAGTAGTATTGGATTTTCTCTTCATACCTTTTTCCCTTTTTTTTTTTTTTTTTTAACAAATTAGTAGTGTATACATGATGAGAGTGATAAAATGGTGCCAACTTAATCGAAATGTCAAGATACACCTTGTATCACCCTTTTATTAAAAAACAAATGTATTTTGAAAAAAAAAAAACATTTGAGAAGGACGTAAAGAACAAAAATGCATAAAAATGGTTCATTTGAGAAAAAGTGTTTCAATATGGAAAAAGTAAAAAAAAAAAAAAAGGTGCCACACGGAGAATGGGGAAGGCGCACGAAATGGCACTTTCATTTCATACATGAGTATGGTTAATAGTTGAGAGGGCTGTAAGAATAAAAAACATGAGTATGGATTCATTTGAGAAAATTTTTGCCGCATGGAGGATGGGGAAGGGGGATAAGAGAAAGTGTTTTTGATAGTGGTGGAGTCACATTGGACCCAAGGGGCAGTTGCCTCCCGGCCCAATGGGTTCCTTTACTTTAATACCCCTCTTCCATTAATTTTTTCAATTTGGTCTATAATATATCTCTCCTAAAATTTTGAAATTACAAAATTTATTAATATTTTTTTAAAAAAATTCACTAATGCCCCAATATTTGATTTATAAATCCATATTATTTCACACTTAAAAGCGTAAATAAACAAAAAGTAAATTACACTATTATTTAAATTCGTATTTTAGACTTTTTAAAATTGATTATTTTATATTATAAAGTTTATATAAGAAGAAAAGAAGAATATAAAGTCGAATAATTTTTTAGTTTAAAATTCAGTTTAAACTCACGCCCTTCTGAAAAAAATTTCTGACTCTGTCACTAATTTTTGACACTTTCATAAATAATATAGATGTATAGATTTTCATAGATATAGATATAAATGTATATAAAGATGTAGATATATTTTTTCTCCCTTATATATCAAAAAGTATATACTCTATATATAAAAAAATATTTTTTTTTGCGAAAAAAAAAAATAAAAAATCATGTCTTCGCACTATAAGATATACAAAGTACACCAAAATCATAAATCACCTTTCCTCTGTTGAAATTGTGTTCAAGGATCTCCTTCCATGCCTGTATTTGTTATTGACTTGTAAGAGCTAGAAGTTCCAATTCCTTTTGTCTCAATATCAGTTAGGCTGCTTATGCTGTCAGATGTCCAGTCAACCAAGTAACCCGGCCTCGAAATTTCACTCTTCACCTCTAAATCTCCTGAAAGCATTGCCACCACTCGAGACATTGACGGCCGTGCCGTTGGCAACGTCTGAGTGCATAAAAGTGCTACTCCTACGACTCTTCTTACTTCTTCATCGTCAATTTCTGATAGTTCCGAATCCACTAATTCGCTTTCGCAGTCCTGTTCATACAAGTTCCAAGCCTAGCAAACCAAGAAATACCAAGATGGCATCAAGTGACTTGGGACAATTCAAAAAAAAAAAAAAAAAAAAAAAGACGAAGCTAGTCTATTCGACATTGTTTACTGAAAGCTACTTTTGACTTCTTGTGTCCAAAAACTGCGTTTTGAGTGTTTGATTAACTCTTAAGAAAAGTTTTGTATCCCATGATTTCATGCCAACAATTTGAGCATTTTGCAACTTAAACAAAAGGAGGAAAATTCAACTTTTATGAAAACACGAACGGGGTTTTCAATTTTCACTTTGTTCCATGAAGATATCGTTATGAGTCAGTTAGTGATTAAAATCTTCTTAAAATCATGATTTGGAACTACAGATATTATTTTTCATAGTATGTAATAGTACTTTTCCATACCCATTCAAGAAGATAAATCTTCTTTCCTTCTAAGTTCGAATCTGAAATTCGCCTGCCGCTAACAATCTCTAGAGCCACGATACCAAAAGCGAACACGTCTGTTTTTTTGGTAAGATGTCCACGCATGGCATACTCCGGTGCAAGATACCCTCTACATCATTAGCAACCGAAATGATAAACTTTGACACGAAAGAGAAGAAATATAATCATGAGCAATCAAAATATCAGACCAGTTGAAAACAAAACTAAGGTGTTAAAAGTATTGACGAGAATTTACATTGTTCCAGCGATACGTGTGCTTATGTGGGTCATTTTATCATCAAAAAGCTTCGCCAAGCCAAAATCTGAGATCTTCGGAATGAGATTAGAATCAAGTAAAATGTTGCTAGCTTTCACATCTCTATGTACAATCGGAAGGCGGGACTCCTCGTGAAGATAAGCTAGACCTCTGGCTACTCCCAAGCAAATATCAAAACGTGTTGACCAATTAAGCTTCAAGTTATTCTTTCCTGCTCATGACAGCCATAACTACTAATGTAAATGCTTAAATTCATACACAAAGACACAAAGAGGCGTGCACAAGCAGTACCGATATTGTTCTCATACCAAATAGCGCTTGATCAAGACTTTTGTTTTCTAGATACTCGTAAATCAGAAGTCGCCGTTCTCCCTCAAGGCACCATCCATACAATTTCACCAAGTTACGATGTTGCACGGCGGATATTGTAGCAATCTCAGTCACAAATTGGTTATTTCCTTGGTGAGATGTTAAAGATAGTTGCTTCACCGCAATTGTTCTTCCATCATCGAGCATTCCCTGCCGGGCATAAGTAGATACTCATGCTAAACTTTTATTCTCAATTTATTATGGATATTTCTATCAATTTGTAGCCATTTTTCTAGGATTTAGAATAATTACCTTGTAGACAGGTCCAAATCCTCCCTCTCCTAACTTATTAGCAGAGCTAAAATCATTTGTAGCCGCTCTTAATTCGGCATAACTGAAAGTGAATGGTCTAATATCTATCCCTAAGAGCTCTGTCAATCAAATGTACGAAAGTTTAAAAAAGTACGAAAGTTTAACATAATTTGATGGAATTCTGATGTGTTCTAATTTTGGAGTTTCTGTTCAATCAAAAGACTATCGCATGAAAAAGAAATGGTAGTTACCTTCGTCTTTACTGGTGCGACACTTCTTTCTTCTTTTGACAATGTAGAAAGCCACCAAAACAAACAAGAAGCTAAAAATCGAAACACCAACTGCAATCCCCACTGTTTGTCCGGTCCTGTTCTTCTTATTGGTTGGAGGTTTATTATTGACAGTGGGCTTGAAATCTGTACCAAAACATCATATATAAACTATATTATATTGTAGACTGTATATATATATATACGTATATATGAAGAAAGTAATGCTTAAACTACTTTAGTTGCACCTAAAAGTGTCACACCATTTTACCTGGAGTAGCACTAATGGCTGAAATAGAAGGTCCATAAGTATTCAGATCAGGTATGCAACAAGTCCCTTTTCCAGCCCAAAAGAGATGGATTTCGAGGTAGTTTTGGGATACATAAGCCTTAAAGTCCCTATGGATAGCTCGAAAAGAAACCCCGCCAGCCTCTTTTCGTATATCGAAATCCTTAAAAACGAGATTCCCCTGATACATTTTAAGAAAAGATAGGAAGAAAGAGTCATCATCTATCCAAGAAACATGGAGTGGAGAAACAAACAAGAAAGAGTAAATATACGCGCAAGCAAAAAGCACAATGAATACTATGACCCTAAAAACTTGGTTACCGAAATATTTGCTGGAAAAGTGGAAGGAGGGAAAGGGTGGCCGGGCTTGTGGAGAATAGTAGAAGCGTTTCGGGATCCATGGTTGCGTGGTAAGAAAAAAAAATGAGGGAGTTGATTAAGTATTCTCTCAGTATGACGGGATTAGAGAAGGGAATCTATATCAAACAAAATAATAGAAAGGTTCTTTCCTTGCTCTCCATTTTCCTCAACTAGGTTATTCTCTTCCTATTTTCTTTCCCTTTTACCAAACAACAAAAAAGAAAATCTTTCGGAAATAGATAGGTGAAAATAATTCTATAGTATAATATGTACCTGGATATAAATGTCAAACACACGCCTCCCATTACTAGTCCATGTAAGAGAGTCTTCAAAAGCCGTTTCTGCAAACTGGAGGATTACGTTGTAGTTACCATTCTCGAGCCCCAAGCCATAATATCTTAACGATGAAGCGGAGAGCCTCGCAGTTTCGAATAGTTGTGAATCTAAAGTATTTTTGAATCCAGATGATGCGGAACTTGTGTACTTGGGATTGGTACTTCCAACGAAATATCCAACACTACTAACTGCCCATCTTCTAGTTCCGGAAACGAAATATGTAGCCGGACCAAGAGGCTCATTGTCACTCTCATAAACAATTGCATCAGAAGATGTGATTTGAGGACCACCGCATTTAATACCGAAGTCATAATCTGCTTATAAATGTAGTAGATCTAAATTTTTATGTATGTCTAGAAACAAATTCGAACCAGAAATTCACAAACATGAGAAAAGTTGTTTGCGCATGTTTCTAGGAACATATGTTAAGTTATGAGCCATAGAAAATAAAAACTGAAATCAGAAAAGTATTTCCCATTTCTTTAACTAAAACCTTTCTCACCATTTTATGTTTTCGTTTATGTTTTCAAAGTATTTGCTAACCAAATTCAATTCAGAAAACGTTTTTGTTTTCACGCCTCAAAAGACATATAAAAACAACTTCAAAAAGACCTTAAAACTATACCAAACACCCCACAAATTATTACTTCTAACAAATATCAAAGAAATTTAAGTCCTTTTTTTTTTTTTTAATCTAACATGACATGAATTTTCTAGATTGTAGTAGTAGCATCAAAACCAAATACCATATTTTAACCCTAAATCAACAGTAACAAGTTTCTTGGGATTTTCTTTCCCTTAATACAAACTCATTTGCTCACTCACAGATATCCGAAATAAAGAAAAATCTTCAACTCTACTTACAAATGCCTCGGCCGCGATTGCAAGGAAAGTTTCTCTGAACACAATTCAATCCTGAAGGAAGAGCACTGAAAACAAATAATTCGTGGTTAACAAGGTTCAAGCATGCGTTAATATTTTCCAAATCAAGCTGAAAATCACCTGCTATTTAAACTTTCTATGGTGAAGTTGTTCCCAACCAGGTTACTGCAAAATACTCCAAGAAAAAAGATTGCCAATGCTAAAATTAAAAGACTGAAAAAATAAAATAAAAGAAAATACAATAAAAAAACTAAGCCATTGTTTTGGCACATAGTTTTGAAATGCTCATTTTAAAAAGATTCCATTTCAAAATGTGTATCATTTCAGATTGGTATTTGGGATAGAGATTAGCTTGCGTTTGATTCGCTAGTTAGAGATGAAATTTTTAAGTTGGAGTTA
This sequence comes from Ficus hirta, assembly GCA_038430175.1. Lineage (NCBI taxonomy): Eukaryota > Viridiplantae > Streptophyta > Magnoliopsida > Rosales > Moraceae > Ficus > Ficus hirta. The sequence continues at coordinate 5,577,949 of CM076590.1, forward strand.
GTTGACTTTTTAAAAACTAGTTATAACTTTTGTTAACTTTCAGAAAAAGACAAAAACTGAAATGAAAAAGTACAATTTAATTAAAATTGAGTTAAAATGTCAAGCGAAGATGAGTATGGTGTGGGTTTTGAAGCAGTGAAAAATTTAAGTTGAATTGGAATCTTTTTGAAAAGCTGGTCTTCAAAACTACGTGCTGGTCTAACTTTAAAATAATCTAAACGTACAGTTGTAACTTCTCTTCATTAACCCAAGAAGGAAGGGACCCCTGTAAATTATTGTATGACAAATCTCTGCAAAGCATAAAAAAACTGTGTTCTTGAGTAACAATTAATAAACTCAAAATAGAGCAAACATTTGTATTATATCTACTTACATAGTGAGAAGAGATCTGCTTTTTTGTTGGGGCAGGGTTCCATTTAACTTATTATTTCCAAGAAACCTGATTAAGCAAACAAAAATAGTTGGTTGAAAAAGTGTATTGAAAGGCATGTTATATAGATGCAATAAAAGAGACAACCCGCTTGGGTTAGCTTAGTGGGTAGGAGGGGAGGAGTTTGGATGTGAGCTCTCAGGTTTAAAATCTGATAGTGTTTTCATTTTTCTTTAATATGTGAGAGCAGAGGCAGATTTGTTTGGGGCCGAGTGGAGTTTATGTCCCTAAATTTTTTTCTTTAGTTTCCACCTCAAAAATTTTATAGTTTTTCTATATAGTCTCATTAAAAATTAAAAATTCTCACATAGCTCTCTCTAAAATTAACTTTATATCCTAAAAAAAATTTATGGTTTTTCTGCTTTACCCCCATTAAAAATTACAAATTCTCGTATAGACCCACTAAAATTTTGTCTTTTAATTTTAACACTTTGATTTTATTATTAATTTAAAGAAAAAAAAAAAAGTGTACGCCTCCATTAAATATATGTTTGGCTCTGCCCTGTCCAGGAGTTATAGGCCTATAATGTAAATTCATATATAGATAAGTATAACAAAAGCGATATGGCACATTACAGAAAAGAGAGTGAACTCATGTTGAAAAGAGAATCTGGAATCTGTCCAATTATATTGTTGAAACTCAAATCCCTGGAAAAAATTGAAGGACAAACTTCATGAATCAAAAACAAGCTTTAGTCAATACTACATGAAAAACTTGGAGTTCCTAAACTGTCAAATTTGCAAGTCAAAATAGAACTTACAAGTGCGCCAAGTTTTCGTACTCTCCAATGTTGGCCGGAATCGAGTCAGAAATTCTGATGTTCCTCAACACTCTGCAGAATACATCAACGAGTTTGTTTCATTTCATTATAACAAAAATGGCAATAGATTTGAAATCAACGAAGGAAATGTGTTGCTTACAAGAGATTGAGAGACTTCATATCCTTGATAAACGAGAGTGAAGAACTGGACCCGTTTGTGATATCGCCTAAACGCCTACAAATTTCATACCTAAGATTGTCATCTTTAGAACTTGATAGGAAGACACAAAAGTAACTAATACCAAAACACAATTACTCACAACTCTTCCAAAGAAGTCAGATTGGAAAATGTCGTTGGTATAGGACCTTCAAAAGAGTTTCCTTGGAGCCTCCTACGGAAACATTTACAAGTAAATAGCATAAACTCGTTTTAAACATGTAAATGACCACTTAAAAAAAAAAAAAACCAGAGAAAATAGCTACTGAATTTTTCTTACAAGGTAGTAAGCTTTGTCCATTTTCCTATGAAGTCAGGTATCCTTCCGGTGAGTTCAAGGTCCGATGCCCAGCTGTAAAGATTACAAGTATTTCTTACTATGAGACAGAACTTTTTACGAAGTGACAGTTCGGTCACTGAACTTCTTTTTGATCGATTTTAGTCCCTACCGAACTTTAAAATTTTTTTTGGTAGGTTTGGTTTATGATGATAGAATCTACGACTGATTTTTGAAATTTGATGAAGATATAGTGTACCCATCATATATAAACTTGAAATTTTACACAACACCCTATTTAATATATAAAAATGTTCTAGTTTTCAAGCATTTTCATGGGTATTAAAGAGAATGTAGTGTATGGTCATAAAGTTCTTACACAACAGCCAAGTTTCGTAGATTGGCGAAAGTTGAAGGAATCGGACCGCTAATTCCTGAACTACCAATGTAACTGCCAAGTAAAAAATCCATACAACATAACAATCTGCATTAGACCAAACTTAAATTTCAATCTAATTTACTAAAAGAAGATATAATAATATTAAAAGTTTTTTAGAACTATTTCAAGTTCCAATTTCCCTTGCAACCATAAACAGCCTAGAAGGAACAATCAATTTAAAACCACAGTTGGTAAATAAAAGTGGTGAAGAAAACAATTATCAAACTTACAGTTCTTTTAGTTGCGAAAAGTTCCCAAACTCAGATGGTACAGAGCCAGAGAAGTTGTTTTCCAAAAGGGATCTGAAAATCGGACATATAACTAATATAGAGTTATGTAATCATACTATGAATTCTACTAGTTTTATATAATCATGACTTTTTTTTTTTCCCTTGGCATGGGGCCCACTGAGCACCCACTTTGTTTTTAAAGAAAACCTGTCAGGTTAGGTTTCAAATATGACATCTCAGATCCTGAATCCTCCTCTCCATCCACTGAGTATCCCCAAGCCCCAGTGGGGATACAACACACAAAACACAATAAGATGTCCAATGACATACTTTTTTGTCCTAACAATTTGAAAGTTCATTAGAAGGTTTTTTAAGATTATTCTCATTTATACTCCTAAACTTTAATGTCCTTTCTAGTTTACTCCTTAAACTTTGAAAACTCTCACTGTTCCCCAAACTTTGAATTTGTTCTATTTAAATAGTGACTAATTCAAAGTTCAGGGAGCAAAATGAGAGTTTTTAAAGTTCAAGAAGTAAAGTGGAAATAACCCTAAAGTTTAGGGGCATGGTTGAGAATAATCCTAGTTACTTTTAGGAAGAATGAGGACCTCAATTGCTAAAATCCCTTTTGTGGAACAAAAGAAAAGAAAAGAAAACGACGAAACAAATGAAGAAAGCTAGCTGTTAGATCTTAGATGTATGACTGCATATAGGAATATGCCAACAACTTACAGTGATAATAGCTCAGTAAGTTTTCCTATTTCCTTTGGGATCTCCCCAGATAGTCCATTTGCTCCAAGGCTCCTAGTAATAGCAAAACAAAGAGCAACAAAATGAGGGGGAGAAAAATTAAAAAAAAATGAAGAATTTTGGATGACAAATAGAAAAAGCAGCTAAAGTGTTTTTGGGCTTACAAATACTTCATTTTAGTCAGATTGCCTATCGATGGCGGAATAGAACCTGTCAAGTAATTCTGGTTCAAATTCCTGCAACAAATACAGGAAAATCATATACTACTCGCAAAGGCGGTATATTTTGAATCGTGTTCGAAAATTAGGACACCATTGCTTGAAACATCCAGTTTAATAATTCAGAGCTGCAATGAACTTGGCTTTGTTGTAAAGAGATGATATTAGAGAAATCATACAGATGGATGAGATAGGTCAAAGTCCAAATCTCTTCTGGAATAGGACCAGCAACATCCAGTGCAGTAACTTTCCTGCAAGAAAATTTTGAACATACAAGTATGAATCATATTTAGCAGTTTTCCGCTATATGACCATGTTCCTACTTAAAACTTACTCCTCTTACTTTGACATGTGTTTGCGGGCCCCAATGACTCTAAAAAAGAAAAAGTCTTGAAAAAAAAAAAGTTTTTAACCTATGAAATTTTGAAACGTCTGCATGAAGTTATAACCTACTAACGACAAATATAAGTATTTCCAAACCAACTATTATCTGTAAAAATCTGATTAAAAAAAAAAAAAAAAAGAGAAATACAGTTGGGTAATGTGGCAAAGAGAGCCATTGTTGTAAGAACAGTCGCATTTGATAAATGGGTTGTAACTGTGGTCGTTCACATCGGTAGAGTCTGTGGCCGCACCACTGCAAAGCTCTCCACTTTTGTTCCATTGTGTTGGCTCAGCTTCTATCTTCCATTTACTAAATATCGAGTTCAAAGCTCTCACTGCACCAACCAAAGCCAAATGTTGGGGGAAAAAAAAAAAAAAAGCTTCATAGCGTCATAAATACTAAACACCATTACTAATAAAAGATGGATCGCATATGAAGGACTCATATGATGGGACTCATCTTCTATTAATAAATTACCATTAGTGTTATTTAACATTGTTCGAAATGCTAATGACGGGAATTTATGCTCATAATGAGTAAAGCTAACAACGAAGAATAATGGTAAAGGCTATCAGTGGTATTTAATATCACACACTAGTAAATAGTGGGTTTTATAATATCGGGTCCATAGGTGAGATTCATCTTTTATTAATTGTGATGTTTAATGCCACCATTAGCCCCAAAGCATTTTTGACAACAAACTTAGAATATTTATTCAAATTGAAGCAAAGCATTACGAATCATGATACTAAATCATAAGTTCAGTTTCCTATATAACTTTTTTTTAACTAAGTTTGCATTTGGTTCGCCGGTTGAAAATGAAACTTTTAAGTTAGAATTGACTAACTTTTCAAAAACTAATTATAAATTTTGTTGACTTTTCAGAAAAAAAGAATAAAAAACTGATATGAAAAAATATAATTTAATTAAAATTAAATTTAAACACAAAATCAAACCTAAATAAAAAATAATGTTCTCACGTTCTCATCCCGTAAAAACTTTTATACCATATTGTAATTACAGGTGGAATGAAATTGAGATGATTCTACACAATCGTTAATAGCCCTTAGTGGTTGATGTGCGTCAAATACAGAATAGTCATAACCTTTTTAGTTGTCCAATACTTTTATGACACTTTGTGACAAACGGCCCCACTCTGCTCCATCATGAAAGAACAACCAAATCAAATGTTCAATAAATGTTTGACAATTTAACCAGTACATGTCTTTTAACTTTTCGATAAAGTTTAACGTTTTAGGTTTAGGCTACATAACAATTGTCTTGAAGCAAAATGGCTGCAGCAAGAAATTGACACTGGACTCATGTTTTGAACAAAATTCAAAATAAAAATAAATAAATAAATTATTCTTATACGTGTCCCTGAATTGTAGGATTAGTAAACCCACTAAACCCTTTTTATAAGAAATTTGGTCAAAAACAGATTTAAAAAAAGAGAGAGAATTAATCTTATTAAACCCTTTTTATTATAATTTTTATTGAAAACAAATGGAAAAAAAAACCTATATAACTGCATTTAATTAACTCCATTTTCTGCTTTCTGTTTCTAATGAAAATTCTAATGAAAAGGGTAAAGAGGGATTTGATTCAAAGCGAGAGATTTTAAATTTAGGAGATAAATTTTGAATGACCTTAAAGTTCAAGGACAGAAATGAGAATAATCTTTTTTTTTTTTTTAATTTTATGCAAAGCAGTTTTATCCTTTTTTTTCCCCCATTATTCATAGTTTAACATAACACACTACGCAAATCACAGCATATATAAATGAATATCAGTTTTCCACGGGACAAACACATCTGGAAGGAATTTTGGTGAAGAACCAGGCCATGAAAAAAAAAAAAACTTTTTTTTGTTTTTTTGTTTTTGTTTTTTGCTAAAGCTAATTCCCAGAACTTATCAAAGGAAAAGGAAGAAAATGAATCAAGTATTTTCAACATCAAACAAATGCATATATATGTATATATGTATGTGTGTGTGTGTGTGTATATATATATATATATAGAGAGAGAGAGAGAGAGAGACCTTCAGAGGGATCTGTAATGGGTTGAGTTTGACTCTGAGCTCTCGAAAAAGAAGCAAAGCCAATTATGAAGGCACCTGCAAAAAATGTAAAGATAAAAACTGAGGATATTGGTCTTGACATGAATTTTTAGTCTTTGTTTGCTTCTTCTTCTTCTTTTTTTTTTTTTTTTTTTTTTTTTTGGTTTCTTTATCTGAGAACTCAAAGGGAGATGGAAAGCAATATGTAATTAATAATTATCGTCTTCTTGAGCCACTAAGATATTATATGCCTAGAAAATTCAACTAATATTTCATAAATAAAAAAAATCTAATAAAGGTGGCGGAATTAGGCTCAGTCAACACCGTGTGAGATCCGGTAGTCATGAATGTGTGTTACCGTTTTGACTTTCTTTACGTTTGTTCTTTTGTTATGACTTTAGGTCCAGGATCTGACCTCTATGTCACCAATATTTATAAACTATTTTTGAACAAAGCAAAAAAAAAAAAAAAGAGCTCTGCCATTCATGTTGATTACTGATACATGTAATTTATTTGACCACAACAGTACTAGAAAAGGGTAGGATTTCACAATGGTTATAAACCGTCATGACTATAGATATCGTGATTCTACAGTTAAAATTTAACAGAATAGTTAGTAAGGAAAACTTAATAATCGATTATTTGGGCCCTTGAACATTGTAGTGAAACTTATAAAGCAACATAAGAGCAGAAATATTCATGTCAGTAAATGAATATGCATCAGATAGTTAAATCAGAAATAATAGATAGAAAATCATTCAACACCAAGATATAAAGAGGTTCGCCAAATGATGTGCTACTTCCTCTGTGAGTGAGTGATTTCACTATATATGAGTGTTTGTAAGTACAAGAAGACTTTTTGGGAATATTTCGGCAGAGTAACAATATATGAGTTTCAGACTAAGAAGAGAAGATTTCGAAGTTTCCGATCCTGTCTGAAGGAGGGGTCTTCCTCTATTTATAGAGGAAGTCCTGTGGGTCTGAACCCATAACCGCTGATGACAGTTTCAGATATTGTCCTAAGGGACACGTGTAAGCATGCCATAGATGATTTAGATTAAACGGTTACCAGAGTGAAGCTTAATCTCGGATAATGGGCTTAGCAGTTACTGATGTGATGTCATTATCGATATTGGGTTCGATAGTTATGGGAGATATATCCTATTATCTTCATCGAACCCGAGCGACGAACGATAGTTAGAAAACAAGTATTTGATCTTGTAATCCATCGTTCGTGGATTATATAAAGATCATGTTCGATCTATTGGTTCGATCCATCGTTCATGTATTATATAAAGATCATGTTCGATCTATTGGTTCGATGTTGGAGTGTAAATGATTGTAATTCACAAAGAAATGAATTAGAATCATAAATTGGGTCCGGCCCACATTATACGAGCGATCATCGTTCGAGAATGAACGGGGTGGTGGATTGGGTCTTGCCCAATTGTATGGTCGATCGTTACTCATGATAAAGCAATATCATAAGTTGGGTCCGGCCCAAATATGATAAAATATGTAAGATATTGTAAATTTGAATCGAGAGTTCATCATTCGTTAGATAAACTGTTTGTGACGCCCCGACTTCCCAAGCCGGGTCGACACCATAACTACTTGTACTTATCTTGCTTGAAAATTTGAGGAATTTTTTTTTTTTTTTTTCTTAAAGGCATATCTACATAGATTATCTTGTAGAGAAAAACTTGTCATGTATACATATTATATTGAAAATATATTCTCAAGTCTTCAAACTTCATACATATTGCATAACATAATTTACTTTTGAGATTTAAAAGCGGTTGCAGAAAATTTTGCGTAGTGGTATCCCACACCGCTCTTCACCCGCTGCATCGTCCGCATAGCCCACCACTTAAGCTGCAGGCTTCTTACCTACAGTATGGAATATAAGAGTGAGCTTTCGCCCAGCAAGTACAAACATAATTTCACAAAATAATTCAAACATCTTAAAAACATGCCAATCATCATGTAACTTATGCATGAACCATTTATGATTGATTGAATGTCTTATGCTTCATTATAGACTCAATCTTTAATTTATTATCTTGTCTCAGCATGTGGGCCCATAGTGTCCGCACCAAAAGCGCGCAGCCTCCAGACAAAGCTAGGGTTTGCAAGGCCCTAACAGTTCTGGGAATTATAACTTGACCCTTCACGATCACGGAAGGTATATGTCACAACTGAATCATGTAGCCTCCACGATCACGGGAGGTTGGTACGACACCTTACTTGATTTATCTTACCATGTGATTTAACATTAGTGAACATGCCTCATGATGTCACTATGTCATATCAAACTTAATACTTGCCATAACATGACATTCTTGAAAACATGGCATTTTTAAAACCATGACATTTTTGTAAACGTGGCATTTTTGAAACCATGACATTTTAGAAAACATGACATTTTTGCCAACATGACATTCTTATAACATGGCATAACATGTAACATGTCATAGCATATCATCGCATAGCATATCATCGCATAGCATCACATATCATAATACAACATAGCATGTACACTTAAACATATAGTGTAAATAGCATAGCTTAACATAGCATATTTGAAAATAGTATTTACTATTTTCATACTGTAGGTGAGGTTCGATACTTGCCTGATATGCTATGTTCCTGGTTTTGTTGCTTCAACCCAGATCGCAACTGCAGGTTACTTCCTGCTATTAAAAAGAACATAGGATAACGATCCTATAAAATGTTGGTAACCTTTCCAACATTCATACACAATCTTAGTTATATGTCCCCCAATTATACACATGATATCTCATTAGGTTACATAAGGTAACCCTTGAGGTGGTCAATATTTTATGGGTCAAATTTGGTCAACTAAAGTCAACATCTATAAATCAAACTTGGTTTTGGGACCAAGCCTAGTAACTCGGGTATCCTTTCCGGTTACCATCCGTCATCGTCTTGTTACTATACTTTGGCTTTTAAAATCCAATTTGGAAAATTGGCCAAAAATCTTTTGTTTAACTTAAAAATTCGTGGTTTTCAAAGTGTGATTTTATAAAAATCATTAAAGGCTGAAAACTGCCTTTGGAATAGTTTTTATAGTCAAAACAGGAGTGTTGGTGCAAAAATACAGTTTTTCTGCATGTTTTTTTTTTTTTTTAGAAAATCCTGTGCAGGAATTTCTTGCTCTATGCACAGTTTTTATAGTTCAGGCTGTATTTAAAAATCCAGATTGAATTTGAAAAACTTGTCTTCACGAAAGTTCTTGCTCTTGAAAAATTCTAAAACTTTCATGTTTTAAGAAAAACCCACTTCTGCTTGGATTCATGTCAGTTTTAATTTGAATCTTACAGGACGTGTAGACTAGGTCTGGCAGATCAGCCTCGGATTTTCATAAAAACGGAGGCCATTAGAGCCTCATTTTGCAACTCCACCAGGGTTTCCCTCTAGGAAAAACTGTTCCGAGTAACTTTTGTGTTTTAAGTTTTTCCAAATTCGGCCTCTAAAGGTCTCAAAATCGGCTTGCCGTAAAACTGGTCAGGATCCACCCGAGCCTGGCAGTTTTTTTTTTTTTTGGTTTAGAATTCGTTTTACGTCCTAGACGTGGAATCTAGCTCAACCAGCCACTGCGGGAGCTCTAATACACACATGCAGCGGTTTTCTAGCGTAAATTTTCTTTAATTACAATTTCTAACATCACCATGCAAATCTAATTGATATTGGATCAACTAAGTTGCATGATTTCGGTTGCACAAAACTTAACAAGCATACTAATTAAATTCTAGCAACCTAGCACAAAATTATCATTCACCAACACTAGGGCAGATTGGGGACATATAATAAACTAGTATTTAGTATGCAAATTAAGAAAATTAAAGCAAGCATGCACATAAAAATCAAACCACCCCTAATTCTAGATCAAGCACAACCCTATATTCCTAACTTTGGGCACAAAATAAATTGAGCTTATGCTCTTACAATTTCAACTTGAAATACATGTAAATTTCAAATTGAATGCTTAATTGAAAGAGATTAAGGTCTAGAATGGTTTACCTTGATTTATTAAAGAAATTGAGGCTAGGGTTTGGTCACAAAAATTTTCCTCCTAGGACACCACCCAAGGCCAGTTTTGTTGCACCAATTGACACCAAAATTGGCTGATTCTTGGTGGCTGCTTGCACTAAGCTAAGCACTCTTAAATCCAAATTTTCTCACTCACTCACCCCCCCTTGGCAGCCGGCTGTTGGCCCCAAAATTGGGCACAAAAACTGCCAAAATTTTTGCTTGTACTTGCTAGGGGAAACCGAAGACTACAAACATCAAAACCCCTAAGTTTCTCAATTTTTTCTTCACTCAATCACCCACTTGAGATTGCAGATTTTTGGAGAGGGAAAATGGGCAGAATTTGGTTGCTTTTTCTGAATTTTTATCAGCCAAAACTGATCCCCCCATGAGCCTATTTATAGGTGAAAAAATGGGACCTTTTTGCAAAAATTTTTGTTCAACTTTTGCTCATAAATCCATAGAGCAAAATTAATTCTATTTTGACCCCCCCCTCCCCCACATGGCCGGCCACCTAGTGGTTCTAGAACACTCCATAATCTTCTAATAATAATTTTTTTTAAAGCCTTAATGATGTCATAAATCAAAAGGTGATGACCTAAGCCTAGTTAAGGCTTGTTTGGCTTTTTCCTTAAAAAGCAATCCACTTTTAAGCCAACACAGATATTTTTGGTACTGTGCTCACTAATACACCATACTGTGGTATTGTAAAGCAGTCTAAAATTAATCTGTGTAAAAATGGACAGTACGAAAAATTTTCTTTTTTCTTTAAACTTTTTGGCCCAAAAATTCCTATAATTGTGCTTGATTTTTCTATGGTGGTTTTATTTCTCATTTATATTTTCTTGTCCAAAATTTTGATTTTTGCAGTATATTTTCCATACTGCCTGTCATATATCTGTGTAGTCAACCTGTTGACTTTTTTTTTTTTTTTATTGGTCAAACTTTAACCAACATGAAATTATAAAATTTTTCATCCCTTTTTGCTCAAAAGGTCACATGCTTAGCAAAACAACTGTTTATTGAGTCTCATAAGTAATTTGATAAGAACTCAATTATTTACCGATAAAATTACGAGTTTCGCATTGATACTCATAATTTTCATGAAACATTACATAAACACATAATGCGAACTTAAATTTCTTAGACATAAGGAAATAATAAGTTCATAGAAATTTTTGGTTATTACAATCCACCCTCCTTACAAAATTTTCGTCCTCGAAAATTAGAATAATTCTGGGTGGCTTTTTTTCATATCCTCTTCACGTTCCCATGTTGCTTCTTCAACCTCATGATTTCGCCATAGCACCTTTACTAGAGGTATAACTTTGTTCCTTAGCACCTTCTCTTCTTGTGCCAAGATCCGAACCGGTTTCTCCTCATAAGTCAGATCCTCGTGAACCTCAATTGGTTCATGATTCAACACATGTGATGGATCCGAGATGTACTTTTTTAGCATCGACACATGAAATACATTGTGTACATATGCTAATTCTTGGGGTAAAGCCAATTTATAGGCCACATTACCAACTCTTTCCAGTATTGCGAATGGCCCTATATATCTTGGACTTAATTTCCCCTTCTTTCCAAATCTCAGAACTCCCTTGAATGGAGCAACTTTGAGAAAAACCAAGTCTCCTACTTGGAATTCTAGAGGCCTTCTGCGTTTGTCGGCATAGCTATTTTGTCGACTAAATGTAGTTTCCATCCGTTGGCGTATAAGTTTCACAGCATCGGTGGTTTTCCGAATAAAATCCGTGGACACAAGTTCCTTTTCTCTTGTTTCGTACCAGTGGACTGGAGATCTACACCTTCTTCCGTATAGGGCTTCATATGGGGCCATTCCAATTGAAGCTTGGAAACTGTTGTTGTACGAGAACTCAATCAGAGGGAGCTTCTTATCCCAAGTTCCTTTGAAATCCATCACACATGCTCGCAACATGTCTTCCAGGGTCTGAATGGTCCTCTCGGATTGTCCATCTGTTTGAGGGTGAAACGCCGTACTAAAAGTAAGCTTTGTACCCATGGCTTGATGTACACTTCTCCAAAACTTAGAAGTGAAACGACCATCACGATCGGAGATGATTACCTTTGGAATCCCATGGTAGCGAACAATCTGCGCAACGTATAGTTCTGCCAGCTGTTCTACTGAAAAGCTAAGCTTGATGGCGATGAAGTGTGCAGATTTCGTCAAACGATCAACAATCACCCATATAGCATCATTGCCACTGCGAGTTCGGGGTAGACCAACTACAAAATCCATGGTCACTTGGTCCCATTTCTATTCTGGAATGGAAATCTTCTGCAATTCTCCCCCTGGATGTTGGTGTTCTGCCTTCACCCTTTGACATGTAAGGCATTTACTGACGAATGTAGCAACGTCATTCTTCATTCTGGGCCACCAAAAACTTTCCTTCAAGTCTTGGTACATCTTTGTGGCTCTTCATGATTTGTTCCTTCAACTTGTCCTCGTTAGGGATGCATAATCTATTTTTCCGATAGAGTATGCCCTCATCCGATATGTTGAAGTCCGACCTTCCAAGACCTCATTCCTTGTTCTGAGCAGCGAGGCATCTCCTTCTTGTCGCTCCTTCATGCCATCCAAAATGGTAGGTTGGAAGGTTAGGACAGCTAAACTTCCTGTGATGAGCTCTATTCCAGTTTCCACTAGCTCCTTCTGAAGAGGTTCGATCAATGACTGTATGGACATTAACGAGGAAGACGACTTCCGACTAAGGGCATCGGCTACTTTGTTAGCCTTCCCTGAATGGTAACGGATGTCTATGTCATAATCCTTCACCAGTTCGAGCCATCTTCTTTGCCTCATGTTAAGCTCTTTTTGTGTGAAGATATACTTCAAACTCTGATGATCCGTGTACACTTCACACTTAATACCGTAAAGGTATTGTCTCCAGATTTTGAGCGCAAATACTACCGCCACAAGTTCCAAGTCATGCGTCGGATAGTTCTTCTCATGATCCTTAAGTTGTCGTGAAGCATAAGCAATCACCTTTCCATTCTGCATGAGAACGGCTCCCAATCCTATCTTGGAAGCATTGCTGTATATCACGAAGTTTCCTTCCTCCACATTCAGAATTGTAAGAATCGGAGCGCGAGTCAGCCTATTTTTCAGCTTTTGGAAGTGCTCTTCACACTTTGCAGTCCATTCATACTTCTTCCCTTTCCGTGTAAGTGCGGTGAGCGGCGCTGCAATTTTAGCAAATCCTTCGACGAAACGTCGGTAGTAGCCCGCCAAGCCGAGGAAACTACGTACTTCGGTGACGTTTTTCGGAGCTGGCCATTCACTTACTGCTTCAATCTTAGCCGGATCTACAGATATGCCGTCCTTGGAGACCACATGTCCTAAGAAATGGACATTTTCCAACCAAAATTCACACTTTGTGAATTTAGCGTAGAGCTGATTTTGCTTTAAAATCCGTAAAGCAATCCTTAAATGCTCCTCATGCTCCTCCTTTGATCTTGAATAAATCAAGATATCATCTATAAAGACGATAACAAACTTATCCAAGTAATCCTTGAATACTCGATTCATCAGGTCCATAAAGGCTGCTGGAGCATTTGTCAGTCCGAATGGCATAACGAGGAACTCGTAGTGTCCATATCGCGTACGAAAGGCTGTCTTAGGGACGTCTCCTTCCCTAATTCGGAGCTAGTGATATCCGGATCGTAGGTCAATCTTCGAGAAAATTGAAGCTCCTCTCAGCTGATCAAACAGATCGTCGATCCGAGGCAAGGGATACTTGTTCTTGATGGTTATCTTGTTCAATTCCTGATAGTCAATGCACATCCTAAGAGTGTCGTCCTTCTTTTTAACGAACAAAACTGGAGCTCCCCATTGCGAGTAACTTTGATGAATGAATCCTCGATCCAGAAGCTCTTGTAATTGAATCTGCAGTTCTTTAAGTTCGGCAGGCGCCATCCTATAAGGAGCCTTGGATACTGGTGCCGATCCAGGAAGTAATTCAATCTCAAAGGAGATCTCTCGTTCTGGTGGCAGTCCTGGCAACTCTTCAGGAAAAATCTCTATAAATTCCCTGACTATCGGTACTTCTTCCGACCTGCTCTCGGTTTCTTGCGTCTTGTCCACCATGTTGGCTAGAAATCCCATACATCCTTCTGCCAACAATTTTCTAGCTTTCAGCGCAGAAATGAACATTTTCGGCTGTTTTGGAGTCGATCCTCTAAAAATAAACTCCTCGCCTCCAATTGGCTTGAACGTGACAGTACGTCGTGGACAGTCGATCACTGCGTTGTACTTCCCCAAGAAATCCATACCCAGGATGACATCGTAGTCGTATAGGTCAATGATGATCAGGTTGACATACATTTCCCTACCACATATAATTATTGGAACATGATGTATCCAATAATCAGACAACAGAATCTCCCCGGAGGGTAATGCAGTCCTAAATGTTCTTCCGATTCTATCACTTGCTCTACCTAGTTTCTTAGCGAACCTAGGTGATGTGAATGAATGCGTAGCTCCAGAATCAATTAACACGTAGGCATCTTGTTGAGCAAAAGGAAGCTGACCTGTCACCACGGTGGAAGGTCCAGCTTGAACATCTTCCTTTGTATAGGCGTAAATGCGTCCTTGAGGTTCCGGAGCTTCCAGCCTGCCTTGAGAGATTGTAGGTCCCTCAAGCTTCATTTGTGCAGCGTGAAGTTGAGATCCCTGTCCTCTCTGTTGGTTTTGCGGACTCTGGGGATTGAGATTTTAGTTTCTAGCATAGTGGCCTTCCTTACCACATAGAAAACAGCGACCGTTTCCCGCACGGCAATCTCCCGGGTGCCTTTTCCCATATTTTTGACAAGTGGGATAACTGTTGCTATCAGGAGTATTCTTCTTCTGGGAAAAATTCTGTTGATTCCCCTGTCCTCCTGCATTCCACTTCCTCTTCTGCTGGTTGTTGCCGTACTGCCTGTTGTTGTTGTTTTGGCCCGAAGGTCCTCCTTGACCCTTCTGGTGTGAGGTCTGGCCTTGCTTGGCCTGGTTTTGTTTAGCTTGGGCCTTTTCTTCTCTTTTCTCCTGAAAATACTTAGCCCGTTGCTCCTTGTTTTGTCCTACCCAGTATTCAGCTCGAATTGCCCTGCTGACACATTCAGCAACAGTGAGTGGTGGATGGGGGCCACTGCTGATTACCACTGCTAAGTCCGGGCAAAACATCCTCATCATTCTTCTTACTTTGTCCCTTTCGGAACTGATGAGGTGAGGGTAGAGACGTGCTAGCTGCTCAAACTTTTTGACGGCTTCGGCTACCGATAGATTTCCTTGGCGGAACCTGTCGAACTCATCTTGTTGAGCCTCCATGACCTCAGTGTTGAAGTATTTCTCCTTAAACTCCTCCACAAAGTCCTCCCAAGTCATCTCAGTAACATCTCGTTGGATCTGAACTGTTTCCCACCAGAGGCGAGCATCTTTCCGTAGCATAAATGATGCACAGAGGACTTTCTCCTGATCATTGAGTCTGAGGAAATTTAGGATGACCTAGAGGTCAATCAACCAGTTGTCGGCCTCAATTGGGTTTGTGGACCCCTCGAATTCCGGTGCCTTCATGCGCCGAAATCTGTCATATAGTTCTTCTGGAGTGCGAACCCGAAGTGCTGGTGGAACAGCTACAGGCGCAATAGGTACTGCAAGGGCTATGGGGTTCTCTGGAATCACCGGGTCAACATAAGGAATTTTCGGTGCAGCAGGCTGATTCACAGGTGCTGGTGGTATTCTGGCATCAGGAGGTCCCTGGTTCTGCTGAGCTATCTGAGCTCTAAGTCCTCCTATCTCCTGCTGTTGGGCTAACATCATCTGCCTTAGCTCATTCAGCTGGGCCGCAAGATCAACGTCTTGGATTGGTGCTCTTCTACGCTTTGGTGGCATGGTTCTGTACGGAAAATAAGGAAATAAGTTCAGCTTCTTGTAATCATGCCTTTTATATAGAACCATAATCTTCATTCCATATAAAAGCACAACATGAACATATCTGAATTCATCATGTTCTTGTTCGTATCTCCTTCACAACAGGAGTACATAACCATAATATTTTGGGAAGATATAAAACTTTCCCATCATTTCCGTACGTCACCTAGTTGCCACCACCAAGCTAAGACACCACCCAACGTCATCCTTGTGTCCAACATTTTCCAGCATGGCCGTTGAAGACAGATACTTACTACGCACATAAAATCTTAATCCTAATCGTAAGAAAATAACATAACTTACTTGGGCCGTTGCAGAAGCGATGTGAGGCGAAGTGAAGTAGGCTGGCAGGATACCGCTCTGATACCAAACTGTGATGCCCCGACTTCCCAAGCCGGGTCGACACCATAACTACTTGTACTTATCTTGCTTGAAAATTTGAGGAAAATTTTTTTTTTTCTTAAAGGCATATCTACATAGATTATCTTGTAGAGAAAAACTTGTCATGTATACATATTATATTGAAAATATATTCTCAAGTTTTCAAACTTCATACATATTGCATAACATAATTTACTTTTGAGATTTAAAAGCGGTTGCAGAAAATTTTGCGTAGTGGTATCCCACACCGCCCTTCACCCGTCGCATCGTCCGCATAACCCACCACTTAAGCTGCAGGCTTCTTACCTACAGTATGGAATATAAGAGTGAGCTTTCGCCCAGCAAGTACAAACATAATTTCACAAAATAATTCAAACATCTTAAAAACATGCCAATCATCATGTAACTTATGCATGAACCATTTATAATTGATTGAATGTCTTATGCTTCATTATAGACTAAATCTTTAATTTATTATCTAGTCTCAGCATGTGGGCCCATAGTGTCCGTACCAAAAGCGCGCAGCCTCCAGACAAAGCTAGGGTTTGCAAGGCCCTAACAGTTCTGGGAATTATAACTTGACCCTTCACGATCACGGAAGGTATATGTCACAACTGAATCATGTAGCCTCCACGATCACGGGAGGTTGGTACGACACCTTACTTGATTTATCTTACCATGTGATTTAACATTAGTGAACATGCCTCATGATGTCGCTATGTCATATCAAACTTAATAGTTGCCATAACATGGCATTCTTGAAAACATGGCATTTTTAAAACCATGACATTTTTATAAACGTGGCATTTTTGAAACATGACATTTTAGAAAACATGACATTTTTGTCAACATGACATTCTTATAACATGGCATAACATGTAACATGTCATAGCATATCATCGCATAGCATCACATATCATAATACAACATAGCATGTACACTTAAACATATAGTGTAAATAGCATAGCTTAACATAGCATATTTGAAAATAGTATTTACTATTTTCATACTGTAGGTGAGGTTCAATACTTGCCTGATATGCTATGTTCCTGGTTTTGTTGCTTCAACCCAGATCGCAACTGCAGGTTACTTCCTGCTATTAAAAAGAACATAGGATAACGATCCTATAAAATGTTGGTAACCTTTCCAACATTCATACACAATCTTAATTATATGTCCCCCAATTATACACATGATACCTCATTAGGTTACATAAGGTAACCCTTGAGGTGGTCAATATTTTATAGGTCAAATGTGGTCAACTAAAGTCAACTTCTATAAATCAAACTTGGTTTTGGGACCAAGCCTAGTAACTCGGGTATCCTTTCCGGTTACCATCCGTCATCGTCTTGTTACTATACTTTGGCTTTTAAAATCCAATTTGGAAAATTGGCCAAAAATCTTTTGTTTAACTTAAAAATTCGTGGTTTTCAAAGTGTGATTTTATAAAAATCATTAAAGGCTGAAAACTGCCTTTGGAACAGTTTTCATAGTCAAAACAGGAGTGTTGGTGCAAAAATACAGTTTTTCTGCATGTTTTTTTTTTTTTTTTTTAGAAAATCCTGTGCAGGAATTTCTTGCTCTATGCACAGTTTTTATATTTCAGGTTGTATTTAAAAATCCAAATTGAATTTGAAAAACTTGTCTGCATGAAAGTTCTTGCTCTTGAAAAATTCTAAAACTTTTGTGTTTTAAGAAAAACCCACTTCTGCTTGGATTCTTGTCAGTTTTAATTTGAAACTTACTGGACGTGTAGACTAGGTCTGGGCATATCAGCCTCGGATTTTCGTAAAAACGGAGGCCATTGGAGCCTCATTTTGCAACTCCACTCACGTTTCCCTCTAGGAAAAACTGTTCCGAGCAACTTTTGTGTTTTAAGTTTTTCCAAATTCGGCCTCTAAAGGTCTCAAAATCGGCTTATCGTAAAACTGGTCAGGATCCACCCGAGCCTGGCAGTTTTTTTTTTTTTTTGGTTTAGAATTCGTTTTACGTCCTAGACCTGGAATCTAGCTCAACCAGCCACTACGGGAGCTCTAATACACACATGCAGCAGTTTGCTAGCATAAATTTTCTTTAATTACAATTTCTAACATCACCATGCAAATCTAATTGATATTGGATCAACTAAGTTGCATGATTTCGGTTGCACAAAACTTAACAAGCATACTAATTAAATTCTAGCAACCTAGCACAAAATTATCATTCACCAACACTAGGGCAGATTGGGGACATATAATAAACTAGTATTTAGTATGCAAATTAAGAAAATTAAAGCAAGCATGCACATAAAAATCAAACCACCCCTAATTCTAGATCAAGCACAACCCTAGATTCCTAACTTTGGGCACAAAATAAATTGAGCTTATGCTCTTACAATTTCAACTTGAAATACATGTAAATTTCAAATTGAATGCTTAATTGAAAAAGATTAAGGTCTAGAATGGTTTACCTTGATTTATTAAAGAAATTGAGGCTAGGGTTTGTTCACAAAAATTTTCCTCCTAGGACACCACCCAAGGCCAGTTTTGTTGCACCAATTGACACCAAAATTGGCTGATTCTTGGTGGCTGCTTGCACTAAGCTAAGCACTCTTAAATCCAAATTTTCTCACTCACTCACCCCCCCTTGGCAGCCGGCTGTTGGCCCCAAAATTGGGCACAAAAACTGTCAAAATATTTGCTTGAACTTGCTAGGGGAAACCGAAGACTACAAACATCAAAACCCCTAAGTTTCTCAATTTTTTCTTCACTCAATCACCCACTTGAGATTGCAGATTATTGGAGAGGGAAAATGGGCAGAATTTGGCTGCTTTTTCTGAATTTTTATCAGCCAAAACTGATCCCCCCATGAGCCTATTTATAGGTGAAAAAATGGGACCTTTTTGCAAAAATTTTTGTTCAACTTTTGCTCATAAATCCATAGAGCAAAATTAATTCTATTTTGACCCCCCGCCCCCCTCCCCCACATGGCCGGCCACCTATGGTTCTAGAACACTCCATAATCTTCTAATAATAATTTTTTTTAAGCCTTAATGATGTCATAAATCAAAAGGTGATGACCTAAGCCTAGTTAAGGCTTGTTTGGCTTTTTCCTTAAAAAGCAATCCACTTTTAAGCCAACACAGATATTTTTGGTACTGTGCTCACTAATACACCAAACTGTGGTATTGTAAAGCAGTCCAAAATTAATCTGTGTAAAAATGGACAGTACGAAAAATTTTCTTTTTTCTTAAAACTTTTTGGCCCAAAAATTCCTATAATTGTGCTTGATTTTTTTATGGTGGTTTTATTTCTCATTTATATTTTCTTGTCCAAAATTTTGATTTTTGCAGTATATTTTCCATACTGCCTGTCATATATCTGTGTAGTCAACCTGTTGACTTTTTTTTTTTTTTTTTTTATTGGTCAAACTTTAACCAACATAAAATTATAAAATTTTTCATCCCTTTTTGCTCAAAAGGTCACATGCTTAGCAAAACAACTGTTTATTGAGTCTCATAATTAATTTGATAAGAACTCAAATATTTACCGATAAAATTACGAGTTTCGCATTGATACTCATAATTTTCATGAAACATTACATAAACACATAATGCGAACTTAAATTTCTTAGACATAAGGAAATAATAAGTTCATAGAAATTTTTGGTTATTACACTGTTAAAAGCTAACGTTGTAAAGTGAAGACGAAGTCTAACCTCAACAGATAGCCCCCCACTCTATCGTGCAATGAATCCTCGATAGAGTGTTTGATCATTAGCGGGAAAATCGCATCAGTCGTGGTTACATCAGATCAGGGAAATCTGAACAGACTGACGAATCAATCGATGGAAAATCTCGAGCTCTGTGAGAGATGTTATCTGCCTATACGTGGCATGCATTGAGTGGGTATTTTGAAACGGCATTATTATTTTCTGTTGGAATTCGTACCGTTGTGATGTATGAAATCTGAGCTGGAATACGCAAGATTTTGGGATTCGAACCGTTGCAACGTATGATCCATCGAGCGGGAATACGAAAAGTTCCGTTATTCACACCGTTTGATCAAGCATCTCCTGATAAATCGAGACCGTTGGATGCTCAGCGAAGCTATATAACGCTTCACATCCTTTATTTCCTCTATATTTACTTCGGAGCATTCAAAAATCCAGAGAGCAAAAGTTTTTCAAGAACTTCGAATCTCCAGGCAAGATTTCTTCTCTCTTGTTCTTGTTCTTCATTTTGAGTACTTTTGATTTGTTAGGATTTTGCTTTATTCCGTTTCCGAACCCTTTCAGTTGTTTTTCTGCATCTCTTCCGAGAGTTTGAAGTAGTTTAGCGAATTTTTCTGGGTTTTTATTCGGGTTTTTAGTATATTGTTCTTCGTGTTTTTATTCGGGTTTGATTCATTAGGAGCTTTTAGATCCGAAATCCTTCCATCGTTCGTCTTGAATTTAGTTCGTAAGCCATGGACAAAGAAAAACAAATCATCGAGGACGTGAAAATGCAATGGACGAGCACTGATTCCAATGATACTAGTTCGGATGATGAAGAGTTGGCTTCGAACATTCAACGCTCGAGATTCGAATATGCATTCGAACATAGCCGAACGGACACTGGTACCAGTAAGAGGAATCAACCTGCAACGACATCGGGGGTAGAGGCTTTGTCAATTCCTCCTATCGCTCGATTAACGAATCCACCTCGCCGACTGTGACGACCCGCCTAGCGCCGGCCGTTACCGTACATTCTTACATAATAATATATGAAAATTTAGACAGAAATTTTTTTTTTTTTAATACAACTGATAAGTATTGTTTAACTTGGAAATTCCATAATAAACAATTATATCCATACATATACTTATACATAATTACTTATAGCGGAAATGTGTTTTTGTACTTAAATACATCATATTTAGCGTAGCATAATTTAACAAAAAGAAACGTAGTGATTCCGTCCCACAGTTTCACAGCTTTGCCTTGCCATGCTCCACCGCCTTGTATCAAGAAATACCGCATGGTTGCTTACCTACAGCATAAACTTAAAACATGAGCTTTCGCTCAGCAAGCACAACTATTTATCCACAAAACATATCATGATAACTTAATGCATGAACCATTTATGATCAATTTCTGTTTTCATAAGTTAGCATAGATTTTGGGCCCTTACATAACTTAACATGAATGTACGTACCGTGGCGCGCTGCCATGGAGTGGTTGGGGCGGCCAGCCCTGTCCAACTCAAACCATGAACCAAACCCGACCTGACGCGGGTCGATACGACATATAGCATTTTGCTTGTATTAAAAGTCTTGTTCTTGTCTTATTTCATACTTGAAATATTGTTTCATATTCATAACCAGTTTCTTAACTGAAGCTGGGATTTCATATTTTACCAACTCGTTATTCTTTAATGAGCATACTTCGTGATGTCATAATATCACATTTCTCATCATATGAACATACATACTATAAACATACATACATGAACTTGAAAACATACATGCCATACATTCATCATTTCTTGCATACATACATGCCATTCGTACTTTAATATTTATCATATCTTAAAAATGTACATACATACATATCATAAATATTTCTTATACACATAACATTATAATCTTGATATCATATAGGCCATAACGTTTTATCATGCTTATATCATTATAAACTTGAAAGCATTCAACAAACAATTTTTGTTTATGCTGTAGGCGGAGTCGTACTTACCGTTACTGCGCCTTGAATCACAATCCTTCACTCAAACAAGTCGTTTCCCTGTTTTCAAGAAAATCATAGGATGAGTATCATCCTATCATAATAACATAATGATTCTAATTGCTAACAACCATTCCTAAATTTCAACTCCTTTTTGAAATTTAGTAAAAACTCTAATCATTTTGAAAATCGAGTTCCAAAACCAATTCATAAAGTTTAGTTCTTTTCTCACAAATCTGTTTCGAATTTGGAAAAGTTTTCTTCATTAAAATTGTAGATCTAGAAGTCTCCTACAACTTTTGTTTTAACCTCAAACTTCAAATCTGCCTTTAACATGTTTATTTTTGCCTTAGAAAATTGTTCGACCAAACTTACTGCTCATAATTTGGTCTCTGGTTTTTATAGAAATAAAGGTCTTAAAAGCCTTATTTTCAAAAACTGGCCGCGTTGGCCCCTAGGATTTTCCTTCCTCTACAACTTTGCAGTTTTAACTTTTTTAAGATTCGGCCTCTAAAGGCCTCTAAATATTGTTTCAGAAAAACTGCTCGGATAGAGACTTAATCAAGCATACAAAAACCCTAGTGCATGTATCTTACAAAATTTAAACTCTTGCTTAGTCATACTAATCATTCTCTTAATTTATAAATGGAGAACTAGAGGATAACAATATTTACCTCAAGTTTCACTGATGAAATTCTTAATCTAGGGTAATTGAAAATTCACTCACACTAAACCGAAAATCTTTTCTAGTTTTCTTTTCTTTCTTTTCTTTCTTTTCTTTGCTCGGTTTCTATGGCAAGGTTGAGGGAGTTTGTGCTGCTCAAGGTTGTGTGTGTGTGTTGGCTAACCAAATGATACAACAGCACCTTCACCTATTTATAGATGAAGCATAAGTTTTGAATTTGCTTATCAATCCCTAGAAGTATAACAATTGGCTTCTTAGTCCTTAGAGGAAGCCAATTTGAATTTGTTTCCTTCAAGGGTGGCCGGTCACCCTTGTGCTTCTCATGCCACTAACCCAAGCTAGGGTTGCTTACTCATGTGGCCTAGGGACCATGAGGTGTCCCTTCCTTGGTATGGCCGGCCTTAGGTGTAAGTGGTGTAAGCCTTTGCTTGCCAATAAGCAAAGCTAGTAAGCTTACTAAGCTTGCCTAAGTGCCTTAGGTGTCAAACTCTAAAGGAGTTCAAGAAATCAATCTTTGGTAATTTAGGCAATAGTCCTTGAAGCCAAACTATTTTTCTCCTTGGTCCCTATGTGTTGGCCGGCCATGCTTCACCCAATTTGCCAAGCAAGCTAAGCTAGGGTTGCTTGCTCATCAAGGCTACATTTGAGGTGGCACTTCCTTGGTGTGGCCGGTCCTAGGGTGAGGTGTGCAAGGCTTGGCTTGCCAAGGAGGCTAGGCTAGGTAACCTAGGGTGTTGGCTCATCAAAGCTAGGCCAAGGATGTGTCTTTCCCTTGGGTGGCCGGTCATGGTGTGGTCTTGGCTTGCCAAATAGGTGAAGCTAGGCTTGCTTATTCACCAAGGCTAGACCATGAGGTGTCTAACCAAGGTGATGGCCGGTCATGGTGTCAACTTAGCAAGATCTTGGCTTGCCAAGTGTGTAGAGCTAAGCACTCTTACTCACCAAGGCTAGGTTTTTGAGGTGTCACACTCTTGAGGTGGCCGGCCCTTGGGTGGTGGCTTAGTGTGCAAGCCTTGGTTTGCTTGCTCACCAAGGCTACACCATGGTGTGTTACTTCCTTGGGTGGCCGGCCTTTGGTGCCTAGGTGTGCAAGCCTTGGCTTGCCAAGGGTGCAAGGCTAGGGTGTGACTTAGCCAAGCTAGAATCTAGGGTCCCTTATCCTTAGGTGGCCGGTTTTTGGTGTAACCAAGTGACACAAATTACTAATTGTTCTCAACACAAAATCAACCAACTAAATTAAAGTGTTAAAACACTAAACTTAGGGTATGATTTGTAAACTTTTATTAACACTTAAAATCTTCTAATTTGCATAATCTTTTTCAAGAACAAGATTACTTGCTCAACAAGCCATGACGTGGCCGGTTCCTATGGTGACACATGGCATAATGGGATTGGTTCAAGCTAGAGTTTTCAAAAACAAACTTAACTTGTCATCCTTGATTTCCAACCATACTAACTAAACTAAAAATGGGTCATTGACTTAATTGAACTAAGAAACTTTACTTAAAAAGTCCCTGGTTCAAAATTTTACATAATTGCTTATAAGTTTACAATTTTCTTCAAAATTACACATTGGCCCCTAAAGGCAAAATATTTGCACTTTAGTCCCTATGACTTGGCCAATTTTTGGTTAAGCCTTTAAACATCAAATTTTTACTAAATCCTTCCTTAAAAGACTTTTTAGCTTCAAAATCATAAACTTTTCTTAATTTGCAAATTGACCCCTAAACATAAAATATTTGCATTTTGGTCCCTGTGAGGTGACCAATCATAGTAATGACACTTGTCATCAGAGGTGTCATCCTTAAAGGCCTGGTTTGGCTTATCTCCCAAATGCAGTCCATTTTTAAAATAACATAAAATCATAAAGCATAAACTTACACCTTTTCTTTTTTACAAAAAGGTCTTAAACTTGCATAACTAACTTATTTGAATCTTTTAACTAAAGATTCAACAACTTTTCATAGAAACATATCATACATATAGCATAAACAAACTTTGATTCTTAACAAAAAGAAATCATAAGTTTACAAACAAGTTGGTCATTACAATCTACCCTCCTTAAAGAAATTTTCGTCCCCGAAAATCAATACAAGTAGGGATAGTTCTTTCTCATTTCTTCTTCTACTTCCCACGTTGCTTCTTGAATATTATGATTCTGCCATAACACCTTAACCATCGGAATGGTTTTGTTTCTTAAAACCTTTTCTTCCCGATCTAGAATTCGTATTGGCCTTTCCTCGTACGTCAAATCCGTTTGTACTTCGATCGGTTCTTGGCTTAGCACATGAGAAGGATCAGGTACGTATTTCTTCAACATTGAAACGTGAAAAACATCATGTATAGAAGCTAAAGCTGGCGGCAAAGCAAGCTTATAGGCAACTTTTCCAATTCTTTCGAGGATTTCAAACGGACCCGTGTATCTTGGACTGAGCTTTCCCTTCTTACCAAACCTCATAATCCCCTTTACTGGAGCAATCTTGAGAAAAACAGAATCTCCAACTTGGAATTCTAAAGGTCTTCGACGTTTATCAGCATAACTCTTCTGTCGACTGAAAGCTACATCGAGCCGTTGCTTGATCATCTTGACGTCTTCTGAGGTTTTTCTGATGAAGTCCGTAGTTTGAAGTTGCTTCTGTCCGACTTCTTGCCAATGGATGGGAGATCGACATTTCCTTCCATATAGCGCTTCAAATGGAGCCATACCAATAGAAGTGTGGTAACTATTATTATACGAAAATTCGATCAAGGGTAACTTTTGATCCCAATTTCCCTTGAAATCCAAAACACAAGATCTCAACATATCTTCTAAGGTCTGGATCGTGCGCTCCGATTGTCCATCTGCCTGAGGGTGGAAAGCAGTACTGAATTTCAACCTTGACCCCATAGCTGTGTGAACACTTTTCCAAAATCGCGAAGTAAATCGCCCATCTCGATCTGAAATAATGGATTTTGGAACTCCATGCAACTTAACAACCTGAGATACATAAATTTCAGCTAATTTCTCAACCGAAAAGGTGGCTTTACTAGCAATGAAATGGGCGGATTTGGTTAATCTATCCACAATTACCCAAATCATATCATTTCCACTAGCGGTCCTGGGTAATCCAACTACGAAATCCATGGTGATTTGTTCCCATTTCCATTCTGGGAGTTCTATCTTTTGAAGATCTCCGCCAGGTTGTCGGTGTTCAGCTTTAACTTTCTGACAAGTTAGACACTTTGATACAAATTCAGCAATTTCTCTCTTCATGTTCGGCCACCAAAAGTTCTCCTTAAGGTCCTTATACATCTTAGTAGCTCCAGGGTGAACTGAGTATGGCGTTTCATGCGCTTCTGACATGATTTGTTTCCTTAGAAACTCAAAGTTAGGAACACAAATCCTTCCTTTGAAAAGAATTAGCCCATTCGCAGACGTCTTAAATTCCTTATCTTCTTCACCAAGTAGCTGAATTTTCAACAAAAAGGAATCTTTCCTTTGATAGCACTTAATGGTTTCTAGGAGATTAGACTGAAGAGTCAAAGCAGACAATTCTCCGATTAGCATTTCCAATCGGAAATCAGAAATTTCCTTTTGGAGAGGTTCGGACATCATTTCAAGAGACATGAGCATACCGGATGACTTCCTGCTCAGCGCATCTGCTACCTTGTTTGCCTTTCCAGGATGATAAAGAATTTCACAATCATAATCCTTTACGAGTTCGAGCCATCTTCGTTGCCTCATATTAAGCTCCTTTTGAGTAAAGATGTATTTGAGACTTTGATGATCGGTAAAAATCTCACATCTATTACCATACAGGTAATGTCTCCAAATCTTTAAAGCGAAAACCACCGCGGCAAGCTCCAAATCGTGAGTCGGGTAGTTCCGTTCATGGTCCTTCAGTTGACGTGAAGCATAAGCAACCACATTTCTTCCTTGCATAAGGACGGCTCCTAGTCCAGTTTTCGACGCATCACTATAAATGGCGAAATTTCCTGCATCAACGTCCGGAATGATCAACACTGGTGCACTTGTAAGTTTCCTCTTGAGCTCTTGGAAGTTTTCTTCACACTTCTGTGTCCATTCGAACTTTCTCCCCTTTTTAGTAAGAGCTGTTAGTGGCGCTGCTATCTTGGAGAATCCTTCAACGAACCGTCGGTAGTATCCGGCCAAGCCAAGAAAGCTTCGTATCTCCGTAACGTTTCTGGGTGCTGACCATGCACTAACTGCTTCTATCTTAGCAGGATCAACCGAAATTCCTTCTCTTGAAACTACGTGGCCTAAGAAATGTACTTTCTCCAACCAAAATTCACATTTAGTGAATTTGGCATAAAGCTGATTCCGTCTTAAGGTTTCCAAAACCATCTTGAGGTGCTGCTCATGTTCCTTTGTAGATTTTGAATAGATCAAAATATCATCAATGAAGATGATAACAAACTTATCTAAATAATCTTTAAACACCCGATTCATAAGGTCCATAAAAGCAGCTGGAGCATTAGTTAGTCCAAAAGGCATGACTAAATACTCATAATGTCCATAACGTGTACGACACGCCGTCTTGGGAATATCTCCTTCCTTGATTCTGAGTTGATGGTAGCCTGAACGCAAGTCAATCTTCGAGAATACTAAAGCTCCTCTAAGTTGATCAAAGAGATCGTCGATTCTCGGGAGAGGGTACTTGTTCTTAATCGTGATCTTATTCAACTCGCGATAGTCGATACACATTCGTAACGTTCCATCCTTCTTCTTGACAAACAACACAGGTGCTCCCCACGGGGAATGGCTTTGACGAATAAATCCCTTGTCCAACAGTTCTTGCAACTGTACTTGAAGTTCCCTAAGCTCAGCTGGGGCCATGCGATAAGGTGCTTTCGATATTGGAGCTGTTCCTGGCAACAAATCTATTTCGAAAGAGATTTCACGCTCGGGCTGAAGTCTAGTTAAATCTTTTGGAAAGACGTCTACATAATCCCTAATAATAGGAACATCTTCGGGTTGCAGCTCTTTTTCTTGTTCTTTGTCCATCATGTTAGCTAAGTACCCTTGACATCCATTAGCTAACATTTTCCAAGCTTTCATTGCAGAAACAAGCCGGGTTGATGAGCTCTTAGACTGGCCGTGAAAGTTGAACTTCTCTTCGCCGAAAAGACTAAACGTAACACAACGCTTTCGACAATCAATCTTAGCATTGTACTTATCTAAGAAATCCATTCCCAGGATTACATCAAAATCCTGAAGCTTAATTGCAATCAGGTCTACATATAATTCTCTACCACACATAACTATCGGAACATTTCGCATCCAGGAATCAGATAACAAAATATCTCCCGATGGAAGAGAGGTTCTAAAAGGTTGCCCTATACTTTCTACATTTCTATCTGTAATAACTAGATTTTTGCAATATTTTCGATTCTTGTAAAAACACTTACGCTGTACCATGAAGGTATTTATGAAACGGCCTGATTAGGGTTTTTCATGAAAATTATGAGTTCTCATGATTTTACGAGACTCAAAAATAATTGCTTAGTCAAGTATGTAACCTTTTGGGTAAAAAGGGTTAAAAATTTCATGATTTCATGTTGGTCAAAGTTTGACCTAAAAAGTCAAAGTCGACTTTAAAAAGTCAACGGTTGACTTCAAAAGTCAAACATGAGTTGATACAGTTATTTGATAGGCAGTATGGGAAATATACTGCGAAAACCGTTTTTTTTCGGGCAAGATAACTTGAGTTAGACCTAAAACCACCATAGAAAAATCAAGCACATAAAATAGGGTATCATGGGCCAAGGGGCCTTAAGTTATCAAAAAAATTTTATACAGTCCATTTTTACACAGATAAATTTTGGACTGCAGTTCAGTGTAAAAATACTGCTTTTAGTAGAAAGCAGTATTGAAAATATCTGTGATAGCATGAAATTGGACTGCATATCAAGTAAATACCCAAACAAACCCTAGTAAGGATGACATCATTTAACTTTTAAATTATGACATCATTAAGGATTTAATGAAAATTTGGAAAGAAATTGGTTCTAGAACCCTCCCTAATGGCCGGCCACCTAGCATGCTTTTTGGGCAAAATGTTGCTTCTTCAAGGACTATTTTGCAATTTCAAAAAGTTTCCATTTGCCTATAAATAGGGGTGAGCATTATTCACAAAAAATGGAAAAGCTAGCCAAACTTTGTCCATTTTGTTCTAGAAAATCCGAAATTTGAGAGGCAAAACCAAGAGAGAGGATTAAGTTATTCAAGTGATAATCAAGGTTAGGGAAGTTGGATTTCTAACCTAGAACCAACAAATTTGAAAGAAAAATTTTGGGACCCATTTCTTCTAGCCTTGGCCGGTTGTGGTGGAGCAAGGGGAAGGAAGAAAAAAAAAACTGTTTTGGCCGGATTTGTGGCATCAAGTGGTGGCCGGATTTTAGTGCAAGGGTGGGGGAAAAATTTGGAGCCTAGATAGCCAAGAAAGGCCGGTTCTATGGGAGCCAAAGGAAAAGGAGATTTCAAGCCTAACCTAGTCCATTTCTTGAACCAAAGCAAGGTAAACCTCTTTACACTCTAAGCTTCTCAATTTATGTTTCAATTGAGAAATTTAAGTGTATTTCCCAAGGGTTTGTAAGAGCATAAGCTCAAGTTATTTATTTGCTTAGGTTAGAATCAATTATGTGCTTGATTTAGATTTAAGGGTGGTTTGGTTATTTTTGTGATTATTTAGTATGTTAAATATCTAGGATTGCATGATAAGTTTATGATTTATGTGCTTGATGATGGATATGTTATAGGTTCCCTTTATATGCCATGAATGATGATCAAATGTATGTTAGGTTGCTAGAATCAAGTTAGAATGATTTTTGAACCAAATTATGCAACCTAAACTATGCAAACCCTAATGGGTAATTTTAAAAAAATGGTTTGCATGGGTTGGATAGGTAATGTATTTAAGAAAAGGTTACGTTAGAAAAGCGTTGTATGAATGTTTTTAGGCTCCCGATGTGATCGGTTGAGGTAGTATGCGCATACTAGGCCGGAAAAACGAATTTCAAACCAAAACTGCCATTCTCGGGTAAATCTGCCCAGTTTCAGGAAAATCAAATTTTGAGGCCTTTAGAGGCCGAATTTGGAAAAACTCAAAACACGAAAGTTGTAGAGAATGGTTTTTCCTAGTGGACAGCGCGGGCAGTTTTCCAAAATAAGGCTCCAACGGCCTCGGTTTTTACAAAAACCCGAGCCTGACCGTGCCCAGACTTGATACACGGCCAGGTGAATTCAACAAAGAAAACGAAGGGGTTAGAGCCCGAATCAGGTTTTGTGTAAAACACGAAAGTTTTAGGATTTTTCGAGATCTAAAACTTTCGTGAAGAAAACTTTTTCAAATTCAATTTAGATTTTTAAATGAAAACCGATTTCAAAAACTGTGCAGGAAACAGGAAATTCCTGCACAGGATTTTATAAAAGCAGTGCAGGAAAATGATATTTCTG
Organism: Ficus hirta; assembly: GCA_038430175.1. Classification (NCBI taxonomy): domain Eukaryota; kingdom Viridiplantae; phylum Streptophyta; class Magnoliopsida; order Rosales; family Moraceae; genus Ficus; species Ficus hirta. Next base: position 5,607,921 of record CM076590.1, read on the forward strand.
CACATACACTGATAATTTAATCAAAGGAAGCTGTTCCAAAAGCAGTTTCCAACCCTTAAGTATTCTATGAATATAACTCAAGAATTATGACTTTTCAAAGGGATTTTTAAGTTTGAAATCTAAGTTTTCTAAAAAAAGAAAATAAACATGAATTTGGAAACTAAAGTTAAAGTTTTACCCTAGGGTTACCTATTGTAACCCAATAAAATATAACTATAGGAAGGAGACATATAGCTTAAATTACGCACGAGTGTTGGTTAATACCAACAATATACTTACCTATGTCCTTTATGTATAGCAGAAAATAACCTGCTGTGGCATCCTGAATAGGATCAACGTTTAATCGGACATAGCGGACAAGGTAAGTACAACGTCGCCTACAGTATAGGCTTATGTATTACTTACCTGAATATGTTAAGTGTATGTTATGATGTAATACATGAATAAAGATTATAACTTTGTAACATCATGTAGTATGTTCACATATAATAAGAACAATATCAAGTACAATATGAACATGATGGCAAGCAAGCTTGCCTGTGTCGTACCGACCCGCGTCAGGACGGGTTGGACTATGGTTTGAGTTGGATTTGGTTTGGCCGCCCCGACCACACCATAGTTGCGCGCCTGGTACGAACACTCATGACAAGGGGCCCATAAGCAAGATAAGCAATAAAAGGAATTATGAAGTATGATAAGAAAGCATAATGAAGCATAACTGGATCATGCATTATTAGAATATGCTAGACTATGTTATATTATGCTATGAAATGTTTATGTATGTTTATGTATGTTTGTGTATGTTTATATATGCTGGTAAAATAGTTGTACTTGCTGAGCGAAAAGCTCACAACTTACGTCTATGCTGTAGGTAAACAACCTATTGGCGATTTTTGATACAAGATGGCGAGCGTGGCAAGGTGAACTGTAAAACGTGGGAATGTCGAGCCGCTACGCGTTTTGTTAAATCATGTTTATTAATTTATGTTTAAACACTCCGAGACAATATACGTATATATATATTTATACGCGTATATATAAAAAAAAAAAAAAAAAAATGTTCCGCTATTTTCCTTAAATAAACAAGTATGCTTATAGAACAAGTCAAACACGTATGTATGTATAGTAACGATCTGTGCTAGACGGGTCGTTACAGAGTTGGTATCAGAGCGGTTTCCTGCGACTCGATTTCACAGTCTGCCTGCCATCGCCACCATCATTGTAAGTTAAATTATTTATTTGCGTAAATATTTATTATTTAATTATGATATGGTAGATACGACGTCATGGATCCCGCACGAGTAGACGAGGACCGAGAAGCGGTGACGTCATTCTTTGAGGCGCACCCACTGTACTTTTTTCGCACGAGACAGCCGGGAGCGTTAATGGCATGGTTACGAGATATGGAGCTGATTTTCCATTTATGTCATATCGAGGCCCGCTTACAGGTCTCCTTAGCTAGCCGATGCTTAGCTGAAGACGCCCGTTTTTGGTGGTTGACTTGGGGCGAGCAAGCATTGCCTAGCCGTACCTGGGCAAACTTTCGTACCTTGATGATGGAGCGTTTCGGACCCCTACCTGGTTAGGGAGCCGCTGAGCCTTATCGCGATCCCGAGATTTACCGGGACATGCACCAGGCCCGATACCTGAGCTTTTCAGTGACATGGCATGCCTACCCTCAAGAGTCCATGGGTCACTACTGTCGGCGGTTTCAGGATGAGATGCTGCCATATATTCCTCAGGACATTGAGAGTCCGGAGATGCAGACACTCGTGATCCTTCGCAACGGGTTGCCACCCCGGATTCGACAGTTTGTTGTAGATCCTGCACGGGGTATGTCCGTAGCACACATGATCGAGAGCATCATGGAGGCCGAGATAGTGGCACATGCGATGCAGGCCGATGCTTTTGTTGGAGAGCACCAGGCACCTGTAGATGATGCCGGGATGGCTGAGCCAGTGTACGAGCCAGGTCCGGTTGTTCACGAGGACCCGATTCCTGCCATTCCAATACAGGAGGTACCAGCTCAGGAGGCCGAGGCAGGGATGGATGCCGATGATCATGATGTCGACGAGTTTATCATTGCCCCGGAAGACCAACCTGAGGATCCTCCGATTATAGATATTCCGAGTGATGATGAAGAGCATGAACAGGAGCCAGAAGAAGAAGAAGAAAATGATGAAGATCAGGGACTCCAACATGCTGACTGGTTGGAAGACGAAGCAGATCAAGAGCTGCAGCACGCGGGTTGGCTAGAGGAGGGAGAAGATTTTGAGGATGATCCAGAGGAGATTTTATTCCATGATGGAGATTGGGAGTCTGACTCCGATGCCGCCTCAGTGATCACGGACGAGTTTATAGATTAGGTTTAGTTTGTTTTTTTTTAGACGGATGTACTAGCTTGTTCTTTTTGATGATAGGCTTGTACTTATGTATGATGGTAAAGTGGTAGACACTTCCATCCCAGTTTTGATCATGTATGTATTAATGTAACAATTATGTAATGACAATATTGTAAATATAATGTACTTTTTGTATATGTACAAAAAGCCAAGTTTAAGCATGAAAAATGACGATGTATGCACCAAGGTTATGTCATGATACGTTATGATATTGTATGCCATGTTACGTTATGTGTATGAATGATACGAAATGCATGATTATGTTACGATATGTAAATATTTCGTACGAAAGAAAGGATATTAATAGTGCGATAATATCTTTTCTTATGGTTTGATAGGAAGATGGTACGTCCTCGACGAACGATACCTATCAACCAGAATCCACCTGCACCAGATTTGGCAACTATTGTGGCAAATCTGCAACGGCAATTGCTTGAACAGCAGCAGGAAACAAACAGACTCCGAGAACAGTTAACTCGGATAAATCAACAACCGCCAGTTAACGAGGTTCCTCATCGAAACAATAGGGTACCCCCTGTAGTACCTCCAGTACCCGAGGGTCAACCAGAGGCCCATCCAGAAGTCCCGTTACCAACCGCTGAAGCACCGGTGAATTTACCCCCAGTACGGGAAGATTTACTTTATGAGCGATTCAGGCGGATGAAGGCGCCTGAATTTGAGGGACCCACTGACCCTATAGCCACCGACAATTGGCTGATCGATATCCAGGTCATCCTGGATTTCATGCGGCTGACAGAGCAAGAAAAAGTTCTATGTGCTTCATTTGCTCTTAAGAAGGACGCGCGACACTGGTGGATGACAGTCCAGATGCGCAGAGATGTTACAGTCATGAGCTGGCAAGATTTTGTGTCTGAGTTTCGAACCATGTACTACAACAGTGAAATTCTTGCGGCCCAACAAGATGAGTTTACAAGTTTGAAGCAAGGGTCGATGACCGTTATGGAAGCTGTCAAGAAATTTGAGCAGTTAGCCCGTCTGTGCCCTGAATTGGTGCCCACCGAGACAGAGAAAGTCCGGAGAATGATGAAAATGTTCCGGACAGACATTTCTAAGCAAGTAAGCGCTGGCAGTAACCCACCTACCCTGGTATCCGATTGCATAAGCCGAGCATTAAGAGCCGAGTACTGGATCAACCAGGACAAGGAAGCTAGGGCTCAGTTTTTCAAGACCAGAAAGGAAGAAAAGGCCGTGGTGAAGCAGACACAGCCCCGACAGAATGCAGAATCAAACCAGAAAGGCCAGACCAGCAGTCCTGCACAAGGTTCCAAACAGTTTGGGAGGAACAAAAGAAAAGAAGACTTTTCTGGTCAGGGCCAACAAAGAAATTTCCCTCAAAAGAAGAATAATCGTGGAAATGAGGGAAACAGCAACAGCTACCCCGTGTGTGCCAAGTGCGGGAGAAAACATCCGGGAGTATGCCGTATGGGAACCAATGCTTGCTACCTTTGTGGCAAGGAGGGGCATTTTGCGAAGAACTGTAATCTGAACACCCAAGGCCAGAACCCCTCATATCAGAATCGGAACACCCCTAGGCAGTTGCACGCAGTTCAAGCAAAGCTGGAAGGACCCTCAATCACGCAGGGCAGATTGGAGGCTCCTGAACACCAAGCTAGGATTTATGCCTATACCAAGGGTGATGCAGAAGCCGGAACATCGCATGTGGTGACAGGTCAGATCTCTATCGCCACTCATGATGCAATTGCCTTGTTTGATTCTGGTGCCACTCATTCGTTCATATCGTTGGAGTTCGCCCAGAAGATAGGAAAAGGTGTGGATAGTTTAACTCAACCTTTCAAAACCTCTTTGCCATCCGGAGAAATTTTGTGGTCCAGTTTTTGGATGCGAAATACATCCGTAATTATCTGTGGTAGAGAATTGTACGTAGATCTCATCGCAATCAAGCTTCAGGATTTCGATGTGATCTTAGGAATGGACTTCTTGGGCAAGTGTAATGCCAAGATCGACTGCCGGAAACGTTGTGTGATTTTCAACCCTTACGGCGAGGAAGAGTTTAATTTCTTCGGGCAATCACGAAGCTCAGCAACCAGAATGATTTCGGCATTGAAAGCTTGGAAGATGTTAGCTAATGGCTGTCAAGGATATTTAGCTAACATGGTGGATAAAGATCAAGAAAAGGAGCTAACACCAGGGGATGTGCCCATTATCAAAGAATATGTGGATATCTTTCCGGAAGATTTACCAGGACTCCCGCCGGAGCGCGAAATTTCATTCGAAATTGAATTGCTGCCCGGAGCTGCACCAATATCGAAAGCACCCTACCGTATGGCACCTGCCGAGCTTAGGGAACTCCAAGTCCAACTACAAGAACTGCTTGACAAAGGATTCATCCGACAGAGTTACTCTCCGTGGGGAGCGCCTGTTTTATTCGTAAAGAAGAAGGATGGATCGTTACGGATGTGCATCGACTACCGTGAGCTGAATAAGATTACGATCAAGAACAAGTATCCACTTCCAAGGATTGACGATCTGTTTGATCAACTCCGAGGAGCAGTGGTGTTTTCAAAAGTCGATCTACGATCCGGATATCATCAACTTAGGATCAAGGAGTCGGATATATCCAAGACAGCTTTCCGAACTCGCTATGGACATTATGAGTTTTTGGTTATGCCTTTTGGGTTAACCAATGCCCCAGCTGCCTTCATGGACCTTATGAACCGAGTATTCAAAGAATATTTGGATAAATTTGTTATCGTCTTTATTGATGACATTTTGATTTACTCAAGGTCCAAGGAGAAACATGAACATCACCTTAAGTTGGTATTGGAGACGTTAAGGAGAAACCAGCTTTATGCCAAATTCACAAAATGCGAATTTTGGCTAGAAAAGGTTCATTTCCTAGGTCATGTGGTGTCTAAGGAAGGAATTTCTGTTGATCCTGCAAAAGTGGAGGCGGTCAGTGCATGGCTAGCACCCAAAAGTGTTACCGAGATCATAAGTTTTCTTGGGTTAGCCGGATACTACCGACGATTTGTCGAAGGATTTTCGAAAATTGCAGCACCACTCACCGCTCTTACTCGAAAAGGGAAGATATATGAATGGACCCAGAAGTGCGAGGAAAACTTCCAAGAGCTCAAGAGAAGGCTGACCAGTGCGCCAGTGCTAATTATTCCTGATGTAGATATGGGAAATTTCGTGATCTACAGTGACGCTTCCAAAAGTGGATTAGGAGCGGTCCTGATGCAAAACGGGAAAGTAGTGGCCTACGCATCTCGCCAACTGAAGACTCACGAAAGAAATTATCCCACACATGATTTGGAGCTTGCAGCAGTGGTTTTTGCGCTCAAAATCTGGAGACACTATCTGTATGGAAATAAGTGTGAGATCTACACCGATCATCAGAGTCTCAAGTATATTTTTACTCAGAAGGAGCTCAATATGCGACAGCGTAGATGGCTAGAACTGGTAAAGGACTACGATTGCGAGATTCTTTACCATCCGGGAAAGGCGAACAGGGTAGCAGATGCCTTGAGTAGGAAATCAATAGGCATGCTGATGTCTATTGAGGCATTCTCTAAACCACTACAACGAGAGATTTCTGAGTTCAACTTGGAGATGATTACAGGAAAACTGTCGTCTCTGACCCTCCAATCCAATCTGCTGGAATCCATCAAGTCTCATCAAGGAAAAGATTCCTTTTTACTGAAAGCACAACTTTTTGGCAGAAAGAACAAGGAATTTAAGACCTCTGCAGATGGTGTAATTTACTTCGAAGAAAGGATTTGTGTTCCCGACTTTGAATTCCTGAAGAATCAGATACTGTCAGAGGCACATAAGACGCCATATTCGGTACATCCAGGAGCTTCCAAGATGTACAAGGACCTCCGAGAGAACTTTTGGTGGCCAAACATGAAGAATGAAATTGCAGATTTCGTGTCAAAATGCTTAACTTGCCAGAAAGTTAAGGCTGAGCACCGACATCCTGGAGGGGATTTGCAGAAAATAGAGCTTCCAGAATGGAAATGGGAGCAAACTACTATGGATTTTGTAGTAGGACTACCCAGGACTGCAAGCGGGAATGACACAATTTGGGTGATTGTGGACAGACTAACCAAATCAGCCCATTTCATCGCAATTAAAGCCACCTTTTCAGTAGAAAAATTGGCAGAAGTCTATGTATCCCAAATAGTCCGACTGCATGGAGTGCCAAGATCGATCATTTCAGACCGTGATGGACGTTTCACCTCCCGATTTTGGACAAGTGTACATCATGCCATGGGGTCGAAATTGAAGTTCAGTACAGCTTTTCACCCACAAACAGACGGTCAATCAGAACGAACCATTCAGACGCTAGAAGATATGCTGAGATCATGTGTTCTAGATTTCAAGGGAAATTGGGATCAGAAGCTGCCATTGATCGAATTTTCCTACAACAACAGTTATCACGCTTCGATTGGTATGGCTCCATTTGAGGCATTGTATGGAAGGAAATGTCGATCTCCTATCCATTGGCAAGAAGTCGGACAGAAACAGCTGCAAACCACAGACTTTATCAAGAAGACCTCTGAAGATATCAAGAAGATCAAGCAGAGGCTCGACATAGCTTTTAGCAGACAGAAAAGTTATGCCGATAAACGAAGGAGGCCATTAGAGTTTCAAGTTGGAGATGCCGTGTTCATCAAGGTTGCTCCTATGAAAGGAGTAATGAGGTTTGGCAAGAAAGGAAAACTCAGCCCAAGGTATACAGGACCATTTGAAATCCTTGAAAGGATTGGAAAAGTAGCTTATAAGCTTGCCTTGCCGCCAGAATTAGCTGCGATGCACAATGTATTCCATGTCTCGATGCTAAAGAAATACATACCAGATCCTTCGCACGTGCTTAGTCAAGAACCAGTTGAAGTTCACACGGACTTGACGTACGAAGAAAAGCCAGTTCGAATTCTGGATCGGGAAGAGAAGGTCCTGAGAAACAAAACCATTTCCCTAGTTAAAGTGCTTTGGCGAAACCACAAGGTTGAAGAAGCAACCTGGGAATTGGAAGATGAGATGAGAAAGAACTACCCCAGTTTGTTCTAATTTTCGAGGACGAAAATTTTTAAGGGGGGTAGATTGTAATAACTAGATTTTTGCAATATTTTCGATTCTTGTAAAAACACTTACGCTGTACCATGAAGGTATTTATGAAACGGCCTGATTAGGGTTTTTCATGAAAATTATGAGTTCTCATGATTTTACGAGACTCAAAAATAATTGCTTAGTCAAGTATGTAACCTTTTGGGTAAAAAGGGTTAAAAATTTCATGATTTCATGTTGGTCAAAGTTTGACCTAAAAAGTCAAAGTCGACTTTAAAAAGTCAACGGTTGACTTCAAAAGTCAAACATGAGTTGATACAGTTATTTGATAGGCAGTATGGGAAATATACTGCGAAAACCGTTTTTTTTCGGGCAAGATAACTTGAGTTAGACCTAAAACCACCATAGAAAAATCAAGCACATAAAATAGGGTATCATGGGCCAAGGGGCCTTAAGTTATCAAAAAAATTTTATACAGTCCATTTTTACACAGATAAATTTTGGACTGCAGTTCAGTGTAAAAATACTGCTTTTAGTAGAAAGCAGTATTGAAAATATCTGTGATAGTATGAAATTGGACTGCATATCAAGTAAATACCCAAACAAACCCTAGTAAGGATGACATCATTTAACTTTTAAATTATGACATCATTAAGGATTTAATGAAAATTTGGAAAGAAATTGGTTCTAGAACCCTCCCTAATGGCCGGCCACCTAGCATGCTTTTTGGGCAAAATGTTGCTTCTTCAAGGACTATTTTGCAATTTCAAAAAGTTTCCATTTGCCTATAAATAGGGGTGAGCATTATTCACAAAAAATGGAAAAGCTAGCCAAACTTTGTCCATTTTGTTCTAGAAAATCCGAAATTTGAGAGGCAAAACCAAGAGAGAGGATTAAGTTATTCAAGTGATAATCAAGGTTAGGGAAGTTGGATTTCTAACCTAGAATCAACAAATTTGAAAGAAAAATTTTGGGACCCATTTCTTCTAGCCTTGGCCGGTTGTGGTGGAGCAAGGGGAAGGAAGAAAAAAAAAACTGTTTTGGCCGGATTTGTGGCATCAAGTGGTGGCCGGATTTTAGTGCAAGGGTGGGGGAAAAATTTGGAGCCTAGATAGCCAAGAAAGGCCGGTTCTAGGGGAGCCAAAGGAAAAGGAGATTTCAAGCCTAACCTAGTCCATTTCTTGAACCAAAGCAAGGTAAACCTCTTTACACTCTAAGCTTCTCAATTTATGTTTCAATTGAGAAATTTAAGTGTATTTCCCAAGGGTTTGTAAGAGCATAAGCTCAAGTTATTTATTTGCTTAGGTTAGAATCAATTATGTGCTTGATTTAGATTTAAGGGTGGTTTGGTTATTTTTGTGATTATTTAGTATGTTAAATATCTAGGATTGCATGATAAGTTTATGATTTATGTGCTTGATGATGGATATGTTATAGGTTCCCTTTATATGCCATGAATGATGATCAAATGTATGTTAGGTTGCTAGAATCAAGTTAGAATGATTTTTGAACCAAATTATGCAACCTAAACTATGCAAACCCTAATGGGTAATTTTAAAAAAATGGTTTGCATGGGTTGGATAGGTAATGTATTTAAGAAAAGGTTACGTTAGAAAAGCGTTGTATGAATGTTTTTAGGCTCCCGATGTGATCGGTTCAGGTAGTATGCGCATACTAGGCCGGAAAAACGAATTTCAAACCAAAACTGCCATTCTCGGGTAAATCTGCCCAGTTTCAGGAAAATCAAATTTTGAGGCCTTTAGAGGCCGAATTTGGAAAAACTCAAAACACGAAAGCTGTAGAGAATGGTTTTTCCTAGTGGACAACGTGGGCAGTTTTCCAAAATAAGGCTCCAACGGCCTCGGTTTTTACAAAAACCCGAGCCTGACCGTGCCCAGACTTGATACACGGCCAGGTGAATTCAACAAAGAAAACGAAGGGGTTAGAGCCCGAATCAGGTTTTGTGTAAAACATGAAAGTTTTAGGATTTTTCGAGATCTAAAACTTTCGTGAAGAAAACTTTTTCAAATTCAATTTAGATTTTTAAATGAAAACCGATTTCAAAAACTGTGCAGGAAACAGGAAATTCCTGCACAGGATTTTATAAAAGCAGTGCAGGAAAATGATATTTCTGCACATACACTGATAATTTAATCAAAGGAAGCTGTTCCAAAAGCAGTTTCCAACCCTTAAGTATTCTATGAATATAACTCAAGAATTATGACTTTTCAAAGGGATTTTTAAGTTTGAAATCTAAGTTTTCTAAAAAAAGAAAATAAACATGAATTTGGAAACTAAAGTTAAAGTTTTACCCTAGGGTTACCTATTGTAACCCAATAAAATATAACTATAGGAAGGAGACATATAGCTTAAATTACGCACGAGTGTTGGTTAATACCAACAATATACTTACCTATGTCCTTTATGTATAGCAGAAAATAACCTGCTGTGGCATCCTGAATAGGATCAACGTTTAATCGGACATAGCGGACAAGGTAAGTACAACGTCGCCTACAGTATAGGCTTATGTATTACTTACCTGAATATGTTAAGTGTATGTTATGATGTAATACATGAATAAAGATTATAACTTTGTAACATCATGTAGTATGTTCACATATAATAAGAACAATATCAAGTACAATATGAACATGATGGCAAGCAAGCTTGCCTGTGTCGTACCGACCCGCGTCAGGACGGGTTGGACTATGGTTTGAGTTGGATTTGGTTTGGCCGCCCCGACCACACCATAGTTGCGCGCCTGGTACGAACACTCATGACAAGGGGCCCATAAGCAAGATAAGCAATAAAAGGAATTATGAAGTATGATAAGAAAGCATAATGAAGCATAACTGGATCATGCATTATTAGAATATGCTAGACTATGTTATATTATGCTATGAAATGTTTATGTATGTTTATGTATGTTTGTGTATGTTTATATATGCTGGTAAAATAGTTGTACTTGCTGAGCGAAAAGCTCACAACTTACGTCTATGCTGTAGGTAAACAACCTATTGGCGATTTTTGATACAAGATGGCGAGCGTGGCAAGGTGAACTGTAAAACGTGGGAATGTCGAGCCGCTACGCGTTTTGTTAAATCATGTTTATTAATTTATGTTTAAACACTCCGAGACAATATACGTATATATATATTTATACGCGTATATATAAAAAAAAAAAAAAAAATATGTTCCGCTATTTTCCTTAAATAAACAAGTATGCTTATAGAACAAGTCAAACACGTATGTATGTATAGTAACGATCTGTGCTAGACGGGTCGTTACACTATCTAACTTCCGGGCATACTCCATCGATATAAACGAATGGGTGGCACCAGAATCAATAAGGGCAAATGCATCATAAGCGGCTATAAAGATCTGACCTGTTACTACATTAGAAGTTCCAGCTTCAGCGTCTCCCCTTGTGTAAGCATAAATCCTGGCTTGTGGTTCAGGAGCTTCAAGTCTTCCTTGTACCATCGAAGGACTTTCGACCTTTGCTTGTACCGCGTGAAGCTGTCGGTTTGGATTCTTATTTTGGTACTGAGGGTTCTGGTTCTGACTAAAGGAGGTACAATTCTTCGCATAATGACCTTCTTTGCCACAAAGGTAGCAAGCGTTTGTTCCCATCCTACATACGCCTGGATGTTTCTTTCCACATTGAGTACACACAGGATAGCTGTTATTATTACCCTCATTCCCACGGTTGTTCCTCTTCTGGGGGTAATTCTTCTGTTGGCCCTGGCCCGTAGCATTCTCTCTTCTTTTATTCCTTCCAAACTGCTTAGAACTTTGGTTGGAATTACTAGTCTGGCCTTTTAAGTTCGGTTGCTGGTTCTGCCTAGACTGTATCTGTTTCTCTACAGCTTTTTCTTCCTTCTTAGCTTTGAATATCTGAACCCGCGCTTCCTTATCCTGATTAATCCAGTATTCTGCTCTCATAGCTCGACCTATACAATCAGCTACAAGAGTTGGAGGGCTACTGCCAGCACTAACTTGTTTAGCAATGTCTGTCCGAAACATTTTCATCATCCTTCTTACTTTCTCTCTTTCGTTCGGTACCAGTTCCGGACATAAACGAGCAAGCTGTTCAAACTTCTTGACTGCCTCCATCACAGACAAAGATCCTTGCTTAAAGCTGGTAAACTCATCCTGTTGAGCAGCAAGAATCTCCTGGTTGTAGTACATTACCCTGAATTCGTCTACAAAATCTTGTCATTGCATGAACGCCACGTTTCTGCGCATCTGAACCGTCCTCCACCAGTGACGTGCATCTTTCTTAAGTGCAAAAGAGGCACAAAGAACTTTCTCCTGTTCCGTAAGTCCCATAAAATCCAAAATTACTTGGATATCGATCAGCCAATTATCTGCTACTATTGGATCTGTGGTTCCTTCAAATTCAGGTGCCTTCATTCGCCTAAATCGTTCATACAACAGATCTTCCCTAACTATAGGTGGATTCCTTTGCAGACCTTCGGGTGCTAACGGAACTTCTTGATGAACCTCTGGTGCTTGAGGCGCTGCTGGGGGTACAGGGTTATTTTGCAGTGGAACTTCGTTCACTCGAGGTACTTGATTTAGTTGGGCTACTTGTTCCCGAAGCTGGTTCGTTTCTTGCTGTTGTTCTCGCAATTGTCGTTGCAAGGTAGCTACTATATTTGCAAGATCAGGTTCTTGCGGAATAGGATTCGCTCGGGTACGTGGACGTGACATCTTCTATTTCTTATCTAATTACGATAAAGATATTGTTATACTACAAATATCTTTTCGTTCATTCATATCTCATCATAAAATCTTATTATGAATACTACTTACTTATCATATTATGTCATCGTATCATACTATAACATCATAACATAAAACATAATATTAGAGATCCATCATGATCTCATCATTCCATGACATATCATAAGTTGTTCATAATCTTGCATTCCATCATCATTCATAATTCATAATTCATAATTCATACATACATTCATAATTTATACATACATTCATATTCATCCATACTATCATGTATATATTCTATACTTGTTATATACATAAATACATGATCAAGTACAAGATAGAAGTGCTTATCACTATCTATCTTACATACATACTATTTTATACTTAAACTATCTATTCCGATGATATCTCAGAGAATACGTCCCAGTCTTCTTCATTCTCCATATGAACATCTTCTTCTTCTTCATCTCCGTTATCCAGGATGATTTCGTGGGGATCTTCTTGCAATTCGGGCTCACCAAGAATATCTTCGGGATTCATGCCATCAATATCCTCTTGTGGAGGAATCTCCTGAAGTGGTATTGCCGGGATAGGGTCTTCTGGCAATGCCGGTCCCCATTGGAAGGGTGGCTCCTCCACGTCATTGTTGTTAACTGGCACTTGGATATTGTTCTCCACTACAACATCTGCTTGAACCATGTGAGCTATCAACTCCGCTTCCATGATGTCGTTAATCATGTGTTCCAGAGTCATTCCTATTGCCGGTGGCTGAACGTGTTCCCTGACATTAGGTGGCAGTCCTTCTCGGAGTAGTTGCAATGCCCGAAACTCTGGGTCGCCCATATCTGGAATATGAGGCAACATAGCCTCCTGAAATCTTCGACAATAATGGCCTATCGACTCTCCCGGATAAGCATGCCAATCATAAACGTAGTTAAGATATCGGACAAGGTTCATGTCACGATAAATTTCTGGATCTCGATAAGGTACGTCGGCATTTTCCTCCAGTGGAGGTCCAAAACGAGCAGTGATGACATGGCAGAAGTTTTCCCATGATCCTCCCTGAACTTCTTGTTCTCCTGTTATCCTCCACCACAATCTAGCATCTAATGCTAGACAACGACTTGCTAAAGATACCTGTAGATGGGGTGGAATATGACCTATTCGAAATATAGCCTCCATATCATGAAGCCATGCTGCGAGTGTCACAGTTCGTCTAGTTCCATCAAATACTAGAGGAGACATCGTGAAAAATGCGTAGGCTGCACCTCGATCGTCGTCCATTATCCTCAAATCTAGATTATACAAATTCATATTATAAATACGAAATATTTTTAACTTACAATGACTGTGGCGCAGGCAAGCAAACTGTGAAACCGGAAGGTAGGAACTTAGGCTCTGATACCAACTCTGTGACGACCCGCCTAGCGCCGGCCGTTACCGTACATTCTTACATAATAATATATGAAAATTTAGACAGAAATTTTTTTTTTTTTTTTATACAACTGATAAGTATTGTTTAACTTGGAAATTCCATAATAAACAATTATATCCATACATATACTTATACATAATTACTTATAGCGGAAATGTGTTTTTGTACTTAAATACATCATATTTAGCGTAGCATAATTTAACAAAAAGAAACGTAGTGATTCCGTCCCACAGTTTCACAGCTTTGCCTTGCCATGCTCCACCGCCTTGTATCAAGAAATACCGCATGGTTGCTTACCTACAGCATAAACTTAAAACATGAGCTTTCGCTCAGCAAGCACAACTATTTATCCACAAAACATATCATGATAACTTAATGCATGAACCATTTATGGTCAATTTCTGTTTTCATAAGTTAGCATAGATTTTGGGCCCTTACATAACTTAACATGAATGTACGTACCGTGGCGCGCTGCCATGGAGTGGTTGGGGCGGCCAGCCCTGTCCAACTCAAACCATGAACCAAACCCGACCTGACGCGGGTCGATACGACATATAGCATTTTGCTTGTATTAAAAGTCTTGTTCTTGTCTTATTTCATACTTGAAATATTGTTTCATATTCATAACCAGTTTCTTAACTGAAGCTGGGATTTCATATTTTACCAACTCATTATTCTTTAATGAGCATACTTCGTGATGTCATAATATCACATTTCTCATCATATGAACATACATACTATAAACATACATACATGAACTTGAAAACATACATGCCATACATTCATCATTTCTTGCATACATACATGCCATTCGTACTTTAATATTTATCATATCTTAAAAATGTACATACATACATATCATAAATATTTCTTATACACATAACATTATAATCTTGATATCATATAGGCCATAACGTTTTATCATGCTTATATCATTATAAACTTGAAAGCATTCAACAAACAATTTTTGTTTATGCTGTAGGCGGAGTCGTACTTACCGTTACTGCGCCTTGAATCACAATCCTTCACTCAAACAGGTCGTTTCCCTGTTTTCAAGAAAATCATAGGATGAGTATCATCCTATCATAATAACATAATGATTCTAATTGCTAACAACCATTCCTAAATTTCAACTCCTTTTTGAAATTTAGTAAAAACTCTAATCATTTTGAAAATCGAGTTCCAAAACCAATTCATAAAGTTTAGTTCTTTTCTCACAAATCTGTTTCGAATTTGGAAAAGTTTTCTTCATTAAAATTGTAGATCTTGAAGTCTCCTACAACTTTTGTTTTAACCTCAAACTTCAAATCTGCCTTTAACATGTTTTTTTTTGCCTTAGAAAATTGTTCGACCAAACTTACTGCTCATAATTTGGTCTCTGGTTTTTATAGAAATGAAGGTCTTAAAAGCCTTATTTTCAAAAACTGGCCGCGTTGGCCCCTAGGATTTTCCTTCCTCTACAACTTTTCAGTTTTAACTTTTTTAAGATTCGGCCTCTAAAGGCCTCTAAATATTGTTTCAGAAAAACTGCTCGGATAGAGACTTAATCAAGCATACAAAAACCCTAGTGCATGTATCTTACAAAATTTAAACTCTTGCTTAGTCATACTAATCATTCTCTTAATTTATAAATGGAGAACTAGAGGATAACAATATTTACCTCAAGTTTCACTGATGAAATTCTTAATCTAGGGTAATTGAAAATTCACTCACACTAAACCGAAAATCTTTTCTAGTTTTCTTTTCTTTCTTTTCTTTCTTTTCTTTGCTCGGTTTCTATGGCAAGGTTGAGGGAGTTTGTGCTGCTCAAGGTTGTGTGTGTGTGTTGGCTAACCAAATGATACAACAGCACCTTCACCTATTTATAGATGAAGCATAAGTTTTGAATTTGCTTATCAATCCCTAGAAGTATAACAATTGGCTTCTTAGTCCTTAGAGGAAGCCAATTTGAATTTGTTTCCTTCAAGGGTGGCCGGTCACCCTTGTGCTTCTCATGCCACTAACCCAAGCTAGGGTTGCTTACTCATGTGGCCTAGGGACCATGAGGTGTCCCTTCCTTGGTGTGGCCGGCCTTAGGTGTAAGTGGTGTAAGCCTTTGCTTGCCAATAAGCAAAGCTAGTAAGCTTACTAAGCTTGCCTAAGTGCCTTAGGTGTCAAACTCTAAAGGAGTTCAAGAAATCAATCTTTGGTAATTTAGGCAATAGTCCTTGAAGCCAAACTATTTTTCTCCTTGGTCCCTATGTGTTGGCCGGCCATGCTTCACCCAATTTGCCAAGCAAGCTAAGCTAGGGTTGCTTGCTCATCAAGGCTACATTTGAGGTGGCACTTCCTTGGTGTGGCCGGTCCTAGGGTGAGGTGTGCAAGGCTTGGCTTGCCAAGGAGGCTAGGCTAGGTAACCTAGGGTGTTGGCTCATCAAAGCTAGGCCAAGGATGTGTCTTTCCCTTGGGTGGCCGGTCATGGTGTGGTCTTGGCTTGCCAAATAGGTGAAGCTAGGCTTGCTTATTCACCAAGGCTAGACCATGAGGTGTCTAACCAAGGTGATGGCCGGTCATGGTGTCAACTTAGCAAGATCTTGGCTTGCCAAGTGTGTAGAGCTAAGCACTCTTACTCACCAAGGCTAGGTTTTTGAGGTGTCACACTCTTGAGGTGGCCGGCCCTTGGGTGGTGGCTTAGTGTGCAAGCCTTGGTTTGCTTGCTCACCAAGGCTACACCATGGTGTGTTACTTCCTTGGGTGGCCGGCCTTTGGTGCCTAGGTGTGCAAGCCTTGGCTTGCCAAGGGTGCAAGGCTAGGGTGTGACTTAGCCAAGCTAGAATCTAGGGTCCCTTATCCTTAGGTGGCCGGTTTTTGGTGTAACCAAGTGACACAAATTACTAATTGTTCTCAACACAAAATCAACCAACTAAATTAAAGTGTTAAAACACTAAACTTAGGGTATGATTTGTAAACTTTTATTAACACTTAAAATCTTCTAATTTGCATAATCTTTTTCAAGAACAAGATTACTTGCTCAACAAGCCATGACGTGGCCGGTTCCTATGGTGACACATGGCATAATGGGATTGGTTCAAGCTAGAGTTTTCAAAAACAAACTTAACTTGTCATCCTTGATTTCCAACCATACTAACTAAACTAAAAATGGGTCATTGACTTAATTGAACTAAGAAACTTTACTTAAAAAGTCCCTGGTTCAAAATTTTACATAATTGCTTATAAGTTTACAATTTTCTTCAAAATTACACATTGGCCCCTAAAGGCAAAATATTTGCACTTTAGTCCCTATGACTTGGCCAATTTTTGGTTAAGCCTTTAAACATCAAATTTTTACTAAATCCTTCCTTAAAAGACTTTTTAGCTTCAAAATCATAAACTTTTCTTAATTTGCAAATTGACCCCTAAACATAAAATATTTGCATTTTGGTCCCTGTGAGGTGACCAATCATAGTAATGACAATTGTCATCAGAGGTGTCATCCTTAAAGGCCTGGTTTGGCTTATCTCCCAAATGCAGTCCATTTTTAAAATAACATAAAATCATAAAGCATAAACTTACACCTTTTCTTTTTTACAAAAAGGTCTTAAACTTGCATAACTAACTTATTTGAATCTTTTAACTAAAGATTCAACAACTTTTCATAGAAACATATCATACATATAGCATAAACAAACTTTGATTCTTAACAAAAAGAAATCATAAGTTTACAAACAAGTTGGTCATTACACCGACTTAGTGTCGAATCATTTCTGCGAACGTCGAACCCCCGATCTGTCTTAACAGAAGATGATTTGTCTGATATCAGAGGTCGATTTGGATTTCCGAACGAAGTTCAGCTTCGTCTCCCTTTCAAAGATGAACGAGCGGACGCCGTATCAGAAGGATGGATATGTATGTATACCATCTATTTTGAGTACGGACTTCGACTTCCTCTTCCTCCTCTTCTCGTTCAATGCATGCATCATTACCAACTCGCCATTCCGTAGTTAATGCCGAGCGGGATGAGGGTTTTCTTGGGACTGATTGTACTAGCAGGCGAAGCGGGCGTCGAGCTGACTGTAGACGACGTGCTCGTAATATAATATCCTCAAGAAAACTCTAAGGATCGCGGTCGATACTCGATGTGTCCCTGACGGAAGAAGCAGATTGTTGGCGAGATGAAGAACACTGACAGATACTGGCATGACCATTACTTCTTCATGCATGTCAATGAAAAGTCAATGAGAGGACTTGCCAATGAGTTTTACCCTTTGTGGGGTATTCTTCGTAAGTATCGAACGACAAGTGTCGAAGGTACGATGTTGTTCATCGCTCGAATTTTAATGTTTACTTCTTTTGTTTTGCAGACAAGGAATCCAAGAAGCCACCTCTCCAAGGTCTCCTGTTCGAGGAAAAGCTTGAACGACTGCTCGCTTTGCCGAACAGGGAGTGGGACGAAATACAGGACCCCAGGTGGTTCAGAGCGTCGAGCCTTTGGAAAGATTTCGTGGACATCCCATCAGGTATTCCTAAACGAGTTCCTTCCTAGGTAGATTGGTCATTTGTAATCAGGGGAGCGTTGAGGAGACTCTCTGGCACTCCGCTGTTCATCGAGCCATTATCTGACGAGAAGGCTTTGATCGTAGAGTTTGCCTTGGACACCATGAACGTGGAGTTCCCTTCCCCGAAAGATCTGCTTGCCAAGAGGAAGGCTCAAAAGGTAGTAGAGAAGGCAGCTGCAGCGGAGAGCGCTGGTAAGGCTAATGAGCCTGTGCTTTTGCCTGTCCTCGAGTCTTTTCTGGAACCCCCAATGAAGCCTGTTTCACCTCCTGCCAAGAAAAGAAAGGCAGTCGAGAAAGGTAAGAGAAAATTACTAGCGAAAAGATCGAAGAAGTCCAAGGTCTTGAGTCTAGATGTGGACGTCGAACGTCGATCGACTGAGGGAGGGGCCCTATCAGTGGAGGTGGACTTGCCTCCAAGAATAAGCCTTCTTCAAGACAAGAAGGCCAGCGTCGAACTTGTGTGTCAACTTTTTTCGGACGCAGACGCTGATGTTTTGAATGCAGGACGAGTGCAAGACCATTTTGAAGATCTTCTATGGGACAATTTAAAGGTATATACTTATGACCTCTAAATTGAAACTTATAAATTTGTAGTCTGTACTTATCTCAAAGGTATTGTCATTATATTGCAGGCTAATGTTCGAACAATGGGGCTCTTCTATCGAACAAATGATAGAATCGCTCAACAAAAAGCTCAAATAAAAGAGCTTAAAGTCAAGGAAAATGAACGTGAGCAGAGGCTGCTGGACATCGAACGAAGTTTCGGTGATGTCAAGAGAAGTGCCGAAGAGTTGACGGGCGAGCTTCGAAGGGTAATGCATTGTGATGTTCTAGAAATTTACAAGCTTGATTCATGAATTATTATTGTGAAATTCCTTCATTAATATACTTCTAATGAATTACCTTAATGAATATCAAATTTCACGATTATGAATGATTGCATATGTATCATCGGTGTGATGATGTCGATGATATAACAACGTCGAGTTTCTTTATTTAAATGAGAAATTTTAATTACATAAAAGATCAGTTGAACGACATATAAATTTGTGCGAAAAATTTATTATGTCGCATTAGGGGGATGACGATAATTTTTGGGAAGAACCCCGATTTTCATTAATCGGTCGATTTGATGGTCTAGTATTTATTTTGATCATATCAATAACCAAGCTTTGAGAGCATGATTTGGAATTAATGTGTCACATGGATAGAAAATGAATTATTAGTGTTTACTCTTAGGAAATCCAATGGTGGAAAATTGATCAAAAACCATGCTTGATTTGAAATCAATGGTGTAGATTTAATGCTAGAGAATCCTAGGCAAATCAATGGCCAAACTTTAGGTGTTAAGTGACCAATAAGAACTTAGGGTAAGGATTGGTGTCTTGGAAGATCCAATGGATGAGAATGAAGATGACAACTTGGATCAAGGGTGGAAGTTGGAAGAAAGAAAAACAAATTAAAAATGAGAATCCTAGGGGAGAGGATCCAGATTTTTGGTTCAAGAAACAAGAGGAAAGTTGAACAAATGAGTGAAAAGGAAAGTGGTGCATGCATGCAACTTCATGTAAGAGATGGCATGGTTTCTTTTGGCAATTTGACCTAAGGAAGAGGCAAGTGAAAGTGACCCATTATCTCAACTTTATTGAACCAAGTTTCACCCTAAAAATCTTCCCAAAAGTGCCGGCCATTCAAGGGGCTAGTTCAGCCAAATATTTTCAAATTCCATCCCTCAAAAGACAGCTCTCTCAAGACCAAAGTTGGCTAAGCACAAACCCCTTACACCCCCATTTTCTTTCTCACACAAGTTAAGCTCTCAAACCCTAACTCTCTAACCACCACCAAGCTCTAAACAAAACCAAGAACCACCAACAATATTCTCCATCTCCAACACCCCTCAAGCACTCTCCTCCATCCATTTTCAAGCTTTAAGAAACCCCATTTCCAAGATCGAAGAAGTGTAAGACGAAGTTAGAAGACGTTTTACTAGATGTAACCTAGTAGTAATCTTTATGTTTTAGTCATTTTTGAAGAACTAAAACATGATGTTTAGTTATGATCTTAATATTAGACTTGTTCTTACCTAGGAAAAGTTTTGTGAAGAACTTGGAAGGTTTGAGATCTTAAAGGATCCCCGGAATATTTCGGTAAGATCTATGACCCTTGTTGAAGTTTATAGCTGTTGTGATGATATAACATGCATTAGAGAATTTGGTATGAAAAAATAAATTATATTTTAAGATTCTACAGAAGATAAGCTTCATTTTAGGCTTTGGAATCACTTGATTTGCTTTTATATGTCAAAAGTTATGTGCCTTTGAAGTTGTGACACTAAAATAAAGAGAAAATGAACATCCGAGACACAGCATAGCCACGGGTTCACTGAACTCCGAACCTTTTAAACTCAAAATTTGGGATTATAAGTTCGAGAACTGAAAAATAGATTCTTTAAGCTTTCCAATGATGTGTCTTACGTCTTGAACGGATAAATGTACGATTTTTGACGAATTTTAAAAATTTGGACTACGAACCGAAAATCCTTGCTGGAATCCGGTACTAGCCACGGATTTTATTGATTTTGACTTAGCAAACCATAACGTTTTATAAAACTGTTCTTATATACAAAATAGACATTATAAGTTTCCAATGACATATTTTTTGTTTTATTTGGACTTGTAAGTAAATTGTTATGATTTTTTTAAGCTTACCTATAAATCTGGATTTGTGGTTCAAATGTGAAACCAACAGTAACAAAACCTAAGTTGACAGCATGAATCACTCAAGTAATAAAGGAAATAACTTTACCACTGTAAAGTAGACATCTTAAGCTTCAAAATGAGATATCATACGTTTAAAACGGATATGTACATAAATTTTAATAAATCCCTTAAAATTGTAGTGTAATCTGCTAATCTAAGATTTTACCATAAGACACTTAGAAAAACGTCCACATTAATATTTGAAATACTTGAAATCTTGGAAAACAAGTTATAAAGACAAAAACTAGATGTTTCAAACTTTCCATTAAGTCATCAAGTGTCCAAAACGGAATTATACTCAAGTCTAAATAAATCTTACAAGTTAAAATCCTATACCGATAAAACGATTAAACATTAAAATGTGACATAAAGGCAAGTCATGACATATGAACATATTTAGTTATGAATTGATTTTAAGTGTATGATCAAATAATGTGAAAACTCTAACTTTAGAAAATTAAATCACAAGTTTTAAATGGGCCAAGATAAAGTGTACTAGATGGTTACCAAGCATATACCAAGAGATTACCTTAGCCTAACTAGATGAACATAACTTAGGGGTTGGGCTAGCCCAATAATAAAAGAGATGTATACCCATAGGTGACTCCTTGTCACCTTGTTTGATTTATTTATTAATTAGTTAATTAATTAATACATAACTAAATATAATTAATAAAGTAAATAATTAATTAATAACTAATTAATTAATTATAAGAGTTAGTATAGAACAATCAAGATTATTATGTTGAATAACTACATAATTATAATACATGATCAATTATAGATTAATTAATCATTAATCATTAATGTAATCATCAAAATAATAATGGATGATTAACTAGGGATTAACCAAATATTAATTATTAGATTAATCAAATTATTAGTTATTGCCAATAGAATTAATAATTAATAATTATTAATTATTATATGAGAAAAAAAATATTTAAGTAACATAATTAAATTATTAACAAGATAATTATTAATAAGTCAATTAAAATTATATAATTTAATTATAATTACTCAATTAAATAAAATAATAATTAACTATTACTTAATTAATTAGTTAATCAATTAATTAATCAATTGATTAATTAATTAATCAAAATAATTAATTAATTAATTAATCAAAATAATTAATTAAATAATAATTAGTAGAAATTTATTTTAACACTTAATAATTAATAAAAAAATTAATTGTTAAGGTTAATTATAATATAAGAAAATTAAGTTTATAAAATGAATAAAGTAATATTGTTATAATTCTATCTAATAATGAGATATTATTTAAATCATGATAATTTCTCAAATCGACATAGTAGGATATACAACTTCGAAAGTTTAAGTACATAAGACAGGTAAGTACAAACCTCACCTACAGCATGGAACAAAATGTTTTTCTTTGTTGATGCCTTACGTTTGCTATGACTTAACTTGGTGATATGATGAGTCTATGAGTTATACCTATTGCTTTGATTAAGTATTCGATGTGCATAAATTCCTTTTGCACTGACATGATCGGCATGCCTCACATATATTTATGCCATAATGATAGATACACAGTGACATGAAAATCTACATATGGTCACAATTAATAAGAATGAGGCAAATAAAGATAGGATTAAGTGTCGTACCAACCTCCAATTAGTGAGAGGATATGATAAGAACGAAAGTTATAAAATATGACCTTGAAGGCTGTTGGAGGGTCGCTCCCCTGACTCCCCATTGGTTGCGCGCATATGGGTACGACATAGGGGCCCTTAAGTAAAGAAGATATGTAAATAATAAAGCATAATTGAACACATAAAGTTCACATGCATTTTTAAACATTCATGATGTTGCATATGATGATATGATTTTATGAAAATGATATGTGAGATATTGTTTGTACTTGCTGAGTGAAAGCTCATCATTGTGTGTTTGTGCTGTAGGTAACGCGGGTAAGCAGCCCATTACTTAGATGTTTTATGGACTGGTGAAGCTGTGCGGAGGCGATGAAGGACGGGAGGGGGATACCACCACGAATTAAATTTCCGCATTTAGATTTCGCAAAACTATTTTATATTGACTATATTTATAATTATATTCCAATGTTTTGATACTACTAAACTAGTATGAATATTTTACAAAAAGAGACTTTAGACTCTTTCCTTATAATTTTTATGAAGTTATAACGATTTTAAATTGGATAATTAGTTGCTAGAGATTTTCAATTTCCTCAGTTACAAATTTTAGTGATTCTAACTTTTGTAGTACGAATATGATTTAAAAAAAAAATTTCTGTATTTTCGGAACCAAACGTAAAAGAGTGTTAAGACTAAGTTAAATAAGAATAAGTAAGCTAGGTAATGGGCCGAAAAGTCTGGTCGTTACAGTTGGTATCAGAGCGGTATCCTGCCATCCTACCTTATGTCGTTTCCACATCAGTTTCATGCCTGTCTAAGTAAGTTAGAATTTTATTTTATTTTATTTTTATTATTTGTAGTTTTTATTTACCTTAATTTTAAAACTAGGCATCCCTATATTATCATCATGCCACCAATTAGAGGATCATCATCCGAAGACACACTTCTTAGTGAGCTCGGTGCCAAAATAACGGCTGTATTTCGGAGAGCCAAACCAGATCACTACTATGGAGAAACTCATCCGGGAGATTGGCTACATCACATCGAGTCCTTATGCAGCTCGTGTGGTGTTACACGAGGGGCGTGGTCGAGACTAGCAGTAATCCAGCTGAGGGGTGCTGCTAGGCATTGGTGGGAGTCTATTGGACAAGACCTGAACCTCATACACTGGAGAGATTTTCGTCGCAACATTACGGAGTACTTTGTAGGTCCTTTCCTTTACCGAGAGAGGTGGGCTGATTTGACGTATGCACAAGGATGTCGCTTCTTTACTCGGGCGGCGAGGTGGGCACCTGTTCATGGTGAGAGCATGCAAGAGTACAAACGCCGATTCGAGGAGGACCTCCTAGTCGAGTGCCCTTATGAACTGCGCTAAGAAGACGCATGTGAGCTGTTTTGGCAGGGAGTGCCCCATGAGATACGAGCACTTGTGTACTTTCCCCGACCATATCCAGATTACGACCACTTATGCTCAGAGGTCATTTACGCCGAGCTGCACTTAAGAGCAGAGAGGGTAGATACTCCTCCAGCAAGGGAGTTAGAGAATGTGGAGGATGCTAGCAGCTATGTTGAGGCACCAGCCCTGAACCAACCAGAAGCCGTGGGAGACGATGATGTCCGCATTGGTTCAGAAGAGGAGGACCTCACCGAGGTTTTCTCTGAAGGAGAAGATGACGAGACTGATGGTCCATGAGTATTAGTAGGAGATCGAGTGTAGTAGTTACTATTAAATAGTTTGTTGTTTGTCGTGGATGTTTTATCTATTATCTATTTTATGTGTTTGGTGACGCCTGTGTTATCTTTATGATTTATGTATTCTCTATGACTAACTGTGACCAGTATGGTTGATCGTTATGTGAACTTATGATTATGTGATGTTATGACATGATGCGTTTAAGAGGTGATATGCCATGATTTATGAGTCGTACCTCTATCATTATGTTTAAATGAAACTCACGTCATAAGACTATACTTAAGCTATTATAACTGTGTGCGAGATATTAAACAAGCATGGTTCTTTTAGGTTGAACACTAGAGTTATACATAAAGTCATGGTACGTCCTCGAGCGGCAGCAGCAAGACGACCACAAGAAGCGAACCTAGCTGAAATGGTAGTTAACCTACAACGTAGATTGGAGGACCAGGAGCGCGAAATGCAGAATCTTCGCGAGCAGCTTGCTCAACAGAATCAAGAAGTACCCCCTCCACCAGCTGTCCCAGCTCAACCTGCAGCACCAACAGTGCCTGCGGCACAAGCCGGCCAATCTATAATTCGACAAGAACCATTGTATGAGAGGTTCCGACGTATGAAACCACCAGAATTTGAGGGATCCATGGAGGCTGAGGAATGGTTAACCTCCCTTCAAATAGTCTTGAACTTTATGAACCTCACTGATCAAGAAAAAGTGTTTTGTGCTTCCTATGTCATGAAGAAGGATGCTCGTTATTGGTGGGAAACTGTGCAAATGAGGAGGAATGTACTTGAGATAACATGGAATGACTTCATTCAGGAATTTAATGACAAATTCTACAACCGGATGGCTATGAAAGCACAACAGAATGAATTCAACAACATCAAGCAAGGCACTATGTCCGTAACTGAGGCTGTCCGCAAGTTCGACCAACTAGCACGACTCTGCCCTCACCTTGTGCCAACTGAGGATGAAAGGGTTAGGCGGATATTGGACATGTTTCGCCCTGAGATAGCGGTAGTGATCGATAGTGGTGAGAAACCACCTACGACTGTTGCTGAATGTGTCGAAAGAGCACTACGCGCTGAGTATTGTCTTGCTCAAGCAAAACAAGAGAGGGCCAAGTTCTTTGAAGAGAAGAAGAAAGAGAAGTCGCAATCGAAGCAGAACCAAGGAAATCAACTAAACAACCAGGGAAATAGATCCAATCCTAACGGCAATCACTTTAATCATAACCACAACAAGCGAAAGGGAAATTTCAATGGAAATAAGAACCAGAAAAACCACCCTCAGAAGAAGAACAACACTGTTTACCCTACATGCACCAAATGTGGGAAGAAGCATCCAGGGGAATGCAAACTAGGCTCAAATACTTGTTATTTATGTGGTAAGGAGGGTCACTATGCCAAGAATTGCTATTCCAACAAGCAGAATCAGATTGGGCAGAACCAGCTAAAGCCGCAAGGGACTCAACTCCACAACATACAAGCCAAATTAGAGGGCCCGCAGATTTTCCAAGGACGTTTGGAGGCCCCGTCAGGACCGAACGCTCACATTTTTGCCTATACCAAGAATGATGTTGAAGCTGGAACCTCGAATGTGGTGACAGGTCAGCTTTCTGTGGCCAACCAAGGTGCACTTATTTTATTTGATTCTGGAGTAACTCATTCCTTTGCATCACATACATTTGCTAGGAAGCTCACTCAATTTAAGGATAGAATCAATCAAACCTTTAGAGCGGCCTTGCCTTCAGGACAAACTTTTCTAATTATTTTAGAAATGTTCGACTACGACGTCATCTTAGGGATGGACTTTTTAGGAAAGTACAATGCGAACATTAAATGTCGGGCACGTACGGTGACATTCAGACCTGATGGAGTGGAAAAGTTCGAATATGTCAACATTTCCGAGAAACAGCCGAGGCGGATGATTTCTGCTATGAGGGCACGAAGGATGCTATATAGCGGATGCGTTGGGTACCTAGCCAATATCATTGATGCGACAAAAGCAGAACGATCCAAACCGGAAGATGTGGTAGTAGTCAGAAACTTTGTCGAGATCTTCCCAGAAGATTTACCTGGAATACCTCCTAATCGTGAGATTTTATTTGAAATAGAATTGATGCCCGGTACAGCACCGATGTCCAGGGCTCCATACCGCATGGCCCCAGCTGAACTCAAGGAATTACAAACGCAACTTCAAGAACTTTTGGATAAGGGATTCATACGTCCGAGTTACTCACCGTGGGGTGCACCAGTCTTATTCGTCAAGAAGAAGGATGGTACGTTAAGGATGTGCATTGACTACCGTGAGCTCAATAAGGCGACCATCAAGAATAAGTATCCTCTTCCAAGAATCGACGACCTCTTTGATCAGCTTAAGGGAGCATCAGTCTTCTCTAAGATCGACTTACGCTCGGGTTATCACCAACTGAAAATTAAAGAAGGCGATGTTCCAAAGTCAGCATTTCGTACACGTTACGGTCACTATGAGTTTTTAGTCATGCCTTTTGGATTGACGAATGCACCTGCAGCTTTCATGGATTTGATGAATCGTGTGTTCAAGGAATATCTAGACAAGTTTATCATCGTATTCATTGATGATATCTTGATTTACTCGAAGACCCGAGAAGAGTATGAAGAGCATTTGAGGATCGCTCTCCAAACTCTAAAGAACCATCAGCTTTATGCAAAATTCTCTAAATGTGAATTTTGGCATAACAAGGTTCAATTCCTTGGACAGGTGATCTCTAAGGAAGGAGTATCTGTCGACCCATCTAAAATCGAAGCTGTAAGCAAGTGGCCAGCACCGAAGAATGTAACTGAAGTGCGAAGCATTTTAGGTCTAGCCGGCTACTATAGAAGATTTGTGGAAGGATTTGCGAAATTAGCCGCACCTCTTACTGCACTTACTCAAAAAGGAAAAAAGTATGAATGGACGGAGAAATGCGAGGAAAATTTCCAAGAATTGAAGAAGAAACTCACCAGTGCTCCTATTCTCACGATTCCATCAGACGATGGGAAGTTTGATATCTACAGTGATGCATCCAAATGGGCTTAGGAGCAGTTTTGATGCAAAACGGGAAAGTCGTAGCTTATGCCTCACGGCAATTGAAGGAGCATGAGAAGAACTACCCAACCCACGATTTGGAACTAGCAGCTGTGGTGTTTGCCCTTAAGATTTGGCGACACTATCTTTACGGCGTTAAATGTCAGATTTTTACAGATCATAAAAGTCTTAAGTACATCTTCACCCAGAAAGAACTCAACATGAGACAAAGAAGATGGTTGGAATTGGTTAAGGATTATGATTGTGAGATTCTTTATCATCCCGGAAAGGCTAACAAAGTCGCTGATGCACTGAGTCGGAAGTCGTCTGCCACTCTCATGTCAATTCAAGAACTACCACAACTGCTTCAGGAAGATATCTTCAAGCTTGGAATTGAGCTCATTATAGGAAAACTTTCTTCATTAACTCTCCAGCCTGCAATCCTTGATGAAATCAAGGAAGCTCAGGGGCTCGATCCTAGCTTGGTCAGGATAAGGAAGGAAGTCATGGAAGGAAAAGAAACTAATTTTGGTATCTCAGATGAGGGCATCCTTCATTTTAAAGGTAGATTATGTGTGCCTAGTAAGGAAGAACTTCGGAAGTAGATTCTATATGAGGCTCACGACACTCCATACTCTGTCCATCCCGGAGCGACTAAGATGTATAAGGACTTGAAGGAGCATTTTTGGTGGAACAAGATGAAGAACGACGTGGCAGAATTCGTGAGTAAATGCTTAACCTGTCAGAAGGTTAAGGCAGAGCACAAGCGACCAGCTGGGCAATTGCAACCTATTGAAGTTCCAGAGTGGAAATGGGAACAAATCACTATGGATTTTGTGGTCGGATTGTCAAAAACCATTGAAGGTTATGACTCCATGTAGGTAATCGTTGATCGTTTGACTAAATCAGCACGTTTCATAGAAATTAAAGTGACTTACTCCCTGGAGAAGTTGGCGGAATTGTATGTATCTAATGTCGTTAAGCTGTACGGCATTCCCTTATCAATCATTTCAGACCGCGATAACCGTTTCACCTCCACTTTTTGGAAAAATGTTCAACGAGCATTAGGAACTGAACTCAAGTTTAGCACTGCCTTTCACCCTTAGACGGATGGTCAATCTGAGCGAACCATTCAAACCTTAGAGGATATGCTTCGTGCTTGCGTTATGGACTTCAAAGATGTATGGAATAAGAAGCTACCGTTGATCGAATTCTCCTACAACAACAGTTATCAAGCGACTATCGGGATGGCACCCTATGAAGCACTCTATGGTAGGAAGTGCCGATCACCGGTACACTGGCATGAAACAGGAGAGAACAATTGGAGACCACAGATTTCATTATCAAGACCACTGAAGCAGTCAAGAAAATACGACAACGAATGGAGGCAGCTCAATGTCGACAGAAGAGTTATGCCGATAAGCGAAGGAGGCCCCTTGAATTCCAAGAAGGAGACTTTGTTTTCCTGAAGGTAGCACCAACAAAGGGCGTGATGCGATTCGGAAAGAAGGGCAAGTTGAGCCCGAGGTACATAGGACCCTTTGAGATCACAGAACGCGTTGGTAAGGTGGCTTATAGATTAGCATTACCGTCAGAGTTGTCAACAGTGCACAATGTCTTTCATGTCTCAATGCTGAAGAAATACGTCCCGGAACCGTCTCACGTAATAGTGCATGAACCGATTCAAGTTCACGAGGACCTCACTTATGAAGAAAAGCCGGTGCAAATTCTGGCTCGTGAAGAAAAGACTCTAAGAAACAAGACCATACCCCTTGTCAAGGTGTTATGGCGAAATCACAAGATTGAGGAAGCCACTTGGGAACGTGAAGACGAAATGAGGAAAAATTTTCCGTTTTTATTCTAATTTTCGAGGACGAAAATTTTGTAAGGAGGGTAGATTGTGATGTCCTAGAAATTTACAAGCTTGATTCATGAATTATTATTGCGAAATTCCTTCATTAATATACTTCTAATGAATTACCTTAATGAATATCAAATTTCACGATTATGAATGATTACATATGTATCATCGGTGTGATGATGTCGATGATATAACAACGTCGAGTTTCTCTATTTAAATGAGAAATTTTAATTATATAAAAGATGAGTTGAACGACATATAAATTTGTGCGAAAAATTTATTATGTCGCATTAGGGGGATGACGATAATTTTTGGGAAGAACCCCGATTTTCATTAGTCGGTCGATTTGATGGTCTAGTATTTATTTTGATCATATCAATAACCAAGCTTTGAGAGCATGATTTGGAATTAATGTGTCACATGGATAGATAATGAATTATTAGTGTTTACTTTTAGGAAATCCAATGGTGGAAAATTGATCAAAAACCATGCTTGATTTGAAATCAATGGTGTAGATTTAATGCTAGAGAATCCTAGGCAAATCAATGGCCAAACTTTAGGTGTTAAGTGATCAATAAGAACTTAGGGTAAAGATTAGTGTGTTGGAAGATCCAATGGATGAGAATGAAGATGACAACTTGGATCAAGGGTGGAAGTTGGAAGAAAGAAAAACAAAATAAAAATGAGAATCCTAGGGGAGAGGATCCGGATTTTTGGTTCAAGAAACAAGAGGAAAGTTGAACAAATGAGTGAAAAGGAAAGTGGTGCATGCATGCAACTTCATGTAAGAGATGGCATGGTTTCTTTTGGCAATTTGACCTAAGGAAGAGGCAAGTGAAAGTGACCCATTATCTCAACTTTATTGAACAAAGTTTCACCCCAAAAATCTTCCCAAAAGTGCCGGCCATTCAAGGGGCTAGTTCAGCCAAATATTTTCAAATTCCATCCCTCAAAAGACAGCTCTCTCAAGACTAAAGTTGGCTAAGCACAAACCCCTAATACCCCATTTTCTTTCTCACACAAGTTAAGCTCTCAAACCCTAACTCTCTAACCACCACCAAGCTCTAAACAAAACCAAGAACCACCAACAATATTCTCCATCTCCAACACCCCTCAAGCACTCTCCTCCATCCATTTTCAAGCTCTAAGAAACCCCATCTCCAAGATCGAAGAAGTATAAGACGAAGTTAGAAGACGTTTTACTAGAGGTAACATAGTGGTAATCTTTATGTTTTAGTCATTTTTGAAGAACTAAAACATGATGTTTAGTTATGATCTTAATATTAGACTTGTTCTTACCTAGGAAAAGTTTTGTGAAGAACTTGAAAGGTTTGAGATCTTAAAGGATCCCCGGAATATTTCGGTAAGATCTATGACCCTTGTTGAAGTTTATAGCTGTTGTGATGATATAGCATGCACTAGAGAATTTGGTATGAAAAAATAAATTATATTTTAAGATTCTACAGAAAGCTTCATTTTAGGCTTTGGAATCACTTGATTTGCTTTTATATGTCAAAAGTTATGTGCCTTTGAAGTTGTGACACTAAAATAAAAAGAAAATGAACATCCGAGACACAGCATAGCCACGGGTTCACTGAACTCCGAACCTTTTAAACTCAAAATTTGGGATTATAAGTTCGAGAACTGAAAAATAGATTCTTTAAGCTTTCCAATGATGTGTCTTACGTCTTGAACGGATAAATGTACGATTTTTGACGAATTTTAAAAGTTTGGACTACGAACCGAAAATCCTTGCTGGAATCCGGTACTAGCCACGGATTTTGTTGATTTTGACTTAGCAAACCATAACGTTTTATAAAACTGTTCTTATATACAAAATAGACATTATAAGTTTCCAATGACATATTTTTTGTTTTATTCGGACTTGTAAGTAAATTGTTATGATTTTTTTAATCTTACCTATAAATCTGGATTTGTGGTTCAAATGTGAAACCAACAGTAACAAAACCTAAGTTGACAGCATGAATCACTCAAGTAATAAAGGAAATAACTTTACCACTGTAAAGTAGACATCTTAAGCTTCAAAATGAGATATCATACGTTTAAAACGGATATGTACATAAATTTTAATAAATCCCTTATGATTGTAGTGTAATCTGCTAATCTAAGATTTTACCATAAGACACTTAGAAAAACGTCCACATTAATATTTGAAATACTTGAAATCTTGGAAAACAAGTTATAAAGACAGAAACTAGATGTTTCAAACTTTCCATTAAGTCATCAAGTGTCCAAAACGGAATTATACTCAAGTCTAAATAAATCTTACAAGTTAAAATCCTATACCGATAAAACGATTAAACATTAAAATGTGACATAAAGGTAAGTCATGACATATGAACATATTTAGTTATGAATTGATTTTAAGTGTATGATCAAATAATGTGAAAACTCTAACTTTATAAAATTAAATCACAAGTTTTAAATGGGCCAAGATAAAGTGTACTAGATGGTTACCAAGCATATACCAAGAGATTACCTTAGCCTAACTAGATGAACATAACTTAGGGGTTGGGCTAGCCCAATAATAAAAGAGATGTATACCCATAGGTGACTCCTTGTCACCTTGTTTGATTTATTAATTAATTAGTTAATTAATTAATACATAACTAAATATAATTAATAAAGTAAATAATTAATTAATAACTAATTAATTAATTATAAGAGTTAGTATAGAACAATCAAGATTATTATGTTGAATAACTACATAATTATAATACATGATCAATTATAGATTATTATGTTGAATAACTATTACTTAATTAATTAGTTAATCAATTAATTAATTAATTAATCAAAATAATTAATTAAATAATAATTAGTAGAAATTTATTTTAACACTTAATAATTAATAAAAAAATTAATTGTTAAGGTTAATTATAATATAAGAAAATTAAGTTTATAAAATGAATAAAGTAATATTGTTATAATTCTATCTAATAATGAGATATTGTTTAAATCAGGATAATTTCTCAAATCGACATAGTAGGATATACAACTTCGGAAGTTTAAGTACATAAGACAGGTAAGTACAAACCTCACCTACAGCATGGAACAAAATATTTTTCTTTGTTGACGCCTTACGTTTGCTATGACTTAACTTGGTGATATGATGAGTCTATGAGTTATACCTATTGCTTTGATTAAGTATTCGATGTGCATAAATTCCTTTTGCACTGACATGATCGGCATGCCTCACATATATTTATGCCATACTGATAGATACACAGTGACATGAAAATCTACACATGGTCACAATTAATAAGAATGAGGCAAATAAAGATAGGATTAAGTGTCGTACCAACCTCCAATTAGTGAGAGGATATGATAAGAACGAAAGTTGTAAAATATGACCTTGGAGGCTGTTGGAGGGTCGCTCCCCTGACTCCCCATTGGTTGCGCACATATGGGTACGACATAAGGGCCCTTAAGTAGACAAGATATGTAAATAATAAAGCATAATTGAACACATAAAGTTCACATGCATTTTTAAACATTCATGATGTTACATATGATGATATGATTTTATGAAAATGATATGTGAGATATTGTTTGTACTTGCTGAGCGAAAGCTCATCATTGTGTGTTCGTGCTGTAGGTAACGCGGGTAAGCAGCCCATTACTTAGATGTTTTATGGACTGGTGAAGCTGTGCGGAGGCGATGAAGGACGGGAGGGGGATACCACCACGAATTAAATTTCCGCATTTAGATTTCGCAAAACTATTTTATATTGACTATATTTATAATTATGTTCCAATGTTTTGATACTACTAAACTAGTATGAGTATTTTATAAAAAGAGACTTTAGACTCTTTCCTTATAATTTTTATGAAGTTATAACGATTTTAAATTGGATAATTAGTTGCTAGAGATTTTCAATTTCCTCAGTTACAAATTTTAGTGATTCTAACTTTTGTAGTACGAATATGATTTAAAAAAAAAAATTTCTGTATTTTCGGAACCAAACGTAAAAGAGTGTTAAGACTAAGTTAAATAAGAATAAGTAAGCTAGGTAATGGGCCGAAAAGTCGGGTCATTACATGCATGCTGCAAAGGAAGGGTCAGACATGATGAAAGTCATGGTCGACCGATATAATGATATGTAGGCGAAGAATGCGACTCTCGAAGAATCGTTGAAGCAGAAAGAAGCAGACAATTCCGCACTCGTCACAGGAATTGTAGACGCTTATGAGAGAGCAACTCTTAGAGCTCGCTATGATCTACTCAAGGAGTACAAGCAAGGACTCCTTGTCGATGCAGATATTGACGAAGAGATCAAGCTATATGAGGACTCTCTTGCTGAAGCCGGAGCTTCATCGTCTATGCCAACTTCGAGCGATCCAAACCCGATCGGAGTCGAGCCCCCTGCCAAAGCCAACCCTTCTGAAGACCGCGAGAAGCGGGATTAGAATCTAATTATATTATTTGTTTTTGATTTTGTTCGAACATTGAATTGTAAACAATTCTAATTTTTGATTATTAAATAACTATATTTTTTATTTTTATTTATGTTTGTGTGATGATGATGCAAAATTTCATGTCGAAAGTCGAAACGAACATTGCTCAGACAATTCATGATGAATTGGAGTATGATAATAACTCGTTTAGTTCGTGTAACGAATGATAGTAATAATGTAATGATGATGACCGTAAGATAACGATAATTCGTATCGACGAACGTTGAACATTGCAAATATGTTTTTGATGAAGTAATGTAGCTGCACTCATTCAAATGTGATGAGCTACCTACGTACCCAATGTTTAGGGATCAAGCAAATACGTTTTTGATAAAGTAATGTAGCTGCACTCATTCAAATGTGATGAGCTGCCTACGTACCCAATGTTTAGGGATCAAGCCATTCGTAGTTCGATAGTACAATGAAATTGTTTGATTTTTACGACTGGACTCGTACAAGCGTATACGAGCTGCCTACGTACCTAGTGTTTAGGGATCAAGTCAAACGTAGTTCAAGCGGGTTGAACTCGAAATAGTCTGAGGCGTAGACCTACAGGTTCGAACGTGTGTCGAACGTTCGCTGTAACGGATCTAGCCTTTACAAAAAATAAGTCACAAAAAATTACAAGTGTTGGTCAAAAAGTTTGAAAATTACAAGTAATATTTACGAAGGTGATGCGAGTTCTAACTGCGAAGAACTTCTACTCCATCCCTCGTCTCCAGACGGTAGATGCCTGGTCGGATAACCTTCAAGATCCTGTAAGGACCTTCCCAATTTGCTCCCAACTTTCCTGCGTTTGGCTCGGTAGTGTTCTAGAATACTTTGCGAAGTACGAGATCTCCTTCGTTGAAAGTTCTCGGTCGAACTTTCGAGTTGTAATACTTTGCCACCGATTGCTGGCAATTCACCATGCGAACTAAGGCTTGATCTCGCTTTTCGTCAAGAACATCTAGACTGTCGTTGAGCATTTCTTGATTCTGACTCTCATTTTCAAAAGCCAATTGACGCCGGAGTGTAGGGACACCGATTTCCGCTGGGACAACAGCTTCTGCACCGAAGGTTAGTGAGAATGGAGATTCACCGTTCGCTCTTCTGGGGGTGGTTCTGTACGCCCAAAGTACGCCATGAAGTTCGTCTACCCATCGTTCCTTTCGAGCTTCAAGCTTCTTCTTCAAATTCTAAACGATCGTCTTGTTGGTTGCCTTAGCTTGTCCGTTCCCTTGGGGATACCTAGGTGTAGAGAAGCTGAGTTCGATGTTCCACCCTTTACAGAATTTTCGGAAGTTACCTGAGATGAACTGAGATCCATTATCGGTGACGATCTCTTGAGGTATCCCAAATCTGCATATAATGTTCTTCCAAATGAAGCTTTCGACGTCCGAATCCTTCACGTCTGCAAATGCTTCTGCTTCAACCCACTTTGTGAAGTAATCAGTGAGTACAAGTAAATATTTGCGTTGACCGCTCGCTCTGGGTAATGGGCCCACTATATCCATCGAATATTTCATAAACAGATAAGGGGATGCGATGCTCGATAATCGTTCTGTCAGTTGATGGAAAACGGTGGAATGTCTTTGGCATTTGTCACACCGTCTGACAAAGTCTTCGCTGTCTTGAAGCATGGTAGGCCAGTAATAGCCATGTCGCTTGACTTTGTTGCATAAGGATTGTCCCCCAGAGTGATTCCCGCACTCGCCTTCATGAACTTCCTTCAGAACGTATGCTGTTTCTTTGTCATCGAGATATCGAACATAAGGGCCATTGAACGAACGACGAAAGAGGACGTCATTAATCAATGAAAATCTTGCAGCTTTAGTCTTGAGCTTTCGAGCTTCCTGCTTGTCTTCCGGTAAAAATCATTCCTTCAGATAAGTAACTACGGGCGTTCGCCAATCTACTGGGACTTCGTCTGTGATGATTGTTGATTCAACCTGGATGCTTGGTACGTCAATGTAACCAACTGGGATGGTTCGATGTAAATTTGGCTCAGAAGTTGAACCAAATGAAGTCAAGGCATCCGCTTGTGTGTTCATATCCCTCGATACTTGCTCTATCGAGTACTCTTCGAAATGCTGTACAAGCGAACGAACAACGTTCAGATAAACTTCCATTCTGGTATCCTTGGCTGTGTACTCTCCCAACACTTGGTTCACAACGAGCTGGAATCGCTATGAATCTTCAGTCGTCGAGCCCCCAGTGCCTTCGCCAAACGTAGCCCAGCAATTAAAGCTTCATATTCTGCTTCGTTATTCGAAGCGTTAATCCCCAGGCGAAACGATTGCTCGATTATCTCGCCTTCAGGGGACTTACAAAATACTCCCACTCCAGATCCTTTGACATTTGATGCTCCGTCCACCATGAGCGTCCAGCAATAATCTTCTTGAATCTTCAGCGTTGAAGGATCGGGAGTGAGTTCAGCTACAAAGTCAGCAAGTACTTGTGATTTTAAGCTAGTAGGGATCCGGTACTCGATGTCAAATTCACTCAACTCAACCGCCCACTTTGTCAAGCACCCCGACAAATTTGGGCTGTGAAGAATGGCTCGTAGGGAGTAAGTTGACATTACAACGATCGAAGAGGATTAGAAATAAGGTCTCAATTTACGTGTAGCGTTGATGAGTGCAAGGGCTAATTTCTCAACCACCGGGTACCTCGTCTCTGCATCAAGTAATGACTTACTGACGTAGTATACTGGCTGTTCACCGTTCACGTCTCGTACGAGGACGGCGCTAACTGCATCTTCTGTTACTGCTAACTATAAAAACAGACTTTCGCCAGTTAATGGTTTAGCTAGGTTCGGAGGGGTGGAAAGATACCTTTTGAGCTCGTCAAAAGCTTGCTGACATTGTTTGTTCCACTCAAACTTCTTATTCCCCTTGAGTAGCTTAAAAAAGGGCTGGCACTTGTCGGTCGATCGAGAGATGAATCTGTTAAGCGCCGCTATTCGTCCAGTCAACTTTTGAATCTCTCGCTTGTTCTTCAGTGAAGGCATGTTCATTATTGCTCGTATCTAGTCAGGGTTTGCTTCGATCCCTCGCTGCGTGACAATGTAGCCTAAGAATTTCCCAGACGAAACACCAAACGAGTATTTGGAGGGATTCAAACGCATGTTGTGTTGTCTAAGTACTGAGAAGCACTCTGACAAGTGTCCAATATGGTCCGCAGCCTTCAATGATTTGACCAGCATATCATCTATGTACACCTCCATCGTTCGACCGAGTTGATCAGCGAACATTGCATTGACAAGCCTTTGATACGTTGCGCCAGTGTTCTTTAACCTGAATGGCATAACTTTGTAACAATAAATCCCCCTCTTCGTGATGAATGCAGTCTTCTCCTGATCGTCGAGATGCATGAGGATCTGATTGTATGCAGAAAAAGCGTCCATGAAAGACAACAATTCATGTCCTGCGGTGGCATCAACCAATCGATCGATATGTGCAAGGGGAAAGCTATCTTTCGGGCAAGCTTTGTTTAGATCTATGAAGTCGATACAGACTCTCCATTTTCCATTCTTCTTCTTGACGATGACAACGTTCGCTAGCCAATCCAGGTATTGCACCTCCTTTATGAATCCAGCCTCTATCAGCTTCCGCACTTCTTCGTTGATAATCTGATTTCGTTCGATTCTGAGTTTTCTCCTTTTCTACTTGACAGGTTTATTACTAGAATCGACATTTACCCGATGTGTCGTTACTTCTGGATCAATACCTGGCATGTCACTGTGCGACCATGCGAAGCAGTCTAGATTATTTTGAAGAAAACTCAAAAGCTGAATGCGAACTGTGGTATCGAGCAGTGAGCCAATATTGATGACTCGATCTGGATGTGCTAGATCGATTTGGATTTCGTCAAGTTGCTCCACGTCTGGCAAAAGTTCGTTGTTCGTTTTTGGCTCCGTCTGTAATTGCTACAAGCTATCACTCTTCATCTTCATCTTCATAGAATGAAGGTAGTAAGTCCGCGTAACCTCTTGGTTCCCCTTAATCTCCTTAACACCCCTCTTTGTTAGGAATCTGATTCTCTGATGATATGTGAACGGCACCGCCTTCATGGCTTGAATCCACGGCCTACCAAGGATAATGTTGTAGGCAGAAGGGCAATCCAAGACCAAAAAGGTTGTCAACTTGTTATCTCCGGCCGCAAAAACAGGAAGTTTGATTTTTCCTACAGCCTTGGTCGATTCTCCATTAAAGCCAGTCAAAATGGTCGTCGAGCTCTGAATGTCCGATTTAGACAACTCCATTTCTCTCAAAGTTGAGAGAAAAAGAACATCCGTTGAGCTTCCATTATCAACGAGAATCCGACCTACTTCACAGTTTGACACGTTCAAAGTCAGAACCAATGCGTCGTCGTGAGGTCGGATGAGACTCGTAGCCTCGTTGCTATGGAATGTAATAGAATGCTCGATTGGATTGTCAGGGAGCATCGTCATGATCGGCTGTGTGGCTCTTCTTCGGTGGGACTTGATTGAAGTTATAGTCTCTCCACTGTAAATCGAACCTCTGCAAATTACTCCAATAGTCTTCCGAACCGGTGGCGGTGAAGGAGTGTCTTCGATCTGTTGTACTACTCTGCGCTCTTTGGACTCTTTACCAAGTCCGTAAGTCTCTCTGCCCTTGTCCGTGAGGAACTCTCGAAGGTGGCCCTTCTTCAAAAGCTTAGCCACTTCTGCCCTCAGTGCCCTGCAATCAATGGTATGATGACCATGATTTCTGTGGAACTCGCAGTACTTGGTCGTGTCTCTGGCTGGGTTCTCGGGTAGCTTCTTTGGCCAAGTGACAAAGTCCTGTCGCTTGAGGTGAGCGATAAGTTCGGAGGGACTTATGCCAAGGACATACTTAGGTGGTGAGAGGGGATGCTTGTGTTCACGCCTGGCTGATCGTTCGACTCTGTTCTCCGTTCGACGTTGCGGGCTTGGGCGTTCACGTCTGAAGGTCTTCTCTCGTTCTTCGCGGGTCTTTGAAAGTTCATCCCTCATCCGAGCAAGGTCTCGTTCTACTCGCTCGTTCTCCTCCTCGAGTTCGATGAATCCTTTTGCTCGGTGTAGGGCATCCGGATCGTTGGGGGATATCGTGCGCAGATCTCATTTTTGAACAATGACTTGTGCCTTAAGCCCTTCTTCAATGCTTCTCGTGCTGTTCTATCGTCAAGTCCTGAAATCTCCGATATCGCCTTGCTGAAGCACTTGATGTAAGTGTGTAGAGATTCATGTGGCCCTTGAATCACACCCCATAGATCCTTGATTGTCTTCCCGGACTGAATATAGACGGAATAGCTCCGCATAAACTCAAGCGAGAGTTCATCGAACGAGTCGATCGATTCTGGGGTAAGGTTGCAAAACCATCTTAATGCTGCTCCTTTCAAGCTCTGTGTGAACAACTTGTACATCATATCATCGAGTATACCAGTTGGTATGTTTGTCGATTGTACGACGTGCTTATACTGTATGAGATGGTCGTGAGGGTCTGATGTCCCGTCAAATCTAGGGAATGTAATGCTGCTGAACTTTGGGATAATAGTGCCGGCTATCCGCTTTGTCAAGGGCGTCTCTCGAACCCCGCGTGCAAGATCATCGAACCCCGGTGTGGAGGTCGTTGTACGGTGTATTTGAGACGAGAAGCGTTGCTCCATCTGAACCTCTAATGTCCTTATCTCCTCAGACATTATGCTTCTCATCAAGTTTTCAACATTCGCTGTCCCTTGTGGAATGGGACCTGGTGGTGGTGGTACGTCGGGCGTCGAACGCCGTGTTGGAGTGATCCGTCTTCTGTCCTCGGATCCTGGTGCTGTTTGTCTCTACTGGGCTCGCCACTTATTTATTGCTGGAGTGTCCCCAGGTGTGAATAGGGGTTGCATTGGAGCGACAGGGCTGTAAGTAGCCCTCGACGCTCGAGGAAAATGAGGCATGGTTTGTGGCCAGCCTCCAACGCTCGTTCCATAGAGGTCATGGGAAGTGGATGGTTACGAGCCCCCAGTATTCGCACCCTGGGGATTTTGTGTTGCGGCTGGGTTCCAGCCCCCAATGTTCGCTCCTGTCGAATAACCAAAGTATGGGTTATAATAGTACGAGTAGGCGGCCTGAGAGTTGATGGACATCAACTGGTTCTTGAGAATCTGGTTCTCTGCAGTGATGTTCTCCATCTGACTTTGCTGGCTATTGTGCTTTTTGGTCAGTTCCTCAACCAATCGCGTCAGATTAGCGATTTGAGAGTTTGCTTCTGAGGTTGAAGCTTCTTGGAGGTTGACTGGGCTTCCCTGGAGAAATTCTTCTTGGTGTTCATGTTCTGCTGCCATTGTCGCTCTGTAAATTTCCGAAGTAAGATGGCCAAGAGCCCCACGGTGGGCGCCAAACTACAGATGTCGTGATTCTACAGTCAAAATTTAACAGAATAGTTAGTAAGGAAAACGTAATAATCGACTATTTGGGCCCTTGAACATCGTAGTGAAACTTATAAAGCAACGTAAGAGCAGAAACATTCATGTCAGTAAATGAATATGCATCAGATAGTTAAATCAGAAATAATAGATAGAAAATCATTCAACACCAAGATATAAATAGGTTCGCCAAACGATGTGCTACTTCCTCTGTGAGTGAGTGATTTCACTATATATGAGTGTTTGTAAGTACAAGAAGACTTTTTGGGAATATTTCGGTAGAGTAACAATATATGAGTTTCAGACTAAGAAAAGAAGATTTCAAAGTTTCCGATCCTGTCTGAAGGAGGGGTCTTCCTCTATTTATAGAGGAAGTCCTGTGGGTCTGAACCCATAACCACTGATGACAGTTTCAGATATTGTCCTAAGGGACACGTGTAAGCATGCTATTGAAGATTTAGATTAAGCGGTTATCAGAGTGAACCTTAATCTCGGATAATGGGCTTAGCAGTTACTGATGTGATGTCATTGTCGACATTGGGTTCGATAGTTATGGGAGATATATCCTATTATCTTCATCGAACCCGAGCGACGAACGATAGTTAGAAAACAAGTATTTGATCTTGTAATCCATCGTTCGTGGATTATATAAAGATCATGTTCGATCTATTGGTTCGATCCATCGTTCGTAGATTATATAAAGATCATGTTCGATCTGTTGGTTTGATGTTGGAGTGTGAATGATCGCAATTCAAAAGAAATGAATTAGAATCATAAATTGGGTCCGGCCCACATTATACGAGCGATCATCATTCGAGAATGAACGGGGTAGTGGATTGGGTCTGGCCCAATTGTATGGTCGATCGTTGCTCATGATAAAGCAATATCATAAGTTCGGTCCGGTCCAAATATGATAAAATATGTAAGATATTGTAAATTTGAATCGAGAGTTCATCATTCGTTAGATAAACTGTTAAAAAGCTAACGTTGTAAAAGGAAGACGAAATCTAACCCCAACAATGACTTGAAAAGATAACATAATGGTTAAAACACCGTCATAAAATCTTCCATGATAAGTACAAGGATTTCACGATGATTTTTTGATTGTCGTTTAATAGACGCGTTGCATTTTCAATGGTTTTTGAAAAACATCATTGTTGAAAGTCGCTTTTTATGATGGTTTCTTATAAACCATAGTACAATATCCGTCATATTTTTTTTCTTCATATTTTGTAGTAGTGCAGGGTAATTTTTGAGTCAATAATTTATTCTCAAATTGAAGTAACAACTAAAAAATAATCTATTATCCTCTTGTAGTTATGTTTGAATTAAACAAATCTTATTTAGTCATTCTTCACTTGCTAATAAATTAATTGTCCCAAACATTCAACATATATCAAATCCAATGATAAGAAAACAATTAATCAAATAAGATTACATTAATCATTAAAGGACCAAGTACATATTAATAACACCAAAATTTTAACTAGGAAAATACCTGAAATATTTATGATGAAAGAATCTCATGATTTAATTATTTTAGGAAAAAAGAACAATAAACATTCAAGACTACATGTAGGGGTTTAACTCAATTTAAAAAAAAAAAAAAAAAAACCTACACCGTCAAATAGAATTTCATCATCTACAATAGTACAAGAAAATTAGAAAGACATAATTAAATTAAAAGCGGCAAAACAAATATAACCAAAAATGAAGAAGATAGGACTTGGTTGTCTTCTCTTGAATCCTAGTTGTCTCCTCCTCTCACCGGTAGTCGTCTTTCCTCCCCCTTTTCGTGATTGCTCTTTTCTTTATTTACAATGGACAAAGTCGGGAATTATTTTTAGGGGCATGAAATAAACTAAAATGATATTACAAAAATCTTAAGATTCGTTTATCTGTTTGTCTCTTTGATTTTGATTTTGATTTTGATTTTGATTGATATAAACTAAGTTTATACTAGGGTTTGCTCAAACTTTAAAAGTTTAGAGTCCAAGAAATTGTTAATTTATCTAATAATATCATGTTTTATTTTTCTATTTTAAATTTTAAATTTTCAATATGAAACTCAAAAATAAAAACTTGGGTTATTATTGTAACTTTTTTATTAAAAAAATTATTTCATTGTAGTTCACCCATATGACAAGTTATTGGAACTATTCTAGTTTCCAAATTGAGAAAAACTTGTGTCATTGTGAAAAGTATGTTCATCTTTTTCCTTAATTTACTTATTTGTTCTATAAACTCCAATTAACCACCAATGAAATAAAAATGTTAGCTAAATAAAACTATGAGATTAAAATAAATAACAATAAAATAGGAATTATGCTAATATATATACACAATTATGCTCATCAGAATATATCATAAAAAAATGCTAGAATAAATTGTCATTTTAATTTTACAAAACTTATAGAATAAATTCATGATATTAATAACTTTATTGCTCAAAAATTGAAGACCAACACAGTTAGGTGATATTTTGTTTATGGAAATAGAAAATTAACCTATTGTAAAGCATTCCCTATGAAACTTGTACTTATTGATGAGTAACAAAAGCTGGAATCAGTTCCTTTCATTGCCTCACTCATTTGGCTGCTTATATTTTCGGATTTCCAATCAGCCAAGTAACCAGGCCTTGAAATTTCGAGGCTTATTTTGACATCTCCTAGAAGCATTGCCATCGCTCGGGACATTGACGGTCGTGCTGTTGGCGACGTTTGAGTGCATAAAAGAGCTACTCCTATGACTCTTCTTACTTGTTCCTCGTTGAATTCTGATAATTCCGATTCCACTAATTCAATTGTACGATTTTGTTCATGTAAGTTCCAAGCCTAGGAAGTAAGAAATGGTAAATTAGATCAAGGGCACTAAACACAGGTAAAATGACCCTTTTGAAAAAAATAAATAAATAAATTGGGGAAGAGGGGGGGGGGGAGTGTTTGTTAAAGTATTCAATCAAAAATTTTCCCAAAACTATTTTTAGTTTGTTTTCTATTTTAGTAGTTTTTATTATTTGTTAGTTTACTTTCCTTTTCTTGGTATTTTATTCTCTATAAATATAATTAAGTATTCTTTAATTTGTGAGACAAAATTAAATGAAAATTATTATTCTCTCTAATTATCAAGTACGTTACGTAAAATTAAATCATGATATCGAGTAAATAAGTAAAAATGTGAAAAGAAAAATACAAAGTATTCATTGAGTTGTACTAAAATTTTTTGTACTAAATTTTTTAACTGATCAAAACCGTTTTCCTTGTGTATATAAACTATTGGGAAAAAAAAAATTGTCTGGTTAAATTTAAAAAAATACAAAAAATGTCCTCAGTCTACATTAAAGCATTGTCTTAATCATCCTTACTAGAAGAGAGTGAAACTGAAAAGTTTTTATCTCCTCTCTGAGAATGGCTCAAAAGCAATGAAGTCCAGAATCCCAAGCAATCAGGGAGCCCAGTGCTGCCTAAGCGATCGAAGACCGCATAAAAATCCACTCAACCAATAACAACAACCTCAATGCTTCTAACCTCAACTGGTTAAAGGTTGAGGCATTCTTGGCACCTATTTTTAATTTCTTTAAAATTTTAAATTTTTTTTAGTTTTGAAATTTAGTTATTTATTTAATTAGAAAATCAAGTTTAACTACTGCTTAAGAACATATTATTGTGGGTATTTTTGTTAATTTTGGAAATTATCGGGTTACTTTTTTTTTTTTCTTTAAGAAAATACAAGGATTTCTTTTTTCTTTTTCTTTTTGGTTTTTCTTAGTTTTTGTAGCATTTTTATGAAACTCGTGGATAATTTTCTGGATAAGAAATATTCTTTGAAACTAATTAATAATTCTCCATACCCTTTCAAGAAGATAGATATTTTCTTCTTTCAAGCTAGGGTTTGAATTTCTCCTGCCACTGATAAGCTCTAGAGCCAAGATCCCAAAGGCAAACACGTCTGTTTTTTCAGTAAGATGTCCACGCATGGCATACTCTGGTGCAAGATATCCTCTACAAAAAAAATCGATAAAACAAAAAATGCTAAGAGCAAATAAAGAAAGAAATGATAGTGTACTTATCAGTAATAAAAAGAAAAAGTATAGAAAAAGAACAAAATTGCAATAAAATATTGGACCTAGATGAAAATGAAAATAATTAAGGTGATTAAGCAGAAAAGTATTACATCGTTCCAGCAACACGGGTGCTTATGTGTGTTTTTGTGTCGTCATAGAGCTTGGCCAAACCAAAATCCGATATTTTAGGGTTGAGATTAGAGTCAAGCAAAATGTTGCTAGCTTTCACATCTCTGTGCACAATTCGAAGTCGTGACTCCTCATG
Organism: Ficus hirta; assembly: GCA_038430175.1. Taxonomy (NCBI): domain Eukaryota; kingdom Viridiplantae; phylum Streptophyta; class Magnoliopsida; order Rosales; family Moraceae; genus Ficus; species Ficus hirta. Next base: position 5,652,242 of record CM076590.1, read on the forward strand.
AAGATAAGCTAGACCTCTTGCCACTTCCAAGCAAATGTTGAAACGTGTTGACCAATCCAGCTTCAAGCTACTATTTTCTTCTCATGCCAAAAGTAAGACATGTAAAAATATAGGTATAGAGATGTATTTAACTATACAGGTAAAAATCATGTTGTTTTTATGTACCAAACAGTGCTTGATCAAGACTCTTGTTTTCTAGATACTCGTAAACAAGAAGCCGCTGATCTCCGTCAAGACAACATCCATGAAATTTCACCAAGTTACGGTGTTGCACCGCAGATATAGTAGCAATTTCGTTCAGGAATTGGTCCCTTCCTTGATGGGATGCTTTTGAAAGTTGCTTCACAGCAATAACTCTTCCATCATTCAGTGTTCCCTAATTGATAACTATATCAATAGACATTTCTAATTGAGATTTGATTTTCACTTTCATAATCATACACAATCTTGTCAATCACTCCATTAAGTTAACATGGCTATTGTAAGAAACCAATAATATAAATGCCTAGAATTTATATGTTTCTTTTCTTCTGACAAGAGGACGCAATTTATTACAAATTAGAAGAGAGTAGAAAATTAACCTCGTTTGGATCTCCATTTTAAAATAATTCGGGACTTACCTTGTAGACCGGTCCAAATCCCCCTTCTCCTAACTTATTAGCAGAACTAAAGTCATTTGTAGCAATCCTTAGTTCAGCATAACTGAAAGTTATAGGCATGATATCCATCCCTAAAAGTTCTGCCAACCAAACATAAATTTATCTTGGTTATACAATAATAATTTGTTTTCTCAGCAATAAACCTAGTTTTCTTCTTTTTCTTTTACTCTTGTAAGAATCAAATTGTTCATCTTTCTAAAGAGTTATTTGGAATATTGAAATTACTATACACAAAGGTACAAGTTGCACGCATTTAAAAAAATAAAAATAAAAACTATTAACAAATGAATGCTAATTGTAAGTTTTTTTTTTTAATTATAATTTTCTTCTCTAGCTACCTCAATGAAAACCCTAATCCTCATGGTGAATTTAAACGAATTTATCAATTCATCTTTCACTTGTTTTTTTAATTTTATCATAAATATGTCAACTAAATTATTATATCTGATATATAAATACATTTAAATATTGGCTTTTTTTGTACCATATACCATGAACTTATCACACAATTGTAATTTGCACATTAAACTTTTACCCTGAATATATAAATTTGTAGTGATTTATCCCTTATTGATTACAATGTTTTTTTTTTTAATAATGCATATTGACACTTAAATTACATGTAGGTTGTTAATTAAGAGTATAAAGGTCATTTTTAGTTAATGTTAACCCAAATTTATGTTTATAACAAAAATAACTGAAAGTTTTCTATTTTATAATATTTAGTTAAAGATTTTAACCCAAATAAATTTAGGTTCAAATAGATAAAAATGATCATTCATGTCAGTAAATAATGATTTATGTACAAATCAGATATCAATTTCTTTCAAAAGACTAACATTGTTATCAATGAGGGATAAATTACTATAAATTTCTAAGTTCAAGGTGCAAGTTACAAAAATTAAAAGTTCAGAATATAAATTTGTAAGTTTAGGGTAATTGGTGCAAAAACAGCCTTAAAATATTTAATGAGTAATAGAAAATTTCTGAAACACCATTAGAAGCAATAGCTACCTTCATTTTCATTGCTTTTAGACTTCTTTCTTCTTCTAATGATGTAGAAAACCACAAAAACAGAGAACAAGCTGAAAAGCCCTAAACCAATTGCAATTCCCACGGTCCGACGACTCCTATTCTTTTTATTGGCTGGAGGTTTGTTACTAACTGTGGGTAGGAAATCTGGACCAAAATATCATAAATCTGTTACGTACATTGAACTTGTAGTGTAACACAAAAAAAAAAAAAAAAAAAAAAAGACATAACTTGTATTATTAGAAGGAAAAAAAGCAGTACTTAAACTACATAAAAGAAGAAATTCGAAGATGTATCATACAGCTCAATTTCAGTGATTGGATGATAAAAAATCAATCAAAGTTGCTATTGAAATTTTAGAATATTCAGTAGTGAATTTGGATCGCGTGGTAGTCATAACTTAAGATAGTACTTGAACCATGTAAAAAGAAGTTTCTAAGATGTATCATACAACTCAATTTCAGTTATCGGATAATGAAAAAGAAAAACAAGTCGGTCTAGTGAAATTTTCGAATGTTCGGTATAGTGACTGAAATTTGGATCACACGGAATACTCGTAAGTTTATAGCACACTCTTACCCGGGGTAGCACTGATGGTTGAAATAATAGGTCCATAAGTACCACGATTAGGGATGCAACAAGTTCCTTTTCCTGCCCAAAAGAGATGAATTTCAAGGTAGTTTTGAGAAACAGTAGCCTTAAACTCCTTTTGCACAGCCTGAAAAGAAACTCCCCCAGCCTCCTTTCGAATATCGAAATCCTTTATAACGAGCTCACCCTGGCATACAAATATTTCACAAATTTTGAAAGAAATTAGATTTCTAAGAACAAATATATATGTAAGTGGTTACATTTCTTATGATTTATGGTCAAGGCCAAATTCGTCTCAACAAAAAGTAATAATAATAAAAAACCATTAAATCTGCTATTTGGGTTCTGGAAATTATTATAGGATTTGGAGCAATGGATTTTTTTTTTGGTTTGGGGGGGGGGGGGGGGGGAGGAAAATCTTCAAAGAAAAATGAAAAATGAAAAGGCACATTACAACAAAAGTATCTCAGTCTGAAAGAAAATCCTTGGGAAACAAACGGGAAACTAACAAAGTGATATCTTCTGGAGAAAATTATCTAAATAACTATTTTTTTTTTCATCTATTGACTAATATAATACAAACTTCCTCATCTTGACCAACATGACACAAACTTTAATATATTTTAGTTTAATTTTGTGTCATATTACTCTAACATTACTTTTTTGTGTCATGTTGGTGCAATTGTCTTTAAATTTATATTATTCAGATATTTACCCCCTATCTTTTAGTTTAAGTTTTTTTTTTTTTTTTTTTTCCAATTTGATATCATCGTGTTTGGAAACTCTAAATTGAGGTATACTGTTTTCTGAGAAAATATCATTGCAGATAAATTTTTTGAGAATTCAAACACTATAGCATATCTTCAAAACATATTATAAAAAAATAGCAGGTCTAACAATTTATCGAAAATTATAGCATATTTTTAATTTATGGGAAGTAGAAATCCTTTTTTTTTTTTTTCCCCCTTAGGAACGTTTGTCTTCTTCACAGCTGGTGACTGCAAAAGTTCCAGCGACCTTACGATATGGCAATGGTGACTGCAGATCGTCGAAGTCCTCAGGCAAGCTAGATTGATGGCATCTTGGTTAGATCACGATGTCCAACAATGAGATGAGATCGCAAACGATCTTCGATCGCGATGGAGAAACAAAGGTTGCGATCTTCGTTGCCGGTGACTCGAGATTCGCTAGCTAGATCTCAGTCTCCAGACAACGCGCACTTTTCTGATCTTCGATGATATGGCAATGGTAGCGGCTTCTAAAGCTTCAAGAACGATCTCTATTGTCAGCGACTCGACTTTCCTAATCTCGATCGCAAACTCCAAAGCATGCACGTTTCTTGGATTCCTACGATATGGGGATGGCAACGGCTCGCCGAAGCTTTGTGGCTTGTTCTTTGGTAATATGGCTATGGTGGCAGTGGCAGCGGCGGTGATAATTAGAGATTTAGGGTTGATTGGATTGGGGCTAAATTTGGAATACTTTTAGAGTAATATTTGTTATTTAATAAAATTTTGTAAATAAGTAAAAGTTTGTTTTAAAAATGAAATATTGTTTTTAAAAAAATTTAATTATTTAATGGAAATTTTCATATTTATATATAATTACTAATACTTATTTGGGATACTTTTGGGGTAATATTTGTTATTTAATAAAATTTTGTAAACAAGTAAAAGTTTGTTTTAAAAATGAATATTGTTTTAAAAAAAATTTAATTATTTAATGGAAATTTTCATATTTACATATAATTACTAATACTTATTTGGTAAATATTTAGATTTAATATTTATATGAAAAGTATAAAATGCAAGATAAATAAAGGATTTATGTATAAATACTATTATTTATTAGTAAATATGTGTATTTACCAGCAAATTAAGATTCAAAACAATACATATTGCACTAAAAATAACGTGAATATTTTATAATTTACAAAAAATTGTAAATAAGTAAAGATTATTTTAATTAAATATTATTTGAAAAAACATTTTACTTATTTAATTGAAATTAATATATTTACATGTAATTACTGATATTTACCTAAATATTTAGGTCTAATTTTTATATGAAAAGTGTAACATATAAGACAAATAAAAGATTTACGTGTAAATACCATTATTTCTTAGTAAATATTTAGATTTACTGGTAATTATGTAAAATTAAAAGGAATTTTGTTTAATGTTATTAAAATATTTACTTGTGAATAAACAAAAAAAAAAACAAATATTTACAAATAAATCTTAGCTTTACTAAATTAAAACGTCAAAAAATCTAGAAAATGGAATAAAGTTATTTTCTTGATAAATACCATTACTCATTAGGATATACAAAAAAATCATGTAAATATTAATATTTACCTGTAAATAAATTATTTTCTTGACAAATAAAATCTTCGTTAAAGAAAGTATTTATGAACCAGGTAAATACTACTATTTACCAGTAAATAATAATATTTACAAGTATTATTTACTGGTACAAATGATTTTTTTTATTACAATAGCTTTTTATTTACTTGTAAATAAACTATTTAATGAAGTAAAATAATTATTTTTTATTTTTATTTCATTAATTAAAATTTTTACCCTTAATTTATAAACCCCCCCCCCCCCCAACCCCCAACCCCCAAATCCCAAATTAGGAAAAAAAAAAAAAAAAAAACCCCCAAAACCCTAGATCGAATATCATGTCGCCGCTGGAGAAGGCCTGATAAATTCGGCGATAGAGACAGCTGGCTATCTCGTGGCAGGTGATTGTTGCTTGTCACTCGGGTCGATTCAGCAGGGAGATTGGAGTTTTGGCGAGGTCGCGAAATCGCGATTGCGAGGCCTTAACCAAAAGGCTGCTGGAGAAAAATCCGTCACCGGAAAAGAAGATGACCTTGACGAGTTGGAGGAAGCAAGCGTGCGCGGGATGGTCGGTGACACTGAGCAGATACCAATGAGGAAGATCGCAATTCCCATGATCTGGGTTCGATTGGGACGGCGGCAAGGAAGGTGGCGGCGACCACGACTTTTTCCGGTGTGGGAAGAGAATGGTCGATGACGCAATTCTCCGGCGAGGGGTGGTAGAGAGAGAGTCAGAGAAGATAGATTAGTAGGGAGAGAATTTTTGTGGTTTTTTTTGCTTATTTACCTTGCTATTTTATCCTAATTATGCTATTTGGTAGCAATAGTTTAGTTTATGCTATTATTGTAAAAGCTTATATTGTATTATGCTATTTTGACTAATCTCTCATAGAAAAGCATAAAAATTCTAGAAGTAAAAGATCAAGTTTCATTAATCAGATTAGTTAAATATATGTACCCTATTTTTTTTTTTTTTCTTGCTGAAATTTCTTTACAAAAATTATATGCAGTTTTTCGCTTAATAAAATTTAATTGGAAGGGTTTATATATGTCCCAATAAAAAGGCTCAGGGTATCTAAAAATAACAATTTTCAAAAATAACAATTCCCTAAATGAGATTTCTCGACCATGAAAGTAACAAATTGCGGAATACGTTAAGCAACTACAGGGTATCAAAATGATATATATATATATATATATATATATATTTCCTCGAGAACAAACGGGTGAGAACTATTCCATGTACGCTATAGAAAATGTACCTGAATAAAAATATCGAATACGCGCCTTCCATGATTAGTCCATGTAAGAGAGTTAGCAAAAGCTATTTCTGCAAATTGGAGGATCACAGTGTAGTTTCCATTCTCAAGCCCCAAGCCATAGTACCTCAATGATGAAGCTGAAAGCCTTGCTGTCTGGAATAATTCTGAATCTAAAGTATTTGTGAATTGAGATGGCACAAAACTTGAATATTGAGAATTATTACTTCCAATAAAATATCCAACACTACTAACTGCCCATCTTTTGGCGCTTGACACAAAATATGAAGCTGGACCAAGTGTCTCATCATCCTTCTCATACACAATGCCATTTGAAGACGTGATTTGAGGACCACCACATTTAATTCCCAAGTTATAGTCTGCAAATTATAATTTTAAAATTAAACATTATTTCTTTAGATCTTCACATTTAAAAGGTGTTAATTTCCACTAAACACATTCAAAGTAGGACTAGTACAAATATTAATATAATAAAGAAATTTATGCAAATATTTTGGATTTTTTTTTCCCCATTTATATATCCAAAATTCAGAGATATGAATTTATTAGTTTATCTATTTTTACTAATCGAAAGTTTATAAAAGGAAAACGAAAAGAGTTATCCTAATGCATAAGAGATCTAAAAAAGGGAATTACAACTAAAAGAAAAGAAGCAACTTAAGAGAAACATTAAGATTTTCTATTAATTTGGCGGAGAATTGACAAGGGGCTTTTTAAGCATGACTTGTACAAGAGTTATGCTGAAGAGATCTTGTGGGAAGAGTAAGTGCTGAAATGCCAAAGCAGCAAGTAACTACCCAAGTATAGAATATTATTTAGATTTGGATTGATTTTGAGTACTAGATATAATATTTAGAAACATGAACTATCGATCGAAAGTTCTTTAATTCCCACGATTTAAAACAAAAAACAAACAATAAGGAAAAAAATTCAATTTTACTTACAACGGCCATCACCCCGGTTACAAGGAAAGTTCCGCTGAAGGCAGTTCAACCCTGAGGGAAGAGCACTGAAATCAAACAGGTCATTGGTAAAATTACAAAAGAAAACTAACGAATAAGGACATTTAAGAGTTATAGTGGTTCACTCTTAATTTGAGAGTTATATCTACTTTGAGCCGTTGCAATAATTTATCATGATAATCAAGAAGCTAACAAGAGAAAATCACACACCCTTTGGTCTCTCTGCATTTTTTTTTCCCCTCTCTAACCTCTATGATAATAATCAACCTTAATAATGATGTCCTCTATTTATAGAGCAAAAAATTAGGACAACCAAAATTACAAGAGCGTTATTGAAATTCAGGTTGGATTATTGCCCTCCTTCCAATCCCCACAGCACCTTATAAGGTCAATCTGTGTACTATCTACACATCACAACAATAATTAAGCTTCACAAATTAATATAAATATTGCTAATTAGTTGTCGATATTTAGTATATCGACTCCTTTGGAATTTTTTATAAAAGGCCTATGTTATAATTTCGTTAATTACCACCCAAAACACATTACTCTTACATTTATTGTTTTTCGTTAGTGCCAGAATGACTATAGTTCTCATGTAAGTATAATAAATAACTATAGTCCAAAAAAATTAACAGAAAGAACTATTATAGCAACGTTTTAATGGTGTTAGGGTATTTTAATTACGAAAGAAGATTAGGAATCAAAATTGTGTAAAATTAAAAATTTAGGGATTAAATGAGTAATTTATTATGTTATTAATAGATAAAGGAATTAGGTCAAGGAAATTTTGAATAATTTATTTTGGCTCTAGATGATTAGAGTTTCAAAAGTGTAGAATGGGCATTAATTTGCATATTAAGATGAGTCATGAAAGATATAATATAAAATCTTACGAAGAAACCAAATATAATCTATAATTATATTATACGAGTGAGGTCGTCTAAAAATATTCAAAAATTTAGTCAAGTTATTTTTTCTTTTTGCAATGATATCTTTTTTTTTTTTTTTCACTTTTCACTTTAATTTGATTTCTTTTTTTTTCCCCCCTAACTTATTCTAAATTTGTCTATTTTCTTCTCTTACTTTTTATATGAATTTACTTTTTTAATTAAATTCGTTCCTATAAAAATATATTTTTAAATATGTAGTTACTTTCTTTTATTTTATTTATTTATTTATTTATTTTTTGTGATTGCCTAACGTATATGTCAAAAACAATTTTTTTAACCCGTGTCAAATAATATTATATGATTAAGAACTTTGACATTTATATTTATAAAATAAATATTCAATAATTTTAGTATGTATGTTCTTCACACGTGCGAAGCATATGATTTCAACTAGTATTAATATAAATTACATTAAAATTCACAAGCAACAGGAAAATCTCAACTAATTCATGGTGAATTTGGGAAGCATTAACACACTTTTCTTTTTTTTTTTTAATGATTATATGAACAATCACGTTATTAATTTAGAAGAAAACTTGAGGTTTTGAACTGAAACTCTCTATTCACCCGCTGAACTAGTCCTAGTAGGGTTTGAAGCTTTATGCAGAGAATTACCTGTTGGTTGAACTGTCTAGTGTGAAGTTGTTGCTAACCAAGTTACTGCAATATATTCATAAGAGGAAATTAAATCTCAATGACAATTCAATATTTAAATTTTTTTTTTTTTTCAAAATCAAAACGTACATCTGTAGATCCTTCTGATTGACCCAAGAAGGAAGGGTTCCAAGTAAATTATTATATGATACGTCTCTGCAAAGTACAACCTTATAAAAGCTTTATCAACACAGTCTCAACGTGTTATAAATAGTATGCTTACATATTAATATTAGAAACATATATGCTTACATATTGAGAAGAGAATTGATTTTTTGTTGAGGAAGTGTACCGTTTAAGTTATTATTTCCAAGAAACCTGACAAAGGCAGCAAAAATACTTCCTTCAGAATATGTTGCTTTTAATTAAGGAGGTATAATATATATAGATATATATAGATATATATATATATATATATATATAAACTTATTAAAGAGTTAAAGAGATGAGACACTACAGAAAAGAAAGTGAACTCATGTTGAAAAGAGAATCTGGGATCTTTCCGATTATATTGTTGAAGCTCAAATCCCTAAAAAAAATAAAAATAAATCATGAATCAAAGACATAAAATGAGGCGAATATATGTACTATTGAAAAGGAAATAAAGTTGGAAATGTCCCATTAATTAAATAAATATGACCATATATATGATTGTAGATATAACTTAATAGTAATATAACATACTTGATTCCATCTTCGAATCAAATCCCACCCAAGTTAAAAAATAAAATTAAAAAAAAATCAATATGACCATGTTGTATGAAATGAAGAGATAATTCTTGCCCTTAAAAAAACACACATTATTAAAGTTGCAAGTAAAATTAACTAGAACTTACAGATGCTCCAAGTTTTTATAATCTCCAACATCGGCAGGAATTGAGTCGGAAATTCTGTTATTCCTCAGCACTCTTCAAAAACCATCATTTACTTATTAATTGAATATAACAAAAAGGGAAATATATGTACAAATTAACCTCATAAATAAACATATATGTAATAACATCAATTCTCTTACAAGATAGTGAGAGACTTCATATCCTTTATAAATGCAAGAGAAGAAGAACTCCCATTCAATATATCACTTAAACGCCTGCAAGCATATCATATTTTGCAGATTGTTTGCCTTACAACTTGACATGAATATCAATAAAAATAAGGATCAAAATCAAATGTGTCCCTCGAATTATAGGGTTAAAGACTCTGTCTTTGTCCTGTTGAATTTTGGATCAGTCTCACTTACCCTCTTTGTTAAAATTTCTATTAAAAACAGAAGAAGAAGAAGAAGAAAAAGAAGAAGAAGAAGAAGAAGAAGAAATTAAGTGCAATTACAAGGTTTTTTTTTTCGTTAGCTTCAACAAAAATCATAACAAAAAGACCTTGTGATCACACACTCCCTTTTTTCCATATGTTTTTTTACATGGGTTATAACAAGAGGGCTAAGTGGAATAAAGTGGGAATTTTTAAAATTAAGCGAGCAAAATAAGAATAACCCTATATAGTTCCTATAAGTATCTAATTAAAAAACAAGTGGCTACTCACAATTCTTTCAAAGAAGTCATATGGGAAAATGTCATTGGTATAGGACCTTCAAAAGAGTTTCCTTGGAGCCACCTACAGAAACAATATTTACAAGTGACTAGAATTAATTAGTTTTAGATTTATGAGCACTTATTCAACTGAAAATATGCAAAGAAAACTATCAAACTGAGTTTGTCTTACAAGGTAGTAAGCTTTGTCCAATTCCCTATAAAGTCAGGTATCCTTCCTGTTAGTTCAAGATCCGGTGCCCATCTGCAACAAGTGTATGTTCCCTTAAGGATAAAATAAAAAATAAAATTAAAAAAACAAAACAAAACAAAAAGAAACTAAAACTAAAACTAAAACTAAACTTAACTTGAAAGATAAATAAATAATTAAAAAGTCACTAAAACATTTTTCCTATGTACTTGTTTGTATTTGCATGGCCATAACATTCTTACACAGTAACTAGGTTTCGTAGGTTTGCAAAAGTTGAAGGAATCGGACCACTAATCCCACAACTGCCAATGTAACTGCCCAACAAATCGAAAATTCAAAATTCAATAAAATGTACCAAACAATTACAAGATTATATATATCTATATATATATATATGCATAGATAAATGAATGCTTTATGTAAATTGTCGTAGTATATATAGCTTCTCAAGTACAATTTGGGTGTTACATTTATACAAGAAAGTTTATTGCCGGGCAATAATTCAAGGTTCCAGCAAGAGACATTGAAATTGAATTTGTATTACAAGATAACAATTCAATTATTGCGGTTAACAAACTTCAAAAGGAATTTATCGCATATTAGACATTCCTAACAAGAAGTATTTAAGGATTCTCCAACATCTATTTATAACAATGTTTTCACCAAAGACAAATACTCTGACAAATATAGTATTCATTCCAGGTTACGGATATAAATAACAAAAGATTCTCAATCTAACTGAAATGTAGATATACTATTCATTTTTTTAAACGGTCAAAATTTTAAAAAAGAAAAACTCGTCGGGGTGAAAGCCCCCACTTAACCATGGGTGACTCTATCCCTATGACTGCAGCCCTTTCCATAAATTGTAGGCTTCCCTTCAAGGAATCTCAAAATATATTTGAAATTTGATTCCTTTTTCAATTTGTGAATTGGTTTTTCATATTCAGCTCTGCCCATAGCTAATCATATAGTCTCACTTAATATCTATTTATAATCTTTATGCGGTATGCTCCATTTACTATTCTTTGGTACGCTTTTCTCTTTAGCACGCCATAGGTCAGCGAAGCGTGAGTGGGCGCGGAGAAGGCAATGCCAAACACTTCGGCGTAACAAGGAGGAGCAACGACAAAATGACAAGATGAGGTGCTCCGGACACCCTCATTTAGAAAGAAGGGTCGAAGGTTTTGGGCCTGTGGTATGTCCAACAAAAGTGGGGCTTGAAGCTCTTATAAATTGCCCATGACATGGAATATTTTTGTGTATACAAGTCGATATGATATGATATGATATGATATATATTTACACACACTAATTAATGCCATAATCATACTTACAGCTGTTCTAGTTTTAATAAATTCCCAAGCTCAGATGGTAGAGAACCAGAAAAGTTATTTTGGATAAGGGACCTGCAAGAATTAACATAAAACAAATAAAGACTAAAAGGAAAGTTAATTTATGTAATTTTTTTAAAATCAGGCTAATCAAATTATATGTATCCACATTAAAAAATAATGATGTTGATATGGACAACAGGACAATAACGGTTTTTCATATGTTCCAACACCATTCCAATCTTTTCTTTTACAGCGTTCTCTTGTAAAAGTTTGGATTTTCTGTTTAAATTTTCTGTTTAAGCTTATGAACAAATGGACATGTTATGTTTGTAAAACTTTAAAGCCATGATTTAACATAGGTCTAAATAATTTTTTTCTTACACTGCAATACTAATAATTGCATTAAAACATATCGATGATGTTGTTATAAATTGCTTTAACAAGATTGAGAACCTCAAATTAAACGTGTAATTTGGCATATTTCTAAGATATCCACTTGATTGAAATAGAAATCACGTTTTATTGCTAATTTATGAAAAGAAAAATGGAGATTTAATCTGAAAAATGTTTCACTTCTAATTTTAAAACGCCAAAAAAAATAAAACTTCAAATTTTAATTTGCTACTTACATAAGCTACTTACATATATACTGTTGCAATGAATTAGATGCCAAAAACTTACAGTGATAAAAGATCAGTGAGTTTTCCTATTTCCTTCGGTATCTCCCCTGATAATGCATTTGCACCAAGGCTCCTAATTAACATATATATATATATATATATATATGTATGTATGTATACACATATAATAAGTAAAATAGAAAACAACCAAAAAAAAAAAAAAAGAACAAAAGAAAATTAGGAAGAATGAAAAGGACCAGAATACATATTCTATATCATGTCTAGATTGTAAGGTTTTTTTTTCCCCCCCAAAATCTCAACAATATGAGGGGTATTTCTCCAAAATTAAATGAAGAACTAAAATTACACATCTAGAAAGGAAACATAAGTTTTGTTGGGCTTACAAATACTGCATTCGAGTTAGATTGCCAATTGATGGAGAAATAGAACCTATCAAGTAATTCTGATTCAAATTCCTGAAATAAAATAGAGGAATCGGCCTAATTAATAATACACTATTATATTAATAATATTTATTCATCACATGTAGAAGCGGCATCACCAATGACTGAGTGGGACTCTGTCCCTAATAAATTTTTATCTTTTATAATTTTATCACCAAAAATTCTATATTTTTTTTAATTTTATCCCAGAATTTTTTTTTATTTTATCCCCACTAGATATTGATTGTCCCTACATAAACCTGACTAAAACTTTAATCTACGTCTCCACTTCAACAAAATGTAGGCTCCACCGCTGTTCACATGCTCCTTGTAACATAACTTTTATTTTTCCTTTGAAAATTATGCTTTAACATTTCAGTGTCACACTTTTCCTTTGTTAAAAAATAAAAATAAAAATCAAGGTCACAACATGGATAGAGTGAATTCGACTTTGAATGGAGAGAAGAAAGAAAAGGAACCATGCATACAGATGAAAGAGGTAGGTCAAGGTCCATAACTCTTCCGGAATAGGACCAGCAACATCCAATATAAAAACTTTCCTGTAAAAATAAAATATTTGTACCAAGTGAGTCGGGGGAAAAAAATAAAAACAAAAACAAAAAACTGGTATGTTCTTTTTTTTTTTTTTTTTTTTTTTTGTGAATAGAAAGATCTAAGGGTGGTCTCATCATTTCTAAGTTTTCAGTCACATAGACAGGAATCACTTTTCCTAAGTATGGTAAGGAGACAGGTTCTCTGTACTAGTTTCTCTCAGTCGACCATCCGAGGTCTACCCAGCCATCACCAAATCATGGTTTAAAAGCCGAAGTTGGAGCGAGGCGTAAGAGGAGGCCACAGAAATCAAACCTAGGTAGACGAAAGGGAGAAACTAGCAAAGACACATGTCCTTACCAACCCATCCACCCATGTGGGTGTTAAGTTGGTATGTTCTTGACATGTTGCAATTTGTTAGTTAGTTAGTCAACAATAAGAGTGATGTTTCTAGACATACTTGTTCGTGTAATTCATTCTTTTTCGGGTCATCACTGATGTTTCTATTGGTCCATTGAAAATAAACAGGCGACTACCGCAAAATCCAACAAAAATACAGAAATAAAGAAATAAAAATGACTACTTACCTAAAAAAAATAAAAAGTTCGTCTATTTATTAAAAGAGGTGGTAAAAAAATGACCACCATCTAATTTTTCGGTAAGTTTTAAACATCTTGAAGTTCAAAAAGAAAATAGCACACTTAAATGCACATTTGCAATGGCGAAAGTAGTGTATTCAGATAAACAAGTGTGTGTGTGTATATATACATGTAATCGATAAATGAGGGAAATTAAAAGGACAAAAAAAAAAAGAAGAAGAAGTAAAAGAAATACAGTTGGGTAATATGGCAAAGAGAGTCATTGTTGTAAGAACAGTCGCATTTGATGAATGGGTTGTGATTGGGATCATTCAAGTCGGTGGAGTCTATGGCTGCACCACTGCATAGCTCCCCACTTATGTTCCATTGCTTTGGATTAGCCTTTATCTTCCATTTATTAAATATAGAGTTCAAAACTCTCACTGCACCAATCAAAGTCAAAGTTTCCGGGGTCACTTTTTGTAATCTGTCAACATACGTTAAAAGAAATTGGACCAACATGGCGGAGGTGACTTAAGTCCAAGACTTTTTTGTAAGGCGAATGAGCTAACCACGTGTTTGCTAAGTTTCAATTCTATGAACCATCCATTACCTTTTAACTTAAAAATTATATGAATTTCCCTCCTAACCTTTGGGAATGAATAGCCACATATCGAGTATCAAGTCGTTTCATTTTGTAAAGTAACTAATTGTCCTTGCTCCCAAAAAAAAAAAATCTAAATTTTCTGTTAGGAAAAAAAGGGGCAAAAAACTCTGTGAAATAAGGCTGAGGGTGAAGATGAAGTTTGAGAGTGGTGCCTGAGGCGGCCGCGGCGCAGGTGGTGGCTGATTTCCTCTACGACTTGAGAGAGATATCTCTCAACTAAAAACCCAAATTATGTAATGAGGATTTTTATCGAGCAAAATTTTGCACTACTCTTTTTATGTTATTTTATTGTATTTTAGGGATTTGTAGTTAAATAGTCTTTTTTTTAGAAAGTTTTTTAATCAATGACCGAAGTTTTTAAAAATCAGTTAAAAGATCCTTTTTTTTTTTCCTAAAATGATCAATCAATTTCTTAAATGGTCAATCAGTGATTGATTATATAGTTTAATTTACTCAATCAGTGATTGATTACGACTGATTGACCGTAACATAAATCACCAAATTTACAAATTTCATACTCAATCACTGATTAAACCAAATCTGTAAAAATGACAAACGGCCATTTTGCTAAATAAAAAAAAGTTCAGTCATCTATTTAATTAGGTAATTAAAAAATGTCACCCAACCTAATTTTCCTTTATTTTATTAGGCTGTTATCTCTTTCTTTTAAGATATTTAATGTCTTAGATTTGTAAGAGGTTTCTTTCTTTCTTTCTTTTTCTTTTCTTTTAATTAAGTTTTTGCTTTAGTCCAAAAAAAAAATACTTTGTATTAGGTTTTCTCTAAATCTTAAGATTTTACACTACTCAAACTAAGTATTTAATACTCTTTAATTAGAAAAGGAAATGTGACCTGCACATGCTTAATTTTGTTAGCAAAATTCAGGAAAAAGGAGGAAATTCGAGAATATATTTAAAAATTTGAGGGGGAAAAGAAGATTGAAATTCGAAGGAACAATGACAATACTAAAAATTTGAGGGTTTTATACTTTTTTTTTTTTTTTGACATATATATAAATATTGTGATTATTTTCATCTATGCCCACGAATTTTAAGATAATTCTCACTTTTCCCCTTGAACTTTAAAAACTCTCTCTTTGACCTCTGAATTTTGTATTAACCACATTTAATTCCTTCCATTAGAATTTCATTTAAAAATAGATTGAAAGAAGTAAATTTAGTGTAGTCATTTGATAATAATGATTTTAATATAATAGGTTAGTAATAACGATTCTCTTATTTCTCCATTTGTTTTTAACCAAAGTTCTAACAAAAATTGTTAAGTGAGATAAATTCAATAGTCATGGGATAAAGTGTGAATTTCTGAATTTCATAGGGCAATATGTGAATGACCCAAAATTCAGGTTCAATCAATATTAGGCTCACTAAAAAATACATCCAATCAGAGATTAATCATATGTAAAACTATACACATATACAGAATATCAGCATGATTTTTCTACACTCCAGAAACATATAACTGGAACATATAAATAAAGAAACTTGCATATATATATATATATATATAGAGAGAGAGAGAGAGACCTTCAGAGGGATCTGTAGTAACCGGTTGAGTTTGAGTCTGAGCTCTCGATAAACAAGAAAGCCAAAGGATGTAGGCAACTCCATACAAGGTAAAGACAAAAGCTGATGATCGTCTTGGCATCTCATCAATTTTTAACCCTCCTTTTTTTTTTCTTTTTGTTTCTCAGAAAACTCAAAAGAATAATATATAGATATCATCCATAAATAGATATTGATTAAGGTGTGAGAAGTAGGAATATTTATATATGTGTGTGAGTGTGTGTGTATAAAGAAAATTCAAATTTTAATGAATGACTATTATCCAAGTGGGGAAGGCTCACGTTGGCATTTTACATATAAATAACGTGCGTGTGGGACACGTTAACCTCAATTGATTTTCTAGTCAATAAGTTGGCTAGAGGAACATTGAACGGATTCGTTTTCTAATTAAATGATAAGGAACTCTATTTTTACTCAAAATTTAGCCCACGTTTGACATTTAGGTTTAACTCTAATTAAACTGTATTTTTTTATTTTAATTTTTATCTTTTTCTGAAAAGTCAACAAAATTTATAACTAATTTTTAAAAAACCAACCAACTCAAACTTAAAAATTTCATCTCATCTCAAACTCAACTCAAACACCAAACAAACTCTTAGTATTCTTAAATTGACATGTATTTGTGTATCTTAATTTAAAAAACAATCAAATTAACAAATATTGTAACTTTTTTAAAATTTTACACATCAAAATGGGGTTAAAATCAAATAAAAGTGCTCCCCAGATATACAATAAAGAGCTTGACTTCATCATTTTTCGTTTGTGTCTTTGACTTGTAAGGTCTGCGGTCAAACATAGATATACACATACATATATATGTATATATACATCGTGGACTTTGGATTCGCAGCCCTTCGTGCTGACCTTCTCTGGCAATTGGAAAATGACCCTCGTTGAAAATGTACTTCTATTTATTGATCAGATATTGTTGAAAGGCACCCGTTTGGATTATCGATCGGATCGTATATAATAAAACTATGCATAAAACTTTTATCGGTACTTTATAGCTATAGATTAAGAAAAAATAATTCCTGGTCAAATACACAATATTTCTTTTGCTTTATAAATTATATTGCTAATTCAATGCATAAATTATGAGTAAGATCAAGAATTTTACTATTATCGTTCGATCAGGTCGATAACTTGATTGAAAATTCAAGCTCCAAGACACAATAGGTTTTTCACATCTAATCTCAATAATAGATGAACGGACATGTGTGCGTCTCTATTAATCGGGTATGATCACACACTGATCACTTTTATGTTCTGTGCATTTCATTTTCAACAAATGAAGAAAGCAAATAGTGTAATAGGAGACCATTTCTCTTTGGTATGGGGTTATCTCTTATAAATATATGGGAATCTTAAGATTACCTTGTTTGATAAGGGATAATCTAATGTTAAGATACTGGATTTGAATTTCATGGGTTTCAAGTACTTTTATAAGGGGATAATCAGAAACTTACCTGATTATCCCTATCTGAATGTCACTGCAATCTTAAAAATTTAAACAGATACTACTAGAAAATAGGGATTAAACGACGGCGATTACACGACGGTTCCGAGGAACCGTCGTGTAAATCATGGTTTACATGACGGTTCGGAGGAACCGTCGTGTAAAGTCATGTAAACTTGAGGTTTACACGACGGTTCGACCGAACCGTCGTGTAAACCATCACGAACGGTTTATACGATGGTTCGGTGGAACCGTCGTGTAACCCGTTCGGTTTACACGACGGTTCGTTGGAACCGTCGTGCGTTCGTTTTACACGGTCCAGTAGAGGGATTACACGACGGTTTGAAAATAAACTGTCATGTAATCATCCAAAAAATTTGAAAATTTTCAACTTTCGTTCTTCGAAATCCGCACGAAAACCCATTACTTAAATACAACTTCCTCTCCATTTCTCTTCATTTCTCTTCAAACTCTCTACATTTCTCAAGTACGCACATCCTTCACCAACCCGCCCCAACCTCTCTTTTAAAATCTGTCCAACCCGCCGTTGCCGCCGCCGCCGGTGCCGCCTCTCTCTTGGTGTGGCCGTGCCTATTCTTCTTCAAATAAAAGCAAGGTAACTTCATATATAAACTAAAACACTTTAATTTGCTCTTTTATATTGTTGTTTGTCACTAAAGATCCATTTTTGAACATTTGTGTTTTTGTTTGTAATGTTGCTCTTTGTAGATGAATGGTTTGTGAATGGTTTTGTTTTTTTCCACATGATTTTTTTCCCGCCCACAACATGCTCGATGAAATGTCAAATTGAGTTTTTCTTATCGAAAAGTGTATAGAGTTTGATAAATATTCATAGCATAACTATAGCAAGATTACATGAAGTCCCCTAGCATGAAAATACATCAAGAATGCCTCAAAACACCCTATGCCTGTAGAGACCGCGACGGGCGCCTGGTGCCCGTTGGGGGCGCTTGGGGACCGCGAGGGGGGCGGGGGGGGATGCCTCGCAGCCATGAGGGGCGCCAGGGGCCCGGGGGGGGCCTCGCGTCAGTGATAATTAATGCCCAGACATTACACGACGGTTCCACTTGGAACCGTCGTGTAACGTACGCATTACACGATGGTTCGGTGGAACCGTCATGTAATGTTGTGGGTTACACGACGGTTCCATGTGGAACCGTCGTGTAACGTAGGTATTACATGACAGTTCCAAGTGGAACCGTCGTGTAATGTCGCTTCATTATTTGTTCCCACTACGGTTTACCTTCTTTCGACGACGGTTTTAACCGTCGTGTAACATTGAGATACGACGACGGTAATATAACCGTCGTGTTATCTTCCACGACACTGGATTATACGACGGTTGGGTAACAGTCATATAAACTTTACACGACGGTTGGGTAACCGTCGTGTAAACTTTACACGACGGTTAAAAATCGTCGTGTAATCCCTCTTTTCTAGTAGTGAGATCAAACATAATTATCCATTTAATTTTATTTACTGATCATCTTCTTCAATCCAACAGGTGCCCTGACATGTTCTTCTTTTGTTAAGGTGCGGATCAGAAGTCGTTTTTGGATTGTAAGAGTTTTGGGACCTAGATTCCTTGATTGATTCATGTATGTTCCGAGTTATTGAAAACATTTAATTTGCAGAAGGTAAATAAAGGGTAAACATGTGGTAGAGTCTCATTTATATATAATATTGATATAACTCACTTTTAAACCATTATGGTGTAATCAAACAGCTGAAATGTTATTTGTACATAATAATTATAATGCACATTATCTCATAGTATTATATACTTAAGAAAATAGAAATTAAAACAAATTCAAAGAAACTAAAAATAAATGGCCGGCGCCCGTCTGCCGGCGGACCCCCCCCCCCCCCCCCACACATCTGTGACGAGCGCCCCCCCTCCCCATCGCCGACGAAGAGCCCCTCCCTCCCCCCGACATCGACGAAGACCCCTTCCCTCCCCCAACTAGATCTGCGCCCCCCGCCGATGCTGACGAAGACCCCTCAGTGAATCAGATCTACACCCTCTCCTCGACGCTGGCGACGAGCTAGTCCCTCCTACCACACTCCCCCTGGCCTGCCCCGCCGATGCCAACGAAGGCTCCCCCCTCCCCCAAACCAGATATGCGCCACCCTACGTCCCTTGCCGACCAGATCCGACCCCGCAACCCAGGCCCTCCCTCTCCCGCGATGACAAGGCTCTCCCCTCCTGAGGCCCGCGACCCCAGGTAACGGACCACCCACCCGCGAGCCCAACGATCCTAGGCGACGACCTACGACCGACCCTATGACGCCCCCGCCGACATCGAGCATCCAGTGAGAAGCTCTCCCCCCCCCCCCCCCCAAGCCGTTCATCGGCCAGATCTAGTTTTTTTTTTAATTTCTTTTTTTTAATTATTTGTTTAAATTTATTAATTAGTCTATAATACTATAAGGTAATGTGCATGATAGTTATTATGCATAAATAATATCTCAACCATTCGATTATATGATAACAGTTTAAAAATGAGCTCTATCGATAGGGTATATAAATGAGACTCTACCACAGATTTACCCGTATAAATATAAAAGTTCAAATAACAAGAAAACAACTCTGAAATGTTATTCAACGGCAGAAATCCAGATTTCTAATAGCTACAATAATAAAGCAATTACAATGAAAAGTGAGATGTTATTTGTACATAGATTGAAGGAAAAATCCAATCCCAGTGTCAGTAACAACATGACTATTTGTAGCGGTGAGGGTGATTGGTTGTCCTCAAGGTTATAGAAAAGTGTTTCAAAAGGTTGTATAATAATAAGAAGGCTCAAGACCAGAGACGAAGGGAGAGAAGGTTTAGGTGGTGCTTAAGCCCCCTCAATTTTTGGTTTTTTAAAAAATAGCCTATAATTTTAATTAAATTTTCATGGTAGACCCATTTAGAAATAAAAATTTGCTCATAATTAATAACCATCTTATTATCCATGAAATAATTATTAGCCCCTTCAAAGAAAAAAGTTATGGCTTCGTCACCGCAATCAAGACCATATTTGTTGCATGAGATGAATGTTGTCGTCTTGCTGTTGTGGTTGTTGTTATTATTGTTTTCTACTGTCTTGCACGAGCCCGAATATAGGAGGTGGAAAGCAACCCTGTTAGTAGAAGAGACCATATTTGTTGCATGAGATGAATGTTGTCGTCTTGCTGTTGTGGTTGTTGTTATTATTGTTTTCTACTGTCTTGCACGCGCCCGAATATAGGAGGTGGAAAGCAACCCTGTTAGTAGAAGAGAAAGTTGAACAGAGTTGGACTGAGTACAAGCCCAACCTCATACATGGTTGTACGAGGTACTAGGTTGGTCAATTAATTGAGAGAAATGCAACGAGAGAAAGAAAAATACAAGGTTTTGAATTCTATACAAAGAGAGAAATCACAACGTCGTATATACAGGGTTGAGCTCGACACAAGGTTGGGAATTCTGAACAAGATTGGATGAAGTTGGAGAGAGAAATCACAACCTTGTTTTCCATACAAGGTTGAGAATTCTGTACAAGGTTAGATGAAATAGGACAACCCTGTATGGAGTTCAAGGTTGAGTTACCTTGTGTGGTGCACGTGGATGGTTGACAACCTTGCATGGATTGTGAAACATAGTTGAACCCACCCGAGTCATGTCCTTCTCTTGCCAAGTATGTGTCGTTTGTATTAAATAACATCAATTCATCCTCAAATATTCCCCCGCTTGATTACTGATTTCACCCTCAAAATCAGTTTTTCTCCTAAACAACCCTCTGTTTGGATAGAGTGCCTAATTTCTGAAATTGGAAAATTTTTGCAAAAAAATGTTTGTCTCAACTTTTTAAAACTTACTTACTTTGTACAGTACTCTTTTAGAAAAAAAAAATAAATCTTTTTGAAATATTCTCACAATGCACTATTTCCAACACCATTTTTCTCATTCCAAATAACTTTTTTGTTTTCAAAAAGAAAAATTTTTACCCATCCAAACACCATTTTATCTCAAAATGAAAAGACTTTCTCATTTAAAATAAGAAAATTTTCCTTTTCAGAAATGAACACGTGATCCAAACGGAACCTAATAAGCCCCCTGTGGAAAATAAATAAATAAATAAAATAAAAGAGAGAGACAGAGAGAGAGAGAGTATTTCTCCTTCTCTCTCTTTTTTTTTTTTCTCTTTTTTTCGGAACATATAATTTACGAGGTTCAATGCATCAGTTACTTTTCTTTATAAATAGGAGATGGGGCATCATTTAAACCCTCATTCAGCAACTGCAATCATGCCTTCATATGATGATCTTCCTTCACCTACTAGGCCAGTTGATACTGATCTCCTCTACGAGACCCATGATAATTTAGAACCGCTTCTTCTTGATCCTCCCTCTGTCTTTCATTAACAACTTTCAAAGACGTGTCATGTCTTTGGAACATGATCTTCATGCCAATAAGAGAATCTCGTGATGCTTGGCACTACGAGTATCATGATCTTCGATATCAAAACAATGACATGACTCAGACAAATAGAAAGCATGAGTCTCCAGCTACAATCCTTGAAGGTTGATTTGGTTCGCACACATGTTGTGGCTGCTGGGAGGGAAACTGAGGTACATGTTTCTCGAGTTTTAGCAAAAGCCGCTTTACGTGGTCGTATCGATTGGTTGAAAGGTCTAAGAGAGAATGTTGTTCTATGGGGGATGATACCCATTGGTACCGGATAATGCAGTCAATTTTGTGCTCAGTATGAGAGGAGTATGGAATCTACTAAAGCAGAAGTCCAGAGATGGTTTCGTTACTATATGGATGCAAGAATGCTATATCAATTTTGTATTTTAGAGCCCCCATGATAATTTGCTCTTCTTCTGCTGATGCTTATGAAACTTCTTCTGGACCATCACGGGTCGGAGCTCATGTAGCTGGACGGTTTTGGAATAAAACTAGCTAGATGATAGCTTGTTCGGGCACAACTTATTTTGTTGTTGCTTTTGTTGTTGTTGTTCTGCTTTCTTTTGTCCTTTCTGTTGTTGTCCTGTTGTACTTTGTACTTTTTCTTCTTCTTCTTCTTCTTCTTCTTCTTCTTCTTTTTTTTTTTTTTTTTTTTTTGAAATTTCTGTAAGCCAATGTTGGCCAAGAATGAATAGAACCTACGTGAACCGTGCCACAAGCAAAGTGTTCAAAGTTTTATCACATTTTCTGTTATTCTCTCCTTTCTCTCTTATTATTACTAATATAATTTGTATTCGCTTACTATGTCTTTCTCTACTTCTACAAATTCAGATAAAATGAGTTTTTACCTTGTTTAGGACATTTCTATATCCCCTATATGAATGTTGATTGCCATCAAATTGTTGTTGTATACATACATCCCTTAATTACCTTTCCATATAGGGAGACGGCTCTGTGGGGATCGGTCCTGAATGGGGCAGGGATGGGAACAATATCGCGAATGGGGATTAGAATGCAGATAAAATCTTATTCCTGAAAGTTGGTGGGGCAAGGATGGGTAAAGCACTCCCGACCCACCACTTCTCTGAAATATATATTTTTATATATATGCGATTATATATTTATAATTATTAAACTTTTAACATACATTTGGTGTAAATATTTAGATTGTAGTATTTGGGTTTTAATTGAATTGTGTGTTTGGTGAAGCGTTTGAATTACTAGAGTTAAAAAATGAAAAAACTTGAGATGTGTTTGGAAAAAAAAAAAAAAAAAAAACATCAATATGGAATTTGTTTCGTCCGTCTTGAAATTCTATGTAATTTTAAAAAAAATCATCTTATTTAGACTTGTATATGCAAAATTAAGAATTTTTAAAATTTAAATTACAAAATTGTATAATCATAAAACTAAGGTTGATTTTTCAAAAAAAGATAAAAATTGAATTGTAAATTGTAATCCAAACTAGAGCACTAAACACTAGTGAAAAAAATGAATCACCATCTCAACTGGCAGACTCACTATCCAAGAGGTTATTACTATTCCCAAATATGGCATCGTTATATTTAATCAAACATAATTAGTTTCCTTTTTCCACTAAAAGGAGGACTAGTCATTTTATTGGCCAACTCTCTCTCGCTCCCCCAAGGGAGTCCTATTCTTGAATCCTTGCATGTACTTATCACTATCCTAAGAAAGACTAATCATCTTCTCTTTTTTTCCTGGAAAGGCAAATTGTCATTCTTTTTTTTTTTTTTTTTTTTAAGAATAATTGTAATTCTTACTAGTAACATAGAACTCTGCACAATTTTCATATATGGCATTTCACATTACCTGGTACCAACCAGAAAGCTTTTAGTTTAACAGGAGATATCAAATCAATGAAAGAGAATTTCAAAATAACAGAGTTAATTACAAGTGTAAGAATTACAGATTGTGGACCTACAATAAAATCCAATCACAAATTATACCAAAGAATTTAATTGTTTTTGCTTTCTAGCAAAAGCCTTGCCTCTACAACAGATGTTCTAGCACATTGTAGCTCTTGTTCAATCTTCTCTGATCTGAAGCATGAATGAGGACCTGTTTCCACCAACTGGGTTGTCTTCTCGGCAGCCACAGCCTTAGCTTCTCGTAATTCTTCGATTCTTCTTAACTGCACTTGCAATTCTTCCTCCAATTCTTTCATCTCGGCCTCCTTCAAATCCGCCTCAAACATATGCTGCAGGTATTCAACGATCATGCTTTCAATTTCTGCCCTTCCGTTGTCTCTCATTTCCAGAAGTGTCTTCTTCTCCTGCAGCACACCTTGAAGGGCAAGCTCCGTGTCTTCAACCAACCAAGAACCTTTCTGTATCTCCGCTTCCACAGCTTGTATCGCGCTATCCACCTTCACAGATTTCCTGTTCAGATTCTCAACTTCCTTTCTCAAGACACCAAGTCTTTCTTGAGATAGCTTAAGCTCGGCTTGTAGTTTGGTCTTCTCTTCCTCTGACTTTAGTAACTCGGTAGCTTTACCTCCCAACTGCCAATTTTTCTGCGTGGGGTCTACTTTTTCGATGTTATCGATTGCAAAGAGGACCTTTTCGTTCTCCTGTTTCCGCTTTTCTTCCTCCAGTTTCAGTTTCAAGCGTGCAAGGCAGTTGCTTAATTCAACTTCAGATTGTTTAGTCTTACTCAAGGAAGCCTGGATTTCGTCTTTCTTTGATTGCAGATGGGCCAACTCCTTTCTCTTTTGCTCCAGATACAATGTTGAAGCATTCACCCTGGAGACTGCACGAGCTTCTCGTTGCTCATAGTACGCTACTGATGAGGACAAGCTTGATAATGAGTACTTGAGAGCTGATAATTTTTTTTGAATTACAACCCTCCTTTCCTCAATTTCTGAAGAATGGAGTTTGAGAGATTCAAAAAGTTGCCGTTTGTTCTGAATGGCATCTTCCATTGTCTCGGTTTCTCTTGAGAGTTTGCCTATCTCACTGATTAATTTCTCGAGCGAACTGAACAAAGTTACAGCTTTGGCAGAATCTACAAGTTGTTGGTCTGCTCTTTCCAGTTTCATTCTTACCAAATCCAGCTCTTCTGAAACCATAGCCGTAACAGAATTCAGGGGCTCTGTTTCCATGGCGGAGGAAGTTCCTTCACCATTCAGATTTCCTGATTCTTGTTGAGGACCCACAGGAGGTAGGCCAGCTCTATCCTGCAAATTCAATCTAGAGTCGCCAGTCTCTTCGGTACACATATCTATATCATCATCGGCAAGGCTGAGCCCCTCTTTCACCTCGGCTTCTGAAAAGCCAGTTTCTTCAATGGAATCTTTTACTTCCTCACATAAAGTAGGATTTTCAAGCTTGTGATCTTGCCCTCCGCTCTGTGCATTTAATCCAGGATGACTAGTTTCACC
Source organism: Ficus hirta (assembly GCA_038430175.1). Lineage (NCBI taxonomy): Eukaryota > Viridiplantae > Streptophyta > Magnoliopsida > Rosales > Moraceae > Ficus > Ficus hirta. Next base: position 5,677,554 of record CM076590.1, read on the forward strand.
AATTAAATAGCTTGCTTCCAACAACACAGGAGACTCACTTGTGTTTCCCTCTCCATCAACTTCAACAACCTTCTCATCACAATCAAATTCCCTTCTCATTTCCACACTCTTCTCTCCACCAGAAGAAAGCATTCGTTTGAGCTCGTCCCTCTCCTGCATTGCCCTTTCATATAGACCCAATAATTTTTCATTCTCTTCATGCATTTCCATGAGCTGATGCTCCAAATTTTCAACTTTATTAACCTCAACCTCGCTATCTTTGTTGAGTTCAACACCACAATTATTGTGCACTTCACTTCCGCCTTGAGCACTCTTAGGTTCGTCAATGCTTCTTTTGTTGCATTCTGCAGTGGCGCGTTCATAGAGTTCAATGAGTTTGTTGTTATCGTCAAGCAAGACCTTAAGCTTCATACGCAGCTCATCATTCTCTTTAGACAACACAATTGCGGTCTCATGTGCCTCCGCTTCTCTTTGACTTGCTGCAGCAATGGCATCAACCATTGCTTTTAGCTCAGTTTGGTCGCCAAAATTAATCATAGGCACGTCAGTTGACAAAGAAGAATGCTCAACTTGCGGCATTACTTGTTTCATAGCTTTGGAAGATCTTTCCTCTTCAAGTTTTGTGACCAAATCATCAACACTCCTGGCAGATTTTTCAGTTAAGAAACAGTGTCAAATTCAATAATATTTCAGTTTATACGAATATGGAAGAAAAGAAAAGGGAAGAATGAATAGGAGAATAGGAAGGAACTTCATGAACATAAGCGTCCATTTCTTTTTTTTTAATTTGATTTCTTATTCCAGTCCACATTAGAATTTAAATTCACCAATTCATGGACTAAGACATAAGTGAAGTTGTAAACATTTATTATTGGGTTCATACATATGGAATGTGAAAGAACTAAACTATATAAAACCATTACCTTTCCAATTTTTCTTTCTCGTCAAAGCAGAGTTCTAAGTTCTTTCTGAGTGCGTCCATTTCTGCTTTGTTTTGAATGGCCTACAAAATATAAATACTTCATAATAAGAATACAGTATAATTGAAAGACTAATTTCATTTGGAAGGAAAAACTTAAGATACCTGCATTCGAAGAAACTCATTCTCCTCATTGATTGATGACTGCCAAGGCAATCCTGGCTCCTGTTCCAAAAAGTAATACAGAATAAACATCGCTTATTAAGCCTTAAATTTGATGCAGACGTGTTGGATGCCATAGGTGAATACTGGAAAATAATATTTAACAAGGCTGATATTCAAAGTGCTTCGGCCTCAACAATTTATTGTTTATGTCGGGCTGGCATATTTTCTGAATGAGTAAATTTGAAATATGCCTTGGATTAAGAATTGGCAATAACAATAATGGAGCTGAACGAAACATGAACAACTGTAGGCAAAAGGCACAAAAATTTGCATATGATACCAAGGTGAATATCAAAGAGAACTTAGTTTTGTACACTAATGCCACACTAACAAATACCATGGGACAGATATGGTTAAATTATAAGAAAATATTTCAATATCTGCTATGAGTCTTTGACCATAACTTATCCAGCAAAACCGAGAAAAACTTAAAACTACTTGGCTAAGTACATATCAAGCTCTCAGTGCATGTTCAGTATATACAAGCAGAATGCAAGTCCAGACCATAAACATTTTCTAGCAGCTTCAACTTTCAGCCCCAAGGGCCACCATGTAGAGAGGACAAATCGTGTGTCCTTGATCATCTACCACTAGAAAAACAAAAATGCGTAAAAAAATGTTCTTGGGAAAATAACAAGCAGTCTAATCTCTCTAAATTGGACTACGCTTTAACTATGTAACTTCCTATTCTGTTTTCTTTAATCATTGTAACTTTCTACAGTTCGACTGTAAAAAAAACTTTGCTCTCCATGTCTAAGCACCTTTTGGTCAGAAAGATAGTCAATGATGACTATTATAACATGTATTCATGAAAAATGGAGAGTAAACAAGCAACTTATTCAGATAAATTGTCGTGTAAATCACCTTATTGGAAATCAATAGATCATCCCCAAGAAGTTCTTCTGTCAACTGTGAACTTGTTTTCTAAAGCATAAAATTACAATGTGTTAGGGCGAAAGAAGAAATTTCGGCAAAAATATAATCCTCAAATTCCATGGAAGCTCAAGAAAAAACCTTAACAGTTGAAGAATCTGATTCATGCATAAGCTTCCAATCCAGAGCTTCAAGTAACTGCAGATTCACTCACACCATTACGATTATATCAAACTAGACAAATAATAAGTGTTAACTATTGACGTTAATCAGCGTAGAGGAAAAAAAAAAAAAAAAAAGAAGCCTATTAAGTTTGAAGTCCAGTCGTTCATTGATTTCTTTACCTTATTCTGTAACACCAAGATCTGCTCATTCATCATTTCCCGTTCACCTTCCTCATAAAATGACTTTAACCTGTGGTTAAACACATGAAAGCAATAGATTTAAAATTTTGGGGGCTTCTAATCCATTTTGGGGAATAAAATTAATTAGAGAGAGAACTTCATCATTGATGAAAACTTAGAACTAGACCATAAAAATTAAGGGAGTAAACAACAAACAATTTATTCACAAGACTTGAAACCTTTTACACATGCACTGATAGAGACACGGGATAGCTCTAGTGCAGCTTCTTTGGGGAATCAAACTATTACTGGTTCTTTTAGAGGAAACCTTTTACATCAATCAGACAATACAGATTCCTCAAATTTAAGATGTGACCAAGCTAAAATGACACCAACAAATAACTTTTCAAGTTCAAAGTATGTGCGAACGAACAAAAGATGCGTATTAAACACGAGTAGGTTGATTGTTATTGCAAAGGGACTGGGAGGAATCAGCCAACATGGAAGAAGCCCTTTAGTCTCAGACTTTCCATAGCAAATAATGACACAATTTACTTTCAAATCATAAAGATACATATATTGAATAATGTTGTGCAGCACAAAAAGGATGAAGATAAAAGTATGATATAGTTAGAGCTCTTGCCTCCTAATTTCTTCCTTTAGCTTCAGATTTTCCATAGCAAACCTTGTCACTTCTTGGTTACGGTTAACTTGTGTTCGAAGGACCTCGATTTCCTTCAAATGTTCCTCCTTCTCTTTCAACAAGTGCGTCTCTGCTGAGATCTTTCCACTGGCAACTGCTTCCAGCCTCTTTAATCCAGCTTCACGAAACCTTAACCTCATTCTCAAGCCTTGTATCTCATCTTCTCTTTGCTTTGCCTAATTCAACATCAAATATTAGAAGGGCATTTAATTGCACAAAAAACTTATAATCATCAAATATATATATACACATATACATGTAGACGGAGTATATGCATATTTTTTTGTAGAGTGTGTATATATAGAGAAAGAGACAATTCTTTAAAATACTCTCAAAACAATAGAGAACCTAAAAAATTCATCCCTAAATAAGCCTAAAAAACAGGGAGGGGGCTGTATAATATATATATATATATATATATATATTTATGAACAAGACGGTACTTGTTTTCTGTTGGCATTGAGATCTACAAGTGTACAATTAGCTAAAAATGAGTAGTAAATGAGCTCGATAGAATTAATTAGAAACATTAATAATTCAATCCTTCCCTCAACACATACCAGTTGCATAGCTGCCTGATTCTCAGCAGCCAATGCCTGCAGTGCAATGTCTTTATCCTTTTCCCTCCTGAAAGCCCCAACGAGGGCAACTTCATAATCCTTTTTCTGAACATAAATAAGCTCAATTATGGACTCGAAATAAAAAGGCTATAATTTTATCAAATTCAAGGAAGATAGCTGTGCACCTGGGACATCCTTTTTCCTGAAGTAAGTGGACTGAATGACCCATTAGGCCCTTCCCACTTAAAGCATCCTGGAGACCCTGGAAAGCTTATTGCCAATGTGTCATTATCATGAGTTTCCGCAACTCCACCGACTAACCCTTGCAACCTGGATACTTCTTTCTACAGCAATATACGCCCAAAAACAAAATAAAAAATAAATCAAGTAATCTGAAAATAGATCAATAATACCATTAAAATGTTGTCTCACTGCTTTCACTAAAAGAATCAAATGTGTCATAGTTACTGAATTCAGAAAAAGGCTTAAAATATTTATGTAATATGCATTGAATTTGACCTTATAAGAGAAAAGGAAAATTAAACTACTATGTCGAACATGCAAGAAGCACGATTGTTATCTAGAGCATTATAAAATCGATATTTCTGTAACCCTCCCCCTTAGGAACAATGAAAGTACAATCCTATACTGCACTAAACATAAGTAATGTTAGAGAAAGGGGAAGGTGCTTCCCTGGGGCCAAAAGGTATGATGAGCAAATCAACATTAGCAGAAAATTAAATAAAAGAGCAGGAGATTAAATAGATGTTCAAACATAAAGTTTAAAGCAGAGAATAGTGTCATTAACCTAATTTTCTTATCAAACTATACTGTGTAATTCAGTTCATTTCTTTGCAGATGGCAACACTAAAAGGGAAAAAAAAACATGTGAATAATTTTCTATTCAACCAAAGTTTATGAACACAATCTGATCAGAGAACAAAAATAAAGAAGTAATGATGGATTCCAATCACACCTTAAGTTGTTGAATTTGCAGCCTCATGGCAATGACATCTCCAGAAGCATCCTCATTTACAATTGCCTAAAACAAACAGTGGCTTTCAAATATGAAACATCTAATAAACCATAGTAAACTTGCAAAAATAGATAATAAAAGGGCTGAAAAGTCAAAATAAGCTTTTGATTGGAATTTCAAACCAATCCATCTTAGCGTATTTTAACAAATCAACATGGACATAAAATAATAAAATTAAATAATTGGACATAAATCCTTAAACGAACAAGTGACGTACATTATTCTTAATAAATTTTGCACGTTGAGCAAACTTCAAAGTGCTTAGCGTCTCCAGTGAGCAACTGAAACAACCCCAAACAGATGTTAAATCAAACAAGAAATATAGAAAAGCAAACTTCAGCGTAATAAAATAAATAAATACATTAAGGCGAAGAACCAAAAGCAGAATATTTATCATATAGGAAAAAATGTATAATGTGAAAGCGAGAAGTGTAAGATGTTAACAAAAAAAAAAACGAAAAAAAAAAAAAAGAAAAAGAAAAGAAATGAAAAGAGAGGTAAGTATAAAATCACTCACGAACTAGAAGGACTGATATTTGAAATTATAATGGTCTTAGAATTCCCACCTAATGAATCCTGAAATGGAAACCATATTTATCATAAATTTTAATAACCAGTTCAATGAATTCCAAATTGAACAACTAGGTTGAGAAAATTTAAATTGGTTGCAACAGGGTTATGTTGTTGTTACATTTGCATTTAAAAACACCAACTAATAGCACCACCAATTACCTGAAGCAAAAATGTCAGTTTTGAGTCCCGGTAAGGAACATGGAGTGATTTCCCATTCGACATATTTACCAAGTTCATAATCACAAGTCTGCAATTTTTCAACCAATAAGTTGTGAGAAATTACAAGTTAAACAGTTTAACTGCTAAAGGATAAACTTTAAACATAAATCAGGATGACATACCCCAGAGTTGAAAGGGACTTGTTGATATTAGTAGCTTCCTTGAGACGCTCACCTTCAGCACCAGAACTCTTCTGCCTGTTATCAACAGATGCAGAACATCAATAAGATAAAATTGGACCTATAATAGTGAAGCTTAAAGATTCAAGATTGTTTTTACCTTATAGAAATGTTTACTGGAGGGCTATAGCAAATTAAAAAGGTAAAGAATAAAAATATACAATTTACAGGTATTTTTAAAAGGAAACTAAAATTTTGGTCATTTAGGCAAATATCAAAATTTTTATTCACCATAAGGAGAAAAATAACAAAATCAAGAGAACAATAGGACCTCTGCAAGTCTTCAATTTACAACATAAAACAGATGCCTAAAACAAATTTTGAAAAGTAACTTCCTAACCAAGCATAATTAAGTTTAAAGGAGTGACTCTAAACTCGTTCAATGGGGAAACGATAAAGAAACCCAAAATTTTGAAGTTATCCAGTATAAACTCAATGTCCTTGAAACTGCCTTCAAATATTTTGGAACAACAGAAAACCTCTAACAGGCCTCAAATATATTACCATATATCTTCATTAGTCTTGTCATTTTATTATTATCCCCAATCTTTGTGGTTAAAATAGGCAAATAAACTATTTACATCACTTTACCTTTCAGATCCTGCTAAATCAACAAGATTCAGACGAGCAAATCGATGGTGAGTTACTCCTTGAGATTCCCACTGATAGCAAGTTACCGGCATAACGTCAAAAACCATTGGGAAGAAAAAGAGATAGATAATAATATGATATAAGCTATTAATAATTATATCAGAGAATAATACCGCAGAGTGACTTACCTTACTTTCAATTATGCACGTGAACACACTATGGGAACGGCTACTGGCTCTATTCATATTAGTGGCAGCTACCTTTCTATTTGCTGAACCCTGAAACATAACAATTTAATCCTAAAATTAACTTAATCACTTTGAAAACTTGAATAGTGAGAACATGAGATTCTATTTTCCTACTTGAATAAGCTGTTGCATAACATCTCGAGCACTCGTGGCTTCTACTTCCTTGAGATTTTCAACATAAACCCCTTTCTTGACATCTTCTCTTAACTGTAATATAACAATAACATTTGCAATAAGCTTGGAAAGTGAAATGTAGACATTAAAACAAAACCTAAATAGGGAAAAAAGACCAGCATAAACATCTTATAGAAAAAACTATGAAGGTTTAGGAAAATTTAAATCAAAATGAAAATCTTAACAATTACTGTTCTATACCTGCAAATTGATAGAAGAGGGGTCCAAGAGATCAAAAATCTGTTCATTGTATATCTCGAGAAATGAACATTTACAGGTAAACTTTAACTTTTCATCTCTACGGGCTTCTTTTTCCTGCTCACCACAAATGAACCAATAAAGTCCATTAAATTCCGAAATAAATATGTAAAATCTAAAAGTGGGTAATCTCGTTTTCATGATTCGCCTTACTGAAACCAACTAGGACATACTGTATGGTGTAAACTATTATTTTACTCGCCTGTTGATGTATGTTTTTCTTGAGAGTTTAATTATGACATTCAAGAATAATTTTCATGTTTCCACATTAAGAAAAGTGATGGATCGAGATATCTGAGTTATTATTTGAATGACAACAGAGAGTTTTATTTACTGTTTAAACAGGGAGCCTTTGTAATCTGTATGAACAAACTAAAACCTCATGAAAGCTTGGTGATGAAGTCCTTTACTTGAGTAGAGATCTTTAACTTTATAGGAAAAAAAAATTTTAAATAAACTAGACAAAATAAGAGAAAGCGTAGATCATAGTAACGTTATGCTTGAAACTCAAAATTTGCTCCTACACACATGAAACCAACTAGGACATACTGTATGGTGTAAACTACTTAATACAATAACATAGATTTGATACGAACAAACTAGTTCTTTTACTTTTTGAACATTTAGTTATGAATTTGGTCAGAAATATGCTAACTATTTCGCTAGTGATGAGTTATAGATCATAAGTTTGATAAAAACAAGTTTCGGTAATTTCATGATCATCATTATATTTCAACAAAAGTAGTTGTAGGGCTTTGTTGCGAAGAAAGCACAAACCTTTTGAATTCTTGAAAATAAATATTCAAATACTCTGGGTGTCATCCCACAATTAACACTGTGTCTTCGAGTGCCTCCTTCAATGTCTCCAAGCATTGTGTGGGTCTTCCCACTTCCAGTCTAAAATTACAAAAACAATAAGAGAAAAAAGAATAAACGTATAATGAGTTAACACATAATTTGTGACTTGCTGTACAGTCATCATAGTACACTGGCTAGTTAAAATGGAAATATCATATATGAAAAACCAACTTTATGGAACATTCAAATTTGGGAAATTCACGGCTGCTTTGGAGGAGGACATAGACTCACTTGCCCATAAGCAAACATGCAACTGTTGTAACCCCCCATGCAGTTGTCAACCATGGGAACTCCAGCCACTTTGAATAGTTTCTCCTGTTGCCCAACCAAATTGAAGTTACAACACAGAAACAAGCCACCAAAAGCACTAAGTAAGCCAATCAAAATATTACCTGGCAAACATTCTCATCTGCAACAAGATCAAACGTAAAACGCGACTCGGGATGCCCTGTCCAAGTAATTGTCTGGAAGCTCTCCTGACGAATGCATTTTGCATAGCCTTGCAACGATATCTCAGTGCTACTGAGAGGACGAATCCTGATTATGACCTACCAACAGATTCAACGGACAACAAAAACCACTTGGTTAGAGTACCAGAAGCTAATTTGACATTTCAGAGTACAACTTAGTCATACTAAAAAGTTTCTGAGGGAGAAGGTAAATTTTTCAGCATCCCTGACAAAATTATCGCCCATTTGGAATAAATAGAATCTATCATAATCTACATTTGAACAAGGAAGAAATGTCACATGACAAACTACTAGCTTGATCAGAGGGGCAAAAACCACACACTCAGTAAGCTGGCAACCGGTTGTTCCACTTCCAAAATCAATTATACAGCATTTTCAAAAGTCAAAACGGAACATGAAAATGAAATAACCCCCAAAAATCCCGTAATAGCAGCACTAGAATACCTACAAGCCATCTAAATTAAGCATTAGCAAAGACAACAAGTAGTACATTCCACTTCTAAAAGCAATTATTTTCAGAGCTTAAAACAGAACATGAAACCATTTATATCTTAAATGTAACCCAAAAAACCAGCATTAGCAACATCAGAACACTTAATCACTATTTCATTAACACCAACAGACACAAATAATCAGCATAATCGGCTCCCAAAAGCAATTCAAAGCAAGCCAAAAGCTGAACATTAAAAACAAACTTCTCTCACATATGTACCGCTACATAACCAACAATGGCAGCCTCAGAATACCAAATCGCTCTTTAATTAAGAAAGTAGAAAAGGTAACGAGCAAAGTCAGAACTTCCAATGCTGAAAAAAGAACATAAAAACAAAAAAAAAAAAAAAAGGAGCGAACTTCTGTCCTAAATATCACTTTTAATCAACACCAAAATGCACAACTAACCAACAAATCGGACTTCCAAAAGCAATTTTAAAGCACTTTCAAAGCACAAAACAGAACATGAAGAACGAGCTTCTACCGTAAATCTAAACCTAAAAACCCAGCAATAGCAGCATCAGAACACCAAGTAACAGTTAAATCAATACTAAAGGCCGCAATAACCAGCAAATTCGCTTCCAAGAGAACGGAATCATCCAAATTACCTGCACATTGTGATCCTTCCAGAAGGACGGATCTTCGGAAATCTCGAAACTCTGGCTCGACGACGACGCCGCCGCATTGCCGCCGACTCGGCCACCATCATCGTCGTCATCGAAGCAATCTCGGACGCTCCGAACAGCCGAAGCTTGAGCGAGATTCTCTCTGGACGCAGATTTGAGAAGATCCGGAGTGCTCCGAACTGAGGGCACGGGATCGGCCGAGTGGTCCTGGAACCCAAACCGGCTCTTGATCGCGCTCGCGGCGTCCGAGATGAACGGCATTTTCGTTTGTTTGAGCGAAAAGAGAGAGAAATGGAGCTTGAAAATGGAGGAATTAGGGCTTGGAGTCTGGACTTTGGAGGAGAGAGAGTGAATGGAGAGCGAGAAACTTTTTGGGGTAGAAAATTTGAATTTGGGAGAGGGAGAGTTGGGGAAGAAGATTCGATCGAGATCGGACGGTTGGGAGTAATCTAAATGGACGCTCAGGATGGGGTAGCTTTGAAAAGTTTTTCGAACGTTGAGGTCTGGATTTCAAAATCTTTTGTACTGGAGCCAAACTTCTGGTGGTTGAAATTACGTTTATATCCCTTTGACGTTGACGCTGGCTGTCGGCTATTCATTATAATTTGTTAATTTTTTTGGTAAATAATTAATTTGTTAATTAATTGCTTCTTTTTTACAGGCAACAAAATAAATAAATAAAAATAAAATAGAGAAGCAACTCGAAGATTCAATTAACTACTTTAGCCTACAAATAACATGTTTATTGAAGTTAAAATAATTAGATAACTTCATCAAAAAAAAATAATTCAATAACATATTTATTAAACTTTTAAAATAAATAACATATTTACTAGTAAATAATTTACACGCTTAATAAATAAAACTTTTCACATAAAACGTACTCTCTTCCTTCCAAAAAAAATAACTCTCTTTATAAGAAAAAAATATACTTACACGTAAATATATTATTCACTTCGATATGCAATCCAATATGCTATTTATTTCAATAAATTTATAAAATACTTTTGTTTTTTTATTTCATATGTAATTTATCTATCTCTCCTCCTTTTTATATTACATAAATAATTCTCGAAAAATCTCTTACCAATATTTAAAAGTAGGAATACCAATTTTTGTCTTCTCTCCCTTATAGCCCATGTGTCACTTCCTTTTTTTTTTCCACCTGTTTTTTTATTTTTATTTTCCCTTTTCTACCTTCTGTTCTCTTCTCTTCTCTAAGCTTGTATATATTTCGCCGATTGGTAATAAAATTTTTAAATTGGAATTTGTTGACTTTTCAAAAACTAATTATAAATTTTGTTGACTTTTCAGAAAAAAACTAAAAATTTTCTTATTTTTCCACCTTTTTTTTTTCCACCTGTTTTTTTATTTTTCTTTTCCCTTTTCTACCTTCCGTTCTCTTCTCTTCCCTAAGCTTGCATTTAGTTCGCCGATTGGTGATAAAATTTTTAAGTTGGAGTTTGTTGACTTTTCAAAAACTAATTATAAATTTTATTGATTTTTCATAAAAAGATAAAAATTGAGATGAAAAAGTACAGTTTAATTAGAGTTAAACTTGAATATCAAACAAAGCTTAAGGTAAGGTTGTTCTATTCTCTGCTTCCATGGTTCTTTTTACTTTCCTTCTTCTTTTTTACTTTCCTTCTATACTTTTTTTTTTAATTCTTTTTTCCTCAATCTTTCATCTTCATCTTCTCCCACCCGATTCTATGCATGCTCTCTCTCTCTCTCTCTCTCTAAGGTTTTCCTTTCTTCCCTCTTGCTCTCCCCTTCTCTACAAGAAATCTTCAACTCTCTCTTTCTTACTTTCCTTCTATACTTTTTTTTTTTTAATCTTTTTCCTCAATCTTCATCTTCATCTACTCCCACCCGATTCTATGCCTGCTCTCTATCTCTCCCTCTCTCTCAAAGGTTTTCCTTTCTTCCCTCTTTCTCTCCCTCTCTCTACAAGAAATCTTCAACTCTCTCTCTTCAAGATTTTCCTCTCTTCCCTCTTTCTCTCCCCCCTTTCTCTCCCCCTCTCTACAAGAAATCTTCAACCCCTAATTAAGCCCCCAATTCGTTCATTTGCTTAGGCATTCTCATTAGGCTCACGTGACGCACATCCAATTAGTAATTATAAAAAACAACAAAAAAAATTTCGTTACTCATGCTATATACCCATCCAAATAGGCTCTCTCTCTATCTTTTTTTTTTTTTTTTAATTCTTATAGAACCACCTCAATAACTACAGCTAATCATGTGGTTGTAGATATAGCCTGGAGAATGTATGTCCTAATAAAACCACAATTTGTGACATATTATTATCTGATTCACAAAATTGATTTCAAACTCAAAATAATATATTGATAACAATCATAACACGTTTTAAAGTTAACTTCGTGCATAGGCCTAAGTAAGTCTGCATGAATTTTCTAGTTCACTAAACGTCACTAAAATCATTAGTTCACAGTCTCAGGTAAAGTAGATCCACTAACTATTCCTCATTGTATAAATATATTATATTTTTCAGCTCATTGTATAAATATATTATATTTTTCAGCTCATTCTCTTTTCGTCACATTAAATGTCATGTTAGTACCAAATACCCAATATGGATCACCGTTCTCACACACTCCCTTTAATCATAATCCTTTGAGTTGAATCCACCTGGACCAAGAGAGTCTGAGAGTAGCAAGATAAGATAAAACAAGAAAGGATAAGTTGTGGAGTTTCATATGGAGAGTTATCAGTGATATCGGAATAAGGCCTGGCTTCTTGGGGGTAAAAGGTTGAAGAGCAAAAGACTGTGGGTTTAGGCACAAGCATGCAATGTGGTCCTCATAATAATATTTGTGAGAACTCTTAACAGGTTTTATTAATAATGTGAACGAGGCAATATAACAATGAGAATTTTAAACAGTAAACCCTATTCTAAACTTAAAATAATGAATTTGGGGGCGTTTGGAATACCAATAACTTTTGGAGTTTTGGAGTTTTTCTTATTAAAAATGAGTTAATATTTAGAAATGTGTGTTTTGTTGAAATGTAAATTAAAAGGTAAACTGTGATATTTAAAAGTGTAAATCCTGAAATGTGTTAAAAAAATATTAATATGGATCTTGTTTTATACATTTTTATCGATGCGAGCATTTAAACTAAAAAAAAAAATTATCTCATTTCAACTTGAAATAATAAAGTTTTAGACTTTCACAGTTTGAGTATTTTGAACGTGGAAGAGAAAGAAAAAGAAATGTGTTTAAAATATGGAGTGTGTATTTGAAAATGAGTTGATGTATCAAATGCGACTTTAGACATAAATAGAAAACATTTGGTTGGAACTGACTTGCCAAATGCCCCTTAATGCATATTAAACATGTGATACAAAACTACTTTTAACGGTTAACAACGTTAACTTCGATCATTTATGTCACGAACGAACAAATAACCAAGTTTTCAAGAAAGCACAATCATGAGCTACATCATTCCCTTCGGCATGGGAAAGAATTCTTCTTAAATTTAAAGTAACTTCAAGTAATAATACGAGTAGAGAATAATCTTCATGCTTTTCAAATGACCCATCTTCGGATCGAGCAAATGATTCGTTCAACTTGTTAAAACAACCACTTTCTAGAATATGTAAAACAAAGTTCACTGCATTTTCGATTACTTCTTCCAAATTAAAATTTAGCTAGCATCCATAAAATCATCGTCATCATTCATTGGTGACACAGCCATAGGCAGTGGCAGTGCCATAGCCGCAAGTTATCACACTCGTGCTTCGACCTAGTATCGCAACAGCATAAACTTCAACCCTTTGTCCCACAAAATCGAAGTCGGTTTGCTTTATAAAAAGAGAATATCAATGATCTTCTATGAAACGGTTTCACGGGATTCAGCCAATTGTCTTGATCATGGGATATCATTGAGAAATAGGAATCTATGTTATCAAAAGATTTTCTGCGATTATTTCTAGTATGTAATGAGTCAATCATCTACTTTGGTAAAAGATTCCCTATTTATGTAAAAAAAAAAAGGTCCTATCAATGATTATGATTTTACATAATGATAATTCCTCAATATCTTGTTCATTCGTAACAAAATATTTTATTTGCGCAGCAGTAAAAAAAAAATGCCCTTTTGGAGAGAGATGATATTTCACCAATCGAGTTACAGATGTTTAACATATTCATACCTAACAATGACCTAGTTTTCAAAAAATAACAATCATGAACTGCATCAAAATGTCATAACTTCATGTGTATGTTATTAACTTGTTACAAGTCATCCCTTCGGGAACATTCGATAAACTTGAAACAATATAGAGAAGATTAATTAGCATGATCACCGTGCAAGGATGACACGCACAAATCAAGAAATAGTCCAAATTTTTTCTCATAAAAGAAAAAACTTGTCACAAGTCAAATCAAAGCGATAGCTCAATTAAAAGTGTGGCAAAAGAAGATGTTGGGCTGTAGAAATGGATAATATTTATGTGAAAAATTATAATAAATAGTATTTTTACGAAAATAAGTGAAGTAAATAGTAAATTTACTATATGTAAATGGAGAATTTACTAAGTAAATAACAAATTTACTAGGTAGAAAAAATATTTAAAAGATATAAATTAATCATTTATTTGGAAATTTTGTTATTTATTGAATTATTTTAAAAACCTATTATTTACTTCAAAAAAAATTTTTTAAACTGTTATTTATCTCTTTCTCCTACATTTGTGATAGTCACACTGCCTTGGGCCACCAAAAAAAAAAAAGGAAGTTGGTATTTGCTAAAAAAAAAAAAGGAGCAAATTAAAGTAAAGGTTTTTGCAACTTCCTTTTCACTTTATGTTTTGTGATTTTTTTTTTAAACCTCCATTTTTCAAGTTGCGATTTTTAAATCACTTTCTAATTTTCTTTCTCAAGACATTTCTCTCCTTCCTCCATATTCATCTGACATCATAGATATCAAATATGATAAAATATACGATACAAAAATCATAAGAACACGAGTCTTCCACTTAAAACGACGTCCCAAGCATTTGGAGTGATTTTAGCTGGAATTTTCCGCAATGAAGCGCTTGATAATCAACATCAACTCATTTGAATCCTTTGAATTCGGATCTATAGTGAAGAAACCATGTTGTAGTCCTTCAAATTGCACGTACTCAATCTTCTTTCCCCCGTTTTTGAGCCTTCTTGCATAGTCTTCAGCTCGGTCTTTGAGCAGGTCACTTCCTCCAGCCACAACCAAGATCGGATCAAAAGCCACTGCTTCAAGACTGGGGCTTAGTGGCCCGAATGGGTTCACTAGTGGGTGGTCTCTGGTTTCTCCAATTGGTATGGATAACCTCCAAAACCTATCAAATTTCACATTTCAAAATTTATTAGCCTCCATTTGGGGAAACCTTCGGAATTGTAGTATTTGGATGGAAAGATTTTAATTGAAACTATTGAACAGAAATATTTTAATTATCATTCAAACTAGTATTTGGATGTTAACATATCGTATATTATATTTAAATATAAATGTTGAATTTATATATATCATATGAAAATGAGCATCCAGATACTTCACTTCTAATGTGAAATGTCCAAACATACATTAAATTAGTCATTTAAATAAAATAACCTAAATTAAATCAAATGATTGTCCGAAACAGAGCTTCCAACGAAAATGTTATAAATGTGATGCATATTTGACTTTCACAATAGAATGATGAGAAAGGTCCAAGGGCTGTGAATTGATCCCACAACAAAGAATGACCCAACAAGTTGTAATAATATGATTGTGTTGTCAATTTTTTTTTCAATTGAAAATCCTTCTAAATAATTGTTCATCAATTAAAAGATTATGTCTGTTAGTGAAAATATGACAATTCAACGTTACGTGAATTGGTACTTAAAATTGGATAAAAAATTACGTCTGTAACACTACTCTTTTTTAGATCCTACCATAAAATCCATGTTTTTCTTTGGCAGATGATGCTCCTTGGTCAGATGACCAAGATATTGGCGAATACAACATATGATCAAGAAAAAAGTACCGATAATCACATGAAAACCATGAAAGCCAGTTGCTAAGAAAAAGGTGGAATCATAAATACTATCCGAAATAGTAAAAGGTGCTTAGCCAATATGCAGAAGAGCGGCATTAGCGCTCTTTTCAGAAATAGAATCAGAAGCATAAAATTCATGTTTTTCTTTGGCAGATAAAATCCATGTTATATTAAGAATAATATTAAGAACACTAAATTTAATCCTCAAATTTTACCAATTTTTAAATTGCCAGATAAAGACAATCTTTTGTTATCCCTTAAAAAAGAAAAAAAACTTATGGCAACAAGTTGCAATTTTATATTATCTGTTGATATTGTTATTTTTAGGCATTAGGTCAACTTTTTAACAATCTAACATTTAATTTTCAATTATTTAATCTATGATTAATAATACCTTTATGTATTCCACTATAAATTTTTAATGTATACACTCACATATTATACTATTAAAAATTGAATTTAACAATTAAAATATTAATTTATATTAATAAGATAAAAATACAGTTTCTATCCTAATTTGATTTTAATTGTTTTTAAAAAAATTTGGTATAAAAAGTTGATATACTAATGTTTATCTACTTCCAACACTTTTCCTTGGGAAAAAAGGCAAATTTTCTTTTCAAATCATTCTAATTTTATTTTTCCGTAGCTTGACAGTAATATCACACATAACTTCAATAAAAAATGTAGAGTTTATTTTCAAAACAAAAGTGTATAGCTTGAATATCGCCGTATTTAAGTTCAAAAGAAAGAGATTAAAAAAAAAAAAAAAAACATAGGGAAACAAAAACAGAAACCAACCTATCAATGAGCTCCCAGTTGAGAAACGCGTCCTTTGGACCCTCAGCCTCTGCCTTCGTCCTCACCGTCCCACCGAAAAACGGCGCCAAAAGCACATAACCCCTCAACAGAATCGGTCCCAACTCGGGCGATCCTTCTCCGAGTCGAACCGCCAAATGGTGAGCGATATTCCCACCGGCCGAGTCACCGCATATAAACACCTTCCCATAATCCGCCACGTGGCTCAGCCACTCGTCCGGCTCCTCCGACTCGGCTTCCGATTGGAGCCACTTCACAGCCGCGAAGCCGTCCTCTATGGCCGCCGGGAGCCGGTTCTCCGGAGCCAGCCGGTAGTCCGGGGCGACGATCACGGCTCGGAGCTTCAACGCGAGCTGGAAGCAGTAGTTCTGGCAGTTGGGCCAGGCGCGCGAGCCGATGCAGAAGCCGCCGCCGTGGATGTAGAAGTAGATAGGGAGCTTGGCGCCGGCGGGGGATTGAGCAGCCGGCTTGTAGAGCCGGAGGCTGAGGCCGTGGATGGGGTCGAAAACGACGTCCTTCCATAGGACGGAGCCGTCGTCGTTCACCGGGACGTCGAAGCTCGGCTTGGAGGAGCGCACGATGGAGCCGTCGCTGTACACGCGGAGGACGCCGCGGCACTCGTCGACTTCGTACGGCTGAGGAGAGGCGGCGGCGGGGGCAGTGCTTTCGGACGACATGTCGTTTTGTAGCTAGTTGGGTGATATATTTAGATTGTATATATGGGGATGTCAATATAATTAAGAGGTAGAAAATGTAGGTTCATTTAAGGATATAGAGATTAGAGAGAGAGAGAGTTGGCTTTTTTTTTTTTTTTTTGGGCTAAATAAAAGAGTTGGTGCTTTGTTGTTTGACGTTTGGTTATTGTAGTTTTGTGATTTGCGTGATGGTGTTTGTTGTGTATAAATATATATATATATATATATCTATACACACACATATACATATGTAGATATATATATATATATATATGAATACGATCATAAATATAGGACTAGAGTAATACATCATGGACGTGTAATGGATATGCTTGTTTGGCTTTGAAGAGAAGGGTGGTTTGTCGTATGCTTTGTCATGACACGTGCTGATGCTCAATACTGTCAATTTTAAACATGACATAAGCTTATAAATTAACGCCATTGTTGATCATCGTTAACAGTGTTTGGTAGGGATGAAAAATTGAGAGGAAAGGATGAAGAAAATAATGATAATCAAAGATATTAATGGTGTTAAATACCATCCACTAATAATAGAGGTGAGCCTTAAAAATAATATGAAAAATACTAAAAACATCAACTCTAATATATGTGAGTTTTAAAAACAATATTATCGTTTTTTTATTGATAAGCGTTTTGAGGATTATCCTATCAATTAATTGTATCTACTAATAAAATATGACATGTGAGCTGGTACTCAAAAAATTATGATTAAAATTGATAACCCTAACACTACTTAAATAATATGAGGCTTATAAACAGGATCATTATCTATTAATAATGATGTTTAATATCGGTGGTGTCTCAAAATATTTTTCAAAAAATAATATTGAAAAGTGTTTGATAAGTGAGATTAAAAAAAAAAAAAAAAGGTAAGTGTGGTTCCTACTATTTTTCGTAAGGGATGTCCCATCATTTTTAATCCACCCAAACATATAAACCCCTCTTAAAAAAATAAAAATAAAAAATAAAAATCCACTACTCATTATTATTATCATTATTAGGGGGACGAGCTCCGTGGGTGGGCTTAATCGCAACCCACGGTGGAGGGCGATTCGGTGGGCGACGGCATCCTCATTGTGCTCTCGCCGTCATTCGATTCGAGGATCCAACAAGTCGACGTCCACAAGATCCCAAGCTCACCGGCGTCAACCAAATCGATCAGCAAGGAGGGCTCGCCCTATTTTCTCGGCCTAGAATTGGCGACCCATCGGCCATCTCTACTGTTTTGTTTGGTATATTAGTTTAAATCTAACGAAACTGTATTTTTTTTTTTGTCGGATTTTTATTTTTTCTGAAAAGTTAATAAAAATTATAATTAATTTTTAAAAAAATCAATCAACTCAAACTTAAAAATTTTAACTCTAATAAATGATCCAAATGGATGCTGCGACATGCGCAATGACTAAACTTGCAACACCGGCAGCTCTGAGGGCCCTGTGTTCTTGGTGTTTTTTTTTTCTAGTTTTTTTTTTTTCTCATATGTAATCTTATGTGAAAAACCCACACAAATTTTCATTCACCCTTTTAATCTCAGCTGTTCAAAAATGATCGAAGGGTTAAAAATTTTCACCCTATAAATGGGATAAAATAACTTTAGCCCATTGCAGAATTCCCTTTTTTTTTTTTTTTTTTTTCTTTAACAAAAATATTTTCTTTTTTCTATTGTACGTGCTAAAAAAGATAAGCGAAAAATAACTCTTTCTCTCATTCATAATTTTCCATCCTAAACATGTTTCCTATCCTTTTTTCCCTTTCCTTGTAACCAAATGAAGTGCTCGAAAAAACATACGTAAATGTTACACTGGGCAACCAATACAGAGCTCTAGGTTAGTTTTTTTGGGGGTGACTAATATAGTAGACATTTAAGTCAACCCGCCATCTATAAAACCACAGAAATGTTTTCATTAAAGAAAATAGTAAGTTTTCTAACTTAAAAAACTCAGGCTGCTTTTTGGTGTTTTTGAAATATAATAAAATTTTTAAATTGAAATTTGTTGACGTTTTAAAAACTAGTTATAATTTTTATTGATTTAAAAAAAAAAGACTAAAAACAGACCGTAAAGTATAATTGAGTTTAAAATAAACTCGAATACCAAACATAAGCTTAGGATATATATTAAAAAATAACTTTCCAAACAAAACAAAACAAAACAGAACAAAACAAAACAAAAAGAAAAAAAGAAAAAACAAACAAACTTAAAAAGAAAGAAAGAAAGAAAGAAAGAAAAGAAAAGAATTGCTAAGAAACATAAACATTAAAGAAAGAATACAGGAGTGTATGCGTTGATATTGTCTCATCCTTTGTCCATATATGAGATTATCTATCTTATTGGAATGAGATTCTTTGTCAAACCTGATTTTCCAAATATCCCATTGTAACTTAGCAAATAAACGTTATATGCCATTCTGAAAATGGTAAATTAACCCCCCAAAAAAAAATTTAATAAAAGAAAGAAAGACGGAATAAAAAAATATTAACGGGATATTTACCAGCTCCTACTTTGCTCCTGTTCAATCCTGTTTTGCAAATATCTTCATGAAAAGTAGTAAATTTTGTTGTGTGGACAATATGTTAGTTCGGACAGATTGATACCCATTCATCAAAACCAATTCGAGCTGGAATACGATTTATTTGTAAACTTGACATGATTAATTATGAACTTTGAACATTATAATTGCAAAATGAAATGTTAAACTTATAAACCTTACATGATTTATGATTACTTACGAACTTGATACGATTATTTATGAACTTGATATGATTACATGTGAATTTGATTTAATTATTTATGAACTTCGAACTATTAGTTTTCAAACGTTAAACTTGTAAACCTTACATGATTTACGATTACTTACAAATTTGATATGATTATATACAAACTTGATACGATTATGCATAAATTTGATTCGATTATTTACGAATTTCGAACTATTAGTTTTGAAATTCTTGACAGTGAAAAAGACCAATCCGTTGAGGATTTTTTTTATATATATAAATATTTTACTTTTGTCATAGAGAGTAATTGCACCAAACCAATCCGCCGAAGATTGATTTTGGTCTATTGCACCCGTCGCTTAGCGAGGAGTATTGTGATGGGACGATTGGGGTTAACACAGGGAATAGAATGACGTTAAATAACATAAGCATTTGTGAAAAATAGTTTCTTTTATATATATATATATATATATATATAATTTCTTTTTTGAAACAAAAATATAGTACTTAATGCGGGTTATGTTCCACCGAGGGTTTGAAAACCCAAAACCGTATTCAACCACCACAACAAGAGGTCACTTTCAGTTTTCAAACCGCAACTATCGGTCACGACATGGCACCCAACCTCTAGTTCTGGTGCCAATTGGTTTCACAAGTTCTGGTGACTACCGGTTCACCAACATAGCCCTAATCAACAAAGCAATGACAAAATGAAGAGTTTTGTTTCATATAAATTTCAATGAAGAATCAAGTACAACTAGACTTCATGATTTTACTAATGCATGAATCATAATTCACGGTTTCTAGAAATGAAGAAAAAGCTTACTAGAGAAGGTAATTCAAACCTATCAGCCACCGATAGTGGTGACATAGTGATTGAAGGATGTCCACTTAAGACTCCCCATGCTCCCAACTCAGATTCGATTCTTGCCCGTCCCTTCAATGTTTGCCATCCATGGTGGGAGTGGGCTCATGGCCCTGGGTGGTGACTTGTGGATCCTTTGGCTGGATTCCTTACCACTCCACCTGTGGTACCAGTAGATTCCCATTGTGGCACTAATCCGGGAGACACAATGACAAGCTACTTTAAACTACTATATAGGGACTAGGAATTTTGTGGTTGGGATCTACTGCTAGGGAACAATTCTAAACCGCCATATCTTTATCAAGTTCCATTATAGTGTCGTACTTCTCTTAATTTCATATGGTTATGAACTTATGATGTGATGTTACCATTCTCCGTCCTACTGGTGTACTCTTTACCTGCTGTGAGCATATATTGTGATCAAAGATTGAAGGACCTGCATTTTTATGGAGTGCATTGGACTAATCTTGCACATTGAGAGCTTCAAAATAGTTCACCATTTGATTCAAAAGCGCTGTTGTGAATTGTCTTCTCAAAGAATTTCATTGTCCCTCTTTCTGTCTTCAAAACAAAATAAGATAGAAAACATCAAAAACGAAAAATCTAAGATTTGTGATTCCTTCATTTCTCTTTATTAAACAGTGCAATTTTAATAAAGAGAATAAATAGGAAATTAAACACTGCAATTTTTTATTAAACACTGCAATTCCTTCATTTCTCTTTAGTAAGGGGATGTGAGTTTCAAACAAAATATACCATTAAATTAGATTTGAAAAAGAAACAAAACAAGACAAAAAGAAAATATACATAGTTACCATAGAAATAGGAAATTAAAGAATTACGCTAAGCAACAAAAAACCCGGAACTAAGTTCACAATCGTCGAGAATATCCAGAACCGGCACATTTCTTGCAGAGTATCAACCCTACAGAATGAAAATATTAATGCAGTTTAGAATATGAAATACTTACGAGGACACGAAAAGTTTCAGCTTATGCCAAAATGACCATTTTTTTTAAATGACAAAATAACCACGTAAAATGTCACTTAAAACCAAATAGTAGGGGGCTGATTAGAGTTAGAATCATATTTGGATTTCTAAAAAAAAAAAAAAAGTACTAAATATAGTCATATCTCTTTATGAGTGCAATGTCTATTCCCTTAAAATTTCCGAAAGAGCAATAATAGATCCGCTTGTGGAACTGATCAAACAGTGAATATAAACTTTCTACCAAAAAAAAAAAAAAAACGAATCGAAGCTTAGAACGAGTTCGTGCATTGAAGCAATATAAATAACTAAGGGATGTAACTCAGCTCATCAATATGCTCATATCAGAAAATAATACCTGCACCCTTGCACACCTTACAATCAACCAACCCCGTGTCTTGCTTCATCTTACCATCATTACAGAAAACACATTTTGTTCCACCTGCCAAGAAGAGAGATTAGTATTTTCCTATGACCGCGTGAAAGAGAATCATAAGTCACCACAGAGTAAGGAAACATAAAGGCCAGACAGGTCTAAGTCAAATTGACTAAGAAAATGGAGGGAGGCAATGCTACGCCTACAGTCATGCAGAAACACAGAAAGGGAACATTAAAGATCTCTGATTCTCCATAAACAGGATTTATGCCAACTAGCAATCAGGGTTTAGTTATTTCTTTTCACTCTAGTGTTTGTATTTTATCTTGTCTTTTGTATTCCCTGAGGACATCTTGTCCTCTTACCTTTGTAATTGAATTAATTATCAAGGAAATATATGTTTTTCTACAAAACAATAATGAATCTAAACCTAGAACTCACGGTCGAGTAGCAAATGCAATACTCAAATAAGAAAGCAATTATTTGCAAGCACAAAGAAGTGATTTGAAATCTTCTCATTTCTCCTGGAAAATGCATGAAATCATTGTATATTTAGGACCATGTTGTCCATAATGCACGAAACTGAAACAGGAAATTATAGCAAATATCAAGAAGTGGAAATATTGTAACAAGATGTGAACCCGAAAAATGAAGCAACATGAAGATCGAAGACTGAAGGAAAAATGTGCTAGTGTGATGCACAAACCTATTGCAAGTTGCGAAGCTAGTATCAACACAGTGTTAGTTTATCCTAGCACTTCAAGTACTTGGGTGTTTGGGGTACCATCTGGAGATGGCATTTTGCCATCAGGATTTTAAATTTCCAACTCTACATCAAACTTTCTCTCTCTTCCATTTTTAAAAAACTCAAACTTTAAAGTCCATAACTTTCTCATTTCAAATCGGAATGAGATGATTTTTATGTCAAAATTCTCGTAATGACGACATGAACAAGACAAGATCAATTTTGCATATTTTTTTCCGAACACATTTCAAACTTTTGCACTATTTTCTATATCACAGAACTTGTCAAAAGTTTTCCCCCCAAACACACATTTCCAACTCAACATCCAAAACACTATCTCCAGATATTACCCCAAACGGAAATTTCACAAGCCTTCTTCTAAAGATTCCAAATGACCATCATCTCAACTTTTTTCTAATAGATGTACGTTTTTCTGTAATTTAAAGAAAAGGACAACAAGAGATAAAAAGGAAAAGAAAAGATGTTCTACTTGTCCGAGAGGTAAAATTAGATGATCTTGATAAATAGCCACTACTCTCTCTGGCCAGAAAAGTATTTTATTGCATACCCTAGTCTAATTTTATGTGTTAAAAAATCATCCCAAGAGAATGTCACAGTAAGCTACACCGTACATTACTGTTAATTAGTCTCCCACGTTTTGGTTCACCAAAAAATCGCTTCTTTATGTTAGAACTAAAACAGTGGATTCCTAAAATCAGTTTGCTGAATGTACAGATCCGTTCCTTGAACCTTGAACAATTTCCTAAACAATCCAAACCAACGTATGCTTAAATATATTTTGATGTCTCAAATAAATTTGCTAGATCCCATGAAATCAAAAGAGTGCATCTTAAAATTTTAAAAATATATATAAAAAAAAAGCGGATTTCCATCAATAAATCATTAGAGACCACTCTAAAGAAATATATCTTGTAGTTTTCTGAAAATTTTACTCAGCACCGGTAATGAATGGTGCCTCCGGAAGTCGCTTAGTCAGAGAAGTGCCTTCAGAGCTTCAGCAATTGCACTGAAGGCACGCAACACAAGCTAAGGTTTTTTAGATCAACAGACACCCTTGAAAGGGCTATGATCTGCCCTTTATCCAGCCCTTTATCTTCCGTTATGTTTTTAAAATCCAATGACAAAAAACTTTTCGCCAGGATGATTCATGAATTACGATCCGGTCTACTTGTCATTATACAATCTAGTTATCATCTATCTTAATAATTTTTCAAGGTGCCAAAGTATGAGGCATTCCTTTTAAGGAATATAATCAAATTTCTTACTACACGACAGTAAAGCTGCAAACCTATCATGCAATCAATAGAAGTTGAAATTCTTGCAACGGTTTATCTGTTTATTCCTTTTTTTTTTTTTTTTTCAAAGATATTGACAAGGTGGGACCTTTTCTTTTACCACAAATCACAAGATTCACTCTATTTGTCATATCTAAACCGAGTTTATACTCCTAATGTCATCATTGTCAAAATTTTTACTAAGCAAAACAAATATAAATAGTCAAATCCGCTCCAAACATGACCTCGGATATCTTTGGTAATAAGCAGGAGTCAGAGTACCATCTTTTGCACATTCTCATTTTATAAACTAAGACAAAACTTTTTTTTTTTTTTTTGACCCTTTTCATTGATAAAATAATCAATTACAACGATAAAAGAGGATGAGACGTCCTCAAAGAAAAGAAAAAACAAGGTATAAAAACTTACTAGTCTAAAATAGGAAAATCAAGGAAACAATGTAATGCAGCAAATACTATGAAAAACAAAAAATTCTAAATTATAGCAAATAACACTAATTATAATAATTATACTAATAAAAATGATGAGGATAATACTAATTTAAAAAAAAAAAAAAAAAAAAAAGTTGCATACCATTTCCAGCACAGCGCTCACAAGGCACAGGATCTCCCTACGAAACAACCAAAAAACTTACTGACCAAAAACACGAAAACCCCATTTCTCTGCATCAAAGTTACTTTCTCGGGAAACAAACAGAACTAAAAAAAGAAGCAAATTAAGAAATGGGAGAGCAGAAATTCGTGGTATTACCTTAAGGCCAAGAAAGAGAGAGAGAGCAATGGTGGCCAAGACACTGATAGTGGCAAGAAAAGTTTGGGTATCCAAGGAGGCCTCGAAGCCACTGAAGAGCAAAACTGGGTAAACAAAGAGCCTGGTGGGTTGTGAGTTTCCGAGCTTGGGTCTTGGGAGAGTGGCGGAGGAGCGAGAGAGGAGGGGAAGTTCTGGTTTTGAGGAGAGAGAATGGGTTGTAGAGAGAGAAGTTGTTGGTGTAGAAGATGATGAAGAAGATGAAGAAGAGGAGAGAGAAGAGAGAAGTTGAAGAGAGTAGCAGGAGAGAGTAGCCATGGATAGAAAGAGGAATATGTGGAGCTCAGTTTTGGTTTTGGCTTTTGAGTTTTTGGGCTGTTGTTTCCGCTTTGTCTTTTCTCACTCCCCCCTTACCTCCCTTGTAATTAATTAGACACCTTTTTATTTCCCTTTTTTTTTTTTTTTTGAAAAATCATAGTAAATAGTATTTTTCAGAAAATAATTAAAATAATTAATAAATTTTTAAGATATTAATAAGGGGAGAGGCTCTGGTAAAGTCTCTCTCAGAGTAACTACCAGTAGAGCCTTTTTTTGAACCGTTGAGATTTAATCAAACGGTTAAAATATTGTTAGTGTACCATATTTATCATACTCCTTACCTCATATTACCATTCTCACCCCCAAGTCTTCTCCGTCACCGGTGATCTTCCCGCTATCGAAGACCGACCCCGGGTATTGCCCCGACCCCGGTGACCCACCCCCGGCCCCCCACTCCCCGGCCCATGGCACCACCCTCCCCCAACCCTCCCCCGCCGGCCCCCCACTCCCCGGCCCCTGGCACCCCCCTCCCCCAACCCTCCCCCGCCGGCCCCCCAACCCCAGCCCCCTCGGCGTCCCCCCACCTCCCTCTCTCTCTTCCATGCCCGCGCCCCCCCCCCCCCCAACACCCTCGACCCGAGAAGAGAGAGAGAGGAAAAGAGAGAGAAATTATGATAAATTATGATTCGTTTGAATCAAACTTATTATATTAGTATTTGATTTAAATATAATGAATGTTTTTTAATACGTGTTTGGATGTCACATATTTATACTCAAAATGTATGTATTCAGATGGAGCATGCGTTTTAATTGCATTGAAATACATACGAGTGTTTTAAAAAAGTGTGTATTTAAATGGTAAATAATATTTGTATTGAGGTTTGTTAAAAAAAAATATGTATTTAAATACAAAACACTTGTATTACAATGAGATATACATTTGGAAATAAACTTTGAAATACATTTCAGTATTTAAAAAATGTGTATATTCAAATGGTGAATAATGTTTGTATTGCAGTTTGTTCAAAAAGGTGTGTATTCAAATACAAAACACTGATAACCAAAACAAATATTGCATTGTAGTGTAAAAATATTCCAATAGAATGCGAGATCCAAACGCCCCCAACGTGATTGTTTTTGTAAGTTTCATGATTTCCTTCATTTAGTATAGAAAATACGTTGTTAATCTTAATATCAAACTCTAATCTGTCAAGAAAATAAATTTTTTAATTTTTTTTCAGAACCCAAAGTGACAATTTTAGCCCTTACATTTATTTTTAATCAATCCTCGAATTTAATAATTTGAACAATGTCAAAATGACAAGGGGCACCAATTGAAAGACAATAATAGAGTAGTTATTCCAGTCCGCTCTCCAACAGCTCGATGGAGCCCCTTTCTTTTCCCATGGTAATATACCACTCGACTCACACAAACTCTACAAAATGATTAACAAAATATAGTAAATGAATTTCATAGTCTATCAGGCTGACTTTGATCGTATAGAAATAAAGGTACGATAATATGACATGGTACAAAGTTTATCCCTTAAAAAGGATCAACATTTTTTATCCAAACAATAACATTGGTATTAGATTTTTGAAATTTAATGGAAATAATTGCATGCCCATCTCGTAAAACTTGATTCCTTCTTTGAGTGATTTGCCTTCGTAAGGTGCGCATGTTATAGAAAATATAACCATACGGCTCTGATCAAGCTTCTTTTCAGAACTTGTACTCACCTATCACTGTCAGAACTTCAATCCATAATATTTATCTAGCATCTGTGAAAGAAAATTGTTACCATGGATAAGAGGTATGAAAGAAGATATCCACTATTAAGCTACCAATTCAAATAAGCATATCCAATTTTGAATTGCACCAAATTTCAGATATAACTATAATTTTCTAAAAAAAGTATTGTCCCAAAAGATAACTGATAGATTATTTATCTTTCTACATATTGAAGAAAAATATTTTGTACATAAACAACCACTAATGAAGAAAGGAGCTAGGATGACTATTAGAGTTTATCCCTGCTGTTAATCTGCTATGAAGTTACTAAATGTATATTAAAGAAAACGTATGAATATGAGCAGAAAAAATATATTAAAGTGGTTTTCCATTTCCTGAATATGCAATACTGATGACTTTCTTGTCCTAAATATGCAACATGGAAATATCAACAACAAGATAATCATTGGATCGGAATATCGGATGAAAGACGGACCTTTTTGAATACACGTTTTGAACCTCTTTTTTCATCTCAATAGAATTACTGGTCCGTCTTCTAGATACAGTCCCGGTTGACATAGACCACCATTTAAGTACTCCCTTGAATTACAGATACACTTGATTTGGCCATATTTTTTGACAATGTCTTTCCACCCAAGCTAAAAAAATCATATATATACATTTTTTTTCTTTTGGGCTTTAAATCCCCATTCTTTTTCTTCTCAAAAATTTGTGCCAATAAAACTCATCAAAGGACAGGCGGTTTGCTGCAACAATAGAAAGATCTGTTAGAATGAATGAATGTAGATGTGATACAGTAAATCAAGCAAACTATAACTTTATCGTAAAGTTGAATCACTAAACCTGGATTCGGAGATAGCAGTTTTAAACACACGTCAACACAATCCGGATTCAATCCGGGAAGGATTACTTGAGAAAATGGAAGACGCGTACTCGAATTTATATTCTTTAGTACCTGATCGAATGGCAAAAAACTCTACAAGGTAATGGATCTTGCACCTCTTAAGGTTCTTTGCCTTTCTTACCAAAAAATAATAATAATAAAAAAATAAAAAATAAAAAAAGAGTTAGTACCTGAGCATTATTTCTACCACGGAAAGGGGGGTATCCATTAAGAAGCTCAAAAAGAATTGCCCCGACACTCCACATGTCAACCTACGAACAAGACCTACCTCTAAGTTTGACCTCATTTATAAAAGGGTAGAGAGAAAAAGAGAAAATTTAGAAAGGTTCTTACTTTTTCATCATATCTTTGGAATCCTAGAACTTCAGGAGCCATGTATAATGGGGATCCACAGACTGTCTCAGCGTACTCGCCTGGATTCACACTTCTGTCAAAGCCAAAAAGGACAACAAAAGAAGAAGAATCACAGTGCCATTATTTTCTTGCCTAAAATTCAGAAAGGATTTGAGAAATGAAAGATAAAGAATAGGTGGGATTGCACCACCATTTTTCTTACATTAGAATTTACCTTGAGAGACCAAAATCAGCTATTTTTAGCACCGGATCCTCCTCTGTGCCAGATAATAGAATATTCTGATCAAATGATAAAGCACCAGGGTCATTTTTTTCAAGAACTCTATAACATAAATAATTTTCTATCGAAATAAAATCTAAAAAAGCCTCACTGCTTCAGGTAGGAAACCTCGGTAAATTTTCAATTTCCCATTCTTTATTCCCTGTGGTTTATACAGTTTCTTATAATGAAATTGGCTCAAGTTGTCAAAGGTTCAAACTCGGGAGAAGCATAAGAAAATCTATCATTTGCAAACAAAAACATCATCTTAGGACTCGGTCTTTACCTCTGGTTTCAAGTCCCGGTGAATGATGTGGTGAGAATGCAGTATTTCCAAACCAGCCCCTGCAACAGGGGAGTTTGATGAACGAAACAAAGAGTGGAAATAATAGAGCTAATAAACAGCTAATAAAGAAGCTACCAAGTTGTTGCATAAATCTTCTCGCAATATGTTCCTGAACTCTCCCATGCTGATGAATGTAGAAAGCAAGATTTCCACCAGAACAAAATTCCAGTATGAGAAAAATGCAATCTTTATCCTGTGGTTGTCAATTATTAGCCTCCTCTTGATAATAACGAATTGAAAAATGTTATCAATTTGGATTTAGTTGTAAAATGCGACTATGCTACAAAGAACAAAATGTTGCTTTCTTCCATTCTCAAACTTTTCTCTAGTGGCCGCAAGAAAGAACTCGCAAATGATATGCTAGTTGCCACCACTATCATTCAATAGGAAGGAGGGAGAGTGGAAAAGATGGACAGATTTAGAAGGATCGAGAGGAATACTAATTTGGTTAATTACTCTCTTGTCCTTGTTAATCATTTGTAATAATATTTTGAAGGTAAAATATTCTTTTTTAAGTTTTTATTGATGGATTTCTTGAACCCTCCCATTGGAGGGATGATACTTTGTGTGCCTAGAGGGAGATTCTATCCCTCCGTCTCTCCATTCCGTCCTCTCCTCCCTCAACCAAACAAGGGATTAGCTCTTTCCCTCCAAACCGATCTTCTGTCTCCTCTGTCCTACATAATTTAATTTTCAGATTCACCTTTCTGTTTAAAATGATCTTCTGCTCAATTCTCCCCCAAAAAGTTGGAACTACAATCAACTGACTCCAACTGAGGAAAATTACCGGTAGTAGGATGACTGAAATTTCATCCGCATACAACTTTAACAAGCAAAAAGAGAGCTAATAATTGACATGAGTTTTATGTTAGCCTCTTCTTCCATCTGCTCCCCGCTTCCCTTTGGGTGCCCTTTTTCGCTCCACAAATTCAAGCTTTCACATATGTGGTAACGGGGCAAAGGCGGGGTTCAAAAGAACCATGTTACAAAACTCATCATTACCCTAAGATTTTAGCTAAATTCACAACTTTGAATGCTGTATTTCATTAATAGAATTGAGGATTAACATTATTCTGCTAAAAGCAACTTTGTAGGCAACATTTCCGAACCATCTAAATCAACTCTATTTTTACCACAAATACCTAATTGAATACGGAAAACCGCCGTCACACAATCCCAGTTCAAAACATATGCCTCGTATACGAAAGGTAATTTCCTATTAAAAATGCAAAACAAAATCACCTTCACTGCTATCAACACCATTCCTATAACAAATATCCAAATACCATTCCTCACTTGTTTTAGACCATCACCAAAACTTAGGCATAATCTTTCTTGGATTGCAGGAACGGAAAACCACTACTTTCCCTACAACTTGGACTCTCACATAACCATCTAAAATCAACTCCATTTTAAACATACAAGAAATATGACTTTTTACGGGAAAAAAAAAAGGTCATATGGATGAAGGGTGGTCTACCCAGATAACCCTGAGGAGGCAATGTATCCGCGTGATATATGGATCCCTCACCGAGTGAGTTGCTTACATACCCCGTTTACTACGATGGAACTGACTCGAACCTAATAATGTTACCGCCCAGCATTTAGGTGGGATACCATATACAGGCACGGTGTCACATAGTAACTAGTGGAGGCTTAAGTTAAGCCTCCACTCACGTTATTTTGTTCTTTCAAAATTTTACCTATATTCTTGTTATTTTGCCAAATAACCCCCATAAAAATAGAGAAAAATCATTTATCACCCCCTCAAAATCTTCATACATTTTAGTTAGCCCCATAAGAACTGAGAAAATTCGATTTGGCCCCAATTCAAATCTACACATACTTGCATCAAACTAAAATATAGCCCCTCTAAAAACCAAAAATTTCACAATTTGTCTCATGAAAAATTTAGAAGAAAAAAAAAATTTCAAGTCCCAACTGAATAAAAATCGTGACTCTGTCACCGATCAAATAACAAACTGGGAGTGAAAACGACTCAATTAGTAAATGATACCAACAATTTTTATTAGTAAAACAACTTCGGAACGACGGAGAACAACCGGTTTCTTAATTAGTAGTTCTAGTGTAAAAATGAAAGAAGGTTATTTTACTAAGAATCGCCCAAAATGAATCAGGAAAAAAAAAAATGGTAGGGCAAAAACAGGAAATCCCAAAGAAAAAGAGAAGATGAAAGAGAAGGAAAGGCAAACCCGAAAGACATGGAAGAGGCGAACGATGTTGGGGTGGTTGACGGAGGAGAGGAAGGTGAGCTCGCAGTCCAAGCAGGTCCTGAGATGGCGGTTGAGTCTTGACAGATACACCTGCTTCACCGCCACCACTTCCTCTCCATTCACGATATGCTGCCCCTTCCACACCGTCGAGAAACACCCTTCTCCTATCTTCGACTTTATCACGTACTCTCCCACTGTCGTGGGTTTTGTCGGATTTTGCCTTGTCGTTTTTGCTTCTTCACCTTCCTTCTCCTTTTCATTTTCCATTTCCATCTCCATTTCCTTCAATGGCTGGCCTTCCTTATTTATCACTGAATATTTGATTTGATTATTATTATTATTATTTTATTGTTTGTGTATTGGATTGAGATGGCTTTTATGGGTGGATGGGTTTCTACAATTTTTTTCTAGCAAAATAGTATTTTTCAAAACGAGTAATAATAAATTATAACATAAAGTTTTACAGGGAGAGGTTGTGGTAGGATCTCTCCCAGAGTAACTATCGTAACTATCGGTATAGTTCTTTTTTGAACCGTTAAGATTTAATCAAACGGTTGAAATGTTATTGGTATACCATATTATCATACACCTTACCTCATATAATCTTTTCCACCCCAAGTCTTCTCCGTCGTCGGCGACCTCCATGCCGTTGCCGGTGATAGATGCCGGCAACCCACCCCCGGCCCCCCCCACCCCAGGCGCCAGCCTCGGCCGCCCCCCATCCAGCCCCGGCCCCGGCCCCAGCCCCTCGGTGCCCCCCCACCCCAAGTCCCCCCTCCCCCAGCACCCCCACCCCAGGCCCCCCCTCCCTCCCCCCCCCCCCCCCCCCCCGGACGGGACCCCCTCACCCCTTCTCTCTCTCTTCCCCTCTCTCCCGGCGTCCGGCCCCTCCACCCCACCCCCACCCCGATGGGGATCCCCCATCCCCCTTTCTCTCTCTCTCTTTCTCTCTTCTCGCGTCGGGGTGTGGGGAAGGGCGCGGGCCAGGAAGAGAGAGAGAAAGGGGTGGGGGGGTCCCCGTCGGGGGGCGCCGAGGGGCGTCGGGGGGGAGGGGGCCTAGGGTGGGGGTGCCGGGGATTGGAAACCTGGGGTGGGGGGGGCTGGGGCTGAGGGGCCAGCGGGGGAGGACTAGGGGGGGTTGCAGGGGGTCGGGGAGTGGGGGGCCGGGGCTGGGTGAGGGGCGACCGGGGTTAGGGCCAATGGTGGGGGGGTCGAGGGTGGGTCGCCGGTGACGGGAACATCACCGACGACAGAGAAGACTTGGGAGGTGAGAAAGGTAATATGAGGTAAGGTGTATGATAAGTATGGTACACTAATAACATTTCAACCGTTCGATTAAATCTCAACAATTTAAAAAAAAGGCTCTACCGGTAGTTACTCTAAAAGAGGCTCTACCACAACCTCTCTCAGTTTTAAATATAATATTAATAATATAATTAAATTTATAATCACATAATATCAAAAAAAAAAAAACACATGTTCCTTTTGCTTTTTTCCCGTTAATATGAAATTATACTCATAAATTTATTATTAAAATTAATCGTAAATCTGATTTTTTTTTTTTTTTTTAAGGAAATGTAAGGATTTACTATAAATATGTTATAGTTTATCATATTTAAAAAAAAAAAAAAAACATGTTATAAACTTTAAAAGTATCTATAAAATATATTATTTGTTACAATTTTCCTTTTTTCTGTGATAAAACTTAGGACCCATATGGGAGCATTTTTATAATGATTTTGTTTTGAATATAAAATAAAAAATGAGAATGTTTTGAAAATTACTTTTTGATATTTTTTGAAATTGTGTTTCTACGGAAATTGATTTGAGTACAAGAAAAAGTAAAATTATGTTTTGGTATGTTTCTGAATTGAGTGAGTATTTAGAAATAAGAACGAAATCAGGAAAACAATTTTATTTCATTTTCGTATTCTTAACAAAAAATGAAAACAATTTCTTGTTTCAGTTTCAGTTTTCTAAATTTATGCAAAATAAATGTTATTTCATAACCATTTTCAAACTAGTTTTATTGGAAACCGAGAGACTCCTTTTCAAAACGTTTTAGAAACAATACCAAATGAGGCCTTAATGGTTCATTTTTGCATACCATTATCGAATATTATATTTAAATATAATACAATAAAATCTAATATGCGTTTGGATATTTTCTTCTTATATTGTATCTAGATGCAATGTGTAATTGGGTTGTTGGAAAGAGAAAGTATGTGATATAATTGGTAAAAATAGACAGAAAGAGAGAGAATCAATGACGTAATTAGTAAACATTATAAAAAAGGAAATGATAAATAGCAATTATTATTGATAGGTAAAACTCGCCTAACAAATCCTATAGTGATGAGAATCCTCGAGACCTATCACAGTCACAAGACAACGAAAAACAATAAAGTAAAAGAATGTAGAAAATATAACACAGAGATTTATAGAGATTCACCACCAATTAGCTACTTACATCCCCTCTATCGTTTTGGGGTTTCACTATCCTTTTCAAATTACAACTGGTGTAATATGCAAATTGTTAGATGAGATTTCTGAATGCCACTTTACCATTTATTTGTGGCCTTATAAACGACAACCCTTTAACTAATATTTTAACTATTTTATCGATGACTCTTCGTGGATGCACCAAAGGGTATTTGTAAACCCAAAGTTTCCTTAAATCCCAACCATTGATTCAGAAAACCGCCATCTAATAGTTTAAAGCTACTCATTAGATCGATAGTCAAGACAAAAGGACAGGAATTCGAAAAATTAATTGACGGTTGAGATTTTGAAAAGTATGAAACGATGTGACAATTTCAAAATCTTAGGTACGTGTCAGTGGCAGCGTAATCATAACATAACCGTCAAGCTTAACAACAAAGCAAAACCATGAATCCCAGTAACCAATAGTCCGAAGCATTTCAGGGTATCAAATCCGGAATTATTTTGGGGTATCGAGCTCAAAGCACTTCGGGATGGGGGAAAATTATAGATAGGTAGTCCAGATCCTCGAGATCTCGAACCCCCTAATGTGATTTGATTTACAAGCATTGATTTCGGTGCCTAGTGATCTAGGATACACGGTTTCATATATTTGGATCTCTAATTATCAGTCAAGATTATTCGATATCTACGATCAAAATCTATAATATTGATGATTATCTCTGCCTTCTGAATTCAAAAAATGAAATATTTATATTTTGAATAATAGTTAAAGGTTATCTCTTAACAGGCTACAAATACATGATAAATTTCTTCTGGAAGTCACATTCGACAGAGTGCACCACGTGTAATTCTGAAACATATAATGAAACCCCAAGCTCTAAAAGATGACGTAACCAGCCAATTTGTTGTGAACCTCTATAAATCTTTGTGTTCTTTATTTTTTGCATCCTTACTTTTATTGTTTTGTGTTGTATTGTAACTACGATAGTTTTTGAGGATCCCTACACTGTGAGATTTACCCATCAATAATTAATCCTAACTAAGCTAATTATAATTAAGTTTTTTGCAATGTTTTGGAGATAAAGACTATAATGAGACAAATTAATAGTTCAAAACTGATTCTTTGATTTTTTAAAGTTCGAATACTATAATGGGATTAAACCTATAATTCAATAATTACAAATGAAATAAACCCTACTAAAAGGAACCACTGATTGTTGTCATTTTCTTTCTTTGAGGATTTATTTATTTATTATTATTATTTGTATGAAAAGCTAGGTTGAGTGGTTGTTTTGGCTATTCCTTTTACAAAAATGGTGGAACTTTCTTTTTATTTCCTTTTCTTGTCTTTTTTTAGTTAAAAGGCCGTTCTTCGTCTTCTTTATATATACACACACACATATATTTTGATTTAAAATAATCATCATTGATCATTGATTGATATTGGTCAGTGACATTGATCTATGAATGATTAATAACCCAATTTATTAGTGATGGACCATTAAATAATCTATCATTAACTTAGTATTTATAAAAACAGTAATTTTACACATAAAGAAAACTTGGAATACTTATCAGAAATTTCTCTATATACTGTTGTTTTTGTTTTTTGTTTTTTTGCTGGGATTTGAGACATCCAGCTAGTATTTACGTTAGAATGAAATTCAATGGTTTACGTTAGAGAAAAATTTTGAACCACCAATAGTGATCTTAAGTAAATTATATTGTTATTTTGACAAGACATTTTGTAATTAGGAGGGAAAGTGTGCAAGGGAGCCAAATTACCATCAAGGTTATTTTGAATGTAAAACTTCCATTCAAATCGTACGTCGACGGAACGGAGCCGCAACATATTCCATGGGGAGATCCATATGGATGATATCGTTTTGTCATTAGCACAGAAAACATCAAGGAGCTTTAGTAGCTTATAATTTGGGTCTCATGAAGAGCCAAGATGACGAGGATCATTTGAACGTAAATGGGAATTCTTATAAGGCCGATGCAATGGAAAACGCTAAGAAGAAGAAGAAGAACATGCCAAAGAAGCCTTTTACTGCTCCAAAGAAGAAGAAGAAGAAGAAGAAGAAGAAGATTATGAAGAAAGTGACTCATGAGGGAATTTTGCTTCCATTGTGACAAGAAAGAAGTTGTAATTTCCTTTATCATAAGCACAACCATGCAATGTCTAAGGACGCGGAATGCGAGTTACACCGATTATTGAACAATACACATCTTGAAAATCAACTACATGACATATTGCTAGACAAAAAAAAAAAAAAAAAAAAAAGTAAGCAAGCACTTATTTAACAATCTACTAAGAAAGAACTTGTGCTGAAAAGAACTCTGGATTAGGAGGGATGGGGATTTCAACAGTACCTTCCAACATAAGCAACACTTTCTTCATCGAGGGACGTCTTGATGGCTCATCTTGGATGCACCAAAGTGCAACTTTCACCATTTCTTCCAATTGTCTCTTGTCTATCTCTTCATTTCCCACCAATTTAAGCAGCTCACCTCTCTCAAAGCAGTCATAGACCCACTCTTCCAATACAGCTTCTTCCTCGGGAAGAGTCCAATTCAAATTCCTTCTGCAGCATATGATCTCCAACATGACAATTCCGAAGCTGTACACGTCTGCTTTGGTTGTAATGGGTAATTTCCGATGCCACTCAGGGGCAACATACCCTCTTGTCCCTCTGATCCCAGTACTAGTTTTGGTTTGGTCTGGCCTTAGCAATTTTGCCAATCCAAAGTCTGAAATCTTGGCATGCCTATACTCATCAATGAGTATGTTTTGAGGCTTAATGTCGCAGTGGATGATTTGTGTTGCACACTCTTCATGGAGATAAAGAATTCCACTCGCTATACCACAAGTGAGTCCCAATCGTTCATCCCAACAAGGTTTGTTTTCTGGATTGAAGAGCATATCTGCAAGCGATCCGTTGCTCATGTACTCGTAAACCAGAAGCCTGTTTGACCCTTCATAACAATAACCTAGTAATCGGACTAGGTTCTTGTGATGTGTTCTCCCAATTGCTTTCATCTCATTCTGAAACTCTCTTTCTCCTTCCTCCAACACCTTTCCAAGTTTTTTGACAGCAACTTCCTTTTGGCTGTTCAAAATAGTCCCTTTATAAACTGTCCCAAATGATCCTCTACCAATTTCTTCCTCGAAACCATCAGTCATTTTCTCTAGTTCTTCGTATGTAAAAGACATTATAACCCCGTCGCCCAGCAATTCGACGTCTTGACACCTACAGCTCTTCTTATTTATCTCTTTATAGGCATGAAAATTTCTTTTCCGGAAGACAACCACAGAAATGACCAACATAATAAAACCAAAAGAAATTAGTATGATGCCGATAATTAGGATGTCCTTCCGATATCTTTCGTCACTGTCTTTTGGAACAGTTGTTTCTACAAGTGGCGTGGTAGTATAGACCTTGATGAGGGTAATATCCGAAACTTCTAGCGTTCTGCGCCCATATAGCAATGGAAGCCTCTGCTTTCGGCACTCTCCGTCTTTGTAAAATGCAGCCTCACAATTGCAATCATCTGAACAAGCTTGTATGCATCCTTCTTTCGCTTCCACTTGCATAACTGAATAAGTACCGTTCGCCCAAATTGTGTTTGTAAGTTCTTCGATGTCGTAAGCAACACTGTTACTTTTGTTCGCACAACTATATGCAACGAAGGTGCTCTCGCAGCCTGAACTCCAATTTCCCTTCTCCACAAAGTCGAACCCCGGAAGACATGTACAGTCGGCTTCTTGATCATTATTGACACAAAACGCATTTATTCCACATATGCCTTTGGGATCGCACTTATCATTACAAGATGACCATTCGATCGACCAGGTGCTGTTGCTTTGCCTCCGATTGTACGAGTACAAACGGAATATCCCATCTACATCGATTCTCATTAGATAAGTTCTGTCTTTTGTGGGATATTCTCCATTTGTAATGTTCTTAATATTCACTCCAGTAGAATTCAGCAAGTAGAGCTGGATATCGGCATCAAAAACTAGGCTCACGTTTTCTCCTCCCCCGACCGTACCCGACTCATAGTAGGCATATGAAGGAGTTCTTACAGGATACTGAACTAGGTTGCCATCATTTTGCATCATGAGACGAAAACGGCCTGATGAGTGATCAGATTCCGAAGCACTCGAAACCAACTGGTTACCTGCTCGGAGACGTTGAGTAGGCAAAAGGGTGTCCGTCGGGTTGTTGAAGCTTTCCCATATTATCCTCCCACTGGAGCTATAGAGGATCAAATTGCCTGAATCTAGCATGGAAGCCGAAGATGCTGGCTGATCACGATCTCCGATGTAGTGCTCGTCGCCTGTCGGTTATCGCAGGACAAGTCTTCCTTCACTTGTGAACTGCAAAGTGGAATTGCTGGTGACTGGTGGGGAGTCGCGATTCGCAGTCCACACAACGGTCTTTTGGGGGATTCCCGCCATGAAGATGCCGACGGAGAAGCCATCGCCTTGCTTGTAAAATCCGAAAGCAAAGAGACCCGAATTCGACAACCATGAGAAGTTCTGATCAGTAGGTGTTAGAGAAGAGCCAAGACTTATGTTGGACTGTCTTTGTTGAGCTTCAGAACCAGCAAGTAGTAGTATAAAGGCAAGGAGTGGTAGTAATCTGAGATAAACCATTAGAGAGTGATTTGGTGTTTCTCTATTTCGTATCTCTTTCAAAGGTATGGTTGTGAGAAAACTCCAGATCTGAATTGCTTTAAGTAATGAAAGAAATTTTTTCCTCAAAAAATAGAAAACAAAAAAGGAAGAAAGATAAAAGGGAAAAGGAAGGTTCCAAACCGATTTCCACTGAGAACAAAAGTTTACCAAATTCAATGTTATGGAAGAATTTTCCCCCGTCTGCTTATCTCTATCAAATTTATATATAAAAGTACATATATCTACATATATTTTTTTCCTCTCTCCTTTCTTATTTTTTGAAGTAAACAAACTACAAAGAAAAGTTGAAAGCTAGACCTAGAGAAGAATCTTTGGAAATGTTCGTGTGGAAATTTTTTGGAATTTAATTAAAGGTGTGTTCTTCAACAAATCCGCGTACATGCATTATGACATAATACAATTTATAAATGGCTTCAAATTCATTACATTTTTTTTTTTTACCACAAAAGGAAAAGGTAAATAAATACAACACATTTCTAGTACTATTTGAAATATATTAATGTCCCCTATTCTTTTCTTGATCGTGAACGCTTAACGTAGAAAAACACTTGTAAAAGAACAATTTTGTTATTAGAAATGACTTTTACGTAATTGACGCGTTCAAATACTTCTAGAAATCTTTAAAGCTTTTATAGAACTCCCTTCGAGGAACAAAATGTTGAACACCTTTTTTACTTTACGCTACTTTTTGGGCTGTATAAAAAAATTTGTCCTTGTGGATATATATAAATACATAAATGAATATATATATATATATAGAGAGAGAAAAAAAGTGCTGACATAATCATTTTCAAAGATATGACTCAGTCAATTAATAGCTTTTTAAGTAGTGTTAACCTTTATTCAAATTAATTATAATACATTTCAATAATTCGAAAATATAATACAATGTGTGTTTTGAGACCGAGTCCCTTTCCGAAATTCCAAAAGGGATCAATCTAATATTTAGTGACACCTTAAATCAGCTAAGCAAGGCCGTACTAGGATTATAATACTGTTTTTTGAATTATTAAGGGTGCCACGATAGAGCAATATTGCTTAGACCAATAGAATTTCTTCTATAAGCCACTAGGGCTAGCCTAGTGGTGAGGGCGAGATGGGTTAAGGGTTTAGGATATCTTGTCTCATGTTCAAATCTGGGTAGGTGCATAGTATTAGTAATAGAGTAATAGTGAGGTTATAAGGGTATATGGGTGCATATCAACCACACCAAAAAAATATATATCCTCTATTATTTTTATTTCCAATTTTGAGGGTATTTTTGAAGTCAAATTTAATTGGTAATTAAGAAAATGTATAAATTTACATATTAAATATAATATAACAGTAGAGAAATGCAGAATTTTAAGATACATGATATACAATCTGAATAAAAATAAAATAAATGGTGCAAGAAGGTAAACAGCACTTCATTTTTGTTTTTCTTCTTAAGATTTTTTTTTTTTTTTTTTTTTTTGTGTTTTTTGATCAAAATTAAATGCTTGACCAAGAAATGATATAAATTTGTATATTAATCGTAATCTGATAGTATAAAATGCAAAACTTTAAAAATGCAGGGTAGACTTTTTAAATAAAAGCAAAATATAGATAAAAAAAAAAGAAAAAAAAAAAAAAGAAGAAGAATAAGTGAACAACTATTAACTATTTGATAATTCTAAACAAAAGGTTACGCGATTGAAATGATACCTGATTGATCGGTAATATTTTTATTAATTCCTGAGTCTTTTTCTAAAGAAAGTAGTGTTATGGAACGAGCCTCTCTCTGTATTCCTCTTTACAAACATGTCTTGAGTTTGCAAGCAAGTATTTTTTATTATTATTATTATTTTATTTTTTTTTTTGGTGAAAGCAAGGAGATTTGAACTCTACACCTTGTCGTGAAGTTAGGTGTAAAATTATTACTAAAACAGCTTATAAAGGGTTCATAAGAAAATAATAATTAGGTTGTGTGATCTTTTTTTGTCACCTATCTGAGTAGGTGGCTGAATGTTTTTCTTTTTCTATTTTTTTTTTAGGATGGCCTTGAAAATGGTAAATCAAACCGACCATTTGTCGTAGCATTTCTTGGAGGTGTGAATTGAGGTTTGTGGGAGAGGAATTGATGAGGAGGAGTTGTTGGAGTTGCTGAGAATCAACATGCATCTCATTGCAAAGTCGGAATCGTGTATCGACGTTGATAGCCCGAACAATAACTAGCGATTTCAGGCACAAATATGGGGAGATATCCGACGCCGCAGGGGCTAGGCTCCAAAATCATAGCCCGACTGCAGCTTGGTTAGGGCTCCGGTGAAATTAAAGCTGGCTTTGGAAATTTTTGTGATTTGCTTAAGATCTGATTTGTTTTTTTTCACCCCCTATTATTTTGGTAAATTTATGACAACTTAGTGATTTATTATAGTTAATCACCAAATGACCAAAATTTTGATGATTTACTTTCTAATTAATCAGTGATTAATTATGATTAATCATATTAATTATACTATGTGATCAATAACTAATTGACTGATTAATCATATTAATTATATTATGTGATCAATGACTAATTGACTATTTAACAAAATTGATTAACCATTTTATAAAAAGAAAAAAAAAGACTTTTTCGCTAATTTATAAAAACTTCAATCACTTATAATTTAAATATATATAAATATATTAAAAAAAAAAAACCATTTAGCTATTGATCTCAGAAGAAAACTTCTTCCCGTGTAAATTTTACTTTATGAGGAATGTAATCGCTTTTGAATCTGAGAATTTAAAAAAAAAAAAAAATTTACTATTTTGTATTAATTAGAACCCATAGTGTATTCTTTCATTGATCATTACTAACTAGGGTTAGGCATAAACATTGTGGTGTATGTAAAAGAAGTTTTTCTTTCAGTTGTTATTGTAAGATATGTGAACAATATACTTCGAATCATTTTTTTTTTAAGTAATTTTGTTTTCTAGTGGCTTCTTTCTGCTGTTTTTTTTTTTTTTTTTTTTTTTTTTTGCCCATAGTTTGCAGCCCTTTGCCGCTTGTTGTAGAAGGCTAAAAACATTTTAGTTCCATTGTTTTGCCTTTTAGTGACTTCCCTTTGCTTTTTTTCAATTGAAATTTACATGCTTACATATATATATATATATATAATTCAAAAAAAAAATCTTTTTTTTCTGATATTTTGTAAAAGAATCTTTTTTTCTTCTCAATTGTATTCCTCATCTTCACAACTTACTCTAAATGTAAATGTTATATAGCTTTTGTATCAAATTCAAACATGGTCCATATACTTACTCTTAAAGTCTTAGGTCGAATATGTATGTATTATAGTATAGATTTTTTCTATATATATATATATATATATATATATGTATATATGAAATGTCTTGATTTGTTAAAATCCTTGAAAAATAATCAACAATACGCAAGAATAAACTAATAGACATAATTAAAAAAACAACGGCATGAGCCCTTCTTACTAGTAGCTTCAAAAATTAACAAACACGTTACTTTTTTCCATCAAAAACATGAAGCTCGAGTTTGAATGCAGGCATCATGGCATTTGCTTAAAACGAAGTCTCTATCTACTCTCTCTGTGCAAAGCTTGAACAAAGTCGGATGGATTTTCCAATGTTCAGTTGCAAGAACAAGAACAAGTCTCTCTCATTTTTCTCCTCTAAACAAGTGTAAACATCGGTTACATAAGCAAGCTCGGGTCCATACATGTGACAAGCAGATGCCGCTTTATAAGTTGGGAGCTGCAAATCCCCTGTAGAAAAAATGGAGACATAGATTGTTAGCCAGCTTAGCCTCAGCGGGTGCAAGAGGGAATGGGTTTGGGTAAGAGGTCTCAGGTTCAAAACCCAAGTGTTTTCATTTCTTCATAAAATAAGTAGGAACCATCGGCCCCACAACCGTTTAATAATAAAATTTAATTAAAAAAAAAAAAAAACTATGCGGTTTTTCAAGCACATGCACTTTCTGAGATGCATTAAACTTTGTCTGTGCACAAGCTTGCTAGACTAAAAGAGACCAGAATTGAAACACAATACAACGTAGAAAAAATGCAACCTGGTTATTGTGAATTACAAGTTTTTAACTTTTTTGGTAAGAATTGTTTATTCTAAAGTTACCTGCTGCAATTTCCGATGGGAGTGTGTTGCGACTGAAGTGACGTGTCAACCACCATTTACAGCGCAGCCTCCAATTCTTTCTCGATTTACCCTCTTTAAACATGTTGGGGATCTCATTGAAAGAAACTGAACACTTTTTTTCAAGTCCACTTCCATTCCCATTTTGACACCATGACATTCGGTCCTCTTCGTTCTCCAAAAGTTTCAAGAAACAGGAAGCAAACTCTCTCCATGTATTGTGGTCTCCATAAGTAGCATCAAGATGCAAAGCTATCATCTCCACTAGAGATTCAGAACCATACTCCCCTGACACAAAAAAAAAACAAAAACAATTAGAAAAATACATTCACTTTAAGAATACAATCTTGTTCCTCGACAAACAAATGCACAACTTCCATGAGAACAAAAATGACCTAGACAGTCCCATAATAAAATCAATAATATCAACAAACTATAAAAAAAATAAAAATAAAAAAAGAAGAAATCTATGTATATATAGTCCCAAATAGACCCTCTAAATCGTACATCAGACTGGCAATCACAATGGTTTAGAAGATGTTTTGCAACCAAAAAGAACAGAAAAAGCTGCTTCGGAATTCTTTCTCCATTTTGGAAATGAGTATGCAATCCAAACAAGCCCCCAGTAATAACATAAAGAAGAGCTTAAAAGAATTAAAGTTCAGCAAAGATGATTAAACGTAAGAGAAAATCGTGTCACGACCATGTAGTCCCAATTTTCAGAAAGATGAAATACCATTTTGATGCATGGTTACAAGCTTTGCCAGTGAATGGCTGCAAGTAGGATCCTTCTTTAACATATCTTCATAGCAGGTGAAAAGCACGGTATTGTTTCCACGATCAACATGCTCCAAAAGCTTAGCTCTTAATCTGCACATGTAAAGATCCACAATGAACTGATTGACATGAAGGAAAACCTCATTGCTCACAAAACGCTAAACAGCAATGGTGGCTAGCAGTAATGAACATGCATAATTTGAACAAAATATCAACAACTGTCATTCAAAATTATGCGTCAGAGTTAAACCATTAGAAGGCACTAATATTAGCTTTTACAAACAGTGTTTATCTCAGAGACTGCTTGCACACTACCAGAAACGAACTAGAACATAACCAGTTCAAATAACATGAACCACATTCCAAGGAAGATTGCAGTGACATCAAATGAGCCAGGATTTTTTTACATAAATCAGGATAATCATTTACTAAATCTGAGTAGTGTTAGGGAGACCAGCTCATATGACGGTGAGTTATCAACTTCTCATTGATAGATCCAATCGATTGAGGTGGCAATTTTTAACAGATTAGAGTTGGTGTCATTAGCATTTTTTGAGTTATCAACTTTTCATTGATAGATCCAATCAATTGATGTGACAATTTTTAACAGATTACAGTTAGTGTCACTAGCATTTTTCCATTCACTAATTATTTTATCAATCTTTCAACATATAGGAGCACTACTGTTAACATTCTTTCAATTTCAAGTCTAAATATAGAAGCTCGCACAAAGTTTTCTTCGGGTGCAGGGAACAGTGAACACAGAAGAAGGGATGACAACGAACAACAATCAGAAGAAGATAACAAACTCAATGATAACAAAGTCAAGGAGAGAACTTAAAATATTAAAGTTAAAAAAAACAAAAACAAAAACAAAAACAAAACAAAACAAAACAAATGATTTTAAATATGCCTAAATTCCTGAACTTTATAGAGCATGGCCCTAATCTTAGTTTGAATCTCGAAAATTCTCTTCTCAGTTGTCAATTCTCTTTCAGATTGAATGAGAAAAGACTCCCCTAACCTTCGCCATTCCAGTACCAAAAAAAGCAACCATGGCGACATTTTTTACTTTAATTATCCGACCAGCCTACAACTTACTGCAAGTATCCTAGCAAGTTAATCGTCTGCAAAAAGTCATATATGCTTTGTAGCGTGCTATCTAGAATAAACTTATTAAGACAAAGCAAAAGAAATTCCACCAACTTTTTAGTCATTAAAGTAAAAGCATGGAAACAAATATAATACCGGATAGGAAGTGTGGTGTTTGAAATACAGCAAAATTCATGGAGCACTTTTAGGGCCTCGTCAACTTGACCTCCAACCAGCAATAACTGTAACAGAAAGCCACAGAAATTTCATAATAGAGAAGTCG
This sequence comes from Ficus hirta, assembly GCA_038430175.1. Taxonomy (NCBI): domain Eukaryota; kingdom Viridiplantae; phylum Streptophyta; class Magnoliopsida; order Rosales; family Moraceae; genus Ficus; species Ficus hirta. Next base: position 5,721,827 of record CM076590.1, read on the forward strand.
TTACATATTGTAGAAAGTAGTCGATTGTATTTAGTTAGGAAAGTATTAAAACTGATTTCAGTTCCTATTTTTGCTTCTGTTTTCCTTAGTTAGATTTTATAGTTTCCCGTTTCCTATTTTGATGGAAATTCCTGATTTGTAGAGATTCTAGTTTCCTGTTTCAGTGGACTGGTATGCCAGCCACCTTTGTCTATATATTAGGATGTAAATTATTAGTTTTAATTAATGAGAATTAGAATTCTTTTCCCGAATTTCTACATGGTATCAGAGCTTGGTCTCTGAACCCTAATCTTTCTCATACTCCTATTTCCATTGCTGTATCCTTATGACAAAATACGGCATGGCTTCACATTCTTCTTCAGAAGTCACTTCTAGATCTGAACCTAATTCTCCAGCCCCTATCACACCAGATACTTCTTCTCACCTTGTCACATCTCATAAACTTCATGGCCATAATTTTCTTCAATGGTCACAATCTGTTTTTATGTACATCTGTGGCAGAGGTAAGGACGGACATCTCACAGGTGAAATCTCTGCTCCAGAAACGACAGATCCCACATTCCGAGCATGGAAAACTGATGATCACTTGGTTATGTCATGGCTAATAAATTCCATGACCACGGAGGTTGGAGAAAACTTTCTGCTATTTCGGACAGCCAAGGAGATATGGGAGGCTGCACGCGAAACGTATTCCAGCACTGAAAATTCCTCAGAATTATTTGAGATTGAGACCAGATTGTATGATCTACGGCAAGGAGAATTGAGTGTTACTCAATATTTCAACACTCTCACACGCTGTTGGCTGCAATTAGACATGTTCGAGATCTATCCTTGGAAGTGTCCTGATGACTCAGCCTTGTACAGGAAGATTGTTGAACAGAAAAGGACTATCAGATTTCTTCTAGGCCTCAACAAAGATCTAGATGAAGTCAGGGGGAGAATTATGGGGATTAAACCTCTTCCAACTATTCGGGAGGCCTTTGCAGAAGTCCGTAGAGAGGAGAGCAGAAAGAAACTGATGATGACAGACAATCACACTACACCCGCTGTTGAAGGATCAGCCTTGTATACTCACAATTCCTCTCAGAACAACACGCCCCGGAAAGGACGACCATGGTGTGACCATTGTAGGAAACCTGGTCATGTGAAGGAGAATTGCTGGAAGATATATGGAAAACCTGCAGATTGGAAACCATCTAGTAGGCGGAATGACAGAGAGAACCGTGCCCATGCTGCTGCCACAACAGACAACAATGCTGAATTCAGTCCGTTCACCAAGGAGCAAATTGAGGCACTGCAGAAACTGATTGGTCAAGTATCCAGTTCCGGGCATGCACCACAATCCCCTGCCGAGCAACCCACCAGTTTTTTAGCACACCAAGGTATCCCATCTTATGCTCTTATTGTCCAAAATAGTGCATCAAAACCTTGGATTGTTGACTCGGGGGCCTCGGATCATATGACTGGAGACATCAACATTTTCAGAAATTACAGTCCATGTACTAGTCACTCTGCAGTCCGAATAGCTGATGGCTCATTCTCTCCAGTAGCAGGAACCGGATCAGTCCAATTAACAAAGGATCTTCTCCTTTACTCTGTTCTTTATGTTCCTAAATTAGACTGCAATCTACTCTCAATCAGCAAACTTACTCGTGACTTAAAATGTGTGACTAAATTCTATTCCAATTTTTGTGATTTTCAGGCAGTGGATTCGGGGAAGGTGATTGGCAGTGCTGAGATGCGTGGTGGCCTATATTTGCTCAAAGAAAGTAATCTCCTCGGTAGACAAGTTCACCCATCAAGTTGTAGTTCTGAGTCTAGTTCAAATTCTGTCAATTTTGTTTCTAATTCTGTGTCTAGTTCAAATTCTATTTCAGTTAAGAGTCCAGTCATGTTATGGCATTATCGCCTTGGTCATCCAAATTTTACATACATTGAAAAGTTGTTTCCCCATTTATTTATCAATAAAAGTTCCAGTTTTTACCAATGTGAAGTTTGCCAGCTTGCAAAACATACTAGACATGTTTATCCTAGTTCATCATACAAGCCTTCACAACCATTTTCTGTAATTCACAGTGATATTTGGGGACCCTCAAGAGTAAAAAATATAAATGGGGCTCGATGGTTTGTGTCATTCATAGATGATCATACAAGAACAACTTGGACATTTCTTATGAAAGAAAAATCCGAAACAGCCACCATCTTCCAATCTTTTCATACCATGATTTCTACCCAATTTCAAAGCACCATCAAAGTTCTTAAAACTGATAATGCCAAGGATTATTTCAATTCCATTCTTGGTTCTTATCTTTCCAAGCATGGTATCATTCATATAAGCTCTTGTGTTGATACTCCTCAACAAAATGGGGTTGCTGAGAGAAAAAACAGACATTTACTTGAGGTAGCTCGTGCAATTATGTTCTCTAATAATGTGCCAAAACATTTTTGGGGAGAAGCCATACTTACAGCCACATATCTCATCAATAGGATGCCTAGTCGAGTCCTAAAATTCCAAACTCCTCGTCATGTTCTCATAAAAGCCTATCCTCACATCCAATCTTTTTCTTCTGATTTACCATTGAAGGTTTTTGGTTGTTCTTCCTTTGTTCACATCCACCACCAACACCGCACCAAACTTGATCCCAAGTCTCTCAAATGCATCTTCCTCGGTTACTCCTCTAACAAAAAAGGGTACAAGTGTTACTCTCCAATCACTAGGAAGGTATACAACTCCATGGATGTTTCCTTTTTTGAAGACCAATCTTACTTTCCCAATTCTGAAATTCAGGGGGAGAACTCGAGGGAATATCAGATTTGGGATGATCTTCTTCTCCAACCTTCTTCGGCCAATCTTCCTGTTTTAGCCCCAAACACTTCAGCTTCACCTTCTACTCATCCGACTCCAATCGAAGAACCAGAACCTGTCCCTCAATCTGTCACCGAAACTATCCCAACTCCATCTCAACTTGACACTAATAGTCATGAACTTCGTGTCTATACCAGAAGGAGAAGACCAACTGAGCATATAGAGGACACTATGCAGACCCGTGACTGTCAAGAACCAGAACCAAGTCCTCCTGCATCCGATAATCATAATGGTATGGAATTTTTATCTCATGACTCTCTTGTACCATTGGTTGATGACTCTAATCAGCCAATTGCCCACAGGAAAGGTGTCCGAGGGTGTACAAGTCATCCAATCGAAAAATATGTCGCTTATGGGAAGTTACTACCATCTTACAGGGCTTTTGTGTCTAATCTTGATAGTGTGCAGATTCCTAACTCTATTCAAGAGGCCTTAGAGGTTCCAGCATGGAAACAAGCGGTTGAGGAAGAAATCCGGGCTCTAGAAAGTAATGACACGTGGACTCTTACTAAATTACCTCATGGAAAAAATCCTGTAGGCTGCAAGTGGATATTCACTGTCAAGTACAAAGCAGATGGAAGTGTTGAAAGATTCAAAGCCAGACTTGTAGCAAAGGGATTCACGCAGTCATATGGAATAGACTACCAGGAAACCTTTGCACCCGTTGCCAAGCTCAATACTGTTCGGGTTTTACTCTCTCTTGCAGTGAATCAAGATTGGCCTCTATACCAACTTGATGTTAAAAATGCTTTCTTGAATGGGGATCTTGAAGAAGAAGTCTACATGACTATACCTCCTGGCTTGGAGAATAGTTCGAACAGCAGTTTGGTATGTAAACTGAAAAAATCCCTATATGGCTTGAAACAATCTCCTCGTGCTTGGTTTGACAGGTTTGCCAAGACTGTGATCAGAAATGGATACAATCAGTGTCAAGCCGATCATACACTGTTTGTTAAAATCAATTCTGTAGGCAAGATAGCCATTCTCATAGTATATGTAGATGATATCATCTTAACAGGTGATGATTCAGAGGAAATTAGTAGACTCAAGAAGATGCTTGCAACAGAGTTTGAGATCAAGGATCTCGGGATTCTCAGATACTTTCTGGGAATGGAGGTGGCTCGATCTAAGGAAGGAATTGTAATATCCCAAAGAAAGTACATCTTAGACTTGTTGAGAGAAACTGGTTTTCTTGGGTGTAAACCTGCGGACACACCTATGGATCCCAACAAAAAGTCAAACCGAAATGAAGAAAGCAATCCTGTTGACAAGGGAAGATATCAGAGACTTGTGGGCAAGCTAATCTACCTATCACACACAAGACCGGATATTGCCTACTCAGTCAGTGTAGTGAGTCAGCACATGAATAATCCGAGTGAGGTTCATTTGGAAGCAGTGAACAGAATTCTGAGATATTTGAAGATGACTCCTGGACATGGTTTACTCTTCAAAAGGTCTGGAAACCGTGAGGTCGAGATGTACACGGATGCTAGCTGGGCTGGAGAAGTAACTGATAGGAGGTCAACTACTGGTTACTGTTCATACGTCTGGGGAAATCTTGTCACTTGGAGGAGCAAGAAGCAAGCTGTTGTCTCTCGGAGTAGTGCAGAATCAGAATATCGAGCTCTTGCACTAGGAATATGTGAAGGAATGTGGCTCCAAAGACTATTAAGGGAACTTAAGGTTGAGACTAAGGACACATTCAAGATGTTCTGTGACAATCAGGCAGCTATTAGCATCGCCAAAAATCCTGTGCATCATGACAGGACGAAACACATTGAGATTGATCGACATTTCATCTCAGAGAAAGTCAACAACGGAACTGTGCAGCTAAGCTATGTCTCAACAAAACTTCAGATTGCTGATATTCTCACCAAAGCGCTGCCCAGGGTCAGCTTTGATGAATTGAATTCCAAGCTTGGTTTGTATAATATATACAACCCAGCTTGAGGGGGAGTGTAGAAAGTAGTCGATTGTATTTAGTTAGGAAAGTATTAAAACTGATTTCAGTTCCTATTTTTGCTTCTGTTTTCCTTAGTTAGATTTTATAGTTTCCCGTTTCCTATTTTGATGGAAATTCCTGATTTGTAGAGATTCTAGTTTCCTGTTTCAGTGGACTGGTATGCCAGCCACCTTTGTCTATATATTAGGATGTAAATTATTAGTTTTAATTAATGAGAATTAGAATTCTTTTCCCGAATTTCTACACATATTATTGTCATAGAGTTAAAACTAAAGTCGTGATAACATTATGCATACAAGCTTCACAAAACCATAAAAGGAGCACAAGAGATGAGAACATGTTTGATTATGAATCTCATGATAAAGAAGTAATCATATATAATGCACCACTATCTTGGGAGGATATCTATTAACATGCTAACATAGGCTTTATAGGCAAAAACATTGGCCACCCGCTTGATAGGATTCAAAATAAACAAGCAAATAACATAATAGTACTTTTTCGTTTTCTCAAGAGAAATGGGCACCTGTATCAAAGGAAGTAAGGCTGCCAATACCGGTGCAGTCGAGCAAAGAGCAAGTCTTAGGTACTTGACTGCCTCCTTATAATAGTTGTTAAACATTTCCGTTTGCAAATACAAGAAATCCTCAGAATTCTCAAAAGACCGTGGCAACCGTACAGGCAATAACAATGAATCCAATCCTTCTGAAAACACAAGGATAAAATTTTCAAAAAAACATCTTACATTCTCGTAAACAAGTAAGTCAGATATTGTACCAAAAATGCAGAATCCACAGGGTAAAGAGATAAAAATTTGTTTGTTAAATTATGCAAACGATCAGCTTCTAGTAGACTTGTAGTTTTACATTCTATCAACTCTTCAATGTCATATAATCTTAAAAGTACATAGTAGTTCTGATGATCAACAACGGCGTTATATTGTCATACAGGTGTTTGATTAGTCAACAACAACATGTAATGCTCATCAACATTGGAACGATTAAGAAAACTAAACATCATTAAGAATAAACAAAATGCTATACTCCAGCTTACAAATGTTGCGAAATTTCATATTTACCAAAGGAAGAGTCACTAATGAGTAATGACCATTTTTGGGCAGAAATCAATTAAGAATAAATATTAAATATCTTCAAATTGTTTATTCATAGATGTGGGCTTGAAGGAAACGTGGCGTAGTTCAAATAAAAGAAACAAAAGAAAAAAAAATCTTGCACACAGAAGTCCAATCAAAGGTCTAAAAGACAAGAATACTTCTCCTGGAACAAAAATAAATAAATAAATGACAAGGAAATTAAATACTCACCAAGTGCAGAGAAATTTGAAGCGTACTGAAACCGATCACCAAAATTAAATATAGACCCATCATTCCCTGTATCATCAGTAGAACTAGCATAGAATCCTTGGGGCTGAAAGTTTTGTGTAAGCTTTCCTGTCTCTATATTAACTCCCATAGAATTTTCTTCGAGTAATCTGTCACCAATCTCCATTAATGATATCCGCTCATTCTTGATAGACGAGTCTGAATTACATGGATAGTCTGTAACTGCTTCTTGAGAGTTGGTGTTATCAATTGCTGGGAGAGAAACGACAACTTGCTCGGAGTCAGTCAACAGCATTTCTTTTGGGACAGTGGAATACCACAACTGGTAGAATGTCAGTCCTATAACCATACATGAGACTGGATCTCTATCAAATTCATTTTCTTGGATGAGGCTGAAAAATACCAAGAAACATAATAAGAAAATTGTTTTCATATGATTTGTTTTCAAAGACACTAAATTCTGCATATCAAAATGCAAGAGAAAGGAATATAAATCAAAAGGAGAATACAATAGAAGAAAGCGGTTAATCACTTTTTTCCACGACTAACATATATCCAGGTACATATATATGTATAATATGATATATGTCGAAATTGCTTCAACATCATGGAACACCTGTCCAGAAGAGGTATGATAATCATACCTTAGAGCAGCCTGATGAGCATCCTCAACGTTCCCTTCCGTAAGACAGAAAAGGATGAACTCCAAATGAACCACGAATTTACCCTGCCCAAAAAAAGAAAAAATATTCCATGTATGACTAAAGTAAACTGATTAGAGTGCACATATCGTGATTCGAGCTTCACAAGGATGAATTCCTGAATCAATACATTGATCAAGGAGAAACTTATTTTGCACATTCAATTTATAATATTGATTAAGATAGTGAACGAAAGGAAATGGGGAAGAGAGAGAGACATGGAATAGCTACTAAAGAATATGCTACAGACACCAACAACTTGCACCAACGTTTTTACACAATATGAATGACAGATTTATGAATCACATAATCTCAAAGTACCTTAGGACATTATTGCTTACTTATTTTTTACTCATCTTTTATGTCTCTCTTTAGCTGAAAGACGACAACATGCCACTTAGGGATTACTATGCTTTTGGACAAATTTCTACCGATAGCAATAGGAGAATTAGAATCAAAAAGCAAAAGTTAAAAGTTAAAAAGTAAAAAATCCAAGCTTCTCCAACTAATAATAAAGGTGAATTGGTATTGGTGCAAAGGACTTTTGGGGCCGGGATACAAAACTGGCACAATGACTAAAATGCTATATCGCCATGTGCAAGAAAATCTTATGTTCCTCGAATTGCTTGAGGACTAAATTCGTTTATTAAGCATAACAGTCAGTCAAGCATTCCCACGAACGGTTAACTGTAAAACTGAGTCAACGACTTAAGGTTAGCATAGTACAAATGCACCATAGTTCCAGATACATACCTCAACTTGTCGTCCTTTTGGCAATCCAATCTTTCTCATCCAAACATCGTAAATGTTTTTGATTCTAGTGACATTAGAATCATCACCACTTATTTGTGTAAGAACCTCCATCAATGCCTAAGAACAATTGTGCAACTCAACCATAGTTACCATAAAAAACATTATAATAACAAAAATAAACATAAACAGAGCAAATGTTCCAACAAAAAGAAAAGGAGTGTCTTTGTTCGTTCACAAAGGGACCACCCTACACTGGAACATGTGGCATAAGAAAGAGCGTAATGTGACATTAATTCTATTGCTCTGCAATAAATAAATAACTTCTTGTTATTTTTATGAAAGTAGTATTACATCTATGATATAACAAACATGATTTTACACAATCTACTTCTAAATGTTACCGGTTCTTTGTGAAGGTCGTAAACCTTTACCTAAAAAGAATCTACATACCGTATACTTGAAGCGGTTGTTGGGCAGTGTCTTGTCTTTGCCAGTCCCTTTCAACAACACGCTAAGCACGCCACTTGCTTCAGCCCAGTTTTGCTGCCTCAAGAGCTGGCGCAAAAGGTGGCTCAACCTAGCACGGTTTTCAGCCCTCAAGTTCTTGGAACCAAGGGCTAAGGCGTAGGAGGGCTTGGTTAACGACAAAACACTGTGTTTTGTTGAATTACCAACTTGACTGCCGTCGATTGATGTTGTCGACTTTCTCTTGAGGTTGTGTCGTTCAATTGAATTTGCAACAACATTTTCGTCTTGTTGGGGCTTTGGACTTTGAACTTGAGTCATCATTTTATTTTCATTTGCCGCACATGCCTAGTTGTGAAGCATAAGGAGATACCCGAAACCTTTATATTTCCTTCGTTCCTACAATCTCAGCAATAAACATGTCATGTGAACAAATTTTTTTTCACCATTGAAGTAAGTGAAACAAAATAAGTCCTTAATGTTCTCTTTTCTTTCTTTTTAATTTTATTTTCCACTTTCTTGCCATAAGAAGCTGAATCAATCAATGAACCAATCACAAATTCCCTGAATTATGCACCTTCATTCATTTTGCCCCTAGATTTCAAAACCATTCAAAATATACAAATTAAACGCAAAATCATTCATGCTACCACCTTCATCCACTTCCGATAATCAATTTGATGGTTCTGCTGATGATTGAAAATTAACATATGCTATTTTGAAATAAAAACATGATGATTTATTAAAAAAAAAAAAAAAAAAAAGCATAAATAATAATAATAAACTAATAATCTTTAATATAAAACCAAATAAAAATCAAAATAAAAAAGTCTCTCTTTTCATTACAAGAACTACCAGATCTAAACAATCAGTCAACTCTTTTCTTTTTGGGTAAATTGTTTTTTCAATTGAACGCTCCCCGAAGTCTCAAAAAAGGTATGAAAAGAGATTAATCTCGAACATACATCTAAAATTGGAGGGATATTCGTCTTATCCACATCATGTGATCTTAATTTATTCTGAAAAGACTAAGACACCCCAAATAAAATTGGAAATATCTAAAAAATACTGCTAATATATACAGATTTGATATAAGAACTTAAGAGTTAGTAAATGTACATATTTGATATGATATTATAAAACAGGTGGCGTTTCTTCTTGTACATTTACTAAGTCCTGGAGGAAACAAAGATTCCAAGATCCTATACTGATATGCTAATAATATACCGACTCACCTTACAATCTTAATGATTTAATTAAATCATCTAAACATGCGTGCGAAAAAGAAAATGACAAAACATATGAAATGTAATGATTTTGCAATATAAAAAGAACTGGAGTCATCCAAGATCACAACAACTAATAAAATTAAGAATTAAACAACCACCACATGACATTCAACGTTTCTAGTCTATCATCCTTTTATTTATTTTATTTTTTTGGTTAAAGTTTGATTTGTGTTCTTGACAATTATTGGAACTGCTTAATGAGTGTTTATTTTTTGTAGCAAGATAACCAAATTCCGTCCAATAATCCAGCTAATTTAGACTGACCCAATACAGAACATGAACTCAAAGCTTATTGTAAAATCAAAAGTTAAAAAGCAGAGATTTTTCAAGTCAGTAATGCGGATCCCAAGTTACAACTAAATATCATAAAGAAAAAGGAGAGGAACTAAGGAAGATAGAAGAAGTACTGGATACGAAGAGGTTTGAGCTCGTCTCAGGCTGTTGTTGACGCTGATTCAAGAGAGAGAGAAACGGAGAAAGAGATAAGAGAGACCTGTTAAGGTCTGGCCGGAATTGAAGAAGAAGAAACCAACAGAAAACAATTTAAAGGCTTCCCTTTTACCCCCTGAATTATCAAAATCATTCATGATACCCCTTTATATATACAAAACCATTCAAGATACCTCCTCCGTCTATTTCTGCTTATCTATTTAACAGAAATGCTTACTGGACACACTATTAAAGATTAAACAAATATATTTTAAGATATAAATTTTGGTTAGATAAACAAATATTAATAATTTCTAATAAAAAAACAAACTAACTTCAACAGAAATAATTTTTTTCTCTCTGCTCTCCTCTCTCCCTCGCTTTCTCTCTCTACTGCAAATATTTCCTCATCGTGTTGCAACTTGCAACTCATCCGAATGAACAAAAATTAAAAAAACATTGACGAAATCCCAAAACCACTAAAGATTTCTCCCAAATCTCCTCCTACAGACAATCCCAAATAGAATAATCAAAAACAAAACTTTCAAAATCTTTTACAATCCCAAATCCTGCCCCCTTTTTTTTTCCCCCTTAATATTACAAGGAGAACAAATCTCTCTCTGAGAGAAGAGAGAGGGAGGGAGAAGGAGCGGACCACCAAGCTTTGGGAGAGGCACTACCGAGCCATTACCAGCCGCATGCTCGGCGGTCTCCACCAGTACGGCAACTTTCATTTCCTAAACCGGAGGAGCTTCTCGGCGAGAGACGTTTCGCTCGTGTTTGTGGATTTGGGTCTGGTTAGGTTCAAGCTCCATCTCTACTGAAGAAGGGGGCCAATGCCGTCGGAGGAAGGGAAGGGTTGGGCGCCTGTAGGGCTGAAATTCGGTCCAAAACCGAAGGTTCGGTCGGTTGGCCTCAGTTTTGGGAAACACAAAACCGAACACCGAAGTAATTCACAGTTTTGCGGTCGGTTTTCTGACACTCGGTTTCGGTCGGTTTTGATCAGTTTTGGTTGGTTTTGACTGGGTAACCTGGTGGTAACCTAATAGCTTACAGTAGGTAGCACCTATCACATATCAACTCACAATCAATTTCAAAATTCAGCAATCAATAGAAGCAACTCCACAATCCACAAATACAAAAGTTTCTGCAATCGTGCGAGAAGCCGAGAATAACATGAATTTTATATATATACACTATAACTATATTAATGGGTCTCACGAAAAAACAATGAACAATCAATATATAATATAACACCAAGCACCACTTTAGCACACAAAAAAAAAAAAAAAAAAAAAGCTGGTTGAAACGTTCAAGTTCAAGGAGGAAATCAAATCATTACTTGGGTTGGGTCGGTTAGATTGTTGGTATTGAACTCGAAGACTTGCAGGTTGCAGCTTCCGCGACGGCGGCTGAGAGAGCCTGAGAGGCAAGCGGCGTCGGCGGCCGCGTTAGGGGCTGAGCGTCGTGGGCAGGCTTCGGGGTCAGCTCTGGATTCTCTGCAGTGCTGAGTGTGAGAGACGAGCGAAAGCGATGAGAGAGTGAGCCGTGAGCCGTGAGCCGTGAGCCGTGAGCCGTGAGCCGTGAGGGTGGGGTGAGACCGTGAGAGAGTGTGAGAGTGAGAGAATGAGACGAGAGGTCAGAGGAGATGAGAGAGTATGACCTGAGAAGTGATGAGAATGAGATTACAGAGGTCGGTCAGAAAGAAGCAGCTTAGGGTTTGAACTTGGGGCTTACGACAAATTAATTCCATGAAAAAAAGAACTGGGTTGGATTAGAACTGGTAGTTTAAAAAATAATTTACCCCAGTGGTGGCAAAGGCAAGAAAAAAAAATTAAAAAAAAAAGAATATTTTAATAACAAAAATAAAAAAACAAATTTAAGGACCCGTTTGATTCTTCATCTCATTTTTAATTAAATTGTATTTTTTTTATCATATTTTTTATCTTTTCTGAAAAAAATTTTTATCTTTTCTAAAAAAATCAACAAAAATTACTATTCAAATTTAAAAATCTCAACTTAACTCAAACTCAACTTATATACCAAACACCCCCTAAATCCTCATTATTTGACAAACCAGAAGCAGCACTCGGCGAGAGGAGATGATTCGCGGCGGGTTGAAGCGAACGGTGACGTGGGCAAACGGTAGCACTGGCAATGGGTAGAGCCGCGGGCGAAAGGCGTTGGGCTGTGTGGGCGAACATCGGCGCCGAGCTGCGCGAGCAAATGATAGCGCTGGGTTGTGGTGGGTGAACGGTGGCACTAGCCTGTGCGAACAATGGGCTGTGCGGGCAAAACGACAACACTAGAGAACTAACGGCGGCTCAGAGACCATAGCCGACCATCGAATGGACTATTGCTAAGAAACAAATTCTGCTAAAATTTTATTTTTAAAGAAATTTCTCTTTTAAGTTTATTACTTGTGTTCTAACTGAAATGTCTTTTGAATGTCTTTGTTTGACATGCAGTGAGGGAAAACAAATATTACAAATTAAAATTAAGAAATATTTTTTTGACAAGACCTAAAATTTGAAGGGAAAATTTTTAATTTTTTTCATTTAAAATATCGTCTAAAGTTTTATTTAAAAAAAATTAATTTGGGCTAAGTTATTCAAATTCTATACATTTTTTTAAATGGTAGTAAATTATATATTTTATAGATTTTTCTCAAATATATAGTAGTAGGTTTTTATAAAAATGTGATAAATTATGAAAAAATTACTCAAATAATCAATTTTTTTCCCCCTTCTATGGAAAACCATGCCACCGTTTTTCCCTTCTTTACTTCTTTCACATGTTTTTAAATTTTTTTTTCCCTAAATTTCTGAATTTATTTTTCTGATTTATGTATTGCCTTTTTTATCCCTATATATTTTTGTAGCACTCGTTTGATTGTTAAGTTTGAATTGAAAATTTTTTATTGGAGTTGCTTGATTTTTTAAAAATTAATTAAAAAAATCTGAAAAGACAAAAATGAATTTAAATTTTTGAGTTTTGATTGGTGAACCAAACTGGGATGTAATTTCTCCCTTCTTTGCTTTGCGAAGAGGGCAAGAATTTTGCTCTATATTCACCATGATTGAATGGAAGGACGGAGAAAGTTATGCTCTGTAGTCCTAAACCGATAAATGGAAAAGCAAAATGACAAAATAAAATAAAAGGCTTGGCTTCAGAATCAATAAAAAATAAAAAATATTTGGGCTTGAGAAATCAAGGCACCTATAACTATTGGTCAAATTGACCTATAAATGGACACTTGTACTTTTTAAGCTAGTTTTCAGTTAGTTGAAGTTAGTGCTGTAAATTTGGGCAGCCTAGCCCTGCCATTATGGGTGGAAAGGGAAAATCGGGCGGGCTGAATTGGGTTTGGTCGAATTTTTAAATTATAAGTCTGGTCTGACCCAAAAACTTGCACGGATTTAAAATCGGGCCGGGTAAACAGGCTTTTGAAAAAAAAATTATGAAGGAAAAAATTAGAGATAGGTATGGGTGGCCAGCCGGACTCAAAGGTAAGGTCCGGCCCGGTCCTTATATTGCATCGGACCGGGGTCAGGCTCACCCTCGGGCTAAAAATACGGGCAACGGGCTAACCCGTTTATCCTGGCCCATATTTACCGCACTAGTTGAAGTGCAAAAGGAGTGCCTATTATGACCTTCTATTATTCTTTTTGAAAAAAAAAAAAAACACAGCTTGTAATAGATTACGCTTTTCTTCTTCTTATATAAGTATAATACTTATATTATAAAAGGGGGGGAAAAAGACAGAAATAAAAAGTCAAAAGAAGAGGAAGTTATAAAGGATGAGCTAGCATAAACAAAAGTTAAAAAATAAAAATAAAAATAAAAATAAAGGAGGAAGTTATAATTGGTGGATCTTATGTCTAGTAGATTAAAGAGTTTGCAAGTTTATGGGTTAAAATGGATTCACTTGGGACATGAGATGGTTCAGTTGGAGCATCAACGGAGGAGTAAATAGTGAATGTGGTTTTAGGTATACCTTGTTGATATTTTGATTTTTTTCACGAATATTATGTATTCTTTATTGATTGGGAGAGTGGCTTGTAAGTTCTTGAGTGTCTAGCAATGAAAACAAATGGAGAAATTAGTGTACATGTTAAGTAATATATGTTGGAAATGTGATACTTGTATTTTTATATTTATAAAATTCTATGTTAAACCTCAGAAGTGTTTTCCAAAGTACTTTTTCTGCATTGTCACCTAGTAAAGTTGCTGGTAATGGGCTAGATTTATCTGCTAGTTGTACTTGAAGACGACATTTGTAAGTTTTTTTTTTTTTCCCTTAAAAGAAAAAAGTACATAAGCAAAGAAATATTGATTTTGAGTGAAACTTTATGCTTCCATAGGGTTATTTTTCATGTATTAGCAACAGTAATACGAAGAGTTTTAATGCCACAAAATAAGTATTAAGTATATACATGAATCCAGGCATATACTCAAGAAATTTTGACGTCAGCATCATTTAGATCAAAATAAGATCGACTAATAGACAATACAGAATACCTTATTATCAAGACTTATATCTAATAAAAATTAATTATCACGATATCGTCCACCTTAAGTTTTCCATACCTTGTTGCGGGAACCTTCAGAAAAGGCAAGAGAAAATTATTATTACTAATCTCAATTCCATCACCGGAAGAATATCACTTTTTGTAGTCTTCTGTTGGGATGAACCTGTACTTCTATGTAAACTACCAACTGCTTTACGACCACCCAAATCCTTCCGAAGGATTTCATCAATGTGCTTTATTTCTCCTTCTTCCATTATAATATTGCGTAAGAAATCATTCAAATTATTTGCAAACCAAGTTATAAAAAGATTAAAATAAAGAAAAAAGAACATTATTGAAATGTGAACACTCCTCAAACACATAGGTAAAATTAGCCTGATTGACTACATGAAAAATTGAGATATTATTAAGAAACTAAAAGTTTTGTATTAAATTTTACTTTATTTTACTTGGTAGCATATGATTTATAGAAGTTATCATCAACCAACAACAAATGAACATCAAAATTAATTCAAATCGCACTTCATTGGAGAACAATATTTTCATCTAAATACCAAAATTTACTATTGGCACATTATATTAATATTATATTAAAGCTGATTTTCTAAACTGTTAAATAGTTGAATACTATTTATTTTATTTCCTTCTACATTGGTTTCTTAGTACTGAGCAGTCACTTCTGAATCATAAAAGACAACCTTAAAACCACCAATTGAATGCAAAACAAACTGTTCCGTTTGATTGCCACAAAAAAAAAAAAAAAAAAAAATGAGAGAAAAAATATCAGGCACTAAATTGTCTAATTTAAAAAATTCAGGAATATTCATGTAAATAAGTTTATTTTTTAAACTACGAAGGGTGGGGTCAGCCGCTCAGAATCACATCACCAACATATGACCAATCTGGACCGTTAACTGCAACAACACCAAAATATGACGGCCAGGCCGAAACCCTAGCCATCCTTTTGCTCTCCCAAAAAAAAAAAAAAGGGCAAGAAGAAGAAGAAGAAGTTGCGAAGGCAAATTAGGGTTTGCTTTGGTATTAGTGCTCGGAATTCTGGCAATGGCGAAGAGAGAGAAGCAAAGAGGTAAACTCGTCCGCGAAGTTGTGGAGGAAGACGAGCGAATTGGAAGCAGCTGCGACAGGACTTCTCCAAAATCCTCCGCCGCCGTTGAGATCATCAGCAGCGACGACGAGGCGGCGAACGAGGATTTGAGCCTCAAAATCGTTGAGAAAGCCATGTTGATGCGCGCCGCCAGGCTGGTCCCCGACGCCGACGCCGACGACGACGAAGGCGTCGTTTCTGTCGAGCCTAGTGGAGTTGGCGACGGAGCGGAAGTCGAAGAAAAAGGTGATGTCGTTTTGCCGAAGAAGAAGGTGGTTAAGAAGGTAGTTAAGAAGGTAGTTAAGAAGGTGAAAAAGAAGAAGGTTGAGAATTTCGAAGATGAAGACCAGAATGTGAGTGCCTAGTTCCTTTATATGTTTATATAATATATAAATATTTATTTGTTTTGTGGGTTTTAAGGAAGTTGTAGCATATCACTTTATCAATGTTTTGGTGTTGTCTGGCTCAGGAAAAAAGGAATTTAGTTGATGAATTAGATTAAACCGTTAATAGTTTTGAATTTGTTTGCATCTTAATGGGCATGATTTGATTTTATGCTTGGTTAAGTATTTAATTTGCTAAATGTATAGGAGTTTTTATTTTTAAGATATTTGATCTGGCTTTTTCTTCTTCAATTGCTGCTTTTAGGATGTTATTGTTATGAAAGAAGAAGAGAAACCAAAAGCCGTTGAGACGGTAGGTGAGGTCGCGGAGCGGAACCCAGCTGAGATTGCAACCAACATAGCCGCTGAGGCAGTAGCTGAGGCCACAGAGCCGAACCCAGATGAGACTGCGAACAACATTGTGCTCCGTAAACTTCTCGTGAGTTGTTTGCTCTAAATACCCATTTGAAAATACGAACCGGTCTCCTTGGCTTACTGGCTTAGTTTGGTACCTCTGTTATTTCCCTATTCTTTCAGCGCGGGCCAAGGTATTTCGATCCTCCGGATAGTAGTTGGGGCGCCTGCTATAATTGTGGCGAAGAGGGGCATGCGGCGGTGAATTGTACTTCTGCCAGGCGAAGGAAGCCGTGCTTTGTTTGTGGGAGTCTGGAGCACAATGCAAAGCAATGCTCAAAGGTCTGTTTTGGAACTGATAAAGATGCTATAAGCTAACTGTTTTATTCAATTGTCTCTGCGGTTGCTTACTCTGATATAGCTTGATTAAGTTGCGTTGAACTTTTTATGCGGGTTGCTTTAAATCCTTGATAGATGGTGTTATATGGTTATTTTGTTTTTAGGAATTTTCTTGACCTCTTATTCCTGTTTCTTCCTCTTTCTTCCCCTTATTGATTTAAGTTTTGAAAACTCATGGAATTCACTTGGGATGCAGTTTGTGATTTCTTTGAAATACCCTTAAATCCAATAAAATATGCATTTTATTACTCCAATACTTTTTCCCTGTGCTTATTGTATCTGCTTGTTTTTAAAGGGACAAGATTGCTTTATCTGCAAAAAAGGTGGACACCGCGCTAAAGACTGTCCGGATAAGTACAAGGGTAGCTCCTTAAGATCAAAGATATGTTTAAAGTGTGGAGATGGTGAGCATGATATGTTTTCATGCCGGAGTGATTACCAACAAGATGATCTCAAGGTTGTTTACTTGTTAATGTTTAAATTCTAGTATTTGTCTATTTGATATCAAGGAAAATGTATGCTATTAAAACATTTGTTTCCTCACTCTCTTTGTTTCCTTTGGGGATTTGTCTAAGCAGGAGATTCGTTGTTATGTGTGCAATTGTGTTGGGCATTTATGCTGCATTACTTATGTGGGTTCTTGTCCCAAAGAATTTTCTTGTTACAGATGCGGTAAAATGGGACATACGGGTTTGGTAAGTGCTGTATAAAGTTATTTAATCTATTATTTAGTTTTCTTTTTAATACTCAAAATAGTTGACTTCTAATTTTCTGTAGTCATGCACAAGGCAAAATGGCGAAACCACTGGATCGGAGTCAGCCAGTTCATGTTTCAAGTGTGGGGAAGAAGGTCACTTTGCTCGAGAATGCACAAGTTCTGCCAAGGTTATTCTTAGCCTTGTGGATGATAGAAGGATCCTTTTTATGTGCACTGTTCTTCTGCGTCTTCAAGCTCTTTTTACCTCTTTTATTCTCCGCACTGGATTTCAGTCACTTTTGGTGACACCTGAAGCAAGCTCTTTATTTACCTTTGCAGATGGGCAAGAGGAATCGGGAACCTTCCACCCCAACGTTGAGATTTCACCGTGAACAGAAACACAATGAGGCAGTCAAGTCTGCCCCTCATGACCTTGGTCAGGCTCGTAAAAAGAAGAAAACCCACTATGAAGGAAGTGACATTAAAACGCCTAAAAAGTTAAAACATAGGGGTGGATGGATAATGGATGATCCTGGGGACTTTGCCTATGACAATGGCAGAAAGCATGGTTGGAGATCTCCTAAAACACCCTCTAGCAAGGGTCACTATATTTCTTATTTGAATGGGGGTGGTCATATGTCGACTTCTCAGTCTAAACGATCACGAAACTTTTATGAAACTCCAAATTTCCAGAGACCATCACATGGTTTTCAATATGATCATTATGGAACGAGGTTTGGCAACTCTAGTAGTGGTGGAAATCGAAGAAATTATGATTGGTGGTAGGATTTGGCATAAATGCGGTTGAGAAGAAAAACTGCCAAAGGTTTACAACCCACTGCTTTCGTGCCTGGGTTCATCAAGCCTTCTAAAGTTGTAAGTATCTAAGTTTAATAAAATAAGTAAAAAAATTTCTCTTGAAAAGGAAAGATGCACCTGTTTTGATTTATGTTACAAGCTCCCAAATTATGCATGGATGTATGCTTGAGTGAAGCTGTGTCAAATCTTCATCCCGTGAAAGTGTTAGTTATGGCTTAGTGAATATATATATATATTTTTTTTAAAAGGGAAGTTTTGGTATTCTCTAGTGTGTTCTATCTTTTTTGCTTCGCCTTTGATTCTGCGTGTGTAGAGGCTAGGGAGTTTGGGTGCTTTGATGTACGCTAAAGGACTTTGCAATCTTGTTTTCTCTATATGGGTGGTAGTCTTGATTGTCTTTGTGTATTCTGTACTTACAAGTTCTGTGCTGAGTCATTTTTAATGTCACTTGTATTTAGGGCTGAATGCTGATCCCCATTTTTGGTCCCTGACAATCAAAAGATTCCAAAGTTTGTTACTGGTCTATAAAATATCTCATTAAAGTTCCTACTTTTAATTGGCTGTTATAAATTTGATGGAAAGTGTCATGCACACGGTTATGTCACCTTTTTTTTAGGGCTATTTCGATTCTTGGTCCTTGACATTTTAGAACATCTCACAGATTGTCCCCCAATCCATATGATCATCTCATTAAAGATCCTACCGCCAATTGGCTGTTAACAGTAGATGGAAATTGTTATCGGGACGGGTTATGTGCTGGTTAATGGAGGGTATTACTGTCAAATCATGTACTTCCCCATCCCTACTCCCCTTCCAAAAGGGAGGGGAAAAAAAAAAGAGAAAGGCGTAGAAAGAAAAGGAGGAGAGTTTGTGAACTTACTTTAAGTTTTTCTCAAATGGGATTCTTGTAAATACTTCTTCTCGTTGTCTTACCGGAATAATCGTTCTCAAATGTACACCTACCTAAACATCGTTTTTTCTTTTTCTTGTATGTGTCCCCCTAGTAATTTTCTCTCTACTTTGTCCGTAATTTTTTTTTTAATATGTATCCTACTTGATCAATTTTTTTCCAATGCACTTCATTTAACATCTAAATTTGGATTATTACATGTGGCCCCTCAATTTTAGGATTATTTTTTGCCTTCTAAACTTCAAAAACTCCCACTTCCCCCCCTAAATATTGAATCAGTCTCATCAACCCTATTTGCTAGAATTTCCATTAAAAATAGACTGAGAAAGTGGGGGTATAATGGGAACATGTGGTCCTTTTCCATTTGTTTTGGATAAAAATTCTAACGTAAGTGGTTAAGTGAGATTAACTCCCCTGTTTTTTGTTGGTTTTATGGAAATTCCTCTAAGAAGGGGGTATTCAGAATACAGGGGGCAAAGTAAGTTTTTAAAGTTCAGAGGGCAAAGTGGGAATGACACTAAATTTAGAGGGCACATGTGATATTAATCCTCTAAATTATTTTACCTCTTTTTTCTTTCTTCAAAGTCTGGCCACTATTTGTTTCCTTCCATTTTATTTCTCTGTACTTTGTAATAAATTTTATCAAAACCTTTGCATGCGCCTAATGATTTTTAAGCTTATATAACTAACAATTCGCACATTGAGGCATACATACATACACCTCTATTTATTGATTAAAAGAATGTAGAAGAATTTAAATTTCTTATATTTTTGAAAAAGTAATACAATTTTGAGAAAAATTTCCTGTTGATTAACTTAGGTGACATAGCTAATTGACTTTTTATATCTTTTTTTTTTTTTTTAAATTCTGCTCTTCTTATTAATTGCATAGTTCTACGAAATTCCTCATAGAATATTAAAAATAGAATATTAAAATAAGAAAAGAAAGTAAGTCCTTAAACATTTTCCGTTTATGTATGTAAGAAATCATTCATAGGATGCACTTGCAGACTTCATCCAAATAGATGGATAGATAGATATGTTGGGCAATCAACGAACAAAAGAGAAGTAAAGACACGAGGATATTGAAATCTTTCCGTCCGAGCAAAAAGAAAATCTCTTCCTCTGGCTCTTGTCTTCCTGTCTTCCATTCTCTCATTGTCGTTGTTCTCCTCCTTTCTGTTAGATCAAGGGTAGGTCATGTTTTTATACTTGTTTTTGTCTTGTTAACCGTGTTAACGGTATCCCATGTTCTCCATGCATCGACATACATATGTAAGTTCATTTGACCCAACTGGAAGAAGTAAACAGCTTTTTGATCCTATTTAAATTACGGACAAGGCTAAAGCATTTTCTTATATCGTATAATGATTCATTAGGCTTGTATTTTGCTACATTTTCCTATGTTATAGGCAAAATGTCCTTTTATTCTCATGCATGAGTTTCAGTTGAGTGGGCTTGAATTTTCATCTTTATGAATTGTAGAATGTAGTTGAATAGGGTAATGTAAAAGTGTTAAACACATTTTGTGAGTCGGAATGTGTTTTGCGATTTGTGAATCAGAGAAGAGGTATGTGTAGAAATGGACAGAATTTTCAAAATGTCGAGCTTTTATATCTCTTATTTGAAAAGAGGGCTGTTGGGCCTTATACATGTCAAGATCGTTGGTTACACAATGTGCATCATAGCGTTGGCCTAGACGTGATATCAGTCTCTCATAGAAGCTTTACCAGTAATACAATGTGAGTAACATAAAGGGATTAATTGTTGAACTGAAAGCCGCTGGATTATGGAAATTTGATCAAGTAAAGAATCAAAAGAAAAGGAAGAAAACACCAAGTTCGCCTTGGTCCATGTTATAGTTCTCTTCAATGGTTTGTTGGTAGAGAGAAAGCATGAGAACCTGCAGTCTTATTTTAACATTGCAAAATGCTCCTGATTAAATTCATTTCTTCCTTTTCTTTCCTGGGACAGTGTTTGGTAGGAGAGTAAAGTGTAAGGAGGGAAATAGGTGAAGGGATTAGTGAAACGATTTAGACATTTACGGTAGTTTGGTAGGACAGAATAGAGGAAGGAATGGATTAGAGAAGGGACTTCAAATCCGTCAAAAGCCCCCAGTTTTTTATCTCTCTTCAATTTATAAGAGATTATGGGAGGGATTTTATATCAAACATCTTAAGCGAAAGAACCTCTTCCTCCTTTCCCATAAACCTCTCCTAGGTGATCAACCAATCCCTCCTTATTTCTCGCCTTCCTACCAAATATACACCGTAAAGATATCTTTTCTGTCAGCTTGCTTGGTCTCGATTCTGTTCTCTTTATTAATTGCTGAACGCGGTATAAATGATAACTTTGATTTCCTTCTTGCCTTAGTTTTTTGGGCAAATTGGAATCTTTATCTCGTACGATACATATTCATTAAAAACATGACCAGCGGAATTCTGACTTTTTTCAAGTGAGGACATTTGACCCTTTTAAGATCAGCTATGCAAACCTAGTAAATGCTGTCTGAAATTTGTACAATTACTGTGATTGAATAAACTTTTCTCACTCTAGCTTGTTTCTAATGTTATCTTTCAGATATTTGGACCTGTTCTTGTTGCTGTATGTTGTCAGTGAAGAAAAAACACACAAAAGTTGGGAGCTCCACTAATTTTATTTATCTCTTACAGGGGTTCCCTTGCTGTTCAATTCTTTATTTCTCTTTTTTTTTTTTTTTTGCCCTTTTTAAAAAATATATATATATGGGATTTTGTACAACCAGTATTTATATGTGTGTTATTAATATTATTTTCTTTTTTGACAATAAAATCAAGGGCTGATTTGCGTTCTTGGAAAGGGCATGTAATGTGATTGTGATCTCGTCCTTGGTTTCTCAATTAGTGTCGGTATTTCGACTTATTTGTACAGATGCCTATTGAACTTTTCGCATTTGGCAATTTAGTCCCTGAACAAAATTTTCTGGCAATTGACCCCTTGAATTAAGAATCCTTGCATGGTTGGTCCTTTTGCTAACATCAGTTCAGGGACTAAATTCAAAGGGGCCAATTGTCAGAAAATTTAGTTCAGGAACTAAATTGCCAAATATGAAAAGTTCAGAGGGCATCCATACAAATAAGCCCGTTACTTGTAGCGTAAACTTTTTTCCTGGTCATTTGTAAATGACAAAATGATCAGATAAAGGAACAGTTGAATTTTGCTTAGAGTGATCTTATTCAGACTCGACATGGTTGAGTAGGTCCATATTGTAACAATTAGTGAGTCCCAATTTGTTGGGCTCATTGTGAGTGTGACCTGACAAGTTGGTTACGTTAAGCAATATTTATATTTTTGCTAATGTTATGTTCACAGGTAATCAATGTCTATCTGCCATTTATTTTAATTATTTACTGCAAACGTACTATCTATTTCTCTCTCCTAGTGAAGAAAAAACTGAAGAAGCGGAGATGGACCATAACATAGGAAAGAGAGAGATTGAGAGACTAAGTCGGTATCGATTCCAAGCCGAGTTCCATGTCCCTGTTCACCAAGCACCGAGTTACCTATTGCTTGAGCAGTCAATTCACTAAGTGACGGGCTTCAATTCTGATGTGGTCGGTGTTGATCGACCGGTTGTGGCGGTCTCCGACGGCTGGTTTCGGTTTGCCGATTTTTCCTTTACATACATAATGAGAAGTGGTCACAAGAGATTGAAATTGATCAATACTTTTTTATTGGAGATTCTACGGTGGGGGGCCCTTATTGTAGGGATCCACAAAAGAAACTGGTTATAGTTACAAGTTTAAATCAAATAATTCATATTGTATATCAGTGAGATTTTTTTTTATTCCACTAATTTTATTTACATAATCTGACTTGAATAATAAGTTTGAATTCAATTCTGGTGCTCGAGTTGTAGAATTCCCTCCTTGGGATGATTTCTTTTAAGATTCACATACGTAGATATAGCAAATAAGAGAAAAAAAACCGAAAGAAAAACAATATAATAGACTTTAGAAAAATTATAACAGTTATTTGTTTTTCATTTCTAAGAAAAGGTATAACGTTCTAATAATAGTATTACAATGGGATCCTGTTATTTAGAACAGTGTTATCTAAGCATCTTTGAATTTATTTTTTTGGGACATGAAATTTTTTTTTTTTTTTTTTTTGGTCTCTTTGAAAAATTTAGTATATCACCTTTAATAATTTTATCGTTTTAGTATAATCCTCTCATTTTTGACATTAATATTCATTTGGCATAAATTGATTAGTTATTAATTAATAGTGGTCTATTCAAAAAATAATAATGTTCTATGGCATATCAATATTTTGACGAATTCTAGGAAATCAATAGTGTTCCTAAATTGATGGGCATTTACTAAAAATAAAAAATAATAATAATAATAAATCCTTAAAAAATAAGGTCATTCTCGCATAAATCCTAAATTCATATCTGTTTGTCTTGAATTATAGGTCAAATTTCATTATCGTCCATATTCACAAAAATAAAAATAATAAATAAATAAATAAATAATTGACCACGACTTAAAAAACAAGTCAGCAAGTTGTCCCAAAGTAATCTTTTTATCCACTTGACTCTTAAAATTCTCGACAGAAAAAAGAATACGATGACCATATGTGGCTTTGTTAGAGTTAATTGCATAATTTTACATGTTAGTGCGACACTTGCGAAGGAAATGGAGAGTGTGCTTGGCACATGGGCCTTAAAAAGAAAATCTAAAAAGATTCCAACTCGAATTGAGAAACTTTTTGGTTGGTATTTGAAAGAAAGAAAAAAGAGTGTGGTGTTAATTCTTAAAAAGGTAAAATAAATGAAATTTAATCATAATCTTTTTGAATTTTCCTTTTCAAACTTGTATCAATATGCCATACATAACTTGAGTTTCATTACGGGAATTAGGGTTTTAGACCAATTTAAAACAATTTGCATAAATCGAGAACTTGTTTTGAAATCTTTTAAAAGTCAGAGATCAAAATGAAATATTGTGTAGTTTCAGGATTGAAAACAAAAATAAAAGTTAATCTTAGCTTGCGTTTGGTTCACTGGTTGAAATTAAACATTTTGAGTTTGAGTTATTTGATTTTTTAAAAATTAGTTAAAAATTTTGTTGTTTTTTCAGAAAAAGAGAAAAAACAAAAAACAAAAAACAAAAAATGAGTTAGAAAAATTTAATTTTCACCGGTGAACCAAAGGACACTTAAGGCATGTTTACTCTGCATTAAAGGGAAAGTAAAGTGATTAGTCATTTTCTTTTTCAATTAATCATAGTTTACTTACAAAATAAGAAATGAAAATTTAGTAGGTTATACATAAATTAGGGAATGATTATGGGAAATGTCAATCTTTATATCTACTTGGTATTGATTCCTTGTCAGACAAAATAAATACCAAATTTATTATATATCCTAAATTTTATTTTAATGTGCTAATGTTCTTTTTATCATGAAAAAGGAGATTTTAATTATTACATTAATCAAATTAATATTACTAAAGTTAAGACAACGAAGTTAATAAGAGTCACATGGCTCCTATTATAAAAAATAAAAAAAAAAAGTATACACATACATACACACACATATCCATACATAAAATTAATATTACTAAACTTAATACAACGAAATTAATAAGGGTCTCAGGTATCTTATTATAAAAAAAAAAAAAGTATATACATGTATACATGCACACACATATCCTTACATATCAGTTCTCTCATGAATTTCTTTGCCTTTCTGTTATAAGTTCTTTAATTTGTACTAACTACTTTTCCATGGATCATTCCAGGTCTGAATCCAATTTAATTGAGATGATCGTTGCATTCCACAACATCTCGGATGAATATGAAAGTAGTTGTTTTCTTGAAAATGTCAAGAGAATAAAGGAGCAAAGGCCACAAACATGACTTAAAAGAAAAATTATTTATCAATTTGTTAAGGATCGACTGCGCAGAAAAAAAAATGTTCATCATTCTTGATAACATGAATGATTCAGAGCAATTAAAGTTTTTAACTGAAGACTATATGTGGTTTGGTCCTGGAGGTAAAATAATCATTACAACTAGAGATATACAAGTGCTACAAGGAGTAGTTGACCAGATATATGAAGTTGAGGGAGTAAGGGCCCGTTTGGTTGATAAGTTTAGTTTAAACTAAACTGTATTTTTTTCATCATGTTTTTTGTCTTTTTCCCCAAAAGTTTTTTATCTTTTCTGAAAAAGTCAACAAATATTACTATTCAAACTTAAAAATCTCAACTCAACTCAAACTCAACTTATACACCAAACACCCTCTAAATTACAAGGAATCTCTACAACTCTTTAAATCAAATGCATTGACTAAGGAGTAATTGTATTTTGTCATCTGCAGATGAGATGACGCCGCAGACATGCCTTAATCTTTTATATATAATTTTATTATTTGCCAAATGCTATTGAACAATATAAGCATCTCCAACATTTTGTCCATACCATTAGCTCATCTCACTCTCTCCTCGTAGATGTAATAAACCCACCCTTTGCTGCCAACGTTCTATAAGTGGGTTGGTAGGGAGTTCATTTTCTTCGCTGAATACTTAATAATCCACTACGTAAGTGATCTATATATTACGCGAAGAATATCTAACTCTCCGAGATTATCTGGACATATCAATCTCTATTTTTACAACTTTTTTTTATCAAAAAAAAAAAAAAAAAACCTCTCCTTCCTTTGCTGGCTTCCCTTCTCGTGTTTCGTGAGCTTCTCTCTCTTATTTTCAAGTTTTCGAGTTTCAACTAATAATAACTTCAATAGAAATTCCAACTCAGATTTTTCTCTTCTTTCTCAAGTCCCTTTCCCCTCTCTGAAAACCCTAATTCTACTTCTCTCCATCTCCTCCTGTTTGTCTGTCTAGAAAATCTGGGATTTTCCCCGCATTTTGATTCTGTCAAAGGGAAAAGCCAAAAATGATCTGACGGTCGAAGTTTTGCTTCGGATTTCTTCAGACTTCTGGGTAAGCAAAAAAGTGTCTTACTCCTGCATTTCTCCTCCAACTCTTCCAACCAGTCCGACCACTCCTTGCCCACCAAGATCGCCAAGCTCGAAGCTCGCATGGTCGGCAAGGCCTCTTCCGCTGCGACGGTGGCTTCTTCGGGCGGCTCCGGTGCCGCCATCGTCGCCATTGCGGCTCCGTCTCCTGCTCTGCGGCAGCAGCCGCCGCCGCCGCCGCAGCAACAGCAGCAGCCAGCTTGGTCCTCCGTCGACTCTTCCTCCGCCGCGAAATTCGTTGCCGATGAATTGGCGGAACCCTTTACCTCCAGTGACTCCGACGATGATGTAAGAAGCCTTTCCTTGAGTTTGTTATTTGTACTTATTTTGTTAGGAAACGTGTAAATATTTGTTCAATGTATTTGCATTTTGTGACATTTTAGTTCAGTGAATCCATTACTCATGTTTGGAATTATAGAACTCATCAAACTTTTCTACGGATTGTGGAACTTTATGATCTCATTGTATAAAATCAGATTTTTGGGAAGATTCATATTTTATACTCCATCTTGCCGTGTGGACGGTAGAATTAATTCAAATTCTAAGTTTCTAATGCAATCTGTATGGTAGAGAAATTGAGGATTCCACATCCTCATTGTCTCCTCTTCAGGCAGTTTTGATTAACTCGTTGTGTTCCTCTCTTTTTTTTTTTCTTTTTTTTTTTTTTTTTTGAGTAAATTAACTCGTTGTTTTTTAAAGAAAGACTGTTACTTTTTTTTTTTTGGTGGGTTGGGGTCATAGCCCGTATGAGGCATGTGCTTTACTGATTTGAAAGAAAACCTCTCAGGTTTCAAACCTAGGACTTAACCTGAACCCCCTTCCCACCCGTTGAGCTAGTCCCAATAAGGTCGAAAGAATGCGACTTCTTGATTCTTCGTGTGCTTAATCTCATGTCAGTTAATTATTTGATATAGGATCCCGAGTTCTCAATCTTTGACCCTCTCATTGATGTAAGTAATGTTGACATTTCCAGTAAAGTTAAGAGTGTTTGTGTGCTTGTTAGGATTGGAGCGATATTACTCGTGACATGATTCAGAGGAAGAAGTCACATGTTAGTCATTCGCATCATTTTTCGGGAGGATTGATTCTGATAAATATTTTTTATTGTTGAAAAGTACCTCAAAATGCTGGTTAAGATTTGTCTTTGGTAATCGGCTACTTAGAGATGCCTATCTATGCTTGTGAATAGTTATTTGATTTTTTCAGGAGTTCAAATAGAAAAATGGTTTCTTGTGGAGCTTTCCTTTTATTTATGGTATATTTTGAATTGCTTGATTGGAGAGAAAGAAGGAGGATACATGCCAAGATAATTAATAGGAAGAGTAAAACTTGTATCATTTTAACTGGCTTCTTCGTCGAAAACCTAAAACATTATTTATGTTTTGTTTCTTGTTAAGCTTGAACAAATTACTTCTTCGTCGAAAACCTAAAACATTATTTATGTTTTGTTTCTTGTTAAGCTTGAACAAATTAGACGTTGTTGTTATCTTTTCCTATTTAAATTAAATTTTTTACTTACTCGGCAATGCAGGAAATAGTCAGTCATTTTCGTAGTCGATCACAATCAGTTACCAGCAAAAAACAATCAAGCCGACCGGATCACTTGCTGATGTGCATGAATATTATGACCGAGATGGGTATTCCAGTTGAGCATCGGGCGATTATGTGGCACTACTTTGCGGCTCATCCACGGGTGCAGCGTACCTTCCATCAGCTTTCCGATGACGATAGGCGAGGCATTATTGCCTCCGTTGTTAAGTCCTAGTCGCCAGCGGCCGATTGAGTTTTACGGTCGATAATTTTTTTTTTTTTTTTTGGATATAATATTGACATTAACATATTTATTGGATTATGTTGATTTATAATATTGGTTACGCGATTATTCGTAACAGTATATCGAATATATTTATTTACATAATGTTATGTTTTTTAGCAGTTGTGGAAAAAAAAAAAAATTATCTCACGACTTTGAAACGATTAGTTGAATGGAGTATAACGGTATTGGGACTAATTAAACATGTTTTGGGAATAATTGATCTATACCGGGTAAACAATCAAATTTACTTCAGGTCACGTCATTCTCAATATGAATGAGTTTAGTTCTGCATCCGAACATGAAAAAGATGACCGATCCTCAGAAAATGAGGTCAGCGATGATGACGCTTTTCTTGCTGTGGCAGTCGTTGTCGTGGCTGCCAGTAGGCGTAACAGACGAAGAGATCCACAACCAATGGATAATTCAAGACTAACTGGCAGCATGTGCGTGGAAGAGATAATAAATGGACATGAAAAAATTATTCAAGATTTGATTAATATGAAATCAGATACATTCAAAGCACTAAGTCACATATTAGGTAGTAGGAAATTATTGAGGCCAATTTATAACATGAATGTCGACGAGAAGTTGTTCAATTTTTTTATCCATTTGTTCCCAAGGTATAACGAACAGACACATTTCTTATTTGTTCTAGCATTTTAGAGAGACAACTTCAGGTTAGTTCTTTAAAGTGTTGACGGCTATTTGTGCTCTAAAAGACGAATTTATCAGACCACCCGACTACATAGAGATTCAACATTTGATTATGAAGCATTCTTATAAATATAGGCCACGATTTGATGTACGTTATCAATGTCATTGCATGCTCAAATAATCGTATTAACGATTCTAGAAAAATAGAAACTCCAATATTTTTTGATTTAACACGTCGTATTAATGCTAGTAGTCATAATCTACATTTTCCTTCTTCATACAGGATTGTATTGGCGCTATAGATGGAACACACGTACCATGTGTGATATGGGAGGATAATTCTGAAACATAAATTAATTGAAAATGTGTGAACTAACAGAATGTATTGGCCGCCTGCTCATTCGATATGAAATTTACATATATGTTGGCTGGCTACGAGGGATCTTGTCATGATGGTAGAATGCTGGAAGAGGCAATAGCAGTTCATGGTTTCCCAATACTGTCACCTGGTAAGATCATCTGTCACATGATATGACTATTTATAAACAATCAAGTAATTCCAAATTATTGAATTTGTGTTGACAATGCGATGTTTACTTCGTATAAAAATTTTACGTAGCCGATTCGGGATACGCGAATGAGGATTGTTTCCTTAATCCATTTCGACAAGAGACGTATCATTTACTCGAATATTGGAAACGTCGCGTCGGACTGGGCACACGGAGGGAAGTATTTAACTACACGCACTCATCGGTGCGGAATTGTATTGAGTGAACTTTTGGTGTATGGAAGGCCATATTTAAAATACTTAAAGACGTCAACATTATCCCATGGACAAACAAGTAATGATCCTAGTGGCGTGTGCGATTGTTCATAATTTTATAAGAATGGTGCAGGTTGGTGATCATATTCTTGAAGAGTATGCGGCAGATGGTGTGCCTGTAGGTGGACATGTTGATGTTAACGCGGATTACGTGTTGGCCGACAGGATTGATGATACAGGTCCAAGTATGGGAATGCAGCAAGATGCATCGAGGAGTGGTGCAATGAATTAGCTGAGATATGTGTTGGCCGATGATATGTGGGACCTATATCAACGAAATCTATGGTATAAATCCACTTGAAATTAAGGCTAGTTTTATCTATTTAAACCAGATTACGGGAAGAATTTCATGTTTTTTTATTAGCACTTTTAGTTAGCAACTACGTAATTCTTGTTGTATTTTATGGCTATGTAAAAAATATTATAAAAGGTTTTGATGTATGTTGTTGATGTGTGTTTTTATTTTGTTTAATTTATTTTTTTCATTTTTACATTCACAACCTACAATGTAATGATAACTTATCTTTTCAAGTTAAACTTTTTAATTCAAACTTTTTACATTCAAACACTCAATTCAAGTTAAACTTTTCAACTCAAACTTTTTACAAAATGCTCAACTCTAACTCTCAACTTAACTTATCTTCAACTCAACTTAAAAATCTTAACTCAAATCGTATCACCAAATGGAGGCTTATATATAATTTTATTATTTGCCAAATGCTATTAAACAATATAAGCATCTCCAACATTTTGCCCATACCATTAACTCATCTCACTCTCTCCTCGTAGATGTAATAAACCCACCCTTTGTTGTCAACTTTCTATAAGTGGGTTGGTAGGGAGTTTATTTTTTTCACTGAATACTTAATAATCCACTTCGTAAGTGATCCATATATTACACAATAAGTGATCCATATATTACACAGAGGGTATCCAACTCTCCGAGATTATCTGGATATACGAATCTCTACTTTTATAACCTTTTTTTTTTTAATCCAAAAAAAAAAAAAAACCTCCCTTTCCGTTGCTGGCTTCCCTTCTCGTGTTTCATGAGCTTCTCTCTCTTATTTTCAAGTTTTCGAGTTTCAACTAATAATAACTTCAATAGAAATTCCAACTCAGATTTTTCTCTTCTTCCTCAAGTTCCCTTTCCCTCTCTGAAAACCCTAATTTCTCTTCTCTCCATCTCCTCCTGTTTGGCTGTCTAGAAAATTAGGGATTTTCCCCGCATTTTGATTCTGTCAAAGAGAAAAGCAAAAATGATCTGACGGTCGAAGTTTTGTTTCGGATTTCTTCAGACTTCTGGGGAAGCAAAAAAATGTCGGACGACATGCTCCTGCATTTCTCCTCCAACTCTTCCAACCAGTCCGACCACTCCTTGCCCACCAAGATCGCCAAGCTCGAAGCTCGCATGGTCGGCAAGGCCTCTTCCGCTGCGACGGTGGCTTCTTCGGGCGGCTCCGGTGCCGCCATCGTCGCCATTGCGGCTCCGTCTCCTGCTCTGCAGCAGCAGCAGCCGCCCCCGCAGCCGCCGCCGCCGCCGCCGCCACCTCAGCAACAGCAGCAGCCAGCTTGGTCCTCCGTCGTCTCTTCCTCCGCCGCGAAATTCGTTGCCGATGAATTGGCGGAACCCTCTACCTCCAGTGACTCCGACGATGATGTAAGAAGCCTTTCCTTGAGTTTGTTATTTGTACTTATTTTGTTAGGAAACGTGTAAATATTTGTTCAATGTATTTGCATTTTGTGACATTTTAGTTCAGTGAATCCATTACTCATGTTTGGAATTATAGAACTCATCAAACTTTTCTACGGATTGTGGAACTTTATGATCTCATTGTATAAAATCAGATTTTTGGGAAGATTCATATTTTATACTCCTTCTTGCCGTGTGGACGGTAGAATTCATTCAAATTCTAAGTTTCTAATGCAATCTATATGGTAGAGAAATTGAGGATTCCACATCCTCATTGTCTCCTCTTCAGGCAGTTTTGATTAACTCGTTTTGTTCCTCTTTTTTTTTTTTTTTTTTTTTTTTTTTTTTTTTTTGAGTAAATTAACTCGTTGTTTTTTAAAGAAAGACTGTTACTTTTTTTTTTTTTTGGTTTTTTTTTTTGGTGGGTTGGGGTGATAGCCCGTATGAGGCATGCGCTTTATTGATTTGAAAGAAAACCTCTCAGGTTTCAAACCTAGGACTTAAGAACCTGAACCCCCTTCCCACCCATTGAGCTAGTCCCAATAGGGTCGAAAGATTGCGACTTCTTGATTCTTTGTGTGCTTAATCTCATGTCAATTAATTATTTGATATAGGATCCCAAGTTCTCAATCTTTGACTCTCTCATTGATGTAAGTAATGTTGACATTTCCAGTAAAGTTAGAGTGTTTGTGTGCTTGTTAGGATTGGAGCGATATTACTCGTGACATGATTCAGAGGAAGAAGTCACATGTTAGTCATTCCCCCTCTTTATGCATCATTTTTTGGGAGGATTGATTCTGATAAATATTTTTTATTGTTGAAAAGTACCTCAGAATGCTGGTTAAGATTTGTCTTTGGTAATCGGCTACTTAGAGATGCCTATCTATGCTTGTGAATAGTTATTTGATTTTTTTAGGAGTTCAAATAGAAAAATGGTTTCTTGTGGAGCTTTCCTTTTATTTATGGTATATTTTGAATTGCTTGATTGAAGAGAAAGAAGGGAGGATTTGAGGATACATGCCAAGATAATTAATAGGAAGAGTAAAACTTGTATAATTTTAACTGGCTTCTTCGTCGAAAACCTAAAAAATTATTTATGTTTTGTTTCTTGTTAAGCTTGAACAAATTAGACGTTCTTGTTATCTTTTCCTATTTAAATTGAATAATATTTATTATTATCAAAATAGTTGATTTTTTAATTTTTAATAGTCTGTTAGTTTCTTGGATGTTACTGTTATCATGGATAACCATATGCCATAAGATTTTTTTCGGGTTCGTGATCTTATGCCAGAATGGAGGGGAGTTTCTAATACAAGCCAATACTCAAAAACGTCAAAAACTTCGAGAAGATGAAGGCTCATCTGTTTTCGAACATGTTGATGTGAGTCCTTTTTTTATTTTCTTTGGGCTAAGAGATGTGAGTCTTTGATTAGTTACTTAACTAAAGTTAAGAGTTTGCAACAAATAAAAAAATGCAGTCTGTCGCTGAGGGAAGACAAGTGATTTTGGAAACTGTGGAAACTAAGGCAAGTGATACAAATAGGAAAAAGCAAGGTCGTGGTAGGGGTAACACTGTTTCAAGCCGCGGTCGTGGTTCAAGGGTTAATGATCAAACAAGATCACAAATATGCCCTTCGACAGTTGCTCCTTCAAATGGTCTGCTTGAGAACTCATATCATAAGGTATGTTTGTTTTCTCAAGAACAAAAACAAACAAAATTTGTGGGTTCAGATTTTTATTCCTTGTTCATTTTTTATGTGTTAAAAACTTAGTGGATTGTTTCTCATTTAATATATCTAATTACAAAACTTTATTTCTTAACCCGATTACTCCATGCAGGATGGTAGGTCCAAGGAGCATTTCCGCAATGATAGCCGATTGTCATTGGAGGTGTAGTTCATGGTTTTCTTTTTCATTCACCATGTTTTGCCATCAGTCCTTTTTTTTTTTTTTTTTTTTTCCCTTCTTTTGGGTAGGAGGGAGGGGGGGCTTTGCTTATATCAAGGCCTTCTTTAATCCTAGTTTAGTAATTGGAAGATCAATTTAAGCGCTATCAATTTTTTTTTGGTACAAGGTCTTTGTTATCTTATTGTTGTGGTATTTTATTTTTTGTCAAAAATTTAGGAAGAGGTTACATCTTTACGGGCAAAAGTTGCAGCCCTAGAGGAGGACCTGCGTAAATCACATGAAGAGGCATCCAATTATCAGAGTGTATGTAGACAAGTAGAGAAGGTAACAAACAAATGTCAATATTATTAAAATAATAACATTATAAATAATGCTTATTGTGGTCCAAAGATCAGTGTATGTGTCAAATTAGCGTCATTCATTTGAATTTTCTGCGTGGAACATTTTTGAGTCTCATACATAAACCTTATTCCTCTCTCTCTCCCTTTCTTAACTTTCTGTTCTACCTTGATTGGAGTAGGAGTTGAAGGATCTCAAAGATAAAGAACAACTAGTAAACCCTAAGGTGCGTTATTCAATAGCTTGAGTTTATTGATTTTTTGTACTGGTATAGTGGGTTTTATCTTCTATAACTTTTGTTATACTACTTATATTTCTTGATCAAAATGTAAAGTTTTTTTTTACCATTTTTGTTGGTCAAAAACCGAAAAATTTCAAAGCATTACTGCTTCAGAAAACATTTAACAGCTAGGGAAATGTTCTAGGAATGCCTGTGATATGCCGTGCCAAGTGAAAATAATTGCGCATTTAGATACATGAATAATTTGCTTACGCGGGCTTGATATGCTTGAATCGGATGATTGTCTCTTACTTTGCTCTATTCAATAATAAAGTTGGGTTGATTTGCGCATGAAACGATGGTACCATGTTGATGAACTTGGTGTTTGGGATGATTGTCTCTTATTTTGCTCTATTCAATAATAAAGTTATGGTTGATTTGTACATGAAACGATGGTACCATGTTGATGAACTTGGTGTTAACTCCGTTATCTCTTATGATAGTTTTGAGCCCCTTTTTTTCCCTGAAGGTGGTTGTGAGCTTTTAGTTTCAACTTCCAAGCACACGACTGCTAAATGGAGTTCAATTGACTGCTGAGATAGGAATGCCCTTTTAAATTTTTAGGTGCATCAAGAGTCTACACTCATTTGTTATGATAGTTACTAGTTAATTTTTTCTTATGCAGAGGACAAAAGTAATATCTGATTTGCTGATATCTGTTTCAAAAGCAGAGAGACAAGAGGCGAGAATGAAAGTACGACAGGACTCTTTGAGACTTGGCAATGTGGGTGTAATCAGGTAATTTTGTTTACTGGAAATGGGTTGTTAGTCTTTTCCTTTTGGTGCCTATATTTGACGAAGAGGGAGAAAAAAGAAGAGGGTGAGAAATCATCTAAAGAATAATAACTTAACTGCTCTAGTTTTCTTTGCTCTATAGGATACCTTATCCTCTTTTTCCTCTCGTATTTGATTCTTTTTTCCAATTTAAGGAATTATTTTTCTTGTAAATAGAATAGGTTTTCTTGGGGAGATGTGGTCCCGATTGATGGGTTGTTTGAAAAGTATAGGGAAGTAGGGCTTTTAACGTGTCAAGCGATAGAGTGAGTGAAAGTCTTTCAATCAGTAGACTTGTACATTTAATACGAGGAAAAAATGACAAATATCATGAAAAAATAGGTTCATGACACATCATGAAATTATAATTTAACTTGTTAAGGGTCAAAAAGCTTGATCAAATGGTACTGAGCTTTATAGAATGTACATAATTTGTTTGACATGTGTCCATTCATGATATTCATGAAATTTTTTTTCACGATTTGTATTGTTGCTCATTATAAAATCGTTTTTTTCTCTGTTTCTTATTCTGCAGAGCTGGAACTGTGATATCTGAGACATGGGAAGATGGCCAAGCTCTAAAGGATCTCAATGCTCATCTTGTATGTGCTCACAGGATTTTTTATCTTTAATGTCATGAGTCGTGATTCTTTTTAAGTGAGGCTAATTCTCTCTTTCCTTTCTTTTTTTTTTTTTTTGGTAAAGCTTCTGCGAACTAATTCCTTTTACTCTACAGACTACAGTGCACTTTTTTTTCCCCTCTTTGGCGCTTGTCCTTTCTCAATTCTTACCAACCTGCCCCATAAATTAGCACTCACACGAAAGGAATGTTAGTTCTCAACTAATATGCACAAGCAATAGTGCACTTTATTGTAAATGGGTTGGAAAAAGAAATAAGAATCATGATTTTCAGAAGTCACTTTTAGAGAGTATGATCAGAAAGGTTTTTTTAGGTCTGATATCTTGTTTAGTACTTAATTGATTAGTTATAATTTTTCTTATATATACTTTTGTCTCTATCTTAGGCATACCGAACAGAAAAGCGTTAGCGGAATTGAACAACTATGCTGTCATAATGTTATTTTTCATTCTAATTTTGTTATGCATAACAACACTCCTCTTCTATTCTTATGCTATTCAATTTCAATTTTTCATCTTTTCGCTGGGCTTTCATTTTCTATTTTCCCTCCCACTCTATTTTATCTAACCTTTCTTGCACATCTCTTGTTTCCTTTTTTTGTCTGAGCATAGCTACATGTACTACTCGGTTCCATACCAGTGTAAAGTTTTTCCATGCATTTATTTGGAATTTTGGCATCTGCATCATTGCTGTAGAGTTGAGCCTTTTCTTCTTCAAACATAACTTCATGAATTAATCTCATCTATGACGACTTAAATGTGTTTATTTTATAGCTTGTATTGTGCAATGCAATGTGAATTTTCACCTCAGCTCTTAAATGCTAGGCTAAATCATGTCATATTGTTTGTTTAATTTTTAGTTTACTAAAACAAGAAAAATAAACTTGACTTGTTACGTGCTTTTCCCCAGAGACAATTACTAGAAACAAAGGAGGCTGTTGAGCGGCAACGGAAATCATTAAAGAAAAGGCAATCCGGTAAAGTTCCATCTTTGTTTTGCAGTTAAATTTTACTTTTATATTGAAGATACCTTATCCTCTATCCTTTATATTTGGTTTTATGATCTACAAAAGGAAGTTTTCTTATTAAGAAAAAGAATATTTTTTCGTATTCCTTACAATGCTCTTTGTACTAATAGCTCTTTCTTCGTCCTTAAGATAAAGGTGATGGAGCTGATGCAGAAACAGGAACACAAGAGGAAGATATACTCATACAGGATGAAATCTATAAATCCCGTCTAGCCAGCATCAAACGCGTTAGTCCACTACACCTAAATGCTGCTTTAGTCATTTCCTTATACTTTGTGTTGTGACAATTATTTGCACAAATTTTAATTATTGTGTTGTGATTTTCTGTAGGAGGAAGAAATCATTTTACGGGAGAGGGATCGCTATGAGCTGGAAAAGGGCAGGCTTATACGTGAAATGAAGCGTATACGAGATGAAGATGGTTCTCGCTTTAACAATTTTCAGGTTCTCAGCCACAGATATGCCCTCTTAAATCTTCTTGGGAAAGGGGGTTTCAGCGAGGTTTACAAGGTCAGAACTTTGTGAAATTGGTAATAGTGTTATAGTATATTTTGCCACTTTTTTAGTGAAGACTCTTAGTTACTGGACAGAAGTATAGAATCTATAGATTAGTCCCTTGCCTGTATTGGCAATTGTAAAGAAATACGTTTTTGCAGTGATTTGAAGTAAGAAATTTCCAGCAGGCTTATGATTTGGTAGAGCATAGATACGTTGCATGTAAGCTTCATGGTTTGAATGCTCAATGGAGTGAAGAGAAGAAGCAAAGTTACATACGGCATGCCATTCGAGAGTACAACATTCACAAGACGTTGGTACATCATCACATCGTCCGGCTGTGGGACATTTTCGAGATTGATCATAATACATTCTGCACTGTCTTAGAGTATTGCAGTGGTACTCATACCGTCGATCTTTTTGATCTGAAAGTTTTTACATACTTTGTCCTTATGCAGAAGTTGGTCTCAGTTTTGCTTCAAAATTTGATTATCATTCTTTTTCCCCACAGGGAAAGATCTTGATGTAGTACTTAAAGCGACGCCTGTATTGCCTGAACGGGAAGCTAGGATCGTTATCGTTCAGATATTTCAAGGTCTGGTGTACTTGAACAAAAGAACACAGAAAATTATCCATTATGATCTGAAGCCTGGAAATGTTTTATTTGACGAACTTGGTGTTGCCAAAGTGACCGATTTTGGTCTTAGCAAGATAGTGGAGGATGATGTTGGATCCCAGGGTATGGAACTTACGTCCCAGGGAGCTGGAACATATTGGTAAGCAATAGAAGCGGAAGACTGTAGTGATTGGTCGGCTCTGTTTTGGCCCCTTTTGCTCTCTCTCTCTCTCTTTCTCTACTTGTATCATTTCATTGTCCCCAAAAAAAAAAAAAAAAAAAAAGAAGTGCTTTCTATTGGAAAACCAAAAAATAAATAAAATAAAATAAAATAATTGGACTAGTGATGAAAGATGATAAGTATGCCCTTTAGTAATTGAGTGATCGTACTTCTCTGCTTAATGCTAATGGCAATCAGAACTGTTTTGTTTGAGAATCAGTTCTTTTGAGTGGAAGTATGTACTGATAAACGTGATGCTTCTGTAGCACAATGTTTTATAACAATTACGGCTCTCGGAGCATAATTATTTGTTTCCAATAGATTTCAATGTATTTTGAATTTTCACGGGTTAGTAGACATACCGATACCAGTGTTATTTCCTATGAACAGGGGTAAACAATTTGAGGTAAAAGGCCTCCTGTAACCTAGCATTTCATAGCTAATACAAAAAGGTATTTTTGTCAAAGGACTAATACAACTTGAACAACTCTGAAATATATTTTTGACTAAGGGCGGTAAGAAAATTTTTTTCCCTATTATTGTTGTTTTTTGCGTGAGTTGGAGGTGGACGTTCTGAATAGTATGCAATTGAATTTAATTTTTCTTCTTTGTTTCTTGGTGATTTCTCACTTTGGGTTTTTATGCTCTTTGGATATAAATCAAAACAACTACTTTTCTCTGAAGGTCCAATTTCATATGCAGGTATTTACCTCCTGAATGCTTTGAGCTCAGCAAGATACCTCTAATATCATCAAAGGTCAGTGATTTTCGAATTTTGAATCTTCCCTTGATCTTGCAAATTCCTTCTCCCCCCCCCCCCCACCCAAAAAAAAAAAAAAAAAAAAACCCTTTTCTCAGACTTCTTATTCGATTTTTATGTTAACAAAATTTTTTTCTTAAAAAAAAAAAAGAAAGAAAGAAAGCCATTCCACATGCAATTTCCCCCCCCTTTTCTGCTTTTTCTTCCGTAGCTTTGGTACCAGCCCTTTTTGACGAGCAGTCTCTTCAAACAGGTTGATGTATGGTCAGCTGGTATTTTGTTTTACCAAATGCTTTTTGGAAAACGTCCTTTTGGACATGACCAGACTCAAGAACGTATACTACGGGAAGATACAATCATCAAAGCTCGTAAAGTTGAATTCCCTTCTAGACCCTCAGTTTCTAATGAGGCGAAGGTGAGTTATGGCTGCAGTTTGATTGTTTGTAATATTATTCTCTTATAACTTAAAAAAAAAAAAACAAAAAAAACAAAAAAACAAAACAAAACAAAACCAAACAAAAAATTCTCTTTTAGTTTAAGTTTTGATTATTGTGAAGAGGCTTTCATAAGAATGAAAGAAATGAAATAATTGTTGGTCCTGGATTTTTCCGCATGCCTGCAATAGGGTTATTTTTCTTTTTTTTTTTTTTGGGTCCACTGTGTCAAATGGAATGGATGTACTTTGATATCAAAGTACTTTTCAAATTTCAAATTCAGGTATTAGTTTTTAAGCATCAAGAATTTGGACTTAAGTTTCTTTTTCTGTAGTAAACCAAAGCTTTCCATCATTTATCAAGTCTAATAGTCCCTGCATGTTTACTCCTAATGCTAAACAAGACTTCGGATAGAACTGTACTTTTTACTAACCTGTGAAGGTGTCAAGGTGACTTTTATTATCACTCAGGAAAGAAACTCATGATAAAGCTAATCAATGTAGCCTCCTCGGATAGTCAAAAAACATGACTTGGACCTTTTATGTTCATTATCAAGTTCCTAAATCGGCAACTTAATCACACATTCTATTCATTCAGTCTATTGGTAAATCACCAATAATTTGACTTGCTCAATGGTGTTGTTTTCATTCTTTCTTTCTTGTCATGTTTGCAGGAATTGATTCGCCGTTGTCTAACATATAACCAAGCAGAGAGGCCTGATGTTTTGACCATTGCTCAAGATCCATACCTCTCTTACTCTAAGAGGTAACAAAAGTTGTGTGCAGTTGCAACTAAAGGTAACACCTGCTGATGATAAGAAAAATTTTTATTTGTTTAATAGAAAATTAAAGAAACCCACCGCGACCACCCCCCCCCCCCCCCCCCCCCTGGAAAGATTTTGTATAGGTTGTAAAAGTTTTGTAATTATTGGCGCCGTCGCCGAGCTCTCTTTTGTCTCGTTAATAGGAAATCCGGGGCTTTTACTCACTCAATGTTCTGGAGTGTGGAGAGAAACGACCTGACCTCATAGTCAGGTTTTGAGGAGTCTATTGGACAGGATACATATATATGAAATGAGGAAAGTTTGTTCTTTTTCTCACCCTTATTTTTTTTTTGTTTTTCAAGGCATTGTTTCTAACCTTGTCAAAAAAAGGAAAAAAAAAAAAGTGGTTTCGGAATCTTAAAACGGAATTTTCATTATTTGTAAGTTTTGAAGTAGAGTAGAAACGATTTCTGTTAAAAATTTGTTGTTGTTGTTGCAAGTTTAGTAGAAGAGTTGAAACTATTTCAGTTAAAGATAGATTATTCATTTCCATCATATGGTTATCCGTGCAACTTTTCCGGACATCGTAGCATGATTGAATAGTCGATATGCTCATCTCTATTTAGATATGCTTTGGGCGCACTACATTGTGTTGTATTATATTGTAATATTCTATTATAGATGGATAAATATCAGTCTCACAACACGATATATAATGTACCAAAGTTTCTGCAGATACTAAGTTGTGATTCTGGTTTTAATTTTGAGGAGACCAAGTTAGGGTTTTTGAATCCCTTGATAACGATTGTTCTTATATTTATCTTTTGCTAATAAATTTGCATGTAAAAGGAATGATACCATTTTAGAACGGAAAAGTTAAGGAAAGAAAGAAAGGAAAAAAAAAATGAATGAATCAGCAGATTGAAAGAGATATATGAAATAAAAGGCTTGAGAGATAGATACCATCATCAAGTCTTCTATAGTAGATACAAGTTTAATACCCGTGCGTTGTACGGAGAAGGAAGAAAAAATTAAATAAAAAAACTGAGTATTATATAATAAAAACAGTTAGTTAAAATAAATATTATAATTATAATAAGTATAATTCTTCCCA
Organism: Ficus hirta; assembly: GCA_038430175.1. NCBI lineage: Eukaryota > Viridiplantae > Streptophyta > Magnoliopsida > Rosales > Moraceae > Ficus > Ficus hirta. The sequence continues at coordinate 5,762,213 of CM076590.1, forward strand.
AAATCTCTCATAATAGTGAAGATGTAAAATCAAAATGACAATAGTACTAACAATAATAAAAATGAAAACAAAAGCAAAAAATTAAAAAAAATTTATGTAGTCATACTCATTTAAAGAAAAAAAATTAAAAAAAAAGAACAAAAATCTTTAGATTCAAAAGAACCGGAAAAAACTAACCCTAACAAAAAAATTATAACAAAATAAAATATATATCCCATTTTTTCTTTTTTTTTACTATTTTTAAAAAAAACCAAAAAAATAAAAAAACAAATTTTTATCAGGTTATATACATGCAAAAAAAAAAAAGAGATTTTTTTAAATATAAAACAAAACAAACAAAAAAGACACAAAAAAATGCACGCAGAATCTTAAAAAAAAAGGTCTTTAAAAAATAAAACAAAAGAAACAAAAAAGACAAAAAAAAACCCATAAAAAAAATCCGAAATAAAGATAAAAAATTTAAAGTAAAAAATCGTTTAAAAATTAAAAAAAGGCATAGTGAGCAAAAACACAATATAACAATAGATCGGAATCGAATGTCTAAAATTTAGCGTAAAAAAAAGGCGAAAACAATATTAAGGAGAAAAAAATTCTAAATAGGGATAAAACTGACAACACACTGTCGGAAAAAGAAAAGCAACTAAAAAAGAGGGGTAAAACCAGGATAACACTGTCGCAAAGGAAAAAAGTAACTACAAATGAAGGGTAAAATCGTCAATTAATAATTTTAGAAGGACAAAGTTGTCCTAACACTGTATCAAATAGTAAAAGTAACTAAAAGCCAATGACAAAATTATCAATTGATAAAAAAAAAATAAAGGGTAAAACCGGCATAATACTGTAGTGGAGGAAAAAATAGTTAGTGATGAAGGATAAAAAAGTCATTATACGGTAGAAAAAATATAAAAACACTGCATATTTACTGTTTATTTACTGTAGTAATACTGTAGCAGTTACTGTTCATTCACTGTGTGGTACTGTAGCTAATGAAGCGAAATCTGAGAGAAAAAAATCAGAATCACTGTTCATCACTGTAGAAAAACAATGAAAGTGAGCAGTCACTGTTCATCTACTGTAGTAGCACTGTTGCAAGTTACTATTCAGTACTATGCAGTACTGTAGCTAATGAAGCGAAATGAGAGAGAAAAAAATCGAAAATCACTGTTTATCAATATAGAAAGAACAGTAAAAGTGTGCTCTCCTTTAATATATAGTATAATATGATTATTAATGAACTTGTAAAAAGAACATCATTCTACGGAAGAGATATTATTTTGGTAGTATATTTTTTAAAATGTTAGATTTGATCACAATCATCCGTTTGTAAAGGTTTTTTTTTTCTTCGTATTTTTATTATAAGTTTCTCAATAAAAATAATTAGAATAATATTGTCGAGGAAAAAAAAGGGCGAAATACACGGTTAGGATATAGGCTATAGTTTAACATCCTATACAAACTTATTGAATGGGATTTTCCTACAAGTAACATCTATATCGTTGATCAGCGTGTAATAGTCTGTTTATAGAAATAGTTACGACTTGTGTCTCTCACATTTTTTCTTTGATGGAAAAAATTGTTACATGCGTGCAGTTGGGTATACTATAAACTCATTGTGGTTCTCTAGTATTGTCACACCAATATAGGATTATTTAAGGAAGAAAAATAGCAAAAAAAATGAAAAAAAATTACCCCAATTTCTATTTGAACTAGGAAAAGGAATAAACAATAAATGTCAAATCTTGTACGTGTATACTTTCGTTCTTTTATGTTGTTGCGTACACTAAGGAACTCCAACCCCGGCCAATTAGGAGTCAAAAAGTGGGAATGACGTGGGCTTGGAGCTCCAACCGGACATCAAATTTTACACCATTTTGGTATAAATTGGTCTGGTGGGAACAGTGGAAACGCATCTATACGTTTCCATGTTCATTCCATGCCAAATTTGGTGTTAGTTTTTATTTTTAATTTTTTTAGTTTTTATTTTTAATTTCAAATGGTATGGAATTAGTAAAAAGGAATATAAAAGGAGATATAAGAAGAAATATACATAGAATATCTTTTTTGGTGTTATAAATGGTGTAATGGGTTGGAGATGAATTTAGTGATGTGAAAGTTAACCATTTTAGTGTTTTGGGTTGGAGATGCTCTAAGCATACACATATATATCCCTTCCAGCATTAAAAAAAAAAAACTTACGTCTCATTTACTTAATATAACAGTTAAAATAATGTCATAATATAAGTTTTGCAAATTAATAAAGGGTGTTTTTTTTTTTAAGGAATGCCCAAAAAATTTCTCCAAAAAAGGTACATCTGTGATACTATCTATAATTGCTTCAAGATTTTTGTCAATAAGATAACAATTCGAATCAATAATTAAGTGGGACAAAAATCCTAAGCATGTTTACTAAAGGAATTATTCTCACAATTTCCTCACGAATTGTCTTTTGGTCACTTGCTCACTTTGAGAATTCTTTATATTTATTATCCTAAAATTATGAAAATCATATTGTTCTAATATCTTGGGTAATATGCTTTATGTAAGATTAATGTTTCAATTGCATAATTTAAAAAAAAAAAAAAAAGAGCTTATACTGACCAACTAAAATTTTATACCATGTTACATTTTTTAAGAGGTAAGTGTTTTGTTAACTAAATAATATATTAGCTATTTACCAAATACACACACACTAGCTTATCACTTTTGTACGCTAGAGACGAGAATGGATAGAGGTCTTTTTGGCCATATATATGTTTTGTAAATGCTGACAATTACGACCGCAAAGCACAAAAATTGGTTGGGTTATATATATATATATATATATATATATATATATATGTAGTACAGTTTAACTTGAGTCCATCGAAGAAGTAAGAACCACACAAATATCAGTCATGGTAATATCCAATTCTCCACTAAGCTCAAAGCCTCTTCTTCCTAAAACCTCAAGCTTTTTCCACAAAGGACGCTCAAGCCTAATCTTCAGCAGCATAAAGTGTGAATCTTCCACAGATAATAATGAGAGTGCAAAACGACATTCAAAACTTGAGATTGGGTCTCCTATTGTTGTCGTTGAGGCTCCCAAGATTATCAAAACTGCTGCCTCAGTTCCCTGCCTTAGGGTCAACTCCGGCTTAGTCAACCCCGGCGATGTCGGACGGTAATCCAAGTTATTCTTACTAGTCGCTTTTTTCCTTTTTTGAACTCTTTTAGAGTGAAAGATTTGAATTTTACACCTTATATTAAAGTTAGATAAATAATTATCGCTAGACTATATCTTCTATCACTCTTTCTAAACGGTTTTATTAATCTCAACTTAGTGTCATCAAACAAATTTTCTTAAAGTTATATCTTTATGGTTTGAAATATGTTGCTATTGGTGTTCACAACATAATCTCAGATGGTTAAGGCTATTGGCCACATAGTCTTTGCTGGTGTTCTTTTCAGTTTGGGTGTCGTATTTTAAAATGGTTATTTATGCTTTTATCCTTGAGATTCGATCGAATTTAAAAGTTATCACTTAAGCGTTGCTATTTGATTGAATTGAAAAGTTATCTCTCAAGCTTTGAATAGCAAATTACTTCTAAATTTAGCAAAATGTTGTAGATTTTCTTAAAATTATAGTCATATGGAGTTCGAGTCTCTTTTTTTAAAAGAGAATTCATAAAACATGTACAAGAATGTTTCTATTTAAATTTTTTTTTAATTTGTCATCAATTGGGGACGCTATTAAATTAAAACTTCGTTATTTGAGGGGTGACTTTCTAAAATTAAAAGTTTATATAGTGACTTGTGTCAAAAGTTGAGAGAACAAATGTGCTAACTACTCCTACAACATTTGCACTGAGTTTGAACTAGTAACCTAATTTTTGTGCCATGATATTAATGCTTTGTTTGGTTGGAGGGATGGAGAGGAGGAAGGAAGGAGAGGGTTGGAAGGATGGGGAATGTGAAGGATGGAGATGATTCTATAAATCCCTCATGTTGTTTGGTAATACAGAGAGAGTTGAAATGATGGATGATAATTTTTTAAGTAATTACTAGATCGTCCCTCTTATAATTTGTTCACAATTTTTTTTTGGAGGTTCAAACTGTCTTTTCACCTAAATTTGGAGGGATTTATTGAATCCTCCTATTGATGGAATGATCCAAATTGGTGGGTCCAAAGGGAGAGTCTCTCCCTCTATCACTCCTCTCCCTCCACTCCTCCCTCCAACCAAACAAAGGATTTCTCATCTCTCTTCCCCACTCTCCCTCCACCCCTCTCCATCCCTCCCTCTCTCCCTCCAACCAAACATACAGTTACTAGTGTTTAGTTACTAGTGTTTTGTTGATGTAAAAATATTTCTGGCTTTAGCTAAAATTTTCTAATATGTCTAGTAGTTTACACTTGGCTCAGGTAAAATGTGGAGTTCAAATCTTCCAATTTTAAGTTCAAATCTCCCAATCCTAAATTTAAAAAATCTATGGTTAACCATCACGTATTTTTGTAAGTATACAAGTTATGCAAAGTTTGTTTGTTTTTTTTTGTTTTTGTTCTTTTTTAATTAAATTGATAGATGGTGTGTTCTTGAAATGTAGAATTGTGTCAAGAAAGCCAAAGGACGTGTGGGCAGTCCGTCTAAGCATTGGCACTTACCTTATAGATGGCAAATATTTCAAGCCCTTGGAGGTTGACTAATAATATTGTACAAGTTCTTGTTTAATAATTATGTTATTTGGAGCATTTATATAAGCAGATTTCCGAAAGAAGATCTTGCCTAAGAGCTGAGCCACTCATGATCGAGCGAAGGCTTCTATCTCTAATGAACTTTTTTTTAACTCTAATTTTACTTATAAAACTTTTACATTTTTTGTATTTTGTCCTACTAAAAATTGATTATCCCTTTATAAATCCCATAAAAACTGAAACAATAGGCAGGTTCCACCGCTTATCTTGCCTATCATATTTCTTTCTCTCTCTCTTTTGTATGAATATTATAAATGTATATTATGTCATATCATATCTAAAGTGACACATTTAATTTACCGTACTTGCATGGTACGTGGAAATTCGAACTTAAGATATTGATCTTTACTTTGGACAAATTCATGAACTTTGATGCTCTTATAAAGTTGTCCCCTAAACTTTGAAAACTGATGAAAATGCTTCATGAATTATGAAATGTTAAAATATTTACTATTTATGTCAATTAAATCAATGGAATTACTAACATGACAATAAAAAAAAGTATAATTTAATAAGGAAAACCTTTATTTTTACCCCCCCTCCCCGAACTTTAATACTCTTGTACTTTATTCCTGAACTTTGAAAATTGATGCTTATATCCCTCAAAATTTAAACTGTTAGCAAGAATGTCCCTTAAACAGATTGTCAGCAAAAACACAAATTCTTTCATACTTTGGCCGTATAACTTGGAAAAACTTTATTTTTTCCCCTTAAACTTTAGTAAATTTAGAAATTCTCGGAAACATTGAAAAATTAGTGCTTATATCTCGCTAACTTCAAACTATGAGCAAAAAAATCACTAATTTTCTGTCATATTTTGTCCACTTAAAACAATGTACACTAATCTAAATAATAAAAATTTTAACTTGAACTAAAATTTTTATTAATATCAAAATAAACATTAAAAATTTATTAAAATTCAGCATAATATATTCAAAATTAATACAATTTCATGAAAAAAAAAAGCAATATATACAATTACTAATACTTATTACATAATAAAAATATAGTTCAACAAAAGAATACATTTAACAACGACAGAAAACAAACGAAGAACAAATTTAACTCTTTTTCTTTTTTTTTCTTTTTTTTCTTTTCAGAAGTTCAACTTTATAAAATCAAAAAGTATAAGCAAAAAAGGACGAAGAAACTAAAACATATAAACAAGCTAACAATACTGAAAAAAATAAAAGACATGTAAACAAGCATAAAGTCAATATACCGAAATCAAAAAATGATTAATCCCTTCATAAAACTTATTTTCAAAATTGAAGTTATTAGAAGAAAAAAATTAAAAGAACTTGTACATTCAGATCACTTAGATCTTTATAGATTTTTGAGGTTATATCTGTAATTATAAAGATTCTAATTAAATTAACTTGTTATCATATTACTGCCGTATCAGTTTTTTAATTGACGAAATAGTGATTTTGCTAGCATTTTAAAAGTTGTGAGGTATAAGTACTAGTTTTTTAATGTTAGGAATAAATTAAAAATGTAATAAAATTTAGTGTTAAAAATAAAATTTTTCCAAGTCTTATATGATCAAAGTATGAAACAATGAATGTTCTTGCTAACGATTTAAAGTTCGATGGTCATTATTTCTAACAGTTTAAAGTTTTGAGGTATTAATGTCAGTTTTCAAAGATTAAGAGCAAAAATAAAGTTTTTTCTTATTCAAATTACACTTCATTGTTGTCGTATCAACAATTCCATTCATTTAACTAATGGAAAGAGTAAAGATGATAATTTTTCCTAGTTCATGAGCATTTCTATCCATTTTCAACATTCAGAGAGAAAAATTATAAGAACACCAAAGTTTGCATTAAGAGAAATCATCTTGGGATCGAAATTCAAAAAGTAACAATCTTTTGCCAACCTTTTCATGTTGAGCTGGTGTCAACATTTTTTTTTAACTGAAAAGGCCAAAAAAAAAAAAGAGAGAGAGAGAGAGAGAAAAAGAAAATATCAGAGAGGTTTTTCATAGCAAAAGCAGCGACCAAAGGGAGAACCTTTAGGTCCTTGACAATATCCCAACAAAATTTTGACAATAAAAATTAGTGTTATTTGTAAAATAGTTATTGGTGCTGTAAAAGAAAATTCAAAAAACCAAAAGTAAAGTAACAAACTTTTAGTTTGTTATTTCATTTTTATTTTTAAAAAATCAGTTTTGTAAATTGACATAATATTGTGTGTGTATTTGTTTTTCTTTTTGTCCCCCCTTATGTTGTATATGCGTGGTATTGGTATATGTATAATTTCCTTAATTTATGTTTCAAACAAAATATGCAATCATTAAGACTATATGTATACATATAGCATATATGTAAAAACGCAAACATACATAGATAACCAGTAACTATAGTTTCAATTTCTCTACCAACGTCCATGAAAGTAACCTGAATTTGTGAAGAGAGAAAACATCAAAATGAAGATGAACAAAAAAATGCGTTTAAAACTGTTGGCCATCTCCACAGGCGCCATGCAAATAAAATTTGCTCAATTCTACCTTGGTAAAAGATCAAGATCGGATGTCTCATCTTCTCAAGATACCCACACTCTGCCATGAGTCAAGTAAGAACCTCTATTAGGTTGTTAATTCGGGAGCTTCAGACCACATGATCAGGTCAACTGACGACTTTTATTTTCTTTCAAACGATGTTTGCTATTAGCTTTATTATATTAGGTATAAAATCAAATTTTTATTGAAAAAAATTAACTATTTTTAGTTTTATTTTTAAAAAATAATTGTTACTTTGCTATCCTAAAATTGTGAAAAACAAAAAAAAAAAATATATATATATATATATATATATAGATTGAAGTAATATGAATATACATATATATAATTAAGAAGTTTGATGTTTGAGGCCCTACGAAACTTGAAAGGGCATCACGAAAATTTTAATTATTATTATATTTTTTTACTTAAACGGTGAAATAATTAGTTTCCATTTTTTTTAACTCTTCTATTTAATCAAGGTCGTAGATAAAATAAGTAAAAGAAATTAATGAATCAAAGCTGATGGATAACAAGATTTTCGAAAAATAAAAATTAGTGTGTGAAGTCTTAATATATGTGCTTGTTAATCATTGATTATGTCTTAAAAATTACTTTGCTTTTGTCTCTAAATGCCCCTAAAATTATGACAAAATTGACATCTCTACGTCCTTAAATTTCAAGTTGTTGTAAAAACACCTCATTTATTAAGCTACGTTCATCTATTTTTCAGATGAGATTTTTTTTTTAAATTATTAATAAACCAAAATTGAGGTGACATAGATATACAGATCAAACGATAAATAACAAGATATAAATTGTGTAATTGGATTACCTGAAATTAAAGAAATTGGCTCTAATCTCTCTACAAGTCTCAGGTCCCTTTAAAAGTGTACAAATTTCATATCTCCCTCTTATTTATAGTCTCATTTGGTGGGAGAGTCTATTATTATTCGTTAAGTTTCGACTTCTTGCTCTCAACTTGGCACGTGTCATTCATTCATCTCTTTATTTTCTAGTTATGCTTGTTGACGTAGCACGGTCTTGGTTCTGGTTTGCCTCCGAGTCATTTTGGTTATGCTTCTTTATACGTTGTCGTTTCATTCATTCTTATTTAAGTCCTTTAATACTAGTTTTTTTTTTTTTTTTTTCTTTTTTTAATGAAAAACGACAATTACTGCACTAAAGGGCATAACCACGGAAATGGTCGTGCTGATTGAAGAAGCCAAATTACTGCACTAAAGGAATAATACAGGGTACTTTTCCGTTAGGCAGCCTAGTTTGAAATATGGTACTCATGAGTTTGCTACAAGTGAAGGGATCCAAAAATAAATAAAAAATAAAAAATAAATTTGAAAGAGCCAAGGGATCAAAATTCAAAAGTTGAGCTGATGTCAATATAATTTTTTTTTAATTGAAAAGTAAGTAAGTATATAAATAGGGTGAGTATGTGGTAGAGAGGGTCTCTACCGGTACAGCCCTTTTTTAGACCGTTGAGATTTAATCAAACGATTAAAACGTTGTTGGTGTATCATAATTATCATACACCTTACCTCACATTATCCTTCCCACCCAAAGTCTTCTCCATCACCGGTGATCTTATCGCCGCCGGTGACCTACCCCCGACGCCGGCGACCCATCTACGGCCCCACCACCGGCCCCAGCCATTGCCGGCCGACCGGCCGCCGGCGACCCCCTTTCTCTCTCTTCTCTTCTCTCTCTCTTCCCCTCTCTCTCTCTTCTCCTCTCTCCCGTGACGACCCACCTCCGGCCCGCCACCACCGGCCCCAGCCCCGGCCGGCCAGCCGCCGGTGACCCCTTTCTCTCTCTTCCCTTTTCTCTTTCTTCTCTTCTTTCTCTCTTCCCCTTTCTCTCTCTTTTCCTCTCTCCCGCGGCCCTCCCCCGCCGGCCCCCAACCAGCCCCCCGGCTCCCTCTTTCTCTTCCCCTTTCTCTATCTTTTCCTCTCTTCTCTCTCTCTCTTCCCGGCCCTCGGCCCCCCCACCCCCAGCCGCCGGGCCCCCCCCACCACATCCTCGACGTGAGAAGAGAGAGAGAGGAGAAGAGAGAGGGGGGGATGGGGGTCCCCGTCGATGGTGGGGGTGGGGTGGGGGGACCGGGGGCCTGGAGAGAGGGGAAGAGAGAGAGAGAGGGGGTGGGGGTCCCGTCGAGGGGGGGGGGCGCCGGGGTGGGGGTCTGGGGGAAGAGTGAGAGAGGAGAAGAGAGGGGGGGAAAGAGAGAGAAGAGAAGAGAGATGGGGGGCCGGTCGGGGGGGTGTGCCGGCAGGGGGGCCGGCGATGGGGTGCTAGGTCCAGGCGGGGGAGGGCAGGGGGCTGGGTGGGGGGTGGCCGGGGGTGAGTCGCCAGCGTCGGGGTGGTCGCCGGAGTGGGTCGTCGAGGGCGGGAAGGTCGCCGGCGATGGAGAAGACTTGGGGTGAGAAAGATTATATGAGGTGAAGTGTATAATAAGTATGGTACACCAACAACATTTCAACCGTTCGATTAAATCTCAACGGTTTAAAAAAAGACTCTACCGATAGAGTCATTTAGGAGAGACTCTATCACAGTCTCTCCCATATAAATATATATACATATATATAAAAATATATATACATCTATATATATGTATGTATGTATGTATGTCTAAAATGGCTTTGACAATATCCATATATCATTGATGAATACTTTCTCATGCATCTCTTGTCGCAAATTCTATCCTCTCGACAAAATTTTTTTCAACGGCCAGCCAAAGGAAATTCTTTAAACGACGTAGTTTCTGTTGATGTTTGTGAGTTGTGAAAATTAAAAAAAAAAAAAAGGACTTAAACATTACATAATAAGATAAATTCGTTTGACAATCACTATGCTCGCTGAAATAATTGTATGGCAGGTTCAAACATAAATATTAGTATTATTTCTATAATAGTTATTGGTGCTGTAAAAAATTTTTTCAAATAACCAAAAGTGATAACAAGCTTACATTTTAAGTTTCAAGCTATATGACTTAAATATATGTGGTTGCAGACATAATTTAGTGGTAATATCACATCTAACTCATTTAAAGATATATAATTTGAATCTTCCCCAATCTCGATTAAAAAAAAAAACTTGAATAGATAAATTTATAATATCTTTTAGTTTAGTATTTGATTTTTAAAATTTTCAGTTTCATAAATTCGGTATAACATTGTGTGTGTGTGTGTGTTTTTTTTTTTTTTTTTTTTTTTATAAATATTTTATATGCGTGGTATATGTAATTTCCTTAACTTACCTTTCAAAAGAATGTGCATTTATTAAGACTATGTGTGTGTGTATATATATATATATATATATATATGATATGTGCATAAACGCAAACACACATATATATTAGGTGGAAAGTAACTATGTATAAACTCTATACTCATGTCCATAAAACTCACCTGAATTTTCGGAGCAAAAAAAAAAACCTGAGTTTGAGAAGGAAGAAACCATCAATATGAAGAAGAAAAAATAAATGCTTTTACAACTCTTGGCCATTTCCACAGGCGCCATGACAAATAGAATAGACAGAGTTTTTTTTTTTTTTTTTTTTTTTTTTTTTTTTTTGTAGAATAGAATAGAATAGACAAGTATATGGGTTTATAGTTATTTTGCCTAGGTTTAGTCCTTAATTTATATTGATAAAGAAAATTTTTTTATATGTCATATCAAGTTGTCACGATTAAGCGTGTGATGACATGAACATAATAACTTGAGAAATTGTCCCTTAATTTTTAAAGTTCTATAATTTTTCTAAATTAAAAATATACTTTAAATTTTTTTATTAAAAAAATGGGTTTCATAAATCATTCATCGATTTTTTGTTAATTCACTGATCTTGATATAATATTAAGTTACTCTCTTACCCCTTATTTACTTACAAAATACTGGATTAAAAAATTTAAAAATTAAAACTACAACCTATATCTATTACTTCTGGTATTATAATAATGGTGTTAGCTTTATTACCATAGGCATAGAATTAATTTTTTATTGGAACAACCTATATCTTTGTTACTTTATTGTCCTATAATAGTTATTCTAATTGCTATTAGCTTTATTACAATAGTTAGTTTGAGTTAAGATTTTTAAGTTTAGTTTGAGTTAAGATAAGTTTAGTTTAAAAGGTGAGTGTTTGGTAAAAAGTTTGAGATAAAAAGTTTAGTTTGAGTTGATTGTTTGGTAAAAAAAGTTTGAGTTAAAAAGTTTAAAAAAAACAAGGGCCCTGTTTGGATGTTTAAAAATTGAGTTAATCAATTTTTTTGCCTTTTGTGTTTGGTAACTTATCTTAACTCCGACTAAATGAAATTTTTTCATATGAACTTTTGTCTTTTTTCAAAAAAAAACCAACAAAATTTATTTATTTTATTTTTGTGGCATCATATCAAAAAAATCTCTCAATTTAATTTTTAAATTATCCATAATTAATTTGGAGACACTGGCCATAACACTCGATATTTTTTTGGAATAAAAAAGTTTGAGTTAAACCTTTTGCATCTTGAGTTAGGGCCATATTTTGGATGTAAAAAAATTGATTTATAAAATTTAACTTAAAATTAACATTCCATTGAAGATTATGTATTGAAAATTAGAAAAATTAAAATAATCTAAAATAAAAATATCTAAAAAAAAAGGGGCCTTTCAATTTTATGTTTTCTTCATGCTCTCTCTCTCTCTCTCATGCTCTCTCTCTCTCTCTCTCTATAGCTCTCTCTCTCTCTCGCTCCCTCCCCCACTCCCTCCCACCGGCCCCCTCCCCCCCTCCCTCCCACCGGCCCCCAACAGCCTTACTATACCACTCATGCTTCATGTACCAAACAAAGTCCACCATCACAAAAGTAACTTTTTTTTTCAGCTTCTTTCTCTCTCTACCTCATGCTCTCTCCCTCTCTATAGCTCTCTCTCTCTCTCTGGCTCCCTCCCTCCCTCCCGTCCCACCGGCCCTCCACCAGCCACCATGTCGGTAAATAGGTGAACAAAGTCCACCTGAGTTGTAGGTTTTTTTTTTCAGCTTCTCTCTCTGTCTACCTTATGCTCTCTCTCACTCTCTCTCTAGCTCTCTCTCTCTCTACCACATGCTCTCTCTCTCTCTCTAAAAAAAACAACCTAAAGCCAGCTACCTTGAAGGAGAAGGCGTGGATTCTGCATCGCCAGAAGGAGCAAAACTCTTCTCTATGTCTCTCGGCGAACGAGGTGTAGAATCTCACTACGTGGGCGTCAACTGGCAACAGTGTAATTTGTTCAGGGTACTGCATAACGGTTCAGTGACAAGTTCAAGCTGAACTCATGCCCCAAACTGAACAAGTTTAGTTTGAACTAAAAACTATCAGTTCAAACTCATGCCCCAAACTCAGCCTAAGACTATAAAATGATAAATATAAGTTATATATTTTTTGTTCTTAAAAATTTAAGAAAATATAAAAATTTGAATTATAAGTGAAAAAAAAGGGTCAGATATGGAGACATATTTATCTTATTCTAATAGAAAATAGAAAATAGAAAATATTCTAATAAAGTTAATATTGATTTGGATGATTATATAACATTAACTTGGAAAATACAATAATACCATAGATTGCTTTTTTCTTTTTGATATTTTTTTAATGTTATATTTTGTAGTTAAATTAAGGGTAAGATAGTAATTTAAAATTAAAATTACGATTGAGATTTACAATCCAAAGAGGGTCATGAGATTGTCAATCTCATTTCTCAATCCCAAATTAGTATGAGACCTACCATTCCCACTCCCATTTCAAGAAAGGAAAAAAAAGAAAAAAAGAAAGAAAGAAAGAAAAAGGAACAAGTAAATAAGGAATTGACTTTTATTTCCCACTCCTAATAAGTAAACATACCATTAGAGTAACAGAAGTCGTAGCTAAGAAAGATTGTCAGGAGAACTAAGGTTAACAGAACATTCAACATTTCCCACATACTTGTTGATTTTTAGAGAGAATAATAACTCGGAAGATCAAAAAGTTGAAAAGTTAAATCATAACGAGGATGTTCATGGTAGATAAACAACGAATGAGACAAAATATATTGTTGTCAAAAATATATTTATTTATTGATTAGTGGGAGAACGAGGGAAATAGACCAAAGACCTCCTGGAGTAAAAATAAATAACAGAAAACTTTTTAAATGATGGTAAATAGCATATAATGCAGTAAACCTGGATTTACATGCACCCAAAATTTCAAATTTACCCTTGCATAAAAGACCCAATTCTTCCACTCTCTCTACAAACTCCATGGCAGCCACCACCATCTGACGTAGTCTGGCTGGACGTCGCCGTTGCGAACATGCGATTTCTCTTCCTCTTCTCTCTCTTCTTCCTTTTGTCTCTCTCTATAGACTTGTTCATTTTCTTCATCACCTAGACTAGAATGTCACGGAAAAATCTCGTGACTTTGTCGGCCGTAGAGACATCATCAACTCAATCGTTTCGTTCCATGATGCTACACAACATAATTTTTTCTTGACTTTTTTGTAAGGATACCCCTGAGCTTTTTGAATTTGGCAAATTAGTTCTTGAACTTCGTTTCTTGGCAATTAACCCCTAGAATTTAGAATTCTTGGTTTGAGTGGTCATTTTGCTAACTTCTGTTATATTTTGGATGGTTTTAACACATGAGATGCAGGTGACCGTCTTCTCAAGGACATTGGTGGTCATTTCATGTATATTTAAATCAAATTATCTTAAAAAGAAATTAAAGGGGAAAAAATAGTAAAATAAAGTAAATAAAAAAATTATCAGCTCGTAAGATCAATGCCATAAATCTCATTAGACCCATATAGGATACTTTGTAATAGTTTCTATCCAATATGCAAAATTTTGATCAAACAAACTTTTACTACCCAAATCTCAATTTCAGATTTATATTATTGTAGAAAAAAAAAAATCTTAGATTCAGATTATTTAAAAAGAAAAAAAAAACTTATGGTTTTCTTTTTCGGAATACGGAATCTTAATCTCCAATCCTTAAACTCCAACAGCACCTCAACAATGAAGAAAAAAAAGTTAAACGAGATAGAAATACAGAACTGTGACGAAGAGATCCAATGGAGGTGGGGTTGGGGACTTGGCGATAGAGAATATTAGATCTAGTGGAGGCAGTTGCTATATTAGAGAGATTGAAATATCTCTTTTATTATCATTGGGAAGTGGAAATAATAAAGTCTCAAATTGAAAAAACACAAGCAAATACATCTTTAATTTAAAAGGCATGTTTGTTGTATCTATTGTAAATCTTCATAAACAGACATATCAAAAGCTATAAAACTTCAGTTTCTGATGTCAGTTTCATATCTTGTTCTGAAATTTAATAAGTATATTTAATATGACTGCTACTTATTAAATTTGTGGGTTTGTTGTAGTTTGGCCCCGATAGCAAACTGTACGTAGTGGGGATAAATAAAACCTTAAAGAAAGTAATTTTTATGCCTCAAACCCTTTAAATTTCTCTTTCTGTTTCATTTCTTTACACCCAAACAGTTTTCCACTGCCCACAGTTTTTCAATATGCTATCCTCAATGGCCAGTCCAACACCTATCCTACCGTCGACTCCGCCTTCGACTTAGGCGGCACTAAGCTCCTCTACGAAACTCAACGCTCAACAAATTCACAAACAACCACAATCACAGATTCACAAACACATAAGCATAAAAACCCAAATACCACATTAGCATTTGGACTTCTTAGGGTCCTTAGGCTCTTTGTTCTCGTTCTTCTTCCCGTCAGAAATAGGAGAAATGGAAGAGCTAGAAGCCCCTTGCTTCTTTTGCTTTTGCTTCTTCTTCTTGTTCCCCGAAGGATCAGAAGATGTGGTAATTTATTTGGAATTTGCTTTCGGCTGGCTTGATTTTTGGGTAAAGAAAACTCTTTCTCCACTCTATTTTTTTTATTTTTCTTTTTGTGGCTTTAATGGGAAGTTGGATTCAGGATTTGTTGTTGCTGTAAGGGGATGATCGGCGGTTATTGCTATAGTTGGAGGTGAGAGAGTTTGAAGGGAATGGGTTAGGATTTTTCTTTATCCAAAAAATCCTTTTTTTTTTTAATTTCCAATTTTACCCTGTTAAAGAGTGCATGTGAGCAACACATGCACTACTCCTTTCAATTTTTTTTAACGGCGTCATGGAATGGACTGCTCATGCCAAGAATTCCAAATTTAAGGAGTCAATTGCCAAGAAAAAAAATTCAAGGACTAAATTGTCAAATTTAAAAAGTTTAGGGGGTATCCATATAAAAAAGCCTTCTTTCTTCATTTCTCCTTTGGGCCATTTTGAGGGACATTAAGAGATGGTATTTTGAAGGTAGTATAGAAAATAGTTTAAAAATTTTAAATGTTTTCGGAAAAAATATGTAAAATGGATCTTATTTTGTTCATTTCGTCGTTATGAATATTTTAACATAAAAATTATCTAATTTTAATTTAAAATGAGAAAATTATGAATTTTTATAATTATAATTTAAAAAAAAAACAAAAAAAAAATTTAATGTAAAATTAAGATTTTAAAATTTTAATGGTGTTTTGCTACGTGGAGATAGCGTACCAAACGGGTTAGACAAAATATATTGATAGCTTTGGATATTTTCCATAAAATATATACAAGCCGTAGATTCAATTCAACGGCTGTCGGAGCTGTAATTCAAAGCGTCCACACAGTTGTTCCAATAGACGCGACCATATCAGGTAGTAACCTCTTCCGAAAGTTTTTAATTAATTAATATCATTAGGATAATTCTACACTTCAGCGAATTAATTATTACTAATATTCAATTTTTTTCTGACAAAATAAGGTGGCAAAATTGAGCGTCAAAAATCCTAAAAATGGATTTTCATCTGGTTTTTTGCCGCCATTTAACCATTTCCCTTTCCTTCCTCATCGATCGAGTCCTCGGCGCCAAAGTTCTCAGCTAGTGAGCACGCTGCTTAACCTGCGCACCCCTTTTCCTTTCTTTTCCCTCTACCTTGCTCGCTTTTCCATTCAATTTTCCTCTCTCTCTCTAAATCTTTCTCACTCTAAAACTGCTCCGTTCTGTGAACTCGTCGCCGACTTCGATTGGTAAGTTTTTCTCGCGCACTTCCGTCCTGATTTTCTCGATTTCGAACTTTTATGGTGGTCGAAACTCTAGGACTGAATCGGAGCGGCTGATTTTGGTAAACTGGATTGCATTTTCAGTAAGGTGTAACTAGGGTTTTGAGTTCTATTTCACTGGCTGTACTGTAATTTTCGCTTCCTCTAGTTTTTTTCTCGTTGTTTGGCTGCTGAGAAAGTCTGAGAAGAATCGAAATTTTCTTGCCCTAATTACCAAGGCACAAGTTCTTCCATGTCTGAACCAGACAATCACAATTCAGATCTTCGAAATGCTAACCACACAGTAACTTGGTTCAACAAACGAATTGATTTTCCCTTATAATATGCATTGAATTTGTAAATTCTTTGATTTAATTTTTCCTTTTCTCGCAGAAGTTGGATAGCCCGGAATTTTCAACATGTATATCAAACAGGTAAGTTCTTGTTGTGCTTGGAGGTTGTCTCCTTTATCTTAGCTATTTTGCTATCTTTGAACCATTTCTTTATGTTTACTGTTTTTGTTTAGGTTAAAATTGAGGGATTTAAGAGCTACAAGGAAGAAGTTGCTACCGAGCCTTTTAGTCCGAAAGTCAATTGTGTTGGTAATGTTGTGATTCCTTGCTATGTATTGATGCTTCTTGGTTGTTTATGCTCTTCATTGACTGAAATCCATGTGAATTTATATCATTTTAGTATATTTTCGTTCTAAAATTGTTGTCGACATAGTGTTTTGTGCATTTTACTTGAGAACTGTCCAAAATATGTGTTATAGGTTCTAGTTGCAACTTTAAGTTAGTTGTTATTTGTTTTTGTTAATGAGAAACGGATGATTCGTAGAGTGTGAAACTATAAATATTACGAGAAGAGTACAAGTTGTCTTCATATACAGAAAGATAACAAAAAGGGAAGCAAGAGCTAAAGGAAAACATTTCAATCAACAATATCATTGGTAATGGAATATTATTGAAGTCCTTAGTGCCCATTTGGATTATAGGTTTGAACCGGAAAGTTTGGATTTTGATTGAGAATCTAAATTGAATTGGTGTTTGGGAGAGAGAAAAATGAGTGTGGTGTGGATTTCTAAAAAGTAAAAATTTGAATCTATATTCTATAAAGAAGACAAGTACTTGATTATGAATTTTTGTTAAAATGCAATAGTTTCCATCCAAAAATTGTTAGTTTTGTTGTACCAAAAGGTGGTAAATTAGATGTTCTGAAAAGAGAGCCACAGGCCTGATGACTCAACTAACGCTTAAGGTTTTTTTTAATCTCAGTTCTTTTATATTGTGGCATAAAAAAAAAAAAAAAGGAAAGAGAACGTGTTAATTGTTATTTTAACCTTTGCCTATTTCGACATAGTCTTATATTTAGCTTAGCCTAGAGACTATGTTTTAGCTTAACCTGACACAATGTATGCAACTCTCAAGGTAATCCACTTAAGGAAGATAAATATATATACAAACTAGGTATGTATAAATACAATCTAGCGTAAGTAATGTTAAAAAGAATATTATGATATTAAGATTAAGGAATTGTAGAAAAAGGGAAAAATATCTTTTCTTAGGGGTCTTGAAGTAGGAACGTGGGCCCACTAAGCGAGTTTGTGGGATGATTGGTATCGAAAAGAAAAAGTAATGTGAATTGGAATATTTATACTTACCAAATGCCTTTTTCTGGAACACAATCATCGAAGTACTTACAGTGGCCTTTGTTTTAGCATGGATTTTTAATTACAGAGTCAACTTCTGAGCATGTGTTTTAAGGAGACATGATAAACTACTTATTTAGCAAAATTTCATGTAAGGATGTGATATGTTTGAGAGGGCAAAATTCTAAGCTTAGTTGTAGGCTTTGATGGATAAAGCTTTTAAGGATTTTCCTCCTTATTGTTCTTAATTGTTTTTGATAAGAAAAAGCCTTTTCATTGATTATAAATCAATTACAAGGAAAGAGGATGAGGAATCCTCAACACAAGAGAGACAACAGAAAATAAAAAGTAAACCATACTAACTCTAAACAATTCTAATCCTCATCAGCCCTCTATCTACCAATTACATCCATCCAATTTAAAATGATCAAGGAGAGTGGAACTCTTTGTCTGTTGAAGCCCATAAGGAAGCCAAGTATTTAGCCTTGTCAAAAATGTCAGTCAATTCCATACTCCTTTCCTCAAAAATCCTAGAATTTCTCTCCATCCAAATGGTCCATAATAAAGATAGCACCATACATCTCCACAGAACTTTTGCTTTTTTATTGGAACCCCCAACCCCACCATATCTTCCACCATCAACGATTGACAATGCACTGGAAAGATCCACAAGAATCCCGCTTCCATTAGCAATATTTTCCGTAAGGCACTCGCCACTTCACAATGAAGCAACAAGTGCCTTTCTAATGCGTGTCTTTATTTTATTTGACGATTCCCACTTTTCCTTCTGTTGTATTTGATTTCTTCATCAATGAAAGTAAATTTTCTTATAAAACATATGTAAAAGTATATATTTATTAACCTATTTTAACAAACTTCATTTACAGTTGGTGCCAATGGATCTGGCAAGTCAAACTTTTTCCATGGTAAGAATCAGATCTCATCCCCCCCTCTTTTGTGGTCTAATGACCTTGGGTTTTCGAATGTGTCATTTATTTATTTATTTATTTTTGTAGCAATTCGCTTTGTTCTAAGCGACCTGTTTCAAAACCTACGGAGTGACGATAGGCATGCGCTGCTCCATGTATGTTCAATACTTCTTTGTCCATTTCCTGGCTGGTTTTGTGATATTTTTTAACTTCTCCATGTGCCATTATTGTACAGGAAGGTGCAGGATACCAAGTTTCATCTGCATTTGTCGAGATTGTGTTCGATAATTCTGATAATCGTATCCCGGTACTGTCCTTATTCTGATAATTTCACATTTCTTTGAGAGGAGGATGGGGAGGAAGAAGGACGTGAGTGTTAAATTTGGGAATATTCATTTTGAATAAGAAAATTTACAAAAGAAAATGCTCTTTTGGTGGTTGTTAAATATTATTAATAAAAGTTGCATCAATTTGAAAATAATGTCTAGGTTGAGTCTTTCTCTATCTTGCTCTCTTCTATTGATTTTTTTTTTTGTAATCTAATGGATGGTTTATAATTAGCCCTATAATACTTGGATGAAAATTGTAGAATTGATTGCAAAGTTATACCTTGTAATACTTGGTTTATCTGTTTATGAAGCGTCATTTCATCTGCTTATCTTTTTTGCAAGCTTCTACAGTTGCAACTTATTTGTTTTGCTCACTGTTTATGATGCCTTCTCCATCTGACACAAGTCGGGTTTAACATCTTTTGGTTACTCTTTTTGTCACTGTCTTATCATCTATTTCCATGTCTCAGGTTGATAAAGAAGAAGTGTGCTTGCGCAGGACAATTACTCCAAAGAAGGATGATTATTTCTTGGATGGAAAGCACATCACGTGAGCTATTGATCTCTAAGAATCTGATCTGCGCATTACAGGTTCTGGTCTTAATTTATAATAACAAATAATATCAATAATAATTTTCAGGAAAACTGAAGTTATGAATTTATTGGAAAGTGCCGGGTTCTCTCGCTCCAATCCTTACTATGTGGTGCAGCAAGGAAAGGTATTCCAATCCTACTATTTTGAACTTCCCTAATGGTATTTTTAATCTATCTGAACTTTCACGTGGAAAGTTTTTAATTGGCGTCCTTTTGATAGATAGCATCATTGACATTAATGAAAGACTCTGAGAGGTTGGATTTGCTGAAAGAAATTGGTGGAACTCGAGTTTACGAGGAAAGGCGTCGAGAAAGTTTGAAAATTATGCAGGAAACAGGCAAGTCATTCTTGAGCTGAACTCTGTTTGGTAGGAAGGAAAGAAATTAGAATGGAAAGAAAGCTTATGGGAGAGAGAAAATTGGAATGATAGTAATGATTTTAGTTCTCCTTGATGTTGTTTGGTAGATAGGAAGGAAAGAAAATAAGAGACTGTAAAATTACTATTTTATTCGTTTACTTATATTAACTTAGTTAAAAAATAAGGAAAAAAGTAATTTCAGTCATATATGAATAGATTTAAGTTTTCCATCCAATGTTGGAGAGATTAAAGTGGTGGACCCCACCACAACCTTTATCCCCTCTATTTTCCTTTCCTTCTCTTTTCCTTTTTCCCAAACAAGCTACTCTACCATTCTCCATGCAATTTTCCCTCCCCCACTTGCTTCTGTCCTCTTTTCTATCCTACCAAACATAAGTTTTCTGAGTTAATGCCATTTTTAATGTGTGAAATATGGAAAGTTTGAATTGGTTTTTGCTATGTAATCTTGATCTGCTCGTTTGTTGTTTTTTGAAGTTCCGTCTTTGTCTTTGGAGTATAGCTTATCCTCCTTCCCTTGTAACTGATTTACATAGCAATGAATGGGCTTTTTCTTATACTGATTTACATATATGTGTGCGTGTGTATGTGTAGGTTATAACCTTTCATATCTTTATTTTGTTGATCAGGCAATAAAAGAAAACAGATAATTCAAGTTGTTCAGTACTTGGATGAGAGGTTAAGAGAATTGGATGAGGAGAAAGAGGAACTAAGGAAATATCAACAACTTGATAAGCAACGTAAATCTCTAGAATTTACTATTTATGACAAGGAACTTCATGATGCTCGGCAGAAGTTGGCAGAGGTCAGTCAATGCCATATGTTTAGTTAAGACATCCTTGTTTGTTGGTTTATATTCTGGTTCATGTTCAAGGCACGGCGTGAGGCGCGAGGCTGTAGCCTCATGTGGAAGGAAAGTGGCGTACACTTCTGTCTTATGAAACTTGCCTTTTTGTTTAAAATTGCTTACGACTCTGTTTTTTTGAGGCCCATAGTTCAGTTTTTGTTGACATGTTGGGTTGGGCTAAAATAAATCAAAAGTCCCAAAACCAAAGCATCTGAATTCATCCTAAAAATAGCCTAGAAATTTTTGTTTTGTTTTGTTTTATTTGTTTTGTTTGTTTGTTTGTTTGTTTGTTTTGGTTGTTTGTTTGTTTTTTTTTTTTTATCTGTTGGGCTTAAAAATTTAAATATGTGAAAAGGCTCAAAGCCCAAACAGCAGAATTCATCCGAAATGCCCCGAGGCTTATGCCTTGACTCACAAAAGGAAAATGCCTTAATACCCGATTCAGCAATTTAAAATGCCACTTGTTTTGGCATAATGTAGTTGACTAGAATGTATAGTTAATTACAAATATTTGCACTGTTAATTACAAATATAAGCAGTGCAAGGATGAGATATATTCGCGTTGAATAGAAATACAGTACCCTTATTATTTTTTTTAATGATTTTTTTTGCATGTAATAATGTAGTGTGATTTTTATTTTATCTCGATGTTTCATTTGCAAATTGGCCTTTTATCTACTTAATTTGACCTGGCGGTATTTTGTCTGCTCGGAAATCAAATCTTTTTTTTTTAATATATAAGACTAATAACACAGTTCACGTAGCATTATAATAACATTGGTTAACTTTGAACAGAAATGGGTCTGATATCTAAACTACGTAGATATGTCTACCTATGTGGCAATGATAGATTCTAAAGTGGTTTGGGGTAACTTGATACAGGTAGAAGAGGCACGAACCAGAGTTTCTGAAACATCGGCTAGAATGTATAATAGTGTGCTGGATGCCCATGAAAAATCCAAAGATTTGGACAAAGTGTTAAAAGATCTGACAAAAGAAGTTCAAGCTCTAAGCAAAGAAAAAGAAGCAGCTGAAATCCGAAGAACAGAAGCAATAAAGAAGCACACAGAGCTTGAGCTGGATGTCAAAGATATGGAGGAAAAGATGTCAGGAAATTTTCGGGCTAAAGTAAACCTTGTTTATGTCCCACATGGTTTTAGCTTTTGTTCTCGTTTTCCTTTTTCCTTTTCATTTTTTAATTAAGGTTTTTGGTGACGAGAAACCAATGAATGCTGCAAATGTTTATTCATGGCATGTTCATCCAGGAAGATGCAGTGAAGCAACTTCAGGCTCTGCAAAATGTAATTCAGGCGTCAATGAATGAGCTTGACGGAATAAATCCTGCTTATGAAGATAAAGTCAGAGAGGAAAAAGAGATAACAATGGGGTATGTCTATTAGTTTGAGATACCGATGATTGAAACTTGAGATACTTTTGTACATTGTCAGCATAACATGTTTTGAGTTTTCTAAGGTCTGCTGCTCCCATCCATGAAGTATGTATACATTTTATTTTCTTCTGAGCATTTTCATAATTTAATGTCCCATTGTGCAATTTGCTTTGCATAAATAAATTTCTGTCCCGTTTCTTTTTTGTTGGAAATCTTTTGTTTAGTTGCATGATTTTCATTTTTTTCTGTCTTTTCAGTGTGATTTTTTTCTTGGTTTTTTGACATTAAGGTTTTAATTAGTTTCTACTTTTTTCTGCCTTTTCACTATATGGGCCTATGATCTTGTAACATTTTGCAGCAAGTAGCAAGTAGCAACTAGCATTCATGTTCTAAACGCATGTGAAGTATATTTCTGCCTTATGAATTGTATGCAATGCAGAATAATGGAGCGTGAGAAGCAACTTAGCATTCTCTATCAAAAGCAAGGTCGTGCTACTCAGTTCTCTAGTAAAGCTGCTCGTGACAAATGGCTTCAAAAGGAAATTAAAGATCTTAATGTTGTTCTTAGTTCAAATTTGGATCAGGTAACTTTTCTCATTTTTTTGTTCTGATTATTTTGGGAGATCCTTTTTTTGATGTTGTATCCAATGCCTGGAGATCCTTCTTTTGATGTTGTATCCAATGCATGAATGCCTGAAAATATAAACCGAGATTTTTTGCTTCCGACATTATTGATGTTCAACATTTCAGCAATTTTGCTTCTTTGCCGTGTTCCTTGTTCCGTTCTCTTTGTTGCTTTGGGGCAAAATTTTAGTGAGATCATTGGTATAGTCGACATTTCAGCAATTTGTTCAATGTCACCCATTTCCTGTGTTCTTATGCATTCAAGCCATCATTTCTGCATATATGTGCCGATTTATTGGAAAAACAAGACCAGGCTGGCAGGCCGTAAAAATTTTCCGAGAGTATCAATGCCAATGAAAGAAATAAAAGCAGGGAAAGAGAGGCAAGATGAGAGGCATGGAGGGGGGTGCGATTAGGGTTGCTGTGGGCTTGGGATGTGGATGAAGCTGAAGTTGTCAATTGCTTGGTCGAGGGGAAAGTAATGCAACTCGGGAATCTGACAACTATTGGGGACAGATTTCCGTTTTGGGCTTCCTTTGGTTCACTCTGCTAAGGAATTTAGAAACAGTTCTTTCACTTTTTATTATAGTTGGGAGGATATTATTCTTCTCCCTTTATCGTTGTTGGTTTTGAGAGGGTTGCTGATCCTCTCTTTTTAGTTTCTTTTTCAGTGGAAGGAAGTTTTATTATAAACAAAATAAAAAGTTTTTTTTTTTTTTTAAATATATTTTTCTGTTTCTTCTAGTTTTGGTGGCTTTCTTGCACAGGTGCCCTTTGTACTTTTCTTCTGGTGAAATTTTTGGTGAAATTTTTGTGTGTATAATTTATCTAACATCTAATGTTTTCTTGGATTTCAGGAGAAAAAACTTCAGGATGAGATCCATCGGCTAAACTCTGAGTTGAAAGAACAGGATCTTTTCATTGAGAGTCGTAGAACAGAAATTGCAAATCTGGAGTCCCTCATTTCTCAGTCTCGTGAAGGGTTCAATAATCAGCGATCACAGAGAGATAAGTTGCAGGATGAGCGGAAGTATGGGCTCTTTCGCTATTATATGTTAAGTTTCACTTGTCTTTTTAGAGTGTTTCAATTTTATTCAAGTGTTTATTTCCACAGGGCCTTGTGGGGGAAAGAAACCGAACTTTCTGCTGAAATTGATAAGCTGAGAACTGAAGTTGAAAAGGCGGAAAAGAGCCTAGATCATGCAACTCCTGGTGTAAGAATCTCTTCTAAACTGTTCTTGTTGATACATTGACGTTGTTTGTTGTTGACTATTGTGCTTGGATGAACCTGAACAGTCAACACTGTTTTCTTAGCATGCGTTTGGAACACGGGTTTGAGATGAAATTTTTAGGTTGAAGTTGGTTTATTTTTCAAAAACTAGTTATAATTTTTGTTGACTTTTCAGAAAAAGACAAAAATAAACCTAAAAACTTAGGTCCTAGACTTGTAAACTAAACGAGCCCTTAATGTCTTTTGATATCCACCTTATACACTGCGTGAGTTGAATTTCTCCATAATTTTCGCAGTGTTTGTGATTTTCTATAACGTATCTTGCCGATATGCCCATGCTTCTTAAAAACAATCTTTCCAGCATTGGTTGGAAACATCGAATCAAACAAGTCTTAAAATCACTCCAACACGCAAATGGCTGTATCCATCCTTCCAATTGAACCAATTTAGTGCCTTACCTTCCATGAATTCCCCTGCAAACATCACTCTTTCTTGCTCAGAAAATTGATTTTTCAAGAAATACCCTTCTGCTCTCTCAATCCATGCATCCGGGTTTCCTCTTGAAAATATCAACTAATCCAGTCGCTGCCAATGTTTGTGTGTTGGCATGCCCTAGGAAAGAACTGCTCTGATACCACTTCATAGAATTCAGCAATTTCTTGGAAAATATCCATAGAAATCACACAAGAATAGAGCTTTATTGAATGAATAAACCAATTGCAGTAACAAGGAACATAGAAACGATGAATAAGCAGCATTTGAGAGGCTGCAACAATACTCCAGACTTGGGTAGAGATTCGAGAGCATACCCACCTCTCCTCATGTGGTTTCCCAGGCTAGTATCCCAATTGACAACCAGGGATCCCTCATTAGCTAGTAGTCTTATTTATACTACCAACTCTTACTAACAACGTCTAACTGGATGCTAACAACTTCTACCAATCAGTTACACGACTGACTAACTACCTAACATAGTGGAAGTTTTATCATTGTTCTTCTTATCAAAATGTATTGATTTTCCCTTTCTTTGTTTTGTTCCCATTCTTTGTTATGACTTCTGAGATCCTTTAGCTGATTCTACGACGGCCGAATGCTGGATTGTAGAATTTTTTATTTTAGTCATATTTATTTATTTATTTATTTTTTCTCTACTTTCAGGAGGTCAGAAGAGGGCTGAATTCTGTTCGGAAGATCTGCAGAGAGTATAAAATTCCTGGGGTATTTGGACCAATTATTGAGTTACTTGATTGTGATGAAAGATTTTTCACTGCTGTTGAAGTTACTGCTGGAAATAGGTTTGTAAGAATTCTTTGAAAGGCTCTTATTTGACTGTAGATACAATCAGCAAACATCTCCTCGACTCATTATTCTTTTCTCTTTTTATTTTTTTTCCCATGTGTGGCTTCTGTCCTGTTCGAACAGCTTATTTCATGTGGTGGTTGAGAATGATGACATATCAACCCAGATAATTAAGCACCTTAATTCACTTAAAGGTGGGCGAGTTACTTTCATCCCACTGAACAGGGTGACTGCACCACGCATTAATTATCCACAGAGTTCCGATGTGATACCTCTGTTAAAGAAGTTGAAGTTTTCTCCGAATTATAATGCAGCATTTGCACAGGTTAGCTACTAACTGGAATCTGTTTCCTGTAGAAACCGGCACAATCAGTAATTAGTGTTAGACACAAATTTATGATGCTGATAGGGTATTGCTTCTGGATTTGTTGGCAGTCATGTTATTAAAATTCTCCACTGGCGAGGCTATAAAAATAGATCAGTACCACACTAACTTGTAATACTTGTAAGAATTTGTCCCTCAGTAGTCGGTGCAATTTACTTGTGTACATATGTATATTTATTTATATATATGTTGTAAGAAAACGAACTTTCATTGATTATAGTATCAATTACAAAGTAAGTGAGGACAATTAGTACTCCCAATTTTGACAGAAGCAGCAACCGACAGAAAAAAGGAAAAGAACATATAAACTACCAAAATTATACATTCAACCATACATAACATTTATCTAATTCAAAATAATCAGATAGAAAAGGAAAGCTTTTTTATGCTTTACTTGTAGATAATTGTTAAGGCTTATATACCTATTTATGCTTGTAGTTCCTTCTGTTGAATTAAAAGTCTTGAATGTTTTAGATGCTAACAATTTACCTCTATCATCCTTATATTCTAAAATTTTCATAGGTGTTTGCGAGAACTGTGATTTGTCGAGATCTGGATGTGGCCACAAGGGTTGCTCGTGACAATAGCCTAGACTGTATTACTTTGGAAGGTGTGTCAACGTTGATTAGTTCTCCCATGATTGTTTTGATGCATGCGTTTCCCCCACAAAGCGTAATTGATCCTTTAACAGGTGATCAAGTGAGCAAGAAAGGTGGCATGACTGGTGGATTTTATGATCATAGACGGTCAAGATTGAAGTTTATGAACATAATAATGC
Source organism: Ficus hirta (assembly GCA_038430175.1). Classification (NCBI taxonomy): domain Eukaryota; kingdom Viridiplantae; phylum Streptophyta; class Magnoliopsida; order Rosales; family Moraceae; genus Ficus; species Ficus hirta. The sequence goes on from CM076590.1 coordinate 5,788,966, forward strand.
AGAACACGAAATCTATTAACGTGAAGGAAGAAGAACTGGAGAGAGTTAGATTTAAGCTTCAAGATATCCTTTTGGCTATATGTTAATAAATTAGGTTTTCTTGTTGATCATGTTCCATTATAATTTCTCCTGTTATCTTTTCCTCTAAGTAATGGCTGTTTTCTTACTGTGGATTTAATTGCATTCCCTCTCTCTCCTTTTTTTTTTTTTCCCCCGATGAAATTAAAAAAATGGGGGAAATGGAGAGGAAGGAGTTTTCTGTGGACGTTTGGTTTCTGAAAAATTTTTAATCTGTTTCTATGAATGGATTGCTCAGGTTCTATTTTTATTTAGAATCTTTTAAATTTTTATGATTTTTCTCAAAAGGTTGAGTTTCTTAGCCAAAAGGTTACTTTGATTCTAGGGGTGTCATGTCGCCTGATAGTCACAAGTTTTCTTCCTCCGACTCGGATTTTTTTTTTCTCCCTCAAAACGTCAATGATAGCTCATAAGTTTGATTAGCAAAAAAGTCCAGGGGTCCTATTGGAACTCGAACTTTGGATGTCTAGGTTTATGACTCATCTTAGGGTGGTGCCTTACCATTAGGCTAGCTGCTTATGGGCTTTTGTCCCACAAGTTGACTTTCTACCTTCCTCGTCTCATTTGAAAACAAAAGGAAAATTCTGAAATACTTTTCTTCCGAGTTTTATTGGTGATCTTTATTTGTTGAGCACCTTTGTGCGGATTCTTTTCTCCTGTTATAGTACTTGTTTTTTGTTATGCCAAATCAAAAGCTTTAATAGGCAATTTTCATATTACTTTCATTTCCATGAGCATCTTATCTTGTTATCTTTTAATGGATGAAGGTGACCACCTTGATTCATGTGGGTAAAATATGAAAGTGAACATGTTAACAGTTCCATAAATTTTGTTGCTCGGTGCTTTTAATTGGTTCCAAATGTACCAAGTATATTCCATTGTTTTTGTTTTTGCTAAATTTATCTCACAGATAGACCAGAAAATTACTGAATTTGTGACTGAGCAGCAGAAAATTGATGCAAAGCAGTCCCATGACAAGTCAGAATTAGAACAGCTTAAGCAGGACATTGCAAATGCTAATAAGCAGAAAAAATTGGTTTCTAAAGCTCTTGAAAATAAGGTATCTTGGGCGTTACCTACCTTTATGTGCATTAGCTTACCTTTATGTGCATCAGCTGGTGGAGTATTACCTATTCTCTCTTTATCATTTAAAGTTTGTTTATTCAGAATCTTCTTGCTTCTTTGTAGGAGAAATCACTTGCAGATGTACGGACTCAAATCGATCAGCTTAGAGCCAGTGTGGCCATGAAAGAGGCTGAAATGGGCACAGATCTCATTGATCACTTAACACCGGAAGAAAAGGCTCTTCTCTCGAGATTGAACCCTGAGATAACAGAAAAGAAAGAAGAACTTCTAAAGTGCAAGACTGAACGTATTGAGGTTTGTAAGATGTTTCTTGTTGGTATTTATCTAGGTTTTTACGTGTCTTGTGGTTCCTAATATGCATATATTTGCAATGGATAGATTGAAACAAGAAAAGCAGAGCTTGAGACCAACTTAACTACCAACCTCAAGAGGCGGAGGCAAGAATTGGAGGCTATAGTATCTTCTGCAGAGAGTGATAATTTGCATGGTGAAGCTGAAATCAAAAAGCAAGAACTTAGTGATGCTAGATTATTGGTTGAGGATGCAACAGGGCAACTTAAAAGTGAGGGCCATGATATCCTTCTATCATTTTCCAGTTTTATTTTCTAGTCTTTGATTCTGTATGTGACTAAATTCTGCTCCTCAGGAGCGTCCGATAGCATTGATGACCGAACAAAGCAACTTAAGAAGATTAAAGAGGAGAAGATCAAGTTAAAGGTAGTTCTCTTGTGCAGTCGAAGTGGTGACAATAATGTTTGTTGCTGTTTTTTTTTGTTTTTTTTGTTTTTTGTTTTGGTTGTTGTTGTTGTTGTTGTGTGTGTGTTTTCTCCCCCTCGAGTATAATTTTGTTTGTTGTTGACTTGTGACTGCAGAATTTGGAAGACAACTATGAGAGGACACTTCAGGATGAAGCCAAAGAGTTAGAACAACTATTAAGTAAAAGAAACATGTTTCTTGCTAAACAAGAAGAGTACTCCAGAAAGATCAGGGAATTGGGCCCATTGTCATCAGATGCCTTTGAAACGTATTACTTGGAACTTTTTGGTTTAATGTTGTCTCTCGCTTTTTTTTTCTTCCTTGGAAATTGATAAATGTTATGTGATAGATAATTTTAATATATTTTTCTTTTATTAATCATATTTTCGTTTTTAATGAAAAGGGGGGCAAAAATCTAGAGAAAAAGTTTTCGGTTCTTGTCTTTATTTCTTGAGTTCATCCTTAGGTTGGATCTTTTGTTATTTTTGCAATTGATTGATTGATTTGTTTATTTTTTCAATGCTGTTTTTAATACTTTTGGTCTAATTGATTAATGTGACATTGTGTGTGTGTGTGTGCGGGGTGGGGGATGGGGGGTGGTGGGGGGGGGGGGGGGGGGGGGGGCGCGTGCTGTTCTGGCGGCGCTAAAATTTGGAGAAAAAGTTTTAGGTTCTTGAATTCATCCTTAGGTTGGATCTTTTGTTATTTTTGCAATTGATTTATTTATTTCTTCAATGCTGTTTTTAATCCTTTTGGTCAATTGATTAATGTGACTACACATTTTCTATTTTCCAATTTTCCATCTGACAATGTACTGGTGTTCTCTCCTATGTTGAAAATGGTAGGTATAAGCGGAGGAACATCAAGGAATTGCATAAAATGCTGCATAGGTGCAATGAACAACTTCAGCAGTTTAGTCATGTCAACAAGAAAGCACTTGATCAGTATGTAAATTTCACAGAGCAACGTGAAGAGCTACAGAAAAGGCAAGCGGAACTTGATGCAGGTGATGAGGTAGTATGCCGTGACGTCTCTTTTGAATGGGTTTTTAATGTGAAACTTTTTCCACTGCTTGAAGTATGGGCTTTCTTAATGTAATTTTATTTTAAATTCTACAGAAAATTAAAGAACTTATATCAGCTTTAGATCAAAGGAAGGATGAGTCCATAGAACGTACTTTCAAGGGTGTTGCTAGGCACTTTCGAGAAGTTTTCTCTGAACTCGTGCAAGGTGGGCATGGGTACCTGGTTATGATGAAGAAAAAGGTGCGTTACTCTAATGCAGCCTAAGCATTTACCGTAAGATGTAGCAGACAGTTTACTCAGTTGTATGTGGTTAGGGGTATGGGAACAGCATATCAGCCTGGTAACTAGATTTTTGTTTTTCTAGTGTTTTCTAGGTTTTTCTAGTTGTTAGTTTCTGCTTTGCTTTGAAGGATGTCTTGTCCTTTTCTCCCTTGTTTTTGATTCATTTACCAAACTAAGTTTTTTTTATCAAAAAAAGTATGTCAGGTTGGTTCACCATTTTCCTCTTTTACTTTTGCATCTTTTTTGTTCGTGGATTTTCTAGTTATGTAGTGGGAATATAATATCAGGTTGGATTTGTTTTTGTCGTTTTCCCTCTTCAACTTTGCGTCTTTACCATCTGTTGTATACCTGGATTTTCTACTTTCTGTATTGACAGTGATCATTCATTGTGTATTTTTGTTATATCATGCTCCATCCATTTATTTATTTATATGTTATATATTATTTGCTAAGCATATGGTTTTGTGCAGAAGATTGGTTTGATATAACATATGGTTATGGGTTTATATTCACAGGATGGCGACCATGGTGATGATGACAATGACGACGATGGACCTCGTGAAGCAGATATGGAGGGTAGGGTTGAGAAATACATTGGTGTGAAAGTAAAGGCATGTATTCTCTTAACCTAAGATTTTATTCCTATGCAGAGAAAAAGAAATAAGCCTAAAGAAATAAGTCTTTCTGATTTCTCTTTTGAATATCTGAATTCTGATGTGGCAAGCCAAGTTGGGAACCTATCCACGGGATCTCCCCCCCCCCCCCCCCCGTTTTTTAAATGGGAAACGGACAATTTACTAGGACAATTAAAAATGAAACTAGATACAATAAGTACAAATAGCCATCCAGCCTATCTAGGATAGATGCAAATCCACACAGATTCGGAACTCATTTTATCTGAGAGAAATCCCAAACTGATTGTTCAAGAATTCATTCTAGATATCAACAATGGCAGTAGGCGTTTTAGTTGAGATAATAATAAAGCTGTATAGAAGCTCTTCTGGAGACTTGGACCTTCAACTAGATACTGTGAATTTCCCAACTAAATGTATGGAATGTGTAATTGTGTATTTGCGTGTGTTTTTCCGGTGTGGCAGGTTTCTTTTACTGGGCAAGGAGAGACGCAGTCCATGAAACAGTTATCTGGGGGTCAGAAAACTGTTGTTGCACTTACACTTATCTTTGCCATCCAGCGATGTGATCCAGCTCCTTTCTATCTTTTTGACGAGATAGACGCAGCTCTGGATCCACAGTACAGGACTGCTGTAGGAAGTATCCTATAATGTCATACTTGTTTAATGTGGCTTTTCTTAGTCTTTAATATCTTTCACTTTGTGCGTTCTTTACTTTTGTGTTTTTGAACTCTGCGTTAATCAGCCCTTTTATCCTGCTGCAAACCCTCGTCTTCACCTTTGTCTAATGTATTCCTCCCATGCATGTCTGCATGCAGATTGAGGGCGCTTTTACTTCTCATGAGAGGAAAGGGGAGAACAATGAATGATACCTTATCCTCTTTTCCCTTCTTTTTTTCAATAATTAAATGAAGTTAGGTATTTACATGATCAACTTGGATCCTCAGAACAATGAGTGATACCTTATCCTCCTTTCCCTTTTTTTTTTTTTTTTTTTTAAATAATTAAATGAAGTTAGGTATTTACATGATCAACTTGGCTCCTCCTAAACTATCCCTTGCTAGTTTATTTACAAAACGTAGTCTATCATCTTTTGTCTGCTGTCAGTAAGCAGTTGCAGATGTGTAAAGCTTGTTTGTGACATTTTGGTGATACGATGGTATTACTGCCAGCCATCGTCAGTAAAAGTACTCAGTTTCGGCTGTGTTGTTGCCAAGTAAGAAGCACAATACATAAAAGTACAGTTTTAAAATTGCAGTAACCTAGTCCAATTAAGCTGCTATGTTTGTAACCTAGCAGCCAGAATGGTTTAGTTTGTAAGTAAGCATCCCCTTCCTGGTGGTGCTAAGCAGCCAGTGACCAATCTCCAGAGATGTTAGTCCTTTTGTTCATTGGAACTTTTATTGTTGACTACTATTAAGGATGTAACAACTGCATTTATAGATCATGATATGTCTGAATCTGCCTCATCCATTTGACTGTTTTGGAATGTATAGATCTCGATGGATCCTTTACTACTGTACCTATAGATATGATTCGTCGCCTGGCAGACATGGCGAGCACTCAATTTATAACCACGACATTTCGACCAGAGCTTGTTAAAGTTGCTGACAAGATATACGGGGTTACTCATAAAAACAGGGTGAGCCGTGTCAATGTTGTCTCGAAGGATGATGCTTTGGACTTTATCGAGCACGACCAGTCTCACAATACTGACTAAAGGTAAATTTGTATTTGGCATTTTATTGAAAATTTATTTTAAACAGTGTTCATATGAGGTTGCTATACTTGTCTTGAGGATGACTTTCATATAAATTTTGTGCTTTTCACATGGTTATTGAATCAAGGCATTGTCCATTTCTCGCTTTCTCCCCTACAAGCCACCATTGCTTGTGTTCACGGAATGGCGTTTCATTATACAGGAAGTTCATCATATGTCTTCTATTCTTTAAACGGAAAGCAATGGATTGTGTGTGTATAAATATATATACACATATATATCTACGTTTGTGTGTGTGTTTTAGCATTATAGGTGATTATCAGTACTTAAGTGAAAGACTGGTAGTGCCGAGAAGACCTTTAGAGAATTAGTGGGTTTAAACAATTTTCTGCAGTTTGTTATGTTATGTTGTTTTGTTTTCCTTCTTTCCTAAAAACGACAAAATTACTGTCGTACTTGGTAACACAGATAGTTACTGCCAATATCATTTGTGAGACTGAGAGCTTCATATCTTTGTAACTGAGTCATCTCCTTGTTTGTGCAGTTCGTGCTCATGGAGGACAAAATTAACCTAGATTTGGTTTCTCATGTACTCTTGTTCCCGTCCTCGATGTACATTCTGAAAGTAAGCTTTTAGATGACGCTTAGCAACTTGGAAGTAAATATAGTTAGAAAGTTTCAGTAGTTGGGTCTTTGGATTTGATTGTTAGTGTTTATGTAATCCTAAAACTCTAGGAATGTGAGAGAACCGTTGGCTCTTTGTGAATGTGATTTTTGTTGTTATTTAGTCTCTGCTGACCTTTAGCCCTAGGCATGTCACTCTTAAGAAACAGTTGCTTCTAATTTTCGACAGTTGTTTCATATGCAAGGAAACTGATGGGTGTTATTATTGTTCTCTGCTCAGCTCTTAAAGAAATGGCCTTAAACAGCAAATTTATTAGGTGAAATGATTTATTTACTTTCAGTAAATAGATAATTTACATGGTAGTTTTACCATTCCAAATATTTTGAAATCATGTTATTTACTTCAGTTAGTTTCGTGTAATTTGGGAAAGTAGCCAATTTCACTGTGGCATTTATTTTATATGGTTTTGGCTCTTGGGCTGACTTATGATGGGAGAAAGTGAGAATAGAAAATCATCCTGTTTAAGAAGGAACAATGATCTATGCCCCTTAGCGATGGCATTCTTTTAAATTTTATAACCTAAATTTAGAGCTTAAAAGCCTGCTAAAATGAATACAATTTTAGTGTTCTGTTCAGGGTTTAATAATTTATACTTTTGCATAATTTAGTATGTAATTGTGGCTTTTATTTTTTTTTTTCTATCATTTTTTTGAAATGGAATTTAGGTTATTACAAGTTGCGAAAGAAAATTTTGAAGAATCCATTTATTTGGGAAAAATGTGGACCCAAGTGGTTGAGAAATTCGTCTTCACATACTAATCTCTCCTAGGAAATCAAATAATTTTCCTTAAAAAAAAACAATAATTTTCCTCGTACAGATAACCTTTGGAGAATCACGAAGGCTGATAGAGAAGTGTAAGTGTGTGTGTGTGTGGGGACAGAAACAAAAAATAAAAATAAAAAATAAAAAATAAAAAAACGAGAGATTCGGTCCAACATGATTTAAATGTAGGTCAATACATGATTTCTTTATTTTGTAATGACTCTCTTGGCAGTGTCCATTAGCTTTTCAACCAAATTCGCAAAACAAGAACAATAATTAAGTCAATAATTGATTAAAAAAAAAAACAAAGTTAATGGTAACTCGACAAGAAAAAGGTATTTTCATACTAAATTGACAAACTCATACATTATCAACAATTTAGGAAATCCATATTTGAAGTTCCAAGTTGTGTTGGTGAACAAACAAAAGGGTATAGGAACCATGGATCGTTACAACATGGAAAAAAATTTGTTGGTAATTTTCTAAAAAATTCGAAGACATTAGCATTAGAGCATATATGTTTGGATGCTCCAGAGTCAACTACCCATATCTGTGAAGAGGACAAAACCTTAGCCACTGAAACAAATAAACAAGTACCTGTAACATATGAAGATGAGGGAATTTCTGTAGAATCATGCTGCTTAGTGAAATTGGACAAATGAGTTGACAGCAAATTCATCAATTGTTGATACTGAGCAGAGTTCAGATTCTGGAGAAATGTTCCCATAGTTCCATTATCACAATCAGCACTGTCAATAGTGAAATTCTGAGTAGTGACTTGATTTGCTACAATATTTGAATTGTTAAAAGGCTGGTTCTTGTTTTTTTGACGAAACCCCGGGTGGTAGCCATGAATTTTGTAACATTTTTCAACAGTGTGACCATGATAGTTGCAATGAGTACAAAATGGTCACTCTTTCTTCTGATTTTTGTTTCCAGGATGAGTATTAGGACCAGTACCGGATCGTGAAGCAGCCTCATGCTGGACAACGAAAGCCATGGTATTGTTTGAATCATTAACTGAAGCAGCTTGAGAACCTATCTTCCTCTGACGTTCCTCTTGGGAAATTAGCGAGAAAACCTTGTTGATTGGCGGTAGTGGATCCATGAGAAGTAGCTGGCCACGAACTTGAGCAAACGAATCATTGAGTCCCATAAGGAATGACATAATGTATTCCATTTGGTAGTGAGAATTAAGGTCTTTAACACCTCCACAAGTGCATTTGCCACACATACATGCTGGCCTGAAATTGCTCAGCTCGTCCCATAAAGCTTTCAGTTTAGTGAAGTAAACACTAACTGAAAGTTGATCCTGAGACAGGTTAATCAAATCACGTCGCAATTGAAAGATGCGAGGACCGTTGCTCTGTTGAAAACGATCTTTAAGATTGAGCCAAATCTCAGCAGCAGATTCGGAGAAAATGATGCTGGCTGAGATTTCTTTGGAGACGGAGTTTAAAATCCAAGAGATCACAACATTATTGTTTCTAATCCATGAATTAAGTAAGGACAAGTCAGTACCATCAGGTTTCATAATGGACCCATCGATAAACCCTAATTTGTTCTTCACAGAAAGAGCAATCATCATAGCCCGACTCCAGGAAGCGTAGTTGTCACCAATCAGAGGTTGAGAAACGAGAGACAAACCTGGAATATCAGTATGATGAAGATAATACGGACTGGAAGGATCGTCAATGGCAGATTTGCCATTTGACGAAAGAACTGAACCAGAAGCTGGAGAATCCATGAAAACTGACCAGCGGATGGAGAGAAATCAAGAACAGAGACGATCGCGAAGGTGAAAGGCAGATCGGGATGAACCAAGGATGATCAGAGAACTCAACGAGAGATCACGTAGAACTTATCTATGCTCTGATACCATTTTACGAAAGGAACTTGTTTTGGGAATCAAGAAATCTCTGATTTCATTCTCTCTTAAAAACTTATATTACATCTCTCTGCTATATATATAGGCAGAGTTAACCAAAAGAAAGTTTGTTACAAAACTTAACTTACAAAACCAACAAACTAACAGAAACCACATCTTGGACATATCAGCAAATAACCAACTAGGCTGATTGATCATAAAAGTAATCGTGTCAATCATGTTATATTTAGTGTACAACATGATTCCGAAATCACCAACTCTTTCTCCTCATTATCATTCTCCTTCATGTCTACTTACCTTTGAAATTAGTGATGAGTTTAAGATACCACGAGTACGGAAACCAGCATATTGCATAGCTTAGGCTAGGTTAGTTTGTATGAGGGAACTCATAGAGGAAGCCAAGAGACGTGGAGGCCGTGAAGTCAAAATTGATGTCCTACACTTGGAGCTTTGTGAGCAGCTAGAAAAATATGAAAAATGCACCAAGCGACAAGCCTCTCTTCGTACATGAGGAATTCCTCCTCAAGGTAGTTGTCTCTTGGAATGGTTTTAGCTCTCATGCCAAATGGAGTACATCAAATTCGGCATGAAATATTTTGGTAAAGAGAGGTGGGTGCTCGTACACAAGCATAAATTTTGGTCGTGGGTGACATTAAATATGAGCGATATTTCAATTTTCAGGCCTATGGTACAATTCATTAATTTGGTCTCTAGCAAGATGTTTTCATTTTGAGTATTTTGTTTATTAAAATGTTCAAGCATTTTTATGTTTTACGCGAAAAATGATTTCCCCGTACGGAAAGTTGTATATGGTAAAAGCCTAAAAGGGAGTCCATTAGTAAGGGTACGTTTGCAGAATTTTCCTTCTCATTCGCTGGGCCAGCCCTAACGGAGTCTACTACTAAGCATGTGGCTTACCCAACCATATTTTCCTTTCAATTTCAGGCGTATTATTAGAGCATGTGCATTTTTAAACGGAAGCCTCAGTTGGATGCTCTGAAACAAGGGGATGTTGTGCAGATCCAAATTATTTACTGTAGTTATTTAAAATAAATAAATAAATAAATATAGATATAGATATATATATATATATAGATATATAAAGAGAAATGGAAGAGACTAGTTGCAGCTACTGGAATGTATATATTTTTCATTTTTCCTTTAATTATCCAATTGTTGGTTCAATTTATGTCTATTGGAATGGTTTTAGCTCTCATGTGTTTAGTCAGGTATATCTACATTTCAAGTTATATGCATATAAATATAGAGATCGGGTAAATCCTATAATATGTTTCTCTCGTATATATAAATTTTGTTATTTGTCTGAAATATATATTAGATATTTTGGATTAGTAACAACGTGCGTGAAGTACATAAATATGGATGCCAAGCAAGAGGTGTAAAGGAAAAGAAAAAATAAGGGAGAGGTTAAAGACAAGTCACTTATCATGGGAATTGTCTAATCCCATTGTCACTAAGAGAGAGCATGTCTCTTAAAATACCTAAAGTTTAGCAAAAAGAAAGGTAATTCTAAGTGTTGAGTTCTATGTTATTCAAAAATTGGACAAATTATAGTTCCCCCCCCCCACCCCGAATTTAGACCTTGTCATTTAATGCCCCCGAGTTTTGATTTGTAATGTTTTTTCCCTCTAAACTTTGAAAAAGTTAGCGAATTTTTCCTCTCAATTAATTATTTGATGAAAAAATATACATAACACTCGTTTGACGTATGAGTTATGGATATTAAAAGTGAGACGCTTATAACTAATTTAAAAAGAGTAAACATTTAGGGTTGATTGTCATTTTTTTTTATAATATCTCTCTCTTATAAGTAACTTCGTAATTTTACATTTAGAAAGGACAGCGGGTGCAGGGTATGCTACTAATTTATGCCATTTCATAATTCTATACTTAAGACGTCAAATCGATGCTTTTAATGAGTTTATATATATATATATATATATATTAATTAGAAATTTAATTGAGGGGGAAAACTCATAAACTTTAAAATTCAAGGGGTATTTTGTGACAATGTATAAAGCTTGAAGGAGGGGGAGTGTAATTTTATCCTTAAAAATTTGAAGAGTGCATGTTTCTACAAAATCCCTAAGCTCCGATGTTGAGCACGTAAATGTCTTGGATTTCGCCGAAGGTTATTGAGCACACAACCTTAACTGATCACAACTGCGATATTTTAGTTAGACCGTGCTTTTGAAGCAGATGTAATAGTCATCCTTCGATAATCCTCACTACAACAATTAACAACTTAGACAATTCCAATTTAATATCACGTTTCTGTAATGTGGCACGTGAGTAATGTTGCATCCTTAGAAACTTATAACAATCTTCTCCATGAAACCTTTTTTTTTTTTTTTTTTTTAAGGACAAGAAACTGTGATTAGATATTTCAATAATAATTTTATCTTAATCTTAATCTTAATTTTAATATATATACAAGAGCCAATCTTCTTTTCATCCCTACTCCACCTTCAGCCACTTCTAAACTTCCTCATTTTTTGGTTTTTTGTTTTTCTACTTTACTTGCCTGATGGACCTTTACACTTCACATGCTAATGCTTACTTTTTTTTTTTTAATTAAAATTGTTTTTCTTCTTAATGTCATCATTATTCTTTCCTTTATTATAGTTTTTACCGTTTCTTCTACAATCTTTCAAAAGATTTTTTTCTTTCTCATTTACATTGACATTCTTTTGAGTATTACTTCAACACTCTAACGTTGTTGTTGTTGTTGTTTTTTGTTTTTTCCTTTTTCTAATCACATTGTTGGTATTCTTTTCAATGTCTTTTTATCTTTTTGCTCAAATATATGATTCCTCATATTAGATAATTAAAATACCATATATATATATATTTGTAAATTTAAATATTAGCTAAAAATTGTTGCCCTCACTTTTCTTTCAACCAATTATAATATAACCTCTATATTGTTCATTAAAAAAGTACTTTATGTTACTTCTTGCTTTCTCACTGAATTTTATTAATCCAAATTCAGATTTACTTAATGCATTTTCAAGTTTATTTTTTTTTAATTTGAACTTTAACAGTTACATTTTGTCTTATTTCTCAAACATTCTCTTAACTTTTTAGTTTCTTCTATCATTATCTCTTTATTTTAATGTCATATGCCATATTCATAAATAATTTTTCATCATTCTACTTAAATAATTGCTTTACTATGTCTCTATTTAAACATCTTTCTCTTTTTGATATGTCTACATCAAGACATTTTCTATATCTATAATGCAACAAACAAAAAGATAATTTGTTCAAGTTATGTGAAATAAACTTCCCACTATGCTGTCAGTAGAACAAAAATTGTTCTTGAATTCAGTCGAACAAGTAAAGAAAATAATTATTAAGTTAATACATAAATAAATTTAGACATATAACCCTTGAACTACTACGAAAAGTCTAACGTCGGTTTTGCTATTTTGACGTCATTACAAGCAATTTAGCAGATTAGAGGTCTAATTGTCCACATTATTACAAAAAATAAAAATAAAAATAAAAAGTTGCAAGGTCTATGCCAAAAGCCGAAGTCTTTATTATGTATGTTACTTATCCATAGTTGCTGGATTTTTGTTTTTTGTTTTGTTTTGCTTTTTTCTATATGTACATGTATGTTATCTTGTTAAAATAATTAGTTTCCTTTGACAGATTGTACAAACAATATTTTCAAAATTTGCATCAATAAAATTAAAACTATGGAACTATCTCATTTGACATACCATCTTGAAATGAAATATATATATATATATATATATATATATTACAAAATGAGAATCTAAAATAAATGTGGATGTGAGAGAGAAATGTATATGATGTGGTTGTTTTAAAAACAAAAAAGGTAAAAAGGTCGATTGGGATTTAAAAGCATGTGCCGAACATCCATAAGTGTTGAGTGGAGTTCTCCTATTGGTGGACTGAAGAAATTTTAAGTACAAGCTCATTTCACTTTATTCTCTTAAATATCTCCAAGGTATTAAATGATTCCGCCTTGGTAAGATCTATAATTTTTCTTTTCTGATAAATGTGAGTCTTCTAGCAGCAAGGTGTACATCATGTAGGGATGATAATTTTCTCCATTAAGTTTAACCCATTTACGGGACATGGACGGGTTTAGGGGTCTCCGACCCTATTCCCCATTTACCCGTCTTGTTTAATTATATATTATTTTAATATTTAAGATATTAAACATTATGTTTTATTAAACATACGATTTTAAGTATCAAATTTTAACATATTTATTAGATATATAAAAACTTGAATATTATGATTTTGATTTATTTTTAATTTAAATGTATTATATAAACGTTATTTTTTATTTTTTATTTTTATATGATGAAAATAGATAATCGTGTTAATGGGATCCCCGCGAGTATCCCGAATCCGTAAGGGGAAAAACCCGTTCCATTCCCCTCAATGGGTTATGGGATGGGTATGGGAGTGTTTTTATTTATAGGATGTATCGATGAGAACACTATCCAGTCTCAAACTCGCACCATTGTCATCCTAATCATGTTCAGTGTCTCACAATGGCAGACGGGTACTTCTGAGCTTTGCTGTTACGTCCACTTCCCTCAATTCCTCTCATATTGGTCTTCCCTCGAATTTTTTGTACAAAACCCCTAGATTTATCTCTAAATGACATCCAATTTGTCTCTCATTTTCGAGCATAATGTTAATCTATCAATCATAAAGTGACCCTACGTAGCTCTCATATTTGAAAAAACTACTCATTTTGTCATGTTAGTTATAAATTTTGGAATCGTTATACCAAATTTAACAATTTTGGAAAATGATTGTCAAAACTAAAAGATTGGAAACCAAGTTGTTACCTAATGAATATGTCGGAAATTATTTGCGCCAAATCCCTAGATTTATGGTAAACAAGATCTGATTTTTTGAACACTTTTATATTTACTAGTTGTAAGGCACGTGCTTCGTGCGTGCGGAATTGACAAAAAAAAAAAACAAAAAATCCATGTGGCAATGATGTGGCCACCACATGATTGTCATGTGACAAGCAAAGAACGCATGGCCAATAAATATCATTTTGTAAATTTGTTATAATGTCCTTTTTCTCAATTTTAAACTATTGTAAGCTATCAAAAAAAAAAATTTAAACTATAGTAATGGATTTACAAAATAATTATTGGATTTACTGGACGAAGAAACAAATCTTTAAAAAATAAGTTGAAATTTTTGAATTTACATGAAAATAACTAAAGTTAAACTAATAAATAATATTTGATTTCCAGATTAATAATCGGATTTTCATGTTAATAATTGGATTTACCTCATTAATACTTAATTTTTTTTCTGAATAATTAGATTTATTGATTTTGATCTATTCTACTTAGTAAATTCATTTCATTTTACTCTGTAAATCCATTTATTTACTGGTAAATATTTGGGTTTACTAGTTGAAATAAAACGGATTTACCAAATAAATATTGAAGCTATTATATTTTCAAATCAAGTAAATATCATTATTTATCGGTAAATAACATGTTTACTGTTTTTTATTGTAATATTAGATAAGTATTGGATTTACAACAAAGTAACTATCAGATTTATTAGTAAATACTGATATTTACTAATAAATATTTGTACATATTACCTACGTCAAATTTTACAAATATTATGCAAGTAGAATAAATATAAGTATTTACTAGTAAATCTGGATATTTACTAGTAAACTTAATATACATAAACTACTTAAATCCAAGTAAATAATGAAATTTAACTCGTTGAATGATGGTTTTTAAATACATAACTTAATAAAGATACTAAAATAAATCATGATCTGTGCAAGATTTACATGTGAATAAATGGATTTAGTGATATTTACTGGTAAATATTCAAATTTACTAATAAATATCAAATTTACTATTAAAATTATCTCAAAGTAAATATTATATTTCCAAGTAAAATAATTTACTAATTGGAAATAATGTGATTTTTTATAAGTATTGGTAATTTTTTTTAATTAATTCCTTTAAGTGGTAAGTCCTACATTCTACAAGGAAATAAATATATTTACGAGAAATATTTATAAGCAATATATTTACATACTTATTAATTCATAGTAAATAATGATTTTTTATTTTGACAAAGTAAATAATGATATTTACTAATATGTATATAACATGTCCTTAGTTACAAAATTAACCCCAGCTTATTGGAAATCTCACATCTACCCCGGACATGAAACCCCTAGATCTAATCCCAAATCCAAAACAGGTGCCGCTATAAGGAGGAAATCGGTCGGATGAGGAAATCGGCCGCTGGAGAAATCTTGCTTGCAACAGCAATCTCACCAGTGAGGAGGAAGGGATGCAACGGTGACCCAGTGACGATGGATGGTCCCAATGCTCTCGTGAGTTCCTCGCGACGGTGATCTCAGTAGCAAGGAGGAAAAATTGCGTCGATCTGGTGAGGACGTTTTGACGCGATGCGGGCCAAGGACTCGAGATTTCCCACCGACGACCAAAAGACGCAACGATATGCGATGGCGATTTCTTGCTTCATCAACGGCAACGACAATTTCTTGCTCCATCCATGGCGACTCACGATTCTCCCAACAGCGACGACAGTGGTTCATGACAGTATTGGTGGCATTTCGTCAACGTAGCGGTTCGTCGATGCCACTTCATCGCCGATGGTGACGACAACCGGAATGGTGAGGCGGCAGAGGAGAGAGTGTGGGACTTGGAGAGGGAGGATGAAGATGAGAGAGAGAGAAGAGAGAGAAAAGAATGGGATTTGGAGATTTTTGGGGGAAAAAAAGAAGAAGCTAATTTTTGTATTTCAGTGTGTAATTAATTTTAAATATGCTATTTGATTATATTAGTTTTAAACCTGTCATAATTTTAAAACGTTAGACTCAAATATACTCTTATCACTTATCCTTACAATACTAAAAAGACCGGGTTGTGGCCATCTTAGGTCGTCCTAAAGACTCCCACAAGTTGTCATTCTCTTTTTAACCGTTGTAACCGAAATTATTAAGTGGTTATCCTTACAATACTAAGTGGTTATTGTTTCGTTCTTTTGCAACTAAATTATGAGATATTTAGAACTGTTATTTTTCAGAAAACTCACTACAAAAAATATTAGTTATTAATTTTCTTAACTTTAAATCCGTACACATATACTAAACTAAAGATATTTGATAAGTTTTATCAATCTATATTAATTACAAAATCTACAATATTAATTACTACAATATGTATAGTTGCACGTATACAAACTAGTTCTCTTTTAAAAATATGAAGTTACACAACCAAACCCATTTTGTCGGTCTTAAGTAGTTCAATCATGCTATTTTAAACTTTTTTTCTTTAATGTTTTTTTGAAATTGAGGTAAGGGGATTCGAATTTTGAACCTTATAATAGAATCATGTATCGAATGGCTATTAGACTATACCTACAACGTATTGTAAATTTTTTGTTTCATAGAAAAGTAACATAAATGAGTTGTTTTGCAAAATAAAAGCATCGCCATGTATCGTCAAATTTCTATGTCAATGCAGAAAAGAATTAATATTTTATTCTGCAAAAGAATTAATTCTTGAATGTGATGTCAAAATTAGTAAATGTTAAACGTAGTGTCAAATTTAGACCAAGTACCGCATATACCAACTTCGTATATTTAGCTGCTTATTGATTCATGTTTTAACACCTAAATTTCTTTTAGTCTAATTTTTGTTCTTTGAGTAGATTCATATTAAAAGCTGGGTGTAGATTTGATATATATATATTTTTTATTTTGGAGATTAAATTAAAATTGATTAGTTGTTTGACTGATTATATTTTGAACTGGTCAAATTTACACTCATAAAAAGACATTGATCCCTGATCCTGAAACTCAAATCCGACCATGTCTTGAATCCCGACCTCGAAACTCGATTCTAACCACAAAACCCGGCCCCGACCACTAGTCTCAAAACTGGACCCTGACCCCATCCCTGTTCCGAAATCCGATCCGACCTAACCCTCGGTCTCGAAGCTTGACACAGACCTCAGTGCCGAAACTTAACCAGACCATTGGTCCAGAAACCCAACTCCGAAACCCAACACTGACCCTTGGCCCTGAAACCCGACCCGACCCATGTTTTGAAACATGACCCTAACCCTGAAACTTGACACCAACCTCATCCCAAAACTCAACCCCAATCTCGAAACCCAACCTTAATTTACGTCCCGAAACTTGACCTCAACCCTAATCCCGAAACCTGATCCTTACCCACGTCTCAAAATCCTACCCGTCCCACGTACCAAACCCCAACCTCGACCCATTTCTTGAATCTTGACCTTCATCCCTGTTCTGAAATCCAACCCAGACCGCCGGCCAGAAACCCAACTCCGTCCATCATTTTGAAACTTGACTCCGATCTCCATCCTGAAACCTAATCCAGATCCCTGTGTTGAAACCCAACCCCGACTTCCGTACTGAAATCCATTATATTATGTGTTTTAATATAATTAATAAGATTACATTATATAATACGACCTAATACATAGATTTTTTGTCCTATTAGATATGACATTCCGTATTATATTAACTTTTGATTTTGTATTAAATTATGTAATACAAAGATATTACCAAACATTCTATTATTTTAAGTAATATAATATAGAGTGCTAATAAAGAGGCCATTGGCACAATTTCCTCTTTGATTGATTTCAAGGGATGGACTTTGCTTTTGCATTTATTTGGAACTTTAAAAAGGATTAAATTAATAGGTTATTTACTCTCAAGCTTAAATTTTCCCGCTGCTGAAATCACTTGCTCAATGAGCAGTTGATACACATTCGTAGAAGTTGAACTACATTCAATCCGAAATAAATAGTACTCAATGAAATTTTGACAATTCAGAACAAGAATTGAGTCGGAATCAACGTCGTCTCTCAGTTGGGATTTTGATTTTCTAGTAGTTAGGCTTGGTAGTTAAACCGAACCCGAATGGAAACAGAGGATCGTAATGTGAATCGCCAACATTCATCGGAAGCTGGTCGACAGTTTTGAACCATGTCCTTGCAAGCTTGCCTGTGAAACCATTGTCACCAAATAGAACGTCGGCAACACCTTGGCCTTCAGTTCCCGGTAGCCAGGCTGCGACAAGGGCATCAATGGTGGAAAGATAGGGCTGGATCTCAACTGGGCGACCAGAGATAACAATGACGACACAATTTACAGCTCCACAAATGCTCTTGATAGTGCTTGGGCCAGGTTCGGCTATTGTCAGATTCAAACTGTCACCAAATGTTTCCGCATAAGGAGGCTCACCAACGACGACGATGGCATAGGAGAAGTCATTCGATTTGACAAAGTCGGCATCAGGATTCTCACTGTAGACAACTTGTGTGGTAGGATCAACAGTGTTTTTCACTGCCTTGAGGATTGTGGTACCTGTTTACAAAGGTAGTTTCTCATTAATCATATTGGAAATAACTAATTTTGAGTATTTCATAGAAGATTCTGCCTTCTGCATCTTTGCAAGTACCGGGCCAAAGTTCTATTGCAATTTTAATGTGCATTTTTCTAGAAAGTTCTTATTAAAGATCCAATATTGATTCGGATTTGGTTAATGAGCAAAGCTAGACGTACCGACTGTGAGATCATTGCCACTGAGGCCCTGCCATGAAATAGTCCAGCCTCCGCATTGATTGCCGAGGTTGTCTGCGTGACTTCCTGCGACGAGTATCTTTGTTGCTTTCTTGGGAAGGGGAAGTAACGGCTTATTCGCAGATTTCCCATTCTTTAGTAGTACAAGTGACTTTCTAACAGCTTCCCTTGCTAATTCTCTATGTTCCTGTATAACATTAAGTTTTGTTAAACAAAAACTAAATTTAAAGATGCTAAAGTACGTAGATAAAGATGAATACTTTTGGATGCTGAAATTATAAATCCGAAGGAACAGACCTTACTGCCGAGCTGGTTGGCCAGGCTGTGATCCGCAAGTGGGTTCTCAAAGAGACCCATGACGAATTTAACCCTCAAGATCCTCTTAACCGCATCATCAATCCGGCTTATGGGGATGATATTCTTTTTCACTAGGTAGGTTAAATCATCAATAAACTCTGTAAATTTATCGGGAACCATGATCTGCAATAATCCCAGATATAAAACTTGCGTCAACTAGAGGACCAAATAAGTTTCCATCTTAGTATTGATAATTAAGAGGGCTATTTACTATTTTATACCCGGCATTTTAATTTCATTAAAAAAAAACGTATACCATGCATATTGGATGTTCTCAACATATTGCATCTTTTTCTTTCAATTTCATTTCAAATTTGTTCCGTGTCTTGGTTAGATGCTGATTTTGACCACCTAATTGACGACTTTACTAGTTGTGAAACATAGAGTAAACAAGTTGATGATAACCTTAATATAGTCGTCAATTAAGTGTCAAAACCAGTAGTTGACCAAGAAAAGGAATAGACTTAATATGAAATTGATTTCTAGGGGACGATGTTGAGACATCCCAAATGCATGGTATATAATGTTTATAAGCTTAAAATGCAGGGTATAAAATAGTAAATAAGCTTATTTAAAATACTAGTATTAGGCGAGGTAAGTACGACAAAAGATTACTACATAACCGAGTTTTGACTAACCATGTCTATTCCAGCACTAACTCCAGCTTGCACTGAATATGAATAGTTAGCACCAGGAGGGGAAGTGATTCTGTCAATACCCTGCCAATCTGATATGACAAAACCCTGATACAACCAAAAAAAAAAATAAGAAAAAGTTATATGCCTAGCATCACCATTATTCGCACGCGCTAGAAGTAAACTACAGATCAGGTTTTCAAAAAAATTTCAAATTATCTCTGTTTTCTTTACCCTGAATTTGAGTTTGTTCTTGAGAAAGCCAGTAACAAGATCGCGGTTTGCATGCATCTTCACCCCATTCCAGCTCGAGTACGACACCATAACTGTTGCAACACCCTTGCTAATGGAGTTTAAGTATGCGGGCATGTGAATGTTTAGCAATCCATTCAAGCTTATTACAGTGTTGTTCTCGTTGATGCCCTTGGTTGTTCCACCGTCTCCCACAAAGTGCTTAGCACAGGCTGCAACTTTTGTTCTAGACAAATAATACACAACTTTGTCAGTTCCGGCTTCCCATTTTGTAAGCTTTTTTTCAATTTCATTTTAAGATTGATGCGGACTATAATCAGATGAATTTTTATCTCATTTTATAGACATTCAATGGCTGCTTAAGGAGATCCGCACCCTTCATTCCACTTATGGAAATTAAAAACAAAAAAAAAATAATAATAAATTGTAACCAAGCAGATCTTAATTAGTTGTTTTATTTTTACGATTTTTTTGACCGACATCAGCGGATCGACCTATCAAATCAATGAGTGGTGCTCATGTTCTTTTGGACAACCAACTGGGTCCCAAAAGAAACCTACCATATGAAAGATACCCTGAATCCCCAAAAAAAAAAAAAAAAAAGTATGAAATCATATGAAACTGATGGTTCTCTCATGCAATAGAAGCTCGAAGATGGGGAGGCGGTGTGGACCATTTGTATTTTCCATCACTTAAAAATGGTTGTCATAAAGGGGGAACAGACGGGCCATCCCTAAAGCTTGCAAAAAAAATGTGAGAGCTAGAATGTCCAAAATATCTTATGATGGAATCTTAAGAAACTGAAGAAAATATGCAGATGACAATGAAAATTAACTGCTATCACATGTTAAACACCATCCCTTGATGGTTACACGAAAAGCTAACTTTTATCATCGAAGCGGTTTTTAAGATTATGCTAGCAGATGGCATCGTCACAGAAAAGTACAAACTTTTCCCGTCCCAAGTTGGGCGAATCATAATCTTAATCCATAATTCGTGCAAATAGGTATCAAACCAAATAAATCCAAAGAAGGAAATTAACAGCCAATGTTTATGATCAGAGAGGGTCTTACTTTCCGGCGACAAAAGGAACACCCTTTTTAGAGTTAGCAGGGAGATCTCCTTGCAAACCAGGAATAATCTCGGTCATCAACTGAACAATCCTAGGGTCCTCACTATAGCTTTCGTAGCACCGTCCCCACCTCGGATCTCTGCAGACCTGCAAAAACATCCGTCAATACCATGTCAGATCAACGTCGATTCGAGGCCTTTTTGAAATCGGTAAAACATTAAGATGGCGTTTTTTTTTTTTATTTACCGCAATGCATGGAGCAAAGGCATAGGGAATTCCTGTAGCTCTAACTTCAAGTGCAGTGGCTTCTCCAATCTTCTTGATGAGCTCAGGATCTCTATAATAGACGCAACAAAAAATAAAATTAACAAAACATAAGCACAAAAACAAAGGGATAACAACAAAAACCTCTCATCTCGTGTATTTTATCAAAATGTTTCGGAATGCTAAATCCCTGCGTTTTACAAATCGTGTTGAAAAGCCGTCCCCAGAAATTGTGTTGAAACGTAGGGATAGGTACAACCTCTTTCAAACCATAGGGTGGAATGTGGCATTTACATCAAACACGAAGCGGGTTTTTCTTCATAAACGTCAGAAAACTCCAGATTCTCAACTAAGATGATTTAAACGTTTCGAAACCTCGGCCCAAAAAATAAAAAATAAAAAAAATAAAAGAAGCTTATAGACTTGCCTGGTAACTCCTAGTCCAACATTGTGAGGGAAAATGGTGGCATTGTAAACATTGTTGTGGCCATGAACGGCATCGATACCGTAGATCATGGGAATCCCAAGACGAGTGGACAAAGATCCCTTTTGCAGGTCATTCACCATATTCACCCATGTCTCAGCTGAAGCTTTTAAAGCTGGTACACTCCCTCCACCACTCAATACACTCCCTGCCCACCAAAAATAAAATTAAATATAAATATAAATAAATATAAAGACACAAACACACACACACCATTTCCACCATAATAAGTTCGATTCAAAATGTTGTCCGTGGACGCAAAATAGGCACTTGAATCACATGAAGATTATTTGGGAAGGAAAAAAATACAAAAAAAAAAAAAACTAATAATAATAATAATAATAAAATACAAAAATACAAAAAACAGAGAACAGAAAACAAAAGTAAAAAAAAAATTTTTTTTTTTTTGGTTGGTTACCAATAAAGTATTTGTTCATGACATCAGGGGTGGCCACATTGCGCTCAATCTGGACCATTTGGCCGATCTTCTCTTCGAGAGTCATTCTACTCAAAACGTCTTTGATTCTGACACCCAATGGCTGTTTTGGATCTTTGTATTTCAGGTCTCCTGCTTCTGTCCCTGCTGCTAAGCAGCTCAACACCAGAAAACCCAATATGGGTATTGCCATTCTCCCCATTCTTACACCCCAAAATGCACCTCCTGGATCAAACACAACCATATATATATATAAACATATAAATACATACGACGAGAAGAGAATGTAGCAGAAAAATACATACTTTGAGTCTTGCATTAAACAAAAATACCAAAAACAAGCAGAACATAGAAAGAGGCTGAAAATCCCAGATTTAAGCCCAAAAAAAATACAAAATAAAAATAAAAAAACTTAGAAAACAATATATATATATATATATATAAGTTATGTATATAACTGACCAACCTGAAGGCTGAAGATTGAGAATGGAATATTTGGTTCCCTCAACTCTCTAGGCTTGGACAGGGCAATGCTGAGAGCATAATGGAACTGGCTGTCACTTTATAGAGATCATTTAATTCTTTTTTTATTACTTTGTAATCTTCTGAGAAGTGACAACTGTCTTTTTCTCTTCTCTTTTCTTTTCTTTTTTTTTTTAATATAATTTATATTTAATAAGTTAATTGAAGATAAAATTTTTAAATTAAAATTGATTGATTTTTTAAAAAATAATTATAAATTTTAATAATTTAAAAAAAAGATAAAAATTAAGATAAAAAATTTAATTTAAATAAAATTTAATTTAATTAAAAGATAGAAATACATTTTTGAAGAATTGAACTGCTGAAAAGTTCACGTGGGTCCCTGTACAGGTTTATCGCACTCTCTGATTCTCTTAAAATGCTAAAATATCTCCGACATTTTTTGACCTGCCTGTAATTTATATTTGTATTTTATTATTGAATTAATGCCCTTTTATCTTAGAAAATAAGAGTTGTTGAAGGTATAGCTTAGAGTACAAATTGATTCTTTCACCATTTTAAGATTATTTTCAGAAATTATTTAAAAGTTTCATTTTATAGTTTTTTCATAAAATTTAAACTTATGATCTGAATGAAAGCTTAACAAGTTATTACTTTACGAATTGATAATTAATAAAAATTTATGATCTTTATTATTAAGTTCATTCGAGAATCTTAAAAAAACAAAAAAAAAATCTTCATTTGAGAGAAGTTAAACTTCCCAAGATATTAAAACGGCATAGATAATCATGCATTTTTCTTTTAGCATGCATCTGGTGCATGGATTGAAGTTGAATTTTTTCGGTTAGATTTGAATTGAATTGAGTTGTGTATTTGATGAGACATTTGAATTTATTGTAGTTAAAAAATATAAAAATTTAAAATGTGTTCTAAAAAAAAATCAAAATGAAACTTGTTTTGTTCTTCTCAAAATTCTATACAATTAAAAAAATATATATCTCATTTAGACTTATAAATGTAAAGTTATGAATTTTCAAAGTTTAAGTTATAAAATTATAATAATAACTATAAATAGTAAAACTGATGTTGATTTTTTAATAAAAGATTAAAAAAAAAGATTGCAATTGAATTCAACCCATGCACCAAACATGTTATTAGATTTCATTTAATATAATTTTCAATTATTTCTATTTAATAGATAGATTACTATCTAAAAAAAAGAAAGCATAATCTTGCTAAAAATATTAAAGTTCAAATAAACAAAATGCCTAATAATGAGATTAATATCTAAGGACTCTTATAACTAACAATTAGTTATATATCAAATAATTAAAATACTAGAGAATAAATATAGAGTTTAATTAAAACAAAATATGTAACTGTAAGAATTATACACACTTTTATCAAGTTCAAATCTTCCTTTGTCTCCCAAAAAAAAAAAAAATTAAAGTGAGATAGCTTTTGGTGAACGAAGAGAAGTTTATCAAGATTCATGCATTCATATTGGAATTATTTTATTTTCGATTTTTCTGTTTTGGAAAGTGAAATTTGGACTTCCAAGAAATTATTCTTTCAAAAAAAGTTGCGTCCTCACGTCTGTAAACATAATAGAAGAGATTTGTTTGGACTTTGTCCCAAATCCCAACTACAGCTCCACCTATCGGATGGGCAGGATCGCATATCACATATGAATTCTTTTTCGTCAGATGTTATAACAAAAAAATAAAAAATAAAACAAAGATATTGTGGCATTTTTTTAATGAATCTGGTTGGGCATTTAATAGGAATTAGAAAGTGTTTTATTATTCAGCTATACATGTACTTACTATATGATAATGTTGTCAAATCAAAATTTCTACAAATTTCTATTGCTAACCATATTGAAAGCAAAATCGAGAAATCTTCAGGTTTATTTGATATTTAAGTTTAATTTTAAATAAATTGTATTTTTTCATCTCAATTTTTATTTTTTTCTGAAAAGTAAAAAAAATTTATAACTAGTTTTTGAAAAGTCAACCAATTCTAACTTAAAAATTTCATTTCTGACCAACTTACCAAACAAATGCTTCATTTTTAGCATAAAAATCGGTTAATTTTTGGGTGTATTTGGTTTTATAAATACATTAACAAAGTTATTAGAAAATTTTTGTTATATAAAAAAATACTAGCCATATTTCCTCTTATTAGTGAATAATATACTCTTTTTTTTTTTTGGTAAACATAGTGAATAATATACCAAATAAGTGTGATTGTAAGTTAATTTATTGATAATTTTACACATAATTTTATTATATTATTTAGAGTTCAATTTCCACATCAAAATTTAAAAAAAATTATTATAGACAAACAAAAAACGTTCAAAAAATTTAATGTGAAACGTGGTGTTAAGTGTGGAACACTCTTATTTATTTATTTATTTATTTCAGGGAAATTTGTTTATTTATTTTTGCTAATCAACATGTGGTATACTTTTATCAATAATATTTTCTGCTAAAAGCTGATGCCAGATAGAAAACAATGGCACGCATTACTAAGGCGTGGGGACAGCACTGTGGTCACTTTTCCAATCAGACATGCGTAATGATTCTTGTTCAAGGGCCCAAATTTGAATTAGTCAAAATATTACCGTTGCTCCCTAATTATTATTATTTTTTTCTCTTGAGAAATGTTTCCTAATATTACATTACTTCTCTCTCTCTCTCTCTCTCTCTCTCTCTCTCTCTTTTTAATAGGAAATTGATTTTCTTATAGACCATTTGAGTCATAGATTACTCCCAAATTATTAATGTTT
Source organism: Ficus hirta (assembly GCA_038430175.1). Lineage (NCBI taxonomy): Eukaryota > Viridiplantae > Streptophyta > Magnoliopsida > Rosales > Moraceae > Ficus > Ficus hirta. The sequence goes on from CM076590.1 coordinate 5,814,310, forward strand.
CATTCAAACTAGATATTTACATTTAATTATAGAATTTAAATTGTGTATTCAATAAAAATATGTATTTGAAAGTTTTTGTTTAAGATAACATTTGAATAAAATGAATATAAAAAAATGAGTGTAATACAAATTTCTAAAAGTGAAATTTTTTGTCTTTGGATTTAAGTTAGATTATCGTAAAATAGTGAAACATTCAAATAGTTTCACTCATATAATTACCAACCAATTGCGTATTATATTTTAATATAATAATAACTATTCTAATAATTCATCCACACATTACAACTATTTTCATTTCCTTTCTAATGAGTATTGTTGAGGCTATTTTATTTATTTATTTATTTTTTACGGTTTTATGGAGCTTTTAATCAAGTAACAATTTTGAGTGAAAAGAAAGAAAAATAGCTTACAAATGTAGGGTAATTTTGAATCGAGGTTATGCACAAAAATTCAAATCAAATGAATATTCAATTGCATGTACAATTTAATAATGATTTCGTATATAACTCTATCATAATGTATATGGACGTTTAAAGTTTCTATCTTAATTTTAGAAATAAAAGTTAAAAAAAAAAAAAAAAACAGATGAAGGCACTTGCTTATAGAAATGCCCAACTATGAAATCTTATTTCTTAACATTAATTTATATCTCAACAACCAGACTTTAGCATCACTGTTCCACCAAACAAAACAATAGCACCATTTAAAAATGTCAACATAAGGCCTTATAATATTGGCCAAAGTTTGAAATTTAATCCAAGGAAAATACATCCAAGTACTATAGAAATACATCCAAGTTTTAAAGAGACACGCTCCACTTTTTTAACATTTTCTTTCAAACGGCTTCATTTCACACGTTGCTTTTCGTAGCCTTTGTTTATTTTCAACTTACTTTTTTGATGATATTGTCTTTTTTCTAGAACCATTTTCTAAAGAGACTTCTTTGGTGTCTATTAGTTCACACACTGGCGCAGACAAGTTAAGGTTTATTTATTAGAAAATTTTAACATAGAGAAGATGATCCACGGACTAGAAAATAAAAGAACTCGTTAGTAAACAACAATCTAAATGGGTTTCATATAAATATAAGTTATAATATATGAAATCTGATAAGTTACTGAAAGTTAATAAATCTTCTATAATCAAAAAATACTCTAAATTAAGATAAATACAAATAAATCGATTAAATATGATTGTTAACTTTAGTCCGAGTCATGATCATAGACCAAAGTTGTAATATAAGATTATGCACATGTATTTATAAGAAACTTTTAATGAGAGCCATTGTTTATTAATATAACCAATTTCTATGTAAGGTGACCCTCTAATAGGAGTATTCATAATTAAAGCTAGGTATTATCTCCATTGAACATCTCTAATAATTTTTTTATTCATAAGTTTGGTTTAACACTCTAATGGAGATCTATTTGTAATATAATCATAAATGAGGTTTTTGGTTTCTTTAATAACCAATATTATAAAGGGGAGTACTCTTTCACTCTAGTTCTCGATTAACACTTTATGTGGATACAATTAGAAAATCACTCGTAAGTATACGAGTCACACAAGTAATAGAGTGATGAATAAAGTTATCGATCCCACGAGAATTGTGTTTAATTTTAAATTAATTACCGAAATTGGTTAGCATTAGGATTATTTGAACGGCTGATTAAAAAAAATTAAAATTAAATTAAACTACATAAACTAAATTGACAAAACAAAACCAAAGAAATGAAATGACACAAGCAAGGTTCTAGGGATTCAATCTCATCTAACCTATCCACAAAACCACCCAATCCTAACCTAATTTGGTTGCCTAATTAAGCGATAGCCGGAATACTTCTAACCTATCAATAATCCCCTCCCAGTAGTCAAGTAGAAATATCCAACATTTAAATGGTAAACTATATCCCAATGAGTGCCAATTATTGTGAATTCGTTAAGTTCTAGGTTTCCTCCAATGTATATACAATTCTAATTGGTATATTTCTATCCCACTAGCAATTATGTCACTCTATGATTGGCCTAACCACAAATCCATTTCCCAATTTCATTGTGGTTTCCTAAACAACTAAATGGTGATCAAGCATTTAGAAGTTCAAATCAAAATACCATAGAACAATCCCATAACACAATTAGGCAAACTCAAATTAAATCAAAAATTAGAATAGGCAAAGCTTTAATATTAGGCTAAATTGAACCCTAGAACCAACAAACTAAACAACAATCATAAATGAAATTAAAAATAAAATTAAGCAAATCAAGGGTTCAAGTATTCAAATATTACGAAAATAAAAAAGACAAGGAAAAGAAATAAAAACCCACATGTTTACACAAATATTTAAGTTTTTCCTCAATTTCTCAGCTCCTCCTCTTTGCTTTTCAAATGCCCTCTCCCTTGAAATTTTATTGAGAATAAAAGTCCGTTTGGTGAATGAGTTGAGTTTAAAAATTTTAAATTTGAGTTGAAAATTTTAAGTTTGAGTGAGAGTTTTTGTTGAATTTTCAGAAAAGACAAAAAAAACTTTTTTAGAAAAAGATAAAAATTTTTTCAGAAAAAGATAAAAATTAACCTAAAACTAAAAAAAAAAAAAACTCAAATCCTAAAACTAAAAATCCTACTCTAACTGCTTTTTGTTTTTTTGTTTTTTTCTATTTTGTTTTTTTTTTTTTTTTTCCCTTCTCATTTTTCCTCTTCTTCTTTCCTCTGGTTTGGCCTCCTATTTCAGTCTCCCCAAGATCGAGCACCTTCCTTCGAACCCCTAAAACCTCATTTCACTTTTTTTTTTTTTCTTTTCTTTTCTTTGGCTGCAGCTGGCGCAGCTGATTTGGGACTTTTAGTGTGCTCACAACATGTGTCGCGTTCCTAGCGGAGCGCTGGGAAAGGCTGGAGCCCACTTGAATGCGTGTCGGAGATTGGCTGGGTGAAGACTTGGGCGCACGACGGAACCACTAGACATGCGTGCACAAGAACCAAAAAGGCCGTCAGTAGGCCTGATATGCTTTTGTAGCTGACGAGCCCTGTCTGGCGGTGGAGCGCACACGCCATCTGGTGCGTTCTAGGCGAGATCCGATGGCGAAAAAACACGCATGTGGCGTGCGTGGCTCCTCCTGCGTGTGGCCGTGGCTGACTCCGGTGCTAATTCGAATTTCAATCATTTTTTGAGCTTTTAATTAGCCATTTTGCCTCCAAAATTCACCCGATTAACCTGTCGGAAAATTAATTATTTAGACGGGTAAATTAATAATAATATATTAAAATTAATAATAAACTAATTAAATAAAATAACACAAAATCAAAATAAACTAATCTAAATTAAAATTTTATAAAATTAAACTAAATTAACTTAAAATTTATTTAAATGCTTAAGAATGTGGCCAATTTAAATGAGTAAAAGAGGTAAAACAACTCTATTTTATAGAGTTATCATTAATCTTCATAAATAAAAATTATGGATTTCATATCTATGAAATAATGTTCCTATTAATTTATGATATTACCCAAGTACCAAGATTTTGTTTTATGAAATAAGTTCACACATAGATAGATCAAAAGATTTTAATATATTATTATTAATTTACACTAATGTTGCTATTTGTAATCATCATTACCATGAACCAAGACAAGGTTATCATTCCAACTAGTAAATAGACTACAAAACAATCTAAAGAACTACCCAGCTTTGTTTAGCTGTTGTGAACTTTTATTGATTTCTACTGAGTCATATCATCTATATGCAGAAGTTCTTCAATCATATTTAATCAAGGCAGTTGTTTAGTAGTAGAATATTATGATGTAATATTTATGATTAATATTGCACCAACTTTAATTGTTTCTTAATAATGTCTTCATATTAAAAAAAAAAAAAAAAGGAATTACATTTGATGCTTTAAAAACACCCAATCTCAACATAAAATGCCTGGAGAGAAATAGAAAGTTAGAGAGAATGGTACCTACTCAGATGAACTCTAAAAAACTTGTGATTAATAGTATTGTTGATTTGCTCAACTCTGAGTCTCTCTAAACTTTTAATTTGACAGACTACTTTCAGAACTCACCCCCTATTTAGGGTTTTCATTTGCCCACATTTGGACCATTTTATTTGAATGGTCCATCCAAACCCCCACGCAGAAAAGAAAAAAATTAAGCCCGTTATATATATATCTTTTACAATGATTTAGAGAAAAAAAAAAAAATTGAAAACCATTTTAGATGTTATTTTCCTATCTTTATATGTTTTTTTAGATAGGCACTTCCCAATGGATATTTAAATGTTTATGTTAAAATAATATTCTGTTTGGAATATTAACATCCGAATGGCAGTTCAAATGTTTATGTTCAAATTTTTGTTAGGAATAATGCCCTAAGACAAAAATTTATCATAAATATTAGACATTTATCTATAAATAAAATTTATTTATATATCATATGTCCTGAATACTTTTATTTTTATAGATTTGTAACAAACAAATATCAACAACATTATCGGTACAATGATTTTATGTTATGCATATGAGATATGCAGGAAGAGATAATTTCGAAATGATAATTTAAATTTAGAGTCCCCGGTCATGATGTAAGGATGATCATTTTTATTTTGATAAGACTGTAATATTTGTTTACTTTCACTCTTGTGGTATAGTTTATCTTAACTATTTGAATGAGGTTTTTCAATTAAAAGCATTGATATATATATGATGTGGTTATCAAATATATTAGATCAAACCTAAAATACTATTGATTTATGTAATAGTTCCGATTGAAATAAATCAATTCATTTTGACTGATATTCTTGTAGACATTCTAATATTAAGTGGATAAGCGATTACATATCTGTACAATGTGTCTTTTGATTTATCAAGGGTTTAGGCGCTGCATGATGACAACTTCATTCTATAAGTTGGAGATACATAATATTGATGGTGAAAACGTTATTCATAAATATAGAAATCATAGTTTTTTCATGAAAGTCAATCAAAGAGTCATAGCGTGATAGAGTCATAGCATGAAAGATCATGTGTGCCCACACACTCGGATGTGAAAGAGTCATGGTATGAAAGATCAGGTCATTGGTGCTCATTATCTATAAGTTTGCCTTATCATTCAAAATTGATTGTCAAACCAGTATATATTGATGTTAATTAATTATAGTATATAATAATATGAGTTTGTCTGATTTTATTAATATGGTAAAAGTTTTTAAAATCCACCATATTAGATTTTCAACTACGCATACTATTTCATTCAATTTTTTCATTCAAGTTTTTTTTTTTTTTTTTTTCGATTGCTTATCCCAAACAGACCTTTAGTTGTTGTTGTTGTTGTTGTTTTTTTTTTTTTTTTTTTTTTTTTTTTTTTTTTTTGTAATTGTAGTCCATGAGATTCAAAATTGATGATTTTTTTTTTTTTTTTTAAATTTTATATAGATAATCACCTACATGTCACTTGGTAACTGAATATCTTACAACACAATTACATTGGGTGGAAAACGGTTTAGTTTTCAAGAGTTCTTAATAACAATAGAGAGAACATTTTACAGTTAACCTAAACAATTAAGTGAAAACATAAGTAATTGTATGATAATATCTTTTTTTTTTTTTTTTTTTGTTGAAAATGGATGGTTTTATTCACACCCTATTTTACTAGTGACATACCCTTTAAGTTAAAATTTATTATTACAAAAAATATTTTTTTATATACAAGGACAAAAAGAACATTACTCTATGACATAAGCTATACAATTATACTTAAAAAAAGCAAATTCTTTCTATAATATTTATTATTACAAAAAATATTTTTTTATATACAAGGACAAAAAGAACATTACTCTATGACATAAGCTATACAATTATACTTAAAAAAAGCAAATTCTTTCTATAATATTTAAATCATATGAGTTACCAATTTAAAAATTGTTTTCGTATAGGTAGGCAATGACATCCTAAAGCATATTATAAATTTATAAGATCAAAAAAGTTTAAAGTTTGAGAAAATTTTTAAATCGAATAAGTTGGATGAAAAATACTTATGTGTATGAGGGAATCATATAGATTTTCATATTTGCACGGAAATATTTGTATGAAAATATTTGAGATGAGAATATTTTGACTGTCAATTGAATAACGTTTAGATGTAACATTTAGAAAAGAACATTTGGATGGAAACATTTTAATATATGTTTGGATAATTGTTGAAAATTGTCATTTAAAATGAAAAAATTTTGAAATTGATGTTTGATGCAAACCCACTCACAACCTAATATGGTAACATTATTTCAAATGAATATCTAGATACCGTATAGCATTATTGCAAAGAGATGTATATTTGAGATGATGTTTATTTTCATTTGGAACCCATTACAAAATGGATAATCCAAATGGAGTATTTGAGATGGGAAAAACCAAACACATATTTAAAAGAACCATTTAGATAGAATGTGTCCCATTTGATAAAATGGTTGAAACTAATGCTTCTTCCTTTTTTTTTTTATATCTTTCCTCGATCAAATTTCCATAATTTAGCAGTTTTATGAAATTAGTTTGGGGTAATTATTAGAATACATAGAGGTGTGTTACAAATAAATTTTGATTATTTTAAAATTAAAAGGGATGTGTTTTTAGACGGGCAGATGGAGAGCCAAGTACCCTTTAGAAATTCTTCATTACTTTTAATAGAAAGGACTAAAATTGTAAGTAAAAAAAAAAAAAAAAAACTACGAGGATTGTTAAAATTAGAAGTTTAGAGACACCATTGGATAAGAAGGAAAGAAAACCACGATAGAAAGAAAATACGATGTAAAGAAAATTATAAGTAAGGAAAATATTTTGATTTTCCCTTTAATTGTTTGGTATAGGAAGATAGAAAGAAATTACTTTTCCCTTCTCCTATTTGGCATTGAGTGAAGCCAAAAGATAAAGAACTTAGTGGTTGTAGGCATAGTCTAGCGGTAATGTCATACATTACTCCACTTCAAGGTACATAATTTGAATACCCCCACCCCTAACTTCAAAAATAAAATAAAATAAAAAAAGATGGAGAACTTACTATTAAAAAATTACTATTTTCCCCTAATGTTATTGATCATATATTTGTTGAAATTTTAATAAATAAAAACAATTATGTAATTTTATTTCTTTACCTTGATCTCAAACTTTTCCCTCACAAAATCTTTCCATATTTGCAAAGATAAATTTGGATGGCATCCACCTTCTAATTCTTCCACCCATTTTTCATTTCCATCCAAATTCTTATCCGACCAAACATTTCAAATTATAATTTCCCAAAAGTTTTTTTCGTCCTTTTCCTCTAATTTTGCTATCGGTAATTGTACCATATAACATATTTGAAAGGTACTTTTGAAAATTATAGCATATGTTTAAAATGATGAAAATTATAACATATTTTTATTATTCAATTAAAATACATTTATTTATTTCCAATTTTACCATTTTCTCTCTCTGCACTCTTTTTCCCACTTTGCCCTTTTGTCTCTCTCTCTCTCTCTACACTCTTTCTCCATTCTCTCTCTCCATAGACTAATAGGCTCGATTCCTCCCCCTCTCTCCCAACACAGACTCGAAGGAATAGAGGATCTAGGCGATGTGACGGTGATGCTGCTTCACCGGTAGATCTTGCCACAATTGTGGAGGATCTCGATGACGACAACGACGACGTATAAGATTCATGATTGCAACCAAACTCCGGCCACTAAGCAACACTCAAACTCACGAGATCTCTCTCAATTTCTAGCACCGTAGGTGTCATTTGGCTTTGATTTTGGGTTTTTGGTTTACTTTTTGCAGGCCGGCTCACAATCACCTTCAATTTTAGGCATCGAAGTTATCTTCTCCGGCAGCGACGACAATTTAGGGGGCTGCGATGGCGTTGGTTTTCTTTTTCCATCTTCGATGGAATGGGGGTTGCGACGGCAACCAAGCAGTCGCGATGTTTGGCCTCTTTCGAGTGGTCATCAATGGCAGTGAATAGAGTTTTGCGGTGGGCGGCGAGCAAACCTAGGGTTAGAGTTAGGTTGATTTAGGGCTAATTTGGGGTTATTTTGTTATATTAAATAATTTCATGGAGCTTTTGTAAATTAAAGAATTGTGATGTTTGTTGTAATAAAAATATTAAATGTACTAATAGAAATCGAAATAATTAAAAAATAAAGTTTATATTTACCAAAAAAAGTTTAAAATGAAGTAAATGCTGGATTTACTAGTAAATATCAATATTTACTAATAAATGCTAATATCAGACAAATAATGAATTTACATGATGAAATTTAAATTTATGCATAAATCAAAAAAATTACAGACAAAATAATTACAAATAATGGATTTACATGATGAAATTTAAATTTATCCATAAATTAAAAAAATTACAGACAAAATAATTATTGAATTTTATAGTAAATATTGATATTTAATAGTAAATATTAGTACATATTAATCACGTAAATTTTAATAACTATATGTAAATACAGTAAATCTAAGTATTTGCAAATAAATCTGGGTACCGAATTTACTAGTAAATATATTTACAAATATACTAGATTTATTAAAGTAAATATCAGACAAATATTGGATTTACATGATAAAATATAAATTATCATATAAAATTACAAACAAAATAATTATAGGATTTATTAGTAAATACTGATATTTACTAGTAAGTAGTCGTACATTATTTAATGTTTTCTATCTAAATAGTAAAAATCACATTTATCAAGTAAATATGAGATTAACTGATAAATAAATAAGATAAATACAATTATTTATTGGTAAATATCAATGTAAATACCATTATTTACAAGTAAATATGAGATTAACTGATAAATTAATAAGGCAAATACAATATTTATTGGTAAATATCATTATTTTCTTTTTTCTTTTTATTTTATTTGGAAGGTAATAGATTAATATTAAATATTTATCAATTAATACTAATAATTAAAATTAAAGATTGTTGTTGTATTTTTTCCTATTTTCATTTTATTCTCCATAGTTTTGAATATTAAAAAAAAGTCACAATTCCTTTTTAAATTCAACCCAAATCTAACCATAATCTCCAGATAGGCCATCCACCGCCTAATTCCAGCCATCGGTGTCGGCTATGGAGTTGCCGGAGGATTTGGCTATGTAGTCGCCGAAGGATTTGGTCACGAAGACGAAGAAGACGGAACATCGGGGTCACCGTAGATTTCAGATCGACGACGACGAGATCTCGTCGGATTTCCTATGATTCCCACCTCACACTCACGATTCGTTTGGTCGTGAGGATCTATGATTCACGGTTGGCCGTTGCAACATCCTCCGATTTGCGATCTTCCATCACGACCTCCTCCCAATTGCGATCTCCACGGCAAGATCTGTCGTGACCTCCTCTAGAATTGCGATCTCCTTTGGTATTACGATCTCCTCGACGAGATCCGTCATGACCTCGGGGCTGAAGATCACGACACCGGTGAGATTCCGATTCATGTCGCCGTCTTGATCCCGGCGCCGTCACTGTTTTGATTTCCAGTAGACGGGGAGAGAAAGGCGTACAGATGGGAGAGAGAGGAAAGAGAGAGTGAAGGGTATTTTGGAGTTTTTAACTTTGTTATTTGTCTTAATTATGCTATTTACTAATAATATTTTGAATTTTGTTATAATTTTAAAATAATATATTATATTATGTTATTTTGCCTATTCTCCCTTTTACTATTAACTTTTTCAAATATATTCAAAAAGCTCAAACTTTAAAAGTCCATAACTTTATCATTTTAAGTTAAAATGAGATGTTTTTTTTTTCCAAATTACATAGAATTTCGAGAAAAACAAAATAATATCCATATTGCTAATTTTTTCTGAACATATTTTAAGTTTTTACATTTTTCACTCTAAACAATTTATTTTTATCAATTACATATTTTCAAAACTCAAACCATCTCTAACTTCTAAAACACTTTCTCCAAAAGCCTTTCTTCCACTTTTATAATAGGGATATAATGCTCGTAGTCAATAGTCAAGACTCGCGATTGCCCCAACAAAAACGTTGAGTTTTCTCTCCAAGCACAAGTGGGGATACGTGCGTCGCACACGTGGTGTATGTAATGTGAGATTTTCTAATTTCATACATATATGTGTATGTGTGTTTTCAGGTATAGTCTGGTTTTTTCACTGAAATTGGTTCAGACTCGGAGCAATTTCCTGAAAACATATAATACAAAAATACATAATAGAGAGAGAGAATGGAAGAGAGAGAAGATCTGAAATCAATATTACCGTATTTGCCGGTGGTAATCCGTTCGTCGAGTCTTTTCTGGCCTTCACAAGTCGTTGAAATTCTCAAGTCACTCTCTGACGGACCAGAGCAGAGCCATGTCCTCTCCGGCGAGCTTCTTTCCGTTGCCATTTCCGACCTCAGACGTTTTCTTTCTCTCTCTTCCGAGTCCTTGTCTCCTTTTGCTTCCCAAGGTTACGCCCTCTTCTTCGACGAGGTAAAATTCAATTTCCATCTCCCGATTCTTCAATTACGCCTTTGAAACAATTCTCTTCTAATCATGCAACCAAGTTTCTATGTCAATGCCAAAACTATTTTATTTTTATTCTCCAATGCAGTGCTATTCTTAGTCTCAAATTTAGCATATGCTATACTTGTGCGAAATTTATGCTAAGCATACATTTGGTGCACGGATTTGAATCAGGTTTTTTTTGGGTTGGATTTGAGTTGAATTGTTATGCGTTTCGTACACGAGTTTGAATAGTTGGAGCTAAAAAGTGTAAAAACTTGAAATGTGTACGGAAACAAAAAAAATCGGAGCTTGTTTTGTTTCTCTTGAAATTCTATGCAAATTAATTAAAAAAAAAAGTATAAAAACTTGAAATGTGTACGGAAACAAAAAAAATTGATATGGAGTTTGCTTTATTCGTTTTGAAATTTTATACAATTTATAAAACAAAACAAAATCATCCGGAGGTGTATATGTAAAGTTATGGATTTTTAAAGTTTAAGTTGCAAATTTGTAATAGTAAATTGTTAATAGTTGAAATTGAAAAAAGCAATTACATTTTAATGTAACTGGTGCATCAAACGAAGTTTTGGCGTTTGTTGCTTATTGCTTGAAGTGTTTACCTACCTTTTCACTTATCAATTATAAGTTTACTACATTGCCATTTATCAAAAATTTAAATTTGTTTATTTTTTACATGTTTAAGAGCTATAAATTTATGGCAAAAAGTAGATATGGTTCAAAATAACATTATGTATTGGAGCACAGAATAGAACAACGTATCAAACATGCCACTTTTATGCTCTTTTGTGCCAAATATAGTATTGGCATTAACATTTGCATTGGAGATGGTCTCACTATTTCCCAACGGTCTAAAATTGAAAAGCCTAGTCTTGTGCAGTTTATAATAGTTCTGTGTCAAACCCAAGAATCAAACACCACATAAACGTGGAGGATTGGTATGAAAATCTGTTAACGTTCTTATTTCTCCGAGAATCTTATAACCCACCTTTGTTGCAGTTAAGGAAAGTAATGTGAAGAGGCCAAGGAACAAAATTCAGGGTGAACATTGAGGGTTGATGTGAATTTCGTTTGAATAAGAAATAAGTTGAACTTCCTTTTTTCTCTGAAAGCAAATTTTTGTGCAGTTAATACCAAGGGAGGAATCCAGGAAATGGTTTGAAGAGGTCGTGCCCGCATTGGCGAATTTACTGTTGCGGCTCCCCTCTTTGTTAGAATCGCATTATCAAAATGCAGATGGCTTTTTCAATGGAGGAGTTGAAGCCAAAACTGGTCTTCGCATTCTCAATTCACAAGAAGCTGGTGTAGTGCTCCTTAGCCAGGTACCTGTTTATCTTCAATTCTTAGGTTAATTATAAGTTGATGCTGTGTGAACGAATTAAATTTGGTGCTATTGTTTATATGACGTCTGTTTTGTGCCTCGGTCTCTTTCAATAGAGGAACATGGGTAGAAACAGACCGTAATGTTGGGGTCAATTTTACTCTGTCCTAAACGCTCATTACTTTTTGCAAAACAATACTCTATGTTTTATCTTTGTTTCTGCGTGTTTCTATTCTATTAATGCAGTTAGGCTGACTAATGTCTGAATCTCTTCTCAGGAATTGATCAGTGCTCTTCTAGGATGCTCTTTCTTTTGTTTGTTCCCAGTTGCTGCCAGAGGTGACAAACATCTTCCAACAATCAACTTTGAGTATTTGTTCGCGTATGTGACCTTAACCTTCATTTGAGGGGCTAGGGGTGTATAACTGTTTTCAACTTTTACTACATTAATCGACTTTGTTTACAGAAATGAAATTTTGAATAAAGGGGTGACTTCCATCTTGTGGAAATGACATTTTCAATTGTCTAATATATATTTCTTTTTTTGTTAATGCTTGTCTTTCCCAGGTAAGTTTTATTGTCTGCAATAAGTTAAAAGCCCGATATCTTTCAAGTTATTGGATTTCGTCTCATTATTTTTTGTTCCTAAATATATTCAATGCCATCTAACATTGGTGTGTCTTCAGGAGTTTATGTGGAAGTTACAACCAAATGCAGGAGAGTAAGATAAAGTGCATCATACACTATTTTGAACGGATATGTGCAAATATGCCGATGGGCTCTGTGTCATTCGAGCGAAAGGTTCTTGCTTTGGAGCATCATCCTTTATGCATTTCGTATCCAGATGCTAAGTTTTGGAGCAGTTCTACGATTCCTTTGTGCCAGTTTGAGGTAATAGGAAGAAAGCAAAACAGAATGAATGTGTTATTAATAACCAGATAACCATATTCAGTTGGAGTCAGCATAAATATGTTTTTACATCAACACATATGATTTTCTTAGTAGAGTTTTCACATTTTTGCAGGCTTGCAGTTCAGGTTTAATAGAAGATCAATCAAGGGAAGCTCTTGAAGTGGATTTTGCAAACAAATATCTCGGAGGTGGTGCTCTTCATAGGGGCTGTGTACAGGTCTGCTTCATAAACATAGTATAAAGAAAACCTCTCTTGCAGGCCAAGTTGCATGCCTAATAAATAAACTTCAGAGAATTGCTTGTTTTAATTTTATGAATTGTGAAGACACTTTTGCGTGATTTGTGATTTTAAGACGACCATGATCTTATTGCACTCTGAAACATTTTTTTTAATTACAATTTCATGTAGGAGGAGATTCGTTTTATGGTTAATCCCGAATTAATTGCTGGGATGCTTTTCTTGCCTGCCTTAGCAGATAATGAGTCCATAGAAGTTGTTGGTGCCGAAAGGTTTTCAAAGTATACCGGGTGAGCATTACTGTCCTCTATCATCAATTGATTGATTCAAATGCATCTGAAAAAAGTTAAAGGAATTAAGGTTATGAGACTATAAGTACAAATTAGAAGTGTTACAAACTGATTGAGCAAAGCTAAATGCAAAGTCCAAAGCCTAGTCTCAGTTTGAGCAAAGCTAGCTTACTAAAATTGCACGCGTGGCCCTTTGGGTTGATAAAAGTCCTAACTCAAGTTCAGTGTTGGTGTACATAACAAGACATTGAAAGAAATAGTTATTCTATCTATTATACTGTAGCATAGTTAGAATCAGTTATTCTAACTGTTATATCAGACTACTGCTACTGGGGTAAAGTACATGGCATAAATGTAAAAATTTTTGCGAACTTTCTAGTAATATTATAGATCTCATGTGTGAAATTCTGTTATTGACGCTACAAGTTCTGATTTTTATTCAATTACGTAACTTCAATTTTGCATCTTTTTTCTTTGCAATCTGATATAATTTCTCGTCAGTGTAGATATGCTTCTTCATTCCGTTTCTCTGGTGGCTATGTGGACAAGAGAGAAATGGACTCTCTTGGAAGACGTAAAACCAGAATAATTGCAATTGATGCATTATGTAGCCCAGGGATGAGACAATACAAAATGAAAAGCCTCGTCCGGTATGTTTATTTTAGCATGCAACAGCACTTGCAAATGTAGTTATCTGGCATACTTGGTGTTCATCAGAAAGTCTACCATTCAGAATTATTAGTTGTGTTACATATGGTTGTTTCTGAAAGTATTATGATCTCTATTGGTTCTTCAAATAACCATAGCCTGGTCCATCTGTGAATATGAAGATTTGACGTTTGTTTATTTATTATTATTATTGTCGTTGTTGTTATTATTATAATTATTATTATTATCGTTACTATTATTATTATAATAATATGAACTCCCTTGTTCACTGGAAAGAGAAGGTCAAAGAAGCAACTTGGATTCCTATATTCAACTTTTTATTCGCGTGCTTCTAGTTTGTTGAAATCAATCTTTTTTCTTCACTTGTTGTCTTAGGTTTTGATAATCTGAAGTATTTAATAATTCCGAGAATTTAGGCTAATTTTGTTAACTACGGTTTCTGTTTTTATGTTGTGATTGTCATTTTGATCTTTTTATTTCTTGAGAACCATGGAGTGAGGAAGTTAGAAACTTATTTTGCAGTTCTTGTTGCAATAATAACATCATTATTACCAGTGAAGCAAACAAATGCTTGAAAATTAGTACAGTTTGAGAACGACCCAATTGTTGTCATTTAACCATTGGGGTCCTAGGTAAGCAGACATAAGAGGTTACCAGCTTGCGTGGGGGAGTAAAAAAGGAAAGAGAAAGAGCCAAGTGAGGAAAGGAAAAACAGAGAGAAACACACAGAAATTACAGAGTTGTACTATCGTTCTTCCGAAATAGCTGCAAGTCTATGTCGAGTTAGAGACTTACGTCAAGTTTTCCATGACTTAATTAATTAGGGTAACGAAAACAGGAGAACCATTTTTGAAAGCTCACTAAAGTTGTTTGATATAGGTTAACACCAAGCCTTAATGTAGATTTTAAAATGGGAAGTTCAAACAGAGTCCCAAAAATCCTAATATACTGCTAAAAACAAAAAGGATCAAAAGGTAGATGATCACATGTTCTTGAGACAACCTTGGAATTTTAGTACCGATATTCAGAAGGTGGATTCAATCTTTTTAAGCCAAGTTTTAAAATGTCAAATCCTTGTAACTAAGCTTTGCGTTCTCGTGCTGTCACAGTTGTATGTCTAGAGTTAGTGCATACTAATGTTTTGGTGCTGTAAAAATTGTTTGTCCAGCTTTGCTCATCTTTGATAATCCTCTTTTAATGTAGTTGCTTTGGTTCTTTCTTCTTCTTCTTCTTCTTTTTTTTTTTTTTTTTAATGATGAGAAATCTTAATGTTTCCAACATGTTGATTTCAACAGGGAGATTAACAAGGCATTCTGTGGCTTTATTGATCAGTCTAAATATCACCAATACGAGAGACTCTTTCTGGAGAAGGGTCATACTGGAAGTCAGCATGACCAAGATGGAAAAGAACCCGATCGCACTAACAAGAACAGTCATCTGGTACGAGTTCTCTGTTGCTTTCTTTTGACTGGTTTATCTAACAGCCCACAAAAAATGAGCCCATTTTTGACTTCCTTCTTCTTGTATTTTCGGGACCATCTATTCATAATATCCGATTTAAGTTTGGCCTTTTGCTTGGCAGGTGAATGAAGGTAACTCAACTCCCATGGAAACATGTGGAGGAGAATTTGCGAACCGAGTGACCAACAATTCTCAGCAGAAGGGTTGTCAGTCTCTCGTCAACGAAGACAGCATAGGGATTGCGACTGGAAATTGGGGATGTGGTGCTTTTGGTGGAGATCCAGAGCTGAAGACAATAATTCAGTGGCTTGCAGCTTCTCAGGTAGCTTTACATCAGGTTGAATTAGCATGCATTTCTTATAGAGACATTAGGGGGCTTCGTATCCTGAGGTCCGAACCAACAGATCAGGCCCCTTGGTACTTTTCAGCATGTCTTTCTTACAAGTGGATACCTTCGTTTTTCAGGCACTTAGACCTTTTGTTTCCTACTACACATTTGGGGCGAGTGCATTGCGAAACGTAGATCTGGTATTACTTTTTCTTGCCATTGTTAAAAGCTTCTTGTGTATTATCATTTCTGCAATATTTCTAATAATTAGCTTTCGGTAGTATCCATTTTTTAGGAAAAAAATGTCCCACTAGAAATTTTAACACCTTCAGAGTCTCCGTTCTTGTATGTTTTCGCTTTCCATTTCCAAAGTTCTTGGTAGTACTGCTTTCACAACATCCTCCCACCGGCCTTGCTGTTTGGGATTATGCACATGTTTTATTTCTTTTTACATGGAGTAGGTGACTCGATGGATTCTGTCGCACAAGTGGACTGTGGGCGATCTCTGGAATATGCTTGCGGAATACTCATCGCAGAGATTGAATGGAGAAACCAATGTTGGTTTCTTCCCTTGGCTTATTCCATCTCAACCAAGCCATGATAGTTAAGATTTAGGATAATGTCAAAACAGGCCTATAGAGTTTCTGCATCGTTCACCACGTTCATTGAGCTATCTTTGTACAAAAGAATTTGAGAGTTGCAAGCAATCCTTGTAGTTGCGGCTCATTTCCTCTCTTTTGTTTTATACAAACTTTTAGTTTGGAGGAATGGAGGTTTTTTTTTTTTTTGAACTCAGGGTGAGGTTTGATCTCTACATCTTGTGGTGGAGCCAGACGATCGTCAATGTATATCTTATGTTAAAGTTGTATTTGTTACTAAAAAGTATGAAAAATAGCATATTTCAGATTTGTGTTCTGCTTTATAATGCTATTTTATTGTTTTATGTCATCATCATTTAAGTTAATAATGATGTTTAGATTATGAGCAAAATGATATTCAATTCATACTAGAACAATGTCATGAAATTGCATAGGGTAGACACAATTCTCACAACTAATGGCTCTCTAAAATCAGTAATTGGGGATGATTACTCCATGAATTTGATGAAATTGTTCAATCACCTTTTAACCATCTCACCAATTCTTTCCTCCCCCCCCCCCCCACCCCCAATATTATTGCATTAAAACACAGCTTCAGTATTTATATAATAAATATATCATTACCATAGACCAGCTATAATATATTATACTATATAGTTGTACTATGGATTAACAAAAAAAATATTTTACAAATCTAGTGTCCGTTCCCAAAATACAACAATTTAAGTAAAAAAACTACACAAGGTAAAAAAAAGGTAATAACTTATATCAGTAATATTCATTACATTTCCAATGTGGTTTTAGTTTTAGATAATCAGATTCTACAAGAGCAACCACTATGCTTAATTATACTACAAATATTTTCCTATGTCGGTTTTTTTATTCCCCCTGTAAAATGCTCATCAAACAAGGGAAAAAAGAAAAGTAAAATAACTAACATAACTCGTGATCAAATTGATCTTAATAAGTAATTGTTGAAACTTGATTTTCATGACTTGTATGGTATGAACTGTGCTTAAAGATTCATTTTTGTTCTCCCTTTTATCCAACGTCAGAACCGAACCTCTTCACTTTCTGGAAAGAATCCATTCCAAGTACCTTTCCACCATGTCAAGCCCACAAAGCTCCTTCACAACTGGCATGGTAGCAGGAACATCCAATTGGAAAATCGACTGCGGTTCATCTATGCCACTCCACGAAAGAAGCTGTTTCCGTGCTTCTTTGATGGCCGCCCTTGTTGCACAATGAACGGAACTTGCTAGAAGCAAGGGCGGCTCACCAGAAGCTGTTCAATAACATATTTCAGTCTCACCTTGTTGACCATGATATATCAAAAATGATTTAGTCAAGGAAAATCTTATTAAATCTATACTGTTGGGTGTGCAAAGCCTAATTATCGTCCTGAAAGGTGAGAGGTGAGAGGTGTGTGCTACAGATTTTGTGTGTACCGTTTTTTCTTTTCTTGTTTGCTCTCAGTTATTAAAGGATTTTGGTGTCTAACTCTTATAATATATGATGACACATATTTCCTTTCCACTCTTCAATTTGAACGCCGTAGAACCAGAATCATATTATCATTTTGAACTGCGACTTCTTTCAACTATTTTTCAGCAAGAGTTGTAACGTAGAGGTATACTATATAAAGAGGTTCACTTTATGAAGAGACATACCTTTCGAGGAGAGAACACGGTCTTTGTGACGCCCGCTGTTCATTACTTCAACATTGAACTGTTTAGGGATGGTGTCCAATGTAGGAATCTTGTACGTCCATGTACCTTCAGAAACTACTAATCCATCCGAATTTGTCTCGTATTCTTCTAACATAAAAAACCCAATTCCTTGTACAAAAGCTCCTTCAATCTGCAAGAACCAACCAGTTAACATTAAATACAGCAATAACGTATGCTGACAATCTGGTGAACAAAACAAAATGTTCATTCAGGGTCTAAATCCATTGGAAGTTCTGCAAGAGCTTTTTGTTTTTGTTTTTGTTTTTTTTTTTTTTTTGACGCCTCCTACTGAATAAAATAACACAGTTTAAACAAGACCTGATCCAACTATGAACCGAGTTCCGAGGAGATAACACTGAATGTTTTTCAAAATTGTACACACGATATCGGGTTTACCTGTCCTAGATCCACAGCAGGGTTAAGACTTTGTCCGCAGTCATAGATAATATCCACTTGCAAAATTGTGGTTTCCCCAGTCAGAAGATTTACCTCTACCTGTGATGAGATAAAACACATTCGATGAGAAAATCAGCTAAGAAACTATTGCAATGAGAAAATTCTAGTTTCCCATTTATGGGTTAGCCACAGCTTTAATCGAAAGAATTAAGCAAAATGCTGCATTGAAGCAACATGGCCTGCCAAAAAGACTTGCCTCACTCACTGCTGCGCCATAGTTTATGTATCGGATAGAAGAAAAATCAGGGACATAATATGAACTTGCTGATAAGTTCACAGATTGCATGTAACCCTGCATGAGACATGGAAAAATATAATCTGACGTTAACTCATCATATTCCGTTAAACATGAAGGCCTTTCGAGACCTTTAAACAAACAATTATGTGAAAACAAGATGAGTTAGGAAATATAATCCAAGTTATTATGTTGCACAGTCAAAGGACCAGAAAATGAATGCTAGTGACCGGGTATTGAAAAAATGTACTACGATTGAGATGTCTCACTCCATAAGTTAGGATGACAACGTTCCGAGAAAAATAAACACGAAAATCTGAATGGTTACCTGAGCAATGAGCATTTCCCATGAGACAAATCCCATTTGTTTCTGCAAACATTCCTTAAGAGGAGACAACCTCTCAACCAGGGTATTGCAACACAGTTTGACCGCTGCACAACTTGCCTCGGATGTCGTGCTTCCAGCAGTAAATCCCCCTTGAATCATGCTCAATGAATCGGCCTGTATGACCCGTACTTTATCCAAGAGGTGTTCAGTTCCATTGCAATTGATTGCGCTGAGAGCAAAAGCGGCCATCTGTTTTACCTTCGTCCAAAGCCCCTGGCCCAGCTCGATACCCCCTACTTCAACACACACAGTTCCATCCGATAGAATGCTTACTCTCCCTGGAGTCGCTCTCAGCATCACTTCATGCAGAATTGGAACCCTTGATATACCTCTTTTGCACCATCTCTTACACCTATTGAATTCTTTTACCTCTTGAGTCCTTCGGTTAAAGCTAGAAGACATGGCCAACTTATCCCATATCGAAGGCAAAGTATATTCCGGAGCTTCTCCGGCACTATCCTCATAAAAAAAGCTAAGGCTTTCGTATGTGTGCAGATTTCTGTATCTAACAACATCAACTTCCATCAAAAGGAAAGAAGCGACATGCTCAATTATAGCTTCAGCAATATAAGACCCTTGTACTTCACCAGGCGCTCGCATTGCAGACTTACTCGTATGATTTGTTTTGCATACCTTTATGTCAAAGGAGAGAGCACCCCAATCATACTTCTTAAGCGTACCTAAAATATTTAATGGCATGATTGGACTAATATCTGCAGCCATTCCTGCATTGATCAAGATTTCTAGTTGTAAAGCTGTAATCTTCCCATCTGACTTGAATCCGACACTGTAAGTTATTTTCATGGGATGTCTTCCTCCAGCCATGACCATATCAGTCTTGCGATCAACATATATCCTGACAGGGCGGCGGAGTTTATGTGCTGCTAGTGCACATGCTGTTGCAACCTGAATCATCATACAAGCAACAAAAGACGTGCCTTTGGAGTAAATTATGATCAACTCAATAGAGAGAGATAGCATGCATGATAGAGGACTGTCAAACATTTATCGAGGACTATACTTTTAACATCATTCTAATAGCGACAACTTATTCTTAAGGCTTTTCGCAGAGAAAAAGGAAAAACGAAATTACATAGGAGATGCTCACCACTGCAAACATCCCAAAAAAGATTTCGATGAACAATTAATGAGTGAGAGAAGAGTGGAGATGTTCACCACTGCAAACATTCCAAAAAAGATTTTGATGAACAATTAATGAGTGAGAGAAGAGTATTCATTAGTTCTTTCTTATACGCAACAAAGAACATATTATATTTCCTGATGAATTCAGGTGAGATGGATATATTTCATAGCTGACAGGAATACGGGATCAGATCTCCATGAAACGGAGGAGAATGACATAAGGATAAGAAAGCTAGAAGGTTTAGAGCTTACTGTCTGATTAAGAATACATGAACATTAATATTTTGACTGACCGATGGTAGGTAAATACAAGTTACCTACTCATAATACTTTAATCAATAAGTTTGTTTCAAAAACTGCGTATTTATATAACAATTCTTATCCTTTGAACACATTTCAAGATTCCAAATTCTCCACTCATCATTGGCAGTTAGCACACAACGTGGAGAAAACACATAATTATTTTCCTCCCAAAAGCAATGGAAACCAAAGATGAGAAATCCATTCCACTAAAGAGAACAATGAATGTTGGATAATGAATATCCCACATGAAAAGATTATAAGATAAATAGAGGGTTTACAAGTGCTTGAGTCCCCTCCCCTTGCAAGCTAGTTTTGCCTAACAAACTCATCAATGCAAATGCAACAGAAAACTTGACTTTCAAGTAAGATTATAGATTTCCTAAAGCCTTTTTTTTTTTTTTTTTTTTTTAATATGGGGGGTAAAAAAGAATTGTTGTTTGTTTACCAATTCTCCCAAAAGCTCAAGCTGTTGGAAAGTGGGCCAACAATAGTTTTATATTTTAACACCCCCCGTCACGTTTAGGCCTGCATAAAATATTGATTAGAAAGTCCATCACACATATTTAAGAAGAAACCTGAAATATATTTGTTGAAATACGTTCCTCAAACTTGTTTTTAGGAAAGTAGTTGTTTTTGATATTTCCTCTTTTATTGTTTCCTTTTTTAGAGGAATACTTTCCTCATTATGAGGTTTCTGTTTTTTCCTCTCCTTAAGTTTAGGAGTGTACAGTTAGGGCATCTATGTATGTATATATATATATACGTGTATTATGTTGAAAAAGTAAGGTGAATGAATACAGAAATTCATATTCAGAAAAATTCTTCATGGTATCAGAGCACTGAAAAATTTTTCTGAAAATCTGTATCATTCTCATGACAAAACACGGTATGGCTTCAAGTCAATCTTCAGATGTCACCTCCAAAACAGAAGGCGCACCACCGGCAGCGAGCAATCCTGGAGGATCTGACGGATTATCTCTAACCATCACCAGCCATAAACTCAATGGGGATAACTACCTACAGTGGTCCCAATCTGTAATGATGTATATCTGCGGCAAAGGGAAGGATGAGTATATCACTGGGGAGGTCGAAATTCCAGACAAAAATGATCCCAAATTTAAGGTCTGGAAAACCGAGAACCACATGGTCATGTCCTGGCTCATAAACTCGATGCTCAACGACATAGGGGAAAATTTTCTCCTTTACCAGACGGCGAAAGACATATGGGATGCTGCAAAGGAGTCATATTCGAGTTCTGAAAATACCTCAGAACTATTCGAAATTGAGGGCAAACTCCATGATCTCAGGCAAGGTTCTCTCTCGGTCTCTCAATATTACAACTCTCTCTCCAGGTACTGGCAGCAGTTGGATATGTTTGAAAACCATAATTGGAAGTGTCCTGATGATGCACTCCAATTCAAAAAGATCGTGGAGCAGAAACGGACATTTAAATTTCTTCTTGGTCTCAATCAAAATCTGGATGAGGTTCGTGGAAGAGTAATGGGAACGAAACCTCTTCCATCGATTCGTGAAGCCTTCTCGGAAGTCCGACATGAGGAAAGCAGGAAAAAACTAATGATGGGATCAAATTCCATTAGCGATGAAGGATCTGCTCTCACGATTCGAGGAGTACAGGACAGTCAAATCACTCGCCAAACTGGAGATGGTACTGCCTGGGCTGTACGTGGTGTTCCCGGGAACAACAACCAGGATTCCAACACTCAGCAGCGACGAGGACGACCATGGTGTGATCACTGCAGAAAACCAGGACATCTTAGGGAGACATGCTGGAAAATTCATGGCAAACCACCCAATTGGAAGCCATCTCGTTTCAGCCATACGAAAGAAGGACAAGCTAATTCTGCAACAACTTCAGATGACCACCACACCACTACTGAATCCAGCCCATTTTCTAAGGAACAACTCAAGATCCTCCAAGAGCTCTTCTCCAAAACCGGTTCCACCACAGGAACAAGTATGCTCGCCCAGAAAGGTACACACTTAAATGCCCTTACAGTAACTAGAAGACAGACAAAGCCATGGATCATTGACTCTGGAGCATCAGATCATATGTCAGGAGATGCTAACATTTTTTCTGAGTATAGGCCGTGTGATAAGGAGTCAACAGTTCGTATAGCAGATGGATCTTTGTCTAAAGTGGCAGGAACTGGCTCAGTTTGGGTTACAAGGGATCTCATGCTAAATTCTGTGCTCCATGTCCCTAATTTAGATTGCAATTTGCTGTCCATCAGTAAATTGACCCGAGACCATAAATGTGTTGCTAAATTTTGTCACAACTTGTGTGAATTTCAGGTATTGGATTCGGGGAAGACGATTGGCAGTGCTGAAGAGGACTCTGGACTCTATCTCCTCCAAGGTGCAACTCTTCCAAAAGGACAAGTCCAAAATGCAAGTTGTATTTCTTTTCAAAGTCAGTCTAGTTCAAATTTCAATAAAGATAGTGAAATAATGTTATGGCACTATCGTCTTGGTCATCCAAATTTCTTGTATCTTGAAAAATTATTTCCTTCCTTATTCAATAATAAAAGTTCAAAAGTTTTTAGTTGTGAAATTTGTCAACTTGCCAAACACACTCGAACCTCATTTCCCAAGTTGTCATACATACCATCTCATCCATTTGCCATGATTCATAGTGATGTTTGGGGTCCATCTCGGGTAAAGAATATAACAGGAGCTAGGTGGTTTGTTTCTTTTATAGATGATCACACTAGACTTACTTGGATATTCTTAATGAAAGAAAAATCTGAAGTTAGTGAAATCTTTCAAAATTTCCATAGAATGATCCAAACCCAATTTCAGACAAAAATCCGGGTCCTCAAAACTGACAATGCTAAAGATTACTTCAAATCTATCCTAGGTACCTACCTACTGAAAGAGGGTATTATTCACCTAAGCACTTGTGTTGATACACCCCAACAAAATGGGATTGCAGAAAGGAAAAATAGACATTTGCTAGAGGTTGCACGTTCACTTATGTTCTCCA
This sequence comes from Ficus hirta, assembly GCA_038430175.1. Lineage (NCBI taxonomy): Eukaryota > Viridiplantae > Streptophyta > Magnoliopsida > Rosales > Moraceae > Ficus > Ficus hirta. The sequence continues at coordinate 5,837,901 of CM076590.1, forward strand.
CTCATGTACCAAAACATTTTTGGGGGGAAGCTATCCTTACAGCCACATACCTCATCAATAGAATGCCTTCTAGAGTCTTAAAATTCCAAACACCTTGCCAAGTCCTAAAACAGATATTCCCAACTACTAAAATCATTTCTTCATTACCTACTAGGATATTTGGATGTTCTGTCTTTGTTCACATTCATGCCCAACACCGTAGCAAATTAGATCCTAAATCCATAAAATGTATCTTTATAGGGTATTCTTCTCATCAGAAAGGATATAAATGCTACTCACCAGCCACAAGAAAGATATACAATTCTATGGATGTAACATTCTTTGAACATCAATCCTTTTATCCCAAATCCGATCTTCAGGGGGAGAGTGTGAGTGAACATCAAATTTGGAATTTTGTTGAACCTTTAGACAATGGCAGTCTGAATCCTGATCCTGTAGTAACTTTGCAACCTACTCCTCCATCTGAAACTATTGATCATGGCAACTCCCTACCTCAAACCGAATCCATTTCAAATCCAAATCTGTCCGAGAGTCAAAGTATCCTACCTCAAACCGAATTCAGTCCAAATCCAAATCTGTCCGAGAGTCAAAGTATGTTTCCACAACTTGCAGTCAAGGATCTTCGTGTCTATACCAGGAAGAAAGGGCCCGGAAAGGATATAGAGAACACAGCTCCAATTCAACCCAGTCAAGAACCTGAACCGAATTCAATTCCTCCAGGAATTCACCCAGGTAACAGTTCCTTTGATCTCAGTCCCACTAATCCTATGGTTGATGATTTAGATCTCCCGATTGCACACCGAAAAGGAGTGAGAAACTGTACTCAGCATTCAATCTCCAAGTTTGTGTCATATGAAGGATTATCAAAGTCCTATCAAGCCTTTGTCTCTACTCTTGACAGTGTGCAGGTTCCAAGTTCGATTCAGGAAGCTCTTAAACATCCAGAGTGGAGAAAGGCTGTGAATGAAGAAGTCAGTGCCTTAGAAAAAAATGGTACTTGGATAATCTCAGAACTTCCTCAAGGAAAGAAACCAGTAGGCTGCAAGTGGATTTTTACAGTCAAACATAAAGCTGATGGGAGCATTGAGAGATTTAAGGCTCGCTTGGTTGCAAAGGGATTCACTCAGTCTTATGGAATAGATTACCAGGAGACTTTTGCTCCAGTGGCTAAACTCAACACTATTCGAGTGCTTCTTTCTTTGGCAGCAAATCAAGACTGGTCTCTTCACCAATTGGATGTAAAAAACGCTTTTCTGAATGGTGACTTAGATGAAGAAGTATACATGGAGATTCCTCCGGGGCTAGGAAAACTGTCTAATAGCAACAAGGTGTGCAAACTTCAAAAGTCCCTATACGGCCTAAAACAATCTCCTCGTGCTTGGTTTGGGAGATTTACAAAGTCTTTAATCAGTAATGGGTATACTCAATGTCAGTCAGATCATACATTGTTTGTGAAGTTTTCACAAGACAAGAGAATTGCCATTCTCATTGTTTATGTGGATGATATTATACTGACAGGAGATTATGAGGAAGAATTACTGAACTTGAAGAAGTACCTGTCCAGGGAGTTTGAGATCAAGGACCTCGGGTGTCTGAGATATTTTCTTGGAATGGAAGTGGCTCGGTCAAAACAAGGAATAGTTATCTCTCAGAGAAAATATGTCCTAGATCTTCTAAAAGAGACTGGTATGCTCGGATGTAAGCCTGCTGACACGCCTATGGATCCAACCAAGAAGATAGGGACAGAAGCAGGAAGTGCTCTAGTGGACAGGGGGAGATATCAAAGACTTGTTGGCCGTCTTATTTACCTCTCTCATACTCGGCCAGACATTGGTTTTTCTGTTAGTGTTGTTAGTCAATTCATGAACAATCCAACAGAAGAACACATGGAAGCCGTGTATAGAATTTTGAGATATCTCAAAATGACACCTGGAAGAGGATTGCTGTTTAAAAAGAATTCCAACAGAGAAGTTGAAGTTTACTCAGATGCTGACTGGGCAGGGAATTTACTAGACAGAAGATCTACATCTGGTTACTGCTCCTATGTGTGGGGAAATCTTGTAACATGGAGAAGCAAGAAACAATCTGTGGTCTCAAGAAGTAGTGCAGAAGCAGAATTTCGAGCCCTTGCACTTGGAATTTGTGAAGGAATGTGGATAAGAAGATTACTTGTTGAATTACAGGTAAGCCAACCAGAGCCTATCAAGATATTCTGTGACAATCAAGCTACCATAAGTATTGCCAAGAATCCTGTTCATCATGATAGGACAAAGCACATTGAGATAGATCGTCACTTCATCACCGAGAAGATCGAGAATGAAGTAGTGCAGCTTATCTATGTTCCTACAAGATGTCAGACTGCAGATATTCTTACAAAAGCTCTTCCAAGAATCAACTTTGAGGAACTAAGTAGCAAGTTGGGAATGTTCAATATTTACAAACCAACTTGAGGGGGAGTGTTGAAATACGTTCCTCAAACTTGTTTTTAGGAAAGTAGTTGTTTTTGATATTTCCTCTTTTATTGTTTCCTTTTTTAGAGGAATACTTTCCTCATTATGAGGTTTCTGTTTTTTCCTCTCCTTAAGTTTAGGAGTGTACAGTTAGGGCATCTATGTATGTATATATATATATACGTGTATTATGTTGAAAAAGTAAGGTGAATGAATACAGAAATTCATATTCAGAAAAATTCTTCAATATTAAAAGGCCAACACGTGATGACTATATTAATGGGAGTAAAGATACCATGTTAGTTTACCAATTCTCCCAAAAGCTTAAGCTGTTGGGAGGTGGGCCAACAATAGTTTTATATTTCAACAATTGTGATAACACTAAAAGGTTTTGTGACTAAATACATACCGGCATTGCTCTTATGGCCTTTCCACCAAAGCCACCTCCAACCCTTCTTGTGATAACACGGACATTATGTCCAGGTACACCCAGACATTTTGCAATAACAATGTGTGCATATTCGGGACACTGAATTGAACTATATACCACCATGCAGTTGTCTTCATCTGGTACAGCAAGGGCAGTTTGTGTCTCCATGTAGAAATAGTATTGTGAATCAAGTTTGAGCTGAATGACAAAGAAAATGAAAGTTCTTTTAATCCAGTGATTGTGAATGCATAATTATATAAATCCTTAGAAATGGCGACATTAGGCGGAGTGTTGAATATAGACACTCAAGTAGAAAACACCCAATGAAAGAAGATATATAAATAGATGATCAAGTACCTCAGCACAAATAATCTTGTGATCAGCTTCAGCCATTCCTTCTGATATATCACCAACCTGTTTCGGATAAAGGAAAGGGGGAACATCAAAGAAACTTGATCTTCTAACAGCTTCTTCAACAGTTAAAATGGGCGGCTCTAGATCTTCCACTCCATAATCGACCACTGCTAACTTTGCAGCCACGTCTGCATGTTTCTGTGAATCTGCAACCTAACAAAGTTGCTATGATCAGCATACTACACAGAGATCAATTAATTAGAAACAAATTTGACTATAAATTTACATCAATGGAAGATGATGTTGTGGAAGCAGGAAGTTACCACAAAGGCAAGGCGCTGACCAGCGCATTGGGTGATTTCATCACCAAACAAAGGTTCAGTCCCGAAAATGGTCTTGGATCCCACATTCTCCCCAGCTTCAGGGATGTCTCTAAAAGATATAACATCAAGTACACCCTCCGGTTTTTCTTCAGTCTTGAACTTAATACTCTTCACCCGTGCAAAAGGTTCAGTGCTATAAATAAATGCTCCGTATAAGCAATTATACGGTGAAGGTATGTCGTCTACAAATACAGCCTCACCTACATGAATGATTGGTGTCAATGAAACAAGCTCTGTTCCGTAGAAAAAATTGTCAAACAAAAATATAATATTGTCTTATACAAAATAAGCTCATGGCAAGCAAATTTTCCAATTAGAGAGACTCTAATTGGAAACAAGAGCCCATGTTCTTTTGCAGCTTTCAAGATCAGGTTTAAAACAAGTTAGAGATTTTAACAAGAAATGAAAACAATATCAATGAATAAAAAAACAGATTATACATGAAAAATGCCAAGCCTATAACTCAATTTTTGAAGATTAGCTTTTGTAACAAGTGAAAACATAAGTAAGTTATTTCATGTGGGTCTCTACTCATCTACTTCTAAGCCTTTAAAGCAATCAGTCAACTCTCGAGCCAAAAAAAAAAATTAAGTATTCATACCAGATGCTTGGAGAGCTGCTCCGGATTTTGTGATCGGCTTTCCAACTGGATAATATTCTTTGCTCAACTTTATAATCTGTTTCCCAGATGACAGTAGAGTTGGAGTTTTGTCAAGAAAAACCCGATCCTGATTCTCTCCTATCATGGAAGCCTCTGTCGACAGTTTACACTTATTTTTATATGAACCCTCAGTAGTTTCAGCCGTTCCATCAATGAAGGGGCCAAAGAACTTGAAAAGAAACGCCACAGCTAAGCTTGACCTATAAGCCGGATTCGGAGTGCCAACCTCGGGATGAATTGTGGATCTTAGTAATTCAGTAGCTTCATATAAAACTTCAACAGTTAGCACTTTCCCAGTTAAAAATTCCTCAACTCTTCTTGCTCGGATTGCATGTTTAGTCCCATAAGCACCGAAAGCTAGCCGACATTGATTGACCATGATTCCATCAGAAGTCTCACAAGGAGAAACTTGAGCCAAGAAAGCCGCATTTAGATAAGCCAGTGCATTTCCCAGGGGTCTCGGTGCAGCTCGATAGGTTTCGAAAAGAACTACAGCATTGTCTTTCTGAGAAACTTCTCCTGCTGATTCCCAATTTGGAATTGTAACACTAAGAAGTACACTATTGAAATTCAACGGAGGCCCTTCCAGAAACTCCTCCAATGAAATTTTTTCGCATCTTGGACCGGTCATCACCTCTACCACGGCATCCACAGGAAGAAGTATCGTCGCAATATCTGACGGAAAATGTTTTCTTTGTGCCATCACCAAATTTCCCCCTACGCTTGCAGTATTTCTGATGAACCGTGAAGCAATTTTCTCCATATGGTTGGCAAGTTTTTTGCATACCGTCGCACCTCTTGACAGTAACTTGCCTTGGTTGTCTTTCTTTAGAGCTTCAATAACTTTGGAGATTGTTACAGCAGCTCCAATCTGAAACCCCGTTGAATCCCTCCTAATAATTGAGAGTTCAGGTATGTACCTGAGGTTAATGTACCTTTCATATCTTCCTAATTCCTTGTAATAACCGACCCCGGTGTTCCCAACTACTAATTTCGTCTCTGTCCCTTTTCCAGAATCAAGAGCTTTTAATAGGTCTTTTAGCTCCTCAACATTGAAAGGAGAGTGCCAGCAAGATATTTTAGAATCCATAGACAAGCGAGCCCTAATCTCTCCTTTCAAAAACTCGGGAAAGGTACATATCTCCTTTTTCCGGTTATAATCAGGCAACTTATCTATCTTAGATTCCTTACTGTCTTCCTTTTTCCAAAAGGCGTTGAACCCCAAATCCTCTATGTCAACATCAGCCGCAAAACTCTTGGAGGCATCAGCGATGGATCGATACCCAGTACAGCGACAGAGATTTCCCGCAATAGCCTTTTCAGCTTCACAAATTGTCAGCTTAGAGAACCCCGGAGGAGGGTCCAACTTATTTGTTTTTTCAGCATTGACAAGAGCTGAGAAGATTGAAACACACATTCCAGGAGTACAAAATCCACATTGAGAAGCATGGAAGCCAGCGATCCTCTCGTGGATCGGATGAAAACCGTCCTTGCTGTTTCCAATTCCCTCAGATGTTGTAATTGCACATCCATGTATACTGCAAAGGAGAGTAAGACATGAACTAACAGTAAAATCCTCAACTTTGTCGTGCACCGGGTCATACTTGGACAGCATTACAACACAAGCACCACAACCTCCTGGAACCATAAATCAAGTAGTACTTCAACAAATATACCAAAACATGAGAAAACTATTTATAAAACAATAATTAAAAAATCATCATACTAATTATGGAGACATATGTGGTGGGGTATGAGAGAAAAAATAAAAAGTTTGGCACCATCAGATCAAAATTAGAATCTAATCAATTTAAAAAAGAAAGTATGGCAGTTTAAGAGAACTTGATGTAAAATCTGACAGGTCAAATTTGTATCTACAGGTAAGTGTCTTTTGCTTATCCTCCTGGCGAATTCTCCACAAATGACTCATTTAAAAACGACACTGATTTTCCCCGAATTTTAACACTGCAGAATCGTAAGTGTCGAATACTTCGAGGCCTTTCCCTAGGTCACCAGCAAAAGAAAAGAGGGAAATCAATACTATTCCTGCTCTACGTCAGTATGCAAAAATTCACACTTCTTTTCACTGATTCAGATCACATTACTTTTGTGTCTAATAAAAAAAATGTATGATTGTTTAATGGAACTTGATGAAATTTTGGTGGTTCAAATTTGTACTCACTAGTAGGTTATTTTACTTATCCTCTTGGACAATTCTCCACAAATTAATCGTTAAAAAACGGTATTGATTTTCCCTGAATTCCGACACTTCCAAATCATCAGTGTCAAAAGATCCAAGTCCTATCTGTAACTGATTCACCAGCAAAAGAAAAGAGGGAAATGAATAGTATTACTCCGCTAAATCGGTATCCAAAATTCACACATCTTTTTATTGATTCAGATTGCTTAGACAAGTCCGGGCTTTGTTATCTTATGAACAAAACAATGGTAATATCAAGTTTCAGAGGCTGAACTAGTTCATCCTCTTTTTTTTTTTTTTTTTTTTTACTTTCCTCAACCAACAAATAATCATTCAATATGACTAATCAAGAGCCCGATTCATTATATGACAAAAGATGTAGTTAAACAGATCTATCAATATTCATATTTCACCCTCTTTGCAAAAAGCAAATTAACCAGAACCCAGACAGCAAATGAAAAAGGAACATTCTTCTTATTCAAATACAACATTCCTCAAGGAAAAATTAAAAACAAAATTAAAAAATCTATAAAAAAAACCAAGTCCTAAAGTAAAAAGTCCCAAAACCCAGCAACCACTATCCTATATATATATATATATATATATATATATATATATAAAGTAGCATTCTTCACAATAAAGAAAAACGAACCCACATTGACCATCCATTTTTTCTACCTGTCTAATTATTTACATTCTGATCATAAACAACAAAAAGCAGAACAATCCGCACACAATAATAAAGAGAAAACGAAAGTACCCAACATTTGGGGCCAAATAATTATTCTCCTACGGCAAAACAAGCACAACCCATATAGAAGCAACCAACAGAGAGCAAGAATTTCCATTTAAATTAAAAATAAAATAAAATAAAATAAAATAAAAAAGCATACACACACACACACACGAGAGAGAAAGGGAGAGAGGAGAGAGAGAGAGAGAGAGAGGAAGAACCTTCACCGCAGCTGAGCTTGACACTCTTGAAGACAGTCCGGGAACGCAAAAACTGAAGCAAAGTTGTCGAAGGATCCACAGATGAAAGCTCAAACCTCTCTCCATTAACAGCAAATACCAAGCCATCACAGCTTCTTCTTATTCTTGTTGTTTCTCTCTCCTCCATTTCAGAACACCACGACAACAAAGGTTGACTTCGAGAGTAGAATTTCTATACAGAGTACTACTACAAATTCACTTTTTTTTTTTTAATATTATTCTTTTCTTTGTTATTTTTATAAAAACGGACAGACACTTTAGAAGTCCAGATGAAAAATCCAACCAATTTTTCCACTACTGGTCTGATGTCTGATGTCAACGTCTTAAAGTTGACATCCTTTCTGACTTCTATTACCCATAAAAAGAGCATATTCATATTTTCCCCAAAAAAATTGAACTCTCATGTAACGTCGATTTTTTAATGCAAAATTTCGCACACACACGTATATATATTTGCGTGTACGACATTCACCTCATCATTTCATGAAAAGACACCACGGGCGGCCACTATCCTAAGTTCACATCATTAATTTCTTTATTATTATTATTATTATTATTATTTTGGAATTTTAAGACTCCGGGGTTTAAATTCTATACTTTACAATCTTTTTCATAATTTTTCCACAACAAAATGTCATTTAGTGAGAATTTTACATTGGCTATATATTATTTTTAAGTAATTGGTTTAAATAGTTCCTAAACTTTTTAAAAAGTGATGATTTGGTTTTTATTTTATTTTTATTTTTTTTTATCAAGAAGACCTTAAACTCTTAAAATATTAGTCATTATAGTCCTTTTCATACAAGATTATTAAGTTTCAAACGGAATAAGTCACGTTCAATGTATGTAATCGAATTTGAGAGGATATTTTAATAATATAACAATAATTAATTTAACAAAAATTAAAAAAAAATCGTAAAAAACTAAATTTCATCTCTTCTCTCTCTCTCTTCATTTCTCGGATCGCTGGGTTGTAGGGGGCTTTGGATTCAGTGTTTAAGGGGGGAGGGGGGTGAGCCAGATCAAGGTTTGGTCAGGGGAGGGGGGGACCCAGATGCGGTTTTGAGGGGGGCCAGGATTGGGGTTTGGTCGGGGGGGAGGGGGGGAAGGTCGCCATGGCTGTGGAGAGGGGGAGTTCACCATGGCTATGTGGGGGAGAGAGAGAGAGAGGGAGAGAGATGGCTCTTTTTTTTTTTTTTAATATTACTTAGTGGTGTGAATAAGGGTATTTTCATCTTTTCAAGATTAATTGAGGTCATATGATGGATCACATGACTCGTTCCGTTAAAAACTTAACGGTTTTGAACGGAAAGGATTATAGTAACCAACATTTTAAAGTCCAGGGTCTTCTCGACCCAAAAAAAAAAAAAAACACATGGACTAAATCATCAACTTTTAAATAGTTCAGATACTATTTGGGCAAATTACTAAGAGGGTATTTAGTTCACCAGTTTGAACTCAAATTTTTAAGTTCAAACTCAACTAAAGTTGTTTGGAAATGGAGTTTAACTCCAACTCACCTTTAAACTGTTGTACAGTAAACCAAGTTTGGTTTACTGTGCAACAAATCCAAGGCAAATTGTCCTTGGTATTATCTATCACTGTTCCCCACCACCCGACTTCTCCCTTCCTCCTCGCCCATCACCGTGCCTTCCCTCACCCTTCTCATGGCCTCGCCGAGATTGCGACACCCGCAGACGAACGGAGCTCGAAAATCATGCAAGCTCCGGCTCCTCGGCGAGCTTGGCTTGGTCAACATCGGTGAGCTCAAGAATGGCGCCATCGCGCAGCATTTCATCCAAACAGGAATGAGGCCGACGACGATGAGGATCCGAATGAGAAGGCCGACATTCTCTTTCTCTCTCTCTCTCTCTCTCTCTCTCTCCTTTGTTTGTTTGTTTCTCTCTCTAAAAATCCCACTCTCTCTCTCCTTTGTGGTGTGGCTGTGGCTGTGGCCATGTCCATGTCCGCCGTCGAGCAGCGATGGCGATCTGAGATTGGCACCGAACTCGTCCTCTGCTCTGATGACGGCGTCGACGGCCGTGGCTATGAGCGAGCTCGGAGCTGAGCCGTTGTAATAACCAACCTGTTTGTAAACTTATGATTTCTTTCGTTAAGAATCAAAGTTTGTTTATGCTATATGTATGATATGTTTTCTATAAAAAAATTGTTGAATCTTTTGCTAAAAGATTCAATAAGTTAGTTACGCAAGTTTAAGACATTTTGTCAAAAAGGGTAAATTTATGCTTTATGATTTTATGTTAGTAGTTCTTAAATTTAGGAAAAATCCTATACGCAGTTCAGATAAGTTCTGGACAATGGTCCAGTATCAGTATACTGTTACAGTTCAAAACAGTAATTAAGTATCTATGTTAGTATAAAAATGAGCTGCATTTAGAAGATATGTCAAAGAGGTCTTAATAGTATGACATTTCATTTTTAATAGATGACTAGTATCATTTCCAAAACCGGTCATCTTTCAGGGACCAAAATGCAAATATTTTATGTTTAGGGGTCAATTTGTAAATTTAAGAAAAGTTTATGATTATTAATTTTTAGAAGTTAAGAAAGTTCTCTAGAGGAGGATTAGCAAGAATTTGATGATTGAAAGCTTAACCTTAGCTGGCCACCTTATAGGGACTAAAATGCAAATATTTTGCCTTTAGGGGTCAATGTGTAATTTTGGGGAAAATTATGGACTTATAAGCAAATATGTAAGATTTTTGAACTATGAACTTTTTTAAGTTAAATTTCCTAGTTCAATTAAGCTAATGATCTATTACAAGTTTAGTTAATCTAGTTAGAAATTAAGAAATAAGTTAGGATTGGATGATTCCAAATTCTAATTTGGACCAATCCTATTTTTCCATGTGGATAGCCTAGGAAACCGGCCACCTCATGGTCTTATGAGCAAGAAATCTTGTTTTTAAAAGAGTATTATGCAAAGTGGAGAAATTTAAGTATCATTAAAAATTGACAAATCATGCCCTAAGTTTAGTGACTAAGCACTTTAATTTTGCTTGGTTGATTATGTTTTATGATTCAATTAGCAAGTTGTCCCATTTGGCACTCAATGGCCGGCCATCATGAGGATAAGACACCTCATGCCTCTAGCTTGGATGAGTCACCAACCTAGCCTTGCTCTTTTGGCAGGCTAAAGTTTACACAACTCATCACTATAACCGGCCATAACAAGGAGACAACACATCATGACCTAGCTTTGGTGAGCAACTCTTCTAGCTTGCTCTCTTGGCTAGCTCAAGCTTTACCAAATCACTAACCATGACCGGCAACCATAAGGGAGGGACAGCTCATGGTCTAGCTTTGATGAATAACCTCCCTTAGCCTAGCTCCCTTGGCAAGCCAATGTTTGCACACCTCACCCCCCTAAGGCGGGCCATTACAAGGAAAAGCCACCTTATGTTTTTAGCTTTTGTGAGCAAGACTTGTAGACTTGCCTACTTGGCAATTTGAGACATGAAAGGCCGGCCACCACATGAGGATCATGAGCAAATTTGTTGCTCTTAAGGATCAATAGGTAATTTACAAGAATATGAACCTCATTAGCACTTGACACCTCATGCTCTCTAGCCTTGCTTAGTAAGCATGCTAGCCTTGCTTATTGGTTAGCAAGAGCAAGCTTAAGGCTCCACCTAAGGCCGGCCAACCTAGGAAGAGAACACCTCATGGTTCCTAGCCTTGATTAGCAAGCTTTCCTAGCTTTGCTACTTGGCAAAATGAGACATGCTTGGCCGGCCACCACATAGGAAGTAAGGGCAATTGTTTTTCTTGTGAGGACTAGTGAGCAATTTCAAGAAGTAGTGGTTCACCTATAAATAGGTGAAGGTGTTTTCAATTCATTTTGTTAGAGAACTTAATCAAACAGCATACCCTTTAGTTTCTGCCCTTAGGAGCCAAACCAAGAGGGAGGAGAAAACAAGAAAAATGGAGTGTTCGGTTTAGTGTAAGAGGTGTGAGGAAAATTTCAAAACCTTAGTTTAAGAAATTCATCTGTGGAATTTGAGGTAAAAATTGTTATCCTCTAGTTCTTCATTTAAGTCCTAATTAAGATTTAAGTGCATGTTCAATAAGTACAAGTATGAATTAAATTTTAGAAGTTATATGCACTAAGGTTTTGATATGCTTGATTAGAGTTTCTAACCGGACAGTTTTTCTGAAACAAGATTTTGAAGCCCTTAGAGGCCGAATTTGAAAAAAATCAAAACTGCAAAGTTGTAGAGGAGGGAAAATTCGAGGGGCCAATGAGAAGGTTTTTGAAAATAAGGCCTTTAAGATCCTTGTTTTTACAAAAACCCGAGACCAAGTTATGAAATTGTAATTATGGTCGAAAAATTTTCAAAGGATAAAACAAGCAAGTTAAGGACAAAATTGACTTTTGAGTTAAAAACAAAAGTTGTAGGAGACTTCAATATCTACAACTTTTATGAAGAAAACTTTTTCAAATTTAAAATAGATTTGTAAGAAAAAGAACAAAAATTTATAAATAAGTTTTAAACACAGTTTTTCAGAATTTAGAGTCTTGCTAAATTCAAAAAGAAGTTGAGTTTTAGGGTTTGTGTTTTGTAATAGGATAGTAACTAGAGTTATTTGTGATATTATGATAGGGTGATTCTTATCCTATGATTTTATTGAAAACAGGAAAGCAACCTGTTTAATTGGAATATTTTAATTCAAGGTGCAAAGTAACTGGTAAGTACGACTCCGCCTACAGCATAAACGAAAATGTTTTTGTTGTATGTTTCAAGTTCATGGTGATATGAGTATGATAAATGTCTATGGCTTTCAAGTTCATGGTGATATAAGTATGATATATGCTATGGCTTTCAAGTTCATGAAGATATGAGTATGATATATGTTTATGGCTTTCAAGTTCATATTGATATGTTTATAATGAATGTTATAGCATGTATTTTTATATGATGAATGTTTTGATATTATGGCATCACGAGGCATGCTCATTAACGATAAGTCACTCGGTAAGAATAAGAATTTGGTTTCAAGTAAGAAACTATTTATATGAATTGATTTTCAATTAAGTTAAAGCAAGAACAAGTTAAAGAAAAACTTTCAAGTATAATGGCAAGCAAGTTGCCTTGTGTCGTATCGACCCGCACTAGGTCGGGTTTGGTCCATGGTTTGAGTTGGACAGGGCTGGCCGCCCCAACCACTCCATGGCAGCGCGCCACGGTACGTACACTTATGTTATGTAAGGGTCCTAAAATTATGTTAAGTTAAGACAACATAATGAAAGCATAAAGAATTCATGCATTAAGTTTTATGAAATATTTTGCGGATCAATAGTTGTGCTTGCTGAGCGAAAGCTCATAATTTAAGTTTATGCTGTAGGAAAGCAAACTTATGGCAGTACATGATACAAGACGGTGGAGTGTGGCAATGCAAAGCTATGAAACTGTGGGATTGGAAACTGCTACGCATTTTGTTAAGTTCCGCCATGTTTATTTTGATTATATTGTATCTAAATACAAAATTATGATAAGTAAATAAGTTTATGTATATATATATATATATATATATATATGTAAGTGATTACTGCGAGTAATCCCAATTTCAAAGTTATATATATATATATATCGTTTGTAAAAAAAAAATTTAGTTCCAATTTTTACATATTGTTAAGTAAGTTATCAAGTAAGCAAGTAAGTAAGTATGGTAATGGCCTACGTTAGGCGGGTCGTTACAGAGTTGGTATCAGAGCAAAGGTCATACCTTTCGATTTCACAGATTGCCTGCCTGCGCCACAGTCATTGTAAGTTGAAAAAAAAATAATAATAATATTTCGTATTTATATTATGAATTTATAAAATTTGTATAATCTAGATTTGAGGATAATGGACGAAGATCGAGGTACAGCTTACGCGTTTTTCATGATGTCTCCGCTAATATTCGATGGGACTAGACGAACCGTGACACTAGCAGCATGGCTTCATGATATGGAGTCTATATTTCGGATATGTCATATTCCGCCCCATCTACAAGTATCATTGGCAAGTCGTTGTCTAGCAGTAGATGCTAGGCTATGGTGGAGAACGTTAGGAGAACAGGAAGCTCAGGGAGGATCATGGGAAAACTTCCGCAATATCGTCACTGCTCGTTTTGGACCTCCACTGGAGGAAAACACCGGCATGCACTATCGAGACCCAGATATTTATCGCGACATGAACCTTGTCCGATATCTTAACTATGTTTACGATTGGCATGCTTACCCAGGAGAATCGATGGGCCATTACTGTCGAAGATTTCAAGAGGCTATGTTGCCTCATATTCCTGATTTAGGTAACCCCGAGATGCGGGCACTACAACTACTTAGGGAAGGTTTACCTCCTGAAATCAGGGAATATGTCCAGAAACCAGTAATAGGAATGACTTTGGAACACATGATCAATGACATCATGGAAGCTGAATTAATAGCTCATATGGTTTAGGCGGATGCTCTGGTAAATGACAATGGATAGGAGCCAGTCAACAATGCTGGTGTGGAAGAGCCATTTTTTCAATGGGGTCCAGCATTGCCAGAAGATCCTATTCCAGCAATACCACTTCAGGAGATTCCTCCACAAGAGGCTGGAATCGATGCTGATGCCATGAATCTTGAAGAAATTCCTGACGAGCCTGAACTTCAAGAGGATCCTCACGAAATCATCCTAAATAGCGGAGATGAGGAAGAGGAAGAAGTAAATATGGAGGACGATACGGAGGAAGTTTTATTCGATGATGAAGACTGGGATGTATTCTCTGAAATAACAACGGACTAGATAGTTTAGGTGTAAGATAGTATATATGTGTGATAGATAAGTGATAGTCACTTCTATCTTGTATTTGATCATATATATATATAGCAAGTGTAGGATATGTATATGATCGTATGAATAAGTATGTTTATATGTATGTACGAATTATGAGTTATGATGGAATGTAAGATATGTAAATTATAGAATCAATAAGATGTATTAATATATTATGATGTTAAGATTATGAACAACATATGATATAATATGGAGTGATGAGATCATGATAGATCTCTAACATTATGCTTTATGACATGATATGATGTTACGATATGATACGATGATATGATGTGATAATACGATCTATGATATGATCAGATATAGTATTATGATATGATGAATAAGTATTGTTCATAATAAAATTTTATGATGAGATATGAATGAACAAAAATATATTCGCAGTATAACAATATCTTTATCGTAATTAGATAAGAAATAGAGGATGTCACGACCGCGTACGCGAGCGAACCCAATTCCGCAAGAACCTGATCTTGCGAACATAGTAGCTACCTTGCAATGGCAATTGCGGGAACAACAGCAGGAGACGAACCAGCTTCGGGAACAAGTAGCCCAACTAAATCAAGCACCTCAAGCTAATGAAGTTCCACCGCAACATAATCCCGTACCCCCAGTAGTGCCTCAAGCACCAGAGATTCATCAAGAAGTTCCCTTAGCACCTGAAGGACTGCAAAGAAATCCACCCTTGGTTAAGGAGGATCTGTTATATAAACGATTTAGGCGAATGAATGCACCTGAATTTGAAGGAACCACAGATCCAATAGTAGCGGATAATTGGCTGATCGATATCCAAGTAATTTTGGATTTTATGGGACTTACAGAACAAGAGAAAGTTCTTTGTGCCTCTTTTGCACTAAAGAAAGATGCGCGTCACTGGTGGAGGACGGTTCAGATGCGCAGAAATGTGGCATTCATGAGATGGCAAGATTTTGTAGACGAATTCAGAATAATGTACTACAATCAGGAGATTCTTGCAACTCAACAAGATGAGTTTACCAGTTTTAAGCAAGGGTCTATGTCAGTAATGGAAGCAGTCAAAAAGTTTGAACAGCTTGCCCGTTTATGTCCAGAACTGGTGCCCAACGAAAGGGAGAAAGTAAGGAGAATGATGAAAATGTTTCGGATAGACATCGCCAAACAAGTTAGTGCTGGAAGTAGCCCTCCAACTCTTGTAGCTGATTGTATAGGTCGAGCTATGAGAGCAGAATACTGGATTAATCAGGATAAGGAAGCGAGGGTTCAAATATTCAAAGCTAAGAAAGAAGAGAAAGCTGTAGAGAAACAGATACAGTCTAGGCAAAATCAGGAGCCAAACTTAAAAGGCCAGACTAGTAATTTCAGCCAAAGTTCTAAGCAGTTTGGGAGGAATAAAAGAAGAGGGAATGCTACGAGCCAGGGCCAACAGAAAAATTACCCTTAGAAGAGGAACAACCGTGGGAATAAGGGCAATAATAACAATTATCCTGTGTGTACTCAATGCGGAAAGAAACATCTAGGCGTATGTAGGATGGGAACAAATGCTTGCTACCTTTGTGGCAAAGAAGGCCATTATGCGAGAAATTGTACCACCAATAGTCAGAACCAGAACCCTCAATACCAGAATAGGAATACAAACCGACAGCTACACGCGGTGCAAGCAAAGATCGAAGGTCCTTCGATTGTACAAGGAAGACTTGAAGCTCCCGAACCACAAGCTAGGATCTATGCTTACACAAGGGGAGACGCTGAGGCTGGAACTTCTAATGTGGTAACATGTCAGATCTCTATAGCTGCTTATGATACATTTGCCCTAATTGATTCTGGTGCCACCCATTCATTTATATCGATGGAATATGCCCGGAAGTTAGATAGAAGTGTAGAAAATTTAGGGCAACCTTTTAGAACCTCTCTTCCGTCGGGAGAGATTTTGTTATCTAACTTTTGGATGCGAAATGTTCCGATAGTCATGTGCGGTAGAGAATTATATGTAGACCTGATTGCAATTAAGCTTCAGGATTTCGATATTATCCTGGGAATGGATTTTTTAGGTAAATACAACGCTAAGATTGATTGTCACAAGCGTTGTGTTATGTTTAGTCCTTTTGGTGAAGAGGAATTCAACTTTCACGGCCAGTCTAGAGCTCATCAACCCGGCTTGTTTCGGTAATGAAGGCTTGGAAAATGTTGGCTAATGGATGTCAAGGATACTTAACTAATATGGTGGACAAAGAACAAGAAAAAGAGCTACAACCCAAAGATGTTCCCATTATTAGGGAATATGTAGATGTCTTTCCAAAAGATTTAACTAGACTTCCGCCAGAGCGAGAAATCTCTTTCGAAATAGAATTGTTGCCAGAAACAGCTCCAATATCGAAAGCACCCTATCGTGTGGCCCCAGCTGAGCTTAGGGAACTCCAAGTACAGTTACAAAAACTTTTGGACAAGGGATTTATTCGTCAAAGCCATTCCCTATGGGGAGCACCTGTGCTATTTGTCAAAAAGAAGGATGGATCGTTGCGGATGTGCATCGACTATCGTGAGTTGGACAAGATCACGATTAAGAACAAGTACCCTCTCCCGAGAATCGACGATCTCTTTGATCAACTTAGAGGAGCTTTGGTATTCTCGAAGATTGACTTGCGTTCGGGCTACCATCAACTCAGAATCAAGGAAGGAGATATTCCCAAGACGGCGTTTCGAACACGTTATGGACATTATGAGTATTTAGTCATGCCTTTTGGATTAACTAATGCTCCAGCTGCTTTTATGGACCTTATGAATCGGGTGTTTAAAGATTATTTAGATAAGTTTGTTATCATCTTCATTGATGATATTTTGATCTACTCAAGATCCACAAAGGAACATGAGCAGCATCTCAAGATAGTTTTGGAGACCTTAAGACGGAATCAACTTTATGCCAAATTCACAAAATGTGAATTTTGGTTGGAAAGAGTACATTTCTTGGGCCACGTAGTTTCAAAGGAAGGAATTTCCGTTGATCCTGCTAAGATAGAAGCAGTTAGTGCATGGTCAGCACCCAAAAACGTTATGGAGATACGAAGCTTTCTTGGTTTGGCCGGATACTACCGACGGTTCGTTGAAGGATTCTCCAAGATAGCAGCGCCACTAACAGCTCTTACTAAAAATGGGAGAAAGTTTGATTGGACACAGAAGTATGAAGAAAACTTCCAAGAGCTCAAGAGAAAGCTTACAAGTGCACCAGTGTTAATAATTCCTGACGTTGATGCAGGAAATTTCGCCATTTATAGTGATGCGTCGAGAACTGGACTAGGAGCTGTTCTTATGCAAGGAAGAAATGTGGTTGCTTATGCTTCACGTCAACTGAAGGACCATGAACAGAACTACCCGACGCACGATTTGGAGCTTGCTGCGGTGGTTTTCGCCTTGAAGATTTGGAGACATTACTTGTATGGTAATAGATGTGAGATTTTTACCGATCATCAAAGTCTCAAATACATCTTTACTCAAAAAGAGCTCAATATGAGGCAACGAAGATGGCTTGAACTCGTAAAGGATTATGATTGTGAAATCCTCTACCATCCTGGAAAAGCAAATAAGGTGGCAGATGCGCTGAGCAGGAAGTCATCTGGTATGCTCATGTCTCTTGAAATGATGTCCAAACCCCTCCAAAAGGAAATTTCTGATTTCAGATTGGAAATGTTAATCGGGAAATTGGTTGTTTTGACTCTTCAGTCCAATCTCCTAGAATCCATTAAGTGTTATCAAGAAAAAATATTCCTTTCTGCTAAAGATTCAACTTCTTGGTGGAGAAGATAAGGAATTTAAGACATCTACAAATGGACTAATTCTCTTTAAAGGAAGGATTTGTGTTCCTAACTTTGAATTTCTTAGGAAACAAATCATGTCGGAAGCACATGAAACGCCATATTCAGTTCATCCTGGAGCTACTAAGATGTATAAGGACCTCAAAGAGAATTTTTGGTGGCCGAACATGAAAAGAGAAATTGCTGAATTTGTATCAAAATGCCTAACTTGTTAGAAAGTTAAGGCTGAACACCGACAACTTGGCAGAGATCTTTAAAAGATAGAACTCCCAGAATGGAAATGGGAACAAACTACCATGGATTTTGTAGTTGGATTACCCAGGACCGCAGGTGGAAATGATATGATTTGGGTGATTGTGGATAGATTAACCAAATCAGCCCATTTCATTGCTATTAAAGCCACCTTTCAGTTGAGAAATTAGCTGAAATTTATGTATCTCAGATTGTTAGGTTGCATGGAATTCCAAAATCCATTATTTCATATCGAGATGGGCGTTTTACTTCGCGATTTTGGAAAAGTGTTCACACAGCTATGGGATCAAGGTTGAAATTCAGTACCGCTTTTCACCCTCAGACAGATGGACAATCGGAACGCACTATCCAAACATTAGAAGATATGTTGAGATCTTGTGTTCTGGATTTCAAGGGAAACTGGGATCAAAAGCTACCATTGATTGAGTTTTCGTATAATAATGGCTATCACGCTTCAATTGGTATGGCTCCCTTTGAAGCGCTATATGGAAGAAAATGTCGATCTCCCATCCATTGGCAAGAAGTTGGATAGAAGCAACTTCAAACTACGGACTTCATCAGAAAAACCTCAGAAGACATCAAGATGATCAAGCAACGGATTGACATAGCTTTCAGTCGACAGAAGAGTTATGCTGATAAACGTCGAAGACCTTTAGAATTCCAAGTTAGAGATTCTGTTTTTCTCAAGATTGCTCCAATGAAGGGAATTATGAGGTTTGGTAAGAAGGGAAAGCTCAATCCAAGATATACAGGTCCGTTTGAAATCCTCGAAAGGATTGAGAAAGTAGCTTATAAGCTTGCTTTGCCGCCAGCATTGGCGTCTGTACATGATGTTTTTTATGTTTCAATGTTAAAAAAGTATGTATCTGATCCTTCCCATGTGCTAAGACAAGAACCAATTGAAGTACAAACGGATTTGACTTATGAAGAAAAGCCAATCCGGATTTTAGATCGGGAAGAAAATGTTTTAAGAAACAAAACCATTCCTATGGTTAAAGTGTTATGGCAGAATCATAATATTGAAGAAGCAACGTGGGAAGTAGAAGAAGAAATGAGAAAGAACTATCCCTACTTGTAGTGATTTTCGGGGACGAAATTTTTTTTTAAGGAGGGTAGATTGTAATAACCAACCTGTTTGTAAACTTATGATTTCTTTCGTTAAGAATCAAAGTTTGTTTGTGCTATATGTATGATATGTTTTCTATAAAAAAATTGTTGAATCTTTTACTAAAAGATTCAATAAGTTAGTTACGCAAGTTTAAGACCTTTTGTCAAAAAGGGTAAATTTATGCTTTATGATTTTATGTTAGTACTTTTTAAATTTAGGAAAAATCCTATATGCAGTTCAGATAAGTTCTGGACAATGGTCCAGTATCAGTATACTGTTACAGTTCAAAACAGTAATTAAGTATCTATGTTAGTATGAAAATGAGCTGCATTTAGAAGATATGTCAACGAGGTATTAATAGTATGACATTTCGTTTTTAATAGATGACTAGTATCATTTCCAAAACCGGTCATCTTTCAGGGACCAAAATGCAAATATTTTATGTTTAGAGGTCAATTTGCAAATTTAAGAAAAGTTTATGATTATTAATTTTTAGAACTTAAGAAAGTTCTCTAGAGGAGGATTAGCAAGAATTTGATGATTGAAAGCTTAACCTTAGCTGGCCACCTTATAGGGACTAAAATGCAAATATTTTGCCTTTAGGGGCCAATGTGTAATTTTGGGGAAAATTATGGACTTATAAGCAAATATGTAAGATTTTTGAACTATGAACTTTTTTAAGTTAAATTTCCTAGTTCAATTAAGCTAATGATCTATTACAAGTTTAGTTAATCTAGTTAGAAATTAAGAAATAAGTTAGGATTGGATGATTCCAAATTCTAATTTGGACCAATCCTATTTTTCCATGTGGATAGCCTAGGAAACCGGCCACCTAATGGTCTTATGAGCAAGAAATCTTGTTTTTAAAAGAGTATTATGCAAAGTGGAGAAATTTAAGTATCATTAAAAATTAACAAATCATGCCCTAAGTTTAGTGACTAAGCACTTTAATTTTGCTTGGTTGATTATGTTTTATGATTCAATTAGCAAGTTGTCCCATTTGGCACTCAATGGCCGGCCATCATGAGGATAAGACACCTCATGCCTCTAGCTTGGATGAGTCACCAACCTAGCCTTGCTCTTTTGGCAAGCTAAAGTTTACACAACTCATCACTATAACCGGCCATAACAAGGAGACAACACATCATGGCCTAGCTTTGGTGAGCAACTCTTCTAGCTTGCTCTCTTGGCTAGCTCAAGCTTTGCCAAATCACTAACCATGACCGGCAACCATGAGGGAGGGACAGCTCATGGTCTAGCTTTGATGAATAACCTCCCTTAGCCTAGCTCCATTGGCAAGCCAATGTTTGCACACCTCACCCCCCTAAGGCCGGCCATTACAAGGAAAAGCCACCTTATGTTTTTAGCTTTGGTGAGCAAGACCTGTAGACTTGCCTACTTGGCAATTTGAGACATGAAAGGCCGGCCACCACATGAGGATCATGAGCAAATTTGTTGCTCTTAAAGATCAATAGGTAATTTATAAGAATATGAACCTCATTAGCACTTGACACCTCATGCTCTCTAGCCTTGCTTAGTAAGCATGCTAGCCTTGCTTATTGGTTAGCAAGAGCAAGCTTAAGGCTCCACCTAAGGCCGGCCAACCTAGGAAGAGGACACCTCATGGTTCCTAGCCTTGATTAGCAAGCTTTCCTAGCTTTGCTACTTGGCAAAATGAGACATGCTTGGCCGGCCACCACATAGGAAGTAAGGGCAATTGTTTTTCTTGTGAGGACTAGTGAGCAATTTCAAGAAGTAGTGGTTCACCTATAAATAGGTGAAGGTGTTTTCAATTCATTTTGTTAGAGAACTTAATCAAACAGCATACCCTTTAGTTTATGCCCTTAGGAGCCGAACCAAGAGGGAGGAGAAAACAAGAAAAATGGAGTGTTCGGTTTAGTGTAGGAGGTGTGAGGAAAATTTCAAAACCTTAGTTTAAGAAATTCATCTGTGGAACTTGAGGTAAAAATTGTTATCCTCTAGTTCTTCATTTAAGTCCTAATTAAGATTTAAGTGCATGTTCAATAAGTACAAGTATGAATTAAATTTTAGAAGTTATATGCACTAAGGTTTTGATATGCTTGATTAGAGTTTCTAACCGGACAGTTTTTCTGAAACAAGATTTTGAAGCCCTTAGAGGCCGAATTTGAAAAAAATCAAAACTGCAAAGTTGTAGAGGAGGGAAAATTCTAGGGGCCAGAGCAGAAGGTGTTTGAAAATAAGGCCTTTAAGATCCTTGTTTTTACAAAAATCCGAGACCAGGTTATGAAATTGTAATTATGGTCGAAAAATTTTCAAAGGATAAAACAAGCAAGTTAAGGACAGAATTGACTTTTGAGTTAAAAACAAAAGTTATAGGATACTTCAATATCTACAACTTTGATGAAGAAAACTTTTTCAAATTTAAAATAGATTTGTAAGAAAAAGAACAAAAATTTATAAATAAGTTTTAAACACAGTTTTTCAGAATTTAGAGTCTTGCTAAATTCAAAAAGGAGTTGAGTTTTAGGGTTTGTGTTTTGTAATAGGATAGTAACTAGAGTTATTTGTGATATTATGATAGGGTGATTCTTATCCTATGATTTTATTGAAAACAGGAAAGCAACCTGTTTAAGTGGAATATTTTAATTCAAGGTGCAAAGTAACTGGTAAGTACGACTCCGCCTACAGCATAAACGAAAATGTTTTTGTTGTATGTTTCAATTTCACGGTGATATGAGTATGATAAATGTCTATGGCTTTCAAGTTCATGGTGATATAAGTATGATATATGTTATGGCTTTCAAGTTCATGAAGATATGAGTATGATATATGTTTATGGCTTTCAAGTTCATATTGATATGTTTATGATGAATGTTATAGCATGTATTTTTATATGATGAATGTTTTGATATTATGGCATCACGAGGCATACTCATTAACGATAAGTCACTCGGTAAGAATAAGAATTTGGTTTCAAGTAAGAAACTATTTATATGAATTGATTTTCAATTAAGTTAAAGTAAGAACAAGTTAAAGAAAAACTTTCAAGTATAATGGCAAGCAAGTTGCCTTGTGTCGTATCGACCCGCACTAGGTCGGGTTTGGTCCATGGTTTGAGTTGGACAGGGCTGGCCGCCCCAACCACTCCATGGCAGTGCGCCACGGTACGTATACTTATGTTATGTAAGGGCCCTAAAATTATGTTAAGTTAAGACAACATAATGAAAGCATAAAGAATTCATGCATTACGTTTTATGAAATGTTTTACGGATCAATAGTTGTGCTTGCTGAGCGAAAGCTCATAATTTAAGTTTATGCTGTAGGAAAGCAAACTTATGGCAGTACATGATACAAAACGGTGGAGTGTGGCAATGCAAAGCTGTGAAACTGTGGGATTGGAAACTGCTACGCATTTTGTTAAGTTCCGCCATGTTTATTTTGATTATATTGTATCTAAATACAAAATTATGATAAGTAAATAAGTTTATGTATATATATATATATATATATATATGTAAGTGATTACTGCGAGTAATCCCAATTTCAAAGTTATATATATATATATCGTTTGTAAAAAAAAAATTGAGTCCCAATTTTTGCATATTGTTAAATAAGTTATCAAGTAAGCAAGTAAGTAAGTATGGTAATGGCCTACGTTAGGCGGGTCGTTACAGCCGTAGCGAGTCAGACCCGATGGCTGTGGTGGTGGCAAACCAATCGGCTTCTGAGATAGTGAAGAGGAGGTTGGGGGGTACGAGAGAGAGAGAGAGAGAGAGAGAGGTAAATGAAGAGAAATGAAAGTTGGTCAGAGAAAGAAAACGAAGAGAGAAAGGGAGAGAAACAAGAGAGAAAGAGAGAGAGAGAGAGAGAGAGAGATAAATGAAGAGAGAAACAAAGTTGGTCTATGAGAGAAAAAGCGAAGAGAGAGAGAGAGAAAGAGAGTTTATTATTATTATTATTATTATGATCATTTATCACATATTATAACCGTAATTCGGTATACCATATTAATCTACTTGTTATCATCTGTTGGACATTATTCTATTGATGAGATGAAAATCTTTATCCCATTGTAGAATCTCCAAATAACCATTATGTCATCAATCATTGAATATTTAAGAAAATTGATTAACTATCTTAGAAAAGAAAAAAAAAAAAGGTCTTTAATTAATTTTTAAATCCACTTGAAATTAATATTAGTTTTATCTATTTAAACCGGATTAGGATTGTAATTATGATGTTTTTTTATTAGCAATTTTAGTTAACAACTATGTAATTCTTGTTGTTGTATTTTATGGCTATGTAAGAAATATTGTAAAAGGTTTTGATATATTGTTAATGTGTATTTTTAATTTAGTTTATTTTAATTTTTCCATTTTTCTGATCAGAAACCTATAATGGAATGTTAAATTTGATTTAAAAATTTTAACTCAATTTTTTTTACATCCAAATAGGGCCCTAACTCAAGTTAAACTTTTCAACTCAAACTTTTTTACCAAACACTCAACTCAAGTTAAACTTTTTATCTCAAACTTTTTACCAAACACTCAACTCTTAAACTCAACTTAACTTATCTTCAACTCAACTTAAAAATCTTAACTCAAACTCATTCACCAAACACCCTTTTATTCTTTTTCTTTTTTTCTTATGTCATTTTCAATGGTAATAATAAAAAAAATTAAAACAAAAAATTAAGCACGCGTTTGATGCACAGGTTGAAACTGAATTTTTTTTTTTATTATAATTGAGTTGAATTGCATGTGCGTTTGGTGAGATATTTGAACTGCTGAAACTAAAAAGTATTAAAACTTGAAATGTGTTGGGGGAAAAAAAAAACCACTATGGAGCTTGTTTTGTCCGTCTCAAAATTCTATATAATTTTAAAAAAAATCTTCCAATATGTACTTGTATATGTAAGTTATGGACTTTTGAAATTTGAGTACAAAAACTATGAATGGTACGTAAAACTGAGGTTGACTTTTCAGAATAAGACAAAAATGAATTGAATTTTTTGGGTTTGGATTGAATGGAACCGTTGATCCAAACACTTGCTAGGTAAATAGACAATTTTTAAACATGTATTTAAATAAATAGTCAAATTATTTAGAAAAATAATTATTAATCAATGATTGATCATTATCAATCAGTAAAAATTACAAATTAATATTGGTTAATCACTGATTAATTATGGTCAATAAATGATTGACCGATTGATTTTTTTTAAAAAAACGGTTATTTTACTAATTTTACAAGTTAAAAAATTTCTTAAGAAAAGGTCATTAACTATCCCAAATATCTGATCTGATAATAAAAACAAAAGGCTACTAATTGTTTACTTATTAAAATCCTAATGTACAAATATCTTGTTAATTATTGAAGAATTTTACATAAGATATAAAAAAATATCCTTTTTATAAAACGCAAACCTTAACTGTTAAATTTTTACTAAATTATTATAGGTTTATATTTATTAAAATTATAATTACAATGTTTTTTTTTTTTTGGCAAAAAAATTATAATTACAATGTTATAAAAACTAACACATGACTTGATGTATCATAAATTTTCAATTTTGTAATTAGTGTATAAATAGATAAGAAATAAAAAGAATAAGACATAATTAGTTTTTGTAACTCAAATCTCAATTGTGTGTATAAGTCAATTGGATGAAAGAAAAATGCTAAATTCCTTATTTGATTAGGAATCCAACCAAGATTTTTATTTTTTATTTTTGGTTGGAAAAAACATGGTTGGAGTCGTAATCAAATAAGGAGTTTAGCAAATAATTTTTTTTTTTTTTTAAGTTTTTGAAATTGAGTTTAGCAACGAAGTTGGACTATATAAAGGCCATTTCATGAATTGGACACCACGAGTACCAAAATTATCCCAAGATTACATCATAATTTTTGTATTTCATATAAAATGTTAATTATTTTTATTAGTTTTCTAATATGTTAAAAATTAACATACATAATTACAGAGTTGTTCTTCCATAATTCGCTAAAAAAAAATAAAAATAGTGTAATGCTAATTTGAAATAAATAGACTCTTGTTATTACACATTTCTAACGTCATAGTTACCAAGGACGAGCTCAAGTTTGAGTTATAGTTTAATTAGGTTGAAATTTTTAAGGAAATTCATATTGATATAAAATAAAAATGACCAGCAATATATTTTTTGAGCTGTCATGTGCAAAAATCCCATCTAAAAGTTTATGGATGTGAGCAAAAGGGCCGACAGAGCCAATATTTATAAGTTCAGGAGTTTTATTGTCAAGAAAAAAAGTTTAGGGACTAAATTTTTTTAAGTGAGAAAGTCAAAAGTCTTAATGTGAGACAATTGCAAGGCCTATGTACGAGAGCGGTGCAACCAATGAGGATCCTAAGGCAAGTATGGGAAGATGTTATAAGGAGTTGTGCATATTGCAAACTCAAATAGAAACAAAAGGAGCTGAAGCTGAAGAAGTATACAATATTGCAAACTCAGACACTTTCTTTCCCTCTCTTCTGAGCCCTTGGCTCCTTTTGCCCTCCAAGAATAAAGTCAACTTCCATCTTTCGATTCTTGAATTTTGGATTTGAAAGAATTTGGTTGTGCTGTCTCTTAGACCTTCTATGTTCTTAATTAACCACTTATGTGCAAATCAGTTGTTAATTTTCATTAAAAAAAATAACAACATTATCTTGATAGGGTTTAGATTGTTACATATTTGTAAGTTCATGGTGTAAATTCCATAATTAAGGGCTCGTGGGGGAGCATTCCAAACCACATTTTCAAAACTGCCTTTTTTTTTTCAACTCACAACCACTTTTCATTATTCACCTCTTCAATATTTATAGCAAACTCAAACTTTAAAAGTCCATAACTTTACATTTTAAGTAAAAATAAGATTATTTTTTTTCCCAATTAAATTACATAGTATTTCAAAAGAAACATAACAAGATCTATATTGATATTTTTTTTCCAAAAATATTTTAAGATTTTACATTTTTTTTTCATTCCAAAAAGTTTTTTTTTTTTTTTAAACCAAATGCATATTACCAAAAATTCAACTCATCTCCAATTAAAATATCTCCAAAACGCCGTCTCTAATTATCCCCAAACGGTCCCTAAAAGTTTAGATTGCAAATTGTACATGTGCGTGAAGTTCAATATGCACTGGTGCAGTTTAGTAGTTTTACGATTCCTTTGTGCCAATTCAAGGTAATAAAAGAGGAAAAGAAAGTGAAGCAGAATGAACATCTTATGAGCAACAAGATAATCACGTTCAGTCGATATCTTTAAATGTTTTTAATAGTATCTGAAGGGTTCTCTTGGCATTGGCCTTGGCCTAACCAACAGTCCGGGACCGATAAGCACCTTCTTTGCATTCTCCGATGCCGACTGGGCTGGCTGCCCCGATAGCAGACGGTCATGGCAGAGTGTTTTTTGAAGACACTCGAAGGTTAAAGGAACTTTCAGTAATGCATATGACAATTCCAATGTTGTTTTGGATATCAATTTTACAAGAATGACCACTATGCCTAGTTATGGTACATATTATTTTCCTATGTTTTTTCTCTGTAAGATGTAAACAAGGGAAAAAAGATTAACACAACTGATCATATTGATCTTATTAAAGACTTGATTTTCAAGACTCGTCTGGTATGAATTGCGTGTAAAGATTCGTTTGCGTTCTCTCTTTTTTTGAGCATCAAAACCGAACCTCTTCACTTTCTGCCTATAATCCATTCCAAGTACCTTTCCACCACGTCAAGCCCACAAAGCTCCTTCACAACTGGCATGGTAGCAGGAACATCCAATTGGAAAATCGATTTCAGTTCATCTATGCCACTCCACGAAAGAAGCTGTTTCCGTGCTTCTTTGATGGCTGCCCTTGTTGCGCAATGAACGGAACTTGCCAGAAGTAATGGAGGCTCACCAGAAGCTGTTCAATAACATATTTCAGTTTCACCTTGTTGACCATGATAAACCAGATGTAATATTCTACTATCAAGGAAAATCTTATCCAAATGTCCGTTTCTGATGCTAAAGCTATAACACCATTTAGCCTTCCCTATTTAATCTATATTGTTGGGTGTGTAGAGCCTATTTACCATCCCGAGAAGCAAGAGGTGTGTGATTCTGTTGTAATCTTCTTCTTCAACAGTGAAATTCTGCTGCAGCTAAAAGTGCACATAGCTCTCATATCGAAGGTGAATCAATATAGATCCTGTGTGTACTATTTTTTATCTTTCTTAAGATATATGACAACACATTTCTTCTCCCCTCTTCAATTTGAACGCAGTAGAGCCAGAACCATTTTGTCATTTTGAACTACGACTTCTCTCAACTATTTTTCAGCAAGAGTTGTAGTGTAGAGGTATACAACATTAAAGAAGTTCACTTTATCAAGCGACATACCTTTCGAGGAGAGAACGCGATCTTTGTGACGTCCACTGTTCATAACTTCAACATTGAACTGTTTAGGGATGGTGTCCAATGTAGGAATCTTGTACGACCATGTACCTTCAGAAACTACTAATCCATCCGAATTTGTCAGGTATTCTTCGAACATGAAAAACCCAATTCCTTGTACAAAGGCTCCTTCAATCTGCAAGAACCGACAAGCTTATGTTTAAATACGGCAATCATGCATACTGGCAATGAACAAAACAAAAGGTTCATTCAGGGTCTAAATCTGTTATGAGATCTGCAAAGAGCAACACAGTTTAAACAAGACCTGGTCCAACTAATAACTGAATTCCGAGGAGATGTCGCATGTTTATGAAAATTGTATACAAGATATCGGGCTTACCTGTCCTAGATCCACGGCAGGGTTAAGACTTTGTCCGCAGTCATAGATAATATCCACTTGCAAAATTGTGGTTTCCCCAGTCAGAAGATTTACCTCTACCTGTGATGAGATAAACGCATTTGGTACGAAAATCAGCTAAGACACTACTGTGATGAGATAATTCTAGTTGCCCATTTACGGGCTAGCCATAGCTTTAATCGAAAGAATTAAGCAAAATGCTGCATTGAAGCAACACGGTCTGCCAAAAAAGACTTGCCTCACTAACTGCTGCGCCATAGTTTATGTATTGGAGAGAAGAAAAATCAGGGACATAATATGAACTTGCTGATAAGTTCACAGATTGCATGTAACCCTGCATGAGAGATGGAAAACGATAATCTGATGTTAATTCATCATATTCAGTTAAACATGAAGACCTTTTGAGGATTTTAAAAAACCAATTTGGTGAAAACAATACGAGTTATGAAATATAATTCAACCAATATGTTGCATGGTAAAAGGTCCAGAAAATGAGTGCTAGTGACTGGGTATTAAAAAAATGTACTATGATTGAGATTTGTCCCTCCAAAAGTTGGGAGGACGATCTGTTCAAACTTTGTCATCGTTGGGAGATAAATAAACAGGAAAACCTGAATGGATACCTGAGCAATAAGCGTTTCCCACGTGACAGATCCCATTTGCTTCTGCAAACTTTCCTTAAGAGGAGATAATCTATCAACCAGGATATTGCAACACAGTCTGACCGCTGCACAGCTTGCCTCGGATGTAGTGCTCGCGGAAGTAGATCCCCCTTGAATCATGCTCAATGTATCAGCCTGTATGACCCGTACTTTATCCAAGAGACGTTCAGTTCCATTGCAATTGATTGAGCTGAGAGCAAAAGCGGCCATCTGTTTTACCTTCGTCCAAAGACCCTGGCCCAGCTCGATACCCCCTACTTCAACAGCCACAGTTCCATCCGATAGAATGCTTACTCTCCCTGGAGTCGCTTTCAGCGTCACTTGTTGCAGAATTGGTAACCTTGATATGCCTCTTTTCCGCCATCTATTACACTTATTAAATTCGTTTACCTCTTGAGTCCTTTGGTTAAAGCTAGAAGACACAGCCAACTTATCCCATATTGAAGGCAAAGTATACTCTGAAGCTTCTCCGGCACTATCCTCATAAAAAAAGCTGAGGCTTTCGTACGTGTGCAGATTTCTGTATCTAACAGCATCAACTTCCATCAAAAGGAAAGAGGCAACATGCTCAATTATAGCTTCAGCAATGTACGACCCCTGCACTTCTCCAGGCGCTCGCATCGCAGACTTACTTGTATGATTTGTTTTGCATAACTTTATGTCAAAAGAAAGAGCACCCCAATCATACTTCTTAAGTGTCCTTAATATGTTTGATGGTATGATTGGACTAACATCTACAGACATTCCTGCATTGATCAAGATTTCTAGTTGTAAAGCTGTAATCTTCCCATCTGACTTGAATCCGACACTGTAAGTTATTTTCATGGGATGTCTTCCACCAGCCATTACCATATCAGTCTTGCGATCAACATACATCCTGACAGGGCGACGTAGTTTATGTGCTGCTAGTGCACATGCTGTTGCAATCTGAATCAACAAACAAGCAACAAAAGACGTACTTTGAGATAAACTTATAGAGTATCTATTCAATCGAGAGAGATGGCTTACATGAGAGAGGATATCAAACATTTGTTCTATACTTGTAACATAATTCTATTGGCAACAAGTTATTGTAAAGGCTTTTTGAAGGGAAAAGGGCAAAAAGAAATTACATAGGAGATATTCACCACTGCAAACAGTCCAAAAAAGAATTCAAAGAAAGATCAATGAGTGAGAGACGAGTATTCATATGTAATACACAGCAAAGAACCAATTATATGTCGTGATAAATTCAGATATTGACAGTCAAAGTAGAGCAGGAGCAGCAGCGGTTGAGTGACAGAGAAGGAGCACGAAAAAAGAGATGGGCATAGGAAGGATAGATCTCCTTGAAATGGAGGAGAATGACATAAGGATAAGAAAGCTAGAAGGTTTAGAGCTTACTCTCTGATTAAGAATCATAGGAACATTAAGATTTTGACTGACAGACGGTATATAAATTTAAGCAACCTCCCCATAATACTTGAGTCAATCAATTTGGTTCAAGATTTCTTTTTCTTTGAACACATTATCAAGATTCCAAATTCTCTCACTATTGCCAGTTAGCACACAACGTGGAGAAAACACAAAAAATATCTTCCTCCCAAAAGCAACGAAACCAAATATGAGAAATTTGGCATCCAATAGAATCTATTTAGATGGAATAATTAGGCAATTGGATAATGCTTTCCACTAAAAGAACGATGAACTCTATTATATACTGATTGTCCCACATGAAAATATTATTAGATAAATAGCATTTATAAGCCCTTGAATCCCCTCCCCTTGCAAGCCGATTTTGCCAGTTCTACTTAGTAGGTTCCTAACAAACTCATCAATGCAAATGCAACAGGAAACTTATCTTTCAAGTGAGATTAAAAAACAATTGTAGTACGGTGGTTGTAAGTTTTAATCTTAAACTGTGGCAAAATACGTACTGCCATTGCTCTTAGGGACTTTCCACCAAAGCCACCTCCAACCCTTCTTGTGATAACACGGACATTATGTCCGGGTACACCCAAACATTTTGCAATAACATCCTGTGCATATTCAGGAAACTGAATTGAACTATAAACCACCATGCAGTTGTCTTCATCTGGTACAGCAAGGGCAGTTTGTGTCTCCATGTAGAAATAGTATTGTGAACCAAGTTTGAGCTGAATGTCAAAGAAAATGAAAGCACACATGAGTCAATAAGCTAGAGAATGACTCTTCAAAGAATGCTGAATTAGTAGAAAATATGAGCATGTTCAATACTATTTTCTAGTATTATCAAAGTTCAAATTATCAAGTTAGGATTAAGTACCTCAGCAGAAATAATCTTGTGATGAGCTTCAGCCATCCCTTTTGATATGTCGCCGACCTGTTTCGGATTGAGGAAAGGAGGAACGTCAAAGAAACTAGACCTTCTTACAGCCTCTTCAACAGTTAAAATGGGTGGCTCTAGGTCTTCCACTCCATAATCGACCACCGCTAACTTTGCAGCCACGTCTGCATGTTTCTGTGAATCTGCAACCTATAATAAGTTGTTCTGATCAGCAAATTAAACTGACACTAATGAAAGAAAGTACTTTGCCTGTAAATTTACAATCAATAGAAGAGAAGCCACTAAACGGCTAGATGATATTGTTGAAGCGGAGAGTTACCACAAGGGCAAGGCGCTGACCAGCGCACTGGGTGATATCATCACCAAACAAAGGTTCAGTACCAAACATGTGTTTGGATCCCACATTCTCCCCAGCTTCAGGGATGTCTCTAAAAGTTATAACTTCAAATACACCCTCCGGTTGTTCTTTAGTCTCGAACTTTATACTCTTCACTCGTGCAAAAGGTTCAGTGCTGTAAATAAATGCTCCATATAAGCAAGCATACGGTGAAGGTATGTCATCTACATACACAGCCTCACCTACATCAATGATCAGTGTGAATGAAGCAAGCCCAGGTCCGTAGAAAATATTGTCAATAAAAAAAATATAAATATTGTTGGAAACTAAATCCCACGAATCTGTGACTTAATAGAATAGGGAAACTGTTAGAGAAATTCCCATTAATTTAGAATCCTAACTTTTAGGGTTAGTTTCCTTTTTTGTTAGTTTCTGTTTTTTCTCCTTGTAATTAGCATAATTAGTTGTACAGCTTGTGTATAAAAGCCGTGTATATTTCTCCTTGAATGATATAATAGAAAACAGAAAATTTCACATGGTATCAAAGCAGGAGGTCCCAAGTTCGAACCCTTGTAATTACACTATTTAACCCCATTTATTATCATTGCGTGTTGGGCCTTTAATATGTTTCGGGTTTTTTATAATTTGTGGTGGACTTTCAAATTAATATTTGTCCGCACGTTTGCCCATTGTCTGACCTGCACGTGAGGGGGAGTGTTAAAATATAAAACTATTGTTGACCCACCTCCTAACAGCTTAAGCTTTTGGGAGAATTGGTAAACTAACATGGTATCACCATCACACAAAAGTTTCCTTGTCAACCTAAATAACATTCATATTCCTAATACTTTATCTGAGGCATTATCTGATGAGAATTGGAGAAATGCTATGAGTATGGAAATGCAGGCACTAGAGAAACGTGTTGGAAATTACATGGAAAACCACCAAACCGTGAATGGGGACACAAAGGTGGACAGCCAAAGCCTCAAGGTCGCGCTAATTTCAGTGGACAACCCACGGAACAGCCAAGTCAAGAACAGGCAGTAAACAAGATGGAATTTAACAACGAGGAGATAGAGAAGCTAAGGGGACTTCTCGGTTCCCTAGAGAAGACTGGTGGGACTTGCTCTCTTGCATTCTCAGGTAAGTTCTCTACTTCTCAAGGATTACATGTCTCAGATAAAGTTATTCAGGAATTATGGGTAATTGACTCCGGAGCCATAGACCATATGACCCATTCTTCATTACATTTTTGTACCTATTCACCTTGTCCAAGTAATCGGAAAATAACAGTGGCTGATGGTTCTCTCATCACTGTAGCCGGCCTTGGAAACATTCAACTCAGTCCATTCATTACTCTAAAAAATGTGTTGCATGTCCCGAAATTGTCCACAAATTTAATATCTATACAAAAGCTTACCCATGACATGAATTGTAGTGTTATCTTCTATTCTTCTCACTGTATATTTCAGGACCAGGTTTCGGGGAAGAGGATTGGACTTGCTAAGGAAAGGGACGGCCTCTACTATCTTGAAGAACCAAGAACATCTAGTGTTATCAAGAATAAGTTACCTCTGTCACTTCTCTCATCCTCTAATAAAGACACCATTTGGCTTCATCACTTCAGATTAGGACATCCATCATTTGGAATTTTGAAAACTATGTTTCCTTCATTGTTTAAAGGGCTAAGTGCCGAATTTTTCCATTGTGATGTTTGTGAGTTGGCAAAACATAAACGTGTTGCTTTTCCAATTAGTAATGAAAGAAGCTCCATTCCTTTTTGTTTGACACATAGTGATATATGGGGGCCTTCCACAATTCCAAATGTGTCTGGCTCACGATGGTTTGTTTCCTTTATAGATGATTGCACTAGAGTCTCTTGGATTTTTCTTCTTAAACAAAAATCGGATGTGAGTAGCGTGTTACCAAATTTCCATAACATGATTCAAAATCAATTTGGGGTTAAGATAAAAAGATTTAGATCGGATAATGCGAGGGATTATTTCAACCAAATTTTATCTCCATACTTTCAAAAGGAGGGAATTATTCATGAGTCCTCTTGTGTTAATACTCCTCGACAAAACGGGGTTGCTGAAAGAAAAAATGGCCATTTATTAGCTACAACCCGAGCTTTTCTTTTTCACCAAAACGTTCCAAAACACTATTGGGGAGAAGCCGTACTCACAGCCACATACATAATCAACCGGTTACCTTCTAGAGTGTTGGGATTTATTTCACCAGTGGAAAGACTATCCCAGTTTTATCCTGATTTAAAGACCACTAATAATCTTACCCCAAGAATCTTTGGTTGTACTGCATTTGTTCACATTCACAACAATAATCGAGGAAAGCTAGATCCAAGAGCTGTCAAGTGCATTTTCATAGGATATTCATCCACCAAGTAAGGATACAAGTGTTATCACCCACCTACAAAAAAAGTCTCTGTCTCTATTGATGTCACATTTGAAGAACAAAAACCATATTTCACCACACCTTATCTTCAGGGGGAGTCTTTAGTAGAAGACAAGGATTCTTTCTTACTTGACTTACCAAATTTACCCACTTCAGTCTCGTCCAAGCCAACCTTCTCCGCCTGAACTGTCTCAACCTGAGTCATCACCCGAGTCATTCCCTTCTCCGCCCGAGTCTCCAACCCAAGCTTCTCCAATCCAACCAGTGGCAGAGGATAATGAATCTCTTGATCCTATGATGTTTTCGCAGGTATATTCAAGAAGAAAGAGGAATCCTAATCCTGTGCAAGTTCGAGACTCAACTTCTAATCCTGAGAATGAGGTAAATACAGTTTCAAACCCTCTTCCTCAGTTGCCTTGTGATCATGATGTACCCATTGCCATTAGAAAAGGTACAAGAGAATGCACTAAACATCCACTATACCCTTTAGCCAAATTTGTGTCATTCAAAAGATTCTCACCATCACACAAAAGTTTCCTTGTCAACCTAAATAACATTCATATTCCTAATACTTTATCTGAGGCATTATCTGATGAGAATTGGAGAAATGCTATGAGAATGGAAATGCAGGCACTAGAGAAGAATCAAACGTGGGAACTTGTTGATCTGCCATCTAGGAAGAAAGCAGTGGGGTGCAAGTGGGTGTTTATGGTGAAGTACAAGTCAGATGGATCCCTAGAAAGGTATAAAGCCAGGCTCGTAGCGAAGGGATACACCCAAACCTATGGTGTTGATTATGAGGAGACATTTGCCCCAGTTGCCAAGATGAATACTGTAAGAATCTTGCTTTCACTTGCCGCCAACTTTAATTGGTATTTGGAGCAATTTGATGTAAAGAATGCATTTCTTCATGGTGATCTAGAGGAGGAGATATACATGGATGTTTCTCCAGGATTTAATGGGGAATTGAAAGGTAATAAAGTGTGCAGATTAAAAAAGGCTCTTTATGGGCTTAAGCAATCACCAAGAGCCTGGTTTAGAAGATTCTCCAAGGTGATGCTTGCTGCAGGATACAAACAAAGTCAAGGTGATCACACGCTCTTCATAAAGCATTCAGATTCAGGGGGAGTCACAGCTCTTCTTGTATATGTGGATGATATAATAATGACAGGAAATGATGAGGCGGAGAAGGAGGTTTTGAGAAGATGCTTAGTCAAAGAATTCGAGATAAAGGAGCTTGGGAGATTGAAGTATTTTTTGGGAATTGAAGTAGCTCATTCCAAAGAAGGGATATTCATTTCACAACAAAAGTACGTGGTCGACCTCCTAAAAGAGACAGGAAAATCAGCATGCAAACCAGCTCCTACTCCAATCGACTCGAATCACAGACTCGGGGAGGCAAGTGAAGATCCAGCAATAGACAGAGAAATGTATCAACGACTGGTAGGAAAGCTCATATACCTTGCTCACACGCGACCAGATATTGCACATGCTGTGAGTTTAGTCAGCCAGTTTAAGCACAGTCCGAGAGAAGTTCACCTACAAGCAGTCTATAGGATACTACACTATTTGAAGGCTAATCCTGGCAAGGGGATCTTATACAGAAGAAATACAGGAGTGGTTCTTGAGGCATATACTGATTCAGACTATGGAGGTTCACTTACTGATAGACGGTCCACTACAGGTTATTGCACTTTTCTTGGAGGCAATCTTATTACTTGGAGAAGTAAAAAGTAGAATGTGGTAGCCAGATCAAGTGCAGAAGCAGAGTTCAGGGCAATGGCTCAAGGAGTGTGTGAGCTGCTATGGATCAAGATAATTCTAGAAGACCTTCGGATCAGCTGGGAAGGACCAATGAAATTGTATTGTGACAACAAGTCTGCTATTAGCATTGCTCATAATCCTGCTCAACATGACAGGACTAAGCATATTGAAATAGACAGACATTTTATAAAGGAGAAATTGGACAGCGGATTGATTTGCACACCATATGTCTCGACCAATAATCAACTTGCTGATGTACTCACAAAGGGGCGCAGTAGTACAGAATTTCACGAACTTATTTCCAAGCTGGGAATGCAAGATGCATATTCACCAGCTTGAGGGGGAGTATTGGAAACTAAATCCCACGAATCTGTGACTTAATAGAATAGGGAAACTGTTAGAGAAATTCCCATTAATTTAGAATCCTAACTTTTAGGGGTAGTTTCCTTTTTTGTTAGTTTCTGTTTTTTCTCCTTGTAATTAGCATAATTAGTTGTACAGCTTGTGTATAAAAGCCGTGTATATTTCTCCTTGAATGATATAATAGAAAACAGAAAATTTCACATATATATATATATGACATTGAGTTATATAAAAAATAAGTTCATGGCTAGCAAATTTTCCAATTAAACAGAGAAAGACAAACGCTTGTGCAGATGTGAGCTTAACATTAAATCTAAACTAATGCCGACAGATAAGATTCCGTGTGTAGGGACATGAAGTTTAAAATCAGGATTGTTCAGTTCTTTTGCAGCTTTCAAGATCAGGATTCGAACAATTTGGAGATTTTGACAACAAATGAAAACAATAACAAAAAAATGGATAAGAAATGAAAAAAGCCAAGCCTATAAATCAAATCTTGAAGATTACTGATTGTAACAACAAATGAAGACATATGTAAGTTAATTCATGTGGGTTCCTACAACTCTACTTCCTTTAATGCAATCAGTCAACTCTCAAAAAAAAAAAAAAAAGAAACTGTGTTACATTCGAGTGTGCATACCAGATGCATGGAGAGCTGCTCCAGATTTCGTAATCGGTTTTCCAACTGGATAATATTCTTTGCTCAACTTAATAACCTGCTTCCCAGATGACAGTAGAGTTGGAATTTTGTCATGACAAGTCGGATCCTGATTCTCTCCTATTATGGAAGCCTTGGAAAACAGTTTAGACTTATTTTTATCTGAACCATCTGTAGTTTCAGCCGTTCCATCAATGAAGGGACTAAAGAACTCGAAAAGAAACGCCACAGCTAAGCTTGACCTATAAGCAGAATTCGCAGTGCCATCCTCGGGATGAATGGTAGATCTTAGTAATTTAGTAGCTTCATATAAAACTTCAACACAAGGCACTTTCCCAGTTAAAAATTCCTCAACTCTTCTTGCTCGGATTGCATGTTTAGTCCCATAAGCACCGAAAGCTAACCGACAGTGATTGATTGTGATTCCATCAGAAGCATCATAAGGAGAAATTTGAGCCAAGAAAGCAGCATTTAGATAAGCCAGTGCATTTCCGAGGGGTCTCGGTGCAGCTCGATAGGTTTCAAAAAGCACTACAGCATTGCCTTGCTGAGAAACTTTTCCAGCCGATTTCCAATTTGGAATTGTAACACTAAGAAGTACACTATTGAAATCCAACGGAGGCCCTTTCAGAAACTCCTCCAATGAAATCTTTTCGCATCTTGGACCTGTCATCACCTCTACCATGGCATCCACAGAAAGAAGTATCGTTGCAATATCTGAAGGAAAATGTTTTCTTTGAGCCATCACCAAATTTCCCCCTATGCTTGCAGTATTTCTGATGAACCGTGACGCAATTTTCTCCATGTGGTTGGAAAGTTTTTCGAATACAGTGTCGCCACTTGACAGTAACGCACCTTGGTTTTCTTCGTTTAGAGCTTCAATAACTTTGGAGATTGTTACAGCAGCTCCAATTTGAAGCCCTATTGAATCCATCCTAATAATTGAGAGTTCAGGTATGTACTTGAGGTTAATGTATCTTTCATAGCGTCCCAATTCTTTGTAATAACCGACCCCGGTGTTCCCAACTACTAATTTTGTCTCTGTCCCTTTTCCAGAATCAAGAGCTTTTAATAGGTCTTTTAGTTCCTCAACATTGAAAGGAGAGTGCCAACAAGATATTTTAGAATCCATAGACAACCCATCCTTGATTTCTTGTTTCAAAAACTCGGGAAATGTACATACCTCCTTATTCCGATTATAAGCAGGTAAATTATCTATCTTTGATTCCTTACTGTCTTCCTTTTTCCAAAAGGAGTTGAACCCCAAATCTTCTATGTCAACATCAGCCGCAAAACTCTTGGAGGCATCAGCAATGGATCGGTACCCAGTACAGCGACACAGATTTCCCGCAATTGCCTTTTCAGCTTCACAAACGGTCAGCTTAGAGAACCCCGGAGGAGGGTCCAACTTACTTGTTTTTTCAGCATTGACAAGAGCTGAAAAGATTGCAACACACATTCCAGGAGTACAAAATCCACATTGAGAAGCGTGGAAACCAGCAATCCTCTCGTGGATTGGATGAAAACCATCCTTGCTGTTTCCAATTCCTTCAGATGTTGTAATTGCACAGCCATGTATACTGCAGAGGAGAGTAAGACATGAACTAACAGTGAAATCCTCAACTTTGTCATGCACCGGGTCATACTTGGACAGCGTTACAACACAAGCACCACAACCTCCTAGAACCATAAATTAAGTAGTACTTCAATAGTATACCAAATCACGAGAAAACTATTTAGAAAAAAGAAGATTATTAAGAAGTCATTAGACAAATTAAAGGAGAATTATGTGGTGGGGTAAGAGAGAAATTAAAAAAAAAAAAAAAAAAAGAGTTTGGAACTTCAGAACACAATAGAATCATATCAATAAGATGTATGACAGTTTAATGTAACTTAATGAAATTCTGAAGGGTTCAAATTTGTACCTACCACAAGGTTATGTTACTTATTCTCCTGGACAGTTCTCCATAAATTAATTGTTCAAAATGATAATGATTTTCCCTGAACTCTAACACTGCAGAATCATCAGTGTTAAAAGATCCTAGTCGTTCTATCAGTCACCAGCAAAAGAAAAGAGAGAAATGAATGGTACTCCTGCGCTATGTTGGTATGCAAAAATTCACATTTCTTTTTACTGATTTAAATGACATTACTTTCATACCAATTAAACAATGTATGACAGTTTAATGGTCATCAAAATCTAACGGTTAAAATTTGTACCCACCAGTAGGTAATTTTACTTATTCTCTTGGACAATTCTCCACATTAATCGTCAAAAAATGATATTGATTTTCCCTGAATTCCAACACTTCTGAATCATCAGTGTCAAAAAATACCAGTCCTTCTATCGGTCTCCGATTCACCAACAAAAGAAAAGATGGAAATGAATAGTATGACCGCGCTACGTCGGTATGCAAAATTTACCCAGCTTTTTACTGATTCAGATTGCTTAGTCAAGAATGGGCTTTGTTATCTTATAAACTAAACAATGGTAATATCAAGTTTCAGAAGCTGAACTAATTCATCATTTTTTTCTCAACCAACAAATAACCAATCAATAAGAGAGCCAAGAATTCTGTATAAGAAAAAAGATGTACTCTTAACCGATCAATCAATATCCACATTTCATCCTCTTTGCAAGCAAATCAGAACCCAGACAGCAAATAAAAAAGGAACATTATTCTTCCTTACATACAACATTCCTCAAGAAAAAAATCTAAGATAGCAAAACACCATCTAGATTTCAAAATCCTAACTGTACATCAAACTTTCCCTCTATTCTATTTTCAAAAAACTCAAACTTTAAAAGTCCATAACTTTTTCATTTCAAATCGGAATGAGATCATTTTTATGTCGAAATACTCGTAATGACTAGAGGAACAAGACAAGATCCATTTTGCATATTTTTTTCCTAACACATTTCAAAATTTTGCAATATATAACTTTT
This sequence comes from Ficus hirta, assembly GCA_038430175.1. NCBI lineage: Eukaryota > Viridiplantae > Streptophyta > Magnoliopsida > Rosales > Moraceae > Ficus > Ficus hirta. Next base: position 5,877,608 of record CM076590.1, read on the forward strand.
TCAAAAGTTTTCCCCCCAAACACACATTTCCAATCTAACCTTCAAAACACCATCTCCAGATGTTCTCCCAAACGGGTCCTAATAAAAAAACCAAGTCCTAAAAATAAACAGTTGCAAAACCCAGCAACCACACTCAATATAAAAAGTAGTACACTTATCAAAAAAAGGAAAAAAAATAGAAAATAAAAGATTAGTTGGAAAACACAATTTCAAAAAAAAAAAAATCTCAAAACCATGCCCAAACCATTCTCATTTCTATTTCATATGCAAAACAAAATCATTTCTAAAATGCTCCCAAACCAGCCAAAATGCAGTAATCTTCATGTTAAAGAAAAACGAACCCATGTTGAAAATCCGTTATTTCTGCTTCCATTCTGGTCATAAACAACAAAAAGCACAACAACCGACCTACATAAAATATAAAAGAGAAAGAGAAAACAAAAGTATCCAACATTTGGGGCCAAGTAATTATTCTCCTACAGAAAACAAACAAGAAAAACAATAGAAGAAACCAACAAAGAGCAAGAACTTCCATTTGAATTATCAAGGGGGAAAAAAAAACACAAGAGAGAGAGAGAGAGAGAGAGAGAGAGAGAACCTTCACCACAGCTGAGCTTGACACTCTTGAAGCGAGTCCGAGAACGCAAGAACTGAAGCAAAGTTGTAGAAGGATCCACAGTTGAAAGCTCAAACCTCTCTCCATTAACCGCAAATACCAAACCACCACAGCTTGTTGTTGTTGTTGTTGTTGTTTCTCTCTCCTCCATTTCCAAAACACCACAACAAAAAAGGTTCTGACTTTGAGAGTAGTGTCCGTGTATTCCTAAATAGAGTATTAATTCACCTTTATATCTATATCTATTATCTATTATATATATACACATATATAAAAGAGTGCATAAGAGTTACACGGTTCATCTTTGTTAGTAAAAAACGCACCGTTTGGTGCTTTTTTTTTCCTTTTTTTTTTTTTTTTTTGCTTTTTCATGGAAAACCTTTTTTTTTTTTTTTTTTTTTTGCCCTTTTTGCTTTTTCATGGAAACCCGTTAATAATCTTTTTTTCTTTTTTTTTTTTTTTGCTTTTTCATGGAAAACCTTTTTTTTTTTTTTTTTGCCTTTTTGCTTTTTCATGGAAAACCTTTATCTTTATTTTTTTTATTTTTTTTTCCTTTATGTGTTTTTTTTTTGTTTTTAAAAAAACTTTTGGTGTTTTTGTTTTCTTTTTATTTTACTTTTTTCTTTTCAAGTTTTTTTTCCTTCCAATTTTCTTCTATTTTGCTTTATCATCATCATCAGTATCATTATTATCATTATCATTATTATTATTATAGTTGTTGTTGTTATTAATTTTTTAAAATTTTTACTTGTTTTTTTTCTAAATTTATGCTTATACATTTTCAATATAACTTTGTTTTTCCTTTTTTTTCCTTTAATTTCTTTATTGAAAGCTCAATATTTTATCACTTTCTCTCTTAAATATTCTTTTCTAATCACTATCTCAACTTTTTCACTCAAAATTCTAATTTTTTTAACTATAATCAAACCTAATTGTGATAAGTTTTCTTTTCTTCGTTACATGATCAAACTTGTTTTTTTTTTTTTTTTTTAGAATTTTCACGATGGATTAAAAGAGGTTCTCAACTTTCTAATTTATTACTTTGGATAATATTTATGTGATTATTTTCCTTTTTTTGGGATGAAAATTAATTTCCATTTCATTATATTTCCTTAACATTTAACAGAATAATAAATTTGGTTGTAAAATATGCACTTTGTTAGTGCGTTTTTGTTTTTTTGTTTTTTTGGAAAAACTATTTAAGTGTTGTTGTTGTTGGTTTTTTTTTTTTTTTTATGAAACTATTTGATTTTTCATGTCATTTTTCCATATTTTGCTTTTCTGTCGTTAACTTTTTCTTATCCCCTTTCTACTTTATTTTACTTATATTTCATCATTTTTCTTAAATTTCTGGCTTGTCTTTTTTCAATTTTTTTTTTATATTTCTTCCTGCAACTTTTTTATTTTCTTTCTTTCTTTTTTTTTTCCTCCTTATTAGAAGCTCAACGTCCCAAATTTTCTCTCTTAAAATCTGTATTATATCAGCTTTCTTATTGGTAACTCTAATATCCTTAATTGATTGTGGTCAGTCTTCAAAAACATATTATGAGATTACTGTTGTTTTAAATAATAATTTGCAACAGAATGATATAAAATTTTGATTTTAGATAACATAATGTATACTGTAAATATTGTGAAAGAACAAAATAATCAATATTATTATGTATTTTATGTAATAAATATTAAGTCATCATGATTTGATGATAAAATGTAATTTTTGAATTTAGATAATTATTATTATATTTTGTCTTTGAATTAATTTTTTATTTATTAATTTTTCATAACGTTGTTTATATTACACATTATAAAAACTACAATTACAGTTTTATACGTGCATTGCACATATTTGATAACTAGTGTATATATATATATAATCTTTGTTGTTATTATACAAACAGTAATCATTATAATAAATAATTAGTTAGTAAGATAAAATTCACGTTGAACATATAAAGAAAATCAAATAGATATTATACAAAAATATAAAATACTTTAAAATTTAAAAAAGACATCATAATAATTTAATAATTATCATAAAAAAAAACATCATATTAATACAGTAATCATAAAGAGAAAAAAAAAAAAAACAAAACAAACCACATTCAAAAAAAATATCATAATAATATGATAATTATCATAAAAAAAAGGTAATTTTATATGACATTTAGACTTTAAAAACTAACTATTAAAAAAATTTCAATAATAACAAATGAAAGAAATTATCATAATAACGTTATAATTATCATAAAAAACATAAATCATATTAAAAAATTAGGTTTTTTACGAAATATAAATCATACTTAATAAATAAGTTATAAAAAACCTAAATCTTACCAACAAACATTTATTATAATAAAAAACTAGTCATTAACATAAAAATACAACAATGATGAATAAATAAGAAAAAAAAATAAGAATCATGATGAGAAAAAATGATGTTAAATCTAGAAAAAGTGCTAAATAGGTACTATGAATAGTTATTTTTATAAAAATGGATATTTATGTTATATTATAAAAAAAATAAACATATTTTAAAATGGATTCCTAAAAATAAACTTTTTGTATAATTATTTCTAATGGGATTTATCCAATTGGATTGGATTGGATATTGAATTTAAATTTTGAAAATCCAAACCAATCCATGTACTTATATTTTATATGAAAATATTGAAATATTATACATTATATAATATATTTTTTTAAATTTTTAAATTTCTTATAATCTAACGTTTTCTTTTTTGCCTTTATCCGCTTAACCCCTTTTTTTGGGCCTTCAAAAAACCATTATTTATATTCTCTCTCAGAAATTGAAATAAATAAATAATAAAGAAAAAAACCTCACATTTTATTAATTTAAAGTTTTTACTTTAGGTAGTATTTACTATGTTTGGTGATTTGATATATTATTCTATGATGAATCGATAACTGAAAAGTAAATTTATATTTACAAAATGTAATTATTCTTTTTTAGTAAGCTTTAATAAGTTTTTATGAAAAAATAAGTATAATCCAATCATCCAATCCAATTGATTTTGAATTGGATTGGATTGGATGATAAAAATAAATTGGATTAGATTTGTTGGATTTAAAAGGATTTTTTCACAATTGGATTGGAAAACGGATGGTAAAAAAAAGTTGGTTTTGATCTAATGCCCACCCTAATTGTACACGTCAAAAGAAACTCAATGAAACACAATGTGTAGTTTCTCTCAAGTGGACCCCTATGTTTTGTTTTTTGGCTTTTTGATATTGGTACACCCTAAACTTATCGTAGAGCTGCAACTTGCACCCTGAACTTTTAATTTTGATAATTTACACTATGAAATTATAAATATGTAGCAAATTATACCCCATTTACAATAATATTAATCTTTCGAAAGAAATTGATATGTAATTTGTACATGGATTGTTAATTTATTACATAAATAATCATTTTTATCTTTGTAAATTAACAATCTATATGTAAGTAAAGTATCAATTTTTATTAAAAAAAATCAACATTGTTTATTAATTGGGTGTAAATTACTACAGATTTGTAAGTTTAGGGTGTAAATTACTAAAATTAAAAATTCAAGGTGTAAATTACAATTCTATAATAAGTTTAGGGTACATCAATATGAAAAAAAAAAGGCCTTGTTTTTTCTAATGATCGTTGCATATTGGGCCAGTTTGGTATTGTTGTGATGTGGAGAATTTTTGTTGTAGCTGTATTGTGAATCTAAAATTACTGCGTTATAAGTAGGTAGGCGTTTGGTAAATTTTTTTTCAAAATTGCTGTGAAAACCAGAAGTAGAATTATAGATGTTTGATAAACTATAAGTAAAATTGTTGTGTAGACGTATAATGACTAAAAAGAAACATATTTTTGTCTAATAAATATTTTAGTATACATAATTATTGTCTAACATTTTAAAATTTTAACCAAATTATAGAAATATTAAATTTTAATTTTATAATAAAAAATGTCTAAAAAATTAAATTTATTGAAGACGATAAATTATACATCAATATAACAATTGAGTATAAATAATAATGAATGTTTTTTTTTTGTATAAAAAAAATACTAAATAATAAAGGTATAAGTTATAATTTACAATTTGAAATTATTTTTAAGAGGAAAATGATATAAAAATTTTAAATAAATAGTTTTATTATTTGGTATGTAGATAAAAAAAAAGTGGGTATATTGAAGTTATTATTAATTGTTAAGGATATTTGAGTAAATTTGTAGCATGGCAGCAGAAGCAGTTGTGTAGAAGCAACACCTGACTTGCTTCTCAAATTTTGTTGCGCTGCAACAGTTTTTAGAATTTGCTGGACAGAAGCAGTGTTTATCAAATACCTTAAACCTGCTGTAGATTATTTTATAGTCTAAAAACAGCGTCCAAAAATAATAACAAACGGGCCTATTATCTTGCTTCTTGCAAATCGTATTTTTCATAATTTTCTACAACAAAATGTTAGTGAGGATATTTTTACATTGGTTATATATTGTCTTTTTTTTTTTTTTTTCTTGTCATTTCAACCATTAGGTCCTCACATTTGGAGACAATGTTTTAGAGGTTAAAGATGGTTTGAGTTTTAAAAATATGCGTTTGGTGAAAATGAACTGTTTTGAGTGAAAAAGTATAAAAACTTAAAGCGTGTTAGGTAAAAAATTAGCAACATAAATCTTGTTTAGTTCCTCTCGAAATTCTATGTAATTTGGGAAGAAAAAAAATCAACTCATTTAGATTTAAAATGATAAAATTGTGGACTTTTAGAGGTTGAATTTTTCGAAATTATTTGAAAAGGTGAATAATAAAATTGGAAGAAAATGACAAAAAAAGAAAGAAAAAGAAAAAGAGTTTGAAAACACTTTTCTAATCATGACTCCAAACGGGTCTAAATCTTTAAGGCTTTTTAGCACCGGTATGATCATGTCTTTAAATTTATACTACAATTATAATTTATGGGGGCATACTTAGGTCCTCCACCCCAATTTTGGAGAACATAAACTCCATTCTTATCTTTGTCATGCGTGTGAAATCCATCCGTTGTGAACGAATTGAGGGCAAGGAGTTAAAAACTCATCGGCGTCAAAGATGTAGCCAGTAATAGTGGAGAGTGATTAAAAAAAAAAAAAAAAAAGCCAAAGGTCAATAGTGAAGCACTATGTCATATGGGGAAGCGTTGGTAGAGCTTGGAAGGCAACAACATGTCGTTCGATAAATTAAAGTTTAAATATTATTTAACTAAAAATCATCTTATTGTTTTGATCACATATTTATTTTCAAAATGGACTAATATAATACTGTTTGTTTGTGATGCTCATTTTAAAATTGAAATCCTTTCAACTTTCAAATGCAATTATACATCATTTCATATTCTATTTTGTTTCCAAAACTAATTATTTTACACTTTCAAACACTATCTCATTCAATATCAAATAATTCTCTAATTTTACGCAATTCAAACAATTATTTTGGTATACTCATTTCCCGAACATGCTCAATTTTGTCAAATATTCATTCTACTGCTATTCTCTCAACTTAAAAACAAATCTTTATTTTTCTAATTCATGACTACACAATCAAATATCATTTCTGTAACGACCACTCACGGACCGTCAATGTTGACTTCTTCTTTTAACATTAATCTCTAATAAAGTGCGGAAAATAAAATAAATAAATAAATAAAATAAAATATATATACTTGAACAATTAGTGAATTTACTTGGATTTTTTTTATTTAAAAAAAAACTTTTAGGATTTTGTCTTTTTAAAACCTTAACAAAATAACTTTCCTAACTGGTATAAATTAAAAAAAAAAAAACCCAATCCTTAAAACAATATTTGAGAAAGTCCATAAAATCCTTCAATCAAAATAGTCATAATTCAAAGTTCCAAATCTTTATTTGAAATTGAAATTTCATCTAAGATCGTTCTTCCCATTTGCCTGTCACACATCGTCCTGCATCCACTCCAAACTTCTCCATTAAGACATTTTACCCTTTTCTTTATCTACAACATGAATTAACTTATATAAGTAAAAACTTAGTAAGACACTTTAATCTCACAAATGTAAATAATATTTTCTTGTTAATCGTCGTCATAAACATTTTCATCGATACAAACATCATTGAAAAACTCTTTAATTTTCAAAACCTTCATATATTGAACTCGATGTTGTACCGTCATAGCATGCTAGTCACTGAAGGAGTGGGGTAGCTATTCCCAAACCAAAGATGACAACAACATCATCATCATCATCAAGGGTATACATTTTAAAACGTAAAATACATAAACATACATATATATACTTTTCATCAAAACATCATCATAAGAGAAGCATAAAAAAAATCATAACATCATCATCAACATCAAAATATATACTTCTCAAATCTTTAATTCATATTGCAAGTGAGATTGTACTTACTTAAATGCCTTACTTAGCCTTCTTAAATTTTTTCAAAGATGACGCACGATAGAGGTCTCGGCTGGTAGAATTTAGAACCATGCATGACATAAATAATATATATAATTTAATTAACAATAGGTAATAATAATTAATCAAATAAATCCATCGTATTATAACAGCGCCTAATAGGCCTATTTCATCCTTTAATAACATCAAAATACAAAATCCAACAATTACACAAAATTATAAAACTTTACAAAAACTGTCAGCCATACCTCTGTTCATTCAAAAATTCATAAAAATTTGTACAGGATTCTAAATTATCTGAATTCAATTTTAGAAGAAATTAGACATCTAGAGTTTTCTAATGGTACCTAATGTGTTAAAAAGAGAGACTGTTTGGAGTCTGAAAAATAGTTTTGAATTCAAATAACTAAAATTTTATAGAATATGACAGCCGGACTTCTGCCTTTTTTAAAAATCTTAAAAACTCACACAAGTCTTTAAACGATCTGAAACTGATTGAAAATAAAATAGACATATAGACTTTCCAACAATATTAAATTCGTTAAAAACGGAGTCCGTTTGTATCCTCAAAAATGATTTGGAATAATGATCATAAAAACTGGAAATTTTCAGTAGTGGTCAAATCCAAAAATTCCCACAAATAAATTATATTTAAAAAAAAAAAAACTATCACCACAACAGTATGACTCACACACACACAATATACAGCACTAAGACATTTTTCTTTTTATAACATATAAAATCATTAAATCACCACTCTAACAAAATCATTAATCAAGAGGTAAAAACCTAAAATCGTCTAGTTGATAAAAATCAATCATTCATAAAACTTAACATATTTCTAAAATAATAAACCATCGTCAATCAATTATATAGTCTCTTTCAATCATCAATCAATGGATATTTCTCATCATCTTCTCAAACTCACATGAAGAAACTCATCAAGAAAATCATCCAACCCCTCGAAGGATCTCAAACCAAAACAAATAATGAAATCATTACCATTAAACAAAAACAAAAATATACATTTAAATCTTTTGATTATGGCTTGGATGAATATGGAGGTTTTATGAGTGTGTGCGTGTGAGAGGAATAGAGAGAGAGAGAGAGAGATTAGACAACAACAAGAGGGAGAGATGAGTGAGTGTGAAAAAAAAATAGGACTCTCTATCGTGTAAAAAAAAAAATTTAAGGAGTTAATCCCAAATAAATTTTAGAATGAATTAGAATATCAATTGGCTCAAATTAAGTGATGTACGTTGTCGCATTTTTTATTACTTTAAAATAAGAAAACAAATTTGGAATATCAAAATTTAAGAAACATCTGTTTCATAACTCAAAATCTCATATGCGTGGACACAATTAGGTTGAAGGAAAAAAAAAAACTAAATTCCTTATTTAATTACGACTCAACCAGTCGAAATATTAAGAAGTGTTCTTTCATAAAAGGACCCCACGAATGCTCAATATTATTATTATTATTATTTTGAAGTCACGAACACTCATTATTGATTATCCCTACATCATAATGTTTGTATTTTATATAGAAGGATAATTATCATTATTATTAGTTTTCTAATATATTATACAATAGAATGTGACATTTTTTTAATGTAAGAATGACTTTAAAACTGTGTAATACTAATATGGAAAAATTGATTCTCGTTTTTATACATTCCTAATGTCCAATGATTTAGGTGAAATCCTCCTTGGACCTAAGTAGCTTTGTTAGAATCTTTTACAAATTGTTACATTGACCCTATGTTTTTATTATTTAGTTCACTAATTTTTTTTAAATTTAAAATTCTATATTTTTAAAAATAAATATAGAAGAGGAACTAAGCCTCCACTAAAATTTATTGAAGAGAGAGAGAGAGAAAAAAAAAAAAAAAAGAGAAAACCAAAATTCAGCTTCAATGACAAACCAAACTAAAAATATAATAATAATAATAAAAATAAAAATAATAATAATAATAATAATAATAATAATAAAAGAAACAACCATTCATAAAAAACAAATAAATTGGATTCATTAAATATCTTTAAAATCTTATCTTTCCTTTTCCAACACGAAGTTTGTAGGCACTTTTCTTTTCCGGATCCATGATTACATGTCTATGTATGTTATTAAATTCCTCCAATTTATCTTAAGATCTTGAAAATCATTATCTTCTTTTCTTTATGAGCAATTATATAATTATCGAGCTTCTCTTCTGATTTGTCATTCCTAGTGTTTGAAGAGGATGTAGAATTACTTTGTTGCTTATTATTTCATTGCACAAAAATCATTAACTTAATAATATGATTAATACAATAAAAAATATAAGAAAAAAATCTTACAATATGAGAAATATGTGGGAAAAAAAATCCCCGCATCTCAAATTATATTTGAATAAAACTTTATATATCAGTGGAATAAATTGAATTAAAAAAATCAGCAAATATGTTATATTTTATAATCCTAATCATATTTAAAAAGGAAAGAGCTAAATATTTGTTTTCGAAGCTTAAAAATTAAAGAGATTTTTTAAGAAAAAAATATTCTATAGTAAATAAATGATCAACAAATATATTATTTTATTTATTTTAAAAATTAAAAAAAAACTGGTTTATATTATAATTTCCGTATGTGGAGTTACGATTTTTAAACTAGTTCAATTGTGCAAATGTTTTATTCTTTTGGTCGGATAATGTCCCAGTTGAATGCTGACCACTACAATAAAGTCCCTTGTTGAGTCCTATTATCAAAAGAGAAACTAGTAGGCAAAGGACAGACAAAACGACGTAAATATAAAAACAATGATAGGGAACATTAGTCACTCATTAATAAATGGTAGATTCCATAACATGTAATCCACTAGTAATATCCACTTTTTCTATTAGTGTGATGTTAAATATCACTGATATTTCCTAGTATTTTTTAAAATATAAATATTCTGTGGCTGATTACAATATCAGAATTGGAAGCATTCATATGTCTAGTATTTTTCATCTTAGTTTTGCTTTCATTGAGATGGTATTTTTATCTTTTTAGATATTTGTAAAGACACCATTATTGTTTTCAACTATTTTTGTAGAATGGATTATTTATAGAATAGTTTGTCTTTTCCTTCCTTCAAATTTTCCCTCCCTCCCGCTCTCGCTCACTCATTGCCAAAACATTGAACGAAGTAAAAGTGAGAATGATTTACATTTATGGTTGAGATAGAAATTCCACTTTCCTAAAATTAAATAAATGAAAAAGGTCTCATTTGGGAGGACATCTGGAGATGGTGTTTTGAAAGTTGGGTTAAAAATATATGTTTGAAATAAAAACTTTTGAAAAATTCTGTGATATATAAAAGTGTAAAAATTTAAGATGTGTTTGGAAAAAAAATATAAAATGGATTTTGTTTTGTTCATATTGTCGTTACGAGCATTTTGACATAAAAAAAACATCTCATTTCAATTTAAAATGAGAAAGTTATGAACTTTTAAAGTTTGAGTTTTTTGAATATGAAAGAATGAAAAATTGATATAAAGTTAAAATTTTAAATCTAAATAATGTGTTTTACCGTTTGAAGATGTCACATCAAACATGGCCTAACTAAGAGCTCGATTGCGATTTAAAAATTAATTTAAAAAAAAAAAAGTCTCCCTCAGCCCAGCGTTGCCTTTACAAGAATACTTGCTCCTCACATCAAAAAGATAAAATCAATGGCTTGTTTAAATCATAACTGCATTTGAATACTCATTCGAAATGAACGTTTACAATCAAATTTAGAATTTAAATTTTATATTTAAATGAAGTGTGCGTTTTGATAGTTTTTGTTAAAAGTAATATTTGAATTAATATATAATTAAAAAAATGAATTTTATACGAATTTCTAAAAAAGATTTGGATTTACATTGAGTTATTGTGAGTGTGAAATAATGAAACAATCAAACAGTTTCACCTCGGTAATAGCCCAACCAAACACCTATTGATTTGTGGACCAATAATAACTAATCCAAACTCAACCAAACGGGCATTACCCTTAATTTGACTAGCCTTAATTTGTCTATGTAAAAGACTATGGCACATAAGTTTTCTACTACACTATCAACAATCAAGCTGGCAACGCACTTTTTCCCCCTTACAACTTCCCCGTCCCTCAATTCCCGAAAAGAAAAATTCGCACAAATCACACATTCACACTTGAAAATTTGATCCTTGGACATTACGTGCACCGGCACCAGGACCAACTAAAACGACACAATCCCACGCCTGTGTCGAGTGTACTAGTCTGCCGGATACATCTCACTGGCATCATGTTGACACGTCTTTTGCAGCGGTTCTTTAAAAATCCCAAGCTTTTGACTTTTGGGTATTGATTCAATCACGTCTTCACTCGTTCCGATCAAATGGTACAGAGTTCAGAGTGAGAAAGCATAATACCGCATCTCATTACCGGCGTCTGAGTAGTACTCATTATAGTTGAGATATCCCCAAAAGCGAGATAGTCCATATTCCCCGTGTTTAGGTGACTTCAGATAATAAAGGTGCAATTCTTGGAGATTTTTGTCAAATGTTTTCTTTATGGCAAGCACCTACAGAACAGAAAAAATTCATAGGTTAGTAACAACTTGTTCTAATCGCTTCTAGATTAAATGGTTGAGCTACAGAGGTGCAGCATCGGATGAAACGATTTGTTTTCAAATCAGAGCAAGGCTCACTTGAACATATTCCTAAAAGTTTTTTTCCGTTTGTGATGCCTGTCAAAACATAATTCAATTGTATTTGTTCACACTAGACATATAACGAGAATCACCTGGGATACATTGATTCTAGAAAGTCTTCCAGCGGGATCTCCTTGATTTGTTCCAACATCCCACATGCCTCCTCCAAGACAAGACCGGAAGTCTAGTGAGCACTGCAAAATGCTTTCAATGATTCTGGCTACAGGCCGGGTTTCATTTGATAGAAAACATCTGCAGAGACGTAATCAGCTGAGAACCAACAAAAGGAGGATACAAGCACGACATACAACTACATAGAGATATTTGCATTTATCCCACGCTCGAATAAAACATATACAGTTGGATAAGAGGTTAGAAAACACAGATTAACCGACAAAGGAACACCGGGAAAGAATAATTGCTTTGGTACATCATAAACCTTAACCTGATAAGAAGTTTATATCACAAAATAAGACACAATTGGACAAATGAAACCCTAATGACTTTGAGTCAACTCTGTTTCAACAGAAGCCGAGAAGATAATCAGCAAGAGAGGATCTACTGAACCGATCTAGCTTTGTTCTCTGTTTGTATTGCAGGATTGAAGCGCCCAAAAAAAAATGATAGAACATAATGCAAATGATCAAGTCAGTAGTGAGAATAATTCAGTATGGCGCTTGTCAAATTAATTAATTAATTAATTAATCCAGCATAGTGGTGTCCACATCTTCGAAAACAATGCTTCCGCCACCACTTCCAAATGGTGGTTTCCCACACCTTTGGTGTTACTGTTTCCGTGTGACTTTAGTGGTTTACCCACTCAAAGTTAAAATTGCCTCTTATAGTGTGAATTTTGATTTTCTTGAATGATAAATTGTGCATAAAATTGTTCTGTCAATACCCAAAATTGATTAAATGCAAAGTTCATGGGCACTGATAAGCTTTAAACGGATAATGACACGAATAACAAGACTGAACTTACATATGTAGTGAATCAATTAGATACGCCATATGCACTGACTCAAGATCCATCATATCCCTAACCTGTATAAAAATAAATCAGATCTAAGAGCAAGAAATCTTACCCCAAAAAAAAAAAAAAAAAAAAAAGGGAAGAAGAAGAAGAAGAAGAAAAACTGAACTGCTGCTGTGAGAAAATTATTAAGAGAAGAAATGCAATAAAGAAAACAGGCATGAAGACGATTAGGAGCTTAGCTATTGCTGACAAATAAAAGAAAGAAATCGGGAAAAAAGTGCTCAGCCAAGTCAGACCAGCAAGAGAAGACAAATAGACAAATAGATCAAGCAAAGATTTTTGTCCCTGTCGTTCTCCAAAGCAAATTTTCTTTGGTCATCTAGTTCATGATATCTTCGATATCTATCATACAGTCCAAGTTAGAGAAATCTTTCCTAATTCCAAGCCAAACTTGTATTCTTGATTCTGTTAACGTTTCATAAAATTCTGAAAGGTGCCAGAAGCATCACTAGGTTTTAGAAGGTTGACAAGTATTTACTTACATTTCAGCACGTGAAACAACAAAATACTTTATGTGTACCATGTTAGAGTAAAACTTAAAAACTTTTTTAAAAAATAACTAGACAAAATTTACCATAAGAAATGAAAGAGAACAAGAATTCCCCGCAATTCAAAAGAGAGACGAACCAAGAAATAAGGAGAAGTACCAACAGTACAAACAGTCGTAGGTACACAATGATTGAAACTCCATTAGCTCAACGGTACAAAAGATAATCACTTACACACCTTATGTTGAAGGGAGTGAAGAAAATTGCACCATGAAACATGCGATAGTTGTGACTCTACATACTGCATCAGTGTAGATACAAAATGATTGACCTGATGCCTGCGCATATGCCAAGGAGATCGACCAAAAACAAAAAAAGAAAAAAGGACTGTAATTACTATCTGTAATCCAAATATTCAAATAACACAGTCCAATACGAAACTCCTACGTGTCAGTTAAACTAACTAGCATAGGATGATGCTAATGAAACCTCTCCTCTCCTTTCTTCTAATTGTAGTACAAGCCTACAAGGTTAAAGTTTCAACAATAACAAAAGCCAGCACCAAATGAAAGCTTCAACAAATAGGATTTTAATTCCCGTTTGAATCCTAACGGTTCAGACTTTATTCGATTGGATAGCATGGCAGAATAATTTAAGAACCACTTCATTATATTCATGTCATGAATTAATCCTAAATAAAAATCACGTCATCAACAATCCTAATTGAATATCAAATAGAGTAATATTTGCCCACAAAACTTTGTTTTCAGTCAATAGGGGTAACAAAATATTGCACCTCATCTTCATCAATAAATTGAAATGGCTGACTCCCTCTTTATGTAGTTCAGTATGTTGGTTCAGGCTGATCAAGGGCCTTAACTCCTGTTTATAATTTTTAAAAGAAAATTTAGTTCCTTAGCAAGATAAAAGAAATCAATTGTATTCTAATGAACCTTAACCGATCTAAAGAAAACTCCAAAAGATCCTACGATGACATAATTATCATGAATTTGCTAGTTCAAAGTAATGAATCTGCAAGAGGCGGTTAAAAGCACAAGCTTCTATACTTGATTTTCAAAAATGATGATAATAAATCTAAAATCAAAAAATAGTATGATCCACTGCTCTTTTGTTGTTTTCTATCTTGGATATTCTCAGAAATCCCCAGAATCCAGTTAGCAGAACAAGTTCCAAACTTCTGGACTCTTCCAAATCCCACAATCTTTGGTAAGCATGAAAATTTTTGAGTATTGAAATTGAACCAAAAACCAGATGGAAGCAAACTAAAAGGCTAGCCAGTTAATCCGCTTTCTTCCAAGAGTAGTACTTAAAATAACATGAAACCATCACTTGTCACTTTTCAGGAGTCAAGGTTTGATGTGCATTTGCAAGTGCTCTTATGGAAAAAGAGTAGGCTAAATGGCCAAATGAAGATTTACAAACCAGGACAAGAGTAATCATACCTTTAATGAGCCCCAGACATCAGTCAATGAAAAAATGGCAAGCTTCACTTTTATTAAAAAACTAAATATTTCAGAATATATCTTCAATGCGCCAGGAGTCAAGACAATGCTGACTGGCCAGTCCACTCGATAACCCAAACCTAAAAAATCAAAAGAATGCAGCCCTGCATCGAGTGACAGGTTCATTATTAAGGAAATATGATAGAACCCAAATTGAATTAAAGAAGAAAGAATGAAATACTAAGACGAGTCAGATTTACAACATGAGAACAGATGCAAAGACGCGACTACGGAAATGTTTACGCACCAATAGCAGATACAGAAAGAGGCATTGTATCATGTCCTTTCATGTACACGTACAATCTGTCTTTATTATGATCACATTCACAGGAAGATCTCTGAATTGACGATTCAAGAAAACCTTGAATTTCTGCAAGTCGCTGTTCTGCCTCTGTGATGCACCACTTCTGCTATTTCAAGAGACAAAAAAAGAACTCAGTTGGGACCATAGGACTATAGTGAATGAGAACGGATGATTAACACTCATTGAAATGATTACTGGAGATGGGTACATGATTCCAAAGTGACATGATAAACAAATCTGCCCAGTCCGCTAACTCCATGAAATGGTACCGCCGCAATGCTAACAAATGCTCTTTAAAATCAAATCCTTCTTCAAGCAACTTAATAGTTAACTTGCTGACATACTTATATCTGTCAATTTTTTTAAGGATAAGCCAATAGCAACAACCCAAAAAAATAATAATAATAAAAAAGCAAACATAATAGTAATACTCCAGCTTCAAATTTAGCAGAAAGATAAAGAGGATACTGAAGCATAATTTCCTGCAGCAGGCATTTGTCAATTACAAAATCAAGTGGTATGTCAAACTTGGCCAACGAACTCTCTCTGCGGTCTTCATTTTTAGAGACAGGTTTTGAAGATCTACCAAGCAAACTTTCCCAACTACTTCCTCCAGAAACTGGGGTTGATGTCATTCCCTCTTGTTTATAGTCCTTCTGTTCCTCAAATGTATTAACATCAGAAATTTTGGTTTTATCAATCAAGAAATCCTCGGAGTGTTTTTTTACATGGAGATCACTCTTGATGCGGAGTGCTGAAGCACCGGAGTCTATATCCACAGAAAAGTTTTCCAAACATCCCTTACAAGGGTCTTCTACAGAAGAAAATTCAAAATACGGTAAAGACTGCCTGTGTGTACTATCTCTCTCTCTCGGATCAGTTTTCAACTTTAGGAAAGTATTTTTTGCCAACATTGGATTTATACTGAGAAAATTGTCATGGGAATTAACCTTCCACTCTTTCAACGTAAATAAATCTGAACTATTTTTGCTATTCTCCTGTTCATCCTTGCTAAATAATTCCCAAGATAGAGAATCATTCATGACAATCATTTTTCTATAGAATGAGATTCCATCATTTAAAGCTCCCATTTTGCTCACTTTTGGCTCAGAATCCAAGAGATTTGACCTTGAATTATCTCTGCAATTTCCTTCAAGAACAGAGCTTTTCAGAAAATCATTGACTGACCAGTTTGGCTCTTGTGACTCAATAGCCATGGAAAATTGATCAAGAAACAAGCCATCATGATGAGATTGCACAAAATTGTTAAGTGCATCTTTTCCTTCAGAAACTCCATCGGAATCACTCTCAATATGGTTTATTTCTTCACATTCATCAGTCTTTGCCGAAGAATTGTTAAAAGAACTCATAGAGAAGTTTAAAGCAGATAAATATTTCTGCTCGATGCCAACCATATGAGTTGAAAGGTCAATCAGCTCCTCGGACACAATTTTTTCTTCGCCATCAGTTGACGATGAACATTCAGATAATTCTTGTGTATTAACTACATAAGATAAATCATCCATTGTGCTGGATCCTTCAGAAGCTGTTTCGTCAATATCCCTGAGAATTTGAGAAGCAACATAAAAATGAATGACAACATTTGAAAGAAAGTGATGCAAATAAAAGAAGATTAATTGAAAGAAGATTCATTAAAATGATATGCATAATCAAGTTCAGGGAAAGATATAATTGATGAGAGAGAGAAAGAATTACACATTTAACTTCCTTCTATCTTCTGCTGAAGGAGACATCAAACTCTTATTCAACTTGAACGAAACCGAGGTATTTGAACTCTTCCAACCATCACCAAAGTCATTAGTTGCCCTGTCCTGTGATACTACCTAAAAAAAGAAATGATGCTAAGCATATTAGGATTCGAAAAGGCACCAGATAACAGATAATCAGAAAGTAGCAATACCACAAGACAGTGCTAATGAAACCAGGCATGTCAGGGGGGGGAAAAAAAAAAAAAAAAAAAAAAGCTTCTCATTCTCAACCTTATCTGAATCCATTTTTAGGGAGCACAGGACCATGGCTATAAGCCATGACCATCACTATCAAACTGGTGAACCATCTCTCAGTCTTACAATTTCCTAAACCATAAGCTATTAAGAGATGGGCCAACATTAATTCTTTATTCTGACACTCCACCTCACGTGTGGGCTAGACAATGGGCAATCGTGGGGTGAAATACTAATTAGACATGGCCAACACGTGAAAATCAAATAATCAACACGAAACATAATTATATTCCAATAAGTGATGACAATTTTTGAGATCTCAGGACCTCCTACTTGGCCACAATGTTAGTTTTACCATTTCTCCCCAAAAACTAAACTATTAGGAGGTGTGTTTGTATAGACAAGTATATAAAGAAGAGAAAATATCAATAAACAAATAGTAACACAAAGACAACTGAAAAAGGATACTAGACATTTGTATATCTGTAATTTCATTTGACTAGGCAATTACAAATCTGTAAAAGCCTAGAACAAATGTACTAACATCCAAAGAACCTGAAAAGTGTGCACTGTCATAACCTGCTGATGTCTGATCTCCAATTTTGTCAATATACTTGTAAGCTTTTCGTGCATCCTTTTGTAGTAACTCCCTCGGGCAAGTGCCCTTGCTTCTATATCCTCTTTTTTTAAAGTTATTGGAAATGCATTAGATGAATGATCACTAGAAAATCCATTCCAAGAAGGAAGAAGATCCTCATAGGTAAGGTCCTCAGAGGAAACATAAGTACAAAATTCAGGCAACTTCATCAATACTTGCAGTTGCTGACCAGCTCTGACAAGTGGAATCAAGTAGTCCCTTAGGAAACAAGGAGCAACAACTCCATCTCGCTCCTGTGGTGAAAAGTCAATGATAATCACTAATCAGCATAAAGATGAAAAGCTAGACATAGAACAAACAGAAAAAAGAATAAGTTCTCGGAGTTAAAAATTTCAGCAATATCATTACCCTAATTTTTGCCAATGGGAAGTCAGAAGCCATCCCAACATTACCCAGTCGATAGGATGGTAGATTGTCAAAACATTCTACTATAAACTCCTTATAAGGATCACTTATCTCCGCTTTGTAAATCCAAGATCTAATAAACCCCACATATGGTTCACACGAGCGAAGAAAAAGATATTTGAGTACGGCATGATGAGAAGGATCAGCAACCTAAACAAGTACATTATTGAGAATATTATAAGCAGAAAAAATGAACAAGTACATGAGAAGAGAAAACCAATAATTATAAAATGTAATAAGAAATTACAGGTTTTGCAACTATTAAAGAACAATTTCCATGACTCCGTAACTTGATTTGATGATTAAAAAGGAGGATAATTGTAAACGCTTGCCATCAAGTCTCCGTTCAGATAGGACAGAAAAGAATAAACAAGTTTTTTTTTTTTTTTTTTTAATAATTAAACACAAGTGGCTTGTTCATTTAAATTTTGGAATTTGGATTAAAGAGTCCATAATAATACTTTAAAAAAATAAATAACCAGAAGGAATATATCATAATAAGAGGAACAGAAAAATGATGAAATCACTTATGTGAGACTTCTAAGCAATAAGTATAAAGATGGCATCGGAAACAGAAAGAAAAAGCAAGCTGACCTGTAATTGTGCATACAAATATGTGAGAAGAACCCCTCCTCTGAAGAAATTACTAAATTCGTTCTTTGCTTTAACTGTTAAACCTTCAAAAGAAGTTTCGGAGAAGCAAAAGGCTATAGTATACAAATTACATAGATTCCCAAGTGCTTCAATCTGAGTTCTCAACTCCTTTGTGTGCAAATACAGCTCCAACAATGTAATTTCAGAATGAAATACAGTGGTGAGACATCCTACTGTAGAACATGCTTCTAAAGGCATTTCAGAACTTTCTGATGAATGCCTAAGACACACAGATGCATACAATGTGTCCAACGCACACACATAGCCCTCTATGATCTTTCCCACAGCAACAGAGAATGCATGATTAACGAGACTGTACCGAGGTTTCTCTACCTGTTGCCCTTCACCATCATGAGGATCTTGAACGTCTCCCGGGTTTAAATTTCCCAAAACAATGTCATCTGAATTTGAATTTCTGAAATACTCTACAAATTTACGAAGAAGAAAGACCAGAAAACCAGAACAACCTATGGATTTCAGTATCTTTCCTTGAGCATGAGTGCTCGAAGATCGATTCCACAAACTTGGAATCTGATGGAAGGTCCTGTCAGCTGGGTCGGAACAAAAGGCATTCGAAATCTTTTCAATACTGATAAGGGCTGATTCAACCCCTTGAAGTGCATTCATTGCCAACCTCACCAAACTTGCTTCCTGTGGAAAAAAAAAAAGAGAGATAGTGACAAGTTCTGAAAAGAAAAACATAGGTTAAGCCTCATCTCACCATAGACTTGGACAATGCATCACAAAATTCATAATGAGTCGGGTTATTCTCAAATAGGATAATAACAAAAATCTCCCACGTATTTTTATCAAACTTTTGCGTTCCAGATTATATTTTCAGAAATGCTAAACTAATTATCCTCTACGTTTTACAAATCCTGTTAGAACCTTCTTGGAGATAGGTTTGTAGCACTATACATATCATGAAAAGAGTGTTTAGCATTCCTGAAAATTTAGTATGGGATCCAACATTTTTGATAAAACACAAAGCTTTTGTTATTATCTCAAAAAAAAAAAAAAATGTTTGGATCAAAGGCTTGTTGAAATTCTAGGAGATTAGTAGTAGAGAATCATTTGTGATTCTTTCCTTTCTTAGTCTGATTGCCTTGTTGTATATTAACTGTCAGATCGGGCTTAATTGTGTTAATGATTGTTTGTGAATGTATGGCTGTAAATGAGAGTGATTATATGTGATTGTATAGCTTAATTGTAGGAAATCCTCCTCTACATATTGGTTGTATATTTACAGACATGAATATGAACGAAAAATACCATTTGGAATTTTGAAGTTGGTATCAGAGCGAGGTTTAAAACCTCTGTTTCTTTCAAAAATCAAATTCGAATTGATTGAACTAAATCGATCCTCAAATCAAATCCCAAACCAATCACAAATCACACATCACAATCCCAAAATCAAATCACAATTACTGATCACCACTGCAAAAAAAAAAAAAAAAAAAAAAAAAATCACATAATAGAAATCGAACCCAGGACATTTGCGTTTCCCGTCGCCGGACAGTCGAAGATCCCAAACGCCGAAACGCTGATCTCCACGGCGGCACGCCGATCTCCACTTCGCCGTGCCCAGCCCCAAGTCGGAACGCCGATCTTCCCTTCGCCTTCGTCTCGTCGTGAATCTCCTCCATCAACGGACCTCGCGAAGCCACGTTCTTTCTTTTAGGGGGGAAAAAGAGGAAAAAAATATTTTTCTTTTTTTGGAAACAAACGAAGCTCACAAACAGAAGCACCGAAATTTTAAGTTTTTACTCAAAGATTTCACAGAAAATTGGAAAATTCAAGCAACTAGAACAAGAAAAGGGGCTAAATTGAGAGAAAAAATAGTATGAGACTTACGAAAACGGAAGAAGCATCACGGAGAGGGGGATGAGAAGAAGAAGAGTGGGAGGTTAATGGAGGTCCGCTTTCAGAAGGGATGGATTCCCAGGAGCTCGGAGGAAGCCATGGATCTTCTAACTTGAGGTTGTCGAACAGAGTTGCAGTGAAATCCGACTCCGCCATTTTTGTTTGGTTTTCTTTTTCTTTTTCCCGAATTAGGTCAGAGAAACTCGGAATTGTTAAGACTGCCGCCATTGGATTTTCTTCTTATTGTTCTTGTTCTAGGAAGATGAGAAATTTGAATAAACGAGATTGTAGCGCAAAAAAAGTTTATAACTTCTTTTTTCAGTTTTTTTTTTTTTTTTTTTTTTGGGCCGTGGGAGGTGGGGTGGTGTTGTTTGATCACCCCGCCCAAAAATTTTTATATTCCTGAGACTTGAAAAAAAAAAAAAAAAAAAATTCCTTAAAAAAATCGAAATATAGCATTGGATTTATAAGTTCTCGTAATTTGTGTTTCACTTCGTATCACAGTAACTAACATGATTTTATAATTCATATAATATGATATTATAATTAAGGGTTTGTTTGGTGCGCAAGTTTGAGTTAAGATTTTTAAGTTTAGTTTGAGTTAAGTTAAATTGAGTTTAAAAGTTATTGTTTGGTAAAAAGTTTGAGTTGAAAAGTTTAAGTTAAGTTGAGTGTTTGGTGAAATAATTTAAGATAAAAAGTTGAAGTTGAGTTGTGTTTGATAAAAAAGTTTAAGTTGAACAAAAAAAAATTAAAAAAACAAGGGCCTTGTTTGGATGTTAAAAAAATGAGCGGAATAAATTTTTTTAATTTATTTTAACATTCTATCGTTTGTTTCGGTAAAGAAAATTGGGAAAATGACCATACGCTGAATTAATAAAACCAATCAACTTGAAAATATAAATTATCTCGCAAAATTCCTTATATTGTAATAATATACACCAACAAAATGTATATTGTTGGTAATGTAAATTATATAAAAATAAAGTAACAATTACATTCTGACTCTGGCGCAATTAGAGAATAGTTGCATGCGTTCACGTGGCTCTATACCATGGATATGATTGGTATCGTTCCCACATCTCATCCGCAATCATTTCTCTCATCTGATTCATCGCACCCGTACTCGAACCATCATGCTGCGTTCCTGTACTGGGCCCAGTATCATCGACCCCGTCGTCCAACACGTAATCCGCGTTAACGTCGACGTTCTCACGTACAGGCACGCAATCATCTACATACTCGTCGAGAAATGGGTCCCCAATCTGCACCATCCTTATAAAATTATGCACAACCGCACACGCTACGGGAATCATGACTTGTTTCTCCATTGGATAGCTGTTGATGCCTTTAAGTATTTTAAACCTTGCCTTCCAGACACCAAATGTTCGCTCAATGCAATTCCGTAGCGAGGAATGCGTGTAGTTAAATACCTCCCTACGGTTGCCTAGCCCGGCACGACGTCTTCGATATTCCGGTAAATGATACGTCTCCCGTCGAAATGGGCTGAGAAAACAATCCTTATTAATGTAGCCCGAATCTGTTAGGTAAAATTTTCCTGCAAAATAAACATCATAATATGAAGAGAAGTCCAATATTTTTTACCTAATTTCGTCTATGTAAATACTGCAATAATATTATAATTACGATTACCTGATGGGGGTATTGGGAAACCATGGAATGCTATTGTCTCGTCTAACATTCTGGTATCATAGCATGATCCCTCATACCCGGCCAAGATGTATGTGAATTTCATGTCAAACGAGCAGGCCGCTAATATATTCTGCGAGTGAAACCCTTTACGATTAATCCAACCGTCAGCATTTTCGCGCCTTGGGACACATGGGATATGTGTCCCATCAATAGCACCAATACAACCCTGCATGAAACATTAGAACAATCAATATGCATACCATCATCTACAGTTAGAGTTTCTTATTAAAGGCCTATCGTACGATATTGTGCTTAGCTCACATCGATAACGTACATCAAACCATGGCCGATATTTTCCCGCATGCTCAATAATCAAATATTGCACTGCCGTATAGTCAGGTGGTTGGATGAATTCATCTTTCAACGCACATATAACCTTCAACACTTTAAAGAACCAGCGTGAAGTTGTTTCTTTAGAATGCTGGAATAAATACGAAATGCATCCGTTCGTAGCGCCTTGTGAACAAATGACCAAGAATATGAATACTGCTCGTTTACATTCATGTTATAAGTGGGCGTCAATAGTTCCCGACTACCCAATAGGTTACTTAATAATCTGAATGTTGCTGCTTTCATACTTATCAATCCCTGTATTATGTCTTCATGGTCATTTAATATCTCTTCAACACACATGCTGCCAGTTAATCTTGAATTATGCATTGGTTGTGGAACTCTTCGCCTGTTGCGCCTACTATTTGTCATGGCTACCACTGCCATTGCATACATATCGGCATCACTGCGTTGTTCGTTTCCTGCGGCTCGGGCGTTCTCTTCATGTTCGGCTGCGGAAGGTGGCTCGTTCATATTTTGATAGTTGTTGTCGGAGATAAATGCACTAGTTTACCTGTTGTAGATCAATTTTCCGTAAATAAATTTTAATACGTCACCAAACCGCGCATGTAATTACTATATTTTATCTAATAACCAAACGTAAAAAACTCATACAACAAAGTGGCCAAATGTTTATACATATAAAACGTAAATTTGTCCGCAATTAACGAATAAAAAAAGGTGTTAGTGTCAATGTTTCCTCTAACTGACATGAAAAGGGAAAAAAATTGAAAGCATAACATAAAAATCAACTCAGCGGTGGCATCTGGGTGGTCACAACTGAGGCAATAATGCCCCTCCGGTCATCGTCGTCAAGCTGGCAGAATGGACGCTGAAGCCGGATGAGCATCGAAGTAGTGCCACATTATCGTTCTCTGATATTGTGGAATACCCATCTCCTTCATGATATTCATGCAATCCAAAATGTGATCCTTCTGGCTTGTTTGGTCGCTACTGGTGCCCGATTGCGAGCGACCGCAGAAATGATTTGCGATTTCCTGCATGGCCGTGAAAGTCATCTCGTCCGTCGCGTCCCTTTGTTTCCGCTTGCCAGCACTCCCCCATGAGCGTGACGGACCAATCTCGTCTGGAATGCCTCTCGTGGTAGCCTGCCGCCGCGCACCAATGCTCAGACTCATTTCCTCCTCTAATATCGGATGTGTTCCGGACTGGTCCATGGAGAAATCAAAGTCAAACGCTGGCGTACTTCCACCTCCCATCGTAACAGACCCGAATGTCGAGGCACCTGCTGCATGGTTTTTTTCAAAAACGTTGTAATACAATTCCTTGTTGCGAAGGCCCTCGTAGCGGAGATGGGTACACTCCTTGAAAACCTGGAAAAATCAAACGATTAACATATGCCTGTACTAGTCACGTTGGTATTCTACACAGTATTATAGACTGCTATTAGAAAGTTGGATTACTTTGACGAAACTATGTCACATTTCATCCGAGCATACAACTGTATCCGTAGCAGGATCAGCTCCTAAGCCGGTGCGTGCTTGCAACGCCTTCCAGCCCCTATAAATTTTTTTCATCCTATCTTTTTTCTGGTATAAAGTGAGTCCATGAGCTGGAACACCCCCAAATTGTGCGTTAAATTCAGTGGCCCATAGCTCCAAAATGCTGCTGTTTGGCTGCTTTCCACTAGTTGACGCCAAGTACTCATCAAGTTTTTCAAGGAATAATTTTTCCTTGGCGTGATCCCATACGTAGGACTCACCGGATGCTTTGCGAGGCATTTCCTTAAGGCACCAAAAATCAAAATATGAAATCAGACTAAAAAGGGAACATGTCTTGGAAACAAAAGTTGGCTCAGAATGTATTGATTGTCATATTGCATCTGAGGCATGTCAATGATACGATAGCATGGCAACTACCATGGCTTGGAAGGCCGGTAACTACCTAAATGATATCAGGTTAACGACGCACCAGTCAAATGAAATTACAATCTGACCCGACGGGCATTTATCATCATAGCCAAAACCCTGGATGGATAATCTCGGCAGCCTCTAAATGACCAAAACAAGGGTTGAGAATAATCAAAACCCCAAAAAACTGGAGCCGACCTGGTTTGGGTCAAAAAGGTGCCAAGATCAACCCAAAATCAAGCCTAAAGTGACCAAAATGAAAAAAATCAGTAATCAAGGCATAATGAATCATCTAGGCAGCCCACAAATGACCAAATCAAGGTAGAAGAATGACCAAAACCTGAAAAACACCAGATCCGACCTGGTTTGGGTCAAAAAAGTAGCAAAAACAAGACAAAATCAAGCATAAAGTGATCAAAATGAAAAAATCAGTAACCAACGTGTCTTGGATCATCTAGGCAGCCCATAAATGACCAATCCAAGGTAGGAGAATGACCAAAACCTTTAAAAACCAGATATGAACAGAGTTGGGTCAAAAAAGTGGCAAGAACAAGACAAAATCAAGCCTAAAGTGATCAAAATGCAAAAATCAGTGAGCAAGGTATAGTGAATCACCTAGGCAGCCCATAAATGACCAAAATCAAGGTGGAAGAATGACCTAAACCTTTAAAAACCAGAGATGAATGGAGTTGGGTCAAAAAAGTGGCAAAAACAATACTCGTTTCAAGCCTAAAGTGACCAAAATACAAAAATCAGTGAGCAAGGCATAGTGAATCACCTAGGCAGCCCACAAATGACAAAATGAAGGACCAAACACGCAAAAAACCAGATATGCACATAGTTGGGTCAAAAAAGTGACAAAAACAATACAAAATCAAGCCTAAAGTGACCAAAATGTAAAAATCAGTGAGCAAGGCGTAGTGAATCACCTAGGCAGCCCACAAATGACAAAATGAAGGTGGGAGAATGACCAAACACGCAAAAAACCAGATATGCGCATAGTTGGGTCAAAAAAGTGGCAAAAACAATACAAAATCAAGCCTAAAGTGACCAAAATGCAAAAATCAGTGAGCAAGGTGTAGTGAATCACCTAGGCAGCCCATAAATGACCAAATGAAGGTGGGAGAATGACCTAAACCTTTAAAAACCAGAGATGAACGAAAGTGACCAAAATGCAAAAATCAGTGAGCAAGGCGTAGTGAATCACCTAGGCAGCCCATAAATGACCAAATGAAGGTGGGAGAATGACCTAAACCTTTAAAAACCAGAGATGAACGGAGTTGGGTCGAAAAAGTGGCAAAAACATTACAAAATCAAGCCTAAAGTGACCAAAATGCAAAAATCAGTGAGCAAGGCGTAGTGAATCACCTAGGCAGCCCACAAATGACCAAATCAAGGTAGGAGAATGACCAAACACACAAAATGACCACAGCTCAGCTGGTTTGGGTCACAAAAGTGCCAAAATCAACCCTAACTCAATCCTAGACTGACCAAAACAGTGGGTAATCGAACGAAACCAAGTACAAAGTCACCATAATGCATGTACGAGCAAATGAAGCCATCTTTTAACACGTAATTTCATAACAAGATCAAAATCAAGATCTAACACAATCATATGCACCTATAATCAAAATTAGTGGCTATGAAAAAAAAATTTTCCGTCAAAAAAGCCAATCAACTAATTTCATATGGGATTGAGAAACAATTTGAGAAAAAAGGAAATTAGAGGGTGAAATTATACAAGGGTTACCGAGTTGGAGCCCGAGGACGAGTCTACGGTAGAACAAATCAGATTAGGGCAAGAATTAACGGCTCGCGAGGCTGATTTCCGAACTTGGAAATACTGTGAAAGCCTCCGAGGGGTTCGACGTCACTTCCAACTCCTCACACGGGGCCTCATCTGCTACACGAGATGTGTGCATGTTTTGTGCGGTAAAAGCAAGTCGAATCGAGGGAGGAGGAGCACTTACCGTATTTCCTGCAACCTTGCAGGTGGTTGATGGGATGGAGGAAGAGGCAACAGCGCCACTGACAGCAGCACATGGGCGCCGGTATAGAGGAGGAAGAGATTCGCGACCAGGGCAGAAGACCCAGGCGACAGGAGGGCAGGGGCGCTGTGTGGTGAACAGTAAACCCATTTGGATTTACTGTATAACGGGTGAGTTTGAGGTTCAAGCTGAACCAACTTACCAAATACCTTGTGTTGTAGTGGAACTCGAAAATCCGAGTTCGAACCGGAGGTCCAAACAAGCACTAAATATATATTTTTAATTGACGTGTCATGACAGTATTAGAGGGACATAAATGAGATAGCAATAAAGAAACACATGGGTTTGATCCGAATTTTATAGAGTTATTTATATAAATGTCAAAATTGAATAATATGATTTAAAAATGTTTTTTTTAATAATATAAATATCTAAATTGATACTTATAAAAATCACATTACCCTTTTATCAAGAATTGAAAACAAATAAATAAATAATTGATAAAAAAATAAAAGAAAAATCTCTAAAACATTTCAAATTAAGGAAATCTTTTATAAAAGGAAAAAAAATATCATTTTACTTGATTTCTATTGTAAAGAAAAAATAATCATAACAGATTTTAGTTGTATGATATATGAAAAATATTAATTATAATAAATAATTTATCATTAAGATAAATTCACAGTAAGTATATTAAAAAACGATAGTGCAAAGAAATATTAGATATTTTAAAACTAAAAAAAGATATCACAATGATATACTAATTATCATAAAAAAAAGAACATCATAATGATATAGTAATATCGTAAAGAAAAAAACATAACACATATAAAAAGTATCATAATGATTTAGTAATTACCATAAAAAAAATAAACAATTTCATATCATTTTTTAACTTTAGAAACTATCTATTAAAACAATACCAATAATAATATAAAAAATAAATTATCATAATAACATAACAATTATCATAAAGAATCTAAATCATATTTAAAAAAAAATTTTCAAACCTAAATCATACTTAAAAAATATGATTATAAAAAAAAAACCTAAATCATACTAATAAGCAATCACTATAATAAAAAACTAGTTATTAAGATAAAAATACAAAAATAATAAACAAATAAGGAAAAAAACCAATGAATCTAATGAGGATAAATGATGTTAAATATGATAAAATGACAAAATAGGTAGTATAAGCAGTTATTTATTTGAAAATGGTTATTTACGCAACGTTATAAAGTAAAAAAAAAGGGATATATTTTAAAATAATGTTCTAAAAATAGACTTTTTATGTAATTATTTCAATTTTAAATGATGGAGAAAATAGCATATTCACACACGTAATTGACATGATTTTATAATTGATGTGATATAATATTGTAATTAAATATATATATATTTTTAAATTGACATATCATGATAGTATTAGACGAACATGAATGAGATAGAAATAAAGGAACACATGAATTGGATCCGAATTTTAAATGGTGAAAAAAAAAAAAAAGCATATTTTCATATCTTATAACTTTTTATGCTCAATAGGCCCATTTGTTTTGAGCTTCTCACAACTTCGTCGGCTAAGGTTGCAGCTCTGTTGCCAAGTTCATGGGGGTGACCGCTGAGCTATGAAAGCTTTGCGGTTTAGAGGTGATTCTAAAGGTAAATAATCTAAATTATTTTTTTAAGGATATTTTGGGTATTTTTGGATCAAAATTATATGGTACTAACAAAATGTATAGATTTAGATATTAAATTAATCTGATGATATAAAATGTAAAAGTTCAAGATACAGTATATTTTTTCTAAATAAAAGCAAAGTTTAGAATATAAAAATATAAATCACTCCTTTACTTTTCACACACTCATTTCAAATACATACTCCTCTTAATTTAAAAATGACTAAAATTACTTTTTACGCACCCCTTTTATTCTATAATCACCCCTACTTATTTTCATGAAATAAATCTATTTTATCACTTAAAATATATTTTCTTTTTCTTTTTTTTTTAACTACTTAAAATATCCTTTCACACCTATCATTTTATAAATATTTACTTCGATAATCTCCTTTCTCTAGTGCTCTCTCTCTTTTTATTTTTTTTTATTGAAGCTTTTTACATTGATAAAATAAATTGTTGATTTAAAAAAAAACATAAATAATATTTTACTATCATATTCAACGTTTAAAATATATTCAAGAAAATTGTACGTTAAAAAAAAAAAAAACAAGTGTGTTTAGAAATAAGCAAATTGCTAAGTATTACATACAACAACGTCAATATGAACTAAGAAAATAATATAAGGCACAAAAGAAGAAGAAAAAAAAGCTGAAAAAAGAATAATATATAATTGAGTTTCTTTTTTTTTTTAATACATACGTTTATAGTAATTATCTTTTTTGTTTTTTTGTTAATTTATTTTCTTGTAGATAAGAAACTTTGATTTAAAGGAGTGTGTCAAAAATCTAATGTGATGTGTGAATAAAACCATCCTTTTATTAATTCATTGATTATATATTTATATCCAAAGAACACTTCTTTATTATTGATATTCAACTAGTGCACCGATTATCACATGCATAAAACGTCATGACATCATTGGCCCTCAAGCTTATTCAGATCTCTTTTTAAAAGCTTGTTTGGTAACCAAGTTCTACTCTAGCTAAATTGTACTTTTTCATCTCAATTTTTGTCTTTTTCTGAAAAGTCAACAAAGTTTATAACTGCTTTTTAAAAAGTCAACTCAATTCAAACTTAAAAATTTTAACTCAACTCATTCACCAAACACCCTCTAAAAAAGTTTGTGTTAGTGAGGTGAAATCTGTTGTAATTTTTAATTAAGTATTTCAAATATTTGAGACTTTTTTTATATTTATTTAATCTTACGCAATTGGCAATTGATATTATGCCTACTAACTTCTAATGGATTGAACTTTGCCGAATGTTTATTGAAACCTTCTTGTGATGAAAGTATTCATAAAGTTTGCACATCATGTAGCTTTCTCCCTATATTTAATTGGTATTACTTAATCAACATAGGACACCTGTCCTTTTAACTTTGCCGGAGGAAGTGTTGCTTTGGTTAAAGCTTTCACAAAAGCTTATATATTTATATGTTTAATTGTTATGCTTCAACAAAACTTTAAACATGGCATGAATATGATATTTTTAATTGCTTTTTATTTTTTATTTTTATTTTTTTTTGGCTTTATAAGTGATATTTATGCAAGATAATCAAGTGTGCAGCAAGGGATGGAGGCCTTACATGAAACTTCCTATTAGCTTGTCGAGGAAGCCAAAATGCACGTGTACACAAGTCTATAAATAAGACTTTATCAAGAGCCATAACACAACCAAGTTATTATATGTGCTTATATATATATATATATATATATATATACACACCCATATGCCGTAAGTCTTGAATTAGAGAGAAAAAAAAAATAAAAACCCTACAATTCTTTGCATGTTTATCCTCCACTTGTTTTGTCCTAGCCTTTTAAAGGATTCAAATGTTCGTGAGTTGAACGTATAAGCTCAGTGTGTGTTGTTCCAAATCTATTGTTGTGTCTTCTTTATTGTCCTATTCTTGCTATAGGTTCAAAGTCTATATAGCCGTTCTAGAGCTAAGTAGTGGGGAGTGCACTTTTACGAAGTTCAAGTCGTTGAATCTTGGATGTTAGATCGCCGTGAAGCATGTATTGCTCCAAGACATCATCCGAGAGGGGCGGAATCTATTTTTAAGGACAGTGCTCAGCATGCCTCGACCTTTCTTCTTCCGTTTATAGTGTCCCACTTTTTTTTATTTGATTTTTCAATAAATCCCCAACAATATCTTTAGATAGTAAAACACTATCTAAATTTCAAAATTCAAACTTTATATCAAATTTTCTCTTCCCTTTATTTGCAAAAAACTCAAATTTTAAAAGTCTATATTTCAATTCGAAATGAGATGATTTTTATATCAAAATACTCATAATGACGAGGTGAACAAGACAATATCCATTTTGCATATTTTTTTGAAACACATAATAAATCTGTACTATTTTCTATATCACGTAACTTTTTCAAAAGTTTTTCTACGAAACACACATTTCTAACCCAACCTTCAAAACTCCATCTCTAGATGTCCCCCTAAACGGGTCTAAATTTATTTATCATATTAGGAAATAGAAAATTATTTCTTGATTTTAGAATATATATTTGACATCTTTGAGTAATTTACTCGTTTTTGTACTTGTAAACTTGTATTTATACGAGAGTCTATTCATAATGCTCCTTAGTAGTGAATCTTCTTTTTATTCTTAATTCGTACATGAAACCACAATAATCTTTTTGTCTTTTATTTTATTTTATTATTTATTATTTTTATTTTTCAAGATGCTATCAGAACCAGTTTTGAAATCTTGAAATCCCTTTGAATCCTTCTGCCGTCCATTGAAGAGACATCCTTTGAAGCCTCCATGTTTCCCAAATCAAATACCCAAAACAACTTTCAAGCCTTTGAAACTACAATTGAAGGCAAATCAAAGTCCAGGGAAGAAATTCTTGAATTCGTCCTTGAAACCACCGAATCCTTAAAACACCAAACTTTTGAATCGTTGCGATCACAGTGGCTTCAACAAACACCGCCGAAAGCTGTTGACCACCAGCGTGGAGAAAGCATCCAAACGTGCTAAAGCTGCCCGTCAGAGCCGCACTGTTCAAGACCTCCAATTAAATTGTTCTTCTGGTTTTAGTATATTGGAACTTTAATTCAATAGCACGTTGGAAGGGAAGGGAAGAAAAGAAAAGAAAAAAGAAAAAAAATTATATTTAACAGAAAAAAGAGAGAGAGACCAAAAAAAAAATTTAATTTGAATTTTTTTTTTTGATCCCTTGATCCTTTTGATCCATGATCCTTTGATCCTTGATTCCATTGATGCTATTAATCTCATTTGAATCCATGAAAAGCACCCTCAAAGAGCACAATTGAAACTTGAATTATGTGCTATGAAGCTCATGCGATTTGAGCCTAGCATGTGAAGCTTTTGAAATTGAAGCATGTACTGCAAAGCTCATGTGATTTTGAGCTTATAGTACGTGAAGTTTCTAAAAGTCGATATGCTGTGAAGCTCATGTCAACTTCAGTCATACATAAAAAAATTCTAAAGTTGTTCTCGAAGTATTTAAGGCAATCCACTTGAGGTAGAGTGTTGAGATTTGAGATTATTATTAAATATTTATTAAAATTTATCATTCTTCCTAATTTTTAGATTGATTTATTGTAATACAGGATATTTGAATTTATTTATCATATTAGGAAATAAGAAATTATTTCTTGATTTTAGAAGATTTGACATCTTTGGATAACTTACCCGTTTTTGTACTTATAAATTAACTTCTTGTATTTATATGAGAGTTCAATCATAGTACTCCTTACTAGTGAATCTTCTCTCTATTTCAAGTCCGTTCGTGAAACCACATTAATCTTTTTGTCTTCTCTTTTATTTTATTATTATTTTTTTTAATTTTTCAAGAGTGAAATAAGATTCTTAGATAGTGAGACTAATCAAAAAATTCTCGGCAAGTTTATGCTCTGAAGTTTAATGGTCACGCTATCGTAAGTCATGGCTGCCGCCTTCTATGAATTGAACATGTCGAGCCAAATCCTTCAGTAGTTTGAGTAGATTTGCACGCCCCAAAAGGCCATTTTGCTTGGGCACAACCGCCTTAAACTTTGAAGACAAAAAGGCAATATTGTTGTTGATAACATTGTTGCATTAACATTGGGTGACTATTTCTTGCTTGAATTGCGTTATCGGTGTTGTTTGAATCCAAAGTTCCAATGGCTTGAATATATCTAACTTAAATTGACTTTATTTATTACGTACTATTTAATTTTGAAGGATATTTAAACCATTAACTACATATCCAGCTTCTAATCAATTTGTCTAGGGCTTTGTTTAGATACCAAAAAACGCACTTGGCGTTTCACAGAATCCCACTTCGACTACTTATAGCACTTATGCTAAGCGGGCCGAAAAATAAACAAAGCACACATTTCTTGGGTTTTTGGTTATTAATAATAATCTAATCAAATTGTTGAAAAATATATGAAAAAAAGTAAAAACATATTAAAATATCAACAACAAAAAAAAAAGGAAAAAAGATTATAACATAATCGAGTGAATAAACATGTGATTGTAAATGGCAAACAATATCTTAAAACAGTTTCAGTGATCTGTAAAATATTTATAATTATTAAAAATAAATTATAGTAAATAGAAAATTTACTTATGGTAGGTAGATTATTGACGTACGTAGTAAATTTGCTATTCAGTATAATTCATTCTAAATATTTTTAAAAAACCTACTATTTACTTAAACTATTTATGGTAAAATTGCCCTATTTAGTTCTTTCTCCCTTTTTTTTTGTATTTTTTATTTTAATTTCAAAACGAAGTTCCAATAATTCTTGATTGTAATCTTCTTAAAATATGTTAGATTTCAAGTGATATAACTTTGCTTTTTAAGGTTTTTTCATACATAAAATTGTAAAGATGATCACTACTTATTCTAAGCAAATTGATATGGGCATGATATATGAAACTTTTTTTGGACTTATTTTACAAAATTTATTTTATTAATAATAATTATTATTACTTATTTATGATTGATTAACATATAATTTTACAAATATCTCAAATTTAGGAACAAAAACAAATTTGATCACTACTTATTCTAAGCAAATTTATATGGCATGATATATGGGACTTTTTCTAAACTTATTCTACAAAATTATACTATTAACTATTAATTATTTATGATTGATTGACATATAATTTTACAAACTTCTCAAATTTAGGAACAAAAGAAAAGAAAAGAAAAGAGATACAACTGAGAATATATATATATATATATATATATATATCTCATTCCATAGATTTGAAGTTAGCTTTGGTTGTTTTTAGCCATTTATAATAATTTATTGCATTGATTATTAATGTTTTTTAACTAAGAAAAAGTCAATCATTCAATTTATTGAATAAAACTTGAAAAGATAAGATTTTCAAAAATAAAAAACAAAAAAAGTAGTCATTGCTCAATGGAGAAGAAAAGATAATCAAGTCTCTATCTGTTATCAATCATGTACGTAGTTAGAAAACAATATCTTGAATAATTTTGTCCAACTCAAGTACTACATGATTCTTGCTTGCCATGAACGAAATTGGCTTTTTAATCAATACATCATATTTGACATTTTACCAAATAAAATCTAGGTCTACACTCCCCAATGATAATCAACACAAAGGGGGAAGAGTTTGATTAGTTAATTCAACATCAATATTTCTTCTGAACTTTTTTTCCCCTTTCATATATGTGTTCCGACTGATCAGTGACGGAGTCACATTTAATTCAGTGAGGGTAAGTATCCCAACTCGTATTTAAAAAAAAAAATACAAAAAACTCTTTTGTGTCTTCATTTTACAAGACAAATTGCAATTGAAACCCCTCAAATTTTAAGATTTTAATCTATACTTCTAAAATTTATAGAGAATTTAGTTGTACAATCGTTTTAATAGTATATATATATATATATATATATACATATATATATATATATTCTGCGTACATTCAATTTATTAAAACATATAAATATATTCTTCTTTTATATTAAAAAAAAAAGTTATTTTTAGTTTTTTTTTATAACCGCCCCACTAAAACCATTTTCTAGCGCCGACAATATCCCTTGAACGATTCCAATAATGCAACAGCTTGCCTTCAAATTGAGATATGCATGACACACTTCTTTCGGGTACGCTCCTCTAAGTTAGTTGAATAGTTTAAAAGACCAATCAAATAAATATTTTATATTTTAGCACGTGAAAAATATTTTTGACAAACGTATTCATACATAATAAAATGAGTGTTGGTTGGAAGATTTTTGAAATCAGACAGCTGATTAAACTTGCTTAATAGCAGTGGCTAACACATAAGCTTACTTACACTTTTGTCTCAAAAGGGCAAAACGTGGATCAACACATGACTAAAATATTCCTTATTAAGTAGTAGATTAAAAAAAATTATATATCTTGACAACATTATCAATAACACATAAAAAAGACGTAAAAAGAAGTTTCAACCCTACTGATGTATATATGTATGATACATTCTGTTTATGTACGTATTAGCTCCACTCAACTTTTAAATATATCTATGTATACATAAAAAGGAGAATGTGTACTCTATCATCTAAAATGAACCATTTTAGACGTATTTATTTTTTGGTCCTTTAATTTTCTTTTTTTTTTTCGGCCCATTTTTTTTTATAATTTAATAATTTCTTTTTGTATTGGTCAATTTTTTTTATTTTAGTTTTTAAATTGTTTTGGTTCTTTTCATGTGCTTCTCTCTTTTTTTATTTTCAGGTTTTTTTGGTCTATTTTTTAACTTATTTACATAAATTATCTCAAATATGTTCGACATGTGCGTAGTATATACTTTAGACCATACCAGTACAAATATATCAATAAAAAAAATTAATGTTTGGAATAATTGCATCTTTTATGTGTAAAGGTCAGAGATAGTACAAATGTTTATTCAAAAATTTATAAAAAAAAAAAAGTATGGAGCCAACTAAAACTCTTTATTAATATAATACTGAAAAAAAATCTAAGGTAACCATCTTTTAGATAATAGAGAGGTATCCTTATGAATACAATAAGCACACCTTTTTAAATCCATAAATATCATTTTAATTTAATTTTTGTTTATTGGGGAAAAAAAAAACTACTATTCCCTTACTCTAATCAATTTTTAGAATCTAAGATTAATCAATTATAGAGACGTAAATTTTATCTCTCTCAATACTTTGACTCTTTTTTACCAACGTGCAAAAGCCATCTTTTATGCTATTCATGCACAATTCAAATTAATCAACGTGTTTCACTGATTTTTAATATTATTGATTATTACTATTGTTGAATTATCAATTGTACTAGCTAGCAACAAAGAAAATGTTATATACTATATTTTTTCAAAAAAAAAAAAAGTATAATATACAGAATGTTGTACGGGGTGATGTAAGTATTTTTCTGACAGCAAAGAAAATACTCTTTTTTTTTTTCTTTGTATTGATCATGTTTGTTGCATCGAATAATTAAGATTAAAATGTTTGGATTGTGGGTTTGAATTAAAAATTTTGGTTAAAATTCAATTTTTTTAATATTATGAGAAAAAATATCATAGCAAAAAATGTTTTGAACAAAAATTTTTGAGTTTAAACTCTTGAAACAAATGGGTACATAATAATTCAATAATTACTGTTTTTGGTACTGTCACTGCAAGTATTAGTCTCACTTGTAAAGACTTGTCATTCCCCAAGACATGGATAACTAATTTGATCATATAATCTTGTCATTAAAATAAATTATTAATTGTTGTTACACTCAAAAAAAGAAAAAATAAATAATCCATCTCAACTACAAAGTTAATTTATCTTTAGTTTTAGACTTTAACTAAAAGGTAATACAATTCAATCTAATACTACATCACATAAGATAAAATGCTAAGTTTAAATATATATATATATATATATATATATGTATTCTCCAAATCAAAATAACAATCCTATATTATCTAGTGCACTAGATGCATAAATAATGTTGTTTTTCATGTGCTTTTCCAAGGTGATTTCTTGTGGATTATTACTATTTTTCTCTTTGACGAGAGATTAAAGATGTCCATGCGCTGAGTTTAGAATAACTAAATGGAACTCTCGTACATAGATTAACTCAAAAATATCATTTAATTGTGATCAATTACAGGCCCATTTGGACTGACCACTCTGTTGAACTTTTTCAAATATTTTTTGTCTTTTTTTCCTAAAAGTAAATCAATTTTACTGTTCAAAACTCTAAGCTTGTATTTGGTATACTAGTTTAAAATAAAATTTTTAGATTGCAGTTAGTTGATTTTTCAAAAATTAATTATAATTTTTGTTGATTTTAAAAAAAATACAAAAAGTGAAATGAAAAATTTAACTCTAGACTTGAGAGCTAAATGAACCATAAATCTCTCTTGGAAACTCAAACTCTAAGCTCATATTTGGTGCACCAACTCAATTCAACTCAACTTCAATTGTTTTTTGTCTTTTCTGAAAAGTTAACTCAGTCTCACTATTCACAGCTTCAACTATAACTTAAACACTTAAACTTTAAAAGCCTATAAATGTGCATATATAAGTCTAAATGGGATATTAAAAAAAAAATTACATAAAACTTTGAGACGAATAAAACAAGTTTTATATTGATTATTTTTTCCAAATACATATTTCAAGTTTTTACACTTTATAACTCCAATCAGCTATAAATGCACACTAAACACACAAATCTATTCAACTCAACTCCAAACAAATTATTTTAACTCCAATTGTTCCCCGAAATATATGCTAAAAGTCCATAACTTTCTTATTTCAAATCTAAATAAGTTTTTTTTTTTCAAAATTACAACGAAAAAAACAAAACAAGATATCCATGACGCCCTCTACATTATCAATGGGGTTGCTTCTCAAAAAAGCATTATCAATATGATTCAGATACTAGCTAGGTACAAATTCTACCCCAAAAAAAAAAAAAAGTTATTAGTTACAGATAAAATGTCATAAGAAAATTGTGCATGTGGTAATGTAAGCCTTCTTTTTACAGGGAAAAAAAAAAAAGAAAAAGAAAAAGCAGGTTTTCTTTGGGACCGTTGTATATTAATAATAAAGGAAATGGTTGATTGATTATTGAGAAGGAAA
Source organism: Ficus hirta (assembly GCA_038430175.1). Lineage (NCBI taxonomy): Eukaryota > Viridiplantae > Streptophyta > Magnoliopsida > Rosales > Moraceae > Ficus > Ficus hirta. The sequence continues at coordinate 5,914,930 of CM076590.1, forward strand.
AAAAAAAAAAAAGAAGAAAGATTGTTGGTTGCAATATACGAAGAATATTAATACACAAATAAAAAGTTATGCATCCTGACATAGAAGTCAAATAATTACACAATTTTCATGTGTAGGATAATTTCATGGATTGTCATTATTTTTACTTATTTAGTGACAAGAAATTTGGACATAAATATCATTAAACTACTATTTACAATTTAACATGGAGTCTAACTCTAAATTGTCTTTAATTTACCTTCAGGTTTTTTTTTTTTTTTTTTTTTTTTTTTTTTTTTTTTTTTTTTTTAAGCGTAACATCGCCAAATTAACAATGGCATCATATCACACATACCTGTGTGAAAATATGTAATAGAATATATATACAACACAACACATGGTAATACAATTTAAGAATTTAAAGTGAGTTAGAAAATACCATTTTTGAAAGATTGTATTTGAATACATCATTTTAGTAGAAGTATTTTAAGTAACATAGTTTCAAGGGACCAAAAAAAAAATTTGGAAAGAAAAATACCCCTTTTTAATTCAGTGTATAATTCTCTATAATGATATAAATAAAATGCGAAATCGTCTATTCATCATGTAAAAACAATGTTTTTAAAACCATACGGTGAAAATAGGCACAAATGAATAATTAGAATTCGTAAATGGCATTAAGCCTAATATACGCCAAAAATCTAAGGTTTCCAGATTACAATAAAACTAATCCAATTTTTATACTTAGATTTTTATAAAAATTATACTTTAAAAATCTTTATCCTTTAAAATCTAATCCTTATTGTCCCTATTAAATCTTTATCCTTTAATTTTTATACTTTAACGTTATTTATTTAAACAAAAAAAAAAGTGATCACACTCACTAAATAATATGTCTGACTTCACCACTGTATCTCACAACGTATATGCCATATATAAGACGTACCTTTTATTTACGATGGTGTATAACTTCAGTAGTGTCCCAACTATTTTTCTATAGACATAAAAAGATGATACTTTAATGAGATATAAAATATGAAACCTGTGATCCGGGATATCATTCTATCCATTAGCGACCAGACTCACTGTCATTTTAATTTGTAATATAATTTTTTTTGGTTAATATATATAAAACCACAAATGTTTGTGTTTAATATTTAAGATGCAGTAGTACGTATAGAGCTTATAGTTTTATAATTCCGTTAGTCCCACAATGCAAATACTTTTTCCTTGTCCAAGATCTTTTTATCAAAGAAAAAAAAGAGAGAAAAGAAAAAAAGAAAAAAGAAAGGAACATGAAAGGGACAGAACCTTTGCTTTGCCCCCCCAACAAGACTACCACATTGGAGAAATTAAAGCATATCTTATTTAAAGCCTTCAGACAACCGAAAGAGAGAGACTTATACCAAAACCCAAAGAAAGCAATCTAATAGAGAGAGAGAGAGAGAGAGAGAATAACCATTTCCAAAAGAAAACATATGAAGCATATTGCATCCTCAAGACTTTCTCTCTCTTTTAAAGTACCCTCCCATATCTAATATCTACATATATATAGCCACAACTTTGGTTTTGCCCATCATAAATATTTGAACCCCAAAATCCATTTGAAACAAAAGAGAACAAATAAGCAAAAAAAAATTTTCTTTAATTTTTGTCCCCTTTGTATTTTTATTAGAAGGCAGAGATAATGGATGCAAAACCGGATGCAAAGCAAGGTAGCACCGGTGCAAATAGTCGCGAGTACGAAGAATTCGATCCACCATTCGAATTGGTCAAGGAAGACAGCTACGACAATGTTCTTCTCTTTTTACCTGGTAATTAATATTGTTTGTATTAACATAATTCCTCTGATATTAGTTGTTCTCTCTTATCATTTTTTTTTTTAAAATTACATAATTCCTCCTTTTGTTGGTATTTTCATTATGTTCGACCTAATTCTAAATATGAATCAACATTGTCTAAGTATTAGTTTTGTGCTTTTGTCGAGTAATAATGACAGTTTTGTAATTTTCTTTCTATATTTTTTTTTCAACCATCCCCTTTCGAGTTAACTTTGATATCTAAGATTTTATTTTGTTTGTTTATTCCATTTTTTATGATTACTTAAAATTTTAATATCAATTTTATTCAATTAAACACTTTCAAAAATATAATTCTAAGTACTAATCAAAAGTCTAAATTGGTTTTTATTTTTCTCTTTTTCTGCTCATGTGGAAAAGCCAAAACAATGTCAAACGGGTCTTTCTTATGATACATGTTTTAGCTGAGTATTAAAAATATTATTCACACAAAAAATGATTGTAATATATGATTTACCATGCGTGAGATCACCAAATTTAATGTAGGGTTTCAAAAGGACAGACTGAAAATACAAATAACCTCATCTGAAAAGTTGAGGATAACCGGAGAACGGCCGATCGGCCACAACAAATGGCGCCATTTCATGAAGGAATTCCCGCTCTCACCGGACAGAGACACCAACCGGATCTCCGCCAAATTCGAAGGCGGAATTCTCTACGTCAAGCTTCCTAAACTCATCCCTGTTCCTCAAGCTCCCAAATCTGTAGATCCTCCTGAATCAAAGAAGGAAAATACTAAACCTAAACCTAAACCAGCCCCGGAAACGGTCGCAGATCTTATCGACCAGTCGAAAAAGAGCACTACTCCTAAAGCTGCTGCTGATGATAAGTTAGCTCCACCAAAACAGCAACAACAGCAACAGCAACAAAAACAAGCTCCTCCTCCGACGAAGCCCGCGCCTCCGGCGGAGAAGCCTCAAACCGGTCCCAAAACCAAGGATGATAATCAACAACTAGAGAAAACCGCCATTGATGCTGATCAGAAGAAGGATATCAAGGATGTACCCAACAATACTCAGGAGAAGAAGACTGCTGCTGATGCTGCTGCTGAGTTGTTAGTACCCGATTCAGGCAAGGCTTCGGAGAAGACCACGCCGGACAAGGCAGAGAAGAAGGCGATACAGCCGCCACCGGAGAGCGGTCCTACTAAACCGGAGAAGAAGGCGGTACTTCCGGATGGAGCAGAGTCAGCAATTAACAAGGATGCGGAGAAGAAGAGTACTGCCACTCAAGTCATTGATAGATCTGCGGGTAATAAATCGGAAGGTCAAAAGAAGGGGATTTTCTCGGGCTTATCGGGGAGCTTGTCGAAGTCGATTCCGAGGACATTGGTTAACGTGGTGATAGCCTCTTTGATTCTTGTGGTACTAGGGTTTTATGTGAAGAACGCTGTCAGGTTTTATGAGCGGTCCAACAGCTCAGCTGAGCTATAAATTTGGTTGCATAAAACTACGCGCACGTACGTAACATGTTATGTTAGCATGCACAGCATGCACGTACATAGACTATGCATGAGAGGTTGATTAATAATGGGGGGTTTGCTTTATAGAAGGTTGTTTTATGTGAAATTTATTTTTTCTGTTATTTTTCTCTATATATTATGTGTAATTCCCTTTTAATGATATTTGATTGAAATAAATGGTGTTATTTGTTGTGAGGTTTTAATTTGATTTTGTTATGATTATACTTTGATTTCACTTCTAATGATATTTGATTGAAATAATTGTTGTTCGCTTTTAATTCTCATCTTGATTTTGTCATGTTATACCTTTTTTTTTTTTTTTTGGTAGCTATGATTTTGTTTTGTTATATATAACAAAAGGAGAAATTTAAGTCTCGTTTTTCAGTTTTGTATTCTCCATATATTTCTTTTAGAATTAGGTCCCTCTTAATTTGATTTTAAACTGAGTACTGAACTACTCGTAATTGATTTTTTTTTCGTTGCCCTAGTTTCATCTCCTCCAATATATTCTTTCCACTCTTTTCTCTTCTCCGAATTTCCTAGATGTAAATTAATGCTGGCAATATCCAAAGGTTTCGTGACTTAGTTCATCTCAAGATCAGGAAATTAATTCTGATTCCACCATCCTCCCCGAGCACCGTGATCGATGGCCATAGCTTCTTCGTTTGAGGTAGCGAAGATCGGTGGTGAGCTTATTTTGAGGATGGAGATCGAAGTCAGAACAAGTTGAGTCAGCTGCGTTAGCCTAATTCGGTATTAGACCAATGTTTAGAAGTTAAAGGCCTTTATTGATCTTCTAAGATCCAGGAATTCACAATTTAAAACATAAGTACAAATAATTACAGGCATTATCTGAAATATTAACTTTCTCTATTAAATGTAACTATTGCTCCTGAAAAGGGCTACGGCAATGACCACTTCTCACCGACAAGCCACTTTTTTTCCAATGAATGAATGTGAATTAATGATTCTGGTTCGATCATAAATTTGAACAGTAAATTCAAATATTTGTAAGAGAAAATACTATAGAAAGATGAGGTTTTTTTTTTTTTTTCAATTGTGTTTTAAACCTATGATCTAAGGGGGATTAAGTCATTTGGACTTTTTGGACACTCTAGTGTGAGCATTTTCGATTCTTCGGTTTTTTTCCTTGTAAATTTGATATTTGCCTTTGTGCTTCCGTTGATTCTTCTCTCTGGTTTCTAAGGTGTTCTGGACATTATGTGCTTATAGTAATACAAATGAGCAGGTTTATTTTGGCTGAAAACTATTAAAAGTTAAAACGTTAATACTGTACAGCGACAGAGTCAACCTTTTATTTATGTATATTATTTTTTGAAAAAAAAAATAAACATGAAAAATATGTTTTAAAAAAATATGTAACCTATATTTTTCAAGAACTAATAAACACATATTGAGAATTTTATGATAAAGATAAGAAAAAAACTCTTTATCAATAGGTCTACGCTATCTTAAACCATCATATATATATATATATTATATAAACAAACAAACTCTAACGTTTATAATTTTAACTAAATCTAACATTTAAAAATTTACATTACTGGAAAAATATCTTACCTTAGAAAGCTCACATATATAAATATATAATAAAACACATAAAATAATTAGGTTTTTTATTAAAAAAAAAAATTGTAGAGATAAAAATATGAAACGTAAAGATTAGTGGGGCAGTATAAAAAGAAAATCAATTCTCAATGGGGACAATATATAAAGAAGTCACAAGTTCGTTTACGGACTCAAATTTAATTTTCATTAATTCAATGGAGGCAATTGGCGCCCCTGCTCAACCCTTGGTAGCTTGGCTCCTGATTATGTGCAGAGTTTGGATTATAATTTTTTAAACATTTGGTTAATCCGCTATTTACACGGGTCATAAGTTGATTTCACAGCCTGACTTACGCTAATTACCTGTGATCATCCAGTGGATGACTCCACACATCAACGCCAGTGAAGACCAATGATCACCCGCCATTTCAATTAGTGAATTTAGCGGATTGCTTCTTGTTGACTCTGACGATCAGTGATCACTTGTTGACTTTTCGGACAACATGTGACAGGTCTCCGTGACACTGAGTAACTTATGATGCAATGATAAAGTCAGAAAATTTTATGAGTGAAAGATAATTTTAATTAGATAGGTGGACAATGAAAGTCATAAAAAGTGATAAAGTATGAAAATAAAAGAGTCTCGAAGTGATCAACTTTGTCGCGCTGTTTATTTTCTCCTTTTTTTTTTCTTTTTTGTGTGTTTTTCATTTATGATTAAATTACACCGACACCTCTCTGAACTTATTATACAGTTGTAATTTGCGTACTAAATTTTTAATTTTAATAATTTTAGATATTTTGAACTTATAAATCTACAACAAACTATCCCCCCAGTAAATAACAATATTAATTTTTTCATGGGATAGTTTATTATAGATTTGTAAAATTTTTTGTGTAAATTGTCAGAATTAATAATTTAGTGGACAACTTATAACTATGCAATAAATCCGTAGGATACCGGTGAAAAAAACCTTTATTTAGGTGATTTCTCAAGTCCTGAGTACTCTTAAATTATGTTTTTTTTTTTTTTTTGGATAAATGCTCTCGAATTATGTCCTCTGCAGAAGATGTCGGTTGCATATGTGCTGCTAGACTTTTGGGTACCAGCAATTTGCAGGTCAAATCCAAACACAAATAAGCAAAGGTTAGGGCTACAGAACATGGTACTAGATTCATGAATACATGAAAATAAACTTAAAATTGAAGCAAGAAACTTCAAAGATAAGCCGGGGTCCATCCCAAAAGAAATTATTAGTAACTTTTTTTTTCCTCAGAAATTATGGGGGGGAAAAAAGTGTGACTGATTTTTGCCATCTCTATAATTTTTAACATTCAGTGATAAGTTTCCCAAAAAGTAGTGGGATATGAGTAGGGATGGAACTGGTTAAAGCTTGAAACGCTCTCGGGACCCAAGTTGTCCTTCAATTTTTTTTTTTCTTTTTTTCCTTTTTTGCACCATTGAATTCATGAATTTCCCCTAAATCTAATTTCTTTATTTACAGTTTTATCTTTAAATAAAATTATGTTAAAACCTATTAAAAGTACACCTTCATAAATACCTCATGTTAACTATAAATAGAAATGTTAAAAAGAAATAAAAGAGCATGCCCATGTTCGCTATAAATTAGAGAAATAGTAGTCTTAATTTATAAATAAATAATAATGAAAAAAACAACAACAACAACAACTACATTGTTGTTTAACCCTCATTTTATCTTTATGAACCCTCTTTTTTCATCATAACTATTTCTTAAGAAATATGTATCGCTGTTTGAAATTCTTAACGGAGGTCCTAAAAAATAAAAGAAAGAGTAAAAAAATCTCATTACATACTAAAGCTCGTATTTCTTTTATCTTTTATTAATTTCTGTATTTGCATGTTCTTTTTAATTTGTTTGTTAGTATTTCATTGTCTATTGTTTGTGTATTCTTATAATTTGACTTTGCTTTTGGGTTTTTAGTTTAGGTTATTGATGTATAAATAATTAGTCCTTCAGTTTTTTTTTTCCCCCCTTTTAGCGTCAATTGGATAGTTATTCATTTTTCGTGACGTGTTAGTTCATCAAGATGGAAAAAGAATGCTAAAAATTTAATCATATGATACGTGTTGGATTTTTATTTATTTATTTTTTACTTTATTTATCTTTTTTAAGAAAACTTTTTTCTTTCTTTCTTTGTTTCCTTTTTTTTTTAAAGACTTTTTTTTTCTTTTTTGAAAATGGGAAATTTTTATTTATTTATTAGATTTATAATTTTTTTATAAACAAATAATACAAAATCAAAGTGAGATGGGCATTAGGAATACTGTAAAAATATCTAGAAGAACATATCTTTTTAAATCTTAATAAAAGAAAAATTAATTGATTGAGAATATCTACAAATTAGATGGGTATGAATATAATCATTCTAAAATTATTACTTTACCCCCCCCCCCCCCCCCTCCCCCTCCCTTTTCTTGTTTTAATTTGCCCTCCGAAATTATTATGTTGAATGTTCTAGAAGGCTTCATTTATTCTCTTAATTTTGATCTAAAATTTATCATTAATTCTCTTGATTTTAATCTTTTAAGAGCGGATAAGAATCTTAAGATTATCTAATTTGATATCGGATGATCTTATATTTTAAAAAGTGACTGTAAAAAAAAAAAAAAAAAAAAAGTGACCTTGCAACACTTTTAAAAAAATTTAATTCATAATTTTTTAAATTATAGTTATTCAGCTCTAGCATCAAACTGTCCCTAAAAAATCTAGTATTAAAATTGACAAATTGTTTTTTTTTTTTTGAAACTCCGAAGTGAGGGGATTCAAACTCTTTTATCTTATAATAGAGTTTCTGCAGCTACAAGTGAAGAACTTTTTAGTAGGACAAGTAAGGCAGCAAAAAAAAAAAAAAAAAAAAACTGTGCTGATTAATATAGTTATGAACAGTCACAATGTGTTGTATTTTACTTAATTCGTATATAATGATCTATTAAAGAATTGATTCTTATCCATTCGGCTTTTTAATAATCTTTCATAAAATAATTCTTAACAAGAAAGAATATCAGCATAAAAGAGGTAGGTATGGCAACTTACGGGGACTTGTGGCCATCTTGTATTGGATTTAACCTGATTTCAGTATTGAGTTTGTTTGTTACTATTTTAAAAAACACGTGCTACGTGTGTATTTAACCTGTTAAATTTCTTATATATTTTATTCTGATAGAAAATCCTTAAAAGAGTTATATTTAAAAAGGAAAGAGAGGTCTACAAAGGGGCACATTTGAAAAAAAAAAAAAAAGTTCAAATAAGAGATTAAAAGAAAAAATATATATCAAGATCACATTTAATAAAATAATACCTTACAAACTTCTACGAAAAACTCTTTCAAAGAAAAATTATTCTAATAGTGACAAATCAAGAGAAAAAACATTTCAAATAAGAATACAAATATATATATATATATAAAAAAAAAAGGATCAGAATGAAAGGAATAAAATTTGGGGGGAAGAAAAAAAAAAAGAAATCAAAAGAATTACCTAAAACTACAAACTTAAAAAAATAGCAAAAAAAAAAAAAAAGTGCCCATTAAAACATATGTTTCAATCAAAACGCGTGTTTTATTTGAAAAAGGAATGAAGAGCCGAAGGCCTTTGAGCCTTCTGTTACATTGTTAGAAGTTAGATTATAGGACTTGTTTGATATTCATTCAATCTTGTATTATTCTTACATGTAATTAGAAGAACATGAAAAAATAGACATAAATAAGAAGACATATGAATTAAATCTTTTAAATATATGGTCATTTTCAGTTAATCTTTTGAACTCATAAAAACTCATACTTGCCCTCTAAATTTTAAATTTAGTCTTACTTAACTAATTTATTTAAATTTTCATAAAACAAATAAATAGGTTTAACTACGGTCATGTAACATTTTTTTTTTATTTGTTTCTATTGCAATATTTGGTTATCTTATAGAATTGTTTGTGTTATAACTCATGTAATATTTTTTTCAAAAAAATAAAAAACAAAAAGCAAATTCTAGTAGAACTGGTTAAATTAGATTAATTCAAAATTCAATAAACATAATTAGAGTTTTAGAATTTATAATGTAAAATGAGAATGACCTTAAAAGCAAAAATGAGATTTGATCATAATTTAGATGTTGACGCATAAGGATTTGGAAGATACATGATATATGGAGTTCAAATTGTGATGGTAGGAACTGGACTACAAAGGGAACTACGTATTGTTGACGTATTATAGTATGTGTCAATTATTGTAATTATTATCATAAATATTAGGATTAATTACAAAAATTCCTCATAAATTATAGACCTTGTGTTTGTAGTGTTTTAGTATGCAAAAGGAGAGTAACCTTAAATTCATCTTGAAAAAATGGTATAGGTAGTTTTTTTTTTTTTTTTTTTCATGCCATAATCTTTTATTTTTATTTTTATTTTCTTTTACAAATAAAACATGAAGACGAAGCAGAGCGCATATTATATACTGTCATAAATGGTCTTTTATGTTATTTAAAGAGAGTTATTCTTGAATGGACGTGCTTTTTTTTTTTAATGAGAGTTGAATGTAAAAACAGGTGTAATATTCTAAGGTGATCATACTTCTTAGTGGTACTTGTAATCAGTAAAGAAGCATTTCTTAGCAACTTTGCTTAAGACCCTCAGAAGGAAATATTAAAAAAGACGGCATAGTTCATTTTTCAAATAACCAAACAACTAAAACTTCTTGTGAGCAAGTTCTACCGGAAAATATGTATTTGTATATGTATATGTATATGTATAAGCTCCATATCAGTATGTACTTATAGTTGGTAAACTGCAATCTAAACATAACAAGTTCGCTCAATCGCTCGCTTTCGGAGATGATAACGTCGAAATAGAACCCGCACTCTGTCAACTGCCTTCTTCATTTGGGAACTCCAAGCTGACAGCCACCCACTTGTGATCACCAATGGGCATTACAGTGATGCCTTCAGGGAATGCATGATTTGGGAACTCTTGGTAGACCCTCACCTTGTTGCAAAGCAAGTAACTCGGTGCCACAGCGTTAGTTTTGTTCCTCGTGTTCGAGTTCAACACTGAAGGAGAGACATGGCTTTCTATAGGAGAAGAGGCCGCCAATTCAGAACGAGAAGATGAATTCTCGGTTTTGTCCATTTGGGATACCATTGCAGGAAATGACCTACTCTGCTCTGTGATTTGTAATGCATTGGATGATGATCCTTCTTCTGAATCTGCTTCAAAGACGTTGTCATGAAAGCATTGGTCAAAATTATGCGAGAGTCGGAGAGAAAATCTTGTAGAAACAATGTAAAGGAATTGATCGGAGATATCTACCGTTCTTTTCTTTTACATCTTTCCCATGGGTTTGAGCTGGATATGGAACCAATTGAGATTCATGTTCGAGTGAAGTACTAAACGCAGCGATCCGAGTCGATGCACCTGAAGATCGTAAAAGAATTAACCTTAGTCACCATATCATTCAGGAATATCTGAACTGCAAGTGAAAATATCATTCGTTTATGTTTAAAAGTATGCCGACTTACGTTTCATAAGAGCAACATAGGCAACCCTTGCAGCATCAAGCTCAGCCAGTTTCTTGGAATTTTCCGTCTTACCATTGAATACTTCTCCTTCCAATTCCACGGTAGACATAAATACTGGCTTGTGGGGGGGACCAACGTTCATAGTTTTATAAAGCGGCATGCCGAAACCTTCTCCCTGAGCTAGCTCTTGCAAGAGATTCTTGTAAGCGCCAGATTCTTCCTGTACATTAGAACATATCAAATAAAAATTACATTTCTTTTTCGCCTACAAAATCACTTCCGTACAAAACAACGAAGTGAATTTGTAGTTTGTTTAGAGTGAAAAGATATTTACGTAAAAAAATATGTCAATTAATATTTGATCAGTTTCATCATTTTGAAATTTTAAGAGGAATCCAGACCAAACGACATTATGTTAATAACAACCGAGGCATTAAAGAGAATGGAAAACTAGTTTAAAGAACTTGCCTTCTGATAGTTTTCTACTAACAATGACATTAAGGCGGCCTGTGCTGCAGCATTCTCTGCTTCCTTTGAGGAGTTGAAGAATTTCAGGCTCTCGAAGAAACGCTCACCAACTGTAACCTTAGCCTTGAAGCAAGAGGCACAAGTGCCTTCGCATTCACTAGAGTACGATGGCAATCCGAGCTTTCTCTGTCGAGCATACTTCTGCAGCTGGATCTTATATTGACAGTGGATATCTATATATACAACAGTTCAATGTCACTGTTCCAATTCTCATGCTAGAACCTAAAACTAGTGCAATTTGTATGTCCTATATAAGTTTCCGCCGATATCTAGGACAACTCGACATGTAGACAATGAATATAAATATATACCAGGAATTCACAATGAAGAGACCAAATTGCATAACCAAAAAAATAAAAAGTGGTTAAATTTTATGATAATTTATTTAGCTTATGGATATACTAGAGAAGCTTCATCTCTTCAGATTTTCTTTACCATCGATGACAGTCGCAGTTGCCACATCTGACTGATTCTTGAGACTCTGAGGTGTTTCTTCAACTTTCAGCCCTCGCTCGTCCGGTTTGATGATTGGTATTGCGGGATCTGAGGAAATATTGAAAAGGAGTGTAAAACTAAGGCTAGAAATTTAAGTAGAATCTCATACTGTCCTTTGTTTTCCAATGTTCCCTGGAAAGCTAAAGCCACTAGTTAATTTCTAAGGCATGTTTCAAACATAAAATAAGCATAATTTGATAATTTGAAAAGAAAAAAAAAATTATAGCCATTCATTAAGAAAAATATATGGTTAGCCATAATATTATGTAGGATGAAACTACTATAAAACAAAATTTCAAAAGACGGACCAATTAAACTAGCAAGTACATGAATATTTTCAAGCAATTTTTGGTATGAGAAGTCAAGTATACTTTTCCCTGTCGAATACCGTCCAGATAGTCTATAAAATTCTCATGTATGTTTTTAAGGCCTTCTACCGTTTGAAAGTGTGAAACACGATGGATTGGAAAAGGTCAGTTAACTCCATGTCAAAATCAGACGTTTTAAGAGATACGCGGTTTTTCGAACATATATAAAGTTCGAGTTAGTTACCGTTTCTCACAGCCGAGACATTCGAGTTGACATCAAGATTCCGAGAACTTTCTTCAGTTACAGGTCCTCTAGCAGCAGGTTCAGAGCCTGTCAGTGATCAATCAGGATTGGAGTCGTTCATCTTCTCCCAAAATCTCACAAATAATACTCCAAGATCCTTTTAATAAGAGTGAGTAACCGGTTTTTGTTCAAATTGGTTCTGTTTTCTTTGAATTTCATGAACAGATAAGTGCGAAAATCATTCAAATAAAACAAGAGTTGACTAAAAAAGAAAAGATTCTAGACATAATAAACCACAAGAATTCAAATCTTGATCATGATCATGAAGAAAACAGATAATTTGAAATTTCAACCAAGACATCATCTACCTCATCACAAATTCATTTGAATCCAAACCAACCTGTATTTAAATCGCAAACCATATCGGTCAAAATATCGGATGTCCGGTCCTAATTACGGTCTTTATGTACATGTATATAATATATTTTCTTACTAATACAAACAGCCATTAAACTGGAATTTTCCAAAAAAACAAAAACAAAAACAAATGAGCAGAGTTATAAATGACAGAGAGACATATACACACACACATATTTATATAGATATATAGCACCTGAAGAAGTAGTTGTAGGAGGAGAATTGGTGAAGTGAAGGAAAGCAAGCATGGCGACATGGTTGTGGGCAAGTTTGGAGGATTTGCAGGGAATGAGGGAGTCAAAGGAGGAGGAGTTGACAGTGACGGAGGCTCCGAAGCGAGGGTCGTGGTCTGGCCCGCATTTCATGCTACTGTATTTTGGCATTCCCCATTTTCTCTTCTGGCACAGCTCTTGCAACTTTGCCTTGTACATGTTCTCTCTCTTCAAGATGAAGAAGAAGAAGAAGAAGAAGGAAAAGAAGATGAAATGAAAGTGGATATGAGGGTTTGAAAGAATATTTACTTACTTGCACACACACACACAGAGAAGGACAGAGCTTCTCAAAGGACAGGAAATGATTCCTGCATGTTGTACTTTTTTTTCTCTTCTTTTTCTTTTTTAATCCAAATTCCATGAGTTTCTAAAATTGCTTGTTTATCACTATTCTTGAATTATAAAACATTTCATGTTAAACGTGATCTTGGTCGTATATTTTCTTTTTCTTAAATAATAACAATAATAATAATAATAAACAAACAAACAAACCTCCTTTGAATATTATGGGGTTAAAATTGTTGCTTCTTTTGCAAGTGTGAACCAGGACTCAAAAAAATCAAAGCTACCTAAATTCATCACTGAGATGAAGTGATTTAGAACACAATAAAAAAACAGCAAAAATAAATACTTAAAGTGAAATTAAGACTAAGAAAAACCAAACCAAACTAATTTCTAAAACATATTAAACAAGGCTAAGTTAGAAGATTATGAGCTCTAATTTTTATACTTTCATTAGTTTAATAGAAACTACCATTTAACCTTTTAAGCATAAATTCTTAAAAGATCTGCAGCATATGTAAATGCTAATTTCAACGATAATGCAGAAGAAACATCAACATCTCCATCATTTTCAAAATCTAAAATCAAGAGAAGCACATATATGAGTTTTTTTTTTTTTTTTTTAATTTCCTTGGAAAATTTATTTTCATAGTATAGTGAATCTCGGGCTTCTTTGAAACCAAGATTTTTGCAAAGACCACCACCAAAAACTAAACAAATTTAAAAAATAAAAAATAAAAAGGGTAATTTACTACATCTCAAAAAACAAAATCCACCCCATAACAAAAACCTAAACTTCGGGAATTCACTTTGAAGAAGATAACCCTCCCAACAAGATAATGGAATCGGAAGAAAATGAGCCAGTGAATTGAATGAAAACTAAAATAACTAAATACCATTCTTAGATAGAATTCAGAGATCTAAAACCAGCTATACTAACATTCCCTATACATCGTAAACCTATGCAGAACCAAAAAGCCCCCAGTCATTGACTTTGAAGGTAGAGACGGCAAGTTTGAAGACCTCAGACATTGGCATACATCCAGATTGCGCCGCAGGAACAGCAAAACCGGCCCCCACCGTGCTAGCACTTTCACTCAAGGGACTGCAACCGCAACGAAAGAATGCAAGTGTATCAGAAATTAGAATAGCAACAAATTATCTTTGTCAAAAGAAAAAGGCAAAGATATTCCTTTCTATTCAGTGGTTCCATAAACGAGCAAGTAAAAATGTACGCAGAGCTTACTCACTGGGTTTTCGATGAAAACACAGATCATTTGTAGCTATTTGGTTATAAAAGTATCACCAATAACATCATTTGCGAACAAAAACCAAAATCCATTAGCAACAAAAGCTCCTTAGACTTACTTTATGTGAATTGGCTCGTATCCAGTAACTAGCATGTCTGTATTAACCGCTTTGAGACGCAAATTTGCCACATAAACCTGAGAGAGAAGCAATAAAACACGTTCAACACATTGAAACAAAATGGTAAGCGAGAGAGTAGAGAGGAAAAGGAAAGGAACATACTCTCACAACATTCTGTGCTTCCCTTCCTTGCCGCCCTTTGGAGATGGCCTACGTTTGAGAAACCAAAATTAAGGATATAAGTGAGATCCCAAGAAAGATGATACAGCTTAACAATGATAGTCTTCATCGGCAATTCAATTAACATAGTTTAATATTCAAGTAGAGAACAAAACTACCAGGTAAGCTTGAAATCAGAATCAGCGAGAATTATATTTCCTTCATCAATATAATGATTACTAGGATTTCAAATGTGCTAAATCAGAACTAACAGGCCAACAAAAACATTTAGAAACGTAAAAGATAAACATGGGACATACCATTTGGCCAACTGCAGTTGTAACAACAGCGGGTATGTTTCTATAAGACAATACAGGGGCCTCAATCACTCCTGACTGTTCAATCACCTGAAGTAAATTTGACGAAAACGAGTCCTTAGAACAATAGCTAGAATCACAAATTGAACTACTAAATGGAATTTACAGGAGACAGGAATACCGCAACAAAAATTTTTAAAGAATGAAGTTGAAAACCGTCATATATCTCAAATAAAATTAAGCTACAAAGAGTTACACTATGGGAAGAAAACAAAACAAACTAACTGATCTGTACCAACCCCATAAAACAACTTCAGCAGGGGAAAAAAGACAACAAGCACGACAACGACAATGACAGAAACTCCATATCATGTTATCTACTTTCTAAGGACAATGTCAAGATTATAACAACTCAACCACATTGGCATTGTCACCCTGTACCAACCCCATAGAACAACTTCAGCAGGGGAAAAAAAGACAACAAGAATGACAACGACAATGAAAGAAACTCCATATCATGTTATCTACTTTTTAAGGAACAAAGTCAAGATTATAACAACTCAACCACATTGGCATTGTCACCCATTTATTCGCAATTGATAGTTAACAGCCTTTCCTTCATAAAGGGACCTTCCATTTAAACTGTATATCTAGTAATCCTGGAGGAAACAGGAATAAAAATTGAATAAAATAAAAATATAATGTTTTTATGCCTTATATAAAGGAATATACTAGTCCTTAACTACAATCTAAACAAAGAAAAGGAAAACACTTTATTACTAAGCCAGCATGAAGAAAAAGTAGCCAAAAATCAATTACCACACTTCCTTCGGCATCTTGTTCATTGGCGAGGTCTTGAAGGAACCACGTAGCACTACCATTATCGCCAACTTCATGCTTTAACTCCAACAGCTCAAATATCAAACTCTCATCCCGGGCAGGGTCCACAAACACCTCCTGCGAAACCCATCAAGTTAATACACACATATATTTGGGTTTTCGGTGTTGTTAATCACTAAACTATTAGCATTGCGACAATTTAATCCTTCATCTTTGTTTCTGCCGATAAGTCCTTGAACATTTTTCTTTTTTTCCTCTCTCAAGTTTTGATCCTTGACGAATTGATTAATTTATACAATTTAATGGAGAAAATCGCACGTCCTTTTTATATATCACTTCAAACTCTGTAAAACTAGTCATATAAGTTGCAACAGGTTATGTTTGGTGCCTCTAAATACCCTAAAAAATTAGAACATTTCACAAATAGGACCAAAACTATACAAAGTCAAAACAATATATAAATATATATATATATATATATATAACTACAATGCAACAATGTTTGTGTGTGTGTGTGTGTGTGTGTGTGTGTGTGTGTGTGTGATTGCCCAGAGGAGTAGAAGTGATACCAACCTGGTGATCAGGAACTTGTCGAATATCACTCACGTCCTGTGAAATTTAAGCAGCACCCAGAATATTTCTCATCAAATAGAAGACAGATATTAAAAAAAAAAAAAAAAAAAAAAAAAAAAAAAAAAAAAAACCAAAATAAAACCAAAATGGAATCTCGTGAAAATAGGAAAACGGCGAACCTGAAACCGGAGAGGGAAAGTGGTGGATATAGCACCGCCGAACAAGGGACGCTCAGTGCAGAAATCTTCAGGCATTTTTGGCCAACCAAACTCCCAAAAAAAAAAATCAAAAATTAAAAATACCCTTTTAATCCTAAAAGGCAAGAATCGGCCAGTTAGAAGAAAAACTTGAAGGAACAAAGCGAATAAGAATTCTCAAAATGAATTGAAGGAGAAGAAGAAGAACAACAGCATATGAAACTGAATGGAATCATACACTTACGAAGGAGAGAATGACGAGAAAATTCTGGGACAGAGCACTAGAGCAGTGTTGTTGTTACTGGTAAATATTACGGTGTTCTATAGAGAGAGAGAGAGAATTTATAAGGGCCCCATGGCGTATATTTGAAGCCATGTCTGCTTGGTGTCATATTCCGGAATGTTTTTACCCAAATGAAAAAGGGAACGTTAAGATAAATGGATAAGAAAATTGGTGCGTTTGAGAGGATCGAGTTGAGTTTTTAATAAAATTGAATGGTTAGATTAAAGTTAGTTGAATTTTTAAATATTAGTTATAATTTTTGTTGATTTTTTTAGAAAAATATAAAAATCAATTATAAAGTATAATTTAGTTCAAATTAAGCTTAAATATCAATTGTAGGATAAATTTTTTTTAATGTTTTGGATTTTTTTTTATTTTATTTCAGAACTTCTTTTGCTGAAATTATCCAAAAAAAAATTATATTTTACTGAACTTTTGAATTTTTTTCTGATTGATTAATATTAATGCTCAAAATATTCGTCATTATTGAGGTTATTTATTTTTAGGGTTAATTTCATTAATAGCACCTGTAGAAATTTTATTATTAAAAATAATATCATTTTTTTTTTCCTTCATTACTAGCACTTAATATGGGGCCCAGCAACATTAATGTATATCAAATTACGGGTTTACCCTCATCTCCTACCAGCTCAAATATCCCTCTCTCTCGCATGGTCCAAAAAATTTTTTCAAACCAACATCTACAGTATTTTAGAGAGAGAAAACTGAAATCTAGAGAGAGAAAGAGTTGCCACCCACCGGAATCTTATTTTTTTTTCACTTTTCCACCTAGTCCCCGACTCATTTTGAAACCCAAATCTTCATATAATAGAGAGAAACCTCCATCTAAATAAAGAAACTTCCATTTATAGAGAGAAACTCTCACCGTCAGAAAAAAAAATTTAACACTTCTATTTAACAAACAAAAAATAAATAAAATCTAATATTTTTGGTCATTTTTGAGTAAAAGACATTCCTGTTGTGGACCTATGTCTAAAAAAAAATTTTAAAAACAAAAATTTAACATTTTTGACCATTTTCCAGTAAAGGTCATAACCGTTATGACCGCTAGCATATTAGACTATCGGTCATAACGGTTATGACCGGGCGGTCATAACCGTTATGACCGCTAGCATATTAGACTAACGGTCATAACGGTTATGACCGGGCGGTCATAACCGTTATGACCGCTAGCATATTAGACTATCGGTCATAACGATTATGACCGGGCGGTCATAACCGTTATGACCACTAGCATATTAGACTAACGGTCATAACCGTTATGACCGGGCGGTCATAACCGTTATGACCACTAGCATATTAGACTAACGGTCATAACGGTTATGACCGGGTGGTCATAACCGTTATGACCACTAGCATATTAGACTATCGGTCATAACGGTTATGACCACCCGGTCATAACTGTTATGACCTTTACTAAAAAATGACCAAAAATGTTAGATTTTTGGTTTTAAAATTTTTTTTTTAGACATAGGTCCATAAAAGGAATGACTTTTATTCAAAAATGACCAACAATATTAGATTTTGTTTGATTTTTTTTTGTTAAATGGAAGTGTTAAATTTTTTTTTTCCGACGGTGAGAGTTTCTCTCTCTAAATGGAAGTTTCTCTCTATTATATGAAGATTTGGGTTTCAAAATGGGTGGGGGGCTAGACGGAAAAGTGAAAAAAAAAATAAGATTCCGGTGGGTGGCAACTCTTTCTCTCTCTAGATTTCAGTTTTCTCTCTCTAAAACACTGTAGATGTTGGTTTGAAAAATTTTTTTGGACCATGCGAAAGAGAGGGATATTTGAGCTTGTAGGAGATGAGGGTAAACCTGTAATTTGATATACATTAAATGCTGCTGGGTCCCACATATCATAGACTTTGATAATGTGGCAGTGCTAATAATGAAGGAAAAAAAAAGTAATACTATTTTTAATAATAAAATATCTACAAGTGCTATTAATGAAATTAACCCTTTTTTTTATCTTAAAAACATATAATAACTTTATCATTGGAGGATTTTCCACTCACTTTTGAAAAGATAAAAATTAATGGACCTCATCGATGTTAATCCCCCTGTTTTCTTTTACTTTCTCTTTTCTTTCTAACCAAACAATCAACTTTATCATTTTTCATCCTCTTTTTGTTCATCCCACATGCTTCCTCCCTCTTTTCCACCAAACTATACTAAACATAGCATTTGGTTCAAGTAGTGTTCCAAACAAGTAATTAATTCATGTAATTTGATGCAATAGAAAACAACAAAAACAAAAACAAACTCGTAGTCTCACTAGAAATTATTC
The DNA here is from genome assembly GCA_038430175.1 of Ficus hirta. Taxonomy (NCBI): domain Eukaryota; kingdom Viridiplantae; phylum Streptophyta; class Magnoliopsida; order Rosales; family Moraceae; genus Ficus; species Ficus hirta. The sequence goes on from CM076590.1 coordinate 5,933,942, forward strand.
CACATTTTGGAAATCCATTGCTTTCAATCTTAGGCTGCACCATTTTTAAGATTTTGTTATTGAGAAGTTAAGAGGGGGAAAAAAACAGCGAGTCTGAGAAACATGAGATTTTCTTTGTAAACTTGGTCGTTATTACAATGAAATATTAATGGCTAATAAATGCATTCATATATGCCCAACCCCACTTTTTTTTTTTTTCACTTTTTAATCGCCACAGCACAATTTGATTTGATTATTCCACCTTCCATTCTCTAGCCCAGCTTTTTTCATTGTTCATTTCTGTATGCACCCATACTCGTATAAGCAGAAACAAGCAAGAAAGAGAGAAAGAAAGAAAGAAAGAGCAAAGAAACGAGGGCTTATCGTAAATGAGTCATCCCAAAAAGAAAAAAAACAGAGCCCCGTCGGAGCGTATAGAAAAACTTCTGCAGACATAAACATCGCCTACTGTAGTAGAACCTCAACCAAAAACGGCTGATGGATCGTTATTTGAGAGCTTCAACGGAAAATTTCCTCTTACAAACGGCAAAACCAGATCACCGATTTCCCTTATTGTTATCAAGAATGCAGCGAATACGCTCACTTGGCAAGCTGGGACCGCAGTAGCTTCGCTGCCGCAACCATGTTGCTGAGCGCGGGCTTCACCTCTGCATATTTCCTGGTCTTCAGGCCGCAGTCTGGGTTGACCCAGAGGATGTTGCTCTCGAGGACAGCGAGCATTTTGTTGATTCTGTCTGCGATTTCCTCCGTGGGTGGGATCCTTGGAGAATGGATGTCGTACACACCCGGGCCAATGCCAGCACCATATTTGACACCCTCACGGAACACCGAAAGGAGCTTCTCATCAGACCTGGAGTTCTCGATCGTGATCACGTCCGCATCCATGTCGATGATGGAGTGGATGATATCGTTGAAATGGGAATAACACATGTGTGTATGAATCTGTCAAAGAAAAGAACACAGTAAGGGTGGACGTAAATACAACATCACTACAACCCACAACCTATTAAACACACTGTCCCACATACACAAAAAACAAGAAGGTTGGACTAGTTTACAGAACCTGTGTAGTGTCTTGGACGCCGCAGTTGGTGATTCTGAAAGAGTGAACAGCCCATTCGAGATAGAAAGCCCCCTCGGACTTCCTTAGTGGTAGACCCTCTCTCAAGGCAGCCTCGTCAATCTGGATAACAGTGATACCAGCTCTCTCAAGATCCTCAACTTCATCCTTGATCGCCAAAGCAATCTGATAGCAGGTCTCAGACCTAAAGAGAACGGACATTTTAACAGGGCAGCAAAAATAGCCATTACCCTATAAATGATTAATTGACAGAAGGTTTCTTTTATACCTTGGCTGATCATTTCTGACAAATGACCAGTTCAGAATGGTAACAGGACCAGTGAGCATTCCTTTCATCGGTCGCTTGGTCGTACTCTGAGCATATGAAGACCAGAAGACAGTCATGGGCTTGGGCCGACTGACATCACCGTAGATGATGGGTGGCTTGACACAACGCGACCCATAGGATTGGACCCATCCATTGACAGTGAAGGCAAAGCCAGATAATTGCTCTCCAAAGTATTCAACCATATCGTTCCTCTGATTCACAAAGCAGCAACAATAAAGACTTTCATACTAAATCACATTTGTAACTAATAAGTTTGTCATATATTTGAATGCAGATTTGAGTTGGTTCATTCTTACCTCTGGCTCTCCATGTACCAAAACGTCAATGTCCAGCTCTTCTTGGAGCTTAACCACTTTGTTAATTTCCTTCTTAATTGCTTTAACATATTCTTCCTCAGAGATTCTAAAACATTAGAAAAATACAATGTCGGTTAATTTAGACTCTAAAGAGATGCTTGTGAGTTTAAAATAAAATGATATCAAAAACCAGAAAGCTCACTTTTTAGCCTTGTATTCACGGCGGACTCTTCTAAGATCAATGGTCTGAGGGAAGGATCCGATTGTGGTGGTCGGAAGAACAGGAAGGTTCAACTTCTTCTGCTGGGCATCCAACCTGGCACTCACATTCGTGGCTCGGCGGTGGTCAGAGCCCTTCAAACCAGCAGCCTACACGAACAAGAATTATGGTCCCAGGTAAGAGAAAGTTAATCAGTGCATGCCAATTTAAACATCAACTGTAAAAAATAAAATTTAAAAAAAAAAAAAAAAAAACATGTTTTTAATCTCCAACGATGACTTACAGCTTTCTGGACAGCCTCATTTGTCACCCTAGGGGAGGATCTTCTTGAGGCCTGAGCTGCAGCGTTGGCAGAGAAGAAAGCCTGCAGACAGAAATGAAATGAGAAGCTGAAACATATTCCTAGCATCATAATTAGATTATGATGGAGGCTATTGTAGAGAGCATGATGCAACCAGAGAGCATCATTTATCTTTTTACGGAAAAAAAAGGGAAAAAAAAAAAAAACAACGACAACAACAAACAAACGGCCTTTCTTCTGTTTTAGTGTGTGGGGGGCATGTGAAAGTTTCTAATGAGTATTTATTGTACATGTGTATTTATTTATCTTTCACCAAGTAAAGTTTACAACTACAACAACCAAACAAACAATCAAACAACCTTTCTTCTGTTATAGGGTGTGGGGGGCGTGTGAAAGTTTCGAACAAGTAAATATGTTACCTGTGTATTCATTATTTTTCACCAAGTAAAATTTACATGTGTTGATGTTGAAGCCAAACGATAGATTTCTATTCATTAAATATCAGAATCGATTATATGGAGTGTTCAGATTCTTAGAAACTGTCTAACAACAGTTCACATTAGTAAATGCTAATATTGAAATACTTCACAGACTCAAAACTATGTAATTCAAAAGCCACATCTTACTTATTCTTTTTCTCAATCTGACCAAAAAAAATAAAAGAACACGAAACATAATAAGAGTAGTGGGGCTGTACCTCATCCTTTTGTCCAGCCAGAGCTTTAGCCAAGGCATTTACTTCAACTACTTTTTGAGCAGCAAATGCAAGCCATGACTTGATCTCTTTATCTAACTTGGTCTCGTTAACGAGATCAACCGCAGTGTGGAGAAGAGAGCAGGATGTAGAGACAACAAGCTTGTCTGCAGAACGTAACAGCAAGCGAAAAATACTCAAAATTCTGGCACAAACATTTCAAAGTCACAACACAATAATCTTAAATAATCAATACCTTTGCCAACAATTCCCTCAAGAGCCTCCAAAGTACTGAGGGAAGATGCAAGATCATTGGCCCAGATATTCCGTCCATCAACCACCCCAGCAAATAAGTACTTTCCAGAAGGAAATCCACCCTTGATCAAATCAAGGGTCTTTGTTCCTCGGACCAGGTCAAAAGTATACCCAGCAACACCCTTCAAAGCGGTCAGTGTTTTGAATGCTGCAGCAGTAATGTCCGCAAAGTATGTTGCAATCAAAACATTCAATCCAGACAGAGATGGCTCGAGTTCGGAGTAGGCATGAGTGAATGCTTGCAATTGGTGAGCATCAAGATCCTTCACAAGAGTTGGCTCGTCAAACTGGATCCAGTCAGCCCCAGCAGCTTTTAACTCGGCCACCACCTCCCTAATAGAATGCACCATTGGTGGGTTATCGAATGCAAATTAATATATAAACAAATAATCTCTACTAAATACCTCAAGTTCTTACTTGTAGATGGGAAGAATATTGCCAATGAGGGACAAGAGGGAAAATGACTTTTCAACTCCCTTTGTTGGTTTTGAAAGCAACAAATACGATACTGGGCCAACAAGTACTGGTACAGTATGAACCCCAAGCTGCAGCCAGAATATAAGCAGAAGGCAATACCAATTTAAGAAGAAAGGGCCAACATACCCAGAGATTATTAAATAAGCAAAAAAATAATTCATGGCAATTTCAACCGTAAGATATCCGTTAGGTTCAAAATTATAACATCTCCGACCTTTGCAGTTTAGGAAAAGTTAGTAAATTCAAGACAGTAATAATTCTTTCAGGATGTAACATATAATTCGTTTTAATCATCTTATATTCTGCTAGTAGGAGAAAAGAAATCTGGTTTAACAGAAAAAGAAAACTGGTCTGCCTAGTTAATTCAGTTCAGGCAAAACAGCAAGACTTGTGTGAGTTTCCACTCAAATTAGCCTTGGATCTTACTTAGCACATGAAATCTGAATCGTCACGTGCAAGTCAGTCTTAGGATTATTTAGCTACTATGTTCACAGAAGCAATATTACTTATCTTATGAACAGTGGTCACTGAGATTGATTATAATTGGATATAGAAAATCAATCTTATATTGCATATATACTCAAACTACTTCATTTTTTTGACATAATGGCAACTGTGGCAGAGCTTGTCTCTGATTTCTGTAATTGAATTCCATTCGCTACTCTAACAATGAACCGTAATTTTGACAAACTTTCCTCTGGTTTTCTTAAATTAATAAACAAATAAATAGCATTAAAAGACTTGTCTTAGAACTTCAGGATACTTACAGCTTTAGCCTCCTTAAATTCCTCGACTGCCTTGTGTGATGCATAAGAAAACTTGATTTCTGGGCTCAACTCAGGGACAATGTAGTGGCTAAGGAAAACAATACACCATTAATTAATTGAAAAAGCAACGTAAGCAAAATTTACAAGTAGCTTTGAAACATGACATGAATGACACTCACTAATTTGTATCAAAAAATTTTGTCATCTCCATGGCGGGAACCGTGGCATTTCCCCTAGCCATGGAAAAGTAGACATCAAAGCCAATCTCACCACCGTTCCAACCGTATCTTGGGGGTACAGCTCCAAGCATAGCAGTGGTGTCCAACACCTGATCATAGTAGGAGAAGGTGTTGCTAGGAATATACTTGATCCCAGCTTCAGCCATCTGCTTCCAGATGGACGCCCTGAGATCTACCGCCACCTGCTGCAAATCTTCAGCGCTGCTCTTCCCATCCCAGAAAGATTCGAGGGCAAACTTCAATTCCCTTTTAGGTCCCACACGGGGATACCCAACTATGTGGGAAGCCATTGTTCTATTCCACGAATATAAACCAAACAAAATTTAGTCTTGAGTTCACTGAATCAACCGGAAACTTTAAAATAGCATTCAAAACCACCATTCCGTTGGCAATCCCACGAAGGAGCTCAAGTAGAGATAAATTACAAACAGAATGAATGATCCATTATACGAATTGTATGATAATAACCAAATAATGAATCCTACACTGTATCAAATTACTAAAAACAACGAATCTACACTCTCGACACTGTCTGTTCTGCTTGATATCCACATCACAACTCAGAAAAACATAACATCAATTGAAAAAAAATTCAGAGAAGTGACACAAAATATTGCTAAATGGAAATGAATGATGCATTTATGTAAATTGTATGTTAACAACCAAATAATGACATTCTAGACTCAGTAAAGTTACTAGAAACAACGAATCTACACTCTCGACACTGACTGTTCTGCTGATATCCACATTACAACTCAGAATAACATAACATCAATTAATAAAAGTACAGAGAAGTGACTCGAAATATTGCAAAATGTAAATGGCCTTGGAGATGATACAATAAAAATTACCGGGCAGAAACTCAAAGTTTCAGAGACACTAACAAACACAATAAACCTGAACCAAAAATTCCAGTTTTTCCAGAGAAAGCAAATCGAGTAGACTCGAAAATAGAACAAATAACACACACACACACACACATCTATATATATATATATATATATATGCACACACATATATAAAAATACGTATACAGTACCAGATCCGAAACAACATCGCTATTCCGAACACACTAACCCACTCCATTTGTAACCCAGGACACGATCCAAACAAAATTCTTAAAGATCCATTACAGGAAACGAAAATCCACTCAAGAAACTTCGAACAGACTCACCGACTCCAATTGAAATTTGGGACACGATCCAAAAAAAAATTCTTAAAGATCCATCACAAAGAAAAGAAAATCCACTCAAGAAACCTCGAAAATCCAGATTTGTCACATCAACAAACCAAATTACACTCACAAAACTGAGAAATGAAACGAAAAAAGCTTAGGAAACGATGGAATCGGCAGGAGAAAACTCAACCAAAACCAGATCTCTACCATTCAAGTGTAGCGATTAGATTTGTTGCAACATTCACCAAGAAATCCACGAAAAAGTAGAGAGAGAAAATACCTTGAAGAGAAGGAGAAGCGAGCGAAGGAGAGACGTGAAGGAGAGTGAGAAGGGAAAGAAGAGAAGGAGAGTGAGATGGTAGCGAGAGATGAGCTCAACGGCGCAATTGTGAGGGAATGAAGAGAAAATTTGAGCATTTATACTACTCTCTTCTGTCTTATCTCCTCACCTTTCTCTCTGTCCCCCTCTTTTTTGGATCCAACAACGTTTACTTTTTTTTTTTTTTTTTTTTTATTATTATTATTATTATTATTATTTTAAGAATAACCGATTAAAATGGTCTCTGAACTCTTTAACGTGTAACACTTTAATATCTATCTTTTTTTTTTATTATGCCTTTAAAAAACTCACTGAACGAAGGAAAATACATCTAAAAAGATGAAAATATCCTTATTCATATTAATTAAAAAAAATTTAAAAATTTAAAAAGAGAAAAAGAGAAAAAGTTGAATTAAAAATCAAACCCAGCCTCCCTTCTCTCTCTCTCTCCTCCCCCACCCTCTCTCTCTCCCACAGGTTAGACTTTGGCATTGAACGCCGGCCGTATCTCCATCCCTCCCCCCTAGATCCAACACCGGACCCCCCCCCCCCAAGATCCGACGCCAGATGTCGAAGACCACCCTCATCTTCTCCGTCGTTGGGCCCCCACCTTCACCGATGAGCACGAACGCCCCCTTCCCCCCACATAACCCAGATCCAAGTTTGCTAGAAGCGCCCCCCTTGCTTTGTCTTCTCAGTCACCGGGGCCCCGACTCCCCCGATAACAACGAGTAGCAAACCCAACGAATCCAAAATGTCGTGTATAAGGGGGGTGGCCAAGAACCAGATCGTAACTTTAGGGGGGGGCAACCCAGATGGCGACTTGGTGGGGGCGCCCAAATTCGAACTCAAGGGATGGTAGGTGAACCCAGATTTTGTGAACTCGTCGAGAACTCATATTGCAACTGTGTGTGTGTGTGTGTGTTGGGGGGAGGGGGGAGCGACGGTCAGAGATGGAGGCTGTGGGGGACCTATCTGCAAAGGTAGGTAGAGATGAGAGAAAGAAAATTGAGATTAAATTTTTTTTCTATGATTTTTTTAATTTTTTTTAAATTAATTATTATTAGATTACTAAAATACACTCTCAAATTATATCACATACATTACACATGACTCATTCTGTTAAAGATTTAACAGATGTGGATGGAAAAGACCAAACTGTCATCTTTTTTGAGAGTTTAGGATCAGCATGATAAAAAGAAACATGGACCAAAGTGTCACATTTTAAAGAGTTCAAGAACTATTTAGGTCAATTATTCTTTTTTTTTTTTTTGAAGATTCTTTGGATAAGCGTGATTTTGGAAATTAGTGCGGAAGTGTTTTGTTATTTTCAAAAAAAAATCTAAACTTTTTTTAGAGGAAAAACGAAACCTTTTTAAACAAAAAAAGAAATGAAATTTGTTGTTATTTTTTCTCCTAACATTAGTGCTCTAATAATTTTACCATTGAATTTTTTTTAATAAAATGAAATGGGTTATGGAGGTAGAGGTTGAAATACCCAGATAACTCAGGGGAGGTAGATGATATCCCGCGTGATATATGGATCCCTCACGAAATAGATTATCCACATATCCTGGTGAATGCTGTAGTGACGACTCGAACCTAAACATTTAGCGAGGAGAATAAACACTTACCAACCCACCTAAAGGACGTTGGCATTTTACCTTTAAACTTAATAAAACTAGGGGATCCCTTATTTTTCTATTTGTTTTTATTTGAAATTCTAATAGAAGAGGTAAATTAAAGTTAAATTTAAAGTTCAAAAGGTTTAAAACCCTGATTATCAATCTTTAATTGATGTTTATTATCGATTGAACTTTTATTTTTTATTTCTATTTTTATATCTTTCAAATACGGATATATATTATTGATACTACTGCATAACAAATGCCCCCAAATCAAATCCACAAGTAGAAAAGCTATTTTTTACTATAATATAATTCAAGAACTTTTACAAGACAAAATATTGTTACCATGTTAAACCTGGCCCTGAAACTAGTTAGAAAAACTATCATTTTAGTACCACCTTTGATTTCAAAGCTAGGAAAACTTTGTTTGGTAACAAAGTTTAATTCTAACTAAACGTATTTTTTCATCTCAATTTTTATATTTTTCTAAATAGTCAACAAAATTTATAACTATTTTTTAAAAAGTCAACTCAATTCAAACTTAAAAATTTTATCTCAACTCAAACTCAACTCATTCACCAAACGGACATCAGATTTTGAGAAATATCACAAAAACAATTCAAATTGGGAATATTCTTCCTTCAGTAACTTGGGTACCATTGCTTGGGATTAAGGGTATACATTTTTTAATTGCTTGAAAGCATGATGTATAGATATTGGGGTTGGTGAGCCTACCAACTATTTGACATACTGAATAAGAAATATGAACAATCACAATGATAATTTTACGTGATTTATTTTATTTTAATAAAGCACAATAGCATGTTGACTTTTTTTCTGAATTTGTTGACTTTTTAACATAAAAATTAATATAAAAAACTTAGGTCTAGAATCAAATGGAAGCTTATACTTTTTAAAAAAGATAAAAGATAAGCTAAAATTTTTATACTGAAACTTAAGTTCCAAATATAATAAAAGTAATTCCATTAAGATTAGCTCGGTAGATAGAAACTTATATGTAGGAAACGTGAAAATGCTTTTATTTATTTTAACAAATATAATTGTAAACCTCCTATTATAAATTTTTTTAAAAAAAATCCAGATGGTTCAGATTTTTTAAGCCACGGTTGGGTCAGCATTGAGTACCTTTCACATGGTTTGACTAACTTAAATAGTAAACTAATCAATGACCAAACAATTTTCCCTTTTGCATGTTCTTTAACATGTTTTAATTTGTATTTCGTTCGTCGGTTAGAGATGAAATTTTTAAGTTAAAATTGATTAATCTTTTAAAAATTAGTTATAAATTTTATTGATTAAAAAAAATAAAAATTTAAATAAAAAAATATAATTTAATTAGAGTTATACTTAAATATCAAATAAAATCTTATTTTTTTATTTTATGGATTCGAAAAACATAAAGCATCATGTCATGAAGTTGGTGGGCTAGGTGGTAAGCCAACATTTTTGGACTAGGTGAGGTTGCATACTTTTTACTCAAAGTAAACTTTTATATGAATAATTTTGTTTCGGATAATTCTTTTAAGCCTATTAAAAAAAAAAGTTCCACTATTATATGGTTTTGAAAATTTTGTTAAACTCATGTATGGTTAAATTTATAGTGCGTTTAGAAACATCCTTCATTCTGTATTATATTCAAATACAATGTAATTGTATTTAAATGTATCAAATACATATATTGAAATAGTAAATCAACTCAATAATTTTTTTCTTATTTTCTTTTTCTATACAGCTTTATTAATCACATCATATACTCTCTTTCTCTTTCACCAATAACTCAAATACATATTAAATTTGAATAAAATATAAGTGAAAAACATGAGATCACATATCCTATTTTATTGTCTTATATTTAAATATATAACAAATAATGAACGTAGTTTTCATATAGACTCTTTAAAAATGTTTCATCAATTAAAGTTATTTTTGTTATTTTTTTCTCCCTTTCGGCTTTTTCTTTTTCTTTTTGTTTTGTTTTGTTTTTTGGATTGCAGTTTACTTTTTCGTAATCAAATTGTTTTCATGAAGTAGGAGTAGGTGAGATTGGACCAAACTACCATGAAAACCATGTTTTGTTTCTTGATTTTATTTTATATTAAATTGATTTTTTTTGGTATAATATATTAAATTGATTTATGTTGCATGATAAAGAAGTCTTTATCGTAGTTGCCAATGATGGCAACTGATATGATTATATATTGTCTCCAAAGGCAAGCTGAAGCACACCCACCTACCAAGTACCAAACCCACCACAAAAAAAAAAAAAAAAAAAAAAAAAATCTTGAGACCATCAAATTGAATAGAACATCAAAGTAGGTTGTTCCTCAGTGGAGTAGTGGACCACTACACACAAGGGGAAAAAGAGGGGGATTTAATATAAAAATACCCTATAATTTAGATTTATTTAGAAATATACCGCCTAATTTAAATCCCATCATGTATATACCAAGACATTTTAAGTGTGCTAATAATTTATATCATGGAGTGAACAGCTTTCGATTTTGACTAGGACGATGACGAAACTACCCTCAAAGAAAAAGAAGAAAAGAAAAAAAATATATAAATTCATCTTATGAGGTTCAAAATGGATGGTATGTCAAAAATACAATGTATACTTAAATACATTTCTCAAAATTTTTTGATAATTCAAAAACTGAAAGTCTTTGTTTGGTAAGAAAGGTGAAGATTAAGTTTTAATCATTGTCAAGCAAGTAAGCTCTTGAAAACTTCTACTCGATTTCTTTGACTGAATCTAATGTTTTTTTTGTTTGTTTGTTCATTTGTTTTTTGATTCCAAGAGCTTTGGAAGTAGGGTTGCGTAAAGGATACATACCAAGTAGAGTTTAAATGAAAGAGAGAAAAAGCTTTTGGTTAAAGAGAACCAAATGTTACAATTGAATATATACTCAAATTAAGTCAAATTTAAGGGGGTGGTCAGCATTTCATTTTTCAAGCGGTTGAAACAAACGGAGGAAAAATTTTGGAGGGTGCCAATTTCAAATTTTGTCTAAAATGAACATTACCACCGTCCAAATATTGACTCCTTTTTTGAATTGCCAAACAATAATTTAAATGATCTATTCAAATGACGCCATCCAAATATTTCAAAATGGGTAATACAAACGCCCTTTAGGATTGTCCAAGCTTCTTTCCATGGACACTCATCAGATGAATACCTTTTCCTATGCTTGGTTAGATCCTATACTTTTGTTCATGAGTTCCAGGATTTTATATTCAATACCAAGAGAGTAAATGTCATATGTGACAAAATGTTTTCCACATATAAAAACATGAATAAGCGGTATTGCAAGCTCTCTTTTTTATTCATATCTTCATGGATTTTGTAATTCCTTCAAAAAAAAAAAAAAAAAAAAAACACTAAAGACGGAACAAAGGAATAGATAAGATCAAGACTCAAACTAACTGAAAAAAGAAAAGAGAAGGAATAAATTCACCAAAAATCACTGCAAGAACATAAACCATCCCGAAAATGGTGGAAACGATTTGGGTCCTTGAGTATGATTTCTCTCCCAACAATCTTGGAAATAATCTTGGCAGACTCATGGCAGAAGCGACACACGCGGTGGTTTTTGGTCACGCGAATGGTTGCACCGGAATTTGTACTGATGAGCCCAAAAGAGATGGCCAACATTTCACTGTGCCCAACCCCAATGGACTCCCTCTCTTCATCCACATCATGAAGACTATAATCTGCACTTGGCTTCTGTTCCTCGTCTTCCATTTTCTTCATCAAACACTCTAACTCCCAGTAAATTGCCGCCGACCTTGGATGGGACACATCTCCGGTCCCAAACACATGAACTTTGTTTCTCAACTCTATCCAACTATAAGCTTTCTTAGGCTTCAAACCCATGTCTTCAATCATTCCTTTCATTTTGTCAACCATGTCCCATTTGGCATTATGAGCATACCAGTTTGACAGCAACACGTAATTCTCGGCATTTAGTGGTTCTTGTTCACAGAGCTGCTCTGCTACCCGCTTACCTAAATTTACTCTCTGGTGAATTCTGCAGCCATCCAGCAGTGCTCGCAGAACCTCAGCGTGCCTTTTGATCTTGCGCTCTTGAATGAAAAGCATCGCCTGGTCGAAGAGCTCGGCATTTGCTAGGAGACCGACCATCAAAGCAAAGTGTGCAACTTCCGGTGCCTTAATTTGGTTGAAGTAGAGTGTACCTTCTTCTGTCTTACGTGCGGTGGTGCATGCACGAAGTATAGCTGCGTATCTAAGTGGATCTATTTGCACCATGCACGATTCCTTTTCCATTTCTCGAAACAACTCCACTGCAAGCTCTCCTTGCCCGTGCGAGCTGTAGCCCAGTATCATCACGGTCCATGAAATAACATCTTTGTGCTTCAACCGTGCAAAAATTCTTGAAGCCGACTCGATGCATCCTGACTTTGCATACATGTCAATAAGAGAATTGAGGACCGTGACATTCATACTAATTCTGTTTCTAAGCAAGTAGCCATGGATTTCCTTGCCTTGCTTACTTGCAGTTACTCTCGCACAAGCTGGGAGAATGCTAGAGATTGAGAAAGGGTCCGGCTTTAATCCATTTGTAATCATACGACGAAATAGTTTTAGTCCTTCACTGTACCCTCCTTTCTTCACATTTGCGTGAATGATTTCGGTCCAGGAGATTATATCTCTTGAAGTCATTCGATCAAAAGTTGCTCGAGCATCTTCAATGCTGCCACAATCAATGTACATTTTCAAGAGCGAATTACTTACCAACACATTAACCTCCAACTTGCGTTGTCGAGCAATCTGGTGAAGAATCCTACCATCTTTCAGTGACTTTAAAATGGAAGCGGCGCTAATAGCGGTTGCCAGCGCCACAGAATCTATTTCAGCTCCCGAGTCCAACATTTGGTAGAACAAATCAATAGCCAAACTGGGTTTTCCTTCCCTGATGTACAACCTAGCTAGCAGAGTCCAAGAAACCGCATTCGTACTAGGAGACTTGTCGAGGATCAGGCATTTTGCTCTGTCAATATCATCGAGATTTCCGTACATTTCAAGGAGAGCAGAGATCATATATTGGTCATGAGAGAAGCCAAGTTTTATGGCCTGTCCATGTACTTGTTTGCCAACAAATAAATCACCCGAAAGGCCAGAGACCGCAGCCAGGACGCGAGGAAGAGTGCGTCTATCGGGACGAACACCGCGGAGCAGCATTTGCTGATAAGTGAACACAACATGGTGTAAATCTCCACTGGTTAGATGGGTTTGGATAAGGTTGTTCCAAGCAAAGGTATCTGAAAGAGGCATTTCGTCAAACACCTTGTGGGCCAACGACAACTCATCGGATTTCGCCGCCACCTTCACCTTACCCACAAGACAACGGGAATGCAGCTTGAAATGTAAAAGATTATTCGAAGGAAAAGTACTTTCTGGAAGGGGCATTTCGTCAAACACATGGTGAGCGGATGGGAATTCAGCGGATTTCAAACCAAACATCTTGTTCTTGGTCGGAAAATGAAGGGAATGATGAAGGTTGTATAGGGTTATTGTGCGATTTGTCGACAAAGAAAAGTTTGTACGTATAGGTGTGTGTCGTCGTCTATATGGATTTGATAGGATTATCAAATTCTTTGGGTTCTTCAGTGACAGTTATCTCGCAGACTGTTCATATCTCTCGTGAGTTGCTACGTTATTTTTGGTTTGTTTTGCTGTGTATTCTTCTGCGTCTCCGATTTTGTTTATTTTAAGAAAGATGCTACGAGGTGGTAGACCCGCTCTTATTTTATTGTTCGTCTTATTTTGTGTGTTTGGACTGTGACTGGAAGCTCATATTTGGTAGGAAAGAGAGTAAGTAGGATAGAAAGAAAAAAGGAATAATAACAAAATATATATATATATATATATATATATATTTAATGATGTTGGTTAGTGCTGTGAGGAAAAACCGCAAACCGTTAATTTAGATCCGACAGTTTTTAAACCACCCGTTTCACGTGTTAAAAGATCCGATTTGATTTATGAATTTTGAGGAATGATCTAGACTGAATCGAACCGTTTTTTTAATTTTCTATGTTTTTTCTTTTTATATTTATTCATATAATATTTAACTTAAAAGGGATCACATAATGCTTATGTTGTTGTTATTATTATTAATTAATGACATGTTCTTTTTATACTTGAGTAATTTTTTTTTTTTTGGGGTTAATTCATAGTCCTTTGCCTAAATAATTGTCTTTGTGTTTTCTTGATGAATGTTAAACTAAAAAACACGTAGAATTGGGAATAACTTATTCTATTTTGAATGACATATATTAGTAAGGATATTATTATTTGGATTTTAATGAGTTTGAAAAATATGAGATATAGTATTTATTAATAGGAGAGGCTGTGGTAGAACATCTCTTAGAATAACTACCGGTAAAGTTTTTTTTTTGAACCGTTAAGATTTAATCGAACGGTTGATATATTATTGGTGTATCGTGATTACCATACACCTTATCTCATCTTACCCCTTCACACCCCAATCTTCTCCGTCGCCGGCTATCTTCCCGCCGTCGCAGGCGATCTGCGTCCCGTCGCCGGTGACCCCCCAACGCCGGGGACCACACCCCCAGCCCCCCCTTACCCCATCACCTGCAACCCCCCTCCCCTAACCCCCCCAACTCCCCGGCACCCCTTCTCCCCCCAGCCCGGCCTCCCTGGCCCCCTCTCTCTCTCTTCCCCACTCTCTATCTTCTCCTCTCTCCCGGCGCCCCTCTTTCTCTCTTATCCTCTTTCTCCCTGCCCCCGGCCCCCCCGCCGGTCCCCAGCCTTCCTGCCCCCCCCCCCCCCCCAGGTCCCTCCTCCCCCGGCACCCCCACCCCAGGCCTCCCCCCACCCCCCCTCCCGACGCCCCCCTGATGGGGATCCCCGCACCCCCCTTTCTCTTCTCCTCTCTCTCTCTCTTCGTGGCCCGCCCCCCCCCCCCCCCCCCCCCCGGACCACCCCACACACCCGACTCCCCCTGGCGAGAGAAGAGAGAGAGGGGGGGGGGGGGTCCCCAGAGGGGGTGGGGTGGGGGGTCGCTAGGGGGCCGGGGGCAGGGAGAGAGGAGAAGAGAGAGAGATGGTCGCCGGGGTGGCCAGGGGCTAGGAGAGAAGAGAAGAGAATAGAGAGAGCAGGGAAAAGAAAAAGGGGGCCGGGGAGGCCTGGGTGG
Organism: Ficus hirta; assembly: GCA_038430175.1. NCBI lineage: Eukaryota > Viridiplantae > Streptophyta > Magnoliopsida > Rosales > Moraceae > Ficus > Ficus hirta. The sequence continues at coordinate 5,948,986 of CM076590.1, forward strand.
GGGGTGGGGGGGGGGAGAGGGGGTGTCGAGGAGTGAAGGGGCTGGGGGAGGGGGGGACCTAGGGTGGGAGTAGGGGTTGGGGGGGGGGGGGGTGTGGGGGGCCGACCGGGCCTGGGGGGGGAGGGGAGGAAGGGGTGGTTGCCAATGATGGGGTGGGGGCAGGCCAGGCCTTGTGTGGGGGGGGGCTGGGGGTGTGGTCGCTGGCGTTGGAGGGTCACCGGCGACGGGGCACAGGTCGCCAGCGACTACGGGAAGGTCGCCGGCGGCGGAGAAGATTGGGGTGGGAAGGAGTAAGATGAGGTAAGGTGTATGGTAATTATGATACACTAATAATATATCAACCGTTCAATTAAATCTTAACGGTTCAAAAAAGAGCTCTATCGATAGTTGCTCTGAAAGAGACTCTACCACAGTTTTATCCTTTTATTAATATACTTATTTGAGTTATTTATTTTTAAAATTTAAAGTTTAAATAATTTGAAAGTATCCCAAAAGGTGAAAAAATCACAAAGAAGGAAATCCCAAAAACCCTTTTACTAATCTGTTATGCGACTCTTAATTTTGACAAAATATTAGGTCTAAGGAAAGATCAAAAGCGCAATTCAAATCAGATCATATTATTCTAAAATAGTCTGGTTCGATCCGATTTATATATAGAAAACAATCCGTCAAGTCTTACGGTTTGAGATTGAACAAGACTGTGCACACCCCCAATGTTGGTACGAGAGAATAAAGAAAAAGAAATTATTTTTATTTGTTTGTGTTAGATGTTGAAGTGATAGGTGAGTACAGGGATACATCACAAGATATATATATATATTTTTTAAAGATTTCTAGAGTTTTGAGAAATTCTTTCCGATTTGAATTGTAAAAGCTTTTTTTGTATAGTCGCTCCCTAAAATTTTTGAATTTGACAATTAAGTTTCCAAATTTTTTTTTTTGACAATCAATCTTTGAATTTATATATATATATATATATATATATTTTTGCATTATCAATCCTTCTTCCACATGTCTGTTAAAATTTAGACAGTTTTCTTGCACATGACTTTGATGTGATAGCGCAAAAAAGGCATTGCTTGTCGTTTTTATTTAGAAAAAAAAACTATGAGTATCAATTACAATATTAACTTTTTTGTATCAACCTATACGTAATGTGAGTTGATATTTTTTTATTCGTAGTGTTCGAAAGATTGCAATAACAGTTGATTACAACTATCTATGAAGAGAAGACAACACATCACCACATGAGTTAATATCCAAAAGTTAAAATGAGAATTAGTTTCTCTAACACATCTCTATTATTTAATTTCAATGCAAACTCATTTGAAAACTTGGAGTGGGGCTATATGAGAATTTTTAATTTTAGTGGTTTATGTGAGAATTTTTAATTTTAATGAAGGTAAAGCAGTAAAATTATAAATATAGAATTAATTTTAATATGGATTATGTTAGATTTTTTATTTTTAATGAGCAAAGTATGGACTATAAGAGAACTTTTTTATTTTTAGTGGGGATAAATTGTAAAAATTATAAAATTTTTGAGATAAATTTAAAAGAATAAAATATTTCAGTGAGGCCCCAACTTGCCCCTCTTACCTCCGCCATTGCTAACTTTAAAAGGAATTTGCGTTAAAATTAAGTAGAAATGACGGTAAATTGTTTTTTAGGTTATCACGCACAATAACTGTTAACCGTTCAAATTTTAACGAACATGATAAAAAATGACTAATAATATCGAAAACTATATATTAAGGAATTGATTGTAGATAAAAAAAATTAATAACTAAATTATTAAATTTGAAAAGTTTAAGGAGGATGTCTGTACAAAATAAGTTAATCCTAAAGTCGTATTTTAACTCATTAACTTTTTAAAAACTATGTTTAGTCCATGATAATTTTTGAAATTTGCACAAGTGTCCCCAACCTCAAAATTTCATTTATTTCTAATCTCATTATAAGAAAACTATATATTAGGCTTCATTTGGTGTTTCAGTTTAACTCTAATTAAACTGTATTTTTTCATCTAAATTTTTATCTTTTTCTAAAAAGTCAATAAAATTTATAACTAATTTTTAAAAAGTCAATTAACTCTAAATTAAAAATTTCATTTCTAACGGGGGAACCAAATATTGAGGAATTGATTGTAGATAAAAAAGATGTCCGTACAAAATAAGATCAATTCTAAAATCGTATTTTAACTCATTAACTTTCAAAAAATTATGTTTTGTTCAGCACAATTTCTGAAATTTGCGTAAGTGCCCCCAACCTCAAATTTTCATTTTTTCTTTAATCTCATAAAAAGGACATCCTCCCAAAAAATTTCTTTTTCTCCCCCCCGCTCTCTCTTCCTTCACTTCAACTCACGATCCCTCTCTCTCTCTCTCTCTCTCTCCTCTTGCTCTCTTAACGGAAGCACAACCCAATTCAGCTTTCTTTCCTCGGCTTCTTCACCACCGACCGAGATTTCCACCGAGTAGAAGGCCGATTTTTGCAGCAATTTTTTCTGGAGCAAAGAGAAGTTCCAGAAATCGTCACCTTGAGGTAGGATTTTCTCTCTTGAACGACCTTAAATCCCAAATTTCCCAATATTCTATCTGTTATGAAATCTCTTTTTGCACAATTTTTTCTGATTTCGAAACCCTAATTTGCAGTAAACCCTAGAAACCGGAGAGAAAGATGCACCGCGAGGCTCGCCGGATTCAGATCTTCGTCCAATCGCCGGACCTGCAAATTCCGACAAAAACCCTAACCCTAATCCCAACCGAATCTCAGACCTTCCACGACCTCAAGCTCTCTCTTTTCCCTTCCGAAACCGTCCCTTCCTCCTCCTACTTCACCTTCAACGGTAAGCCTCTCTCCGATGACTCGTCGATTCTAAATTCCCAAATTGCCCCTCTCTCGACCCTAATTTTACGCTCCCGAGCCCGCGGCGGGGGTGGTGATGGCGGCGCAACCGGAGCTGAGTCCCGTGACTGCTACCTAAACATGTACGCCGAGAAGAAGCCCGATAAGGTTGATCCGAATGAGCAGAGGCTGTCGAAATGGCTGAATTGCGCGTTGTCGAACGAGCCGTTGAAGGAGCCGTGTGTCGTGGATTGGCTGGGTAACTTGTTCAACAAGGAAGCTTTGGTTGAGGCTTTGTTGGGGAAGAAGATCCCAAAGGCTTTTGGACATATTAAGGGTTTGAAGGACATGATCAAGATTCAGCTCTCCGCGATTCCCGGCGGCGATGGGGATTGGGACACGAGGTTTCAGTGTCCGATCACGGGGCTTGAGTTTAATGGGAAATATAAGTTTTTTGCGCTGAGGAAATGCGGGCATGTTTTGAGCGCCAAGGCTTTGAAGGAGGTCAAGACGTCCTCGTGTCTCGTGTGCCATGTCGAGTTTACGGAGAGTGATAAGATTGTGATAAATGGGAGTGATGAGGAAGTGATGGTGTTGAGAGAGAGGATGGAGATGGAGAAGGGGAAATTGAAGGAGAAGAAAGGGAAGAAGGTTAAGAATGGGGAAAATGGTTTGGTTTCGGGGTCGGGTTTGGATTCAGATATGGCTCGGTTGAGTGGCACAAAGCATGGAATTAGTGATGGAGTTAAATCCGATGATCTGTTGAAACCTTTGTCTAAGGTGGAAGCTAATGGGAAGGTTGCAAAAGCTGCGAGTAATGGCGGGATTCCTGTGAAGAGTGCGAGTAATGGTAATGCAGCTAAGCGGTTCAAAGCGACGGATATTGCTCCGGCAAACGCGACCAAGGAAGTGTACGCATCGATTTTCACTTCCTCGAAGAAGTCGGATTTCAAGGAAACGTTTAGTTGCAGATCTCTCCCGCTTGGTAGGAATTGATTTGTGTCTGTTTTCTTGTGGCCAGGTTCTGTAGTAATCTCAATGTCAGAATTTGATAGAAAAATGACATTAGACTTATTCAGTTTATAATGTCTTCGCTTGCTTGTTTAATGGTTTTCACCAAAACATTTTTTCTTTTAATTTTTATTTTTTAATGTACAATATAGGTAAGAATGTTGTGTTATGTGTTGTAAGCCAATACGGATAGTAAATTAATACGATCTGCGCCGTACTGTCTAATATGTCGCAAATAAATGCCAATTCTCAAGTGAAAACAGAAAGCATTGATGCGAAGTTGAGATTTAGGCAAGTAATCTAGGACTCGTTGTTTTTCAACCAAGAGTTAGTTTAATTGGTAAAACTCAATGGGAAAAACCTAAAAAAGGGTGCTTGATCAAGCATAAGAACGGAGAAACGCTGCGATGCAGATTGAAGAGATGACGAACGCCATGAAAACAGGCACAAAGTGGGCAAGAGCTAATGATCTGAAAATCTGAGAGTAGAAAGACCTAAATCACACACCAGAAGATCGTTTTAGATAGCCGGAGTATCGAACCACGCATATCGAATCGTTAAGATGAACACATGAGCAGCTAGTTTCTCAGCCACTGCATTTCCTTCTCTATAAATGGGAGAAACTTTTTCAAAATGTTGTTTTGGTCCTCTGAAAACGGATACTTCAAACCTGATCGGTCGCGTCCAGTTAGGCCTCGGTGATTTTGTTGATCTCACTAATTTCTCTTAAAAACTAGAATATACAGATACAACAAAGTAACAGCAGAAAAATAAAAAATAAAAACAAGTAGATTAAAAAAATTTCTTATTTTTTCTTTATTTTCTTTTAAAAAATTTACCATGTGGCGGACTTAAAACCTGCCATGTGGTGGGCTAGAGGGTTTGTTGAGCAATTCAAATGCAGAGAGAGGGAAAAAAAAGTTATAATATTAGAGAGTTTGTAGCATTACATTTTTGAGAAATTTCCCCTACATTTTTGTATAATTTTCTCATGAATATTATTAGATATGATTATAAGCAGTTAAAAACTATAATATAACATTTCTAAACATCCGACTACTTTAAAAAAAGATTTGCGAGAATCCAATTATATTTGATTTAACTCCAATTAAGGGCCTGTTTGGGGAGAGTTGAAAAATACTTTTTTATTTTTTTTGTCTTTTTCTTTAAAAGTAAACTAATTTCACTATTAATTATTTTCAAATCTTTATTTCTCATTTTCAAAAAACTCAAACTTTAAAATTATGTAAATTTCTTATTTCATGTTAAATAAGATGATTTTTTTTAATGAATAGATTTGATAAAAACAAAATAAGATCCATATTGTTATTTTTTTCTAACTATATTTTAAATTTTTATACTTTTTTTCATTACGGATAGACAAGTTCATTTACACCAAAATCATATTTTCGAAACTCATATCAGCTCTAGCTTTCAGAACTCTATATCTAATTGTCTCTCAAATAGTGGCTAAAACACTCTTTATAAGTGTAAAATGATGATCCAAACAGAGGGTTAAAAACATCACTAATCTAAAAATTTGAGAACCAACGTAACAATATATCAAAAGAAAAAGAGAAAATTACTTTTAGAGGGTGTTTGGTGAATGAGTTTGAGTTAAGATTTTTATATTGAGTTGAAGATAAGTTAAGTTGAGAGTTAGAGTTAAGTGTTTGGTAAAAAGTTTGAGTTGAAAAGTTTAACTTGAGTTGAGTATTTGGTAAAAAAGTTTGATTTGAAAAGTTTAACTTGAGTTAGGGCCCTGTTTGGATGTAAAAAATTTGAGTTAAAAAATTTAATTCAAAGTTAACATTCCATTGTAGGTTGTGAATGGAAAAATTGAAAAATTAAAATAAACTAAAATAAAAACACACATCAACAGCATACAACAAAACCTTTTACAATATTTCTTACATAGCCATAAAATACAACAACAAGAATTACGTAGTTGTTAATTAAAAATGCTAATAAAAAAACATGAAATTCTCCCCGTAATCTGGTTTAAATAGATAAAACTGACCTTAATTTCAAGTGGATTTAAAAATTAATCAAAGACTTTTTTTTTCTAAAATAGTTAATCAATTTTCTTAAATAGTCAATGATTGATCACATAATGATTATTTGGAGATTCTACAATGGGATAAGAATTTTCACCTCATCAATAGAGTAATATCCAACAGATGATAACGAGTAGATTAATATGGTATACCAAATTAAGTTTATAACATGTGATAAATGATAATAATAATAATTCATTATGTGTGTATGGTGGTCCCATTTTCCTTTTTGCCACGTGTTTAGGAGGTCACTATTTGCTCGTCTTCTTTGTATATAGGCTGATGCCTTTTTGTAATACATACTGAAAACACCAAATATACAAGAAATTATCTAAAAACCATTTTCTGCAAATCTTCCTCTCTCATATTCTTTCTTCTTTCCTCTTTTTTTCATACTCTAATTTCACCACCACGAGACCCCCCCGGTGGCCACCGACCAGCCAAATCCGCCTCTAACCCCGAGACCGTCTACGAGCACAAGTAGAGGAAGGAGACCACCTTCGACATCACCACGGTCACGGGTTGTCAAGTGGATGGTGCCGGAGTGCGGAGGGGGGCTCGGACGATCTGTAATCCATTGGTTGCAGATCTGAAATCGCGAGCTGGAGGGGGTGGAGGGGGCTCGAGTGGACGGTGCCGGAGCTTGGAGGGGGCTTGGACGATCTACAATCTGTTGGTTGTAGATCTGAAATCGCAAGCTGGAAGGGACGGAATGGGCTCCCTTGGACGGCGCCGGAGCTTGAAGGGGGCTTGGACGATCTGCAATCGCAAAATGGAGGGAGTGGAGGGGGCTCGGATGATGTGGAAGGACGGCGCGGTGATGTGGGTTGGGTGGCCGAAAATGCAACAACCGGCTCGACAGCGTAGGACAGCCTCCGGCGACTTGTTTTGCCTTCTTCGCCAACCAGAGAATTAGAAGAAGACTGGAAGCAACACATAGGCTGGACGAAGAGGGAGGGTTGGGTGCACAGTAAGCCAAGTTTGGTTTACTATGCAACGGTTCAGTGCATAGTTGAGACTAAACGGTGACACTAAAGGGGGCTGTTGAGACTAAACGGTGACACTAAAGGGGGCTTTGCAAATATGGGATTAAAATGGGTGTCATGTTGCAAGACTAGACCACAAAGAGAAAACATTGCAAGGCTAGCCTCATTCATTAATGAATCTTTTGTTTTCTCCAAAATACCCTTTACAAGTAAAAAAAATAAAAATAAAGGAAAATAAAATAAAGGGGATCTAAAGGGACTATCTTCTCTTAAAAAAAAAAAAAAAAAAAAACTGACCAAACCCACTTTTTTCATCAGTTTCATCTCCTTCACCCCCTCAAAACGACCATCATTTTTCATTTCCATCATTCCCCTCAAAACGACCATCCTTGTATTCGGGTTAACATCTTGCACCGTTTTCACATTCCGGGCATCGATTTCCAGCCACAAGGAGAGGAGAGGAAGAACTAAAAGTTTGTAAAATCTCTAAAATTTTGGTAAGTTCATCCCAAACCCTCAAATTTTTTTATTTAAATCATGTTCGAAGTTGTTCAAAGGTTGGACATTCATGGTTTGGGAGCTTAATATAGAAAAACAACAATGATTCAACCTATTTTGCACTAATTTTCAGCTTTTAAAATCTGTAAATCTGCAAATCCCATCATAAGAACAGTACAGTGACCTGACCGGCCGGACCGACCTGACCGATCTGGTGGTTTTGGGGACGGTCTGGTAGTTTTGAACTAGTCTTTAATTTTTCATTAATTTTTTTTAATTCTTTCATAACAATCTTTTTTGTTTTTCTTATTTTTATTTTAAAGGAAAATGAGTAAGATTGTCATTTATTTTCAATATGATGGAGAATGGAAGGAGAAAGATGACGGGTCATATGAATGGTGTAGAAGGAATAAGGACCGTAAGGAGTCGAGTCTTGGATCTTCCTCACAATGCTTAACTCCAATGGTGGAGAAAACATTGCATACAAGATACAAAGAGTCCACAATCTTGACTGCGAAAGAACTAAACAGTACTACCCTTAAGTATTATGTCACAGGATCGAATGACAGTGTCTTGGTTGATCTAGGAAGGGGAACCTGCACATGTAAAGTATTTCATATCGACAAAATTCCTTGTGTCCATGCCCTTGCAGCATTCCCAGGGGGTAAGGATAAAATGCATGATTTATGCTCAAAATACTATCTAAAGGAGGTATGGGCATTGACTTATGTCCAAACCATTTATCCCGTCCCGAGCTCATCAGAGTGGGTTATCCCAGATGACATAAGGAGTGAGGCAGCATTCCCAGGGGGTAAGGATAAAACGCATGATTTATGCTCAAAATACTATCTAAAGGAGGTATGGGCATTGGCTTATGTCCAAACCATTTATCCCGTCCCGAGCTCATCAGAGTGGATTATCCCAGATGACATAAGGAGTGAGAAGGTATTGCCTCCTGATTTCACAAAAAAACGTGGGAGGTTTCAACAAACCAGATTTCCTTCTATTGGAGAACATTGGAAAGGCAAAAACAAGCGATCATGTCAAGCAACTTCTCATCAGAGCTCAGAATTGACAACCCCCCTTTGAATATATTTGATCGAAGTAGATTTTCATGTTGTATGATCGTGTTTTTATTTTTAACTTTTACTAAAGATTTTGGACTACATCTCTTGTTTTAGTAGTTGAATTATGTTTGTAGTGATAAACTGTATTTTGGATATTATAGTGGCTGAAATCGTTTTAATTGTTTTTTATAGGATCCTTAGTGTTGGTGTTTGATTAAAATAAGTCAACATGTTTTTTGCCGGTCATGCCGGTCAGGAATATTTTTTCCGGACCGGGATGATCTTCTTTGTTTTTTCGATCACCACACCAAAGTAAACAGTTTTTTGGTTTTCCGGACCGACATGACCGGCCTAACCGGACATGCCGGTCCGAAAAATTTTTCTCCGGACCGGGGTGTTCTTCTTTGTTTTTTGGATCACCACACCAAAGAAACACTTTTTTGGTTTTCCGGACCGGCATGACCGGCCTGACCGGTCATGCCGGTCCGAAAAATTTTTCTCTAGACCGGGGTGTTCTTCTTTGTTTTCCGGCAAAACCACACCAAAGAAATACTTTTCTGGTCCGAAAAATTTTTCCCCGGACCAGGGTGTTCTTCTTTGTTTTTTGGATCACCACACCAAAGAAACACTTTTCTGGATTTCCGGACCGGGGTGTTCTTCTTTGTTTTTTGAATCACCACACCAAAGAAACACTTTTCTGATTTTCCGGACCGGCATGACCTGACCGGTCATGCCGGTCCGGAAAATTTTTCTCCGGACCGGGGTGTTCATCTTTGTTTTTTGGATCACCACACCAAAGAAACACTTTTCTGGTTTTCCGGACCGGCATGACCGGCCTGATTGATCATGCCGGTCCGAAAAATTTTTCTCCAGATCGGGGTGTTTTTCTTTGTTTTTTCGATCACCACACCAAAGAAACACTTTTCTGGTTTTCCGGATCGGGGTGTTCTTCTTTGTTTTTTGGATCACCACACCAAAGAAACACTTTTCTGGTTTTCCGGACCGACATGACCGGCCATGTCGGTCTGGAAAATTTTTCTCCGGACCGGGTTGTTCTTTTTTGTTTTCTCGATCACCACACTAAAATAAACATTTTGCTTTTTTTGAGTTTTCCTGACCAGCATGACTGGCCTGACAGGTCATGCTGGTCAGGCATATTTTTTTCCGGACCGGGGTGATCTTCTTTTTTTTTTCGATCACCATATCAAAATAAACACTTTGCTTTTTTTCTGGGTTTCCGGTCATGCTGCTTCTGCACCAGGCCACAAAGTTGTCTGACCACTCAGGCCAGTATGACCCGTTTGAATAATCGTTATATCACTTAGGTGTCATGACCGGCAAAACCGACAACTGGTCCAGGAAAAAAAATTACTTGGTCTGGATAATTGGGAAAACTATGATAAAGAATGTAAAAATACTTTGGTGACATGACTTGAAAGACCGACAAACATTCCATATAAATAAATACCGGACCCACCTGACTGCTCAGGTCGGTATGACCCGTTTGAATATTCGTTATATCACTTGGGTGTCATGACTGGCAAAACCGACAACTGGTCTGGGAAAAAAAATTACTTGGTCTGGATAACTAGGAAAACTATGATAAAAATACAAAAATACTTTGGTGTCATGATATGAAAGACCGACAAACATTCCATATAAATATATACCGGACCTACCTGGCCGCTCAGGCCGGTATAGCCTGTTTGAATATTCGTTATATCACTTAGGTGTCATGACTGGCAAAACCGACAACTGGTCCGGGAAAAAAAATTACCTGGTCTGGATAACTGGGAAAACTATGATAAAAAATACAAAAATACTTTAGTGTCATGACCTGAAAGACCGGTAAACATTCCATATAAATAAATACCGGACCCACCTAACCGCTCAGGTCGGTGTGGCCCGTTTGAATAATCGTTAAGGTTTTTCATATCGCAAAGACAGATAGTCAATTAGGCAAACAAACAAAAAAATACTTGGCTGGTTTAACTGTTCTTCTCGGTCCATTCACTATAATAGAGTCAAACAGCTCGGTTGTATAGTCTATTAATGAAAGTTATCACGATCAAAATATCAGTTGTATGTTCGTAACTCATGTATTATATTTAGTGAAAGAACATACCAATCTTCTCGCTTACCTAATATGACGTACTATAAATTGAAAATATTACTTATGACTTCAAGACTTTTTGATAACACTAACAAAATTATAATAATATTAAATGGTGCCAATCACTAATTTGAAAGTCAATCACTGATTAATTATTAGTCAATCAACAATAAAACAAAACAAACGATCATTTTTCATAAATAAAAAATTACGACCATTTAATAAGTTTTTTAATAAATGACCGAAATTCTAAAAATTAGTTAAACTATCATTTGTTTTCTAAAATGGTTAATCATTTATCTGAATGGTCAATAAGTACAATTGACTTACTATCAATCACTGATTAATTTAACGTAACGGCAAGCGATCTTATTGGTCATACCGGTCAGGCATATTTTTATCCGGACCGGGGTGATATTCTTTGTATTTTCGATCACCACACCAAAGTAGTACTTTGCTTTTTTTTTTTTTTGATTTTCCTGACCGGCATGACCGGTCAGGAAAATTTTTCTCCGGACCGGGGTGTTCTTCTTTGTTTTTTGGATCACCACACCAAAAAAATACTTTTCTGGTTTTCCGGACCTGCATGACCGGCCTGCCGGTCTGGAAAATTTTTCTCCGGACTGGGGTGTTCTTCTTTGTTTTTTCGATCACCATACCAAAAAAACACTTTTCTAGTTTTCCGGACCGGCATGACCTGCCTGTCCGGAAAAGTTTTTTCCGGACCGGGGTGTTCTTCTTTGTTTTTTCGATCACCACACCAAAGAAACAGTTTTCTGATTTTTTGGACCGGCATGACCGGCTGACCGGTCCTACCGGTCCGGAAAATTTTTCTCCGGACCTGGGTGTTCTTCTTTGTTTTTTCGATCACCACACCAAAGAAACACTTTTCTGGTTTTCCGGACCGGGGTGTTCTTCTTTGTTTTTTCGATCACCACACCAAAGAAATACTTTTCTGGTTTTCCGGACCGGCATGACCAGCCTGTCATGCCAGTCCGGAAAATTTTTCTCCGGACCGGGGTGTTCTTCTTTGTTTTTTGGATCACCACACCAAAAAAACATTTTTGTTTTCCGGACCTGCATGACCGGCCTGACCGGTCATGCCGGTCTGGAAAATTTTTCTCCGGACTAGCCTGACCGCTTTTTTGATCACCATAATAACTTATTTTAATAAAACATCATAACTTAGGCCCTGTAAAAAACAATGTAGAAACAAATTTCAATGCCATAAATGCAAGACGTGTATCATAGAATTGTGACCAATCATTATGGAACCCAATCATTATGATAAATACATATATTAACTCAAAATACATATATAAAGTGTTTAAGGAACCCAATCATTATGATAAATATTGATTGTCATATTCTCTTTATAAAATTTGATCGTCTCATCATTTATTAACTCAAACGTCTGCCCTTGCATATCGAACTCGATATATTTGATGGCATATATGGCACAATCTCCCATGTGTTAAACAAAATGTTTGTTAGTGTTTGTAATTATAAATGACAAATAAAAAATTAAAATATTTGAAGTACACTTACGATTTTTCGTTATGCGGATGGTTGAGTGGACGCCTATAGGGCCATGGAGAAGGATCTAGGTAGCCGAAATATCCAGATTTTTGAAGTATTAATGGAATCATCTTTTACACGGGCTCCATAAATCTATCAAGCTTTACTTTTTCGTAAAATTTCTAATTGCAATCAAAAACTACCAGCTCTGCAGTTATCAAATCAACCTTCACCGAAAACCAATGTTTTCCTCTTTCTTTTTCGGTGACGTTGGTGTCCAATATGTCATATAAATTATGCATGAAGTAAAGTGCCTTGGAATATATATATATTTGTGTGTGTATACCAAAACCGTGGAATTCCTCACTATATAAAATATGGTATATATATATATTTGTGTGTGTATACACACACACACGCCCATACGAAGGAGACTAATAAAGAGTCACAACCATGCAATTGACATCCAAATTACTTTTATTGACATTCAAATTCAAAACTTGTAAGTTATAGTTTAAAAAGTATATTCGTCACATTACTATTGTAAGAGGTATCTCTCATAATAGTTTAATTAATAACTTACCTTTGGTATTGTGACTGACGTCGATTGAGGTGACGTGTTACCATCCGGTTGGGAATTGGTCTTACTGACTCCTTCAGAGTCATTTTCTGAGTCCATCTCTGGTGGTTCTAAATATCGACGCTGTTGGGTAGGACGGGGAGAGTATGCCGATGAGGTTCGGCTTCATGCCATAGTTAGAAACGAAAATGATAAAACAAATTTAAGTATACATATTCGTATATAAACAAATTTCTTTTAAAAAATTATCTTCATGTGCGGAGTGGATAACTACTGAAAGCATCAGTTTAACTTTGAACTTTTTCAAATTGACGTCCATCTATTTGATTTTAGCTGGATCATCTAACCATCTTATTTAATTGTTTCTCTGTAGGTTGCTGATATTACACATTTATTGCAACAGCCCGCTGGGAAAAAGGTAGAAATAGTACTTACATTACGTACTTTCGAAAATAGAATCTAGAATGTAGCTCTCTCTCCTTGAACTGCTATATTTCTTGAAATTCTCATGATAATCACCACAACTCATCCTTTTCAATCTGATCCATTAGCAGCTCGATTGCGCTAAAGATATCAATTTAGCAAGATAAAATCCAGCTTCATCTATGGGCATCTTTATCTAATAATTTTAGAGAGTTTTGTTTCTTCACAAGTTTTTGGCATTTTATGATTTTCGGTTGTTTTTAGATGTAGCTTGCTCGCTCTCTTTTGTTTTCTATTTCTTTTCGTCTTTTCTATTTGAGGACTTCTTGACGTCCTGTGTTTTGGTCGTCCTTTTCTTTTTAATAAAGTCTGCTACTAATTAAAAAGAAAATAAAAGTGAAAATAAAAACCACATACATGAGTGGTTTCCTAGTTCATTACAAACCGACAACATACGAGCATACGATGAGATACAAATTTCCTCTAAACAAGTAGTGAAAAATAAACATACTATAATAAGGAAACAAGCTCAATATGTAGATAAAAGTAAATATATAATTCTTCTTTTTGGAACTTGTTGATTCGGTACATCATGTATGACTAATAAAAAAAAAAGCAATAAAAAACAAAGGTTATATTGGCAATGGTACTTTTATACTGCAATCATTCACACCAAAATACTTAATCTCGCTTATAAATAGATTCGACAAACTTACATTTTTTTTTTTGGATGGGGATCTTGATCTTGTGTTGGGTCCCCTTTGTCGGCTATAAGAGAAACTGATGGGGCCTTCCTTTGTCGTCTTTAGCAGAGGAAAGTGAGTGAGTGCGATGGGTGTGTGTTGGGTGGATGGGTCCCTTTTTTGCCGACTGGGTGAGAGGGAGATAAGAGGAGAGTGAGTTAGCAGGGGGGCTTTGGGCGGGATTTTTTGGGCGAGGGAGGGCTTCAGTGGGATGAGAGATAGAGAGTGAGTTTAGCAAGGGTTGGGCGAGGGAGCAGTGGGGGGGGCTTCTTTTTTCGACGAGGAGCTTCAGGGGAGGGGGGCTTCTTTTTTCCGGCGAGGGAGCTTGTGGGATGAGAGATTGAGAAGGCAAGGGGAGGTAGGTATTTGACTGCCTTTTGACTTCCCTTTGCCGCCCGATCTTTTATGTTTTTTTTTTTTTAATTGAAGATAGCTGAAGGAGCTTTTGATCTTTTTTTTTAAAAATTGAATTAAAAAAATAATAATAAAAAAGTAATTAGAACGGAGGTTATATTTGCAATGGTGGTTCATTTTTGGCTTATATATGCAAAAGATCCGACACTAAATAGGTTGAGTTCAGTTTGAACTCAATTTTTTGTGTTCAAACTAACTCACCAAACAACCTCTTAAACAATCATTTCTTTTTATTTATTGACTAACATAATACAAAATTTTTTGTCTTAATCAATATGACACTATTTTTTTTTTCTTTGCATTTCAGATTTTCAGATTTTATTTTTTATGTGTCTTTTGTCTATTTTTACCCCTGTGAGTTTTTCTTTTTATCTCTCTTCAATTCAGAGTTCAGACTCTCTCTCTCTCTCTCCTCTCAGAACTCTCTCTCTCCGCTGCTCGCGCTCTTTCTCCGCCGGCCTCCCTCTCCGGCTGTTCTCTTCCCCTCCTTCTCCGGCCGTCCCTGTCTCTCTCAGCCCTCTCTCTTCCCGTCGCTTTCAACTTCTCTTACTAGAGTAGAGAAGTCTTACTTTAAGACAGAGAAAATCAAGTTAAACTTTACAAGCAAATCGAAAAAAAAAAAAAAAAAAACAGAAAGAAGAAATGGAGAAAATCGAGCACTCGGTGATCACCACAAACGGGATCAACATCCACGTGGCGTCCATCGGGAGTGGTCCGGCTATCCTGTTCCTCCACGGCTTCCCCGAGCTCTGGTACTCCTGGCGGCACCAGATGCTCGCCCTCTCCGTCCTCGGCTTCCGCTGCATCGCTCCCGATCTCCGCGGCTACGGCGACTCCGATGCGCCGCTGTCCCCGCCGTCGTACTCCGTCCACCACGTGGTCGGGGACCTGGTTGGGCTTCTGGAGCAGCTGGGCCTGGACCAGGTGTTCCTGGTGGGCCACGACTGGGGGGCTTTCGTGGCCTGGTACTTCGCCCTGTTCAGGCCCGACAAGGTCAAGGCTCTCGTCAACCTCGGCGTCGCTTTCATGCCCAGGAATCCGGTGATAAAGTTCGTCGACGGACTCAGGGCTTTCTATGGCGAAGATTTCTACATTTGCAGGTTTCAGGTGATTGTTTGAATCCAAATGTTGATTAATATCTCGTTTTGAGTTTTTAGCTGCTACTGTTTTGGAGCCACTAATTTCTTACTTGCGTAAATTGCTAAGCGGACCTTAAATTTTTAAGTTTGTGTAATGATTTCTGATATTTTTTCGTAGTTAAAATAATTTTAAATTATTAAAAATGTTATTATAATAATTATTTTATTAATTTTTAGACATAATTCGTTAGTTAGTAATTTTTGGATCAAATTCTATCCAAAATTTAATAGAAAAGACTTTTATAATATTGTTGTAATAGTTTAAGAACATTTCAGTTACAAAAAAATGATTATGAATTAAAGTTGTATAAAATTAAAAGTTTAAAAACTAAATAAGTAATTTATCCTTTTTATTTTTATTTAAAAGGCTATTGCTTTGTAACTATCCCAATTAAATTTTAACGGTTTGATTTATGAACGGGAGCATTTTAATATAGTGCATTATTTTAATGTTGATTGCATTGAATGTTCATATAAACTGAATATTTACATTAAAATGTAGATTTTAAACCGTATATTTATATGAAATGTGTGTTTGGATAATTTTTATATATGTAGGATATTAAAAGTGTTTTTTTTTTTTTAGCAAAGACAAATTACTGTTGCCACCCTTTTAATGCTTTTAGCTTTCCTAAATTGTGATACTATTCAGGTTAAAGATTCTTGGATGCTATGTTTATATGTTTAGCCTTAATGAAAAGCTATTTTAATCAACTCTTCAAAAATTTAAATCATGAAAAATTTAATTAGCAAAATGACTTCGGAACGATCCTGAATGACCCATTTTTACACAGCGCAACCATACCAATGGTTTAGTGTAAAAATTGAAACAAGGTCAATTTTGTTAGTTTCTATTGTTGCAAAGTCATGTCAATTTTGGTATATGAATGATTTCACTGTTTGTTCATACTATTGTTTCAATTTAGCGGTCTTTCTTAAACTGGATTATTGTCTAGATCAAGCTGGAATTGTTCCTATTCTGCATATGCTCTTCTGTTTTTTACGTCAGAAAGTTTTTGAGTCGTAAACCATGTAGTCATTTGCAAAAACTCAAACTTTTCCTAAAAACGAAAGGTGACAAGAGAACCCTGTCCCCTCTACGTCCTCTCTACGTCCCCAATAGATTAAGGATTTGGTATTGTGTTCAGTATAAATGTTGGAAAGGGAGGTTTTCTAATCATTTCATTCTTTATGCGAGCAAAAAACTAGCCCATGACGTTAGTATACGATACGGTGTAGAATAGTGTACACCTTGCTTGCTTTGTATCAGTGTTAATTTGCAGAATGGCGATGTAGGAGCCAGGAGAGATCGAAAAAGATTTCGCTTCCGAGGACACTGCAACGGTACTCAAGAAACTTTATACATCATTCGGTCTAACCCCTCTTCTGATACCTAAAGATGTAGGATTCAAAGCTATAAAAGTTCCAGATACATTGCCCTCTTGGCTGTCGGAAGAGTACATCGATTACTGTGTCAGTAAGTTTGATCAGAAGGGCTTCACTGGCGGATTGAACTATTATCGAGCTCTTGACATGTGTGTAATTTCTTTCTTTTCCTTTTTATCGATCATGACATGACTCTATCAAACGTTCCAATGTTCCTATCCAAATTCTACGATAATTTGACATCAATAGTTTCTCAAAAAAGCTGTAAAGTCCCCTTCTGTTTTTATTTGTCCATCAAGGCCAAATTTGTAGGAAAAGGTGAAAATAGGAAGGAAGAAAAGATAGATAACCTAGGTGAGTGAATCTGGTACGAAGGGAAGGAAAGATAACAAAAATCACTTCCCCTAATCTGTCCCTATTGGGAGGGATCAAAATTGGGTCCTAGGGAAGAGTTTGAATCCCGCAGATTCTACCCGCTAATCCTCCCAGTCTATCCCGCTAATTTCCTTTCTGGTTTTGTAGAACATGGGAGCTCATAACTCCATGGACCGGAGCACAAATCAAAGTTCCAACGAAGTTCATCACTGGCGATGAAGACAGCGCCTACCATTGGCCGGGCGTGAAGCAGTACATAGAAAGCGGAGGCTTCAAGAAAGATGTGCCCGCATTGCAGGAAGTGGTTATTATAGAAGGGGCAGCTCACTTCATCAACCAAGCAAAGCCGGAGGAGATCAGCGCCCACATATACGACTTCATCAAGAAGTTTTGAATTTCATCTTAGCTGATCAATAACTTACTATGTCGTGAACAAGGTAATAATACCTGAACAATGAGACGATCAATTTCTTATCATGTTCTATCCAATTAATAACCGACTCGATAGTCCGTCATTCTATTCCTGAATCATGAGCTCAAACTGAATGGATTTGGTTTAAGTGATTGTTTGTTTGGCCTTGTATCATGAAAACTTTTGTTACATAATAATGTTCATCCGTCGATATTCCTTTCTTTTTTTCGATATCGAAACCTTAATAAAGGGATTAGTAACGAAATTCTAGAATTTTGAGGATCCGTAAATTGTTTACAAAGAGCGACTGAATTGAAATGAAAGACCATGTCGCGAAGGTTTCGACGGAATGAAAGGATGAGAAGGCTTAAATTTCTATGAAAATCTTCTCTTCTGAGATATGTATTACTAATCTTTGCTTTATATCTTTTTTAGCTAAAATTTTACAAACATGCACATAGTTCAAATTTTCAAAATAACAATTTGAGTAAACTATTATGACATTAATTTTTTCTCTCCTTTTCTTTTTTACTCTAATATTACTTGACTTCTGATTGACATTCTACATTAAACTCACTTTTTGAAATTTTTTTCTAGAGTTTTTTTTTTATATAAAAGTTTATAGTAATTATTTGAATTATGGGTTCGAACCTATAATCTAAACAAGCATTTAGCCTTTTTTTTTTTTTAAATAAATTTATAAATCATAGTGTTAATAATGATCACAACAATCTTAAAAGTGTGGTAATAACCTTAACATTTTACAAATATGGTAACCATCATTTTTTTGACAGAACTTGACTAATCGATTTTAGAGTTGCACAAAAAACTGCCAAATCACCCCGCCTGTCCAAAAAATAGATCGAATACAAGGGCAGATCGAACACAAAATGTTATTTAAATAGATCGCAGTGAGTCTTATTAAACCAAAATGTTATGTAAGTATATTCACCCAAAACGCACATTCCATATCATCAGATTTAAAATTGACAAAACAATAAAAGGCCATAAACTATTAGCTACGGTCAAAGGAATGCTACACTAATTCTGACATATCGTAAGCAGTATAAAAATAAATTTTCCTTCTTTTTAATTTTATTTTTAATTTTAGACGATCAACCAGACAAAAGAAAAGATTTGTTGGTCTAGTGCTTGTTACTTAAGTACTTGAAGAATTTTCTTGTTTGAACTATGAAGCATTTGTTATGTTATTTACTAATGGGCAGGAAATATAAAGAAGACAACTAGTACAATCAGAATCTTATTTTAGTGAGTTACTAGCAACTATAACATTTATGGATTAAAATAATAACACACTAACAAATAGAAGTTCAACATTATTTAGTACCATTTTTTTTTTTGTCTTTATGATTTCCATATTTAACGGTGTTGCAGTATAATCTCATTCTCGAAAACATAAAATAAAACCCTTAGGGCCCGTTTGGGTGATGAGTTCAAACTCATCACCATCAACTCAATTTTTATCTTTTTCCCTAAAAGTTTTTTGTCTTTTCTGAAAAAGTTAACCAAAATCACTATTTAAACTTACAAATCTTAACTCAAACTCATACACCAAACGGGCCCTTAATTTATTTCCTCAATAAACTAACTAAAATGTCTTTCTTATCACACACACAAAAAAAAAAAAAAAAAAAAAAAACTAAATTGTCCTTTCTGCGCTAAAAAAAAAAAAAAAAAGAAATGTCCTTTAATTAGACGATTACCCATTTAGTTGGGCATTGGATTCTTCACATTGTTTGCAATTGACGTGTCCTCTCAACAGTTTTCTTAGGACCACAATTTATAGCTAGTGTCGTAAAATGATATTCATAATATTTTCATCGATAAGTTTAAATAGAACAACATACATTAACTATTGGTTATTAAACCAAATAAATCTTGGTGACTGAATAAATGGAATAATAAAATTAAGAAAGAAGAATAAAAAAGTGTAAAGAAATAGAAATGAGAGTATAGCTCGATACGAAGATAATAGGAAAACCAACAAAATACATAAAATAAATTAAAAATACAAAACTCTTTTTTAATGGGTTTTGATAGGGGTCAATGTGAAAGAAAAGTAGTATATGGGATAAAACTAAATTATTTGTTTCAGTGGGACCCTAAGGATCTACATTCTCTATCTAATTTTTGGTGTCTCAAATGATATCTAACAAATAATATTATGTCACGCCATCTTAAAAAGTTTAAAATACTTTCTAACTGATTTTTTATATATTAAAATTTAACTTCTTTTAATGATGTATCAAAATATAATTGGTTAGATATTATTTACGATATCAAAATTGGATAGGAGATGTCAATTCGGCCCGTAAATAGAACAGGGCAGTCCTTTGCTTATCAAACCCTACACATGATCAGAAACATGTTCGAAACAATTATAACATTTTAAAAAAAAATCGTTAACTGATAGTTCTAGCACTAGTGTTAGAGAAGAAAAATCAAGATTTTCAAATTAAAACAGGATGGTTTATGCTCAAAGATGGTCGAGATTTTCCATCTAATATAGGGCACGCACGTTCTATAACATTTTTCAAACAACTTTTTTTTTCTTTAAACAAAAAAGTGATTTTTTTTTTCACACACACCCTTAGTGATTCTGTTTTCATTTTTTAATATTTTCCCGTAATTGTAACTTAAAACCCGATTTTCTTGTTTTCAATTTTTTCTACGGCGAGATCAACATTATAATGAGATTGACTCTGGAATCAGACCGATGGGTCAGGACCGATGTCATAGTCAGGTAGATGTAGGCTTAAAGCGTATATACAATGTATGTATACTTACGGCTCATATTTGATACGAATCTTTCCAGCATTTATATTGGCAATTTTTGCAGACGCCTCTTGAGAAAGGTTGATGGTTGTAGGGCATCCTTTGCACAAGTCCACAATTTTGACCACTACTTCATTACCTTCATAACAAGGTTGCGGTCCTTGGTTTGTGGGCCCACTGCATGTGACCAAGTATGATCTCTCACATGCTGCCTTGTTGTCCCGCAATTTATCACTCACTGCTGCAATCATCATGTCTTCAGGCTGTACGTTCCCTATGCACTTGGAGGCTGTTCAAAACACAAACACATAAAACTAGTGAGTTGCGGACGAAGTGGTTGTGAGTTATTTTTTAGACTTTCATCAATAAAATAACTAAAAATTCGAGTCTCAAACTTTATTTTGGCGTGTTTTTTAATTATACGGAAACGCTTAGGGATGTCACCTCTAAACTCCTTTATTCAGTAAAATTTTTTAATAAAAACAATAATAATAGTAGTAGTAGTGAGCTCTTTTAAGACTTCTACGGTAGGAAATTATTATTATTATTTTTAAATAACAATATGTTGTTTCATAACTATTAGGACTATAAAGATTACTAATCTTGACACTAGGACAGCGGATTCAAGCTCGAAGGACACATTTGAGGCAATAAACTAGAGATCTTGGTTAAAATCTTTAATATATGAAGTCAGATACATTAATAGTTATCCAAACTACAACAGACCTTTGCTTTCTTTTTATTTTGTGTTTGGCACATTATTGTCATATATTTCTAGTTTTTTAACCCCCTAGGAACTAACTTATGTCATTTTGGTTACATATACTCCTTTGTAGATGATAAGCTACTTGGGTTGGAGGAATTTCCTTTGCTTTGACAAACTGTCATTGTATCATACGTGACATATTCTATATTTTTCCTGAAAAAAAAAAAAAGAATCTATCAATGGTATGATAGCATGAGCTGGTTTGTATCATGTATTTTAAAATTTTGAAATATTGACATTCATGTATTATACTGTTAAAAAGTAAATAATAGCTAAAATTTCAATTCTTACCAGTGTGAAAAACCGTTCTTTTCATGAAAACTCCCAATATACTAGCGGACCTTGAACTTTGATTAAAAAACAAAAAAAACTCATATATGGATAGTTAATCTCTTGCTTGAACTTCAAAACTCACACAAGTTTTAGAGAAGTTAGTTAGTTCAAGGACTAACTAAATTGTCTGGTATTTAAGTTTAATTCCAACTAAATTGTATTTTTTTATCTCAATTTTTGTCTTTTTCTAAAAAGTCAACAAAATTTATAATTAGTTTTTAAAAAGTCAATCATCTCCAATTAAAAATTTTATCTCCAACCGACGAACCAAACATAAACTTAATATCTTAGTGAAAAAGGTAAAAAGAAATGATTAACCAAATATGACAGATAAAATTAGCAGACTAAAATAGACTTTCATCTTAGAAAACAGATAAATAACATATTTACGAGTAAGTATGTTATTTACTAAAAATTAATCAATTATTCAGTAAATAAATGAATTTATCTACTACTAATTATGTTATTTACCTTTTCAAGTAAAAAAGAGCTGCTATTTACTACTATTTCTTTTTTTTTTTTTTTTGGATTACATAATTTTGTTTACCCAAGATAATATATCTTCTCCTCTGATTTTCATGGTGGAACTAATTTTATGCTAAGAGGAGAGTTAACAATCGTTTATATGTAAATTACAAGGCTAAAACAGCTATATATATAGTATATATATTATATATATATATTGCGGTAGAGAAAATACTAAAAAAAAAAAAGGACTTGCTAGCATAAGGAGGTGTATAATATGTTGCAGTGCCTTCATCTGCAAATGCCAATGAAAATACTATGCAAACACTCACTATCACCAAAAAATTGGATGCGGGTATCGCTTTGTTTTTATAGAAAGAATGGTGAAAATGAAATGAAAATTTTTTTACATTAATTTTCTCATAATTTAAATATCATTGCGAGCTAATAGGTTTTCGGTGATCCTAGACTTTTTAAGACGTGACATTTTAATCCTTTAACTCTTTTTTTACCCTTTAGCTCATCAACTTAATAGTTTTGGTAGTTTTGATCCCTAGTTAAAACTAAAATTGATGGTAGATTTTTAAATTTTTTTTATCGAAGTAGTCATGTGTGCCCTCACATAATAACTTGAAATTTTATAAAGGAAATATTAGGTCAGAAGATAGTTTTTAAATCCTTGTTAAATAAATCGTCAATTTTTTTTAAAAATAGGAAAATGACTGTAATAGAACTATTAGTGATTGACTAGTAAAAAATACATATTAATACCTAAGTTATTTAAAAAATGACCGTTTTACTAATTTTGTAAATTTTAGATATTTATCAAAAATTTCATTAAAAAAAGGTTGTTTACCCACATTTCCCTTTTATAAATACTAGCCAAAAGAGGAGCCTTTTGTTCTAATTTTTGAAGGATTTTAAAGGGTATTAGTTCAAGAGAACGTTTTGCATCTTATATGACTTATCTTTGTAAAATTTCAAGTTCTCGTACCAGGGACATTGGATACACAATTACTTGCATTAACTCTCCATCTCAACTTTGTGACTCGGGATTGAAAGCACCAAAATATTAAGTTGAGCTTGTGGGACTAATTAGCTAAAAGCAAAAAAAAAATAATTAGGAACCAAACTATCAGATGGCTAGTAGTTAGAGAATAATAACCTTAAAAACCCTAACAGATTTTATTTCTCGGGTAAATTATAAGGTTGTTCCCCAAATTTTTAACTTTGTGTAATTTTAGTCTTTGAATCTTTTTTTTTTTTTTTTGAAATACCTCTAAACTGTTAAAATATTGCTACAATAGTCATTTACGCTAATTATTGGACGAAATCCGTTATTTAGAATAACTTTTTGATTAAATTACTAATGGATTTTATTTAAAAGTTAACACAAATGACAAATAACGGATTTTATTTAAAAGTTAACACAAATGACTATTGTAACAATATTTTAATAGTTTAGAGACATTTTCTATTTCTTTTTCCATAGGTGGAATGACCATAAATTATTAAAAACGTTGCTACAGTAGTTTTTTTCATTAATTTTTGGACGGAATCCGTAGTTAGTATCACTTTTTGACCAAATTACTAATAGATTCGGTCCAAAATAACGGAAAGGACAATTGTAGTAATATTTTAAAAGTTTCGGGGCATTCCAGCGACGAAAAAAAATTTAACGATCAAAATTAGATAAGGTTAAAATTATAGGAACTGTCTGAGTAATTTATCCTTTATTTACCTTGAAAGGAAAAACGCGGAACCAGCAAAGGACGAGTCATTGGAGTACATGCTCCCTTTGAAATAGAGACAATAAGGAGGAAAAATGAAGCTTCAATTGCAGGAAATAACAAATGAACCTTTGAAACTTCAACTTGCGCCTTTGGCGTTTTTAATGAATCTCTTATTTTACACCCCAAAAAAAAAAAAAAAAAATCTGAAAACAACCTTACCTTTTATATTCTTTTTTAAAAAGAGACAAGAAAACGTAGACTTTCAGGTTTCATGGCATATAATAACAGATCATTCATTAAACAACAGATACATTTCCTATTCATTTTCAGCCTTTCTTTCATTCCAAGTGTTAGGAATTAGACATCTTAACTTTGTCTTTACTCTACATTATGAGAAGGAATAAAACGCATGTTGATGCTCGAAATGGTTCCGGCAACAACACCCAAATGTGATCGGGTAGTCCGATGGGAACTCGCCAGTCGCTTTGCCGTCGATCTCCTGCAAAATGGAAGAACCTCGGAATGATGGGGACACCGGTGTAGTGTCTGCCGTGGGCACTCCGATGCTTAAGTCAGTAAGGAGACTAATGAGCAAGAGGAGGGGCAGAGTTTTGACAAGGTAAGAGTGTGTGTACCTGAGTTGAGGGTTCATTTCTTTATTTATAGGTGCCTTCCGCGGGTCCGGGTGCTCGGGGCAACCCGGCCGGGCCTGCCACCTAGGGCACCCGGTGGGCAAGTAGGCTTGCAGGAGCTATTGATCCACTGAGCTGACGCCACGTGTCCTTGGGCCCTCCACACAGTGGGTAGTAAGGCTTCTCAGGCGTCACCAGTATGGAGGCTACAGTGAATGGTTGTGATTTGATGTCTGACAGGAGCAGGTGAGCGGCGCCAGCTTATAGGGCGGGGACGTGACTGGTGTCACATCCACCGTCACTGGCGTCGTCGTGGTGGGGTCTGGTCCGAGAGGCATATCGAGGCCGATCAGAGTGCTCGACAAGAGAGTGGTCCGAGCATCCGACTAACCGACTAGGCCCGCTCCCTGATACGCTCGGCTAGAGACTTCACGGAATGTTACGGTCAGAGTAGACCCCTCATGTCTTCGGCTGAGGATAACGTCCGACTAGCCGAGTTCACCGAAGAGACAGTCGGCATGTAGTCGGCAAGTGTCAGAAGTGGTCGGATTTGGTCGGTCATCAACAGAAGCCCCCCAGCATCTCTGGTCGGGTCTTGGCCAGGGGTGCTTCATGCTCGGGTAGTTGGTCTAGTGTGACAGTAATCGGATGGTCGGACGATCTGGGGCTCCCGGATAGGTGTGGTGACTCTCGGGAGTCACGTGTTGTACCACGTGTCACGCCACGTGGCAAGGTTACCATGTGTCGGGTCGGCCACGTGGCGGGTCGGCCATGTGGCGACCCGCCACGCGTCGAACTACGATTGGCAGGGAGACGAACCGGCGACTGGCGATTTGAAATTTGAACTTTCGTTTAGGCGGGAAGTCCAATCGTCGCCTGGGAATCCGCGCCAACCGCCATCAGTCGCCTATAAATAGAGGGGGGGGTGCCTCACTTGCCATCACTTGCGAAGAAGATTGTCCGCCGAGAGCTGCCGAAGACTGCCGAGGACCTCAAGCCGGTGCAATCAGAAGACGAGTAGTCCGTCAACAGCCGAGGACATCCGCAAAGGTAATCATCTACTGTTTCATCATGAGTAACGTTTCCGATTCCGAGAACGAAGCCCTTTATGGGTCTGTGGATGTAGTCGGGAGTCCAAGCACCATGACCCCGAGCACATCAACGTCGACGGACGAGTCCGTCACGCCGACCAGCCGAGGCCAGGGGGCGGCCCGGTTGGAGGAGATTCTGCAAGTCGGGCCGGGCACCCGACCAGATAGGCAGTTTGTACGAGACCTGGACGGGGCTGCCGCCGAGCAGGTTGTTCGAGCGAGTTCTGTTGCCGAGGAGGCGGTGCCCGAGAGGTCGGCCGGCGACGCGAGCACGTCTGGGCAAGACGACGAGGAGAGCGCGAACAGCTCAGACCCGGCCGGGGAGCAACTGGAGGACCGTAACAGGCCGGCTAGCCACGCCATGCGGATCAATGACCAGCGGGTGCACCGCCGATCCGACCAGTTAATGCTGGAACTGGCGGGAGGTTTTCCAGTGTACTCGGCGGATTTCTTTACATCTGCCGTGACGCCGAGGTACCTCGCCACCCTTAGGCGGGAGTTCCAGATTCCGGCCGACGTGGACCTGAGGGCCCCCAGTCAGAACGACCTGCCATCCCGGCCACCACCCGGCTATGTAACCCTGTACGCCGAGCATTTCCGAGCTGGCCTGCGCCTACCCTTCCATCAGTTCTTGAGACGGGCTCTTACATATTTGAATGTGGCTCCGATCCAGCTGAATGCGAATGCCTTCCGGATCCTGATAAGCTGCTTCATTCTCTGGTCCAAGAACTACGCGGCTGGTCTACCATTCCGGGCGTTTCAGAACTTGTACCGGATGAAGACTGCGCCTGCGTCAACGGGCTCCTATTATTTCCAGGCGTTCAAGGGAACGTTCGTGACGAAGTGCCCAGACTCCGACAAGCAGTTCAGACACCTGTGGTTTTACGCAGGTGGTCGATGGCTGCACGGGCACTTGGCCCGAAACGAGCTTCCCCGGGCGGAGAGGGTGCCAGTGGTCTTCCGGAGGGGCTATGCATGGACTAGGGTGCCGTTCATACCGGAGAGGACACGAGACATGCTGGAAGGTCTTAAGCCCGAGCACGAGCGGGACCAGCGTTCGCTCCTAAGCCAGGCGAGCCTAACCGAGTACGAGCGGCTTGGTTCCTCCTCGTCAGCCCCCCGGTCAGATAGTCGGTTGCCGGGCCACGTCACAGTTGCCAGGATGCCGGAGCCGGTTCATCACTTCCGGGCCCGGACAATTGTGGTCGAAGACGAGACATCTTCTGACCACTCTCGCGACCCTTCTCCAAGGTCTTGGGGTCCGCGAATCGCCGACGAGGACCTTGATCTGGTGATCAAGGGCCTAAGTCCTGCTCGGGGTCAGCAACCCGCTCGGGGGTTGAGAATTGAAGGTCGGCGACAGAGCACTGCCGAGTACTCGCAGCAGCTATTGGTATGTCGCAGCCGATAACTAACACCTTTTATTTTTGTTTGCAGAACCGATGGCTGATCGTCGCGGGACCAAGAGGCCGAGCGAAGACGAGAGGAGGGAGAGGCTGACGAAGATGGCCACGCTCGGCAAGGGGAAGGGCAAGTTCGGGGCTTCCGCCCCATCTAGCCAGGCAGTGGCGCCCCCGGCTGCCCCGGCCACAAGGATTGTGCTCCCGCCGGCCCCAGCTTCAGTTCCAGTCGCGCCCCCGGCTGCACAGGCCAGTCGCCCGGCTACTCGCCCGAATACTCGGTCGAATCGTCCATGGGAGGAAATGCCAGCCTCGGTGCTGACTTCTAGAAGCAGCCGGGAGGAATCGAGGCCGGGCTCCACGTCCACTCCTCCGGGCCAAGTTGCGAAGTCCTCGGCTCACCGAGCACTTGTGACGAAGTTCGGGGACCGACTCAGCATCAAGGTTGCCGAGTCCTCCAAGCGCTCGGACCCGGTCAAGGCCATTGACGACTGCGCCGACAAGCTCGTCGAGGCTATGTGCCTTGCTTTCTCGGGGGCTGCTGCCGCCAAGGGATATGCCAACCGGGCCGCTAACGAGGTAAAGGCTGCCGAGGCTGACTCCCGACGTGCCAGAAGGGCCGAGAAGGAGGCTAAGGCGGCTAAGGACGCGGCGGATGAGGCCAGGAAAGAGGCCGAGGACCGAGCCAAGGCCGCCGAGGACATGGCTAAGCGGGCCGAGGACGGGCGGCGACAGGCGGAGGGCTGGGCTCATAAGGCAGAGCGGGATCTCGAGGAGGTGGAGACTTCAAAGCTCGAACTGAGCCGATCTCTCCAAAGGGTCGAACAAGATCTCGCTCCTGCACGGGCCGAGCACGAGAGATATCTTCAGGTCGCTCTGCCCGCCGCACTCGAAGAGGCTAAGGCTCGAGCCGTGGCCGACTTCCTCGAATCCGAGGACTACAATGACCGCATCGTCCACATGTACCAAGAAGGGATGCGGGACATGAAGGCCGGTTTTACCACGGCCAACCCATCATTGGTCGGGGTAGATTGGTCATTCGTACCGGCCGAGTCCGAGGAGATGGCGGACGAGTAAGTGGCCGAGGAAGGCGAGGTTACCGGCGCTGTTCGGGTGCCCGGGGATATCATAGTCCTGGACGATCAAGCTGGCCAACCCGAGCACTAGGCAGAACCGGAGCAGCGCGCACCTCCCGAGCCGACCGCCCCTACCGAGCCTGAGCAGCCGTCCCAATTGCCGCCGACAGAATGATGTTTTGGTTTTTTATTGATTTTGATTTTTTTGATTTACACATATATATATTGTCTTTTTTTTTTTTTTTGGTTCGGGGGTGCCCAACTTGTACCCCCCTCCTAATTATACATTAATGAAAGTCTTTTTTCTTCTTTTTTTTTTTTTTTTTTTTTTTATGGCTTGGTATGGCCGACCCTAGTCCCCCTAGTTGGTTTGGGCGTTTCGCCCAAGTCCAATCTTGGTCGGGGGACTTTTCTCCTAACACGAGGTGGATATTGGGTCCTGGTCGGGTAGCCCCCCTGGGGTAGCCGGTCATGGGACCTGACCTGTGGTCCGGGAACTGCAGGATGTCTGCAAAGGCAGTTGGGTCCTGGTCGGGTAGCCCCCTTGGGGTAGCCGGTCATGGGACCTGACCTGTGGTCCGGGAACCACAGGAGTTTCTGCAAAGGCAGTTGGGTCCTGGTCGGGTAGCCCCACTGGGGTAGCCGGTCATGGGACCTGACCTGTGGTCCGGGAACCACAGGAGTTTGTCTGCAAAGGCAGATGTTGGGTCCTGGTCGGGCAGCCCTTCGAGGGTGTCCGGTCATGGGACCTGACCTGTGATCCGGGAACCACAGGAGTTTGTCTGCAAAGATACTCAGGGTGTCTGATGAAATCAAATATTTTATTGACTAAATAAATCTTTACAAAGGAATGGGTAACAACAATTATTAGTAAAAACGTTTCAGGTGGTCGGCATTCCACGGGTTCCCCAGGTTCCTGCCGTCCTTGTCTTGTAGTCAGTATGTTCCCGGGCGTACAACGCCAGTTATTGTGTACGGTCCGTCCCACTTAGGGCCGAACGAGCCGAGCCCAGGCTCTTGAACGATTACTCTCTTCATCATCAAGTCTCCTACTCGAAAGACACTTGGCCGAAACCTCTTGTCGTAATACTTAGCAACGACCTGGTTGTGGGCGGCTGTCCGAATCAGGGCCTGTTCTCACCTCTCTTCAACCAGGTCGAGCTCGGGCAGAGTCCGACCATCGTTGTCTTCTTCATCGTAGTTCTCGACTCGTAGGCTAGGCAGCCCAACTTCAACAGGTATAACGGCCTCAACGCCGAAGGCCATAGCAAAAGGAATCTCCCCAGTCGCTGTTCGCTTGGTTGTTCGGTAAGCCCATAGTACTCGGGGAAGCTCGTCAATCCAAGCCCCTTTGTGCCTCTCAAGGTTCTTTTTCAAGTTTTCCTTGATTGTTTTATTGGCGGCCTCTACCTGTCCGTTGCTCTGAGGGTGCCCGGGGGAAGAGAACACATTCTTTATCCCGAACTGCTCACATAATGCGAGGAACTTGTCCCCGAACTGTTTCCCATTGTCCGTGACTACAGTGTGGGGAAGACCAAACCGGCAGATGATGCTCTTCCAGAGAAAGTTCGTGCATTTTGCTTCGGTTTGCTGGGCCAAGGGTTCCACTTCGACCTATTTAGTGAGATAGTCTATGGCGACCAAGCAATACCGAAGCTGCGACCGGGCCATCGGAAGTGGTCCGATTATGTCGATGGCCCATTTCGCGAATGGCCACGCAGATACTACTGAGGTGAGCCTCTCAGGATGAGACTTAATAACCTTGGCGAACTGCTGGCATTTAATGCACTTCCGAGCGAAATCTATGGCATCCTTGCTCATGGTCGGCCAGTAATACCCCTGACGGAGACACTTGAAGGACAGGGCTTTCCCCCCCGAGTGATTTCCGCATACCCCACTGTGGATTTCTTTCATGACGTACTCGGTCTCGGCCGGTCCAATACAGCGCTGGTAGGGAGCTGAGAATCCTCGGCGGTACAATTTGCCATTGACCTGGTTGAAGTGTTCTTGATCCTCCGGGCTTCTTCTCGGTTCGACGGCAACTGAGAGTCGGTGAGATATTGGACAATCGGGTCCATCCAAGTCGACGCGTTCTCGGCAAAGAGGATTTCTTCTCGGTCGATACTCGGATGGTCTAGCTTTTCGATTGGAAAGGAGACGAGACCCTCCAGATCATTTCCCGAAGCCAACCGGGCTAATGCATCCGCCTCGGCGTTCTCGGATCGGGGTATCCGAGTAATGACTCGTTTACTGAACTGGCCGAGAAGAGCCTTTACCTTGTCCAGGTACTTCGTCATTCGCGCTTCCTTAGCCTGGAACTCACCGGAGACTTGGTTGACGATCAGCAAAGAGTCGCTGAACACCTCAATATCCTGTACCCCGAGCTCTCGGGCCAATTCAAGTCCGGCAATCATAGCCTCATACTCCGCCTCGTTGTTCGAAGCCTTAAAATTGAAGCGTAGAGCTTGGCTGGTCTTGAACTGATCCGGGCTTATGAGGACAAGTCCTGCTCCGGAGCCTCCCGAACTGGAGGACCCATCGACAAATAATTTCCATCTATCCGTGCTCGGTAAGCTTCCAGCCGAGAGGTCCGTTGAGGGGTCGGCGGTCTTCATTGGCTGTTCGGGATCTGGTTCGGGAGCCCCCGTGAATTCGGCTATAAAGTCGGCCAATGCCTGCGCCTTGATCGCGGGACGGGGGATGAATTCGATGTCGAATTCCCCGAGTTCTATTGCCCACTTCGCTATCCTCCCTGATAGCTCAGGATTTTGCAACACTTGGCGGAGTGGGTAACTGGTCGGGACTCGGATTGGGTGGCCCTGAAAGTAAGGCCTCAACTTGCGGGCTGACGAGACCAATGCAAGGGCAAATTTCTCCAATGGGGTGTACCTCGCCTCCGCTCCCTGGAACGCTTTGCTGCTGTAGTAGACCGGGTGCTGAACCCTGTCCTCTTCTCGGATCAAGACGGAACTCACGGCCTTCTCCGAGACGGCGAGGTAGACGTAGAGCGTTTCCCCAGGAAGCGGTTTCAACAACTGCGGTGGGCAGGCGAGGTACCCCTTAAGGCCTTTGAAGGCCTCTTCACACTTGCTGTCCCAGTTTACTCCCCCCCTGGTCTTGAGAGCCTGGAAGAACGGGAAGCATTTGTCGACGAGCTGGTCGATCCGCGGAGGGGGAAGCAATCCTTCGGGCACGCTTTGTTAAGGTCTGTGTAGTCAATACAGACGCGCCACTTCCCGGAGGACTTCTTCACCAAGACGATATTGGCCAGCCAATCCGGGTAGGTTACTTCCCGGATGAAGCCGGCGGTCAGCAGCTTCTCCACTTCCGCGTTGATGGCCTCGTACCTCTCCGGGTTAAAGGCCCTTCTCTTCTGGATCACCGGCCGGTGCCTCGGGTTGACATTCAGCTGGTGGCACATCACCGCTGGGTCGTCACCGCGTTGATGTCCTCGTGTGACCAGGCGAAAACGTCTTTGTGCTCCCGGAGGGTCTTCTCCAGCTCTTCTCGGATGTTCGGGGCTAGCCGGGATCCGAGTAGCACCGTGCGCTCCGGGTGCTCCGGGTCTAGCTGGTAAGGGACCAGATCTTCCACAGGAAGTGCTCGGACCTCCTCCTCTAGCATCCGGGGGTCTAGGTGGCTCAGTGGCTTGACCTCCTCGCTGAGGACCTCGGCTTCGTCCACCATGAGGATGGTGGATACGGTGGCATGGGCGGGGGCCTTCCGGCACACTTTGTTTACCGCCTCCATGTAGCACTTGCGGACCCCTTCCTGGTTTCCCCGGAAGACTCCGATCCCTCCGCTAGTGGGGAACTTCATGGACAGGTGGTAGGTGGAGACTACCGCCTTTAGCGCGTTGAGGGTTGGCCTCCCCAGGATGACGTTGTAGACGGACGGTCGGTCTACAACGATGAACTCCACCATCCTGGTCGCCTTCTCCGGGCCGTCTCCGATCGTAACTGGGAGACAGACGGTGCCGGCTGCTTGGACACAGTCTCCGGCAAATCCGTACAATGGTGTCCGGATCGGCGTCAACACTGCTCCCTCAATCCGCAACCTTGAAAACGCGTCCATGAACATTACGTCCGCGGAGCTCCCGTTGTCGATGAGGACGCGTCGGACGACATTGTTAGCCACCCTGATCTCGCCGACCAGGGCGTCATTGTGCGGGTGGAGTAACCGATCTGCCTCGTCATCCGTGAAGGTGATCGGGGTGCTGTCTTGGCGACATATCTTCGAGATATGCTCCGCCATGTTGATGTGTTCTCCGCGGGCGACTAGTCTGGCCTCGCGGGCATAACTCCTCCGGCTACTGGGGGTGTCCCCAGTAGCTGTCCCACCAAAGATCGTGTGGACAATGTGCTCGGGCCCCTGCTCATCTGGCCTGTCGCCTGGACCTTGGTTCGGGCGACGGCTTGGTCCGGCTGGAGTAATGATTTTCTCGACAAACTCCCGCAAGTGGCCTTCTCTGATCAGCAACTCGATCTGGTCTCGAAGCTGAATGCAGTCCTTCGTGTCGTGGCCAACATCCTTGTGGAAGTTGTAGTATTTACTCTGATTTCTCCGAGCGCGGTCCGACCGGATGGGCAGTGGGTCCCGGAGCAGCCCCTTACCAGATACCTGGGTCAAGACATGCTCAATTGTTGTGACCAGGGGGGTGTACTGGCGGAACCTCCATGTTCGTACTCTCGGGCCGGGGTTGGCCTCGGCGCTGGTTTCCACGGCTGGGGCCTTTCCCTTGTCCGACCGGCCCTGGTCGGCGGTCTTCGGGTGACCTCTCTCGGGCCTCCTGTCAGATGGCTGGGACGGACCCTGGACCTGCAGCCCTCGGCTTCTGACGTATTCGTCCGCCTCCGCATGCCTCCACGCGATTCCCCTCAGGTGCGCAAAGGTGGGCGGCCGGTCGAAGGCGAGCGTCCAGACGAGGTGAGGGTCCTGGATGCCTTCTCTGAAAGCTTGAATCAAGGTCTGATCCGTGCAGCCCTCCACCTACACTACAGCCTTGTCGAAACGCTCTAGGTACATCTTCAGCGTCTCGTTATCGCCCTGTTTGATGCCGAACAGGTGAGATGCCCCCAGCTTCCTCGTTCTGGAGCCCAGAAAGGCGGTCGAGAACAAGTCTCCCAACTGCCGGAAACTACTGATGGTGCCCGGCTCGAGCCTTCTGTACCACTGCCGAGCAGCTCCGGTCAGGGTTAGGCAGAACGACTTGCAAAGAGCGGCCTCGTTAGCGCTCTGAATCAGCATATGCGCCCGGTAGTTTTCGAGGTGCTCATCCGCATCCGCGGACCCGTCGTAAGAAGGTATGGTCGGCATCTTGAACCTGGAGGGATAGGGGGACGCCATGATATCTGGGGTGAACGGTGGGTCGGCCGATCCAGCGGGCTCCATCCCATATTGCTGCCCTACCAGCCGATCAAGCTGGCGCTGTAAGTGGTCTAGCCGGCTTTGGTCGCTCCTCTTCCTCTCGGCTGGCTTATCCACCGAGGGTTCTCGGCCTAATCGACGGTATATTGCCGGCCCCCCTAATCGGTCAAAGACCGACGTGGTGTTTCGCCTGACGTTGAACGCCTCCAGGTAGTCGTCGTCAGGGCGTTCCTTGGCAGGGGCCTGTTGTGGAGCCTCCGAGGGGGTGTTCCGAGTGCGGCGGCTCCTGGAGCGCAGCCTGACGGGCTCGGCTTCTTGCTGCTGTCTGTCGGCGCTCCCCCGGTGGGTGCGTCCGCTGCGGTCGGCCGCGGGTGAGGGGTCATGGCGCCTGCTCGCTGACCTAGGCGGCCTGGACGGCGTTGACTCAGCGGCCTCTGGCTGCTGCTGGGGCAGCTGGACGTTATGGGTGTCACGGAAGGCCTCCATGAATCCTTGTACTGTCTGGGTCAAAGCTTGGACGCTGCCGGCAAGGATCTCCGTCTGAGTGGGCCTCCGTGGCCCCCGGCCACCACGGCGTCTCGGTGGTCTGGTACTCTGCGACCCTGTGGGGGCAGGGTTGTCGTACTCCTGGGTGTCTTGGTTGGTGTACTCGTCCATGATGTGTGAATGAGGTGAGAAGATGTGGGTTGCTGGAAAGGCGGGTGCCCTCCTTGTAGCGCCAAAATGTTGATGCTCGAAATGGTTCTGGCAACAACACCCAGATGTGATCGGGTAGTCCGATGGGAACTCGCCAGTCGCTTTGCCGTCGATCTCCTACAAAATGGAAGAACCTCGGAATGATGGGGACACCGGTGTGGTGTCTGCCGTGGGCACTCCGATGCTTAAGTCAGTAAGGAGACTAATGAGCAAGAGGAGGGGCAGAGCTTTGGCAAGGTAAGAGTGTGTGTACCTGAGTTGAGGGTTCATTTCTTTATTTATAGGTGCCTTCCGCGGGTCCGGGTGCTCGGGGCAACCCGGCCGGGCCGGCCACCTAGGGCACCCGGTGGGCAAGTAGGCTTGCAGGAGCTATTGATCCACTGAGCTGACGCCACGTGTCCCTGGGCCCTCCACACAGTGGGTAGTAAGGCTTCTCAGGCGTCACCAGTATGGAGGCTACAGTGAATGGTTGTGATTTGATGTCTGACAGGAGCAGGTGAGCGGCGCCAGCTTATAGGGCGGGGACGTGACTGGTGTCACATCCACCGTCACTGGCGTCGTCGTGGTGGGGTCTGGTCCGAGAGGCACATCGAGGCCGATCAGAGTGCTCGGCAAGAGAGTGGTCCGAGCATCCGACTAACCGACTAGGCGCGCTCCCTGATACGCTCGGCTAGAGACTTCACGGAATGTTACGGTCAGAGTAGACCCCTCATGTCTTCGGCTGAGGATAACGTCCGACTAGCCGAGTTCGCCGAAGAGACAGTCGGCATGTAGTCGGCAAGTGTCAGAAGTGGTCGGATTTGGTCAGTCATCAACAACGCATAAAAAGTAAAAATAATAATAACAATAATACATAAGATTTATAATAATTCACCTTTAATAAAAGAGCTATAAGTAGTTTTAACCATTACAGAAATTCACTGCGATGAAAAGAAAGTTTATAAAAAAAAAAAAAATCACGCATCTCTCAGACTCCTTATGTTTTTTTTTTTTTGGTCTCCCTAACCTATTTAATAACCCTAAAATTGACACCCCCTACCAAAAAAAAAAAAAAAAAAAACTATGACAACATATTTTACTAATCCTTACCAATATAACATCCACAAACTACACTTGATAAAATAAACACATAATAAAGTTTATTTATTTGAATTAAAGGTGGAGGAAATTGAGCACTAGACCTCAAGTTAAAGACATAAGTGTGAGTTTATCTCGAGCATCTGCTTCAGTCACTCTTTCAAATTTTTTAGATTTTAACAAATCTTGGTGCCTGTCATAATTAGAGAGCTTCTTAAAAGTTACTTTAGGCTTATGGGCTCAGATTAGCTTCAAGTTAAAATCATAAATATGATTTCTAAAATAACTCTTTCAAAATAAACTTTGATATTTGAATTAACAGAGTTTTAGGAAAACATTATAAACTTCATTATAAAATGTTTACTATTTATTAGAAAATTAGAAAATTATTTCGACTCAATAATAAACTCTTTCAAAATTGAGATCCAAACATTTCTTCAAAATGATATTGAAGTTAACGTAAAAATTGACGTTGAAATAAAAAGCATAAAATGATATTTATTTAACATAAAAATTGACGTTGAAAGAGTGAAATAACAGTCTTAAAATATATAATTAAATTTCTTTATGTTACATCCTTTCAATGTCAACTCTAAGTTGGAAGGCGGTCTGCGATCAGCAGCAGGGTTAAGAATTTTTTTTTTTTTTTTTTTGAGGATGTTGTTAAAAAAAAAAAAGATTTTTTCTTAAATTAGGGCATAACTATCTATTTATTGTAATAAACGAAAATTTATAAGGATTGAGGGTTAAAAATCAATTTCTTAAAATGTGAGTGGTGCGAAATAATCTTATCCCATTATAAAAGTCCCTTTATGTAAATACTAAAAGTTCAACTTTAATAGTTCCAAAGCATAATGATAATGATAAAAATTAGAAATAGCACTGCACCATTGAAGCATAAAGTAAGAAAATATTATTTTTAAGTCTATTGTAGGAAATATAACATTGATATATAGAAATGCATTGGGAATTAACTTGTTAAAAAAATATCTACCAAAAAGCTAATTAAAATATATATATATATATATATATATATATTAAGTACATTTCCAAACCTCTTTTTCAAGTATCCCAGCAAATCATGGTCTTTTCATTGGGTAAGAAAGAAAATGGTTGTTGTTATTCATCTTCACCTTTTTTTCAGTGTGTATCTTTCTTGAAAGAGTATTCTAAAAACCAAAATGTCAAATCCATAACCTATGTGGAGAATTCTCTAACCTGCCAATAATTACAATAATGAACCGTCTCATTAAAGGGTCAATACTTTTCTTGATATGATATGATCTTGATGGGACGACGGTTTAAAACTGTCTTACCGGTAAGAGTTTTATTACTATTATTACTATTATTTTTTTCATATCTTTACCACAGAATTCTCCATAGACATTTCTATCTACACAAAAAAGAAAATTTTCTATATGGCTATAGAATTGAATGGTCTCTGACCTTTAAAATAGACAATGGGAAGTATAGTTCTGGGTTCTTTTATAGCGATGAGGTTGTAGAAGAACTCTTTTACCCCGTAACTTCCCGGCTATTCGTTGTCGTTGCTGTTATGACTTATATCTAACTTAGCTTGGTCCTTGGTTCTTGTTCTTTGAGGTACCGATCTTGACTCGTCGCCTTCAAATGGTAATACGACTACAGGGGCTGCAGGCACCATGTCCCAACGCTGCTTCAATAACGCCATGAACCTTCTCACCATTTCCTTCCGGAATGCAAGTTCTCGTGTGAAGAGATCGAAGATTAGAAATGCGAGAACGTACTTGAAAGGGAGCGTGAGGAGAATGGTGGCACCGGATAACAAGACGAGAGCAACCTCGGTGGTTACCTGTCAAGAATTCAATGGCATATAATTTGTAAATCATCACAAGCAAGACTAAAGATCGAGA
Organism: Ficus hirta; assembly: GCA_038430175.1. NCBI lineage: Eukaryota > Viridiplantae > Streptophyta > Magnoliopsida > Rosales > Moraceae > Ficus > Ficus hirta. The sequence goes on from CM076590.1 coordinate 5,985,879, forward strand.
TTTATAACAGTCCAATTATTTTTCAGAACTTTCAACAATAACAAAAATGATATGCTAAGGATCATGATTACCATAGTGATAACAAGCGATCGAAACCAGATACACTAAACATGTTCTGATTTCTGTCTGTTAGATAGAGAGAAAAAGGCAACTAGATTGCCTTTCAGAGATTCAAATTCAACACATCCAATAGCATGCCTAAAAAATATTCGGAATGTGAATCAAGTCCATGCATGGAATCTCTCGTCTTTTCACTTTTTTCCCTACATATGACATGACAAAGTCGTCTCTGAAAGCATTGATGAAGTAAATTTTGCAACATTTAGATTCAGAATATTCCGCTCCTAGATTAAATTTTTCTTATTTTTTAACACAACAGAGAGATTTTTGTCGGGCTACATACAGAAGAAGCTACTGAACTTCATGACATGGATATCGCTATTAATCACTGCTTTTTTATCATTGCAATTGTTGCTTGCAATCTTAAATGTGTCCAGGTAGCATAAATCTTTTCGTTTGCAAGTGATGTGCACGCATGGAACACAAACACGTAAATGCAAAAAAAAAAAAAAGAAAAGGAAGATCTGACACATCCAAACAAAAATTAAAAAGAATAAAAAAAATCTTGTAAAATTGCATGTCACAAAAACGTACCTGAGGTTGACCAGAAAGGATGATAGTTCGTATTTTCAAAAGTGTGACATTAAGATTTTGTAGAAAATTTTCAACGTCGCGCATGGCATCTTTTACGGCAATGATCTTCTGAATTGTATTTGAAGGTGGCTGATCACGAATAGTCACTTTTCCGAAGGATCGTCCAAGGCGGCCTTGCTCCTTTAGTCCCTTTAACGATAGCATACTAGCCGCTGAAATTATCAACAGTGTAGGGAACACATATGACAGCAAATTTCTGGAAAGGAAATTCAAGACATTAGCTCGAAAACATTAAGTGCGAATGTAAATGCAACAATTGAGATTGCTGACATCCTAATATTATCTAACAACGGACCTACCTGAAAATAATCGCATAAGTAAATGCAAGAAATGAAACAGTCACGTGTGGCTCCTCCCAGCGCCTGAGCTTTTCAAAATTCTTGGCAGTTACAGTCAGAGGAAACATGAGTTCCTGAACGGAAACAAGCGCCAACATTAGTTATATAAAGTATGGGAAATGAAAAATATGAATACAGTAAGAAATCTATTTGAGAATAACATTCCTGAAATTTTATGGATCGTAATGAACTTCAACTCTTAAAAATTTAAGGCTAAATTAAGCAATTGTTAACATCACTGAAGCAAGAAATCCAAGTGATATCTATGAAAAATTTAGATGGAGAAATACCTTGAAAAGATCAATATTACTAGGTATCCCTTTAAGCATTGCGGCATCAATTGTTGCCTGAGTTTTTTCAACCACCTCGTATTTTCGTCTGCAAATTTGTGCTGCCTTTTCTACGAGACTTGCATCAGCGACAACAAGGTTTTTACTTAACACAACCCCTTCTCTTGATGAAGAGTTCTTCCAGAAAGCAATGGAAGCACTAGAAGACCAAGATGGTGACTTCATCCACTTCCGCAAGTAAATGCTTCCGTCTATGTCAAACACATGATTACTAATTTCACCTACTTCATTGGACGGTCTCGTTTGAACTGGTTGGTTATCTACAAACTTTCTAATGAGAGGTCCGCCCCAGTAATTTACAGCTAGAGTTTGGCAGACAACATCACCATAAGGTGCAAACTTTAAGTACGAAAACTGAACAAGTTTTATGGGATCATCGACTAGCTTCCGCATGAATTGAAGGGTTTGGAGTCTGGCTACACTATTAACGGCACTCGTGGTTGCCCTGTCCTGTCCTTTGTGAGCACCGTAGACATTAAGTATCGATTCATCACCATCCTCTGGTCCATAATCATGAATGAATTGGTGTAAAGCGATAATTTCACTGATAGACGCATGCCATACATCTCGCCTCATTTCACCTCCCAGGTCAACAAATTCCAGCACCCACGTTTTCGACCTGCATAGAAGTATTTTATAGAGAAAGGTAAATACACAATGAGATGTTTATTTAAAAGGAAAATTTGAAAAGAATTGATGGATAGAGGTTAAAGCAGAGCCATATCCAGTCAATTGTGCCAATTTAGTGGGGCTAAGATCAGAAAAATGAAAAAATCTTTCAAGTGAAGTTACTCCACAGAGAGCGCCAAGAGGTTAAAGAAGCTTACTCACTCGAGATCAGATGAAATAGAGACAGCAGAGTCAAAGCGAACAGAACCTAACGGCCCGATTTTTGCTTTTTCCAACTTTACCCCTTGCTTCGTAAGATCCAGTCGTATGACATCTTTCTGCCCTAATATGCCAACTGCCTGTTCCACAATTGAAGATATTTATAATTGCAAAAGGGCTGTTCCAATTATACAACAATATTTCAGGAGAATGGATGTAAATAATAATAATAGCGTAAATAATATTACAAAATTAAAGACAAGGGAAAGTTTAACTTTTCCCTGTGTCAGAATCATCCAGCAGGTCAAAGATCCTATGCAATTGTCACACAGCTTTTGGAGTACAAAAATCAGGTTGCGTTCATTGTTACAGATTCACGTGACTTGCAAGTCTCGAAAAATACGATAGAGAGCTTCCTCTTACCAGAAAGAGGCACCATAGGAATAAAGGTATACAACTAAAAATACAAATGAAACAGACACAGATAAAAGGGGGTTTCTTGAGAATTTTTTGCTAAATCATGATTTGTATAAGGTCGGGAACAAATTTCAAAATACGTGTCATGAGCTCAAGGAAGAGAGTTTTGTGGACAGGATCAATTGCTTGGCAGATGCCTTACGTATGTACTCCGGTGAGGGAACATCTAGTTTTGTCTTGACTGAAACATTAAAGTTCCTCAAGCTTGATATAACGAGGCAGGTTTCTTAAGTAACCTCAAAAGAAGAGAACTTCAAAAAGTATATGCACATATCGTACACTTTAGCATGGAATATGATCAAATAGGTGTATATGAAAAAGTAACATAATGCTTTTCTATACGAAAAAAAAAAAAAAAAAAAAAGGTAAGATAGTTCAAATTGTAAAAGGTTTTGTTCGTGTAAATTTCTATTGGACATGTGGTCTGCTTTGATGTATTTCACCAGCGAATCCAATGATGTAATGATCCAAGAAAAATAGTCATGAAATGATGAAATACCTCAAAATAGATTGCTTTATCAGTCAGAGTCAGCTTCCCTGGCCATGCCATAATGTTATCCCATTTTAGAACGGGCTGCTTTTGGCTGGAACCAATGCATAAGATTCTCTCATCAGAAAGGTGGGAAAATTCTTGAATCTGGTACGATTTCCGCCTTTCATGTACCCTGTACGTAAACTAGTAGAACATTAGCTCATTTAAGCATAATAAAATTTTTTTTCCTGCACATATAGTAAATAAGCGCATCAGTATCTTATAAAACTGTACAACATCACATGTTTAAATACTCTCAATGCATCATAAAAAAGACTAAAATGAGAAATTCTGACATTTTTAAAGTCAGAGACTGAAATTTTTCTTTGTTGATTTCATCAGTAAAAGTTCAGGAATGTCTCCGCCTATGATTTTGTTGGATTGAAAAGTCTTTTATACATTCGTATCTTTTCTATCTTTGAGGACAATATATCCTCACCTTTTCTAATTGCTTTCTCAATTAAATCGTATGTTTCTTAAAAAGGAAAGGGCAATATCTAACCTTGTTTATAATAGTTTCTAGTCCAATTAAGTAGTTAAAAGAAGTAACTTGAGTACGTTTTGTTCGATTATTAATCGTGGATTGCGTTAGAAGATTACAATCACAAGATGTTAGCTTGCACATTGCATTAAAGACGTGCACGATTTTGGCCCTATTTGTTGGATTGTTCCATGTCCTTCTACGAGTCCTTTCACAAGGAATATACTTATAAATGACTTTACTAATTTTCAGCTTTCCCTTTTATCTCTCCCAACCCAAGTAATGAAAAGCACTTAAAAGAAATGAATTTTTTTTGGAGCTTGTCAATCGATATTCGAGTTTCATTAACATAATGTATTATAAGTTGTTTAATTTCTCACAGAAGTTACCAAAGACCATAGTCAAAATATGTAGTAATTATACAAGTGGTTAAAAGATAAGCTCACTTGAGAAGTTCCTTGATATACGTCAGCCACAGGCCCAAAGTGATGCCATTTTCATCACCAGCAAGAGCCTTAAATATGTTATGTGCTGTTGACCGATCAGCCACACCAGCAATAGCAGGAGCTATACGAACAAAAGCATCCTCTTTAACAAGCATCCCCTACAATAGCGAGAAAGGAAAATGCTGATAAAACCAGTTACTTTTGGACTTCAAAACAACACGGAAAATTTTTGAAAGATTAAAAAAAAAGAAAAAAAAAAGTCCTATTGTTTTCAACAGTATCATAGCGTGTGATTTAAAAATAGACCAAATAAAACAGTCTTCCAAGCTTAAAATACTGAATATCTACCAAATAGAAAGATTAACGGAAATTTGAAAATTTCATTTTTGCCCATATATCCTACATTTCTGAAAGAACACATCATCCAACAACTTACCCCACTATACTAGAGAATAGTTAAGTAGAAAGCATAATAAATATCATGATGTCGACTTCTAGCATTATTTTTCTCCTATCAATATAAATCTGCCAGCTAGTGCTTGATTCATGGTTCCAGAAAAACCCAATAGTCAGTGTGAATTAGTCGGCTACTTCCATCCTTGGTTCAGAAGACACACACGAGTATGATCGATGAGAAAACTACGTACATCTTACTTGGGGGAAAACATATGATTAAAGAGGTTACTTTCTTATACAAGTGGATTCCTTGCTAAGATTGGTGAAGTAAAGAATCTATTATGTAAGAGAAATTAGGATTCATTATAAGGGGAAAAAACCTATAGGGAAGAGAAATTCACCACAAGGGAATAAACTACTGCAGGGAACTGGACAAGAACTCTACACACCACAACAAGCACAATGAAGTGATACCCTTTACCGAAGCAAACAATACTCACCAACTTTCTAAGACCACTGAGCATTGAATGAGAACATGGTTAATAGACTCCTCTCTCTCTTAGATAAGCAACTCTGGTTAACCAACTGGGATTCCCCACCACCTTCGATTCTTTATCGTTTACATACTCCTAGCTTATGTTATTAGGTCAAAATGAACTACAATGGGCTCCTAAAAGACAAAATATCCTTATAACCCCTTGAGACCTGTTTAGTAATTCAACATAAAACATCAACAACATTCTTTTGTCTTCTAAAGAAACAATTTTTTATTCAAAACCAAACTATACTACCTCACAAGGGAGGAAACCAGGGGTCCTCCCAGAAACATAAACATTTTCCCGAGAGGGGACAAAGTGGGATAAAAGCGACAACAAAAAAGGGTGTATAGCCATTCTTCCTCTGTTTACTCCTTTTTTAAGTTATATATTCTCAACACAACTATAGGGAAATGTCAGGCTTCAAACAAAATATGATGAATGGCGTGCATGAAAACATTTAATTAAAAAAAAAAAAAAGAGAGAGAGAGGCCTAAAGAGTTCGAGGATTCCTACGAATGAACCTTAAAAGAAGCTCTTGTCGAATCTTTGGCAGGCTCCTTAGAGTAAGGGTTCTCCCATGCAAGCATTGTTATGAATACAAGTCTCTGGAATGCAGGTTCCTGCACACAAAAACAAATGGAATAAAAAAAAAAAAAAGTCAATATACTGCTATTGAAAAGAATAGTGGGGAAAGAAAATAGAAAAGGTCAAAAAAAAAAATGTTCAAGATAAAAGACAACGCTTTCAAGAGGAACGAAGAAGGGGAATACAATGAAGCATTAAAGTATAAGGAAATCCCTTTAGAAAATGCCACATACCTTAAGTGAAGGATGAACAGTAGAACTATCCCTGGACAAGAACCTAAAGCAGCAGTACTCGACCAGATTACGCGCATCATTATATACTGATTCAGGGACAAGTGCTTTAAAGATTTTCTGCATTTTGTAAGCAGTCAATCCATTCATCCTGCAAATCTTCAGCTTGTCAGATCATGTCCTGACCGATCTATAAGTCTAGCATGCATAACAACCTGAATAAGCTCTTGAGGAAAAGAAAATGTTAGCATAATAGCATACTTAAACTACCGGTAACAAAGTGCATGCCTATACGTTAAAACAGCAACTAGAACGTATGTTAACTCATCAAGGGCATGACAAGTAACGTTTAAAAAGAACAAAAAAACTCAAGTTCCCCTGCTCCCTCGAATCAATTCTTCAAGTTTATAAAGCATGACATCATTTTAAAATAAGCTGTTTCCCCGCCGATAGAAAATCAATGTTCCAGTTTAATAGATTTGTACTCCTCATCTCGCCTTGTACAGATAATTTACCAAAACTCAGAAAAAAACAATATTGCAAATATATCTGCAGGAAGTAATTGGACTCATTGCATTTCAAAGGTCGAAAACTGGTGATTGGAATTCATTTTTCTGGAAATTTTGTGAGTGATTATGTTCCAATATCATGTTCAAGAATCAAAAGCTGATTGACGACTTTTCTTTTATATACCTCTTTCTTGAAAAAGTTATACTTGCTAGGTCCTGTGAATGGGTTCCACATCCAATGAATTAATAGTTGTTTCTTTCAGTTTCTTCGTTTTGTATATATTTTTCTCTCGTAATTAAATGTTTCCACATTGTAGAAGGAAACTGCAAGAGTTTCAACCACGTTGTTACTATAATTCTTCTCGCATAAATAGAATCTAAGGGATATAAAGAAAAAATCTCAAGCAAAATGCAGTAATTGCATGTATTTTCACCTGCTAAATTGCTCGATCGATACAATAGCAGCTAGTGAGAGATTCCCTTGTGGCATTCTGCTATTGATGGTTTGCTCTGCCACAAATATGTCTTCCATGACTGAATCATCATTACCATTTTCAGGAACAGGCTTTTTACTCTGACTAGGTTTTACCAGAGGAGATGTCACTTCGTTCAAAAATTTTTGGGTCTTTAGGAGCCATACATTCAACTTTTCTTGCACCATATCTGTCAAGAAGCATTATTATATTCATGGCCAGAACTTAAAAAATTCGAAGATACATATTTGCTCGATTTCGTGAAATATTATGCCTAAAATAAGCATTACTAAGCGATATATACACTGCCCCTTATGCTTATATCATCGTATTTTAGAAATGCAAGTAATACAGAACTTAAAAATCTCAACTTTTACTGCTAAATTTGTAAACATATTTTTATCTCGTCGAACATGATGTAAGTTGAAACATTCCGTAACTTTTAATACTTATTTTTCTTGAAGGTCATATATAAAGAAAATTTTCGCCGAATGCAACAACACATACGGCAAAATGATGGATTGACTACATGAAGTAAAAGCCAATGTTCAGAACAAGGGTTTAACAGTTAGATTCTCTATAAATCAAATTGGTGGAAACTGCACTAAATACCGATACTACAAGTTTTCTTGAATTATCTCCATGGCAGCTAACTCCATATCATTTTTGTTTTGTCAAAAAAGCAATTTCCAATCCCCATACATTAGTACTTTGATTTCTTTTTTCAATTTAACTTGTCAAAAATGGGAATTATTGGTGTCACCCCGGTCCCTATGGAACATATCCCAAGGCTCACAAAGCAGAAATGACCTGACCCAATTATACTATTTTGTTTTTCTTTTTCATCTCAAAGAGCTAGGAGAAACCATAAACTTTGTCCTCTCTCTTTTGCACAACTATTGTTTCTAACATTGCCAACAAAACCCAATAGCTACTTAAGCTCATAAAGTGGCACAATTAAGAAACATAAAAAACTGGTGATTACATGTATATACTAGCGGTAATTCCATATTTCACGCGGTAATTTAGACACCTAACTCTATCAAAAGGGGTAATTCCATATTTCACGCGGTAATTTAGACACCTAACTCTGTCAAAAGGCGAATAAGTCAGAATTCCCATCTGAAGTTAAGGGGAGAAAAAAAAAATCACAAAAAGAAAAGGTAAATTTGGTATTAATAAAGAAAAGGGGTCACCAGGTTTAATGCCGTTGAGCTTCCATCTGTCCCCTAAAGACTGGCCGACAAGCTTGAAGCGGGATTTGGGGAAGTCCGGCTGAGAATCCCTGGCATAACAAGCAAACCTCCATAGCTCAGAACCAGGTGGAGCTTGACCAGACCACTTCAAGTGGGCAAACGACAACTTTGAGAGCATTTCTACTCCTTTCCCTTTAATGGGTTTTGGTTCTAAATTTCAAGCTGGAGCTTGGAGTTCATGAGGTCTCTTCAGAGGAGTTGAAACGACACTCTCTTTTTTTTTTTTTTTTTTTTTTGGGGGACAGTAGTACTAAAATACTATGAATGAGGAACAAAGTTGTCTAACAGCTGAGAAAAGAAGAGAGCCTGTTTGTTTATTTTTCATGGGGAACCCCATAAGAGATTACACAAACAGTTTTTTGTACGGCTTTATTGGTTGAGGAAGCGGAATAGGAGGAGGAGATAGCCACCGTGATGGATGTTTGCTACACGACAAGACGAGAACAAAAGGGTAAAGTTTTGTAAATGCAAACTTCAACACGGATTCTTAAAAAAAAAAACACGACAAGACGAGAACAAAAGGGTAAAGTTTTGTAAATGCAAACTTCAACACGGATTCTTAAAAAAAAAACAAAAAAAAAAACAAACAAACAAACAAACAAACAAACAAACAAACCTTCAACACGGATTTTTAGTCTGACCAGAAAGCGGCTTCAGTTTTCTTAAAGGTTTTTTTAAAATACTTAAAATACTTAAAAGGCTTTTTTTTTTTATATATTTAAAAAAACGAGGTATCTATTTGTTATAGCCAACACACAAAAGCACTAATCAATACCAATATGTAATTTTCACGTATTTATTTAATTGTTTCTATAATTCATACGCTAATCATGCTTGTTACTTGTGTTTGTTCATCATACCATCTATTATCATTATCATGTTTGTGCCCTGTGTTAAACCTTTTACTTTAACATATTGTGTCCGCAACGTGGTTTATGTCTAAAAGCCGTATCAATCTCGGTTCATTTATAGACATGCAAGGGTATGCTTATTTGAGATCGTGTCAAGTAGTGTCGTGCTTGCATCGCCCCGTTATGCTTAGTCCTGTGTCGAATGAGATAGAATTTCGAAAAATGAGGGGGTGATAAGGATTTGAGAGTTGTTTCGTTAAGGATATTTTGGGAATTTTACTTATAATTTTAATATCCTATTACACTATCATTAGGGATTATTATGAAAGGTTAGAGAAAAACGCAGAGAGTATAAAGGTATGAATTTCTCTTGTAAACTTCTTGATCACATAATAAATTACTAATGGCTAAAACAAGACGTAGTTTCATATTAAGGTAAACCTGTATAAATTTACATGTTCTATGATTGTTTATTTCTTATAACGAATTTTGTCGTTCTTGAAAATATAGAATTAGGATACTAATTTATAACAAAGAAGAGATTCAAATAGGACTTTATCTGAATAGATTTCTAAAATTTAAGTGTGACAATGCAAATAGAAAAAAAATAATAAAAAAAAATCTATGTTATAAACAAAACTGATACTACATTCAGAATACCAAAACATCACCAGTGTGTTGATGAGCGTGTGATAATGTTTGGTTTCATTGAACTAATTATTTTCCATGTTTCTACTAGCATTTGCAATGATGCTTAAATAGAGGCAAAACTTATAAGCAAAACTGTATTTTTGTCATATCAATATGTATTTGTTGTTTTAGTCATTAGATTAACTTTTTTATGGTTTAATCTGTGAGTGTCCACGTTAAAATTTATAAGGCGGAACGTAACTAAAAAGTTAATCCAATAGCTAAAACCCCATTACGTACCGGTAGAGCAAAAACATGTCTTATCATAAATTGCATAGTTCCTTTGCAATTCACATGGTGGTATAAACTATTACCAACGTATATCATAGGAAGCAAAACTAGAAATTTCTAGAACGGCTCAAAACAAAAACAACCAAGCATTTCGTAATTCCCTGTTTCACGGATAATCGGAAATAGTTGCACAAAACTTGGTTTTTGAAGGAATCTTATTTGCCAACAGAATATCTACAGATAGGAGTTAAAGAACAAGAATATACAAGACATTCAATGAATCACTTCTCACCACTTCCCTGCTAAGCAAGACATAATTCCGTTTGCTACATGAAAGACCAGTGGGAGTGACCAAGTTTTTCCCCCACTCACCTCACTCGGGCTTTTTTCCGTTTGTCTTCGTTCCTAAGTCTGCAACGATGTCACAAAGTGAACAAAAGAGAGGAAAATAAAACAGCAGGAGAAGAACGTCACACCAGCTACCGGCAAATAGGAATAGAAGAATATATCCCCACTAGTCCCTATTAAAGATCTTAAACAAGCACATTATGGAACCGTCTAATCCTGAGCATTCATACATTCTGTGCCACAACGAAAACTATGAACTCAGTTTCATGCTTATGGTTCCTTAAGTTGGATATGTTACATTTACAAATTTGCGAAAGCCAAGCATACACTAAAAGCAAAGGAGCGGCTCTCCGAGCCAAAGGCCAACCTGGTCACATGGCCTTCGCACTTGGGAATAAGGTGGCAACACACACCTGGATACGATATGGGAGGCAAATATTTACTACTACTTCCGGTGCTTCTTGAGTAGAGGCTCGGACTGGCTTTCACCCTGTGAAATTGGAAAACTTTTTGAATTTGAAACAAAACAGAAACCTAAGAAAAACGAAAAGTTGTATTTATGCGATTAGCTGAGAAAAAAAACACAATCCAAAATTTCACGTCATCCTAGACAGATTTGAGGGGCAAAGGGTGACATTACAATTATAAAAGAAACATCGTTGGTTGAGTCAAGGCCAAGTCGCTGGCAAGCTTTAGTATGGCCTACAGCCAATAAGCTGAGTAATTAATCTAGCCCACAGGACTTGACCATAAACTGACATGGCAATCTTTTACGGACGTAATTATTTGACTGGACGCAAACTGCTTTATAAAGCATTGCCAAAACTTACACCGGGTTAGTTACTGAACAGTTTTAGGGAGTAGATTTGGACTTTGAAGACTCCAAGGTATCACTACATTTTGAAAAGTTAAAAACCATTCATTAACAGTGAGCTTTTTCATCTGCCACCGACATGTTCTTATGCCAGGGCAAACAAACAATTTGATTTAACTTTTTTCCTAGAACTTCTTGAAATAATTTTGTATCCCATAAAGCAAACCTAATTTAAACACTGCACCAGAAATAACACACACCATAATAACTAGGTAGAAAATGCTTACAGGATTTGAGAGCTGCTCGCGGATATAGGCCATTGATCTCAGCATGGCGCCTAATGTGTCCCTGGACACCTGAAATTTAACCTCTGACTCTCCCGAAGTTGTCTCCGTGTCTTGAAGCTGAATAGAATGGAAATTTATTACAAGATAATCAAGAAAGCAGAAACACATAAGCGCCAGAGGTCAAAAGAATCAAGGATTAATCTACTCTTAGATAATAAGACACTGATCATTTTATCATCCATAATTAATAAATACGGATATAAACTATCAGATTTTGTTTCCTAGAGGTGGAAAGACCAAATCCATATAATGTAGTACAGATCAACCGGGAAAATGAATAAATATAAAAGCTAAACAGCTTTGTGTTAAACAGTCCCACAAAAGATTACTGATGTAATGCAGACCAAAATAAAGAACTCTTTCAGCAAAAACCACTTGAAGATGCTCAAAATTTCGATCAGGTTGCTTACCAGGCAAGGTTACTCTTTATTTCGTGTTTAGTTTCTAGAGCCAAAAAAAAAAAAACCTCTCTTAATTTCGCGTTTGTATTGTGATTATGATTTCTACAAATATATATCTTTTTTCCCAAACAAGTAATAAGAATATATAATGAAGCACAAAGATACCCACTGAACAAGTTAAAAAATTATCAAACAGGGAAATAAGAGTCTAAAGAGGCAATTTCCATCCCTGTATACGAAAATATATTTATTTAAAAAAAAAAAAAAACAAGAATAGCTATTCCTTTCTGATCATAACGCCTGAACAAACCAGAATGCACCACTCTCCGGTTCTTTCTCACGATGTTCTTAACAAACTTTCCATGCCAGGCATGTCTAATATAAAGGCCTAAAACTTAAACTTGCATACCTTCAAATTTATCACAGCAACCTTATTAGCTGGTGTTGAGAGCTGTTCGCTTATGTAGGCCATAGACCTCAACATCGGTTCCAGTGAGACTCTTGAAAGCTGAAACTTAACCTCTGACTCTGCGGAGGGAGTCCTGCTATAATCTTGCAGCTGTTGTAGGTAAGAATTAAAATGTGTATGAACAAAAAGGCCTCTGATCAATGTTACGTAAGTAGTAGAAAGGCATGTATATTGTACAAAAAATGATTACAGTATTTGGGTTGCCAGCGATAATTTGAAAACAAATAAAAAAATTAATCTCTGGGATGCAGCCCTCTATACAGGACAAACCAACTTGACAAGATTAAAAATACGAATTTTTCAACTTGTCTCGTGTTTTATCTGTACCTTCAAATTAATGACAGCAACTCTATTCCCTGGTGATGAATTCTTATTCTCCATGACCCAAGTCATTGACTTTAGACAAGGGAGTACAACCTACACAAAAAGTGAAGATCAATATGCTTCTGCATTTTAAGGAAAACAAAAAATTACGAAACAAAAAGAAAACAGAAAACAATTCCCTTCCATACCATATTTTCTGGAGTACCATCATCTCTGTGAAGAGAAACAGGAGCCATTCGTGGCAAATTCAAGTCAGATTGCACAGAAGCACCAGCATCATTGAGATTGAATCGTTTTAGCACTTCATCTTGGCGTGGCCACAACAAAGGGGTTGCATCTGAAGCTATCATAGAGTTCTTCCTGTTATCATAGCCAGTCCCACTAGCCTGAGAGGTAGGAGGTGGAACTTTAGCAACACTTTTCTTCACAATAGCAACCTTCTTCCCACCATCTCTAAGGGCATTCATTGCTGCACTGTAAGTTTCTATAGCGATTGCACCTTCCTCTGCATATCTAATGGCTTCACGACATAGATTGTTGTACCGCAAGGTTAGAGACTCTGGACCATGTGCATCACCACTTCGTTCATCTAAGCCAGCTCCATTCTTTGCATTTCTTGTCCAACGTTTCAAAATGTAATGCGAAGGCAATGTAAGAACATTTGTCACGGTAAAAACAGTCAAAACATGTCTACAAAGAATTCCTGAATACTCAAACATTTGACAACTACAGTTAGCTCTCAGCTCAGGATAGTTCAACGCGACAATATACGCCGTATTGTCATCCTCAAACTTAGCGACCCTGAAAGTGCTAATAGCTCCATCACCGTCAATCCTATTTGCAGTATACACAAAAGTTTCAACTAACTCTTCCTGAAATTTGGTGAAAATCTTTCTCGTATAAAGGTTGGCTGCCTGTTTCTCCATGGGAGATGGTGTCCTCAATACTGGAGTGGTGCAAATTGTATCAAAATCTGCTTCTATTTCTTTTTCAAACCAGTTCTCCAAAGCTCTTTCGTATTGCCTAAAGAACAGTGGTAAAGTTGTTTGTTGATTTACATAGCCCTCGAAGAAGGAACCGTTGTATCCTTGATTTGGTGATATTGCTGCAAAAAAGGAATCCCGAAAATAAACAGGAACCCATTGAGCACGAGAATTATATAAAGATTGCAGCCAATCGTTTCTTCTGAGATCATATTTATCAAGGATAGAATTCCAAGAGGATTCAAATTCCTCTATAGTTTCAGTCAAATTGATACAGTTATAAAGTTCCAACTGAAAGTTTGGATAAGCATGACAAACGTGAGCCAGCTTCTCCGGGCCTTCTCTTAAAACATGCCACTTACTAATACAATGACGACATTCTGGAAAAGCATTAGCAACTGCAGCCTGTATTGCTCTGTCTTGATCAGTGGTAATGGAGGCCGGTGGGTGATCATTCATTGCCGTAAGAAATGTTTTGAAGAGCCATGTAAAACTAGCTTCTGATTCATCTAGAAGTAATGCACAACCAAACAAAACTGTCTGACCATGATGGTTCACCCCAGTAAATGGAGCAAAGGGCACCCTGTACTGATATGCCCTATATGCCGTATCCAGAGTCACTGCATCACCGAAATGACTGTATGCTGTTCTTGACCTCGCATCTGCCCAGAATACGTTAGTCATTTGATTATCCTCATCAAGTTGTATGGCGTAGAAGAAACCAGGGTTCTCTGCTTGCATTTTCTTCAAATACTCGAGCAAATTCTGAGCATCCCTCCCTAGTGTCCTTTTCCGACTACCAGACCTAACTGGATAACTTACTGTAGCAGCATTTTTAGCTAACCGGTTCGACTCCACAGGGTGAGAATTCCTAACCACACGATTTTTCTCTACAGGGCCACGGTTTCCATCCATTGAGACAAACATAACACCGCTAGGAACTGTCCCCGCCCCTTGGTAAGCTTCAGCCACATTCTTTGCGGCACCAGCAAAATGCCTACGAGGCCGAAGATAATGAACTTTGCTTGGACTAACCATCGCATGGCTGTGCTCCTTTACAAACTTTGTAACAACCCATTTTTCTTGACCTCTTAATTCTACCCTAAGCATTGCTTCACAAGTATCACCATGCCTTCTTTTCAAACCCTCTCTGCCACACACAAACTCCCGAGCAATCACTGTCCCATCAGGTTTGGACCGACTAGTGTAGCTAGACTGACCAACTTTAGAGTTAAACCCCAAACGTCTTGCGTACTCGTCATAAAAAGACTTGGCAGATTCCTCGGAGTCAAACTCCATGCTCACATAAGGCTCACTAATCCCATCCTCATCATCATGAACCGTGGAATTCTCGGCCGTATTCGCTTCTCCACCTTCATTAGATTCAGCATCTCCATCGTCTGCCAACGCACGATGACCCATCCCTTCCACATCAATCACGTGAACATCCATAATAATTAGCTATCCACAGAATAAGTTTTCACTTTCTGAACCAACTAGAAGGCAATATAACACATATTTTCTTCCTATTGAAACAAATATAGATCAACTCTGCATCAGAAATCCAACCACCAAAAATGTTTAACAATTAGTCCAAAAAATACCCATTACTGTTATTAAAAAACAAATTAAAACAAAAAATCCCATTGATCCAAATGAATTGTGGTTTATATGTACATATATATATATATATATATTTATATATAAACAATTGAAAAGCAAGAATCTTCACAACTAAACCAGCTTTAACCTTTCTATAAAACTGTTATGGCCACTTTTTTATGTAAAAATACTGCCACTTTTGCTCATTATTTCATGAAAAGAAGTTAAAATCAGGCAAAACACTTATATCTATATATATATATATATATACATACACAAACCCAGCTTGTTTGTATAGAATCAAAACTATAAAAAGTTCAAACGACAAAATTCATACCATAATAGCCTAATTTTTGAAATCAAAATGTCTGCTTTACACACAATATAAAAATCTCTCTCTCTAACAGAAAAGCACACGTAAATTTGACCCCAAATCTTCAGAATTAGGGTTTATACAAAACAGGAAATCTAGGGTTTTTCATGTTGGGAAATTCCAATTCAACGCGCGGAGAAGAGGAAACTAGACAGAGAGGGGTACCTGGAGGCAACGCGACGACGTTTAGCGTTTGCTCATCGTTCAGGGTTTCGCCGCCGTGCGATTACAGAGTCGGAGGAGAGAGAGAGAGAGAGAGAGAGAGAGAGAGAATGCAGTGTCGTTTGGGTTGAGGATGACATAAGTATACACGCGTAGTGTCAGCCGTCGGATTTAGATCGAGCGGTTGAGAGTCACTGATAAAACCTAGTGCACTTTATCAGATAACGATGAACTTGTTTTGGGTCGTGGGGCCCATCATACCTAGTGCTTTGGTGATGTAGACTCAAACTCTTTCCTCTCTCCCTCACTCTTTTTTTTTTAATTAATTTTTTTGTTTATTGAAAAACAATTTCTTTTTGAAAAATCCAAGAAAAAATATCTCATTTGATTATTTAATTATAAATAAAAAAAGAAAGAAAAGAACAAAAAGGGAATCTCTAGTTTTCTCAACAAATTGGGGAAGAACGAATGCCGAGAAGGAGAAGAAAGGAAGAGAGGGAAAAATCACCAAAGCCAGAAGATAAAAGAGTATTTTCGGTCGGTTTCGATTCAATTCGGTTTTCAAGTTATCAAAATCGTTCACCTATCATAATGTATTCGTCGGTTTGGTTTCATTGACCGACATCGGTTTTATCAGGCGATATTGATTCTCCTTTAGTTATTTGTTAATTTATACAACCCTAATCTAAATTTGAGGACATATGTGAAAATCAACATTTTATTTAAAAAATTTTCAACGAGTAATTTTTTTTTTCAAATAGCACTTAAGCATCAATCTTTAATGTTATTAAAATGTTGCTAATATCACAAATTCTTATTGTAACTATGATGGTTATGTTAGTATGCATATAAGTCATTAAATTTAATATATAACCGAATCCAAAAAATAAAATAAACTAAGATCTGTAAATATTTAAACTATATTTAGTAATCCGTATTGTATTACATTAGATAGGGTGTATTGTGTTGTATTATATTAGATTGTATTTTCTATAAAATATGGTGATTGATTACGTAGTTTTTAAAAATATGGATAACTTAATATAATGTTTGGTGCATTGTTAAATCACATTGTATTTGTTTAATTAATTAAAAAATTTTGACGATTATTCATTTGATGCATACAATATTTAATAAAAACTCTTTATTTATGATCGGGAACGTGGTCAGTCAACCCATGACAAAATTCGGGGTTGGGTTGGGTTGGGTCGAAAAACAGGGTCATGGTCGGATGGGGATGAGACCGGGTTGGATCAGCAACAAAGTTGGGGTCAGATAGGGTTCGTCAACCTGTGATGGGGTTGAGGTTAAGGTCGAAATAGGGTTGAGGTCAAAACAGGGTTGAGGCCAATCCGAAGAGATGGCATCGAGGTTAGGGTCACCCGGGGCTGTGGTCGGGGTCGAACTTGGAATAGGGTCATGTCGAATGAGATTGGGTTGGCCCAAGACTGACGTGGGGTCAGTCTGAGATGAGGTCGGGTTCGAGATCGTTTGAGACTAGAGTTGAGGTTGGCATCTACGTCGGACCAGGAACAGGGGTGGTCAACCCCCACCAACCCCGTCCCAAGTTCGACCCCGATCTCAGTCCCGGACCAACCCCGTCCTTGTCCAACCCTAACCATGTCCCTGTCGCCAACCTAAGTTCGATCCTATCCCCCATACAAGCCAACCTCGACCCTAACCTTGTCCCTGTTCTAACCACGAACACGTTTTTGGGCCGACCCTAACCTCTGTAAGGGGCCGACAGACATCTATTCCTATCATAGTTTGACTCCGACACAAACACTAACCTCATTCCCTAGCGATCCCATCCTTGTTTTAATCATGACTTTGTCTCCAGACTGGTTCCAACCTTGTTCATGGGCTGCCCAACAACAGCTGATCCCGTGCAACCCTGACCGCATCGCCGGGCCAACACCAACCTAAGTCTTGGGCGGACCCCGGCCCAGTAGTACTGTTGTAAATTAAAAACCATGGATGTAAATTGTAAATGTGCAATAAGTTTAAGGGTATCAAATGCAAAACAAAAACAATAATAATAATAATAATAAAGAAAAAGGCGGAGGTGAGGGTGGAGAGCGTGGAAGTAGGGAGGGGGAGTGGAGAAAATGAAGAAAATCCCAGTGCTGCTGTTGGGATGCGGAGGAGTTGGGCGACACCTCCTCCACCACATTGTTTCTTGCCGATCTCTTCACGCAAACCAAGTAAAAATCCCCCTTTTCTTTTATCAGTGTTTTCTTGTTTTTCTTTTGTTTCTCCACAGTGTCAGTGAGTTCACAAACAATGGAGTTATCGAAGTTTCTGTTTACGAAACATATCTAAGGTTGGATATCTTATTCGTGGGCAATTCTTAAACTACATGAAAATGCTGCCTGTGCAATTTTTTTTAATTTTTTTTTATTTGTATTTTCATGGTAGTTCGTAGTGTTTCTAACCATTCCAAGAGCCGGGTATCTAATTTTGCTTGCGTTTTTTTGTACCATATGAGAAATGGGAATCAGGTGTTTTTTTTTTTTTTTGGATGAGATATGAAATTTAATTGATTGGTGAAGTTTTATTAAAAATAACTTTGAGGACAATAATTTCTCAAAGAGAACCATTGAGTCAAAACACTCTTCTATGTAACATGATCATGGATAAAGGGAATTGATTAAACCCGTTATTGCTCGAAGCTGATAAGGATGCTAGATTATTTGATTCTTTCAAATAGAAAACTAGCTTCTTGTTTAATCTCCTGGAAAATTTTCCGTTCCTTTTCATCCAGATGACCAAAAAAGGAGCTAGCATCACACACTTTCACATCACATCAACTTCGCCTTATTACTCAAGCCGAAACCAACAGGGTTTTGCACCACTAAAGTTTCTAGGGAAAACACGCTAGCCATGGAAAAGTGCAATAACGAACGGTTCACCGTCTCACCATTGACTTTACACATGACACGCCAGGATGGAGAAATAGCCTAGTGTGGATTTTTCCTCTGCATGGCAACACAAGTGTCGTTATTATCTGTTAGGTAGCAGTTTTGTGGGCGGTTATTGTACTTTATGGGAATGCTTTTTGTTCACTTTTATATAGAATTTCATGCTTTTCATGCTGCATTCACTTCATCGCTTGCAAACATATGGAAGCATTGTTGCCTCAATGCTTTACGTTTGAGTGGCAGGGAATCCACTTGAGAGTTGTTGGAGTATGTGATAGCAAATGCTTAGTTGTTGTCCCGGACGTGTTCAGCATGGAGTTTAGTGATAATTTTTTGTTGGAAGTTTGTCGGGTCAAGTCGGATTCTTCGTCACTGTTAACTCTAAGTGGTTCAGGTACTTCCATGTATCCTTGTCTTGTTAATTAAGGAAATATAGCATATTTTGAATTATGAAAAACAATGTTTATTTCTTCTCCATCTCTAATGAAGGTGAATACCAAGTATTCACGGATTCTGAGTTGACCAAGAAAATTATAGATACTGCAGCTCTCTTGAATAAATCAACAGGTACATGGAATATATGACCCTATGTTGCATTCTCAAACTTCTATGATGTTAAAGTTCATGCTCTCAATTCCAGCTTCTGATATCTTTCATTTGTTTCATGTAATAGGTTTGGTTCTCGTGGATTGCTCTGCAAGTTCTGAGACAATTGGAGTGCTAAATCGAGCGGTTGACTTGGGCTGTTGCGTTGTCCTGGCAAACAAGAAGCCTGTTACTTCTAAAATGGTAGTTTATTGATTTAGGCAGTCATAATTATTGGTTGTAGAAGAAATGATTGTTGCATGGGACAATAAGGCATGTTTATATACACAACAGACTTTAATACTGCAGATCAAGAAACAAGTTGGAATGTAATTATTTTACCTTGTAAAAGCTTTTTTTCCTCTCGTTTGGTCGAGTTCCTTGTTCACCATTGAACATTAATAAATGTTTCTCTATCCCTACCAGTTTTACTAGTACATGAACACGACAATAAAGGCTTGCTTTCTATGTTCCACAGGAGGATTATGACATGCTTGTCTCACATCCTCGTCGCATTCGGCATGAATCAACAGTATGCACCTTCTCCCACTCCTTTTTTTTAGTACTTCCAATAAATTGAAAAGTCTCGAACAAAAAGGTCTATTTCAACAAAAAAACATCATTTTAAATGCATAGAGACTTTTTCGATTTGTTAACACTGAAAAGAGTTTAGATTTCGGGATGAAAGTCTTCAAAGTAAATTAGAGTGGCTTATTGTTGGCAGCCACCAGGATGTGATTGCGTAGACCCTTCATAAAATGGACACTTTGCTCAAATGCCATGATGTCTGATTTCTACTGTAGAACTCACAAACTTCTTATTTTCTAAGGATGAAAGTGTTGGTATTGCTGGTTCGCTAGGGTTTTATGAATAATGCTGATAGAAATACAAATATTGAATTGAAGCTGTTCATGGAGAAAACGGATATTTTTCTCAAAACCATTTAATTTTAATAGAACATAAATACTCAAGCTTCTAACTCAATCAACTCTATATGTATGCCTCTTATAAGTTTTAACATATTGGAATATCGGTTAAACAATAACAGCAGTCAAGAGATGACAAAAATCATATTTTCAGCAACCATGGCATATCTTCGGAAATTGTACCGCGATATCTTTAGTTCGGCAACCATATTTTTGTTTTCTCTTCTTCATCTTTCTCTATATTTGTAATTCTGGTTATTGAAGATGCCTTATCTTCTTTCCTTTGTGTTTGGTTTAATTATCAAGGAAAGGAAGTTATCTTATCAAAAAAAGGGGGGGGGGAAAAATCCTTATCTTTTTCCTTAGTGAGTTCTAATAAAAGCAAGAGAACATACAAGTCCTGGAAAACTCCTTATGTCATTCACTTTTGGATCAAGAAGTCTTCTTTGAGATATAATTCTAGTACCAATAGCTATTCCAGCATGGAGATCTATTTTCTATGAGAAAGGTGTTTATTTGGTTCTCCATAACATGCCAAAATCCGCTGTAGCACATTGGTTAATACTAGGTTCTCCGGTATCATGGACATTTATGAAGAGATGATAAAGTTGCATGAAATTGCACTATATAAGCATTACTGCTAAAGGGCTATTTCTTGTCCTTAATAGAAACTTTATTTTCGTGACATGTTGCAAAAAAGTAGCTTGTTTGTTCCCGTCTAGCATTTCATGTAGAAGAGTTTTGGGAGAGTGTTGTCTATTTTTAATTGCTTTGTGACTTTTAAATATTAATGGTGATTGGAAGAGGCGGATTTGAGATCGATGATTCCTTGGTGGTGTTACTGTTTGTTGTTGGGGAGCTCTAATGGTTTTTGTAGTCGCAAGAAAGGGAAATTTTTCGTGTTAATGGTGTGATGTTGCTTTTGCAATCAGTTCTTTGGCTAGAAAGATTGAAGGCTAGTTTCAAGATTTGTTGTTTCTTTAGGATAGAATCATATAGTTAACTTCCCTATTGGCTTTTAACTTGAAAGGAATTTGAGGAAATGCCTTTCTTGTCATCAAATTAGACTTGGAAGGTGTGGCATAGCTTTTTCGGTCTCTTTTGGTGGATTCAAGCACGGATTTGCTAGGCCTTTTCTTTGCTGATTTGTTTTACTTTTGTTTATGGTTTTCACTTTTCAGATTGTAGCTTTGGAGGACCTCTCACCTCTATTTATGCCCTTGTATTCTCGTAAATATTGTATGCAATGCAAAGGGAAATAGATTTTATCTGTTTTTTTATTTTTTATTTTTATTTTTTATTTTTTATTTATTTTAAGTAAGCTGATGCATATATTAAAATGGCGTTTTGCTCAATCTATTTGTAATTTGGTAGGTTGGTGCTGGCCTTCCTGTCATTGCATCCTTAAACCGCATACTTTCATCTGGGGATCCTGTTCATCGTATTATTGGGAGTTTGAGTGGTATCAGGACCTTTTCAGTAATTTAGTCTCTAATATATTCCTATCATTATGGGCTTTTCTTAAAATTTTGAATAGGGTTATCAATTTTGGTTTTTTAATAAAATTTTCTCTCATACATGGTAGGCACATTGGGATATGTGATGAGTCAGGTCGAAGATGGAAAGCCGTTTAGCCAAGTTGTAAAATCTGCTAAAAGTCTGGGTTACACAGAACCAGGTCTTGTTACCATTTTTTAGATTTTACGTCAATAAATTGGAATTGCATACGTGCAATGGTTCTTGCCATAAATGGTTTTTTGCTCTGAAGAAATAATCAAAGATTCGTAATTTACAATAGATCTTACTTTTCACTGTTTATTAAGTTTTAACCCGTGTTTGAAATTTTTTACAATAATTATTTGCTATTGATGCATTTTGTACATCTAACTGTTATATCTCTGATTATTTGGCATTATATATTGTAGAAAGTAGAGTGTCTATAACCTTTTAATTGGGAAAAGGTTCTTAATGTACTTGGAATTAAATTGAGAACCATAGATCACATAACCGGGAAAGTACCTATCAGGAAGTCAGACCTTCAAATTTATTCACCTTTAAAAACGGGTTTGGAAATTTATCATCTGTGTTGTTTGATTTTCGCTTGGTCCTATTGTCGCAGATCCACGTGATGATCTTAGTGGGATGGATGTTGCAAGAAAGGTAAAAATTTCAAGGCTCGTACAATTTCTCATGCAATGGCCTCTAAAAATTTCGTACGAAGAGCTCATGCGATATATGTTAAAATTTTCCCATATTACTTTTAACAGGGTTTGATACTTGCTCGACTTCTTGGCTCGCGCTTGAACATGGATAGCATTAAGGTTGATAGTTCATTTCCTTTTTAAATTTGTAGAAAAACCTGGATGTCTCTATCTTTATATATAAATTTGTTCTTTTATTCAACTTCAAGATTTATTTTTTATTTTTTATTTTTCCTTTTAGATTGAGAGCTTGTACCCTGAAGAAATGGGACCCGATGTGATGTCTGTTGAAGAATTTCTTGAAAATGGGGTTTTATTGCTTGATAAAGATATTCAAGAAAGAGTTCACAAGGCTTCCTTGAAGGGGAATGTTCTTCGTTATGTCTGTGTGATTGAGGGATCAAGGTGATCTTTCTAGATAACTTTTACTTCTATTTAAAGAGAATAGATATGAAGAGACTTGCTCGTTTTCTATTTTTCACATTTTAACATATCATGTGTTGAATCATTCGATGATCTAATATTTCGAATCAGTAATTTTTACAAGGATCCGAGATCTTTGAGCTCTTATTTTCAAAAAAAAAAAAATGGTCTTTGAACTTTAAAGATGTGACCAATCAATATTTTAATGCATTTGAAATTTACCTTGGTAAAATTTTCATTGCTCGTGAATGTGTGAACTTCATAAAAGTTTGGTTCTATAAAAGTTTTGACTTGAATAACAAAGCGACTCCTTTAACACTTATTGATCTTTTCGTCATTATTATTATTATTATTATTATTATTATGGTATCTTTTATTAGGTGTGAAGTTGGCATTCAAGAGCTTCCAAAGAATTCTGCTTTAGGAAGACTTAAAGGAAGTGACAATGTGGTAAAGCCTTTTTTCCCTTATATCTTATCAGCTAATTTAGTAAAATTCTTTCAATAATACATCAGGCAAACAAAATAGTTCATGAACTTTCTTCCGAAAGTGTCTTTCCTTTGACTATCCTCAATCTACTTGCCTATGCATACTTTTTTCCCCCCCTTTTCCTTTGCACTCTCCTCAACCCGATTATATAAACTGCATATGAAACTTGATCATTTCTGATAGGGAAATTATGATGATTGTCTGTGTTAGAATTTTGATTCTTCTTTGAATTTCGTAAATCGACGAATTACTGGGACAAATCTTTTACTAACTAATTTGTTTATTACTTTAAATTGGTGATTCATTTATTTATTTATTTACTTATTTTTTTGTGAATCAATGATTTACTGAAAAACCAGATAATGAATCAATTTGTAAAAATTTAGGAATATCTTTTTTTTTTTCTTTTTTTTGAAAAAACATTTCAAAATTTAGTCCATTATGTGCGTACCCCTTTCTGAAATCGTGCAATCATGTAATCATGCAACAGTTAGAGATATACAGCCGCTGCTATAGCGAACAACCACTCGTTATCCAAGGTGCTGGAGCAGGGAACGATACTACAGCAG
Source organism: Ficus hirta (assembly GCA_038430175.1). Lineage (NCBI taxonomy): Eukaryota > Viridiplantae > Streptophyta > Magnoliopsida > Rosales > Moraceae > Ficus > Ficus hirta. Next base: position 6,009,742 of record CM076590.1, read on the forward strand.
CCGGTGTTCTCGCTGATATCCTTGATCTTCAGGATTTGTTTCCTTGAAATGCTTTTTCTATACATCATCGTGCCAAAAAACCAGATGCCCAGTTTCAACTGGTACTGTTAGACTTTAGAATGTATTTTATTTCTAGTAGAGTTCACCATGTTCGGCTCCAAGGAGGTGGCGCCTTTATAAGCTTATGAGCAATATGAAATTTTGATTATTACGTTCGAGAAGTCTCTGTCTCCGCAAAAGAGATCGAAAGGAATGAAAGTATCAGGTTGTGGAGGAAACAAGTTGGAAATCTGATTCTACATACTTGATCTTTAAACTGCCATGTTTTCTTGAAAGCGACAGTGAAAGCCGCTTGTTTCCGATGAATATGCAAGTAAAATGGTAGTTGCTTGCTTCTGTTAATCTTGTTGAATATTTCCACAGTTAAATAAAAGTTCTTAATGTGCAAGCTGGATTTGGACATTTTTCTTGGGCTACTTCAAAGTGTTTAGTGCCATCATAAAAAAATCCAACTAAAATTCCCGACTCCGCGGCTGCTTTAGACAACTTGGCATGCAAAACTTGTGTGTTTTGGAGTTCATCAAAAAATAAATAAATGAGGAATGAGGCTTTTGTTATGGTGCTGGATAACTGAAGTTCACTTGGTAATATTTGTACCCCAAAGCTATGCGACAGAAACTATTATAGAGTGGCTTGCCAATGTAATACAAAATTGTTGAGAAGTAATGAGACATGAGCAGCATGTTCAATCGTGATTCTGATTGAACCTTTACATGTCTAACATAACTTGTCTTATTAGTAAAACACAGTTATAAACCATCAGACCATGACTTTATGCCGTCGAAGTTACAGCGTTTAAGACTTAAGTACATCCGAACATTATCACAAGGATATTTCATTACACAGACAAATTGTAGCAATACACAAAATAAAGTCTTTCTTGATTTAAATTAGTGTGTGTGTTTTTTTTTTTTCAAACCAAATGCCTACAAAATTAATGTGGTCCCTATCATTTTTATTTTATTTATTTGTTTTTTCTACAATTTGCGATGAATCCACATTGAAATCTAACCTCATCTTATCTCATGCCGTTTGACCAAGTGATCATTGGAATACATAATACTTTTCTAATTTCACATATTTCTTGACAAAAGAAAATCAACATGAAATTAAAATCAGTTCGCAGTTAATAACATTATTTTCCTCCTTTTTTTATTTTTGGCAGGAACAAAACAGTTCCAAATAGCAACATGCCAATAGACACACCAATCTCACGTTTGTTATTCACCAAAAAAAAAAAAAAAAGTCTCGCGTTTGTTGAGGGATTAAAACCTGAGTCAAAACTCTGCAACTTGGGTCTGCTCAAAGTATCGGCCCGTTGGGCCCCCATCAGGCAAAAGGGCCAGCATGACTGGGCCAGAGGTACCTTCTTCAACAGTTAATGGGCCTGTGTGCCAATTCAGGTCCGTATTGACATAGCCAGGGTGAACACAGTTGATGTACATATTTGGATACTTTTTGGCAAGAATTCTAGTGTATGCGTTTAGAGTGGCCTTTGATATGCTATACGCTGGGAGCATCATCTGCCATCCTTTGGCTTCAAGCGCATTCTCTTTCAGATCCTTCAGAAATCTTCTCAAAATCGCTTCCACTTTCTCTTCCGTTAGAGTTTCTATCTCCCCCAACTCGTTTCTTATGCTCTCGTTCGGAATTCTCTGCAATATGGTTTCACTTCACAGAGTTAGTTGGAAGATTCTAGAATGAAAATACGTGAAGACAAATTACATTACCTTCACGTGACAAAAATATAAAGAGAGACATTAACATCATAATATTGAATATAGCACTAAGGAGTGTAATTCTGATTTTTTTCTTTCTAAACCCACTTTTCAAACCTTATACTTTTCAATGTTTTCTCTAATAAATATTTGAATTTACTATTTAAATTGCAAGTTTAAACCTTGATCCAAACGCGAGCGTAATGCTTTTAGATATACCGTTGAACTAATTTTGTGCGAATAGTGCCTTGTTTATGGTTAAAATGTATCATACATTTAAGCATTCCCCAAAAATGGAGGAGATAAAAAAAAAAAAAGTTGTGCAACAAGATTATATCTTAAAGCCTTCTCCAAATGACCTTGATGCACTCATGAAAATGAGAAATGTTAAATGCACTTGCAAGTGTTGCTGAGTGCACAATTTGGACTGCTGATCACATAAACCAACAGTCCAAGTTGTGCGTAGGATTCCTCGTGATCCTTGGAAGTGTTGTAATCTTCCAAGTTAATAGTTCACCTAGTTTATTTCCAATTTGGATTCGAGCCCTAACAATTAGATGGTGACGATAACCACAGCTCGCCTATGTTTGATACGTTCGCTCAGTACCAGTACAAACTACAACTACACACCAAAGTGGAAAGGGCCACTATAGAAGCTCAAACTAGTAGTAGAGTAGTTAGCCTATAACAAAAGTGTAAAGACAACAAAAAAGGACCTTACGAATGGAATCATAAGTAGGGGGCGGGCGGGGCTGAGAGTAAGCGTAAGCTCACCTGGAAGCTCTTATGTGTAGGAAGATCACATTATGATAAGGATGATAAATTGTGAAAGTGATGACTTACCCTTAGCTCGCTCCTGAGGGAGGAGACATTGACAATCCTAGCTCCTCCAGGGGAAAGCTGCAAGAGAGGAAGCAGAGCTTCTGTGACTCTTTTGACACCGTAGTAATTTGTATTCAGACACTCTTCTCCCTTTTCATATGTTTGCTTAATTACACCTTGAACCAAGTTTGTCACTTTCCCTGCAAGCTACACCAGCAAACATTTTTACCCTTAATTATGGAATAAAATTATATATTCATATACATATATCAATGTCCAAATATGCAACTTTTAGCTTAGCTTACCCAATCTGCTGGATCTATATTCAAGGCCCTCAAGGCATCCTCGTCAACTACAACTCCAGAGGCTCCAGCATTGTTAACCTGTTGACATGAAACGGTTCACTCAATCTAGTCCATCATAAGTCGTGGTTTTACTAATTGATACAAAAAAATAATAATAATAATAATAAATAAATAAATAAATTATACGAGCAATTCGTGTCACGTGTCGGGTTCGTGTCATGTTAGAACCGTGTCGATTTTTGTCTTTCCCAACCCATACACGACCCGTGACACGAAAATTTCTTCAAACCGCTACACAAACCCGTAACGGGTTGACACGACACGAACCGAAATTGACACACTACTCGAAATTGACCCACTACACGAATTTGATCCAAATTGAACCCACAACTCAAATTGGACCCAAATTGAACCCACAACTTGAATTTGACACAAAAACCAATTCAATTTAAGCAAAATTATATCTCAAATTCATAAAAAACCTAGAAGAAGAATAATTTACCTTCAACAAGAACATACCATTGACAAAACAACAAGTTTTAAGGTTTGTTTTCAAATCCACAATCATAAAATTGAACTTCCAACTCAAGTGCAAAAAGCATATCAAACACTAATTTCGAGTTGGTCCCGGATCGTGTTTTGGTCGGACCCGAAATTGACCCGCATGAAAAATACGGGTCGTCGAAATTGACCCGTTTTTTCCCGTGTCCAATTCAGGTCATCCAAATTTGATCCGAGCTTTATTTTTCCCAACTCGAACACATGAAATTCATGTCGTTTTCGAATCGTGTTGTCATGTCGCGATTCGTATTGCCAGACTAAAACACACCGTAGATGTACAATGAGTGGGTTTTTAAATAATAGACATACCAAGATATCAAGCCTTCCGAATTTGTCCCTGACAAAGTCGGCCAAAGCCTGGACACTGAGAGGGTCCAAAACATCGAGTTGATGAAAAACAACCCGATCGGAAAGACCTAACCGATGCAGCGATGACGTGGCAGCCCGTCCTCTCTTTTCATCTCTGGCAGTTAAGATCACAGTAACACCTTGGGAGCTTAGCTGCCTCACTGTCTCAAATCCTATCCCTTTGTTAGCCCCTGTAACCACCGCATACCTATGCATACCAAAACACTTGTCAAAGATTGGTTGTGTCAAAAATGTCAAAAACCTCGAGTGTCTCTGCGAACCCGGATTTCTTGCACTCCAATACCAACATCCTATTGTTAAAAGAGAGAATGGGTGATTTTTAAAAAATAGCAAAAAAAATTTTTTTTTGGGTGTAAAATAATAGCATATTCTTTTTTTTAACTTCCAATTTTACCCCCACTGTCACTTCGTCTTCTACATCCAGAGACGCCGGAAACCTCACAACAGCAGCCGCCGTCCTTGTCGAAGCAACGTCGCCGTCGACCTGCAGCCCTAGTTGTGCCGTCGCCATCGAAATTGCCGTGAACTCGCGATCTTGGTCTCGCGACACTGAGGGTGAGGGACTGAAACGCGATGTCGTCTTTCTGCAACGGAGAATCGCGACTATCGCCGGAGATCCGGCGGCTTCTCGTCCGACGTCGGTGATTGAAGGCGACGGTTTTGCAGATCTCCATATCCTGATGTTGCGACCACGCCGGAGCTCCCACGAGCGACGAACACCGACCTCCCGTCGCGAGATCGCCGGGATTGTCCGTCGCCGACATTGTCTTCTTCCCCGGCGATAGCGTCGTGTACAGTAGCGGGCAAATCTAGGAGTGGAATGGATTATAGTTTTTTCATGTAGGGGTAGCTTTTGGATTTCTACTATTTTTTTTTTCTTTGAATAAGGATTTCCACTAAATTTGGGTTATGAAAAAAATTAACTAAAACCAAAAATATATATATTTACAGTTTACAAAAATTATATATCTTAAGAAAAAAAGGGGGAAAAAAAAGAGAAGCAGAAGAAGAAGAAGAAAGAAGAAGAGGCTCCTTGAGCATAAAACTAATTAACTAGCATAAAGGAAAAAAATGAAACGAGATTTGAGGTGGTGATATGATAAACCTTTCAGCTGAATGGTTTCCGTTGCTAACCATTTTGCATCCAAGTTGTCGATGTGATTTGGTGTGGTGTTGACAGGACTAATCTTCCCTGACTTTTATATACGTGTATATATATATACCCATTATTTTCTTTTTTGAGACCCTTTCTAAAATGAAATTTTTTTTACATTATAACAAAAGCCTAATTGATGATTATAATATAATATTTTTTGGTAATTTTTATCATTTATATTAGTGATTTTAAATAGTATTATATTACGTGTGGTCAAATAAAAAATTATAAATAAATCAATTAGTAAATTCTATGATTTTAAGTAAAATATTATCACTATCCAATCTTTTCGTCTATTGGATCAGAGACATTTCTAATATATATATATATATATATATATTATATTTCCTCTCTAACCTCTGAGATGAAATGATAAAATTTTCTAAAAATCTGGGGTGTTTGGTGTGTAAGTTTGAGTTAAGATTTTTAAGTTTAAATAGTAAATTATGTTGACTTTTCAGAAAAGATAAAAAAAATTTTAAGAAAAAGACAAAAATTTTTAAGAAAAAAGATAAAAAAAAGTTTAAAAATGTTAGTTTGGACTTATCAACCAAACTAACCAGAAGGGTGAGTTGTTTCTTCTCTATTTTCTGTAGTAAGTGTGTGTTTGGGAGTGTAGTTTGAACTGATATTTTTCCGTTGAACCTCAACTCATGTCGTTTGGTGCATCAGTTTGGTTCAAACTTGAAGTTGAACCGTTGCACAGTAATCAGAATGGGTTTACTGTGCAACCCTTCCATCACAAACTGTGCTCATCGCCACTGTGCCTTGCTGCCTGACCTGACATTCCCTCGTCGCCTTGTCGGTGCTTCGCTGGTTCTGGGTCGCCTGCCATTCCCATCGTCCATGTGCAACTTCGGTCATTGTTCCTGTGTCTCTGCCGAGGCTCTGTGTTTGGGTAAGAAAATCGAATATATTCGATTCTCTGTGGGTTGCAGATTGCAGTGGTAAATTGTTGGATTAGACATATGTAAGACCTTCTTTAGCCATTTCTACGTCTTCATATCTTCGCGGATTGCAGAATCCTACTTGCTGTCGAGGTTGAGATTCCGAACCGTTTGAATCCCCTAACCCCTAATTTCTGTTCTAGGGTTTCCCCCTTTTGGGCTTGTAATCGACTCCGGCCTAGAAAGTTGGTGTACGGCCGGTGTTGTTTGGGAGACAAGTTGGTTTTCCACCGCCGGTGGCAGATGCGGCGCCGATTGGGGTCCGCAAAACAAGCTCAAAGAAAAGTATTGACTACCCACTACTTTCGGGTTCGGAAAGAATCCGTTCGAGCCATTGCTTCATGCCCTGATCCGCCAGCCTCCACCATCTACTCCTCATCCGGGTCCAACTCCGTAACCCCTGTACGCTTTCTTAAACTTTTACAAAATGATTCCTTGTGAAATGCACGATGGTGTTATGGATGTCCAGGTTGTTTGGTCATTGTGTGAAATTTGTTTCCATGCTTAAACTCAGATGTTTTATCGTATTCTGTTGATTTTGCACTATGATTATGTTGAACTTGAGTTCGGCAGTTGATTTTAGAGTGCTGCTGCTTTGGTAATCATACTGACGTTTTTGTAGAAGAAGTGGATTTTGGGCATTATTTTGCCACCCATGTTGGCTGATTTTGGCATTTTTGTGCATTTTACTAACGCAAATCAGTTCATTGTTGGTTTTGATTGGTTTTGGTCATTGGGATATCTTGTTTAGGTCAAGTTTAAGCTGCCTTGCTGATCCAACTGGTGTTTGGGTCGGATTTGTGCATTTTGTGCATATTTTGGTCCCCTTTTTGGCTTTTTTTGCATTTTACTCACCCAAATCAGTTCATTGTTGGTTTTGATTGGCTTTGGTCATTGGGATAGCTTATTTAGGTCAAGTTTAAGCTGCCTTGCTGATCCAACTGGTGTTTGGGTCGGATTTGTGCATTTTGTGCATATTTTGGTCCCCATTTTGGCATTTTTGTGCATTTTACTAACCCAAAACAGTTCATTGTTGGCTTTGATTGGCTTTGGTCATTGGGATAGCTTGTTTAGGTCAATTTTAAGCTGCCTTGCTGATCCAACTGGTGTTTGGGTAATATTTGTGCATTTTGTGCATATTTTGGTCCCCATTTTGGCATTTTTGTGCATTTTACTAACCCAAAACAGTTCATTGTTGGTTTTGATTGGCTTTTTTCATTGGGATAGCTTGTTTAGGTCAATTTTAAGCTGCCTTGCTGATCCAATTGGTGTTTGGGTCGGATTTGTGCATTTTGTGCATATTTTGGTCCCCATTTTGGCATTTTTGTGCATTTTACTAACCCAAAACAGTTCATTGTTGGTTTTGATTGGCTTTGGTCATTGGGATAGCTTGTTTAGGTCAATTTTAAGCTGCCTTGCTGATCCAACTGATGTTTGGCTCGGATTTTTGCATTTTGTGCATATTTTGGTCGTAATTTTGGCATTTTTGTGCATTTTACTAACCCAAAACAGTTCATTGTTGGTTTTGATTGGCTTTGGTCATTGGGATAGCTTGTTTAGGTCAATTTTAAGCTGCCTTGCTGATCCAACTGGTGTTTGGGTAATATTTTGGTCCCCATCCGTTTGGCTATGATGATAAATGCCCATCAGCATAGATTGTAATTTCATCTGACTGGTGCGTCATTAACCCGATATCATTTAGGTAGTTGCCGGTGTTCCATGCCATGGTAGCTGCCATGGTATCGGGTCATTGACATGCTTCAGATGCAATGTGTCAATCCCTACATACTGAGCTAACTTACTAACCCAATCGTTGACTTTATTGTTTTTTATTTAAACTTTTTTACCGCCTTCTTAAGGAAATGCCTCGGAGGGCGACGGGTGAGGCGTACCACTGGGATCATGCGAAGGAAACAGTATTCCTTGAAAAGCTTGATTATTACGTGGCATGCAATTCCGGTAGACATCCTTCACTTGCAACGCTCGCTAGCTGGGCCAACGAGTTTAACTCTGCGTATGGAGGGGTTCCTGCATACGGCTTAACATTACAGCAAAAGAAGGATAGAATGAAAAAAATATATAGGGGCTGGAAGGCGTTGCAATGTCGGACCGGACTAGGATACGATCCGGTGACTGATCGAGTCATCTGCTCAGACGATGCGTGGCAGAATTTTATTCAAGTAATATAACATCACAGTACTAACTGTTATTGGGCTAACACTTTTCCTTTAGCCGTTATTATTGGTCATTTAAGTTGACAATCCTGGTTTGGTTGCAGGTCCATAAAGAGTGCAACCATCTCCGGTACGAAGGGCTACGAAACAAGGAGCTATATTATAACATATTCGAGAAGAAGCATGCGGCTGGTGCGTCGGGCTACGGGTCGGTTTCGATGCCAGATGATAGTCCTGCGCCCGTCGACCTAGACGACTCACAAGACAACTCCGGCATCGGACCGATGACTGGCGATGACCCGACAGCAGGTTTCGGGTCCCGGAGGTGCAATAGCAGAATGGCCGGGGCCGCTGCGGGCCCGTCTCGATCTAGAGGCAGCTCTGGTAAGAGGAAGAAGCGCGACGAGACGGATGAGATAACTTTCATGGCTATGCAGGAGATAGTCAGTCACTATCGTGGCCGATCAGAAGCTAGTAATTCCCAATCTAGTCGCCCGGATCACATGCTGATGTGTATGACCACAATGACAGATATGGGTATTCCACCCAATCAGCGGGCTATGATGTGGCAATACTTCTCAACTAATCCAACGCTCCAGCGTACCTTTCACCAGCTGCCTGAGATCGATAGGCAAGAAATAATTGCGCTCGTTCTTCGTGGGCAGCCACCCCCAACCGATTGAGTTTCATATTCGGAGTTTTTTTTAGTATTTTTTTTAACCATTTGTTTGACATTATTCTTATGATTGGAGTGTGTTTATTTTTTCAACCCTAACAAAATAGTGTAATGGAAACTTTCGCATGTTGTTTTATTAATTATTGAATATTAAGTAGTGTGAGAATATGATTGCAATGGAGAGTAATTTTTCTGACTTGTTACACAACACAAATTTGAATAACCAGGCAAAACTCAAACTGTTTTTCATATATCAACAGTCCACAACATGAATGATCATAGCTCCGCATCAGAGCAGGAAGACCAGGGTGTTTACTCAGACGATGAGACAAGCGACGATGCCAGATATGACACGATAGCAGTTTTAGCGGTTACTCTCAGGAGGCGTCGCAGGCGTCGGGACCCGCAACCAATGCATAATTCAAGATTGACGGGCAGCATGCGGGTTGAAGAGATTTTAAATGGTCATATTGGGATTTGTCAAGACCTGATAAGTATGAAATCTGAGACATTCAGATCTCTCAGTGATCTACTCCAGCGACGGGAATTGTTGAAGCCAACGCGTAACATGGAAGTGAATGAGCAGTTGTTCATTTTTTTAACCATTTGCGCACAAAGTGCTACAAACAGACACACTTCGTACTTGTTCCAGCATTCTGTAGAGACAACCTGCCGTTGGTTCTATACAGTGCTGAAGGTTATATGTTCGCTGAAGGACGAATTCATCAGACCGCCAGACTACACGGCTGTTCAACCTTTGATTGAAGAGCACTCGTACAAATATCGACCATGGTTTGATGTACGTTTTTAATGTTATCACATACTATTATTGCATGAAAGAATTGTTACAACTGTTGTATATCTTTATGATGGTACAAAGTATTTAAATTCACTTGTACCGATCCAGGGTTGTATTGGGGCTATAGATGGCACACACGTCCCATGTGTGCCACCGCGGGATAATTCGGACGCATGGATAAATCGGAAAGGGCAGCACTCACAGAATGTATTAGCGGCCTGCTCGTTCGACATGAGATTCACGTTTATGTTGGCCGGATACGAGGGATCCTGTCATGATTCCAGAATGTTGGACGAGGCAATAGCATTCTACGGGTTTCCAATACCGCCACAAGGTAAGCATAAATAGCTACTTATAGTAGTATTTTAATATAATACAGTTTTAAATAAATAAACACACTTGTAACTCACATGTTTAATGGGTTTTTTGTAGGAAAATTTTACTTGGCAGATTCGGGCTACGCAAACAAGGACGGTTTCTTGAGCCCATTCCGACGAGAGACGTACCATTTACCGGAATACCGAACACGTCGGGGTGGGCTACGCAACCGCAGGGAAGTATTTAATTACACACATGCAGCTCTGCGGAACTGTATTGAGAGAACATTTGGTGTCTGGAAGGCACGATTTAAAATTCTTAAAGGCATCAACAATTACCCGATAAAAAAACAGAAAATGATCCCGGTGGCGTGTGCAGTTTAACACAATTTTATCAGGATGGTGCAGGTTGGAGATCCTTGTCTAGAAGAGTACGCGTCCGATTGTGTGCCTGTATATGGGAACGATGATGTGAATGACGATTACGTGCTTGACGACGGGATCGATGGGGCTGGCCCCAGTATAGGCACGCAGCAACATGGCTCGAGGAGGGGTGAAATGAATCAGTTGCGAGACATGATGGCTGATAATATGTGGGTCAGATATCAATTATCGCCGTGGTATAAAACCACTTGAAAGCCGGCAGAAGTTGTATATTGGGCTACATTAGGACCGTAAGAATTAATTTGTAGTTTTTATTAATGTAAACATAATTTGGTGTTATTAATCGAGCGTATTTAAATTATTAAATTTTCCGTCGCTGACACCTATAGGATATTGCATTTTGCATTGGGTTCGAGGTGAGTTGAAATTTTCAAGTTAGATTAGTTGTAACATTTGAAAAAGTTTATCCGTTTGTTAGTTTGAGTTGAAATATTTTAGTTGTAATAATAAATTTTTTGTAATTTTTAGAAAACCCAAAAAACTTTTTTTAGGAGAAGACAAACTTTTTGGGAAAATGACAAAAAAAAGTACAGTATGAGTTGGAATGAGATGATGAAGTAACAAGCCAGGTTGTTGACTTTTCACAGGAAGGAAAAAATTGAGGTGGAAAAGTGAAATTTTGTTGGAGTTCAGATAAGTTACAAAAAAAAAAAAAATGAAAAAAATTGTTTTTCTATTTCTTCACATCCAAACAGGGCCCTTGTTTTTTTTTAAACTTATCAACTCAAACTTTTTTACCAAACACCCAACTCAAACTAAACTTTTTTTTCAAATATTTTACCAAACACTCTTCTTCTCATCTCAACTCAACTCAACTCAAACTCAACTCAAATATTTTAACTCCAACTAAAATAAAAACCTCAAGAAGTTTTGTGCCTCGTTTTCTGGGAGTGTGCTCAGAAGAAGTTGGAGTTTTCACATGATTGACCATCGCCTTCGAACTCGAATCACGATGGTTTTGCATTTACCAATTCCATGCGCACATGTGCAGCGTTCGTCCCTTTTACTTTAGGTAAAATTAGTGGTCTAAATTACATTTTTATCTTATAATTAGATATTATTATATTTAATTTAATATGGTATACATCAAAGTTAATTCAACTGTTAAAAAATAGTACTTACCATAAGATAAAATTATAGTTTTTATTATAAGTTTTGTGGTTATATTAAAATAAAATATTGTACAATTATTAATTGAGAGGGTGTAAGAGAAAATGTTTAAATGTGAATATATTTAAATATAATTATTTAATAAAATCAATAAGAAAAAGATTATAAAAAAAACATGTGACAAGTATTGGGAGCACCACGTGATAGAGTATTGGAGTAGAGACGAAAGATCAATATTCGTGCTTTTAATATATGAATAAAGTTTAAAAATTAAATATTATTTTGGTAGAAAAAGATTAAAGATTACTTTAGCTATAGACAAATACAGCATTCCAAGCAACAGAAGAATCTCAACAATAAAAGATTGGTTTGTTTGTTGGGTTCTTTTTTTTTTTTTTTTTTTTTTTTTTTTTTTGTAGTGGCACATGAGCAGAAATTTTTAGTTATGATTTTTATTAATACCTATAGGAGGCCAATTGAGGCTAGTTTAATGAACACATGAGTTGCTTTTAATACAGTGAATACTGAGTTCAAGTTCTATTGGAATGTAAAATTACGAATAAATAAATAAATAAATAACGATAATAATTGCTCCTTGCATGTCTAAACATAATATAACCCCTCTGATTTCTCTTACTTTTGACTCAAATCTCTTGGAATTCTTAAAGGGACCTTTTTATAACCCTCTCTTTTACCAAAAATAAAAAATAAAAAACAATGAAATTAAAAAAGTTTCTTGTTTTAAAGAAGTCTCTTTTTCACCGTTTGGATGAAATGGTCTACTTCCCCAAAACTCTTCTCTATAAATTTTGCTTCAAAGGAGGAATCTCTTTGCTGCAGTTTTGTGGATGCAATAAAGTGGAGAATTACGTGGCAAGCTAAGGGGGGAAAAAGTCTTATTAATAGGAAAAAAAAAATTTTGAAATATCAGTGATGTTCAACATCACATTAGCAAAAAAGTAGGTCATATTAATAGATCCATATTGTGGGACTAATCCTTAATTAGTGAGTGATGTTAGATATCATTGATATTATCTAGCATTGTTCTTAATAGAAGTGTTTTATACCTTGTATTTTACTCTTATTCAGAAAGTATATCTTACATTTTGAAGTTTTAAATTTTTATACCATCAGATTATACTTAATATATAAATTTATATCATTTCTTAGTTTTGACTGAAAAATACCCAAAATTTCCTAAAAAGAAAAAAACTAAAATAAAGTATTATTTACCTTTTTGTACCCAGCATTTTTTTTTTATAGAAATTATACTGTGCATTTTGAAGTTCTTTACTTTGATCACTTAAATATGTTTAGTATGTATATCTATGTTTTTTCTCAATCAACACTTTTTTTGATATAAAAAATAACATGAATAGCTTCAAAATTGAATTTAGAAACTAATTTAAGAAATTTAAAACTAAGGTTATTTTGGACATCTTAAGGTTCAAGTAAAGAGTTGACTGAGATAATATCTATATTTAATACATGAAATATGATAAAATCACAAAAAAAAAAAAAACATTATTTTAAAATGTATGGTATACTTTTTGAGTAAAAACAAAAAACACGATTTAATAGATGAATAATCATAATTTTAGTTTTTTATGGGTACTTTAGGTATGATTAGGTCAAAATTAAATGTTAACTTAGAAAATATATATATATATATGTATTTGTATATTAAATGAAATATAAAGGTATTAAAATATTAAATTTTAAAATACAAGATATACTTTCTGAATAAAAGTAAAATATTATATATAAAAATGTAAATAATCCTTAACAAATACATAGTTTTGAACTGTTAGAACATTAATTGTAAACAATTAAATTTTCATTAACTTTTAGTGAATTATTACATATTAATTTAATTTAATTATAATATAAAATGTCACAGTTCAAAAAATACATCTTTATTACCAGTATTTTTTTCGTACTTATTAGGTAGTTCTTTCTAACAAATAGTTTTTTTTTTTAATTTTTTTTTAATTTTTAAAGCCTCGTTAACTTTTTTGCCTATCAGATGGAGTTTCACGTGATCAAACCGTCGAGACTTGTTCCTTTTAATTTATTTATTTTTTGGCTTTGGTCATATGTTATTGTTTTACATATTCAGGCATATCCTAAGCCACGTGAGAGGAATCTATGTTAGTTTATCAATCAACACTGAAAAGCCTTACAATAGCATTTTTAAGAAACCAAAATATATAATTAAAAAAATATATGGAGAGAGATTTTATGGAAAGAAAGTTGATATCTATTGATATCATTATGTATAAGAACTCAAATACAGGAAATTTTATATATATACACACACACACACATATATGAATATATTCAACCTTGTATCTTATATATTTGTGTGCTGAACCAGATGAAGTTGAGTCAACTGGTGGTGGATTTGGTTTCAACGAAGGTTTGGTAGGAAGAGTGATCTCAAATCATGATTTTCTTGATTTTCTTTGTGTATTATATTTTCTGTGTCTGGTCCACTAAAACGACATCTTTTTTTTTTAATATATTTTTCTGATTTGCTTAGTTGGTGAGATTTTTATCTTTAAATGTGTAAAACATGTATTACATGAGTACGGGCCCATTTGCTTGCTCGGGAGTCGGGACAGTTACGATACATCCATACTATTATTATTTTTGTAAATACGTTAGCATTTTTTTTTGGTGGTAAATAGAAAGGGGCTCTAAGTGGTCTGTTCATTGTCTTATTTTCAGCTCCATAAGTGAGATTTATTTTTTTGAGAATGATAAGAAAGAGATGAGTATCAAATCTAGTCTCTTACAGTCGTCAATTCAGATCTTATCCAGAATATCATCAATCCAATGCATCCACATTCAAAATTGGAGCGGGGGCTTTATATAAGCTTCACAGATATCAAACTTGAGTGGACGAAAAAAGAGACTAAGGAAAGCGTTACTCTCGTTTACTACCCCGTCCACCCCTTGGGTGTATGTTACTTACCACTTTCTCTTGCTAATAAAGGTTTTCTCTTGCTGAAAAAAAAAAAAGGGTTAACCTTTACAATTTCTACTAATAAAATTTTCAGTACCCCAATGATATTCTTTTTAGAAATATTTAACAACCGACAAGACACCTGGCTTAAGGTTTCGTCAAAGAGGTGCTTATTAATAATAAACCAAGAGAAGACAAAGCTTATTTAGGCCACCAGTAGCCGTCGAAAGGAAAAGGTTCAATTTGTGACAAATTGGAAAGGGTTTTGCCAAACTTATTCCATAAATTATTGGCTTAATTATAATTATGACGTTTTTATGAGTTCCTATTAGGAAAACAAAAACAAAACAAAACAAAAAAAAAAAACAATTTACGAGCCCATATGCTTGAGGTTTATTTGTTTATTAAATTTTTAAGGCATATCATATGCTTGAGAGAAGAGACATGCTATTATAGTAATATATATAACTATAATAAAATTGAAAAACTGTATATAAGTTTTGGCGTTTAGACCACATGGAAAGATACAAAGGAAACTTCATGGGGAGACATTGGAAGGGTGTGTTCTTTTAAACCTCTTTAAAAAATTGGCCTATAAATTGTTCGGCAATAAGATAAGTCGACGTTCAATCTCTAAGGCGTCTCTTGATCAATTAAGTACATTATTCATATGTACACATGTTTATCATATGTATATATATATATATATGGTAGTAATCCAGCAATTAATTTGTGAAAAAAATGAACTCTATCTATAATTGCATATATTGTTAGTAGTTTCAAGTGTTTATAATTTTGTTAGTAGTTTCAAGTGTTTATAATTTTAATTTTAAGAGTCGTCAGTCTAATTAATCTATGTAATTTAGAAGTTGAAGGGAAAAAAAAAAAAAAAAAGATCGAACCGTCATGAAGATGAAAATATCAATAATTATCCTTTTCTTCCTAGCTTTTGTCCCTGAATATTCTTCTCAAACTCTCCCTCCTCCCCACGCTTCCCCGCCGTCGTCTCTACTAGGTGTAACCAATATTATTGAGATTATTGAGAAGAAAAATAGCAAAGGGATGACACTAGAAGATGTTAAAAGAGTATGCGAATGGTGGGCTACGATATGCTGTAGGTTTAAAACGATTGACGAAGCCAAGAAGATAGGAAGACATGTAATAAAAGGGTGACCGAAAAACTAGAGCTTTGCAATCGTAGTAAATATGAACAATGCATGGAGGTAATTTTCTCTATCCATCACATGAGCGCGTGCACACGTGTGTTGATTCTACTCATGTTTCTCATTATTTTTGTACATATCCTTTTAATAATATAATGACATGTAGGAATGAACGGAGGTTAGGGAAGGCATATATGTCCCCCCAAGATTTTAAAATTTTTGTTTTTAGCCCTTAATTACATCTAATGTTTCTTTCATATTTACCCCATGACAAAATGTTTTACTTCTTTATCCTTTATTATATCAAAAAAAATTAAATTATTTATATCAAAAAAATAATTTATATCTATGATTTCTATAGAAAGTATCAAAGTAGGCACCTTCTAGATTTAGTTGTGCTTCCCATATGTAGAATGTAGAATTATCTTTTTGGCTAAACTAGTTTTTTTTTTTTTTTTTTTTTCAAGTAATCTTTGGATAATCGTATTAGCTGTTTTATACAGAGTTCTTTGTGCAAAAATAATTTGCAAAAATAATTTATTTATTCATTTATTTTAGATCAATGATCGGTGCAGTGGCGGTCACACTTTTATCTCATATGTGATCACAAAATAAAAATTTTCAGGAATGAAAAATCGATTGGTTTGTGATAAGTGTATTGGCGTGTAAACAATCCGTCAGCTTTTGTTTAGACTGTTTTAAGTGGTCTTCTCGTGTTGGATTATTTGGTGAGAACCCATAATTGTATTTGCTAAGATAAGAATTTTAGGTCTCAAAACATCTCTTCACTGAGACCCAATCATTTTTTTTCTTTGTACTTTACTCTTATTTTCACTTTTTTTTTTTTTTTCCTCTCCTACCAAACAACACACAATTATATTTTTCTCTTTGATAATTCCTCAAACCATTTTTTTCCCTCATATTTTTCGTCTCTACCAAACATAGAGTAAACTAAACGAATGATGCAATGCGTGCCCTAATAAGAGAGACGGTTACGCTTTTATTGGGATGCAAGTAGGCCCACCGAAGCCCAATGATCGGATACTTGCCGGAGCAGTTGGCATAAGGTGGTTTCTGTTTCTTCCTTTTTCCACATAAAAACGTAATATTTTATGCATATCATCAGTGAGAATCTTTTTTTTTTTTGTTTTTTTTGTTTTTTCCCTTATTTGTGTATAATTACATCTAGTACTCTAGATTCTTAAACTTCTAAGCGAATTATACATTAAATGCTTATAAAATAACCTATCAATATAATTTTATTTTGAACCGTTAAATTTATATAAATATTATTGATTTTGTATAACTTTTCGTTTTATTGTAATTTTACTCATATAGAATGTTATAAAATATGCCTTGAGTACCATACGTACAGAGACCTTGGAAACTATGAGGTTGATACGACATATATAAGCGTTTTAATTTTAATACAGTGGGTTTTTTCTTTTTAATTTAATACTGTGAATATATGTATAAATTAATTTTAATATCTTTTAAATTAATAATTTTCTATATTTTAAAAGGATTTTATTTATACCTATAATATAAATATATACTCTCACAAAGTTAATAAAGATTTTTAATGTATTTTTACTCTATAAGAAAATTACCTTAAAATCATTAATAACGCTCAAACCCTCCACAAACCTATAAATGAAAATATTTTTTATTAAATAATTAAAAAAACATACACCACACTAATCATAAATGAAAATAATATTTAAAAAATAGAAAAAAATCATAAGAACTTGTTATAAATGGTTGTAAACTCTAAATTGTTCATTTTATATACTCTAAATTATTCATCATCAATTTCTTTTCTTAAGAAATGTTTATAACTACGTGAAAATTTTCAATAAAAGATTCAAGTGAAATAAAATTAAAATAAAGATATCTCTTGAAAAGCCAACAACTATTAAAATATATTTTTTAAATTTTTAAATTCATTAGTATTATCTGTTTTTTTTTATTTTCTTTTAGTATTTGAAAATGATTTTCTGTGATTTTTTTATGATTATTCTTTTTATTTATTTTTTCTTGCTTTGTTCGTTTACATGATTTTATACTTATGTATTTTTTTTAAATATAATATGACATTCTTTGATTTTTGATTTAGACATTTCTTGAGTTTTTCTTCTTTATTATTTCCTCTCTTCTCTCTTTTTTTTAGAGATAATTTATGTTTTCTTTTTGATAATGAAAAGATATATTTTTTCTGTTATTTAGATTTGTTAATTTAATTTTAAGTAATTAAATAAATTAAAATTAAAATTAAAATAGGTGTATGATAGAGTTAAATATAGTATTATATAAAACGTTTTTATAAAATAATAGATTTATTATGTTTATATTAAGAAGCATTTATTAAGTGGGATATTTATCAATATTATAAATGTAAATATTATCACTCATATTTTATTAGATAAATAATTTAAATTTTAAGAATAAAATAATTTTATTAAATTCATAAATATTAATGCACCTGCTAACTTGACTGAAAAAATCTTTTTCACCCCTATCATAAAAATCTTGGCTCCATTTTTGTATATAGCTGGCTTTTAACTGATTTTATCTCTACGACATTCTGCACATAATGATATATAATGATGTAGAAATATAAAGCAGAAGTATTTTTGATGTTAGTGATTTAAGGCTTTTTCTACAAACCAGCACAATCATATGGGGGACAAGTCCACTCACACGTGGCTGTAAATAAGGATCGGCAGCAGAGAAGATTTTTACCTGGAAATGCCGGTAGTGGGAAAATGGAACTACCGGAAACGTTTGAGTGGGAAAAAGTTGAAAGAATAATTTGGATGGCATGAAGGGCAAGTAGGTAAAATCACACCATTAAGTTAGTTTTTGATAAGAACACCCAAACAAAACATATTTGTCAAAATGACAACCTCAAAAATTGAAATTCACAAAATAACTTTCTTTTATTTTAACATATAAACAACCACGGTCATTCTTGATTGTTTGAAGTCATTTTGCTAATAAAATTTTTGAAAACCTATTTAACAAAATAAATAAAGTGTTTGATTCATTCTACTAAAAAGTTATTGGAAAGTGAAGGAAATGACTCTAACTATTGGGTAGAAAGGTAAATTAATATTTTGACAACATTAAATAATGGATGTGGAAAGAATAAAACCTAGGTGGAGGCTTGAGAGTCATTCACATAACAGATAGCGGTGGTAAATTTTGTTTAGAGAGAGAGTTGGTTGTTTTGAAATCATATTTTTTTTGTTCGAATAAGGAAACGACGTGACGTTTTCTTTATGAGATTGATAATAACCGTGTGGTCTAAAATAAGTGGAGGAGATTTGTAATATAATAAATGTAATTAGGTACCTAGGTAAGTGATCAATATTATTTTGCTCTACATTCATCAAATCAAACATCCTATTCTTGTTTAAATCTTAGCCAAGTCATCTAGAACTTCTCCCTTAATCGAGCTGATTTCCCTTAGCAATTTTTCTAAGTCTACTGAGATGGGAGAAAAAACAAACATCCATCCATTTGCGATAGAGCTGTAAATACGGATCATGTTAGACGGATCGGTCTATAACTTGTCTCTTTGACGCGTGGACCGGTCCGTAGCCTGCTGTATTGGGCCGAGGTTCTAGACCCACAGGCAGACCCGACAAGCATATTGAAACTTTTAAAGTAAATTTTTTTATAAAAAATTTACATATAAAAAATTAAATTTCCCTATAAATTTACATGTTGGTCCGACCCGTAAACTACTGGGCTACCGGGCTAGCTAGCTTCATTTTTTTTCCCCTTTCTTTTCCCCAAATGTTTTTCTTTTATGATTTGATGCCGTTTTTAAAATTCAAGCTGAAAGTGGTCCATCCTTTTATATTTCCATCTTTATTATATGCCTATAACTTAAAAATTCAAGTACATTTCATAAAATCTGTTTTTCCCCCCCTTTACAGATGGGGTTTTTTTTTTTTTTTTTTTTAACCGCCAGGATAAGTTCTAATAATAATTCCATATGATGTATTATTTTATTATAGAATAAATAAATCTTACCATTAAAATTTAGGTAAAACGTTAAAATCTGATGGCTATACCAGTTCTCTTATAGAGCGTTGACACTAATGACGTATAACACTAACATATATTTTATGTTGATACAAGTAATTTGCAATAATAGCTTTGAATAAGTCAAATGTTTGTTTAGTTACACATAAAATTAATGAATCCATAAAAAACACATGTCGGAACTCATAAGGGCGCCAGATTAAAGACTTCCTAAAAAAAATTAATCCAAAAATTAAAATACTTGATATTTGACACTTAGGTTTGACAAAGAAAATTAACAAAAAATTCCAATTCAAAATAAATTTTTTACTTTTTCAAAATCTGCACCACACTAAAAGATTCTCTCAAATTTCAATTCAATCTGAGAAACAATCTGAGAAACATTTTAAATTCTTAGATTGAATTGATCACTTTTTTGTAATTTTCATCTTTGATGTATCAAACAAAATTTTGGAGATTGAATTATAATCGTTTTTAATTTTCATTTTTTAAATCTGTGTCGAATATAAACTGACCCTACCAATAAAACAAAACTACAGCTGCTATTGTGTTTCTCAATTTCTTTAGATGCAAGCAATGGCTGATTTAGTTAGGTCCTAGTGGGGGGTTATTATAGCCCCTACTGAATTTTTTTTTCTCTTTTGATTCTATACCAAAAATTATATAATTTCTCTATTTTACCGAATCAAAAAATTAAAAAACTCCCACACAGCCTCAATTGAAATTAGTTATTCTTAAAAAATTTTATGATTTTCTGCTTTGTCCCAACTAAAAAATTAAAAATTCTCAAACAATCTCATTAAAATTTTATCCATTAGTTTTTTTTTTTTAAATTGAAATTAGAAGTGGAAGGATTTGACATTGATGGAGTCATGTGTAGAATTATTACTTCACTGTGCCTATAACACACTTTACCTATTAGATTTTATATTTTGAGGTTATTTATTTTTGTTTAAAAAAAATTTAGCATACGTCCTCACTAAAACATAGGTCTATCTTCACCTTTGAATGCAAGTAAGATCAGAGAGGGATTTTTTTTTTCCCTTCTCTTTGGAAAAAAAAAAAAAAAAGGGTAAAGTTGCAAAGCAAGCTTTCCATTTTCATAAAAATGATATTCATTTCTTCACATATGCTTAAATTAAATGCTACAGTCTTCCCTACATCACCTCACCTACAAATACAGCTTTGTACACCTCAACATGTGGTGTCAATAAACGAGAAGGGGAAATATATATATATATAAATATATATATATATATATATATGCATTGTGTTATTTCCTTGCAAGTTTCTATTATATATATACTTAGACGCAATAAATGTTATCTACACCTTTCAAGGCATCAACCTCCAACTCCCAAGAAGAGAAAAAAACACAAAACTATTTCTCACCCACCACACAATATTTGGCAAAGCGAAGCTTGTGGGCAACTTTTGCTCTCTTTTGATGCGTTATATCGGCACCGTTCCAACTAAAAAGGACAACACGGATATTATGACTAGTAGGTACTACTTGCTAAATTTTCACATGTTTATTCCAATATAGAATCAATTAAAACAACATTCTTAAAAGACATCGATGTTACACATATCACCTATTAATAAAAAGTTAGTCTCGTTTTATATTGGCATCAATATATAGGAAGTATTGGTGTTTAAAACGGATGGTGTCCTAAAAATTTCTCTTACCAAAAACGCCTAAAGTGATACTAAATTCGAATTATATACATCTTTTTTTGCCCCCCCTTTAAATAGTATTACTGAAATGTTAAAATAAAAAGACCTTTTTTTTTTCCTTTTGCAATTTAAGTCGAACCTTTTCTTAAAATATATATATATATTGCATGGAATTCTTTGCCTATCAAGATGGGTTTTGGAACCAAAACTATAGTTTACTTTTCGTATGAAGTTTTGTGTTCATGTACATGTTCAAAGAAGAGGAACCATATTCTTATGGTTTAAATATGTTCTACCAAGATATATAAGAATACTCTCCTGTCCAACGTCCGGCCATCCAGCGAGGGAGAGAGAAAGAGAGAGAGAGAAGGGAGGAATAACCCAAAACACTAACCGATATAATCCAAGGTACTACCTGATATAATTCAAAATATTAACTGTTACAAGTACCGTTCGTATCCGATAAAAATAAAATATTGGACACGAAAATAGTTGAAAGAAAATATGATAACGATAATTTTACATTTAATTTCATTTCTAAGTATAGTATTAAAATTCCTATAATAAGTTTTGAAAATAAAAATAGTTTATGAAAGGTGATTACATGATATTCAACCTTATCATTTATTACATTGAAAAAGACGTAGCCAAAACGATACAAATTAGTCTACATCAATACTCGCTTGTATTTGCTTTTGCCTTTATTAAGTTGTCCCATGTAATGATTAAAAAAAGTTCTTAAAAACTTATATATAACATATTTAGATCTCATTTAACATCCTATTTTAATTCTTTCTTTTACATTTTATTTAAAAAGTGTGTTCTCTTATAAATTAAAAAAAATGAATACTTAATTTAATGTTTAATTCATATTTTAATTATCTAAATATTAAAAAATATTCGAAAACATCATCATCGTTAATTAAAGACATGCCTCATTATATTATAAGATTCATTTTTTTATTAACGAGTGATAGTCAATACCAGCAATTTTAGCATTATTCATCTAAATTAGATCGAACTTTCTACTTGAATACCAAATATATATGGAAATAAATAAGAGTCCGTTTGGTGAATGAATTTGAGTTGAAAGTTTTAAGTTTGAGTTGAAAATTTTTATTGACTTTTTAGAAAAGACAAAAAATTTTTTAGAAAAAGACAAAAAAATTTTCAGAAAAGGACAAAAATTAAAATAAAAAAATATATTTTAATTTGAGATGAGTTTAATCACCGAACAAGGCCTAAGTATAAATATAACAGGTGTCATGTGGATGCATTAATTAAGCATAAAATTGTGCTCGAACCACAGAATCCAAAAAAATGTGAACCGATCAGAACGAGCAAGGGTGTATGAAAACAGACAGAAATTCAGTCCTTACTTATCTAAACAGCCAAGGGCAAGATAGGGAAATCAATACACATATATATGTATACACACACACACGCATACATACGTATAAAAATTTTTCTTAAAAAGTTTGGTGGTAGTTACGTTCATTAATTCCTCACGAAAGGTTGGGAAAATCCTTTTCTCCGTTTTTCCCACTAGATTATCCCCATTCAATATTTATTTATACTTCCTTTCCATTTCTCAATATTCCAATTCACTTTTTTGTCCCAAAAAAAAAAAAAAAGAAGCAAACTAGAATCACAAACACACCACAGTACACAACACAACACAACACAAACATGGCCAAAATTGCAACAACCATATGGTTGTCAGTATTCGCACTCTGGACCTCAACATTATTCGACGTGCGGGCCCAGCCGGCCGTAGCGCCGAGTTTGGGCCCGTCAACGTCAATATCCTCACCCGGCAGCGGTCCCGTGGCGTCCGGCCCCGAGGTCGCTCCGGCCCCGGGGACAGACTGCTTAACGGTGCTGCTGGGGATGGCGGACTGCCTGTCGTACGTGCAGCAAGGGAGCAACGAGACGAAACCAGACAAGGCGTGCTGCCCGGAGCTGAAGTCGATCGTCGACACGCAGCCGCAGTGCCTCTGCGAGCTGCTGGGCAAAGGCGACTCCTACGGCTTCCAGATCGACTTCAACAGGGCCACCAAACTTCCCTCCGTTTGTAAAGTTGACGCGCCTCCAGTCAGCACTTGTGCCCGTATGTCTCAAATTTTCTTCGTTCTTTAATCTGCAATTTTTCTAATTACTCTTTTATATATATATATATATATATATTCTTTTATATATATATATATATATATATCTTTCAGTTTGCAATTGATATGTTGATTTCTTTATAAGTACTGCAGATTAAAAGGTGCAAATTTTGTGGTTATAAAAATAGGAAAAAATTATCTTAGTGGTGACAAAATAGTAATTTTCGAAGTAGTATCTAGGGTGTGGTGTGGTTTTTAGCTGGAGATCTTGTTCTGAATATGAAAGACCTTTTTTTTTTTTTTTTTTTTCTGCTGCCTAGATTGAAAGACACAGTTTAAGAATTTCAAGGGGTAATAATGGAAATTTTGGCTGTCTAAATCTATAACTTCAATTTTTTTCTATATGTGTTTTTTTTTTTCTTACAACAATTTGAAATTTGAACTAAAGTTTTTTACATTATTTATTTTATTTTTTAAATAATTAGAGTGCTTTACTATTATTAATTTCAACAAATTAGCTCTAATAAAAATAGTAAAGTACTCTTCTCTGTCTCAGTTTATTTTTAATTTACTTTAGTTGATCAGATATAATTTGTTTCAAATTGTTTTTTGTATTCTGAACTTTTAGTAAATTCTGAAAGCATTGAAATTCTTCTGATTGTTATTGTAATAAATTTTTGGCGTTTGTTTGATAGATTTAGATCTACCCGAGGCAATGTGTCAGTCATCTATTTGTCAATTGTTTAATGCGAACAAAACCTTTCCGCTTGTTAGGCAATATATTCTTTTTTTTTTTTTTTTTCCCTCAATTCTGTTGGTTGTTCTAAATTCCTAATTTTAAAGGGTAAAGTAAAAATGAGTGGGAAAATAGTTTTTTTTTTTTTTTTTTTTGGGTGAGTAAGCCAGAGAGGGAAAATAGTTTGTTGTTAGAGTTAACTCACATATCGTATGTAGGTGGCTATTGATTTTCTTGATTTACACTAACGGGACGTTTGGAGCATACATGCTAATTGCAGTTTTAAAAATATTTTGATTAAAAAAATAAATATTAAGAGCTGTTTATTTAATTGAAAATGAATTATTAAAGTTAAAAAGTATAAAATTTAAAATGTGTTAATAAAAATAGTTATATAAAACTTATTTTGTTTCTCTTATCATTTTATGTAATTATTTTTTTTAAAAAAAACTTTTATTTTAACTTAAAATAAAAAAATATAAATTTTAAGAAAGATTTAAATATGTAAATAATAAATTGATTTACTTTTAATATATATATATATATATATATAAACTTTTGCAAAATTTCAATCGAAGTGAGAGTTCTAAACACCTCGTAAGTTCACAGATATACCACATCACCTATATGGGAAAAAAAAAGTCTAGTGTATAAAGAAATTTTTTATTGCATATGTAATTTCCAATCTTGATATAAATTTTTTGTTTCAGAATTATGAAAAAAAAAAGAAAAAAGAAAAAAGAAAACCTACTATAACACCCTTTTTTGTAACAACACCGTCCATGCCTGTGCGGCGTGGCCGGTGCTATATATAGAGGAAATAGCGGTGCCCATATCATATTTATTGAGGATGATTCATCTTCAAATAGTGCATGTGAAGTTCCACAACTCCCCAACTAACTTTCCTACAAGAGGTTCTCTCATTTAAAGCCAATAAAAGCATTCTCACCAAATAAAACTCCTTCCAAAACTGAATTTCCTTTTTATCATGCATTTAATGTATTCATTTATGTCAAGATTATATTTATTACAAAATATATATATATAAATAATATTGTTTTATTTTGTACATTTTATTGTTCTTATTGTGCTTTACAATTTATAAAAATTGAACATTTTGTACTTAAAATAAATTAAAATTTAAAATATCAGAAGAATTATATGAAAAAAGTCAATCTAACAATCAATAAAAATCAAATGTTAGATTTAATATCGGTTATACTTTGTAAAAAATTTGTCACAAAATTTAGCTTATAGTGAGATGGGCATCAAATATAATACTCCATTAAAGAGAACACTTTTTTTCCATCCAAATACCAAAATTTTTCATTGGTATAACCTTTTAATATTGTATTAGAGATATTCTAAGGATAAGTATTTTCTGATCTCATATCATTCAAAAGAAAATTGAAGTTATGATTTATGAATAAAACAACTATTTCTCAATAGGAGCCTCTTCAGTCGAGTGCCAAATTGATATTGTTAAAGTTAAATTGTTAAATTTGATGGAAAATTTACTATCAAGTGTAGCAAATGTTAATTTTTAACATTTGATTATTATTGATTGATATTTAATCTATTCGTTTAATCCATACAATATTTTCATTTCTAAATTATTTAGAATATAACTTTACTTTGTTGAGTTTTAAATGATGATAAAAAATAAATATAACATTAAAACTAGTATTTTATACTAATTTATAAATCTCAAATATATTATTTTTCACATTAATAAATATATCATTAGTATTTATAAATACATTGATGATAGTCTAAAGCGATACTTTTGGGGATCAACCACGAGATCATTAGTGGTAGTAAGTAGAGTTAGTAAACTATATATATATATATATATAATGATATAATATATCATTATATATATATATATATATAGAGCATAGGTGGGGTTTGGTGTTTGAATATAATGTCTCTGGTGCCACCGCACATTAATTGCTTGGGCTTCTGACAAAAGACAGAAACTTGCAACTAAAATCTATTGTAACTTGTAAGTAATGAATTAAGAGCTGTAAACGACTTGTCCAAGTCCTAGTTACCCTCTAGACGAGGGAAAGTATAATATTAAAAAAGTATTACAGTAATTGATTGGTTGACAGATCACTCGGTGATTTTCTATGACCCTTTTTAAATTCAGCCGATGAAATAAATAGTTACCTTGTTCTAAGGTAATTTTGTTGCTGTATTTTTCACAGTTTTGGGAATACCAGTGGGTGGTCCCACAGCATCTGAAGGTTCCACAGCCTCACCAGGACCCTCACCAGGTACATTCTCTTTCCTTTAATTTTGCCCTATATCAATTAGAATTTTATATGATCAAGACCGTTAAATTTTAAAATATATATAACTTTTAAAGATTTTAAATTTTTTTTAAACTATTATTAATCAAAATGCGTTGCACAGTGTAAAATCAGAATTGACAGGTTGTACTATACTTAAATTCAAGATTCTTATGTGATTTTGGGTAGTTCATCGACATTTATAGTCCAAATTCAATTGGGGACCAAGAGTACAAGTATACAACAAATCTTGTTTTGTGCTGAAAGCGACTTTTGCTACATAAAATCTTAGCTAGATGAAATTTTTAAATTAAAATTTATTGATTTTTTAAAAATTAATTATAAATTTTATTAACTTTTCAAAAAAAAACTAAAATTGAAATAAAAAATATAATTTAATTAGAGTTAAACTGAAATCCGAACAAAACCATAATTTAATTTTTGGATCACAGAGGGAGAAATAACCCACATAAATAAAAAGGACAAAAAAGTCTCCAATGCCATCCACACCTGTAATAGGAGCTTATACAAAAATTTAGTGCACCAATTGTATTTAAGTACAATTATATATATTTTTTTTTTCAATTTCAGCTATTCACAATTTAATGTTATAAATTTATAACTTTTAAAAATTTTAAAAGTTTATAACTCTATATATACAAGTCCAAATAAGATTTTTTTTCCTTTAAATTACCTAGAATTTCGATACGAACGAAACAAGCTCTATTTAGATTTCTTTTTTTCCAAACACATTTCAAGTCTTACACTTTTTAGCTCCAACAATTCAACGCATACACTTTTTAGCTCCAACAATTCGAAGTACTCCGGTCTCAACGCTCTACAATGCTAGAACGATCTTTAATTCTATTAGAGAGACAAAGAGAGATAGGTTTAAAACCGTCAGATATAATTGTACAAAGTGCCAGCTAATTAAGTTGATAAAAAAATTTTGACGTCACACATAAGTTCGTCTAATGATTGTAACTAAGTAATTGAGGTTTTTGGTTAATTGGGAATTTTTGGCTTAATTTGAAAAGACGTGATTTGTAAAATGTTTTGTAGGTGAATTACCATCAACAGGATCTTCTACAGCCCCATCTCTGGGAAGTTACAATGGCCCCAAAGCTTCAACTACTGCAGCCTCAGTTGTAGTTGTGCTTGTTGGTTTTGCAATCAGATCTTTTTTCTAATCATATTTTATGTGTCTTGTGATTTTTAGTATCATAAAAATCTATTTGTTTCAATTTTCCCTTGTAGTCTATATTGTTCGACAGGATGATATTTTATGTCTAGTGAGAATAATCTACGTGCTGTGTGTAGGAGGCTTTTTTTTTTTTTTTTTTTTTTTCCCTTCCCCAAAAAATGAGAAAAATATGTTGACATTATCTTCCTTAAATTTGTGAGGTGATTACGAGTAGAATTTTACTCTTTACCTGTTTTTTCAAGTTTCATGTGTAAGAGGAAGAAGAAATCTGGGAATAAGGAACAAGAAAAATGAAAAAGGAAAAAGGAAATGGTATCAACCTTTTCTCATTCATTTTATTTTTTACTATTATTTAGACAATGTAAAAAGGAGGGTTAATACGTTATTCCCTATAACGTTTTAGCTCTTTAATTTATACTTTGTCCATGACTAATAAAAAAGCTATGGTGAAACAATGATTTTTTTCTTTTTTGTTTTTTTTTTCAAATTATATTAAGGACTTTTTGTGCGTCGGAAGCTCAGTCGCGGGAGAAAACTTAAATATTCTTCAATGGTTTCATGATTTAGTTTCGTAAGGCAATTGTTTAGGGTGAAGAGTTGGAGACTTGCAGATGAGGGGCTTTTTTTTTTTTTGGTTCAAACTTTTAGTGTTTCAGTGATAAAATCTAGTGTTTTTTAAAATATTCTAGTGACGAAACCCAGACAATCTAACAGAATCAGAAATTTTTTAGCTTGTAACAAACTGATAACCAGTTAGTACCGGTTCTCGGTAACCAACTGTTTGCCAATTGGCTACCAACTGGATACTGACCGGCGGCGGTAATTACCAACCAACAGGTTACCAATTAGTAACCAACTGGTTACCCCCTAGCGATACTTGCTGGTGGTCTGTAAGCAACTACCAACTAGAAATCTAGGTGATTACATCATGAATATTACTAACTAATAATTATAATTAGTATTTTAGAATAAATAAAAATTAAATATTTATAATGTCATATTATGACATTTTTTGTAAGTGTTTTTTCCCGTATGGCAAAAATCAATCCAATACATGATTTTATGGTATTTTTCAAATGTACCCAATTGTTCTCCCAAATTTCACAAATGATAGTGAGAGGAGTCAATAAGCAAAATGACTAAAATGCTTTCTTTCTTTTTTTGTTAAATATTCTTTTAAATTTTTTTATTAGCAAAATAATTTTGAAACAATCGAATTTTTAGAGGATTGTTTCTATGTTAAAATAAAATAAGGATATATTGTTAATTTTAATTTTTAAGGTTATCTTTTGAACAAATATTCCCCTCAAATATTCCTAGTGGGGGCATGAGACCTTATGCAATTTCCCATATTTTAAGTTTTGGAATGGAATTATGTTTCCCATCACCGGAAAAAAAAATTCCCAAATTGCAAGAATATTACTAGGATATTTTGACCCTTTTTTTTTTTTTTTTTTTTAACAAATGATACAATTAGAAGGAATATCAATCCATTAAAAGAAAAAAAAAAGAATTTAGGTATATCATTTAATTAATCTCCTGACCTGACTCAGTCTGCATTAGATGTTTTTTGTATTGTGCTTGAACCATAAGTCTAGATTAGAAGGAAGACTTACGTTGACATCCATTTAGGGGTATATTTAAACATGTTATGATACGTTATATAAAAAATATCCCACAGGAACATATTACAAGATAATAGGTCTACAAGTCCTTGTATCCCTCTCTTTACAAGCAATTTTATAAGTGTGAGTGCATCCAATTAGTTCCTAACAATTGTTATTAAAGTCAATTCACCATATCGTAGCTTTAAGTCGAAACAATTACATTATACGTGGATTTGGTGAAGCTGTCATATGTTTCAATCAGATATTACTATTAAATGTCGAATGTCATACTTGAAAAGATTATAATTCTTAAATCTCATTTTCTTACCAGTTAATTTTACAAGATCGAGATTAGTTATTTGTTGTTTATCATGTTAAATTTGTGCTCGTAAGTAACATGTATCAATAGATTGGTATGAGAATAAAACACAAGAAGCGTTATAGCACTCTCCTTATGTAGTTAACTCGCAATTGTACAATAATGTAGTTTTCTTTCTTTATAGCCTTTTCACGGCAACAAAAAAAAAAAAAAAAAAAAAAAAGGGAACAAAAAAGAAATTAGGGCCTCTATGATAGGGACATTAGTGATAGAGAATTATCATTTTTTTTTGGTTGGTCGATCACAATATATCGATGGCTGATTCTAAAAAAGTAAAACAATCACGACCACTGAGTTATGATAGGGAAAGCTGTATTGTCACTGATCAATTTTAATTTGATTTTGACCATGGCAGAGGCAGCAACACATGAGCAAGAAAGATTAAGTCTCCGTTTGGTTTGTTAGTTTGAGATAAAATTTTTAAGTTGAAATTGGTTGACTTTTTAAAAACTAATTATAATATTTGTTGATTTTTCAAAAAATACAAAAATTGAGATGAAAAATTTGAGTTCTAATTGAAACACCAAACAAAGGTAACTAGTTCATCTCCAACTAAACTGTACTTTTTCATCTCAGTTTTTGTCTTTTTCTGAAAAGTCAATAAAATTTATAACTAGTTTTCAAAAAGTTAACAAACTCCAACTTAAAAATTTCATCTCCAACTGACGAATCAAATGCAAGCTAAAGAGGAGGCATGTTTGAGCTTCATTCTTCACTGAGAATAAATAATAGCTCTTTATTAGGTTAGGGTTTTTATTTATTTATTTATTTTATTTTATTTTTTGGGTGGTTTGAATCATGAGAAGTGGATTATGAATGAACATCTAAAACTCGAAACGATTATTAAAAAAAAAAAAAGGTAGTCAAAGATAACAAATTACATAGTTTTTCATTATTCATTAAGATTAGGAAAGGATAGAGAAAATAATGTTAACAAATGTAAAAAAAGAGAAGAAATATTTAGACGAATGTATTTTGAAAATTAAAATGAAATAAAAAAAAACTAAATGTGTAGAGTTGATGAACTCGTGATCAGTAAACAAATTGAGTTTATTTTTATTTTTTTGGGGGGAAGTAATCAGTAAACACTGACGGGTGGGTCTTGCAGTCAAGCTCTCTTATGCCTTTGCATTCGAGGGCCAATCTCCGTCTGGTCTGAGGAAACCTTTGCACGCCTCCATTACTTTTTGAGAGGCCTACACCCCATAGAAACTATCTACTTGAGACTGTCCCTTGTTCCGTAGGGCCTGACACAATATTAGAATTCTAGCTCTTCCAAAGTGGTATTAATTACTTAAAAAAAGAGGGGGGTTCTTAATGCACTCTTTGGATAACATCGCCAAACGTGGTTAGAGCTCAGATAATGCAACTAAATATATATCCATAAATATATAAAAATGTAAAAAAGTATTGTTCACCACTTCATCCGAATTTGGATGAAAAAATTTTGTATTTTTTTTTTGGTTCTCGAAGGGTTTTTTTTTCCAATCAAAATTTTTTTTTTGGCATTTTAGTCCTTTTCCTTGTTTTTTAAAATTTTATATTTATTTTTTGGTCATCCATTTGTTTGGATAATTTTTTTCATTTTAATTTTTTTTGCCCAAATTTTTTTTTTATTTTAGTCCTCTTTTTCATGTTGATAAATTTCTTTCATTTTAGTTCTTTTATCTTGTTGGTTTCTTTTTTTGCCTTTTTTTTTTTTGTATTTTTTTTACTTGTTATTTTAATTTTCCACTGCTTAGATAAAATTTCTCAAATTTATCCAATATGTTGCTATGCTTTAGACTAGTGTGTGTGTATATATATGCTAGGAACATATATATATATATATACACACACATTTAGAATTTGTTTCCTTAAAAAAAATTAACACTAATCAAATTATCAGTGTTTTATCTTTAAAAAAGATCAAATTATGGACTGTCCCTTTATCTCTCTCTTTTTTGTCAATTACCTCAATTAATTTGGTGTCCCTCTTTTCTTTTCTTTTCTTTTTTTTTTTTTTTTTTTGTGTGTGTGTGTCAAGTACTCCCAATTTATTTTGGTATTTTCTTTAGACAAGATACTCGATTTTCAAATCATCAAATATCCAAAAATTCCCCCTTTAAAATATTAGATTAATAGCAGACGAACAAAGACGTAATTATATGGTGATGTGGTTTTTTTCGTTTCTTACTAATGTAGATTTCAGGGAAAAATAGATTAATTGAGATTAGCTGTTTAAAAAAAGAAAAATTAATACAAGATGAAGTGGATTAATTCAAAATTCAGTAGTTAGAAATATAAGCCTTCGTTTGGATTTCGGGTTCAAACCACAAGTTTGAACTCAAAATTTTATCTTTTTCTGAAAAAGTTTTTTATTTTTTCTGAAAAATCAACAAAATTTACTATTTAAACTTAAAAAACATAATTTAAACCTAAACACCAAACAAACCCTAAGAGTTTTTAAAGTTTAAGGAGGAAAATGGCAACAGACCTAAGTTCGGGGCCTAAGTGAGATTTAAAAAAATAATAATTACAAAAAAAAAAAAAAAGGATCTACGGAGCGTTCCATATTACGATGTCCGTTTCTTTGACGCCAACCGTTCGATTTGATTTGGATTTTTTTGTGATCTGTGATAAAAAAGCCTAATAATCCTACCTCTTCTATCGTACGGCAAAAATAATTTTCCCTCTCTCTAATCGAAGCAGGTTTCTTTCTCGTTGTTCTTCTTCCCAAATCCTCTCCTTATGAAAAATTCCTCTTCGATTCTTCTCTCTCGCGTTATGATTTGATCTCTAAGGTACAATTGGAACTCAATTCCCTTTCACCTTTATCTGATTTTCAGTTTTCTCTTTCCGATTTTGTTTGTTTCCCGAGGAAAAAAAATCAATTGGTTTTCCTAGGATTTATCAATCTAATTTTCTCTGAATTCATCAAATTCCTTTAATTTTCTTCTAGATAGTCTTGATTCGTCTTACTTTTGCTTTCAGTTTCTTTTTTTGTTAGTCAATTGTTTCTCGAATCTCGGATTGAGTTGATTCCTAGGGTTTCTAACAATTTTCGGTCTTTTACAAGTTCTGGTGTTAGGGGATTGAGTTTCCAGCTTTTTCTTTTCCTTAATTTCAAGTCTAGGGTTAGCTTTTTTATGGCACTTGAATGCCAAAAGAGTATTGAGGTGTCTGAGAAATTGCCATTCTGCTTAGAAAATTGTTGTGACAGACAAATTGAATCGAACCGAGTTACTTCAGAATCCGAAATTGAAGAAGTTCAAATTTCCGAACTGAAATCAGATTTCAAAACCGTAACTGGGAAAATTGCGATTTCGAAACCCGACTCGGAATTTTGTTCTCAGGGAATTCAAATTCCAAACAACTCTAGCTGGAAAACTTGTCAAAATGAAGTGCTTTTCAATTTCCGTCGGTCGATTACGGATCTTCCTTCGGCCTTGATTTTGGAAATTCTCGACCGCCTTGGTCCGAAGGAGCTTGGTATAGTCTCT
Organism: Ficus hirta; assembly: GCA_038430175.1. Lineage (NCBI taxonomy): Eukaryota > Viridiplantae > Streptophyta > Magnoliopsida > Rosales > Moraceae > Ficus > Ficus hirta. The sequence goes on from CM076590.1 coordinate 6,042,871, forward strand.
TGTGTGTCAACGAATCTCCATAGTCTAGCATCAGAGCACCATGTTTGGAAGGAGTTTTATTGTGAGAGGTGGGGTCTTCCATCAATCCCAGCACCTTTTGATTCGGGACTTCCGAAAGAGAAGTCGTGGAAGGAGTTGTTTGTGGAGAGGGAGTTTAGGAGTAAGACTTTTATGGGGCGCTATAGTATCGATGTTTTGTATGGCCACACCGAAGCTGTTCGGACAGTTTTCCTTTTGGCTTCTGCAAAACTCGTGTTCACCTCAGGTTATGACTCAACTGTTAGAATGTGGGACATGGAAAACGGGTTATCTATTGCATCCTCGAAACCCCTTGGTTGTACTATCCGAGCTGTTGCAGCGGATACCAAACTATTGGTTGCTGGTGGTACTGATGGATTTATCCTTGGTTGGAAGGCAGTGGAGGGACTCCCGCATTTGTTTGACCTAAGGGGTAGTCAAAACCAGACTGCCCAGTTTCGTCTTTGGGAGCACGAGGGACCGATAACTTCTCTTTCTTTGGATCTGACTAGGATTTACAGTGGATCATGGGACATGACAGTTCGTATATGGGATCGTTTTTCACTGAAGTGCTTAAAGGTCTTGAGGCACGGTGACTGGGTTTGGGGGCTCGTTCCTCGTGATACAACGATTGCTAGCTCATCGGGTTCGGATGTATATGTTTGGGATACCAGTAGTGGAGATTTGATGACAGTTGTTCGTAATGCTCATGTTGGTAACACTTACTCGCTCGCTCGCAGCCACGCAGGCGACTTCCTTTTCACTGGAGGAGAGGATGGTGCAATCCACATGTTTGAGATCGTCAAGACCAATACTCTGAAGGTGGCAACATGGATTCCTCACTCAGGTCCAGTGTATTCCCTGGCATTTGAATTTCCATGGCTCGTCTCGGCTTCAAGTGACGGGAAAATGTCTCTAATTGATGTGCGAAAGCTGCTCAAGGCTAGCAAGGATCCCTCAAGGAGGAAGGTTTTGAGGATGAAGCGAGTGGACCAGTGTACTGTAGAGCCCCCACAGAGGATGTTACATGGATTTGTAAGCAATCTGTTCTCGGTGGATATTGGTGCAGATCGTATTGTCTGCGGAGGTGAGGAAGGTGTGGTTAGGATATGGAATTTCTCAGAGGCTTTAGAAATTGAGCGGAGGGTGCGTGCTCTGAGGGGAGTAAGGTTAGAGAACAGGATGAGAAGACGCAAGCTTCAAATAGAGATGAATAGTGGTAAAGATGTCCGCAATGATCAGTGTTCGGTTGCAGCCAAGAAGAATTCGGTTAACGGAAGGAATGGTGTTTGGTACGGCAAACGCGGGATTAGCAGCAAGTTGAAGGCGTAGTACCGGATTATGATTTTCTGTGTGCCAGGCATCATGTAACTTTGTCTTTGGGTACTTATGTTTTTACTAGTTTACAACTTCATGCATTTTGCAGATAATGTTAACTTACAGTTGCTTTTACTCATTCTCTTTTCTCTGTTTTGTGTCCCTTTTTATAAGCTGCCAGTATATGGCTTTTTAATAAAGTTTCTTGTCGCTGCCCTTCACTGAGCTTCTTCAGTTCCTCTTCTCTCTCTGTTCATATATATGTATATATATACATATATACATATATATGCGGGTGCACATCTTTCCATTATTGTGCGTTTGGTGTACTAGTTAGGAAAGGAATTTTTAGGTTGGAATAGGTTGCTTTTTCTAATACTGAGCACATGTTGGGCATCAAGGTTTGGTTTAAAATTTACAACTCAAATTTTTTTTGCTCCCTGAAAAGTCAACATCCGTTTCACTGTTTACAGTATTACAGTTTTGTAACTCAAACTTTAAAAACCCATAGTTTTGTATATACAAGTTCAAATAAGATAATTTTTTTAATTGTATAGAATTTCGAGACGAACGAAACAGACTTCAAATTGATATATATTTTTTCCGAATACAATTCAAATTTTTACACTTTTTAACTTCAGTAATTCAAACGTCTCACCAAACGTACAATTCAATTCAAACCCAAATTTTACAATCCAAACATTAGCAATAAACACATGCTAATTATAATTTTTTATTGTTTTTTCATAAAAAGGAGAAAACTGATATGAAAACTTTAGATCCGGAACAAACGGTTAGAGTTGTACAATGTTCGATCGAATGATGCTATTTATCGCTCACTTATTGCTTCAGTTAGTATTTTACAATCCGACATTTTCGAAATGTATGAAATTTGCCAAGGCCATTTCAAGTAGCCAATTTTGCATATGATTGCGAGGTCAGAGAGAATCATGGATGTTCTTCAGGGATTCGACTTGTATATCTCCTTATTTATATCCATTTAATAATATTGTTATATATATTTAATTGATATGATACGATATCTCAATTAGGATTAGTTTTTTAAATGACACGTCCTGATGATAGGAAGAGAATTAGTGTAAATGATGCAGAAATTTGAATATGTTCTTCTGCCTATAAAATAGGCTGCTAAATTTTAAAAACTACAAAAATTTATAGAGGATAAAAATGAAAATAATTCCCTTATTAGAAGGGATGTATAAAAAGGATATAATTTCATGAATATTCTTGAACCATATATCTTAGTTTATTTTATCCTTCATTTTTTTTTTTCAAAATCTTTCAAAATATCTCTTCTAGAAAATCGTTCAAAATACTCTCTGTTTACTTTAGTCTATGTACTTTAGCGTACTGGCTGACATTAAACTAATTGTAATTTCGAAATACTCTCTGAACTATTGATATTAGATCAACTCCCTCGATTTTTAAGTAGTTATTGTATCCCCATAACTATATTAAAGTTTTTAACCACCATTCCATTTCTTTATAAAAAAAAAAAAATCCAATCCATTTAAATATATCTATAAATTATAGAATGGCTAACATAACATGCAAAAATGATGATTCGATGAAATTTACACCGAGGAGTTTAAAATTTATTTCATAAACCTAAATAAAACTGTTAAAAAAAAAAGAGAAAGAAACATTTTAAAAACAAGAAGTTCTCTGTAGATTAAAAAAAAATCGAGCCTTCAAAAATGAGTGAAGGCATCTTTGGATATACATTAAATGTCCTAATTCTGTTCATTTTTTCGTTTTTTAAGCTCTTTTTTGACCAATAATTAATTAATGCATGCTCTATATACTTTTTTTTTTTTTGGTCGCGGTGGGGTGTGTGGGAACCACGTTTGAATGAATTTTCATTTTAGGTAAATAAACGTTTTTTTTTTCAACCACTGGAGCTCTTTAAAGAAGCTCCATATAAATTCACTGTTTAAAAAAAAATATATATATATATATACTTTCTACGTGTATAATATTCTCTCTTTTCCTTTCTTCTCCTCTTCCTGATTCATCAACATTCTTTCTAAAGTTTATCAGGAAAAAAAAAATGCAAAGAAAAATTCATTGAAAAATGGATTAATAAAAGTAGTCGTACGTGTTCGAAGAAGTTTTGAATTGTTCAGTCATATTTCAAGGGGAAGAACTTTATTTTTATTCCTTTTTTCTTTTTTTTTTTTTTGTTGTCAAATTATAACTTATTTTTCTTGAATTTTATAATAGCTATTTTACATTTTTGTTTATTGTGGTGTATTGTTAAGTTGTTTGGTTTCTTTAACCTAATTAGCTAGACAAAAGTACACCTAATAATAATTGTGAACAAACATGCATGTATATGTGTGTGTATATATATATATATATTTTGAAAAGGCCACTTCAGAATTGTTGTCTAAAGTCTCAAAATTAACTCATTTTTAATCAAAATAATTCGAAAACTTCAACTTTAACTCCAATCAATATTCTACTTAAAAAAAAAAAAAAAAAAAAACTCCTATCAATATTCCAAACAGATCCTAAATGATTATATCCTTTGACGAAGTGCAAAAATCTCTTCCTCAAGCAACCAATTAAAATTTTTTTTAATGAAATAGGCAACAAGAATACAGGATATTATGAAATAGGATTAATTATAAAAACTCCCCCTGAATTATAATCCTTGTAACAACTTTACCGTTCGAATTTCAAAATATAAATCCATTCTCCCTAATTTTGAAACTGTAACAATTTTACTCCTTACTGTTAGTTTTGATGGAAATCTCATGTGATATGCACATGACCAGGTAGTTAAAGTAATTTTAGTTTAAAAAAATGAAGAGTTTTTATTTTAGGGTTTGTTTGGTTCGTTAGTTTGAGTTGAGTTTTTGAAGTTGAAATAGTAAATTTTGTTGACTTTTCAGAAAAGACAAAAAATTTTTTGAGAAAAAGACAAAGACTTTTGAAGAAAAAAACAAAAAAACTTTTTGAGATGATAAGTTTAAACTTACCAATCAAACAAAGGCTTAGATTTTTGGGTCATTAGTTCGTTTAGTCCATCAATTATGTATATGCTGTCACTTTGGTCCTTAAATTTTTTATTTTGATAAATTAGTCCTCAAACTTTAGATTTTTGATAGTTTTGACCCCTAACAATGAAATTGATGAACTATCTTTGTTTTTGTTTTTGTTTTTTTTTTAAATTAAGTGTCTCTAATCATGTTTCAACTCCATTGCTAACATGCAATTTTATAAAAATAATTACACTAAGTACAAAAATTTCCTCCTCCTTATTAAACCCCTTAAAATTTAAAACCTTTTGAACTTAATGTAATGATTTTTTTTTAAGTTTTTAATTATTATGATACAGAAATACAATTACCTATGTTAAATTTAATAATTCATCCGTCAATTTTAGTGTGGGAGACCAAAATTGTCAAAAAAAAAAAAAATTTAGCGACCAATTTATCAACATCAAAATTCAGGGGATTAAAGTGACAAAATATTCATAATTTCGGAAATAAGAGGACAAATTACCCAATATTTTTTGCGAACACAGAAAATAAAGTATTTACTGATACTCTCGCTAAATATAGTTCTTTAATTTTTTTTTTGACAGAATTTTATTTTGATTAGCACCATATTTTTTAGCAACTAAAATTTAGTCTATTTTTAGAAAGTTTTGATTCTTATTGTAAAGGTAAATATGTCATTTAACACTATGTATATAATTAGCTTTCTCAATCTATAGGTTGGCATGTGCATCCAAAAACTAACTGTAAGACGGACAAAACTAATATGGTTTTAATATTGAAGAGAACATATTTTATGTTTTGAAATTTACACGGGATAAAGTGTTACCAATTCTCTCAGTTTTCCTTTCCCTTCCACCATTTCCAGAAATCCGTCGTCTTTTTTTTTTTTTTTTTTTTTTTTTTTTTATAAATAATTTTTCCCTCTCACTCACTCTCTCTCTCTCTCTCTCTCTCTCTCTCTCTCGCAGACACACACACTTGTCGGTTACAATCACTATGGAGCAAATTGCACTTGGTCCGAACCCTTTAATCTACAGAGGGGTGTGAAATTTCTTTTCTCTGTTTTTATTTTATTTTATTTTATTTTTGTTTTCTTCTTTCGGTATTTGATATATATCAATTTTTTTTCTTTTCTTTTCTTTTTTTTTTTTCCAGGTTGGGTGGCATGCATTCGACAGCACGTAAAAATCCTATTACTCCCTTCGCTATTTAATCTTTGAATATTTTGTTTATCAATTACTGCATTATAGACCTTTTTTTTTTTTTTTTTTTTTTTTTTTTTTCAGATTGAACGTTGCAATAGACGTCCATTCACATGTTGACCAAGCAAACCTATGTACACTTGCAAATCTCTACTGTAGAAATTGTGGGGAGCTTGTAGGATTGTTGCTAGTAAGAGGGAATTGATACATGTGTGTGTGTGTATATTTACATATATATATATATATATATGTGTGTGTTTGAATATCATTTTGTATCGTAAAAATTGAAAAATGTTTTGTCTATATATGTAGATGGAGTATAGTGGAGCTGAAGTAGGTCATCTCCAACCCGGCTACTTCGTTCTCTTAAGGTCGTACATATTATTTATTTCAAAATAATTTTGAATTTATCTTGTGTTTTAAAACTTTTTTTTTTTTTTTTTTGTAATTTTTACAGCCGTGCAGTCATCTATCATGGGCGAACACCCTATAAATTTGATGTGATAGATGCTTGTTTGCAGATAAATTTGCAAGAACGCAAGCTCTACCGAATAATTATGATCACCAACCCGCTGATTCTGACATTTACCATTCTGGCTGTAATTGTGGCTGTGGTCGTGGTCGTGGTGCCGTCCCTGTTGAATCCGATGCCCCTGCTAACCGAGTTGGCCGTCGAACTGGCCTCAGAAGTTGCCGCTCTTGATGGAAATGAGGAGGATGATTTGCTATTGTCTCCTTCTTTTCTGTTTAGTTGTCATTGTTACTCTTTGTGCTCAATTTAAGTTTCAGTTGTAGGTCTGTTTTGCACCTTTAGCTTAAGAGGAGTTGTAACGCCTGCTTAATTAAGGTTAAATTGAGGTAATTATGGTAAATTGAGAATTAGAAGTGTGTTAAATTAAAATTTAATTACGAAATTGATATTTTTCCTTTTAAGTCGTGATTCAAGGTATACAGGTAAATTTCAAAACTTTTCAATTGTCATTTTTACTCCCAAAAGTTTTTAAAAATTATATTTTTATCTTATTTTTAAAGTTCTTGCAAAACTAAACTCCCCAACCACCGCTTAACGCAACAGAAGGTCAAAAGCATTTCTCTTTACAAGTCTTGATATAAAGAAATACTGTTTGAATGTTAATTTAAAAAAAAAAAAATGAACTATCCAATAGGATCTATTGTTTTACCTCATAAATAGTATAAAAATTTTTGATTGTACGATCTATATCCAACCGTCTAGATTAAAAAGTAAAAAAAAAAACCACCAAAATTACAATGAGATGTTTATACATGATTATGAGAGGAAAGAAATAAAGAGAAGGATTTCTTCTCTCGTCCTTCCCATTGACATCCATGGATCCGGGGCTGTTTCCAACAACCGAGCAAGATCGGTCTCGACGGCCAACGGCTCGCGGGCCACGGCGGAGGGGTCTCGACGACTCGCGGCCGAAGGGGCTCGGTGGCTCACGCCGAAGGGGGCTCGCCTTTGATGTCTGAAACCGTCGGGTTCCGACCAAGGATGAGGTTGAGGATTCTGATTCCGGTCCATCCAAAGCTCGCCTTCCCTATGCCATCGATGGTTACTGTTTTTTTTTTTTTTTTTAATCTTGCAGGAGGAGGCCGCGTGGACGACGCCGGAGCAGTCCTGGACGGCGGCGGAGATGGCGGAGAAGATGATTTAGAAAGAAGGGATCTGGATTTTTTTTTGTTTTTTATTTTTCGCATTTTGTTGTTTTTTTGTCGGGTCTGGCCACCGTCGCCGGCGATGGTGGGTGCCGTCGCAGTCGGACGGGATGGGGCTGCCGGTGGGTGCTATCGGCGTCAGACGATGGTGTGGTGGTCATGGTGGTTTCGTTTTTTTTTTTTTTTTGTTCCAAATTTTTTGAAATAGTTTCTAAATTAATGATCAAGGGTGATTGATTCTATACTTTTTTGATGTATCTTTTCCATCTCACCATCCAAACCAATCTGACGATTAAAAGTCTTAACCTTATTGATATGATAAAATGGGGAGATCTTGTTATAGAACTTCCCATTTTATATTTTTTAGATTCATTTGAATGTAATATTAAAAAAAAAAAATTTCAAATTCAATTTATGATTCGAGATAAAATACCGAAAAATAATATACTATTATATAAACTCATAATTTAAGCATTATTGAACCGGTATTTTAATGTAAAATTTTGATTTGTGCACATCCCCGATGAAAAATTCTCTCTATGTCATGTGTACATATAAACTCATTTTGTAAAAACATGCCTACGGTTTTTATAACCCTGTTTTTCTCCATCTCAACGACTGTCATTTTAACAAACGACATCCAAGCTTTAATTGAAACGACAGGTTCTTATTACCAAAATAAAAAATATAAATTCTGAACCAACAACGTGATTTGAAATTTTGTTAATCTTAAAGTATAAGTGACGTGAAAAAATATCAACATCCAGAAAACACGTTGTATGATAAAGGAACATAAAACTTTCAACTCGAACGACATGTTTGGTTAAAAAAAAAAAATTTTTTTGTTAACAACCAAATAATTTCAATTATTTTTTTTAATCTTTTTTTTCAAAAGTAAACTCAATTTCTTTATTTTCATTTCCAACTCTTAAAAATTACTTGAACTTTAAAAGTCTATAATTTACTTATTTCAAATCAAAATGCATTTAAAAAAAAAAATAGAATTCAAGATAAACGAAATAAGTAAATTATTTACAAAATAATTTCAAATTTGTCTTGTCTTTTAAAAACCAATTCTTGATGTTATTTTTTGTTTTGTTCTTGTGTTTATTGCTATGCAATAACCTATCGAGGGCAATCACCCTACCAATTTGATCCCACACATGCTGGTTTCCAGATAAATTTGCAAGGTCAGCCTTCAGCGCAAACTCTGCCGAACTTTGTTGATTACCAACCCTCCTCTGCCGACACCGCCGACCCCGCCGATCCCGAGCCCCTTGCTCACCATGCTAACCACCGTACCGCCCTCAGATGTCGCCGCTCTTGATGGAAATGAAGAGGATGATTTGTTTGTGCCCTTCTTCATTTAAGTTTAGTTGCCATTGTTACTTAATGCATGAGGTTTAGGTACTTTTAATTCTAGTTGATTCTAACGTCAAGAAAATTTTAAGTTATGTGTTCGTTATTTTATAAATTTTTAAGGAAACTTGTAGCCTTGCTGAAGTATAACCACTACTACCATGTATATGCCTAGTTTTAGGGTGTTTATGTACACAAGGAAGTAAAGAACACACATAATTTGTAAGCAATAAATCAATCACAAAAAAACTTTTTGCGGTTCATAAATGAACCTGCCTCATTAAGAGATCTTACGTAAATAATTACTAACTGAAAAAGGACTTGCAGATATTTATATATCATATTTAGACTTCAAGCTTATATCTCTCTTTCAATTTAATTGTGATGCTGAGAGAGCTAAACGGAATTAGGCAGGCTTAGATTTGTTGGGATTCAGATAAATCCATGTTCAAAAAAGGAAAATTCTCTCAATTTAAATTACACTTAATGTGACATAAAAGAATGATAACCTCACAATTCTTCTGATAAATTGGCTGGCCTAATAAAGCCATCTTGGTAAAGGAATTTCTAGCTGAAATTGCTTTTAGGAGTCAAAAATGGCGATTCATCGGGGCTGGTACGCTCCGCCTGCTCAAAATAGGCCGTCGCTTCCTCAGAATCATCGGGCAAAACCGTTCGAAGCCTGAGCCTCGGTTTCCTTGCCGGCAACAAGGGAAGTGGCGCTTCCCTTCGAAGAATTCTCGCAGCTTCCTTTACTGTCGGCCTCTGAACATGGTCCGGATGCACACAGGCCAGTCCCACAATGAGCATCCTCTCCATCTCCTTCAATCCCGCCTTTCCCTTGAGCCGCAGCCTCGCATCCGCAGCTTCAATCAGTTTTCCCTTCTCCCACAAGTCCCATGCCCAATCCACCAACACCGTTCCACGCTCATTGACAGGTCTCCGCCCTGTCGCCACCTCTAAAACCACCACACCGAAGCTATACACATCGGTTTTCGCTGTTGGCACACCCGAATAAACATACTCCGGCGCAAGGTACCCCACTGTCCCCGCAGGTACCGTCGCGTCCCTCGTGATATTGCTGTGCGCATACACTTCTGCTAGACCGAAATCCCCGAGTTTGGCATTGAATTCTGCATCAAGCATTATGTTGCAAGTCTTGACATCTCTGTGGATAATTTGCCTCTCACACTCTTCATGAAGATACGCGAGAGCAGAAGCGACACCGAGAAGTATGTTTAGTCTTTGCTTCCACGAGAGGACGGTGACGGAGTCGATTCTGTGGAGAATCTTGTCGAGGCTTCCATTGGGCATGTACTCGTAAACCAGGACTAATTCGCTCCCCTCGCAGCACCATCCTTGAAGCTGAACCAGATTCTTGTGGCGCAAGCAACCCACCATCGTCGCAAACTCGTTGCTGAAAGGATTTCGCGACGATTCGCCCCTGTTACCACCGCGTTGGAACCTCTTAACAGCAACTTCTCCACCAAACGGAAGTGATCCTTTGTAGACTATTGCAGATGCTCCTTCCCCGACAACTCGGTTTCGATCGAATCCCATCGTAGCTGTCCTAATTTCAGCGAGAGACAGCCTTGTTGGCACTCTATTACTCTGAAGTCTGCAAGCTAAACTATTATCCACTCTGGTTCTGTCCACAATTTTCCTCCTCTTTATACATACGAAAATCATCACGGAGACGATTGCGAAAAACGAGAAGACAAATGCAGCCAATCCTCCTAATCCAAGAGCCATGTCTCTGATTTTCGATTTCCTTCCATGAAAAGGATTCTTTCTACGAATTTCGATAGCTGAATCCTCTGAAGAGCATATGAAACAATCTCCTTCTTCAACCATGTCCATAGAAACCGGCGAGCGTCGGAAAGTCTTGAACCGCCATTTCTTAACGACATGAACTGCGGAGCCTTGTCCGTTAGAGCCCGAGAACCCGATATACATAAACTCCTTCAACACATTGGAGAGGTCAATTTGAGCAACAAGAACAGGATTTGGTGGCCTAATCGAAGAGTAACCGGCCCACACTCGGATCATTCCCATGGCGTTTCGGTACTCAATCCAAGCAGTTATCTCTCTCCCGCTTTTCAAATCCATTCCTCTCGGCACAACATCGACAGAGGTGATCGAAACCGCCGTGTCGATATCAATCCCGATGTGGTTACCGTTGATGTCACCAAGCAAAGGATCAAAGCTCGTGTCGAATTCCACCGCAAAGAATGAATCTTGAACCGTTAAGGCCGGTATCGGAAGCCCGATATGGCCTGTCACCTCGCTGAAGAAGGCGTCGGTGGCTTCCGGGGCTATGAGAAAGGCGATGCCGTCTCCGGGGGAGCATAACGGGGAAGGGACGATTGAGAAGGTGAAGGTGCAGGAGAAAGAGGACGTGGTGTTGGTGGAAGGATCAAGAAACCGAATCGGGTTGGCGTAGAAAGCTTGTCCGACACCAAGGAAAGGCGAAAACGGAGGAGAAGACGGAGAAGGAGAAGAAGAAGAGAGGCAAGTGCCGAGTTCTTGAGTGAGAGAAATGGAGTTGTTGATGAAGAAGGCGTCACCGGAGAGGGTGATGTTGTTGTTTGGAGGAGAGGAAGAGTCAGAAGAGGAGAGAATTTTGAGGTTAAAGAAGAGCAAGAAAATGACCCAGATGAGCAGAGAATAAGGTGAAGGCATATTTGGTAAACTTTTTCCAGGAAAATCAGCAACTTTTTCCCAGGAAAATAAAGAAAGACAAGAAAACAGTTGCAATGAAACCCTCACTGGTGTGTTCTTTGCCCGTTGGAGTTTAGACAGTGTTTTGTCATAATTTTGCCACTGAAGAGGGAAAATGGATTTTGGTTTTTTTTTTTTTTTTTTTTTCCTTATTATTATTATTATTTATAACGAAAAAGAATCACCAAGGACCGTGGCTTTTCGACCAAAGTTCTTGTGAGCTCTGTTACGGAGGAACTACACTACTACATTTTTTTTTAAATGAAAATTTTATTTATTTTTCCTTATTCGAGGTTCCAAGCATAAAAAGAACAAAGCAAATATTATTGGCATATTTACTTACCGTTAATCGGAGTGGATAGGATTTGGAGTGGACTGAATTCGGAGTCAGAATATATTGTTTACTTGGGTTTCAGGAATCGGAGTCGGAATCACTGTCAATCTCATTCATGCGTTTACTTAGAACATGAATCGGAGTCAGTTATTGTAAATTTACTTGTATACCAATTTCTTTATTGTGTTTTCAAAAATTAAAAAAATGATTAATTTTTTTTATTTATTATCATACAATTAATAAAAAGTAAAATAACTATTATAATATTAAGGTAATAAAATTAAATTGTTTAATTTTTTGTTTAAAAAAATTTAAAAGAGTAAAAAAATGAATTAAAATAAATAAAGTATAAAAAATATAAAAATAGAAATATTATAATATATTGTGATAAAAAAATTATTTATTTATTCTAATAACGTGAATAGTAATTAGGATAGTTATATAATATTAAGTTAATAAAAATATATTATATTTGGTTAATAAAAATAATTAATATAGGTTATTATTATTTTTTAATACAATTTTTAGTAAATAAATTAAGGATAAAATAGTAATTTAATGTTAATAGTGGGAATGTGAGTCACAATCCGGAATGGGGATATAGGATTGCTAATCCCATTCCTCAATCTCAAATTGATATGGGACCCACCATTCTCACTCTCATTCTAGAAAAAAAATGAGTAAGTAAATAAGAGATTGACTACCATTCTCCACTCTCATTCTTTATTCCTGATAAGTAAACATGTCATATAGGTAATGGGGTTGAATCCCCGTAGCTCATAAAATAATGAGTTCTATTGGTGGGACCTATCTAAAGAGCCTGTTTCATATGAAATATTGAGCTTTAATGTTAGCTGAAGTTGGAGTTTTGTATGTTAAAATTAAACTCCAGGTTAAAATTTAAATTTATGTTTGTTGAAATATGAATTAGAAATAAGTTCAGACACAAAAATAAGGATATAAATTTAAACTGTGTTTGGAAAAAAATACAACATGAATCTTGTTCGTTCATTTTATCATTATGTGTGATTTAAAAAAAAATTCATCTCATTTTTTAACTGAAATAATAAAGTTATGAACTTTTGAAATTTGAGTTTTTTTTTTTTTAAATGGAAGATAGAGAAAATAAAATGTAAATTTGAGAGTTTTGAAGTTAGGTTACAAAATTTGGTCAGGAAATGTTTTCCAAACGGCTCCAATCCCATTATTTTTCAAAAATTATATGAATACTTATTTCGACACTTTTTTTTTTTATTTGAGTTAAAACGTATAAATGATATTATTTTGTTAAAAAAAAAAAATCAATCGTGTGTTTTATTTTTTTAATTTATAATACGCATGATAAGACACCCTTGAAGAGAAAATGAATATTGGTATATACATTGGAGAAATGAGAAATAGATGAAATAAATCTTAGCAAGTAGGCTACTCCAAAGATTTTTAGTTCACTCTTTCAGTGTTTTTAGTTCTCTTAAGATTTGTTAAATTTACCCAAATGAGGCATAAAACTGAATTAAAAATTATTAAACGGGAAAATATCTCCTAATCAAATATTAAGATTAAGAGCAATTTTGATCTGAAAATTGACAAAATTATAAGAACGATAGGTGTTGGATGTGATATAAAGAAAAGAAACAGAAAAATAATAACCTTTTGCATTAATCCCAAAAATTTTGCCTACAAATATTTAAGAGTGGGTCAAAAGTCAACAAAAATCGATCATCTTCAAAAAAAAAAAAAAAAAATCATATTCTTTGGAGGGGAAAAAAAAACATTGGCAAGGGGAGGATATTTTGTCTGATGTTGATAATGTTTTTTGAAAAAGAACATAAACTTAGCACAAGTTCACTCCTTTGGAGGTTTAATAAGGAAAAAAAGAAAAATAAAAAGAAAATAGGTACTTGAACAAGTACGGTGAAAATTATGATTTTAGCCTTAATTGTTTTCTGAGTAATAAAATAAAGACCATCTTCAATATATTTATTTATGTCAATGAATAATGATATATTTATTGTAAAAGAATGTAAAAAATAGTATTATTTTATCTTATATTTCAATGTATAATATTTTTTCTAATGTTATGTATATTGTTTTCATTATTATTATATTTTGAAATTTATAAAAGTAAACTTTTAGTATTAAAATAAATTAAAAATGAAAATACTATTACAATTACATGAAAAAAATCAAGGCGACAATAAATAAAATTCAATCATTAAATATGACATTAGTTATACATTAAGGTATATTTTGGCATAAAGTTTAGAATAGAACAATTTTGATATCAAAGAGCGCACTCTATTGAAGAGCATGTTTTTTTATTCAAATGTTAAAATGTACTAACTAAATGCTTAGGGTCCGTTTGGGGGATGTTTAAAGAAGGTGTTTTGAGGGTTAGAGATGAGTTGAGTTTAGTGAAAATGAATCGTCTAGAGTGAAAAAGTCTAAAAACTTAAAATTTATTCAAAAAAAATTATGACAATAGATATTGTTTCGTTCTTCTCGAAATTTTATGTAATTAAAAAAAAATCTCATTTAGACTTAAAATAACAAAGTCTTGGACTTTTAAAATTTGAATTTACTGTAGATATTTGTAAATATAAATTAAAAGTAGCTTTAAATTGAGGGGGAAAAAAAAAACAAAAGCATTTTGAGGTGTATTTGGATCTTCCCCCAAACACCCCCTAATAACATTAAATACCATCCAGTAACAAACTATAAGTTTCACAGTACAAGATTCACAAAACCTACTTTTTATTTGTGATGGCGTTTTATAACCGTTAATTTCTTGAAGATTCTTCCTCAAAGGGCTTGTCCTTAAGATTTATCCCCAAAAAAATGTTCAATGGATCTATTTTATAATAATTCCAACGTCTTGGTTGTTTATTATTATTATTGTTGTTGTTGATAATTCCACATTTTTTTTACAATGTAGAACTGGGTACAATTATTTATTAGAATGGACATATATAAAAAGGATCTTATCTGATTACCTAAGGGGAAAAAAACTTTAGTTCAGAATTAAGAATTTGATCTGATTACCAAATGGGGAAAAAAAAAATTCACTTGTTTCATAATTTGAAATACCAACTGGAGTTAGAGTTTTGGAAATATTTTAATAGAAAATTACTGAATTTTGAAAATATGTGTTTAGTTAAAAATACACCGTTTAAAGTTAAAAAATATAAAAATATAAAATATTTTTGATAAAAAAATATGTATCTTATTTCTTTCTCTCATCATTTTGTAAATGTTAAAAAAGAAAAAAAATCATCTTCTTTCAATTTGAAATAAAAAATTAATAAACCTTTAAAGTTTGATTTTTTTTAAAATAAAAAAGAGATATTTAATATATAAATAATAAAATTGATTTATTTATTAAAAAAAAAGTCAAAAAAATAATTAGAAAAACTCCGTCTCAAATTTACGCCCCAAATGGCCCCTTAATCCTTATTGGGATAAAACAAAGTTAATGATTTTCATAGTTTAAAAAATCCTAAGATAAATGAGAGTTGTTGTGTACCGTGGTACTCTCAGTAGCCAGAGCATAAGACCTAGAATGAGAATGGATCACATTTTCTTTGCATTATAGTCCTTTATTGGGAAATTTACTGCATTTCTACAATAAGACCTCTATAGAAAGAGATTTCAACAAAAAACAAAGAATATTTATAATTTTTTCTCTTATTTTTTTTCTTATTTATTACTTTTTCCCTCCAACTCTTGTGTTTTTTCCTAGTCTGTTTCTCAACTTTCATCCCTCACCGAAAAAAAAAAAAAAAAAAAATTATAGCTGGACTCTCTCACACAGTTACACTTGAGAACCTCATTTTCTTTCTGGTTGAATTCTTGGTGGCAATGGTATGTTTCTCTCTCTAAAAAGGTTACAACTTTGAGACTTGGAGAACCATTTTTCTTGTTGGTTCTTCCCTATTTTTGTGGGTGATCTTTCATTTCTTTGTAAGGAAGTGTTTTTTTTTTTTTTTTTTTTTTTCCTCTTTCTGAAGGTTTGCAACTTTGAGACTTGTAAACCTTTTTTTTTTCTTGTTGGTCCCCATTTTTGTTGGTGATCTTTATACAACAGTAGTATTTCATGATTTCCTATAACTTTTAACTTGTTGGAAGAGAGATCAGAAGGTAAAAAAATGTACTTAAGCCTTCAAACATATATAAGCTTTAAATTATGAAACTTTCTTTTGAGCTGATATATTCAAAATTGTTTTTTTTTTTTTTTTTAAGACTTCAAAGTTTCAATTTTTTGCCCAAGAGACCCAAAATTTGAAAATCTAATGGAAACAAGAAAGTTCATTCCTTTTAAGTTTCACGTTATTTCGTGTACGTTTCTATATATTCTGTCAAGGGTTTGTGTTCTACTATGCTATTTCATCAATTAATGTTAAAACTTTTCGAAAGTTCTTTTCTTTTGGAGTTTGGTAAAAGAGAGAAAAAAAAAAGTTCATTTCTTTTAAGTTTCTTGCAAGAGAATTTGTTGGAAGAGTCTTCATAATAGCTTCTCCAACTCTCTTATTCGGTTGTAACTGATAGCGTTTTTGGATCGGTTTCTATACGCCATTATTCCATTCTTAGGAAGCTTGTTTATGGTGATCAGAATAACAATTTGGGCCTTCATATTTCATGTTTTTAAGTTTTTAAAATGCTTCATTTTCTCTGTTAAATAGCTGATTCTATTTGTATGTACGCTAATCTCTATAAATGCATCATTTTCTCTGTCAAATAGCTGATTCTAGTTGTATGTACACTAATCTTTATACTTGCTTGAAGTTTTCGTTATTGTACATTACCTTCCTGGTCTGTATTTTTGCAGAAACTGGAACTTCGAAGCTCTAGTTCGAACCTGCAACTCCGGAGAAGTGCGCGCATACAGCAGTTAAGTGTACAAACATATCAGGAAACCGATACGTGTTCAGAGGAATCATACAGGAAAGATGGCAACATTTGCAATGTTGCTAAGATGCCTTTTTCGCTAAGTCATGAGCAGCGCAAAAGAGAAAATGTTTATTATTCAAGACAGCGATGGGGCAGTTCTTCCAAGTCCATCAAGAAGCTTGAGAATGTCAACTCTGATCAAGATGACAAGCGCTTAAAAGTGGGCATTGCTGAACCATTAAACACTTCAAAGGAAAAGGGCAATGCCAACATTTCCGATCCTATCTGGAAGTACGAATTTCGCTAGCTTATCTTACTTCATTACACAGTCGATATTTATTTTTTAATTACTTGATATCTTGAGTGAGTCATGTATAATTATTTTCGACAGGGGAAGCTTTAGCATCTATGACCGAGTGTTTATTAAAGTGGACGGACTAGTGGCTTACAAGTCAAGCAAAGCTCGTGGAGAAGTGCTTGATATCTTACAAGGCACTTTGCCAGCATCGCTTCCCTCGAAAGTGCTCTCGAAGCTTGATGTTTGGCCAAAAAGCTTTAGTGCTTCTCCTCCAACAGATGATGTTATTGACCTCTACATTTTCCCTGAAAATGAAAGGTGTCGTTTTCTACAACACGCTGTTTCCCCATCATGGTTCCGTCTTACCTCATTTGTTTTTCACTTTCTCTTACTTATTGCAGTGATGACAACGCTTTTGGCGCCTTGGTAGACTACTTGAGTAAAGACGAGCTTTGTTTAAAAATAATGCTGGATGACACAGCGATTCTGGTGTTTTCTTCCCTTCAACTTCCGCATCATTACTGGAGTGAGTCCGAGTATCTTTAATTTCAGAACCCTTTTTTTTTTTTTTTTTTTTTTTAAGTTCTTCTGGTGCAAGTGATGATATGAATTTCATTGTAGGAACTCGGGATAAATATTATCTGTGGGCTGTTTTCATTGGAAAGAATGACTTCTTCCCTTATGAAGAGGAAAATCCTAAGTCCACTCATAGCGTTGGATCTGTAGTACCTCGGAAATCAGAAAAGGATGTAGATGCTGCTGTGAGAGATGAGGGAAAAAGTTCGCTTAATGGGGTTCGAGAAGGTATTTTATTTCTTTGAGACCAAGCTTTACGGCATGAAAAATGGCAGAAACCACCCACGCATTGATTCAATTAAGACGAACAAAATTACTACATGAACTTGTCACTATTGCCAATTCTAACATATTTTCTTGGCTCAGTTTATAAACGGATTTTCTCTTGAACTTGTTTTCCTTTGACAAATCACTTGTCCTGCACCTGGTCCCCTCTTACTATGAATTCTGTTTTTGTTTTTCTTCAAGGTTTTCGGCGGATTTGCCGTCCCTGAACTTCTAGTGAATTGACAAGTTTCTCCTTGGAGTGAGTTAAATGTTGTGGAATTTCTCCAAATTGATGAAAGATGTTAAAATTGAAAGGGAACGCCCTCGAGCACATGATATGACGGTCGTCATTTGAAAAAATTCAGTCTCTCCCTTCAACTGAGCTTACGTGATGTGTATGAGGGCGTTTTCGTGCAATTTTTACCACCTTCGGGGCACTCTGCAACATTTTATTAAACTTGTGTCTTTTGCTTAAACTAGAGAGAGTAATCTTGATCATCTTTAGTTTTCCTACACATCAAACACAAGGAGTAAAGTGTTGGGATTTTTTTTTTTTTTTTTTGCTGCAATCTTTTTTCTCTTTTGGTTTAACTTTCGTCAACTTGTAAACAATGTCACAGATTCTTTCGTCGAATTATCGGATCAGAGATCAGCTGAAGGACTGCAACTGATTGAATATTCGAATCATGTAGAGCCTTTTACTTCTAGTACTCGTATTCCTGGCCAAGGGAACATTCAAAGGGCTAATTCATCAAGTGTTCAGAGGAGTGAGCGGGTAACAAACTCGGCTTTTCAAGCCGAAAAAGGAAAAGCAACGAGTCAACTAACCATCTGCACCTCAATCCTCAACATGGCACACCACTTCGACGACGATGATGACGAAACATTTGATGAAATAGACTCGGTTGGTGAGCGTGTGGGTCGGTATCATGTGAAACCGAGTTTGGCCCCAACTTTCCGTGCCATCATTTACAAACATGGTGACATTGGTGCAGACTGCACTCTTCAATGCTCCGAAATTCTTACATCTGTTTTAGAGAAGATCTGTGAAGTCTTTCAGGAATTCCGAGAACTGAATCTGAAAAATCTGAAGCAGCATCATATGAGACTAATGCAGTCAGCTATCGTCGATGCGGAGTCTGTGAAGGTGAACGTGAAATGGCTCCGTAGCCGCCATAACGAGCTCAAAGAAGCAGTTCAGCATGTAAAAGAGTATTGGAACCGGAAACAGATCAGAAGAGAGAAGCTAAAAGTGATCGAATCCAATAAGAGAAGGCTCGAGTTCAAGAGAAGCGAGTTGATGAGACTGCAACATGAAGTTGAGTCACTGGAGAGCGAAAACGCATCACTTATTGCGGATACCGAGAACCCAAATGTTGATCCTTCAAGAGCCAAATCTTACCGACGGTTCAAGCGTTGCAGTTCTTTAATGGATGGCTTACTTTGATTCTGTCTTGCACCATGTTTGAGTCTGGTATTTTCCTAGGAACTGAATGAATTAATAGATCTAGTTCTAGTTACGTAAGCATATATTATGTAAACATATATGAATATATATATATATATATATATATATGAATGAAATTTGCCAAGGCCATTTCAAGAAGCTAGTCACCTCTGCAATTGCTTGTGAATCTTCCTTCAAGGAGATTCAGGGATGTTCTTATTTTTTGAGCCAATCTCATTTTTCTCGACATAACTGGGATGACTGTAGATAGTTACTAGCGTAATGGAAATCTCACATCTGACTTTACTAACAAGTGTTGTATTCAAATCCCGACTCCAAGTTTAAAAGGAAGAAGAAGGGAAGAAAAAAAAAAAAAAGTCTAGCGATTATTATATGTGCGTGTGTGCATGTTATTAATAAGAGAGTATATTATGAAATTCTATTTGAAATCCGGTAACATGCAAAAATCCGTCCCTCTAAAGAATGACGGTCCATTATTAAATTTGACCAAGATTACGACCAAATTAGATAAAAAAAAAAGCGTAATTTTCCAAAATTAAACATTTAAAGGCTAAACTATAATTTATTAAATATATTTATCACCCTCGCCCTTTAAGCATGTTAAAATACTCCTCTGTTTGAGTCGAGTCGGTTGATCATGCCTTTAGTCGTTGTTTGACTCAACTTCAGAACAAATTAAAGAAAGGCTAGAAAAAAAAATAAAAAAATAAAAAACTAGAGAGAGAGAGAGACAGAAGATGAGAGAGAAGCAGAGTTTCCATGCGAGTGACCATCTTCTTCTGGTGGGGGTGTTGATGGGGTTTCTCTGCGTGGGTCATGGGAGTATCAAAATCCAAGCTGTGCCCAGAAACGTTTCGGCCATGTACGTGTTGGGGGATTCTTCAGTTGATTGTGGAGACAACACTCTGTTCTACTCTCGCCTCCATCGCAATCTCTCTCTCCTTCCCTGTAATGGCAATGGCTCGCTTCTTCCCCACCTTATCGGTACTCTCTCTCTCTCTCTCTCTTAATGGGTTCTCTGTTTCTTGCTCCATTTCTTGTTCTATTGACATTACCATATGTATTTTGCTGATTTTTGCTGTTTATGTTGTTAATCAATGGAGTCATTCTTGTTTTCTTGTTGGGATTGCAAAACCGTTGTTCTTCGCTTCATACGTACCAGCCTTTAGTAACATTAGTGAATTAGTCTTCTTTGATTTGTTTATGGGAGCTGATATAGCCAACAATCTAGAAAAAGAAGATGGGGTTTTCACTTTTTTTTCTTTCCCCTAGAAGAAAAAAAAGGGTTCTATGTAAGGATTGATGGTGGTGTATCCGGATAATCTTGAAAATCTCGAAAAGATGGTGTATTTCTGCGTCGTATATTGGTGTCTTGTAAAAGTGGATTATAGATGGGATTTTCATTATTCATTGTGTGAGTACTAATATTTGAGTATAATTTTTGTATATACATGTTTGTTAGTCCCTTTTACCTCTCTCACATATGTGAAATTAGTACTTTCCTTGATTCACAAGTATCCTAAAAAGGATGAAATTTTTTTTCGAACTTTCGAGTTTTGCTATTACACCGCTTTAGTTTGGATTTTGAGGATTGATTCTGGTGCTAGTTTTAACAACTTTGTGCTTGAATCAGCCGGGAAGATGGGCTTACCAAACGCCTTACCATTCTACAATCAAAACGGCTCCGTTGCAGACCTAGTGAGAGGCGTCAACTTCGGTTCAGCGCAGGCCACAATCATGAACCCCGGCAGCCAAGGATACCAGTCTCTCAACCAACAGCTCCGCCAAGTTTCTGAGACGGTCGAGCTCTTGCAGCTGCAGCTCAGCCCGAGAGAAGCGCTCCATTTCGTCAGATCCTCTGTCTTCTACCTCTCCTTCGGCAAAGATGACTACATCAACTTCTTTCTAAGCAACTCCTCCAACGTAACACCGAAGCAAAGCGGCCAAGAAATCGTTCACATTCTGGTAACTGAGATGGTAAATGCTGTGAGGAGCCTGCATGACTTGAAAGTCAGGAAGTTTATATGCCAGGGGATACTGCCTCTCGGGTGCACTCCGCGAGCAGTGCGGAAGAAGTTCGACCTCACAGAGGGTGAAGACGACGGAGCGGGGTGTTGGGAGAAGATCAACGAGATGGTCCTAGAGTACAATGTGATGCTGGAGGAGGAGATAATGGAGCTTAAAGCGGAAATGCACGATGCCCGTATCGTCTTCTGTGATGTTTGTCAAGGGATTAGGGAGATTTTAGCTAAACCGGAGAGCTATGGTATGAGACCTCTGAATCCTCTCTCTATACTGTTTACGTTCATAAATCACAATTTTGGTATAAGGTATAGAAAACCATAACTAAAATATGTGTTCTGAGTTTTTTGAACAAAAAAACATCACATTTGATTAGCTGAAAAGATTTATGCATAAATGCAATCAGTAAATTATTGTTAGTGGGGAGAAAACTCAGAAGGTAAAGATAAAAAATAACTGTGTTTTAGTAATTGTAGTTACAGATTGAACTGCTAAATTTCCTTTATTTATGCTTTTAAGTAGTTTCTCAAAATGAAGAATAATGTGATTCTTAAAGTTTAAGAAAAGTGCCCTTATTCAATCTGAAACTGTTGAGGCCGCTAAATAACTCAATCGGGTTATATTATGCAACATTCTTCGGTTGGGAATGGTTCATAACTGACTACACAAATTGTGCATTTCTTTATCATTAGAGTGTATTTGGTAGGAGAGAAAATTGGAAGGAAAGAGAGCGGTGGAGGGATTAATGAAAGGATTTGGCATTCATGATTGTTTCGTAGGAACGAAAAGAGAAAGGAAGGGATTAAGGGACAGGGGCTCCAAATCTTTCAAAACACTCTAATTTTGATATCTCATAAACTAGAGAGATTATTAGAGACGTTTCATACTAAACATCATAAGAGAATGGATTTCTATCTTCTTTTATTCCTAGGTGATGTTCCACTCTCTTCTTCCTATCGAACATAAGGTTAAAGTTGAAGTGAAGGGGAAAGTAAGCAATAGTACATTATTTTATTGGTCCGTTGGGATTAACTTGGCAAATGTAAGAATTTCATGGTCTTAGGTTCTAAATTCTAATGTATGACTCTAATTTGAAGAGTTGTGTGACATTTTTTTTTTTGGGCAGGATTTGAGGAAGTGAAAAGTGCATGTTGTGGGCTGGGGTTATACGGGGCAACAGTAGGGTGTTTGTCGGAAGAGATGGCATGTGACAAGAGAGAAAGTCATGTTTGGTGGGACCAATTCAACCCAACAAAAGCAGTCAACGCCTTGTTGGCAGATTCTGGTTGGTCTGGCCTTCCCTTCTCTGGTCTCTGCCGCCCTTTCCCCATCCAGGAATTGCTCTATCCCTCCCCTTCCAATCTTGCCTGACCATCCTAGCATTGCCTTTGTCTTTTGTTGTCGTTTTCTTTTTTTTTTTTTTTCCAACTATTTCCGTCGTTTAGCAGTTGCTTTTCAGATTTTTGCCATTCAGAAAGGGCCATAATTCTGCGTACAGTACAAACAACTCTTGCTGCTTACGTTCTTTGTTCTGTGCAAGAATATGCTCAACGAAAGAAGATATTTCAACTGATTTCTTCTTCTTCTTCTACTTTTTTTTTTTTTTGGTGGCTGAAGAGAAGTTGTTTGTTTTGCTTGCTTTGGATTATCCTAATTTACGTCCTAGGGCTGTTCTCGTTTTTAAACTTTTAACTTTGGATTTTTAAATTGGTGTCACTTAATTCTTTTTACTAAAATTTAGATTAAAAAAGGATGGAAAAAGAGACAAATTGATCTTAATAAACTCATTTTATTAGGAATTTAGGATTTATGTAAACAGACAAAGGTGTTAAGTGCAAGTAAGTCAAAATTTAACCTATGAAATGAGAGTTTTAAAAGTTAGTAGACAAAATAAAAATATCATAAAATTCACAAAACATAATAATTATATAATTTTTTATTTGAAAAAATGTCATAAATTCCCTTAAATTTTATTATTAGTATTAATATGTCCCATGAATTACAAAATATACATATTATATTCCCTGTACTTTAATATTTATATCAATTTATCCTCTCAATTGGTTGCGGTTAATTTTTTCGTTATCTTTAATATCAAAATGCCCCCTAAACTTTGCATTTGTGTTAAAATGTCCAATGATCTTTGCATTTGTGTCAAAATGCCTCATGATATTTAATTTTTAAGAATAGGTAAAAAAAAAAAAATTTCTACTAAAAGAAAAGGTATCTTTTTTTTTTTTGCCCACTTTTTTTGTGTGCTTATTTTAATTAAAATTTACATATATTTTGATTTTCTTAAACAAAAATAACTACACAACTTATGTTCATTATTTTATTGTCATAATATTAAATTTTTTAGTTTAATTACGAATGATAATACTATACCAAAATATGCAAACTAATCGTTTTTTAAATTAAAACATATAATTAAAAATGAATATCAGAGTAAATTTACATAGTTATTCTTATTAATGGTTTAAGCAAACATATAAATGAAATTCGTTATGATTATAATTTCAAATTATGTAGGTCAAATAAACAGCGTATTTGAAATCCAAATCATGCATCTGAGTCCTACTAACTATAGTTACGCATAAATAAACCCGTAAACCAAATAAACTTGAATTAAAATAAGTAAAATAAGAAAAAGAAAGTGTGTTAAAAAAAAAGATATATATCACTTCGTTATAATAAAAATATATATTTTTACCTATTCTAAAAGTTAATAACTATTAAGTAATTATACAATATTAGATAATTAAAATAAGATAAATGAGATAGTTTGATACAAATAATAAAAATCATAGGTAATTTGACATAAATATTAAAAATCATGAGGTATTTTACTACAAATATAAAGTTTATGAGACATTTTAACATTAAAAATAATAAAAAAAAACTAATAGTAACTAACTGAAAGGATAATTTGATACATATGTTAAAATTTAGAAGATATAATAAATATATTTTATAAATTAAAGGGATATATTAACACTAATAATAAAAATCGGGAATTTACCACATTTTTCTTTTTCATTTTTATAGAAGAAACTGTAGAACTCCAAGAGAGACCCACGTGAGCTCATGGAGAAGCTTTTCAACGGGAACTTTTGGGAAATTACCCATCTTCTATTGCTTTTTGTCCCCTTCAATAATTCAGTAAAATATTAAGAACACCATCACTCACTTTTCTTTCTCTTCAACATTTTCTTTTTCATTTTCTCACTCGCCAAACGCTCAGTAACCCTAACCCCCCACCCACCAATGGCCACTCAACTCCGCCTCTCAGTCCCTCTTCCCATTCGAGCCTCTCTCTCGAGCTCGCACCGCCCTCGCATGGCGGCCTCTACAACGTCTCTCCCGGGCCGCAAGCTTCGTGCCGCCGTGATCGGCGGCGGACCCGCCGGTTCCTCCGCCGCCGAAGCCCTGGCCTCCGGCGGCGTCGAGACCTTCCTCTTCGAGCGCGCTCCCTCCGGCGCCAAGCCCTGCGGCGGCGCGATCCCGCTCTGCATGCTAGACGAGTTCCAAATCCCCTCCCACCTGATCGACCGCCGTGTCACGCGTATGAGGATCTTCTCGCCGTCGAACCTCGAGGTCGACTTCGGAAAGACCTTGCTCCCTCACGAGTTCATCGCCATGCTCCGCCGCGAGGTCCTCGACTCCTTCCTGCGCTCCCGCGCCGAGTCCTGCGGCGCCACCCTGATCCCCTCACTCGTCACGGATCTCGAGGTTCCTTCGTCGGAGAACTCGCCATACGTGGTCCACTACATCGCCGGCGAGGGTTCTCGCCGGAAAGAGAAGCTCTCGGTGGACGTCGTCGTCGGCGCCGACGGGGCCAACAGCCGAGTCGCGAAGGCGATCGGCGCTGGCGACTACGACTACGCCATAGCGTTTCAGGAGAGAATCAAACTCCCCGACGAGAAAATGAGATATTACGAAGATCTCGCGGAGATGTACATAGGAAACGACGTGTCGCCCGATTTTTACGGGTGGGTGTTTCCGAAATGCGACCACGTGGCTGTCGGCACGGGTACAATTCGGGCCAAGCGGGATATCAAGTTGTACCAGCGGGCCATCCGGGAGAGGACCCGGCCAAAGATTAGTGGCGGGAAAGTTATAAAGGTGGAGGCCCACCCGATCCCGGAGCACCCGAGACCCGTGAGGGTTCGGGGGAGGGTGGCGCTGGTGGGCGACGCGGCGGGTTACGTGACAAAGTGCTCGGGGGAGGGGATATATTTCGCGGCGAAGTCGGGGCGGATGTGCGGGGAAGGGATCGTGAGGGCGTCGGAGGGCGGGATGAGGACGGTCGGAGAGGGCGACCTTAGGAGGGAGTACTTGAAGGAGTGGGATGGCAAGTATGCTGCAACATTTAAGGTATTGGATATGTTGCAAAGTGTGTTTTATGGGAGCGACGCGGCTAGGGAGGCGTTGGTGGAATTGTGTGATGATGAGTATGTGCAACGCATGTCGTTTGAGAGCTATTTGTACAAGAGGCTTGCCAAGGGTAATAGGTGGGAGGATGTCAAGATGTTGTTTAATACAATTGGGAGTTTGATGAGGTGTAGGATTGTTGGGAGGAAGAGTGAGGTTTTTAGTTTTTAACCCAAGTTTTTATTTTATTTGTACTTATTTTATATGTAAGAAGTTAGGTGAAAGTGTTGTGATGATTTGCATTAATATTATGGTTTTGTAATTTTATGATAAACTAAATTGATCAAGTGATCGGCATAGTAGCTAATTATTTTATCGTTGGCCAAGGGAGATAGACTTGTCAATCGTGCCGTGCCGATTAGGAATAGGTGTAATTGGACTTGCTTTTTACATACCTCTCGTTATTTGGGACTCATACTTATCTCTTCCTTCTCCGAGCTCGTGTTATGGAAGAAGGAGAAGAAGGAACCGAGAAGAAAGTATCAGCAACAATCGGTTTTATTACGGGACAACTCATTATGTTCATATCGATCTATTATGCGTCTTTGCATCTAACCTCATACAATAACTGTTCCAAATCAAAGAATCCCTTAGATATGATACAAAATGGATCTTTTTCTATCATTGATCAGAGATATCTCTATGAACAATATAAAGTATCTAATGAATTATGAATTTAATACATCCTGCTTAGTAGAAAGACAGATATTCCTTGCTCATTATCAGACAATCACTTATTTATAAACCTCATGTGGGGCAAATAGTTTTAATTTCCCATCTCATGGAAAACCTTTCGAGACCCTACTATAAGTTCTATTCATATACGGTCTGATCGTTATCTCTTACTATACTAGATCTAGTTGCATTTTTATTGTAATTGGGAGATAAACCCCAATGCATTTGACTTTAATCCTTTTGTTTCCGAAGTAATCCTCATCGACTAGCACTATTATGATGTGAAGCTTTAGGACCCATAATCGGTTAGGTCAATGCGTGTTTCGTGCCGTACTAAGCTAAGTTCATTGAAGTTTCGTGCCGTGCTTGTGTCAAGGAGAGAGAAAATAGATTTTGGTTTTTTTTTTTTTTTTCCTTATTATTATTATTATTATTATTTATAACAAAAAGAATCACCAATTCAATGATCTAAATGGACCGTGGCATTTCGACCAAAATTCTTGTTAGCTCTGTTACAGAGGAACCACACTAATGCTTTTTTTTTTTTTTTTTTGAATGAAAATTTTATTTCTTGAAAATTTTATTCAATCATCTTATTTTTTAAAAGAAAATGAAAATTTTTATTTCAAGCACAAAAAGAACAAAGCAAAACATTATAGGCAATGGGGTTGAATCCCCGTAGCTCATAAAATAGTGAGTCCTGTTGGTGGGACATATCTAAAGGGCCTACTTCATGTGAAATATTGAGTTTCAATATTAGTCGAAGTTGGAGTTTTGTAGGTTAGAATTTAAATTTATGTTTGGTTGAAATATGAACTAGAAATAAGTTCTAACACAAAAATAAAAATATAAATTTAAAATGTGTTTGGAAAAAAATACAACATGAATCTTGTTCGTTCGTTTCGTCATTATATGTGATTTAAAAAAAAAATTCATCTCATTTTTTAACTGAAATAATAAAGTTATGAACTTTTAGAATTTGAGTTTTTATTTTTTATTTATTTTATTTTTAATGGAAGATAGAGAAAATAAAATGTAAATTTGAGAGCTTTAAAATTGAGTTGCAAAATTTGGTCTAGAAATGTTTTCCAAACGGCCCCAATCCCATTATTTTTCAAAAATTACATAGATACTTACTTCCACACTCTTTCTTTATTCGAGTTAAAATGTATAAATAATATTATTTTGTCAAAAAAAAAAAAAATCAATCGTGTGTTTTATTTTTTAATTTATAATACGCATGATAAGACACCCTTGAAGAGAAAATGAATATTGGTATATGCATAGGAGAAATGAGAAATAGATGAAATAAATCCTTAGCAAGCAGGCTCCTCCAAAGATTTTTTTCACTCTTTCAGCGTTTCTAGTTCTCTTAGGATTTGTAAAATTTACACAAATGAGGCATAAAACTGAATTATAAATGATTAAACGGGAAAATATCTCCTAATCAAAGATTAAGATTAAGAGCAAACAGAAAAATAATAACTTTTTGCATTAATCCCAAAAATTTTGCCTACAAAGAGTTAAGAGAAGGTCAAAAGTCAACAAAAACCCATCATCTTCTAAAAAAAAAAAAATCACATTCTTCGGAATAAAAAAAGAAAAAAACGTTGGCAAGGGGAGGATATTTTGTATGATGTTGATAATGTTTTTTGAAAAATAACATAAACTTAGCACAAGTTCATTCCTTTTGAGGTTTAATAAGGGGGAGAAAAAAGAAAAAGAAAATAGGTACTTGGACAAGTACGGTTGAAATTATGATTTTAGCCTTAATTGTGTATATTCTGAGTAGTACAATAAACACCATCTTCACAAAATAATGTAAAAAATAGTATTATTTTATTTTATATTTCAATATATAATATTTTTTTTCTAATGTTATTTATATTTTTTTTGTTATTATTATTATATTTTAAAATTTATAAAAGTGAACTTTTTAGTATTGAAATGAATTAAAAATGAAAATACTGTTAAAATTATATGGAAAAAAAAATCAAGAAGAAAATCAATAAAATTCAATCATTAAATATGACATTAATTATACATTAAGGTACATTTTGGCATAAAGTTTAGAATAGAACAATTTTGACGTCAAAGAGTGCACTTCATTGAAGAGTATATATATTTTTTTATTCAAATGTCAAAATGTACTATCTAAATACTTAGGGTTCATTTGGGGGATGTTTGGAGAAGGTGTTTTGAAAGTTAGAGATGAGTTGAGTTTTGGATATATACATTTGGTGAAAATGAACCGTCTAAAGTGAAAAAAGTGTAAAAACTTAAAATTTATTCAAAAAAAATTATGACAATAGATTTTATTTCATTCTTCTCAAAATTTTATACAATTAAAAAAATCATATCATTTGAATTTAAAATAACAAAGTTATAGACTTTTAAAATTAAAGTTTACTGTTGATATTTGGGATTATAAATAGTGAAAAGTAGTTTTAAGTTGAGAGAGAAGACAACAAAAGCTTTTGAGATGTGTTTGGAGATCTTCCCCCAAACACCCCCTAATAACATTAAATACCATCCATTTAGAAATTATAAGTTTCACAGTATAAGATTCACAAGACCTACTTTTTATTTGTGATGGTGTTTAATACCGGTTAATTTCTTGAGGATTCTTCCTCAAAGGGCTTGTCCCTAAGATTTATCCCCAAAAAAATGTTCATTGGATCTATTTATAATAATTCCAACGTCTTGGTTGTTTATTATTATTGTTGTTGTTAATTCCACATTTTTTTTATAACGTGGAATTGGGTACAATTATTTATCAATATGGATAAATACAAAAAGGATCTGATCTTTACCTGAGGGGAAAAAAACTTTAGTTCACAATTAAGAATTTGATCTGATTACCAAATGGAAAGAAAAAAAAATTCACTTGTTTCATGATTTGAAATACCAACTAGCGTTGGAGTTTCAGAAATATTTTGATAGGAAATTAGTGAGTTTTGAAAATATGCGTTTAGTTAAAAATGCACTGTTTAAAGTTAAAAAATATAAATATTTAAAATATTTTTGGCAAAAAATAATATACATCTTATTTCTTTCTCTCATCATTCTATAAATATTAAAAAGATAAAAAAAAATCATCTTATTTTAACTTGAAATAAAAAATTTATCGACCTTTAAAATTTGATTCTTTTTAAATTAAAAAAAAATTTAATATATAAATAATAAAATTGATTTATTTAAAAAAAAAGTCCTCCGTCTCAAATTTATGCCCCCAAAGGGCCCTCAAATACTTATTGGGATAAACAAAGTTAATGATTTTCGTAGGTTAAAAAATCTTAAGATAAATAAGAGTTGTTGTGTGCCGTGGTACTCTCAGTAGCCAGAGCACAAGACTCAGAATGAGAATGGATCACATTTTCTTTGCATTATAGTCCTTTATTGGGAAATTTACTGCATTATATAGAAAGAGATTTCAACAAAAAACAAATAATATTTATAAATTTTTTCTCTTATTTTTTTTTTCTTATTTATTACTTTTTCCCTCCAACTCTTGTGTTTTTTCCTAGTCTGTTTCTCAACTTTCATCCCTCACCGAAAAAAAAAAATAAATAAATAAAATTATAGCTTGACTCTCTCACACAGTTACACTTGAGAACCTCATTTTCTTTCTGGTTGAATTCTTGGTGGCAATGGTATGTTTCTCTCTCTAAAAGGTTACAACTTTGAGACTTGAGAACCATTTTTCTTGTTGGTTCTTCCCTATTTTTGTGGGTGATCTTTCATTTTTTCCCCCCTTCTCGGAAGGTTTGCAACTTTGAGATGAAATTTTTTTTTTTTTTTTTCCTTCTTCTTGTTGGTCCCCATTTTTGTTGGTGATCTTTATACAACAGTAGTCTTTCATGATTTCCTATAACTTTTAACTTGTTGAAAGAGAGATCAGAAGGTAAAAAAATGTTCTTAAGCCTTCACACATATATAAGCTTTAACTTATGAAACTTTCTTTTGAGCTGATATATTCAAAATGGTTGGATTTTTTTTTTTTTTTTTTTTTTTTTTTTTTTTTTTTTTAAGACTTCAAAGTTTCAATTTTTTGCCCAAAAGACCCAAAATTTGAAAATCTAATGGAAACAAGAAAGTTCATTCATTTTAAGTTTCACGTTAATTCGTGTACATTTCTATATATTCTGTCAAGGGTTTTTGTTCTACTATGCTATTTCATCCATTAATGTTAAAAACTTTCGAAAGTTCTTTTCTTTTGGAGTTTGGTAATAGAAAAAAAAAAGTTCGTTTCTTTTAAGTTTCTTGCAAGAGAATTTGTTGGAAGAGTCTTCATAACAGCTTCTCCAACTCTCTTATTCTGTTGTAACTGACAGCGTTTTTGGATCGGTTTCTATAAGCCGTTATTCCATTCTTAGGAAGATTGTTTATGGTGATCAGAATAACAATTTGGGCCTTCATATTTCATGTTTCTAAGTTTCTAAAATGCTTCATTTTCTCTGTTAAATAGCTGATTCTATTTGTATGTACGCTAATCTCTATACTTGCTCGAAGTTTTCGTTATTGTACATTACCTTCCCGGTCTGTATTTTTGCAGAAAATGGAACTTAGAAGCTCTAGTTCGAACCTGCAACTCCGGAGAAGTGCGCGCATACAGCAGTTAAGTGTACAAACATATCAGGAAACCGATACGTGCTCAGAGGAATCATACAGGAAAGATGGCAACATTCGCAAGGCTGCTAAGACGCCTTTTTCACTACGTCATGAGCAGCACAAAAGAGAAAATGTTTATTATTCAAGACAGCGACAGGGCAATTCTTCCAAGTTCATCAAGAAGCTTGAGAATGTCAACTCTGATCAAGATGACAAGCGCTTAAAAGTGGGCATTGCAGAACCATTAAACACTTCAAAGGAAAAGGG
Source organism: Ficus hirta (assembly GCA_038430175.1). Lineage (NCBI taxonomy): Eukaryota > Viridiplantae > Streptophyta > Magnoliopsida > Rosales > Moraceae > Ficus > Ficus hirta. Next base: position 6,074,030 of record CM076590.1, read on the forward strand.
CAATGCCAACATTTCCGATCCTATCTGGAGGTGAGAATTTCCCGAGCTTATTTTACTTCATTACGCAGTGGATTTTTATTTTTTTAATTAATTGACATCTTGAGTGAGTCATGTTTAATTTTTTCTTTGATAGGGGAAGCTTTAGCATCTATGACCGAGTGTTTATTAAAGTGGACGGACTAGCGGCTTACAAGTCAAGCAAATCTCGTGGAGAAGTGCTTGATATGTTAAAAGGCACTTTGCCAGCATCGCTTCCCTCGAAAGTGCTCTCAAAGCTTGATGTTTGGCCAAAAAGCTTTAGTGCTTTTCCTCCAACAGATGATGTTATTGACCTCTACATTTACCCGGAAAATGAAAGGTGTTGTTTTCTACAACACGCCGTTTCCCCATCATGGTTCCGTCTTACTTCATTTGTTTTCACTTTCTCTTACTAATTGCAGTGATGACAACGCTTTTGGCGCCTTGGTAGACTACTTGAGTAAAGATGAGCTTTGTTTAAAAATAATGCTGGATGACACGGCGATTCTGGTGTTTTCTTCCCTTCAACTTCCGCATCATTACTGGAGTGAGTCCGAGCATCTTTAATTTCAGAATCGTTTTTTTTTTTTAGTTCTTCTGGTGTAAGTGATGATATGAATTTCATTGTAGGAACTTGGGATAAATATTATCTGTGGGCTGTTTTCATTGGGAAGAATGACTTCTTCCCTTGTGAAGAGGAATATCCCAAGTCCACTCATAGCGTTGGATCTGTAGTACCTGGGAAATCAGAAAAGGATGTAGATGCTGCTGTGAGAGATGAGGGAAAAAGTTCGCTTAACGGGGTTCGAGAAGGTATTTTATTCCTTTGACACCAAGCTTTACGGCATGAAAAATGGCAGAAACTACCTACGCATTGATTCAATTAAGACGAACAAAATTACCACATGAACTTGTCACTATTGCCAATTGTAACATATTTTCTTGGCTCAGTTTATAAACGGATTTTCTCTTGAGCTTGTTTTCCTTTCACAAATCACTTGTCCTGCACCTGGTCCCCTCTTGCTATGAATTCAGTTTTTGTTTTTCTTCACGGTTTTTGGCGGTTTTGCCGTCCCTGAACTTCTAGTGAATTGACAAGTTTCTCCTTGGAGTGAATTGAATGCTGTAGAATGCCTCCAAATTGATGAAAGATGTTAAAATTGAAAGGGAACGCCCTCGAGCACATGATATGAAAGTCGACATTTGAAAAAATTCAGTCTCTCCGTTCAACTGAGCTTACGTGACGTGTATGAGAGCGTTTTCATGCGAATTTTTACCACCTTTGGGGCACTCTGCAACATTTTATTAAACTCGTGTCTTTTGCTTAAACTAGAGAGAGAAATCTTGATCATCTTTAGTTTTCCTACGCATCAAACACAAGGCGTGGAGTGTCGGGTTTTTTTTTTTTTTTTTTTTCTCTCTTTTGGTTTAACTTTCGTCAACGTGTAAACAATGTCACAGATTCTTTCGTCGAATTATCGGATCAGAGATCAGCTGAAGGACTGCAACTGATTGAATATTCGAATCATGTAGAGCCTTTTACTTCTAGTACTCATATTTCTGTCCAAGGGAACATTCAAAGGGCTAATTCATCAAGTGTTCAGAGGAGTGAGCGGGTGACAAACTCGGCTTTTCAAGCCGAAAAAGGTAAAGCAACGAGTCAACTAACCATCTGCACCTCAATCCTCAACATGGCACACCACTTCGACGATGATGATGACGAAACATTTGATGAAATAGACTCGGTTGGTGAGCGTGTGGGTCGGTATCATGTGAAACCGAGAATGGCCCCAACTCTCTGTACCATCATTAACAAACATGGTGACATTGGTGCAGACTGCACTCTTCAATGCTCCGAAATTCTTACATCTGTTTTAGAGAAGATCTGTGAAGTCGTTCAGGAATTCCGGGAACTGAATCTGAAAAATCTGAAGCAGCATCATATGAGACTAATGCAGTCAGCTATCGTCGATGCGGAGTCTGTTAAGGTGAACGTTAAATGGCTCCGCAGCCGCCATAACGAGCTCAAAGAAGCAGTTCAGCATGTGAAAGAGTATTGGAACCGGAAACAGATCAGAAGAGGGAAGATGAAAGTGATCGAATCCAATAAGAGAACGCTCGAGTTCAAGAGAACCGAGTTGATGAGACTGCAACATGAAGTTGAGTCATTGGAGAGCGAAAACGCTTCACTGATTGCGGATATCGAGAACCCAAATGTTGATCCTTCAAGAGCCGAATCTTACCGACTGTTCAAGGGTTGCAGTTCTTTAATGGATGGCTTACTTTGATTCTCTCTTGCACCATGTTTGAGTCTGGTATTTCCTAGGAACTGAATGAATTAATAGATCTAGTTCTAATTACGTAAGCATATATTATGTCAACATATATGAATATATACATGTATTATGAATATATATATATATAAATATATATATGAATGAAATTTGCCAAGGCCATTTCGAGAAGCTAGTCACCTCTGCAAATGCTTGTGAATCTTCCTACAAAGAGATTCAGGGATGTTCTTATTTTTTGAGCCGTTCTCATTTTTCTCAACATAACTGGGACGACTGTAGATAGTTACTAGCGTAACGAAAATCTCACACCTAATTTTATTAAAATGTGTTATATTCAAATCCCGACTCCAAGTTTAAAAAGAAAAAAAAAATAAATAAATAAAAGGTCTCTAGAGTTATTATATGTGCATGTGTGCATGTTATGAATAAGAGAGTATATAATGAAATTCTGTATGAAATCAGGTAGCATGCAAAAATCCGTCCCTCTAAAGAATGACGGTACATTATTAAATTTGACCAAGATTACGACCAAATTAAGATCATAAAAAGTTTAATTTTCCAAAATTAAACATTTAAAGACTAAACTATAATTTATTAAAAATATTTATCACCCTCGCTCTTTAAGCATGTTAGTGGAGTCGGTTGATCATGCCTTTAGTCGTTGTTTGACTCAACTTCAGAACCAATTCAATAAAAGCAAGAAAAAAAAAAATAAAAAAAAAAAACGAGAGAGAGAGAGAGAGAGAGAAGATGAGACAGAAGCAGAGTTTCCATGCGAGTGATCATCTTCTTCTGGTGGGGGTGTTGATGGGGTTTCTCTGCGTGGGTCATGGGAGTATCAAAATCCAAGCGGTGCCCAGAAACGTTTCGGCCATGTACGTGTTGGGGGATTCTTCAGTTGATTGTGGAGAAAACACTCTGTTCTACTCTCGCCTCCATCGCAATCTTTCTCTCCTTCCCTGTAATGGCAATGGCTCGCTTCTTCCCCACCTTCTCGGTACTCTCTCTCTCTCTCTCTCTCTCTCTCAATGGGTTCTCTGTTTCTTGCTCCATTTCTTGTTCTATTGACATTACCATATGTATTTTGCTGATTTTTGTTGTTTATGTTGTTAATCAATGGAGTCATTCTTGTTTTCTTGTTGGGATTGCAAAAACGTTGTTCTTCGCTTCAAATGTACCAGCCTTTAGTAACATTAGTGAATTAGTCTTCTTTGATTTGTTTATGGGAGTTGATATAGCCAACAATCTAGAAAAAAAAAAAGATGGGGTTTTCACCTTCTTTTTTTTTTTTTTTTTTCCCCCGAAAAAAAAAAAGGGTTCTATGATAAGGATTGAAGGTGTTGTATCCAGATAATCTTGAAAATCTCAAAAAGATGGTGTATTTCTGCGTTGTATATTGGTGTCTTGTAAATATACATCTTTTTGAGATGGGATTTTCATTATTCATTGTGCGAGTACTAATATTTGAGTTTAAATTTTGTATATACATGTTTGTTAGTCCCTTTTCCCTCTCTCACATATGTGAAATTAGTACTTTCCTTGATTCACAAGTATCTTAAAAAGGATGAATTTTTTTTTTTAAACTTTCGAGTTTTGCTATTACACCGCTGTAGCTTGGATTTTGAGGATTGATTCTGGTGCTAGTTTTAACAACTTTGTGCTTGAATCAGCCGGGAAGATGGGCTTACCAAACGCCTTACCATTCTACAATGAAAACGGCTCCGTCGCAGACCTAGTGAGAGGCGTCAACTTCGGTTCAGCACAGGCCACAATCATGAACCCCGGCAGCCAAGGATACCAGTCTCTCAACCAACAGCTCCGCCAAGTTTCTGAGACGGTCGAGCTCTTGCACCTGCAGCTCAGCCCAAGAGAAGCGCTCCATTTCGTCAGATCCTCCGTCTTCTACCTCTCCTTCGGCAAAGATGACTACATCAACTTCTTTCTAAGCAACTCCTCCAACGTAACACCGAAGCAAAGCAGCCAAGAAATCGCTCACATTCTGGTAACTGAGATGGTAAATGCCGTGAGGAGCCTGCATGACTTGAAAGTCAGGAAGTTTGTATGCCAGGGGATACTGCCTCTCGGGTGCACTCCGCGAGCAGTGCGGAAGAAGTTCGACCTCACAGAGGGTGAAGACGACAGAGCGGGATGTTGGGAGAAGATCAACGAGATGGTCTTGGAGTACAACGTGATGCTGGAGGAGGAGATAATGGAGCTTAACGCGGAAATGCGCGATGCCCATATTGTCTTCTGTGATGTTTTTCAAGGGATTAGGGAGATTTTAGCTAAACCGGAGAGCTATGGTATGAGACCTCTGAATCCTCTCTCTATACTGTCTACTTTTATAAATCATAATTTTGATATAAGGTATAGAAAACCAGCAACTAAAATATGTGTTCTGAGTTTTTTGAACAACAAAATATCACATTTGATTAGCTGAAAAGATTTATTCATAAATGCAATCAGTAAATTATTGTTAGTGGGGAAAAAACTCAGAAGGAAAAGATAAAAAATAATTGTGTTTTAGTAATTGTAGTTACAGATTGGACTGCTAAATTTCCTTTATTTATGCTTTTAAGTAGTTTCTCAAACTGAAGAATAATGTGATTCTTAAAGTTTAAGAAGAGTACCCTTGTTCAATCTGTTGAGGCCTGCTAATTAACTCAATCGGGATATATTATGCAACATTCTTCGGTTGGGAATGGTTCATAACTGACTACACAAATTGTGCATTTCTTTATCATTAGAGCGTGTTTGGTAGGAGAGGAAGTTGGAAGGAAAGAGAGGGGTAGAGGGATTAATGAAAGGATTTGGCATTCATGATTGTTTGGTAGGAAGGAAAAGAGAAAGGAAGGGATAAGGGGAGAGGGACTCCAAATATTTCAAAACACTCTAATTTTGATATCTCCTAAACTAAAGAGATTATTAGAGACATTTCATACCAAACATCATAAGAGAACGGACCTCTATCTCCTTTTATATCTAGGTAACATAAGGTTAAAGTTGAACTGAAGGGGAAAGTAAGCAATAATACATTATTTTATCGGTCCGTTGGGATTAACTTGGCAAATGTAAGAAGTTCATGGTCTTAGGCTCTAAATTCGAATGTATGACTCTAATGTGAAGAGTTAAGTGACATTTTTTTTAAAATTTTTTTTGGGCAGGATTTGAGGAAGTGAAAAGTGCATGTTGTGGGCTGGGGCTATACGGGGCAACAATAGGGTGTTTGTCGGAAGGGATGGCATGTGACAAGAGAGAAAGTCATGTTTGGTGGGACCAATTCAACCCAACAAAAGCAGTCAACGCCTTGTTGGCAGATTCTGGTTGGTCTGGCCTTCCCTTCTCTGGTCTCTGCCGCCCTTTCCCCATCCAGGAATTGCTCTATCCCTCCCCTTCCAATCTTGCCTGACCATCCAAGCATTGCCTTTGTCCTTTGTTGTCGTTTTCTTTTTTTTCTTATTTTTTTTTCCAACTATTTCAGTCGTTTAGCAGTTACTTTTCAGATTTTTGCCATTCGGAAAGGACCGTATGATTCTGAGTACAGTACAAACAACTCTTGCTGCTTACGTTATTTGTTCTGTGCAAGAATATGCTCAACGAAAGAGGATATTTCAACTGATTTTTTTTTTTTTTGGGCTGCTGAAGAGAAGTTGTTTGTTTTGTTTGCTTTGGATTATCCTAATTTACGTCTTAGGGCTGTTCTCGTTTTTAAAACTTTTAACTTTGGATTTTTAAATAAGTGTCACTTAATTCTTTTTACTAAAATTTAGATTAAAAAAAGACGGAAAAAGAGACAAATTGATCGTAAAAAACTCATTTTATTAGGAATTTAGGATTTATGTAAACAGACAAAGGTATTAAGTGCAAGTAATTCAAAATTTAACATATGAAATGAGAGTTTTAAAAGTTAGTTAGACAAAATAAAAATGATCATAAAATTCACAAACATAAAAATTATATAATTTTTTACTTAGAAAAATGTCATAAATTCTCTTGAATTTTATCACTAGTGTCAATATGCCTATTGAATTATGAAATGTACCTATTATGTTCCCTGTATTTTTAACATTTATGTCAATTTGTCCCCTTAGTTAGTTACTATTAGTTTTTCCGTTATCTTTAATGTCAAAATACTCCATGAACTTTGCATTTGTGTTAAAATGTCCCATGATCTTTGCATTTGTGTCAAAATATCCCATGATTTTTAATTTTTTAAAATAGGTAAAAAAATTATTTTTTCTACTAAAAGAAAATGTTTCACCTTCTACGTTTTTGGGCATGGCTCTTTTTTTTATTTATTATTTTTTATTATTTTTGATATTATAGATAAAAGAAAGTTTGGAAATTTTTTCCTACATTTTTTTAGTTGATAATTGATATTATTTAGAGAATACTAAACTATTAATTTTTTTTTGTCCAAAATATGGGTTTATATTTTTAGAAAATGTTTGATTAACTCTTCAATGAATGCCACGTCAGTAATTTCGTTAAGTTTATAGACGGAAGTGGACGGAGGGGATAAAGTGAGTGGTTTTATATAGTTCATGGGGCATAATGACCAGTTTTAAAAGTCTAGGAGGCAAAATGAAATGTGATACATAGTCCAGAGGATATTCGTAAAATTAATCCTAAAAAAAATCACTCCAAAGATCAAGAAGTTCCGACAGAAAGGAAAAAAGGATAATATTAAAAAAATCGATTACTCATCTTGGGGAGAGAAAACTCACTAAATCAATCACACCAAACTTTTGGTTGTGTCATTAATTATGGGGATTGAAGAAATATTGCCGACATCAGAATTGCAAGGGTTGGGTTTCTCACGATTAAATTATAATTATTATTTCTTTTGAACGTGTGAATGCTACCAAACCGCGATTACCATAGGGAGCAATTAGCAAAAGCCAGGAGACTGTCTTTTTCCTTTGTCCAGGGCCGCGAAAGTAACCGTAATTTTGTTATATATATATATTTGAATTTGGAGATGAGAATTTTGAGCTCTATACTTTATAACGAAATGAAATTACCTCTAGGTTATGAGCTAATAAAGGATTAGCCTAACTTTTTTTTTTTTTTTTTGGGGTATTCTTTTGGTTATTAGGATTTAGGAAATGGTAAGTACTGATAAGGAAAGTTGAATTTTAAAAGTATTAGTAGTTATAAATTTGAATTTATTTGTAATCATCTAAAATAGTTATTTTCTAATTTTATGAGATTTGATTAGATAAGAACCCTAATTTTGATATAGTAATTGGGACATTAGTCACGTTCTCTCAATTTGTGTATATATAAAAATCATTCATATATTATGCCCCTAATTGATAAATTCTTCTCTTTATTAATTAATAAGTGAAACTAGGCATATCCATATTGAGCCACCCTTCCCTTAGGTAACTTATGCCCCGTTTAATAAGTTAGTTTAACTTTAACTAAACTGTACTTTTTCATATTAATTTTTGTCTTTTTCTGAAAAGTCAACAAAATTTATAACTAGTTTTTGAAAAGTCAACCAATTCTAACTAAAAAATTTCATCTCCAACTAACTTACCAAATGGAGACTTAGGCATTTGCCTAAGACTCCATCTAAAATTTAAGGCTCCAATTTTAACTAGGGATGAATTCTTCTCTCTTTCTTAATATGTGAAACTAGGCACATCCACATAGAGCCGGCCTTCTCTTAGGTCAGGTTAGGCAATTGCCTAACACTCATTCTAAAGTTTAGGCTTCCAATTTATATAAGTTCCTAATTAATTATATCTTTTTTATATATAAAAAAAATATTATAAATATTGTAAATTTTGAATGGTTGTCAGAGAGATTGTTTCTAGAACCCGAAAATCTTATGCACATAAATGGCTTTTTTTTTTTTTATTTTTTATGAGAGAGGTCAATGGTCATTTTTGTTTTGTTTTTCTTTTTTTTTTTTCCGTGGATTTTTATTTTTTAATATGCATTAAGATTTTGAAATTATTGCAAATGTTGGTAATATGTTCCAAAAGAACCACATATAATATCACTTCAGTTAATGCTTAACTAATTTGTAGCAAGTCCCCCTAACAATTAAACCTAAAAATTGGTATCAACATGGGTTACTCGAGCCATTTTTCCAACAATCTTCACACCAAGACGTTATGTTTTCATCTTTTTCTTTTGAGGTTTCAACGTAATTTTCAATGAATGAGAAACTATCATAATTCTGAAACACAATAACAATAATAATAATAAAAACGATATCTTATTGTTCTGAAAACATTAAACTATTCATACCGTTTTGATAGTTCATCGTAAACAGAAGTTCTATGAAAAAGCCAAAGTAAAAACAGAAATTACAACATTTATTCGTACTTCTAAAGAGTACTGCTGGGTGCTAGCTAATTTTTGCATGCAACAGGAGAGTTTGCTACGCATTATAACAACCCATTTCTTCAACAATTGAAACTTTCATGCTTCATTATTGTTCCTGCAAAATGAAATTGAGAACACTGAGATAATTCAAAAAAAAAAAAAAAAGATTGTAAGATTTTAGTGCCTTTTTCGAGAGAAGATCATAAGCTCTTCTTTGAATCCTTGTACCTGACATCTCAGAGAAGCATGTTTTTAATCTTGTGCAATTTCATGAGGGCATCATTAATCTTCATCCTCGAGCTTGGTAATTCCTCTGAACATTTTAAACCAATCATGAGTGCAGAAATTACGCATTCATGTACTTTTCCTCGTCTTCTTGGCACCGTTGTGTTGCTGGTAGATGCTTCGTCTTGTCCTTCTATCAGGAGACTTTGATCAACTATCTCTGGCACTCTGTTTGGCAAAGCCATTTTGACAGATTGATGAAGGCTAAGTCCTTCAAGATTTTCATCTGTAGGCTTTTTTCCTGTGAAGATTTCCAACAAAAGGATTCCGAAACTATACACATCTCCTTGAGTTGACACCTTGCTTCCCATGCCATATTCTTCAGTATCTCACAAGTTGTATACAAAACAAATGTTGGAGTTCAGCATTTTGATCAATGCAATATCAATCATGCATACATGCACGCATGTAAACCCCAGTCTACACATGTAACTTGCATACATATTTATATCTATATATGCAAAAACATAAATGTATATGTTTATAAATGCTTTTATACTAGTTCCTCAAAACATATATTCAAGAACTATTGTATCCTGATTTTTCTTTAATTGGATATTTGAATTTGCATTAATTGATGCAAGATAAAAAAAAAAAAAACTGAAAAAAGAATGTATAATAAAAAGTAAAAACTTAGACCCTAAAAAAAGTAAAAACTTAATAGTGTAAAAACATTCTGCATGAAGTTCAAATTAGAACTTTTAGCAAAATTAAAAAAGAGAAAAATAATGGGAGAAAGAACAAAAGCATTTTTTGAACAGAGTAATGGTAAATTATAGTATAACATTTTAATTATAGTAATAAAGAGTATAATCAAATTTATGATCACACAAAATCAAATAAACTCTCATCCTACCTCCTCTCTCTCTCTCTTACTCATCCTTTCTTCTTCTCTCTCTAACATGAAACTATGCATATAAAATTTATTATTAAAAATTAATCATAAATCCAGTATTTTTTAGAATATCCAAGGATTAACCAGAAAGTATATGCTATTGTCTTTCATCTTTTAAAAAGCATGCTATATAAACTTTAAAAATACTTATAAAATGTGATATTTACTACAATTTCTCTCAAAAACTATAAGTAAAAGTAAAATCTAAGGGTGTAAATGAAATTTGTAAAACATTCTGCATGGAATTTGACGTTTGAATAATTTAGAATTGACAAAAAAAGGAAAAAAAAAAAAAAAAAAAGAACAGAGAGAGGACAAGTTACAGATTTCGAGAGGAAAAAAAGAAAGAAAGGAGTATTTTGCAACCGCAGGGCTCCAGGCCATCCATATATCTCCACATATGTGTGTGTTAAACAAATATTCAAATACGAAAAATCATATATTATCTTGTAAACTACAATCATTTATGCTTTTAAAAGACAACAAGCTCGAGGGGGAAAAAGGTTAAAATTACCTGGAGCTGCATATCCAATTGTTCCTCTTATTCCAAGAGAGCTTGTTTGATTCTGTGATAGTTGAGCACCGTCTTCTGTAATGATCCTTGACAGCCCAAAATCGCCCACATGGCTACTCATGTCTTGATCAAGAAGAATGTTGCTTGGCTTTAGGTCACAATGTATAATTGACAATTCACTCTGATTATGAAGATAATCCAATGCCGATGCCACATCAATGATTGCGTTTAACCGTTGAGTCAGAGTTAAACTTTGTCTCTGATTCTCCACTGTTTGTGGATCTGGATGCAACCAATCTTCCAAACTTCCATTTGTCATGAATTCATAGATGAGGGCTTTGAAATCGTTACCTTGGAAATCAACACTTGAGCAAGCAGTAATGATTTTCACAAGATTTCGGTGTCTAATGTTCCTTAGCGTTTCACATTCAGCCATGAAACTCTTTGAAGCTCCTCTCCTGTCAAGGTTGAAGACCTTCACTGCTACGGGCAGCTGATGCAGATCAAGAATCCCTTTATACACCGAGCCAAAGCCACCGACACCAATCAAGTTTTCTTGACAAAAGCCATTAGTTGCTTTCAGGAGCTCCCCATAAGAGATATTCAGGAATGGAACGTCCCTCCACATAGATTCCGAAGGTCGTTGCTTCTTTTTCTTTTTAAAGCAAAAAATGGTCAGAAAATAAGAGATCAAACATGCTCCAAGAAGGCCACCGACAATGGAGATTATCAGCTTTCCGACGAAGGACAACTTTTGCTTCTTTGGCGATTCCATAGAGCACGGTGGTAAGTGTAACTTTGACATACCCCCACAAAGCTTATCATTACCAACAAGTGAAATATTTGCACTAGCATTACTGAAAACTCCTCCACTTGGGACTTCCCCCTCAAAGTCATTGAAAGAAAGATCTAACATTGACAAAAACACAAACTTGCCAAACTCCTTCGGGATACGTCCCGAAAAGTTATTGTGTGAAAGGTCCATTTCTTCAATTGCATCCAAAGAACGCAAAGATTCAATGGTTCCTTCAAACAGATTATGATCCAGATCAAGCCATGTTAAACTTGTACACTCACCAAGGCTACTAGGGATAATACCCGTCAACTGATTGCGAGAAACTTGTAATTCAATTAGATTTCTCAGGTTACCAACTGTCGATGGTAAAGGTCCAGTGAGACGATTTTGAGAGAGTAGGACGGCCATTGATAAAGAGGACAAGCCAATTACACCTGAAGGAATGGTACCATTCAGGGAATTACTACGAAGGCTCAGTGCTTGCAAGTTTTGGCAGTTTTCAAGACTCGAAGGGATGTTTCCTTGTAGATTGTTCTCTGCTAGTTCAAGTTGGTTCAATAAGGTGAGATTTCCGAATGAGGAAGGGATTTCCCCAGATATTCTGTTGTAGCCCATGAACAACTCTACCATGTTATAAAGTTTACCGACAGTTGTAGGAATAGTCCCAGTGAGCCGATTGAATCCTAGATTTAATGATCTTAAGCTTACTAGATTTGCAATACTAGGTGGAATGTTTCCGGAAAAACCATTATTTCTGAAGGATAGATACTCGAGTTTAGTTGAGAAGTTTCCTATGGTGTTAGGAAATGCCCCTCCGAAGTTATTATCTCGTATCCAAAGTGTTTGGAGGTTGCTACAATTTGTAATAGAGGTGATGAAGTCCCCGTCATTCTCTTTTCCATACCCAAGATTAGAATCCCCAATAAGTACCCGCTCAAGTTTCTTTAAGTTTCCAAAAATATCAGGAATCCGTCCAAAAAAATTGTTCTGAGAGATATCGAAGATTACAAGTTCTGAAGCATTTGAAAAAGAAACTGGAATGGTTCCACCAAGTAGGTTTCCCCATGCAGAAAATTCTTTGATATTTGGTAGGGTAAGACCAATGTTAGGAGGAAAACTACCTTGAAGTCCATTATCACCGACATAGAATCTTTCAAGATGTGACAAGTTATAGATAGATTGAGGGATTGTACCTGACAACCTATTCTGAGAAAGCTGAAGCACAGTTAAGCTCTTCAATTGGCCTAGTGATGCCGGAATGTCCCCCTCCAACTTATTTGCTAGCATAGAAAGCCCGCCAAGGGACGAGATATTCCCTAGATGAGGTGGAATAGCTCCCTCCAAGTTGTTTCTTGACAAATCTAGAATCTCCAACTTTGGTAAAAAGCTTATTTCAATCGGAATGTTACCGGTGAAATTGTTTTGTAGCAAACCTAGGATTCTCAACTCAGAGCAATTCGATAACCCAGTTGGTAGTCGCCCTCCAAATGAGTTGTTTCTCAAAGAAAGCTCTTGCAACCTAAACAAACGACCGATCTCATTTGGTAGTTCTCCGTGAAAACGATTGTTAGAGAGATTGAGGTTACGGAGAAAACTGAGGTTCCCAACTGATGGAGAAATGGAACCTTTCAAACTCAATAAACCCAAATTCAAGCGGGTGACTCTTTGGTGTTTGCGACCGCAGGTAACTCCTTGCCACTTGCAGATATGCAAAGAGTCGTTCCACGAGCTTGTGATCATGTAAGGATCCTCAGTAATCTGAGCCTTGATTGCAAACAACGCAAGCCTGTCCGTGACATTTCCGGGAACAATTGAGGCAGTACTACTCCCTACTGCCACGATGGTTAAACTCAGGAGGATCTTGCTGAACAAGATCAGAAGCGAAAGGAAAGCGGAAGATTGGAACATTGCCCTCATTTTCACTGGTAACAATTGACGTCTTACAAAGAGTTTCTGCATTGAATTGAAAAGCAATATGGCATGTTATTTATTAAAGAACCAAATTGAAAGCCACAAAGCAAGCCTAGAAAATGAGTCCCTCACGTAACCTATGGAGTATGGACCATGGCCGCATGAACACGAAAGAATGCAAAGTTGACATAAGAAAGTCTTCAATTTACTGACAATTGAGATTGAGATAGAGTAACTCGCTCTTTATTACTTGTGCTGTTCAACATGACGTATCCCGAAATTTTTTTCTAACAATTTGGTTGATAATCTCTTTTGGTTTCTATTCATGAGAGTTTACTTTACGACACAAAACCGTTGTTTGGTATAAAAAGGCGGAGCATAAAAGATTAACGTCGGACGCGCATGTTCATGCGTTATATAGAAGTCAACAACCTGTCGTTTTCTTGACACAAGTGTCATAAAGAAGCAATTAAATTTTTTTTTAAAGCGTAAGGGGAAGCAATAAGTAAAAGAGAAAAAAAATGTTTAGTTTGCGTTTGGTTTGCCGATTGAAGATAAAATTTTTAAGTTGGAGTTAGTTGATTTTTTTAAAAACTAGTTATAAATTTTGTTAACATTTCAGGAAAAAAACAAAAACTAGGATGAAAAAGTACGGCTTAATTGGAGTTAAACTGAAACGTTAAACAAAATCTTAGTTTTGGTTTATGTTTTCCTTTTTAGCTAAACGAGTAGATGACGAACCTGGAGTTGTCATATTGCTGTCTTCCACTGATTTTTTTGTTTTTCCTTTTTTGAAGTTAGGATTAAGGGATTTAAATGCTATATTTTACATTGAGGTCAAGTATGAAATTTTCGCTAAATAATATCTGTAATCATTTTGTATTCTTTTCATAAATATATTAATAAAAAGAGAGACAAATTTTGGGAAAGCTCTCTACTACTATTCGAGAGGCACATTTGACGTCCTTTTTATATATAAAAGAAAGGTAGACAAAAATGATTATACATAGCAATAGCTATAGACATGGTAATACAGCTGGCTAATTGCAATGAAAAGAGGAAAGTCAAAAACAAAACTCTTATAATATGAACATTAATATGGCTAAAAGTCAAATCCTCTCCGCATATCAAATCTTCTTAGCATATCCCAGGCGGTGATACTGCTAATATGTATCGTTATTAATTTTAGTAATTTACGAATTATATTAACATAATTTGTTTTAAACGTCTGAATGCTAAGTACTTGCTCTCCCGGGTTCTACTGAAATATGAATTCAGCCTAGGAAAGGCTTGCATCAGGCTCCACAGCCAACCGCCCCGATTCGATCTTCCACCCCGATATAGGGCAAACATACCCGGGGGAGCAAACTATCTCTGTGGGGACGTCCCTCGATCGGAAGCGCTTTTCTAGTCGGGTGCTTAACACCGGGGTAGAGCTTCTTCTCTCTCGAGTAATAAAAATCGACATACAAAGGTTAACTGATCCTATCCCTTTGAAGAAAGCAATTGTTTCCACATAGAGTAATTAGCAAAAGCCAGGAGATTGTCTTCTCTACATAAATGAAATTTATTATGATTATGATTTTAAATTATGTAGATCAAGTAAACAGTGTATTTAAAATCCAAATCTTACATCTGAGTCCTACCAGTTATGGTTACGCATAAGTAAACCCATAACCCAAATAAACTTGAATTAAAATAAGTAAAATTCTCAATAAAAAAAAGTGTGTTAAAAAAAGATGCATATCACTTCGTTATAATAAAAATATATATTTTTACCTATTCTAAAAGTTAATAACTATTAGGTAATTATACAATGTTAGATAATTAAAATAAAATAAAGGAGACAGTTTGATACAAATAGTAAAGATCATGGGTAGTTTGACACAAATATTAAAAATCATGAGGTATTTTGTTACAAATACAAAATTCATGGGATATTTTAACATTAAAAATAATAAAAAAAACTAATGGTAACTAACACATATTAAAATTTAAAAGATATAATAAATATATTTTATAAATTAAGAAGATATATTAACACTAATAATAAAGGGGAATTTACGGCTTTTTTCTTTTTCATTTTCATAGAAGAAACTGTAGAACTCCAAGAGAGACCCACATGAGCTCAGGGAGAAGCTCTTCAACGGGAAAACTTTTGGGAAATTAACCATCTTCTATTGCTTTTTCTCCCCTTCAATAATTCAATAAAATATTCAGAACACCATCACTCACTTTTCTTTCTCTTCAACATTTTCTTTTTCATTTTCTCACTCGCCAAACGCTCAGTAACCCTAACCTCCCCACCCACCAATGGCCGCTCAACTCCACCTCTCAGTCCCTCTTCCCATTCGAGCCTCTCTCTCGAGCTCGCACCGCCCTCGCATGGCGGCCTCTACAACGTCTCTTCCGGGCCACAAGCTTCGTGCCGCCGTGATCGGCGGCGGACCCGCCGGTTCCTCCGCCGCCGAAGCCCTGGCCTCCGGCGGCGTCGAGACCTTCCTCTTCGAGCGGGCTCCCTCCGGCGCCAAGCCCTGCGGCGGCGCGATCCCGCTCTGCATGCTAGACGAGTTCCAAATCCCCTCCCACCTATTAAACTATAACATAACTTTTGTATAGCTGTCATCCATTTTCCTTTTTGGCCATTGTCACGTGTATAGCTATAGAGAATATTCTTTGTACAATATCAAATGTAATATAAATATCTCAAGCTCTCCTCTGTAGCCTTTGGTTGAGCTTTTCACTCTCTCCCTTTCTTTATTTCTAACCTAGTCTCATCTTCTTATTTCTATCTTGGTATCAGAGCCACCTGAGCTCCCTTCAGTCCCACAACCATGGATGATAACCCACAGATTGTTCATCAACCAAGAAATGCTAATCCAATCATCCAAGCTCCACGAGAACAACCTCCTCAAAACCCAAATCCTTTTCAAAACCAAAACCCTCTTCCCCAAAATGCTCTTCCTCCTCTGCATCAAAACATCACAGTGAGGTTGGATAATACCAACCATCTTCTCTGGCAAACCCAGATGATGAATATCATCATCGCCAACGGTCTCGAAGGCCATATTGATGGCTCCACGCCTAGCCCGCCTCAGTTCCTGGACGATCAGCAGCAGCAACAAAATCCAGAGTATACCCACTGGAGGAGACTCGATAGGCTGGTTATAAGCTGGATCTACTCATCCCTTACTGAAGGAATGATGGGTAGGATTGTTGGATTAACCACTGCACAAGAAACTTGGGACTCTTTGAATCAGGTATACCAGACAGCCTCCATTTCCACCATTCTGAACTTGAAAACCCAACTCATGAACACCAAGAAAGATGGTCTCACTATAACAGAGTATCTTGATCGTTTAAAAACCATCTTCGATAAGTTTGTTGCCATTGGAGAGCCCTTGTCTTATAGAGACAAGCTGATTCACACCTTTAGAGGGCTAGGACCTGATTATAATGCCATTGTTTCGTCCCTTAGTGCCAGACCTGATCGCCCATCCATGGATGAAATTCACAACCTCCTGATTAACCATGAATACCGATTAGAAGAACAACAGGCTGTTGATCACCTTAACCTTGTTCAAGCTCAGTTTGCCCAAATGAACCTAACCCATTTTTCCAAAAACAACAACTCACCAAAATCTTACTCATCCAACTTCCCAAACCACTTCAAGCCTCAACACTCCTTTTTCAATAACCAATCCCGTTTCACCAATTTCTCACAAAACAAACACCAGAACATACCACAATCTCCTTCTCCCAATCCCTCCACAGGAATCCTCAGCAAACCCCATTTCCCACCATTCTCCAACCCACCTTACAAGCCAAACAATAAGCCAAGAACCGTTTGTCAAATCTGCCACAAGATTGGGCACGCTGCAGATGTTTGTTACCATAGGGGGGATTCTAACTACCAACCCCAACTGCCTCATAGTGGATTCAACCGTGGGAACGCTAGCAGGGCCTCATTTCGGCAACCATATCAACCAAATGCCTTCACAGCCATGCTTGGCACATCCAGTCACATTTCGGCTGGCTCTACTAGTGAGAGTCCTTGGTTTTTGGATTCGGGAGCCACACACCACTTCACTCCGGACCTTAGTTCTCTCGACAACCCACTGCCCTTCCTTGGTGATGATCAGGTGATGGTGAGGAATGGTAAGAAAATTGACATCTCTCATATTGGCAATGTTATGATTAATTCTCCTATCAAATCTATCAAATTAAGCCATGTTTTTCACACTCCAGCCATTTCAAAACAACTTCTTAGTGTTAGCAAACTTTGTCATGATAACAAAGCATTTGTTGAGTTTTACCCCACATTCTTTCTTGTGAAGGATCTCTCCTCGAAGAAAATCCTTCTGCGGGGAAATCTTGAAGATGGTCTTTACAAATTGCTCCCTGCATCAACCACCTCCTCCCTATCTTCT
Source organism: Ficus hirta (assembly GCA_038430175.1). NCBI lineage: Eukaryota > Viridiplantae > Streptophyta > Magnoliopsida > Rosales > Moraceae > Ficus > Ficus hirta. The sequence continues at coordinate 6,091,515 of CM076590.1, forward strand.
TGTTCCAGCCCAGTCTCTTCTTCGTGTTCAAGTTCTGCTCCTGTCCAAGTCTATCACACCTGCTTACAAAATGCCACTTTATGGCATAATAGACTTGGCCATCCTTCATCCAACATAGTTAATCGAGTTATGCAGCTTTGTAATGTAAAAACCTCAAATACTAACTCTGTGGATTTTTGTGTCTCCTGTCAAATGGCTAAAAGCCATCGTTTACCGTTTATGAATTCTTCTTCTCGTGCTTCAAAACCTTTTGAGATTGTTTATTCTGATCTTTGGGGAGCTTCCCCTGTGCCCTCAATTACTGGTGTGAAATATTTCTGTTTGTTTATTGATGATTACTCTAGATTCACATGGATTTACTTCCTAAATGCCAAACATGAAACATTTGATGTTTTCCAAAAGTTTAAAGCCCTTGTTGAAACCCAATTTGATACAAAAATTAAAACACTACAAACGGATTGGGGAGGTGAATTTCGTCCTATCAAAACCTTTTTGGAAAAACTTGGAGTTTATCATAGACATCCTTGTCCTATAACCCCTCAACAAAATGGTAGAGTTGAACGTAAGAATAGGCATGTGGTTAAAGTTGGCTTATCTCTTCTTGCACACTCTTCTGTGCCTCTCTCTTACTGGCCTTATGCTTTTCAAACTGCTGTTTATTTAATCAACCGCTTGCCTACACCTGTTTTGAATCTATTGTCACCCTATGAAGCTCTCTACAAGAAACTCCCTTCCTATGACTTCATTAAAATTTTTGGATGTGCTTGCTTTCCTTTTCTACGACCATACAATAATCACAAGCTGCAATATCGCTCAACTGAGTGTGTTCTTTTGGGTTTTAGCAACTCTCACAAGGGTTATTTATGCTTACATATCCAAACTGGCCGAATTTACATCTCTAGACATGTAGTCTTTAATGAAACCATTTTTCCATTCTCCAAAATTTCTTCTAACTCCAACTCAACCTCTTCTTCATTTTCCCAACCTGCTTTCATTCCTATTTCTTCTTCTTTATTCCCTCATCCTTCCATCCCTCCCACACCACTTACTCCATCACCAACATCTTCCTCTTCTTCATCTTCCTCTCTTTCCACACCCCACACCCGTGACTCCACTCATTGTCCATCCTCGTCCTCTCCCACCACCCCATCTTCCCCAACCACTCCCTCACCCTCTGAGAATAATTATAATTTTGCTTCTATGCCTGGTGTTTCAATTATTTTACCTTCTTCAACATCTGGTCCTGTGATTCACAAACCCCCAGATGCTACTAATATTCATTCTATGAGTACCAGGTCCAAAGTTAGTGTTTACAAGCCTAAACTGCTCACAGCTGCCATTGATCACGTCTCCAACGTGCAGCTCTTTGAACCGGCCACTTACAAACAAGCTTCTTCTCATCCACAATGGCAACAAGCTATGCAAACTGAGATGGATGCCTTACTGCAAAACTCAACCTGGTCCTTGGTTCCTCCTTCTCCTGAACAAAAAGTTATTGGTTGCAAATGGGTTTATCGCCTTAAACTCAAATCGGATGGCTCTGTCGAGAGATATAAAGCCCGCTTGGTTGCTAAAGGTTTTCTCCAAACTCTCGGTCTTGACTATTTTGACACGTTCAGTCCCGTTGTGAAACCTACTACAATCCGAACTATCCTTTGTCTTGCCCTTGGTAAAAATTGGATTATTAAGCAACTGGATGTACACAATGCCTTCTTAAATGGTGATTTGACAGAGGAAGTCTATATGTCTCAACCTCAAGGATTCATTGATTCTTCAAAGCCAACTCATGTTTGCCGATTGCACAAATCTCTTTATGGCCTCAAGCAGAGTCCACGAGCCTGGTTCACTAAGCTAAGCAACACTCTGTTATCCTGGGGGTTCTTCAATTCCAAGGCCGATTCCTCCATGTTCTTGCTTCACATTGCCAACTACACATTGATTGTTCTGATATACGTTGATGATATCATTGTGACCGGCAACTGTCCTTCTCATGTTCAACAGCTGATCGACCAACTCAATCTTCAGTTTGCTCTAAAGGATCTTGGCGATTTGAATTACTTTCTTGGCATCCAAGTCTCTCGCACTTCTGACTCCATTCATCTCTGCCAAGAAAAGTATATGATAGATTTGTTAACTTGGGCTGAAATGCTTGATGTCAAACCGGCCTCCACACCAATGGCCTCCGAAACTACTCTTTCTCTCTACGATGGTGAAGCTCTTCATGATCCCACTTCCTATAGAAAGATTGTTGGAGCCTTACAATATTGCACGATTACTCGACCGGACCTAAGCTTTGCTGTCAACAAAGTGTGTCAATACATGCACACTCCCACAACCTCTCATTGGTGTGCCGTCAAGAGAATCTTACGTTACATTCGTGGTACTTTATCACATGGTATTATCCTTCATGCCTCAACCGACTTCTCTTTATCCTGCTTTACAGATGCTGATTGGGCTTCTAGTTCTGATGATCGTCGTAGCACAAGTGGATATTGTGCCTTTCTTGGTCCTAATATCATCTCCTGGTCTTCCACAAAGCAACGTGTTGTCTCCCGCAGTAGCACCGAATCTGAATATCGAAGATTAGCAAATGCAGCTGCGGAGGTCTTGTGGCTTCAAACTCTTCTTTGCGAACTACGCATCCCCCCTACTTCTCCTCCATTGCTAATCTGTGACAACATTAGTGCACTTCATCTTGCAGCCAACCCTATTTTACATGCTCGAACTAAGTACATTGAGATTGATTATCATTTTGTTCGTGAACGTGTCTTAGACAAGTCACTAGTAGTTGAATTTACTCCATCCTGTGATCAGTTAGCAGATATTATGACCAAACCGCTGCCCTCTACACGTTTCCTTGCTCTGCGTTCCAAGCTCACTGTGGTGCCTCACCCCATTCGCTTGAGGGGGGATATTAAACTATAACATAACTTTTGTATAGCTATCATCCATTTTCCTTTTTGGCCATTGTCACGTGTATAGCTATAGAGAATATTCTTTGTACAATATCAAATGTAATATAAATATCTCAAGCTCTCCTCTGTAGCCTTTGGTTGAGCTTTTCACTTTCTCTCCCTTTCTTTATTTCTAACCTAGTTTCATCTTCTTATTTCTATCTCCACCTGATCGACCGCCGTGTCACGCGTATGAGGATCTTTTCGCCGTCGAACCTCGAGGTCGACTTCGGCAAGACCTTGCTCCCTCACGAGTTCATCCCCATGCTCCGCCGCGAGGTCCTCGACTCCTTCCTCCGCTCCCGCGCCGAGTCCTGCGGCACCACCCTGATCCCCTCGCTCGTCACGGATCTCGAGGTTCCGGCGTCGGAGAACTCGCCATACGTGGTCCACTACATCGCCGGCGAGGGTTCTCGCCGGAAAGAGAAGCTCTCGGTGGACGTCGGCGCGACGACGGGGCCAACCGCCGAGTAGCGAAGGCGATCGGCACCTTAGATATGATGCAAAATGGATCTTTTTCTATCGTTGATATGAGATTTCTCTCTGAACAATACAAAGTATCTAATAAATTATGAATTCAATACAGCCTGTTTAGCAGAAAGGTGGATATTTCTTGCTCATTATTAGACAATCACTTAATCGCAAACCTCATGTGAGGCAAATAGTTTTCATTTCCCATCTCATGGAAACCTTTCGAGACCCTGCTATAAGTTTTGTCTATATACGGTCAAGTTCTGTCTATATACGGTCTGATCGCCAACTCATACTATACTAGATCTAGTTGCATTTTATTGTAATTGGGAGATAAACCCCAATACATTTGACTTTAATATTTTTATTTCCAAAGTAATCCTCATCGACTAGCACTATTATAATGTGAAGCTTTAGGACCGATAATCGGTTAGGTCCATGAGTGTTTCATACTGTACTAAGCCAAGTTCATTGAAGTTTTGTGCTGTATTTGGGTTAGTCCAAGATTAAAATTCTTAGGCCCGGCATGGCCCATCAGCCTAGGCACATCTCATGCCTATGCCACGCCGTACTCATGCTTTTATCGTGCTTAATCCAAAAGGATTATGCGACCCAACGAACCATTACTTATTTTTCTGTTGAAAAAAAGAATTTGATACTTTTCGAGTAAAACATAATGTGATAAAAGAAATAATTTCATACTTTACTATTAAAAAAGATTTTATGTTATCAAATATCATAAATTGAAATTTACAATTTTTCTTTTATTACAATCATTTCAAATAAAAGACAAAAACTCGATGAACTTTAAAAAAAAATGAAAATTATCATGTAGGATCTATTCAATCTAAGAAGAAAGGGGCCTCATTAAAACCTTTTAACGATAAAAACCTAAAAGAAAAAAAATTTGAAAAAAGAGAAAAAGAGTGCATGATCCATTATTAAACCTATAACAACTCTCTAAAAAAAAAAAACATCAAACGAAGAAAGAACAATATTGTTGCACTAGTAGCATTATAAAGTGTCAATCAATAGCATTATTCTTGTCATTGATTGCATTATTCATGTTTATAAAGTCTTCAACCATGTCATCTTAAAAGTAATGTAAATATATTTTAGATTAAATGACTTAATTACATTGATAAAAATATATCTTTTTTTTAATTTTTTTAATGGAGAATTAGACAAGAAATTACAAAATATTTAAACAAAAAAATTGTATTAGTAGTGCTAGCCCATCATGCTTAACGGGCCGTGTCGTGCTCGTGCTTAATAGTGTGCCGTGTCATGTCTGGTCTACGTGCTTAAAACTATAAGCACTGCATGACCCACCATCTCGTGTCGTGATTCGTCTGGCCTGCTATAATCCCATACCGTGTCGTGTCTTGCCTATAATTTTTCGTGTTGTGCCATTGTGTTTGTGGACCGGCCCGGCCCAATTGACATCTCTAGGGAGAGAAATCAATCAAATTTAAGGATATAAATTAACAATAATTAGAACATCAATTTCGCAATTAAGACTGTTCGGATTAGTGACATAGAGAGATTATTTTAAATGGAATAGAGAAAGTTGCAGTTTCAATCATCCTTTAAGAAAAACATATCCATATATGACATTTGCACCCAAAGAAAAGAAAAGAAAAGAAAAAAAAAAAAAAAAAAGCCGACATGACATACTCAAGACTAAGCTTAATCCAAAAAATTAAAAAATCAGCCATCGCCCATCAGTGATGTTGCCCCAAAAAATGACAATTGGATGTTAGTGAACTAAAACTGCAACATGATATGCCAAACAAAATAGTTCCTTTTTTTTTTTTTTAAGCTTAAATATTGTTACCTTGTTATTTGAGGGTATGTGGATAAATAGCCTTTTTAAAGTTTTTTTATAATAAATTTTTATTAATTGACCACAATAAATCACTAATTGATTATAATTAACAATTAAAAATAAAAAAATTAACTATTTATTTAAATAATTATTTAAAAATTATCTATTTATCCTTTTTTTTTTTTTAGTGTTATTGTTATTACAATATAAATGTAGCATTTTCGTTTTTGTTTTTGGCTTTTGGCTTTTTGTTATACCGCAAATGCTAGTGGCCTTGATCTTTGCCACTTTTGGAGGCTTCATTGGGAGTTAGAGATTATGTTATCCATACCCTTGTCAGTGCATTAAATGCCTACCATACACTCAACCGCACGTGCCGAAATATATATAATTTTTAAAAAGACGAAGCCCTTTAATCCAGTATCCATCAAAAACTAAACTTTCCCAAGTCTCACTCTGAAAAACAACCCTGAAAAAAAAAAAAAAAAATGGAAATTTCAGCCCAATCTTTGTCTCATCAGGCCAAGCTTCCGAAGCTTCAAATCCCAAGCAGCTTCAACAACACCAGAGCCTCTCTTTTCATGTCTACAAGTTCTGTCCCCAATTTGTCCCGTAAGAAGACCACTGGTGTTCTTACGCAGTTCCAAGGTGTCAAAATTATTAAGGCAAGACAATTGAAGAGATTAGGACTAGGAGGAGCTGTTTTTGCTAATTCCGAGGCCCGAATCCCTCCTGCCGATGTTTCTACTGATAGATGGCTCCTTGAACCTGTTGGTCTGTGATAATGAGGCTTTTTTTTTTTCCTTTCATTTTTTTAATGGAATTATGTAGGAATTTTTAATATCAAAATGTATGTTTTCTTTTCCTCTTAATGATTTCTTCAATTCAAAATATAGCTCCTTTTTTCATATAAGTTATGATTATAAAATCCATTTCTTTGGCTAAATAGTTATTTTCTGTCGCTACCGGCTAATGTTTTATTATAGTCCGTTTGGCATTCTATTTGAAGTCATTTTCTGAGTTATATTATTTTCTCCCACTTGACTATATTATTTAAATTTATTTTTTAAACCTATGATCTAAACAGACACTTATGGTTAATTTTGTTGTTTCTCTCACTTGATTACACTATTTAAATTTTTTTTAAGGAGCCTGATGGAGTATTTTGTTGTTTCTGAATAAGGAATATTTTGTGCTGGACAGGTGATGGAGATTCTAGGCATATAGGCTTTAAAGTTGCAATGCCAAGTGCGTTTGAAATTGCTTCCGTAAGTATTTTACTAATTACCTCTTAATTTCACTGATTCTACACGTATTACGTGTTCAAATGTACACAAAATTAAACTGATCAAACCTTATTTTCCCCTAATTCTTTAGGACGAAGTGACAGTCGGTCGTCTTCCGGACAAAGCTGATTTGGTGATTCCAGTTGCTACAGGTACTTTGTATAAAATTGATACCTAAAATATGGAAAAACATAAGTAAGAACAAAAATTTGTGTCGGCATGTTAGAGTGACAGCCTCCAAAAAAATCATATGACATTCTAAATGTTAATATGATAATTACTTATTTATTTACATCAACCTATGAAAACCTAAACACGATCTATTTATAAATATATTGTGATGCCTATATAAATTATAATGTACTATGGATTTCATTAGTGTTACATGAACCATACTTATTGATTATATGGTTTCTCCAAACCTCGGAGTTAGGGTGAAAAAATGTTACCTCATGCGTAATTGAAGCCTAACTTTCGATTCAATGGAGATGTTACGCTAAGTCATGAATTCGTTTGTGATCGATCGAACAGTGTCGGCTCAGCATGCTCGGATTCAAAAGAAGGATGGGAGACTATTGGTAACAGATTTGGATAGCACAAATGGAACTTTCATTGATGACAAACGACTAAGACCTGGAGTAGTTGCCACTGTACCTCCTGGAAGCTGTATTACGTTTGGTAAATCTTGGTCATCTCTTAAATTTATTTTTTTTAAATTTTTTTTTTTCCCCACGAAACGCATATTTTTCTCTGTTAACCTTTTGTTTGGTAGAAAGGGATTGTAGGAAATGGAAATTCAAGGGCAACAAACTCCTAGGGATATTTATGAAACTACTTTCCCTAAAAAATGCTAAATGCACTCGTGAGAACACGATCTGGATCATTAGTTTATATGGGCGCCCCAGTAGGGATCATGTGAACAAACTATTCAAATCATGCAATCGTCGACACTTGCAAGTGAATTTAGTATTTCTCAAAATATAAAATTGATCAAACACGCGCAAAAAAGAAATAAAAGAAATAGAAAGAAGCAACGCAAAAGAAACCCCACTTTCATCTCCACTTTCCGAACCTTGATTAAATTTTTTTTTTTCCTTTTCCCTCCCATTTTCTGCCATCATAAGGAACTATGAAATAAAGTTTGGTAGTAATTAATCTCTGCTAATTTCACCTCAAATATTGAACAACAATAGGAAATGGAGATAATATACATAAAATGGTCGTCCTGTCTTCCTTCCAACTTAGGATGTTGACATTAGAAGTTTAATAAGATATTTATTCAACATAAGGGTGTATTATTTATATGTGATAACTAAGTTTTTTGGTGTTACGTTCAAATATAAAACTATTGTTGGTCCACCTTCGAACAGTTCAAGTTTTTGGGAGAATTGGTAAACTAACAAGGTATCAAAGAGAGAGGTTTTGAGTTCGAACCCCTACAATTGCACTATTTAACCCCTTTATTATCATTGCGTATTAGGTCTTTAATATATTTCGGGCTTCTTATAATATTTGCCCATTGTTTGGCCTGCACGTGAGGAGAAGTGTTGAAATATAAAACTATTGTTGGCCCATCTTTTACTAACTTAAATTTTTGGGAGAATTGGTAAACTAACAATTCTAACATCAACACTGAGTTAAAAGGATATAACAATAATTTGAGATAACTAAATTAATTGGTGTTATGCTCTTTTAACATAAGTGTTATGTAAAATAAATATTATGTTATGTTTTAGCTCCTAATATATGCTATTTTGGAATTGTGGTCCTTTTAAGAGGACTATAGCAAAAGCCTATGCATATAGATTAGGTGTGGTTGTACATGAAAGGGGATCTAACAACTTCCCTCAAAAACCTAAGGAAACTTATATCGTGCTGAAGGTACTTTTTTACTATTGGTAGAAATTGTATTTCAGCCGTTAGATTAACTTTTCGACGTTTGATCTATAATTGGGAGCAATTCTGTATTGTGTGTTGTAAATTTTTAATGTGAACATTCATATATCAAACCATTAAAAAAAATTAAAAAACTAATCTAACGATTAAAACATAAAATTGTTACCGATGATGAAAATGTACCTTCACCACCCTAACTTTTCCCCAAAACTAAAACAAAACAGATGCTCCTCTTACTAGCCGTTGGACAGCATTAACTAGTCTCACCAATTGCTTTATACAACTAATGAACCATATGAACGAACCAACATATATTTCTTCAACAACCGGCTAGTACTTAAACAATAAAAGGATACCGAATCACACTGAATGTCAAACTCTTAACAATTTCCTTTTTTTTTTTTTTTTTTTAAAGGATCTTACTAATCAAAAGTCCATTAATCTTGATTAGGATAAAAAACGACTAAAATTTAGAAAGTTAAGAATGTTGATAATATAGAACATGAGATGAGAAGCTGAAATCTTTGAAAGAAATCAAGAATTTCTTACGAAATATCGATTTTTTGTTTTTACTTTAAACGTTATTACTATTTTTTTTTAAGGAATCTAAACGTTATTCAAATACACATTTTTTAACTTTGATACTTAGTTGCGAATTTGTCGTGATGAGAACTATTTTTTAATCAGGTATAGATAATAACGGTTTCATGTATAATAATTGATTAATTTGAAATGAAGGATTGGTTTTAATATATATATATATATATATATATGTATGTATATTTATGAATCTCTATATAGCTTAGAAGTGTGGTTGGACTACATGTAAGAATTTAGGTATTTATTGTTTATTTCATGTGATTTTGGAGCTCCATGCCAATTAACATGACTATTATGAAGAGCCAATTATGTCTTCCACAACCAATTAGTACTGATCTAATTAAAGAACACCAAATTTTCCGTGAATTAATAGTACTACTCTAACTCTCAACGAATTAAATATGATCTTGTTGGGGGTGGTGAACATTCCGAGAAAGGAAAAAAAAAAACGTGACTATTAGCTATTTTGAAGGGTTTTGATAAGCTATATATATAATGGATTAATTAATGAAAAATGGTAGGTGATTAATTTGAATGAAGAAATCATAATTTGTTCGTCATTTTTATATGGGTGAAGTTCGATATTTTGTTGGTGGATCTGTATTTTTTTATTTAATTTCGTATGGGACAATGAATTAAGTTTCATGTAATAAATTAAGAGGGTTGCATGTGGTAACAAATATGATATAGCGTTAATTTTATCTTCTGAACTTTAAAAACTCATTTTGTCCTTTGAACATGTTAGAATTTATGTTTAAAATAGACAGAAAAGAGGTGAATTAGTCTTACTCTCCCTTATGTTACTGTTAAAAACAAACAGCCAAAATATCACATGACCGACCTAACTCCCTTTTCTTCCATATTATTTTTAACAGAACTTTTAATAGAGGGGGTTAAGTGAGACTAAATCAAAGTTTAGGACACAATGAGAGGTTTTAAAGTTTAAAAAGTAGAGCGGGAACGACATTTAAGTTTAAGGGAAGTAAACTGGAATAATTAATTAATTAATTACTAGGCTAACAAAATGTACTATATTACTCACTCTAATTTCTTCTTTTGGTAAATTACTCACTCTACTTGTTTACAGGAGATATCCACCTGGCTATTTTTCGTGTGTCAAAACTAGAGGAGACCGTGGAAGCTCCAAGTGATTCAGATGGATCTAAAGCAGAGACTGATAGTCCCACTGAGAACACTTGAATCATGTTCTAGTGAATAAATTAACTCCTTATTTCTCTCTATGGAAAAATGTTTCCAAAATTTGGCAATAAAATCTTCATGGATCAAAGTAATCGAGTGCAATTCTTTATCATAAAGGCCCTTAAGAAAATACTTCATCTTCTACCTAATTTTTTTTTCCCCACTTCTTGGCAATTTCTGTTCACAAAGTGGAACTTCAAATTTGCCAAATTGTAGTTATTATTATTATTAGTTGTGTGATCCGCGTGCGAAGAAGGCAAGTAAAGGAGACAAAAAAAAAACGCGGTAATGACATGAGAACCACGTGACAATGACGTAGCAATCCTGTGGCTGCCACGTGACAAGTATGGATGGGGACGAAAAGATCGCTCTTTTAAATAGTATAGATTATTGAGTAATTGACCTCAATGGTTCCTGAACTATTTAAGAAGTGACACTTTAGTTCATGTTTTTTTTTTTTTTTTTTTTGCCCATACTAACCCTAAACTCTCTAAAAGGTGATGGTTTGGTCCTTTCCGTTTAGTTCCGTTAAAAAACTCACGAAATGATCATGTGAGAAGCACATTTTGTGCTTTTTGAAGGAAAATATCTCTAAAAAGATAAAAATACCCGTAATTGTATTTATATTAAAAAAAACCTCTCTCTCTCTCCCCTCTCCTCCCTCCCTCCCACCTCCCAAGATCAGAGTCGGAGCTGGAGGCCGTCTCCCTCTCTCTCTCTCTCTCTCTCTACCTCCTTCCCCACACCCCCCCCCCCGCGCGATCCCCCTCACCCCAGGACAATCTGGGTTTTGCCCCCACCTCTTCCGGTGTTGGGATTTCGCCCACCCCCCCCCCCCCCGGCTGCTGTGATATGGGTTTTGGAACCCTCGGCGCGACGGAGATGGAGTTGGAGGGAGGGAGAGAGACGGCGGGCCAAAACTCAGATCATGCCGAGGGCTCTGAAACCCAGATTGTGGCGGCTGGGGGGGGGGGGGGGGGGAGGGGGCGAAATCACAGTGTTGGAGGGGGTGGGGACAAAACCTAGATCGCGCTAGGTCAAGGGGGATCGCGCAGGGTGGGAGAAGGAGGGAGGGAGGGAGGGAGGGAGACGGCCTACGGCTCTGGCTCCAATCTTGGAGGGAGGGAGGGAGGGAGGGAGGGGAGGGGAGAGAGAGAGAGGTTTTTTTTTTTTTTTTTTTTTAAATACAATTAAGGGTATATTCATTTAAAAAATACAAAACATACTTCTCACGTGACTATTCCGTAAGTTTTTTAACAGAATCAGACGAAAAGTACTAAACTGTCATCTTTTTAGAGAGTTTAGAGTCAGCACAATAAAAAAAAAAAGATATAGGGATCAAAGTGTCACTTTTAAAGAGTTCAGGGACCACTGAGGCTAATTACTCTAAATTATTAAACCAATTTGCCAAATTGAGTTAGCTGTTTCGTTTGTTGCTTTCATTGGACTTTTGATGGGGACGGCTAATTGTCAAACAAAATATTAGTGCTAAATTCGCCTTCCCATGGTTCTCCAAAAAGACTTGTTCATGGGGTAGAGATGATGTGAATATAACAAAAAGGAAAGTTATTAGAAAGAGTCGTCATAAACAAGACAAGATAATTGACAATGGGACTTGAGAACTAATTGCAAGATGGAAATTAACACTACTAAGTTTTAGGAGCTGTTTAAGACAGGGTATCACTATCGGTATTCACATTTTTAAATGTTACATCAAATTAAAATAATATCAAACTAATAAAAATATACAAAGCAAATAATATCTGATACAGATATTATGATTAAAAAAGAGAACCAAAATGATAGGATAACAAAAATACCTAGATGTGGAATTCTCCTATTATTTTTTTTAATTGAAAAACCTTAAAAAATAACTTGGGTTAAATTACATCCTGGAACGTACCTTATGCTTTCATTGAAATGGTGGATTAGTATCCCCTCAAAAATAGAAGAACCTAAAAAATAGAAGGGGCAAAAAAAAAGAAAAAAAAAAAAAGAGTACCTCTGTGTTTTGATCCAAATAAGTACTTTTTGTTTTTTTTTTGCTTTCGATCCAAATACGTTCTTAAAATGTCATCCAGGTACCTAATTGTCTGTGTTTAAAAAAAAAAAGTTACTTTTTTTGGGTATTATCATAAATAAATAAATAAATATATATATATATATAATACCAGATCACCATCTCCATAAAACATTGGATTGTAATTTTTTCTTTAATTTTATTTGAGATTTATTTAATATATTCATAGATAAACTAGTCTTTCCTTAGTGAATAGATATGAAGCATCAACTTGAAGGAAAAAAAAAACCTTAATTATAAAGAAAAAACTTATTTTATTATTTTCTTAAACTAACACTTAAATTGATTCATCCTTGTAATGAGCTCTAAACTTCTCTAAATATACAGTAATATATGATTGTAGCTAGAACTACGTAAACAATGTAATTATATGGTGTCTAAAACATAAGGGAGTGTTCCTCGTTAAAAAAATAAATAAATAAAGAATAATAAATAAATTGCGTCCTCCAAATGCAGATAGAACATATAGATATGAGGAAAAGTGACTATTTTTTAATAGCATATTATAATGAACATCCTAAATTTTGTTAAATTAGAAAAATAACAGTTTTAAAAATGACCAAATACTTGATGTATGGTCAATTAATGATTAATCGATATCAACACGTGTTTTTACCCGAATGGGTCAACTTACATTTTATCTTAAAAAAATTTGGTCATTTTTTTAATAAATGCTCAAAAGCTGTCCGTTCACCAAATTTCTCATTAATTTATTACATAACATTTAAAAACATACAATGTTAAGAAGTAGTCTAATCAAAGAAGTTATCTTGCTAAAACGCAATGGCAGTAAAGAAGAATGTTATGTATACCTTATTTATAATGTTTTATTTTTAATCGTTATATCTAAATCAAATTCTACTAGATGTACATACTCTTTTATTTTAATATGATTTTTCACTTTTCTGTATACCAGTTCAAAGCACACACAAATCAAAGGAGCTGTAAACAGGCAAGTGAAATCCAATTCACGAAATAATTTTATCTATAAGTTAATTGCATCATTGTGGTTATTAAGAAAGAAACATATATATTAGGATTAGAATTAGTTATTAGGATATGATACCCTTCAGGGAAAACAAGCGTCCTAGTGGTGCTATCTCCTGAAATTTTCATTCCTATGCGCCGGTAATGGTCGTAATGACATAAAAATATCATTACTGCAAGGCATAGAGGGAGAGGTCACAAGAGACGCTTGTATTGTTTTTTATCAGATTTAACGTTCATTCTTGTCATAAAAAGCTCTACGTAAGATATATATATATATATATTTATGTATGTATATTCAATGCTAATCACCAAACACAAATTGAATAAGGCCGCTGTGTATGGTCTTTGAAAATGGGCTGTGTTCCTTGTAAGAAAATTAACCGTGTGCGCCAACTGCCGGACAATATTAAAATCCTTTTAAATTTTAAATTTCTAATTCCAAATTCAATACTCGTTAAAATTGCCATTTGCCAAACCTGAAAAAAATGTTAGGTTAGGAAAATTAGACGAAAGTGACAAGAGAATAGAGAAACACCCAGTGCTAATTAAGTTAGAAGCTTCCTTTTTTATTTTTATTTTTTAATTTTTTTGACACCAGTTAATTATGAACTGTATACCCACCTCTGTTTACTCGTTCCACACACTCTTTTGCCCCTTGGTTTTATTTTATTTAAATATATAAATACTCTCTTTGCTTCTTTTGGTGGAACACATTTTTTCTTTCTTTCCTTCTCATCCCATCTTCTAAAACACACAGATGATATAGCACACAAAGAAAAATCTCAAGTTTCAGGTACCTTTTTTTTTTTTTTTTTTTTTCCCTCCTCTTTAAACGATTTATTAAATATTTATACATCTTTCTTTTCAATTGATCAGCATAGTTCGCACATGTATGTATATACTTATTTTATTCTTGACTTAAATACTTTTCTCCAAGTGAAATGCTTCTCTCTAATTTCCTCATTGTAGTGTTAGAATTTCTTTTGAGGTTTTTGTCGCCTCGTTATAGTAACTAGCTAGATCAATTCCGTTGGGTTTGTTCAACGTGGTTGATGGAATAATTTCATTGTTATTTTTAAATAAATAAATAAATAAATGGGAGCACCCCAAAAAAAAAAAAAAAAAAAACCCAAGTAGTTGACTTTCTTTTGTGAACACTTAAAAAGGCTTTGAATTTTTCCCTTAAAAAGAGGCTTTGAAGAACTCATATAATAACAACTGACACGGACACATATTTTCTCTTCATAGTTGGATTAAGGGTTAGTTTGATGTATGAGTTTGAGTTAAGATTTATAAATTTAAATAGTAATTTTGATTGATTTTTTCAGAAAAGATAAAAAAATTTTGAAGAAAAAAATAAAAAATATGATGAAAAAAAATATAATTTAACTTAAAATGAACTATCAAATAAATAAGTCCTAATATATCATGTGTTGTCTAATCATCAACAACATTTAAGAGGATGGCAAGTAATAATTATCTTTTGTACTAATATATAATAATATCAAGTTACTTATTATAAATTTTTAAATGAAAAGTTACAAAACCTTTTTCTATTTATGTAGATATATTATATTTTAATATATGTTGGTATATTTTGTCGTTTTGGACATGTTGTTTTCCTTGTTCTTTATGTAGATAATCCATAATACGTGCGTTCCACTAATCATTGATATAGTTTATTAAGGCAGTTCTTATCTCACGTTTGTTTTTATTCTCCAGATATGCTAAGAAATCCAAAACAGAAATAAATTTAAAAAAAAAGCCATTTAATTAAAACCACATTATTCTACAGATCATGAAATTTGTTGGCTTCCATATTTAGCCTCAATTGCGCGTAAGTTAACTCCACATTCTATTCAACAAAAAACATCCTAAACGTCTAAGGGCTTATTCGTAAATTCCCCACACTGCTTACTTGAGCCTTAGCTGTCACTGCTAGCAGTTCTTGAGCTCTTCTAAGTTCAACACCTACGAATTTACACTTTCGCCCTTGTTTTTAATTGAAATTAAAGAAGAAAACAAAAGAAAGTTGGGATTTAGCTTATTTCTCATTTCTCTTGTCCCATTTTTCATGTAAATCTGCTTTATTTCGATAGAAAAAATCATATAATTTTTTAAAATCATGTTCAATGACTCAAATTGTAGTCGATTCTATTTCCGATAAGAATAGTTGACAATTTAATCTTTTTTTTTTTCCGTATACATAATAGTGCAAAAAGAAAGTTTTCTATCCATTAATTAATATCATAACATGTTAACAGAGTTTTTATAAAATTTTTTTTTTACACAACATTATGGATAGACGTGAAAGATGACGACGTAAAAAAACATATAAGTTGAATTCAGAAATAAGATATCATTAAGATTTAACATGTTTTGGTAATGTATCTACATCTATTTATTAGGAGAAAATAGAAAACCCATTAATTATATAAGTACAAATTATAATTACAAAAAATCTAAATAAGTTATCTAATTCTAATAACTCTGATATTTCCAAAATTATGATTAAGTTGGATCGTTAGTTGGGGTTAAAATTTTTAAGTTATAATTGATTGACTTTTTAAAAATTAGTTATAATTTTTATTAATTTTAAAAATAAAAATAAAAATCTAACAAAAAAATACAACTTAATTGGAATTAAACTAATATACCAAACAAAGTATATATCAAAAATTTTTTTTTTGAAGCTATCAATTCTTTTTTCTCCAATAAATGAAAAGGGTAACAATTCTAATCACACAGGAAAAACGTACAGACAAAACCCAATTGGGGGTATTTTGGTCAATTAATCTTAACTAGTTTACGTTTTCTTCATACGCGGTTTTCTTCTGTATTTGTATACACATCAATAACAAAATCCTCACTCTCTTCCTCTCTCTCTCTCTCTCTCTAAGTCGCGATTTTCGTTTTTCGAAGCTCGTTAGAGAGAGAAACTTCCCATCCACCGAGTTAACTCGGTTACGGTTTCAATTTGCAGAGAAGAACAATAGCTAGCTTTCAATGGCAGACCGAGTCTACCCGTCCGGCGATCACGAAACGGCGTCGTCGACACCGAACTCCTCAGAACATCCGCTGAGACCCATTCCTCCGTCGCCGGAGAAGCCCGTCCCTCCGCCGGGAACCTACGTCATCCAGATCCCCAAGGACCAAGTCTACCGCGTTCCTCCACCGGAGAACGCCCACCGCTTCCAGAACTACACTCGCAGGAAGTCCAGCCGGAGCCGACGTCGCTTCTTCCTCTGCTCTCTCCTCTCCTCCATCTCCATCCTCACCATCCTCGCCGGAATCTCCGCTGCCGTTCTCTACCTCGTCTTTCGCCCCGAGTCGCTGAACTTCTCCGTCGACTCCATCGCGATCAACGGAATCAACGCCACCGCGTCGTCGCCGGAGATAACGCCGGCGATCGACGTCGTCATCAGTGCCGAAAACCCTAACAACAAGCTCGGAATCTTCTACAGAAAGCAGAGCTCGGTGACCGTGTTCTACTCCGACGTCGAGCTCTGTAACGGCGTTCTGCCGGCGTTTTACCAGCCGGCGAACAACGTAACGGCGTTAAAGACGGCGTTAACCGGGCCGGGCATTCAGTTAACGGCCGAGATGAAGAAGGCGTTGACGGAGTCGGAAAAGAAAGGGAAGGTGCCGTTGAAGCTGAAGATGAAAGCGCCGGTGAAGTTCAAGGTAGGGTCCGTTAAGACGTGGACGGTCGCCGTTAAATTGGGGTGTGATCTGACGGTGGATAAGTTAACGGCGGAGGCGAAGATCGTGTCCAAAAGTTGTGATTACAGTTGGAAACTCTGGTGGTGAAAGTGATTATAGTCTTTTGAGATTTTTTTTTTTATTTTTTTTATTTTTTATACTGTGTAGAATGAGAAAAGTTGTGACATGGATCATACACTAATTTTTATTTTATTTTGCTTTTGTTTTATGGATATGTTATAATAGAGATTACTTGTGCACAAAAATATTCAATATTTGTTGATTTGTTATTTTTCAATTTGATGTTAGAGATTTCCTTGAATTTAATGTTAGATAAAATAGCCAAAAACACCTCTCAATTTTTTTTTTTCCTTAAAAAAAAATATTTTTTTTCCTTTTTATTATGAAAGTACCCAAACAACTCATGTGTTTAAAAAATCTGTCACAAAATACATGGATAATCTTGAAAGTCTTTTACTAAATTTAACTGACTAAGAGGATATTTTGTGATTGATTTTACCGAACACTTGGTATTTGAGGAATGAAAGGGGCAAAGTGGTATTTTGACTAAACAAAAGGGGGTGTTTTGGGTATTTTGTCTTGATTTTTCTTATTATAATTCAAATATTGAATAAATTGTTGTGCCTAAAATTTTTATAAAATTACGATTTGATTTATACTATTTTTCTTTTTTTCTTTTATAGTTAAAAGTTCCTTGAACTCTCTAAATAGGACTTTTAACTAACAAAGTTATAAAAAATTAAAAATTAGATGATACACATATTGTATTTGGCACATGTAACTTGAATCATGTACATTTTTTTCTTAATTACTCCTAAATAGAAGTGTTGATTCATGTGACATTTTTATTAAATTGTTCCATTGTGTTAATAAAAATGATCATTTTTCACCATTTTAAAAAATTGAAGGAGCTTTTATCCAAAAAAAAAAAAAAAAAAGAAAAAGATCAGCAGCTAAATCATAATTTTGTTAATATATTAGACCCAAACCAATAAGTTACCCTTTGAATATTTTTAAACCTAAGAAAGGGTCTTAGAATGAACGTTATTAGGTGAATTTATGTATGTTTTTTTATTAGGTGAATTTATGTCTGTTTATGTGAAGTAATCAACCACTCTCTTTTATTAGTACAACCAGAGAAAAATTGCATAACGTCATACTTTGAAATTTGAATAAGTAAAAGGCATTAATTGAGAAAAATAATGTAGTAAAAGACATTTTAAAAAGGTGAAAAAAAATATATTGTAAATTCATTTTTCTAGTATAGAAAATACTTCAATTATTATTTGTTTTTTATTTTTCTTCAATACGTCAGAAGAAACCTTCAAAGAAGAAGATAGATTTGGAAAACTCTCACTTTGTAAAGTCTCCGAACTCTGAATTGTAGAAAAAATCTCCATTTTGTAAACTTTTTTTTTTCCCCCTTTTTTTAAGTGATAGTAGGCATACGCATGTTAAGTAATTTACTTTGGAACCCGTTTACCCATTCGTAAAGCAATATAGTAGGAAAGAAAATGGGATTGAAAAAACAAGTAAAGAAATAACGATGAAGATTATTATTATTATTATTATTTTAATGTTACTATTAGATGTTGTTGAGACATTTCAATTTCTTTTTTAGTATTTACTAAATCTAAGTTTAATCGTTTTATCAATGTAATCATCAAAATGTATTCACAATTAAATAATAACTACACGTAAGATAGAAACTTATTAAGTAAATATACGTAAATATGACATCTATTTTCTTTAATGTGAAATCAATTACTTTTTTTATTTCCTTTATTGTGTGAAATCCACTGAGTTCTAATTACTAGTTTTGCAAGTAAACACATAAAATATTTTCTAATATTCCCCCACCAACAAATTTTGTTCTTGAATGTGCCCTTTCTAATAATTTTTTTTATATCCCATTAGTGTTCAAGTTATTTAACTACTTTTCTTACTTAAATCTACTTGCCGCCAGATTTTGTGCTAAATAATCAGCGCCACTATTTGAATCTCTTTATATCTACCTTCCATTTATTCTATTCTTTTAAATCCTTTAATTATAAATACTTTATTGAAACGTTAACAGAAAAATGCTGTTACAATATTAACTATGTTTACGAGAAATAAATAACATATATACAAATAAGTACGTTTTTAAGGGGGGAAAAGAAAAAAAAATTGCGCAAGTACGTTTTTTATTTGGAGTAAACAAATTATTTGTTTAGTAAGTAAACATATTTGTTACTAAATACGTTTTCACTTTTACAATTTCATAAATATATATATATATATATTTTTTACTTTATTAACATTTTTCTACTCTGTTTTTTGTTTTTACTCAGAAAGTATACCTTATATTTTTTAAATTTTAGATTTTTATACCATCATATACCTAATCTTGATCAACACGTAATTTTGATCTAAAAATACCTAAAATTCTCTTAAAAAGAAAAACTGCAATTTGTATTATTTACCTTTTTATACATTTTATTTTGCTTTTATTTAGAGAGCATACCATGGATTCAAAGGTCATGCATTTTATATCATTATTACATTTAATAAATAAATAAAATATTTTTTTCTTGATCAACACTCTATTTTGACCTAAAAATGTCCAAATTTACCTTAACAAGAAAAATTATAAAATCACTAAACCTTTAATTTTCTCAACAAAAAATTCAGATTTATCAACTTCACCATCATAACCACCCAGCCCTTTCTTATCCTGCTGCCACGCACCCCTTTCGACCCTTCCTCGGCCTATTTGTTTAGCTTTTAATTTAATTAGAATTTCATTAGTTTTGTTATTTTAATTTCAAGGGTATTTTGAGTATTTTGAATGATGTTGATCGAGAAACTGCATAGATTTATGTATAAAAACCTAATCTAATAATATAAAATTATAGAACTTTAAAATGTATGGTATAAAAATTGAAATACTATTCAATTATAATTTTTTTCTTTTTAAGGATAATTTGGGTATTTTAAGGTTAAAATTAAGTACTGATCAAGAAAGGATATAAATTTATATATTAAACATTATCTGACGGTATAAAAATGTAAAAATTCAAAACGCATGTATACTTTTTGTGTAAAAGCAAATATATGATACAAAAATTTAAATAAGGCTTTTGAATTTATATGTAAAGAATGCAAACTATATACATTATAGTGAAGTTATAGGTAAAATTATCATAAAATTATGTCCGTATCCATATTATTTGCTTATTTACCTTCAATAATTGTGCTCTTTGCTCTCTCTCTCTCTCTCTATATATATATATATATATATATTTATGTATTTCCTGTTTTGGTGGGGTCGTGGGGATGTCTCAGTATCATTTACATAATTATTTTTCGTCCTTTTGAAGATTTACCAAATAATTTTTTCAACCTGTTACATACAAATGAAGTTTTGTTTAAATTGCAAAGACTTTGAGCTTGTACTTTATTTGGAAATATTTTGTTAGCCGCATTGGTATTTGGTAGGGACCCCAGCAAAGAATCCCTTGTGCATTTAAGATTATGTTTTAAACCTATTTTTCAGGTGTTGGTTTAAGCATATGGTCGATTTTGAATTTATTTCATACAAGAATTTATTTTAGTTAATGTACCTAATTTAGTTACATATATAATTTAATGGTAATTTGATACCTAATTTCATTAGAAGGTATAGCATTAAAAAAAATGAAGAAGTAAGCTTTATGATACATGGTTTATAGGATTAAAATAGGGAATTGGGAAATTAATGGCATAGTTGTTATATCAGCAGAAAATTGTGTCTGACTTGTTCCACAAAGTCATTAAACAACGAGGAGAATAAATTAGTAGGTACCATTCAGTTCACTTGTTTACCTTCAAACATATGGACAAAAATTTTCCGAAGTTTCTGTTGATTTTGAAATTTTTAAGGTCTCGAAATATCTTTTTTGATATTAATTTATTTATTTTTTCAAAATTTTGGATTCTAAATATTGATAAATATTACAAAAATATTGATTTCTAGTGTTTTTTCGAAACAAAATTTTGGAAAATATCGAAGAAATATCCAGATACTTTTAGAAAAATGTATAAATATTAACCTTCAATGAATTTTTTGTTTTTTTTTTTTTTTTTTTTCATTTTACCATTGCTTAATTAGCTAAAAAAATAGATTTTAAATCACCAAACATACTTGTAAGTAGTCTTTGTACTTGGCAAATTTGTGGTTCCCATAATGCTTGAATCACGATGAAATCTCAATCGTTTGAGCCATATAAAACTGTCTTTTGGTACTGAGATTTCTGCCTAATATTTTCATGTAGTACTTGTATATTTATGTTTTTTATTTTTTTTTAATTTTTTATGTTTATCATAACTTAAAATATCATGAACAATGTTGATATTTCAAGATAGAAAGAGCTGATTAATAAAGATTGGCTTCATTAAATTAGAAGACTAAAGTCAACTACCACTTTGTAATGTGTCATTTTTGAATTCCTGCTTCGAAAGCAAAAGCCTTGCATCATGGAAAGGAGAAGTAACCTGTTGGGTCATAATTTCTGAAAGCTCTTTTCACTCTCTGAAACTCACGGGGCACCATTTGATAACATTTTATGCTCTATAGCCAACCTGCTATTGGTAACGAGTGCCCTTATTCAATTCCGTCGTGTTGAGTTCGGCATTCTCACAAATAGTACGTCTCACTTAGTAAGTCCCGAATCAACCCGATAATTTGAACAAATTTTGCCATTGGTAAAGGCCATGTGACAGGTATAATCCGTGGAGCTTTAAAAAAAAAAAAAAAAAAAAAAAAAAGGTTCTATCCTTATTCACTTGTTGAAACCATGGGGCACCAGTTGATAACATTTGGGGCCGGTTTGGATAAAGGTTTTGAAGATGTGTTTTAGTTTGGAAACTAGATGTAGTTTTAGAAATGTGTGTATGGAGAAAAAATTGTTTGGATTGAAAATTTGTAAAAATTTAAAATATGTTCAATAAAATAAATAAATAAATAACTATGGATTTTGTTTTGTTTTTCTCTAAATTCTATGCAATTTGAATATATATATATATATATATATTTCATTTGGGCTTGAAAACAAAGTTATGAAATTTAAAATTTGAGTTTATTGTAGACATATATAAATGTGAATAGTGAAATATAGTTTTGAGTGAAAGAAAAAGAAAAAAAAAATCTAAAAACCAGATGTCAATAGTCTTCCCCAAACGGGCCTTTGACACTCTAGTAGGGTTCACCTTCATCCAAACTGGTATTGGTAAAGAGAGCTCTTATTCAATCCTATCGCATTGAGTTTGGTGCTATCACAAAGCATTATATGCAAGAATGTCATAAGTTTGACACACCTTTACATTAATGCTTATCATAATATTGAAGTTGATAATTTTTATCATTTCATAACATTAAAATTATCAACTTTAATTGTAGAGTGGGTAAAATTATAATAATGTACTCAAAACATGATTCTACACCTAATTTTCACAAATGATGGTAGGTCTCACCGAATGAGACCCCGTGTGAAAGAAATATTACCAATAACACCCAAAGGAGACAGTATTGCCCCATTCTACCAAGATTCACATTAATTATAGACGGATTTGAAAGCAGCCACTTGAAATCATCTTCTTCGGATGAGTGACTTCGGCTCTCATCTATTTCGTTTCTTTCTCATACTTGTAATTTATATAGCTCATTCCGTTGCTAAAGTGTTCATATTCATTATTCTGAGATTGTATTAAAAAGAAAACTATATAGAAACAAATATTACACCTTTTTTTTTGGATAATAAATATTAGAAATAAATATTAGTTAGACCTTACGTGTTCGGCAAAAATATTACCTGGTGGCACTCACGTCTGGGAAGGGTATAGATGACTTGTCACATTATTTCACTGGAAAACATTACGTAAGATAGCGTTTGTTGCGGCAAGAATAAATGAACTTCAAGGGTGAAAATTGATATAAAAAGCCAATTCAGCATGACTTTTCTTTTTAATATTATTTGTTAAAAAAAAATTTATAAGGAAAATAAGTATTGAAAAATGTTATTTAACTCTTTTTCCCTCTTTTAGCCCAAAAAAAAAAATAAATAATAATAATAAAATAAATAAAAACCCTCTTTTTTCCTTCGTTATGTAAAAGAAAACCTCACTAAATTTCGAATTCAATCCTAAACTCTCCTCCCACCCGCTAGGCAAGCAGCGCCAAAAGAAAACGAGCATAAAGTAACAAATGCACCAAATGCAGTTTAAGCTCAACAAAGTGAGGTTAGGACTTGGGAAGGCTAAAAAAAGAAATAATAATAATAATAAAGATGGAAGTATTGCAAGCAAAGATAAATATATGCACACATTCACCACATGCATTTGCTTATTGATTACAAACAAATGTAAATACAAGCAAATATATATAGAAATAGAGACGAGAAATAACAAGACACAATTATTGCAAATGCCAATATAAGCTGATTATTGATAATTACAGTAGAACAAAGGGGTGGACCTTTATTTGAGTTCCTATGTTTATGTTTACAAAAAAATAAAATAAAAACACACTATACAAGTTCTCACACCTTGCAAACACATCTTCATTTTCTCACCAGACCCCCTGTTAATTAACAGCCACAAACTACAAATTACCACCCCCCCATTATCAAGCCCTAATTTGGATTAATTTTAAACCAGCTCTTTTACTCTCCAAGTTGATTCTTTAATGTAAAAAAATTTACATCAATTTCCTTTTATTATTTTCTCAATATACAAAACGCAATGCTCAATTGACCTTGTACCTGAGATTTGTGTTTTTCGTATTTCTTGGCCTTGCAGAACAATTTCCATGGAAATTGAACTTAAAGCATTCCACCTCTCTGTGTAAGATCGTCCTCCTGCCGAATCAAACAACTTTGGTTTGAGATTGAGATTGAGACTGAGACTGAGACTGAGATTGGGATTGAGAATGAGAATGAGAATGAGACTGAGATTGAGATTGAGATCTTTCGTAAATGCGCTTGGCATTCCCAATGGCCTTATCAAGTTCAGTATACATCGCGGCAGAAGATGCTGCAAAGTTATTCAACTGTCCGAAAAATGCTACCAAGCTTGACCGGAAACGATCAAACCCTGAAATGAAGTCTTCCGAAACTTCATCTCTCAGTCCATTAATCGCTGTTTCACTATTGTAGTCAGCAGTACCCTTGCCGTCTTTCTTCTCTTGACGTGGTAAAAGTCGGGCAGTTTCAGCAGCTAAATCCTTCACAGATTCCACTACTTCTTTAACACGTAAAGCGTTGATATTTTCCAACCAGACATCACAGATCATGTATATTGGAGGACCAAAGTTTCTCAACTTTGGGGCTGGTAGTCTGCTTTTTCGCTTGGAGGACTTTTCTTTGTTGGGGGCACATTTGAAGAGCCAGTCATTTATCGCTTGGAAATAGGACTTTTGAGCACCAATCCACTTGATGAAACTTGATGAGAGAGACCGAAGTTCGTTTTCAAGACGGACAGTAACCTGCCTATGTGATTCCGAGTGCATGGAAATTTTGGTCTGGCCATTGTTAAATGCGATCGAGATAATGTGAAACTGAAGCTTGTGGCATTCAAACATGACATCCCACATCCGACTTAACCTACCATTGGCACAAAGAGCAAAGCGGATAAGTTGAAACAATACACTTGGAAAATAAACATCCAGATTCATACTATTAATATGTTTATGTACAATACTTGCAACACTCCAAATCGTATCACCACGGGTGCTCATTAACAAGTCTGATCACTCCTAATTGTAAACGGGTTTTCTAAATCAAACGAAAATCATCTTCTCAGTGATACGAAATCCATGAAACATAGACATAAAGTTTAGTGCACAAAAACATACCCCTCAATCAGCTCCTCAAGTTGTGGCTGGAGCTCTTTGTCCCGTAACTCCTCAATCCTCTTTGATATAGAATTAATTCTGTGAATGGCAACTCTAATTCTTGAATGCAGATCCTTGACACCAGCACGGGTTTTATCAATTTTCTGAGAACTTTCCCCATTTGACTCTAGCTGCCTTAGGATCCTACACTTGGCGTCATACTCCCTTCTAACAATCTCACTAGCCTAATACGAGGAATATCATAAAGTTATTAAAATCAATAACAAGGAAATCTCAACTACCAACGGAGTATACTACAATAACAAAGATATAGCCTACCTATGGATAAGAGCGTGGATTTGGATTCCACATAATAATATTTACGAATTGTAAGTTCCTATAAAAGTGACATATGACTTTCGGAATAGAAAAGTGAGGAAATACATAAAGAAATTGTGATATTTTCTCCAAAAACAAAAACATAAAAGCTTTCTTAAGGCTCCTTATTCTGCGGCACATACTAGTATATTTGTTAGTTTATCAATTCTCCCAAAAGCTTAAGCCATTAGGAGGTGGGCCAACAATAGTTTCATATTTTAACACTCCCCCTCATGTGTAAGCCAAACAATGGGCAAACATGTAGACAAATGTTAATTTGAAAGTCCAACACCAATTATAGGAAGTAGGGCAATTGCAGGAGTTCGAACTCAAGACCTTAAGCTCTGATACCATGTTAGTTTATCAATTCTCCCAAAAGCTTAAGCTATTAGGAGGTGGACCAACAATAATTTTATATTTCAACAATATTGTTATTGTCATCGTTGGTTTTCATATTTCTCCTCCAGGACAAGACTAGGATGTTAGTGAGATTTTTCTCATATTCACTTGAACTTGATCATAATGCACATATCTAACTTGTTAGTATGTTTATTTGATTTGTTTTTTATTTGATTTGATTTTTACTCACACTATATTAACAATATAAAGGTAAGATCCATACTTCCAAAGTTCCTAGAAATAATTCGTTAATGTGAGAAAATGATTGGAAAAGCAATATGAACACATTCAACCTCGATAAGCATCGGGAAGTATTAAAATCAAAAGACATAAATGCAAAAGCAAATCAGAAAAGAAAAAACAGTGTTAATCATACCAAGGTAATTATCGTGAAAGTAATAGTGTTACTGAATTGACCGTACCTTTACTTCATCAAATAATTTTCTCTCCCATGCGTATAACCTATCCAAGGTTGAGGCGTGACTTCCTGAGATCATGCAGACATTTTCAAAAACATTACCAGCGAAGTCCTCAATATCATCCTTTGAGTTTGCTCCTAAAGGATTCCTAGATGAAGATGATCGAGATGACATCGTCCTATGCCAAGTTAAATACTTTAGTTCATTTTGAGCAGGTTCTTCTGCAATGGACAAGACAAACATCATCAATGTAATTATGGAACTGAAATCAAGAAATAGATAATTCATGAGAAGACTAAAATTGGAACTTTCACCAAATTATGGCTGTAATGAAAAAA
Organism: Ficus hirta; assembly: GCA_038430175.1. Lineage (NCBI taxonomy): Eukaryota > Viridiplantae > Streptophyta > Magnoliopsida > Rosales > Moraceae > Ficus > Ficus hirta. Next base: position 6,117,926 of record CM076590.1, read on the forward strand.
GAGGCTTTGTTATCCAGAATATAAAAAAAATAAAAAGAAGAAAAAGGGTATTCTCACACCACACAACCATCTGAGGATATTAGACATTCTATTATTTATTAAACTTTACAAGGATTTTGTAAACTTTTAAAGTTCTTTTGATGAGTAGAGCTAATCAAAGATAATGAAAAGAACTTGAGGCCTTTCATAAACTTGAATATTCTTCAATTATACAATAAACAAGTCGTGAATATACTTGAGACCTTTTGAAGATACACAAGTGTGTCCTCAAAAAGTACACTATAAAGGATGTCATGAACAATACAGAAATACAAGACAAAGATGAAAATTACTCAAATAACATATTTTCCATCAACGTTGAACATGGTGTGTCCAAAAGCTAAACATAATACCACAGGTCTTTCAGTTTTGCTTCTAAACAGTCAAATTCATACCGTATCTCATCGAGATTGATTACCAAGAACCTTATGTGACTAGAAGCCTTTTCAAAACATCAAGAAGAATTAGCACAGATTTTCAGCTATATTCTATGAATATAGTTCTTCTTCAAGATGTAGATGTTCAGTATTTCGAAAAACATAATAAAGTTTATAGAAGGTTATTAAACAGGGGACAAGTTATGATGAGAGAATCCTTTGCTAATTACATGTACTCTAACCATAACAGTTAAAACCCATAGTAGTTCGAATTTTACAATGTGCACATACAACAACTAGAAAGCACATATACAAGGACGCTACCTTCTTGAACCTGACTCGGATCATCTCCGCAAGAGAAACAAGCTTTCAGAAATGTAGAAGCTGTTGAACCACCTGACACAATGGAGTATTCTCTTATTTTTATCATTAATGCATAAATAAAAAGAGAAGAAACTTCTAGGTATTTAGAGAGAAAGGAAAGAATGAAAGTACGGAAAAAAAAAAAAAAAAAAAAAACCTTCTCTAAAATCCTTTAGATTCATTCGTTTTAAAATCGTGAAGTGTGAATCAAACCATATTTAAATTGAAACTGAGATATTGATGCAACTTCTTGTCCTAGATAAGTTTGAAAGAAAAGTACCGATTATTGTCATAAATCTCATTATCAAACCCCAGTTTCCGGAATATAATTCACATGTGTATTTGAGCTGAAAATCTTCCCGGGCAACTAAACCAAACTTGAGAGAGAGAGAGAGAGAGAGAGTCTTACTTTGTTTCCCTGGGAATATTGGACGAAAGTGCAACTTATTGGCTTCAAGCATTCTTGGAACTTCTTTACCAGATTCAGAAGCTTTTATAAATAGAAACTCAATATCTTTTATACTCGAAAAGAAGTCCTTAGGAGCAACCTTATTTTCTATGCAACCTTCTTTTGCTTGTGCTTTATCCGTTTCGGATGCAACTGATATTACTGATGCTGTGGCTCTTAATGGCGATAAATGAGGAGAGTTACGTTTCTCCCCATTCAATAGCTCTGTCTCTGAAGCTACACTTCCTGCAGAAGTCATGACAGGCGAATGGCCCTTTTCTCCATTCAATAACTCAGTTTCTGACGCTGCAGTTCCTGCAGAAGGCACAGCAGTTGAAGCATCAACTTCACTATGATCGTGTACTCTGTTACGATTTTCAAACTGACGAACCAGAGAAACTGTGGCTGGCTCATCAAATTCATCTTCAGAATCCTGAGATCCTTCTTTTTCATGAACAGAACCCTTCTCTTCATCATCTTCCAGCTCTGGAATTCCCTCCTCTTCTCTTAGACGTCTTATATCATCAGAAAACTCGAACCCTTGGCTTGTACCCTTACCATCTTGGAAAGAAAACTGGTGATCAATTGGATGGAAAAGACCAAAGAAATCCCATGGTGGAGTTCCAGAAGGGAGGGAAGAATCTTCAAATGGAGAGTTTTCAGGTCTTTCAGTGGATCGTGGTGTGGTATTCTGTGGGGTACTCGACGAGGTCACTGTCCCTATAATGGGAATCGAGGGTCTTTCTTCAACCTTTCTGGAAAAGGTGCCTCCAGATTTCATATAATTTGTGTGAATTCGACTAGAGCTAGGAGGAGAAGGCGTTGGAGAAAAAGTTTCTGTTGCATCTACTCGGTGTGACACGGACGGAGAAGAGAATGAGAATTGAGAAAGTGTCTTCTCAGTTAAAGCAAGAGGCTCAGGTGTTGCATTAGTGGAAGTATACAAGGAAGATTCAGTTGGAGCTTCAGGCTCAACAAATTTCCTAAGAGCCACTCCTGTGGTTTTTAGTGACTGAATGTATGTAACATGAGCTGCTGCTAATGAGCATCTGCCATCAAGTGCTTGCCTTACAAACTTCTTCCTATCACGACATACCTGCAGGGCTTTATCTTCTTCTATTCTAGAGCTTGACGCCCCCATTTTCTGATCCCTGGCTGTTATATATCCCTCTTTTTATGTGACATGGACACACTCACCTCCCTGAAAATTCAGTTTGTAAAAGCAATAAATTATAAGCCACACAATAGAAGGGAACCCTCTTCTTAAAGCACTTGGATGAAACAATATTCTGTCTCGTACAAAAATATAACGACAACAACAGGGAAAAACCAACTTCCCTAAAATCTGTTATAGTAGTCCAATGAATATGTCGTTAGATGACTTTGTAAAATGCACAAAAGACACGAAAATAATCAACCCGACAGAAAAGGATAACGATGACTGCTAAAATTCCCGTGTTTCATATCATAGCACACTTCAGTAATCTTGGCCGAATAAACTTTCTCCTCTTAAGGTTTTCGACACAACCTTTTACAAAAGGATCTAAAGAACACCCCCATTTATCTCAGCACCAGAGACTTAACAAGGATTTTTGAACTCTACCAACCAGTATAAACCACAACAGTTTCAGAATTTTCTTTAGAAAAAGACTGACGTGTAATGGGAAACACCAGTATAAATGTTCAATTGATGAAGCAAAATTAGCATGGATAAATAATTCAGGAAAAGTAAAATATAAGAGTTTACTCCATACACGCACACATGTATGTGTATAAACTCAATTGGAAAAAATAAAAAAAATAAAAAAAACACACAAACTTAACTAATAACCAAATAGGGCATCAGAAACACCCGAAAAATGTGATAAAGAAATCCAAAAGCAGAAAATTGAAACAACAATAACAAAGGAAAAGAAAGAGTGCCAAATTAGAATGCTAAAAGGAAATTCGGATAAGTTCTTTGCCTCCACCAAGCAATTCTTTATTTATTCATTTCATAAATTTGTTTTTTTTTACTCGGACGCAAAATCAAATTAAATCTGTGCGAACAAAAAGCTAAATAAAATCAAGAAATTCATTTTCTCTGAGTTACAATCCATAAAACTACAAACTTTTACTGGATTTCAATCATCTAATTATATCCTATCACTGCTTTTAACTAACCAGACCGACAAATAAATCAAACACAGATGGAGAGAGAGAGTCGTGAAACAGAAGAAATCCAGTTCAGAGAAGCATTTTTTGCAGCAAAATCACTGAAAAAAGGACGGAATTCTGCAATTGAACAATCAAACGAACGCAAACAACCGATTTGACAACAAAAAAAAAAAAAAAAAAAAGATGATCAAATTTGGCGAAAGATTCTCAGAAACTGCGAAATCCGTGTAAAACAGCCGCCGAACGAATCGAACAATCTGGATTCTCGAGAAACAAACAAGCGAACAGAAATTCGACAATCGAAAGATGAAAGGATTTGGATTTGCGTACCTGAAGAACCAGAATCGAAGATGATGATGGTGGTGATGTGATGATGATGATGACGAAGAAGATTGAGAGCTTGGATTTCAGAGAAGTGGTGGCATACGAGGAGAGAATCATTGAAAGCAGTGTACCAGCAGTTACAGAATCTAGAGAGAGAAAGCTATAGAGAGAGAGAGAGAGAGAATTTTTTTTACTTTTTGTTTTTTTTATTTTTGTGAGTTTGTGAGGGGGAGAGAGAGGGGGGGATGAAAATGAAAAGATAAGAGAGGGAGAGAGAGAGAGAGAGAGGAGAGAGAGAGAGAGTGGCTGGTTTCCTTGTAAAACGGCGCATTACACACTCGCTCGACTCACGGACAGACTCGGACTGTGTGGACTGTGGGACCCACTTCTTCCCTCCTTCACTTCCTACTCGTGTCAACCACGCGCTTTCTTTGCCGCTAGGCATGTTTTCTTCTCATAGTCGTACTATTGACTCTTCTTCCCTTTTTATTTTTTTTATTTTTTTTCAACGGTGTAAGCAATTTCAACTCAATTTCTCATGGAGTTACGTGTAAGTGTTTTTTCTCCCTTCCTTCTTCTTCTTCCTAATGTTCTAAATAATTAAAATATTATTTTGATAATTTTTTAAATTTTTAGTCATAATTTGTTACAAATTTAATTAAAAAGTAATATTACTTACCAGGTTTTGTCTTATAATTAACCGAACGGTTTATTGTAATAATATTTTTAATAATTTAAATCATTTTAATTATCAAAAAAATAAAAAATACTTCTAAATATTAAAATAATATTATAATGATTATTTATATTAATTTTTGAACAGAATCCGTTAGTAATATAGTTAAAAAATAATGTTAACTAACGAATTTTTTTTTAAAATTAATTAAAAATACTATTGTAGTAACGTTTTTTTAATTTATTGTCATTCCAGTTACAAAAAAAAAAAAAAGGGATCAAATCTACACAAACTTAAAAATAAAGATTAACCTAAAAATTTACCTGATTAATTTTGAGTAATTCTAATTGCATTTTCAGTTATGTAGTATTAAGGATGTCAATTTACTCTTAATTTATGTGTCAATTTTAATTGTTACCTTTCTATTAATATATATAATATTTTATTATCAATTGTATATTAACAAATAAAATAATCACAATTCAGAGTTGATAAAAAAAAATTAGAATTAGAATTGATATCCCTTATAATTTCACATTTTTTTCACTCTTTTGAAGAGGTTTATGATTGAATCAAGTGACCAACGATCATTTCTATTTTTCTTTGAATTAATGGTGAAAAATTCAAACATTATATTTTCAATCTCGAAAAGAGAACAATATTAAGTTTTGGTGCCTCTTCTCAAATTTAAGATTAAAAATTTTTAAAAAAAAAAAAAAAGGTAAGAGTTGGTAAGAGTTTTAACATTTAGGACCACAAAATTAAATTACTAAAAGCTAAAATTAATATATTAAGGTTTGATCTAAAGTAAGAGTAAAAATTATGTCAGTTTGGTTGGAAGGAAACCACATTTTATATGTAAAAACAAACAAACAAACAAACAAACAAACAAAGCACTCAAAGAAGGATTAAATAAATTAAAAACAAGGAAGTTTTTAGGTGGCCCTACTACACATTTGTTTTCGGACAAAGTTTTTTAATGGGTTGTCCTTTTAATCCCCTTTTGATTAACTTATTAATTTAATTTCGCAAGAGGACATCGGAAAGTTGTTCAAGTGTCTAACTAATTATTCAATGTAGATGCCTTTCTCTCTCCCTTATTCCCCAAGAAAAAACTTTTCATTTTTTCTTTTGAGAATAAAGTTAACTTTTATGGCAACTTTAAAATTGATATAATTCATAATGATATGTTAATCTCATTATTATAATATAAACCAAATGTATTATTTTACACACACAAAAAAAATAAATTATATTAAAAAAAACATAAAAGCAAACTTTACAGCCACTCTATGGCTCCAATCCTTAGAGATAAACGGTGATAAGTTCTAGTTTATGACTAATATTTAAATTAATTTCCATTATCATCATTTAAATTTGGAAAACATATTTTTATTTTTAGTTGATGTTGACAATATGTTGTTATGACATAGATTATGGTCCTATTCTTGTTCTTGAAAGATGTTTGTGAATTAATAAATTAAATTAATAATACTGCCAATAACATTTGCAAAGGTTTATTATAATGGATTATGGATGTGTGCAATGTATTCAATAATGCATGAGAGCCATGCAAGCCATGTTGAACAATTATGTAGATGACGTCATCGTCAAAACAAATAAAAATATTTTTTTTTTTTGTTGAGACAGGGAAATTTGAACTACATATTTATTTTTGAGTCAAATGTAGAATTACAGCTAGATTATACTTGCAACTACATAAAAAAAATATTATCTTTAATAATTGTTTCAGGTTAACATTGTAGTTAATGAAAAGAATGAAACTTCATTAAATCAAAACAAATATCATAGAAACAAAAGAATATTGTAGTTATTAATGCTGGCTTACTTTATAATTTGATGGTCTATGTCATTCTAATTTAATTAAGTTTAGTCTCTATATTTTGTTCCTTTATTTATTTATTCATTTATTGGAAAAATTGAATTTAATTTAGAGGCTAAATCAACCTTAACAATTTGGCGATAGCTTTTACATCCAAAACCTGGGGTAGATTTTTGCAATTCCAAAGAGCATGCCAAGTAGTTTCATCATTAAACCCACGAATACAGATTTATTGTCTAAAAATGACGTCTCGCCCGGGAACGAAGCCAATAAATTAATTTAGGGGGTTTGAATTAAGCAAAATCTTAAACTAAATTAATAGTCTAATAAATACTAAAATTTTAGGGGAATTTTCTTTCAAAAGCAAAACTTAGGCGGGGCTCAAAGAGAAAAATAGCGGGGAATTTATGTTTTTTCAAAAACAAAAAATTAAGGAAGAGAAAGAGTAAAATAATATTTTTGAAGAGAATAATAATAAATTATATTATAAAATTTTAAACATAATAATATATAGCATAATCAAATTTATGATCACATAATACAAAAAATTTTAAACATAGCAAAATAACATTCTATCTCTCTAACATGAAATTATGGACATAAATTTGTTGTTAAAAATTAACCATAAATCTAAAATTTTTTAGAAAATCTAAGAATTCATCGGAATTATATATTATAATTTATTATTTTTTAAAAAATATGTTATATATTTCAAAGGCACTTACAAATATATGTTATTTACTGTTTCACAAAATTTTTAAGGGGCCACCATGGCCTGATCTCACCTCTTTTTTTTTTTTTTTTTTTTCCAAAACTGATATCACCTATTAAATGATGACACATCATATTACTTTGAATAGTTTACTCACGGACTTGCAGGGATAAATTTGACCCGATTTGTGATATCAGTCTTTCTCCTAATTTTGTTCCCCTTAAAACATAGCTCTATTGTTTATCCTTGGTTAGTACCTTGAACGCTTTTAAGTTTTTAATCCTCGGCAAGAATGATGCGCCATTGTTTGATAGGTAAGACAACAAAGGAGACAAACATTTCTACGACAACAGATCTGGACTCCAAATCCACATTTTGAACAACATTGTTTTACAGTTGATGCCCTTCTTCACAAGATTAGCTTAATAAGCATGAATAATCTCATTAAAAGATCGGGAAAAGAAAATGTTGACCTTGTTCAAAATATTAATCTTTCAAAGTTTCAATCATAATTGGTTAATCAATTGAGAGAGACTATAAAAACCCGTTCTCTATTTTAGATAATTCATTACAGTATGAAAAGTTAAGAATCAAAAGTCACAATAATATTGTTGCAATTTGCAAATCAATCTCACTAAAGACGCTTTGCTCATTTTGTCCTAGAAATCTACATTTTCAACAATCCTTTATTGTTGGGGTACCCCCCCCCCCCCCCCCCCCCCTTTTTTTTTTTTTTTTTTTGGGCCTAAGAACTAAGAGCAAATTGTCAATGTAAGACTCAGACTTAGTTTGGTAAGTATCTAAAACCAAATTAAACTGTATTTTTTTCATCATGTTTTTTATCTTTTTCCTTAAAAGTTTTTTATCTTTTCTAAAAAAATCAACCAAAATTACTATTTAAACTTATAAATCTTAACTCAAACTCATACACTAAATTAACCCTCAGCAATTTTGGCGTAATTCCTCAAATTATTGTCAAGCCGCCCATGATGTTAGTGGTTACAATTGCAAATCATTGACTGTATATAGGAAGTCAAATTTCAATTTCTGTGAAAGAACAAAGAAGAAGGAAAAAATAATAGTGCAAAAAGTTAAAATAGAAAAGTATAAACGTATTTTAATTCCTAAAGTAATTAATTAGGCAGAATAATCTCTGTTTTCCTTTCTCGAAAGAATAATTTAATTAGTCATGTGCAATGTTAAAGAGTACTCTTTGGATTCTGACTTTAGAGAGCACAAAAGACGGGTCATCATAAATAACTCCTTTTTCACCGACTTTAAAGTGCTTAGCAAGGATTTACCTGTCTTTTTGCTAAAAGACAATTGCAATTGTAACATCATTTATAAAATGTGGATCAGCATGGATATCAAGGCTGGAAAGTTGTATAATAAGCAATAGTTGATTTGACAATTCATTTTTTTAGAATTTGTACATTTCGGTATGAAAAAAATCATGTAAAGTTGGTTTATAGTAGATTTCTACGGTAAGGTTTAAAAATGGAAGATTATTTTCATCTATATTTTTTAAATTTTGTGATCATTATTACTTTATTTTCATAATTTTAAAAACTCTTAATTTATCATTAAACTTTAAATTCAATTATACTTTACCTATTTTAATGGAATTTCACTTAAAAATTTACAGAGAAATAGAGGAATAGTAAGTACTGAGCCCAATTTATTAGGATTTTTATTAAAAATAAACTGAAAAAAGATAACATGACTACACTTAACTCGTTTTTTTTCTTTGCATATGTTTTTAACTGAAATTCTAATAAAAGAAATAAACTGGAATTAGATTCAAAGTTCAGGAGATAAAGTGAAAATTTTTAAAATTCAGATGACAAAATAAAAGTGATCATAAAGTTAAAGGGCATAAATAAGAGTAATCCAAAAACGTATTATTATTTATAGTTAAAGTTTATTTTTTAAACTATAATATTTGCATCAAAAATTAATATTATATGTTTAATGTATTTTTTTTATTTCGTTACGAGAACAAAAAAAAAGGTATGTTATTAATATTAATAAGATTCTATCATAAAGAGATCTATATTTTTCATAGTAAAACGCATATTAAGTTATGTAAGCTTTTTTAATAAGTAATTATTTTGATTAGATTTATTTTTTAAATGAAAATCATATTACAAATATGAAAGACAATACGATAATCAATTCACATACAAAGTCTCCTATAATGAAAACTTGACATTGGTAGACAATTGTTAAACCAGTAAATTTGAATGACGCATAAGGAGAAACATGTATTGGGTTCCACAAATAGATGACACCCAAAAGGGTACACAAAATATCGAGCATTAATATGACTCTTTAACAAATTCTCTAGAGTTGATGGAAATATCTGATCAACTGATGACAAGAAATCCATAGTACAAAGGTCACACAAACAACCACAAAGAAACTAATCTTGTGGACAAAAAAACAAAACCAAATACTAAAAAAAGAAACAATATAAATACCTAAACTAATTGAGGTCAAAACTACAGTTATTATAAATGAAAAAAGATGAAAACCATATAAGTCATATCATCAAAACATGAAAGATAGTGAGACCCCTAAATACCAGCGGATGAAATTGACAGAAAAGTCAAGTAATTGGCAAACACATGTCTCCAACGGTGATAAAAACCAATATATACACCACCATATGACTCGCCTCCACCCCCAAACCGAAACTTCCAAAAGGTAGGCCGAGACGATGACAAACATGCTAGAAAACACTTCACCACCGATTGCAACCCAATTCTATTCACAGTTTTGATCCGATATTCCTCTCCCTACACAAATGATACGAACCCTACTTATAAACTTAGTATCTGACAACAGACTTGTAGATGAAATTTAATAGCCATAGGCCTGGCAATACGCGGAACCACAGGCCAAGAAAGCTTTCTTTTTTCAATCTCACTAACTCTTTTTTTCCCCCTTGTATTAGATTTATATTATTTAAAAACATACATCATCGAAAAATAAAGTATCTGTACGATGTAAAGGTTCTTACATTACATTAATAAAGAAAAGAACAAGGGAGTGAAGAAGGTACAAGAAAGTTAAGAAAACAAACAATGCAATGCATGTGACCATGATCTAAGGAGATCTAAAATTGAAACCCCACCGCTTTTAATATTTGGCTCCTACTGTTTTATATTGTCTATAACTTATATAAAATTGCTTTTAAAAAACTATAAAAAATTGCCAAATATTTCAAGACATATAATTCTCACCATGGGCCTTTACGTACGTTAAAGCAGCTAAGATAATATTTTAGCTTCTTTTTTTGCTTTGCTTTTCTTTTCGTTTCATTTATTTATTTATTCTTGTTTATTATTGGTTACACATGTAATTTCCTTTCTTTCTTTCTTTCTAAAAATCATCCTCAACTTTGATAAAGTATTAAAGTCTATTTTAGATTCTTAAGATTCATAATTAAAGAATTTAGTCAACCCAACTAATTAAAACTTCTTAGGGGAATTTACATCTTCTTGGTGGTTGGTAGGGTAAGTTTAATTGCCTCAATCTGGACTGTAGTACACGCCTTTTTGTTTTGTTTTTGTTTTTCCCTGGATTTTTGTATGTAATTTTTTTTTTTTCGTTGGGTTTATAATAATGTACAATTTCATTTTCGATAAAAGGAAAAAAAAATGTTGGAAAAATGATTTTTGTAGTATGTTATAGACTTGACAATTATATTTGTAAAGGACAATATCTTTACCCTACTCGAAACCGACACACGTGAATAAGTAGAGTATATTAGAGCGCTTGAGAGAACCATACGAAGGAACTCGGGCAATATGAAAACCATGAATCTAGTTTGAATATGCGTTTGAACAGTTAAGAAAAAACCTGCCGCAGACAATGATGAAGTTATACTTAAAAATTTCCCTCGATTATTTATGTTGTTGACACAAAAATTAAATGCGAGTCGGCCTTTGTGAAGAGATTAAGGCCCGCTCGGTAGAGACTTTTTATTTTTAGTTTTAGTCAATAGACAAAGAGAAGTAAAATTGTAATGTTTTCAATTTTACAAAATTTTTTTTTAATAAAGAGCTGATAAGTTCAAAATGATTTTAAAATTTTCTAATAAACAATAAAAATGTTGAAATGTAATTTATGATGTCTTATTAGAACTCTAATACAAGTTTCAAATTCATTTTGTAGTTTTGACCACGAGGAAAGTTGAGCACTTCTGATACAATCCAAATACTGTCAGAAGTATCTTTGATCTTCCAAAAACTGAAGTAGTTTCCAAAAAACTCTGCCAGATAAGCCCCAAACTCTTACCCAACACTGACCCGGCCCAAAAGCCTTAGTCAGAAAATTCACCTTGAGATTTAACAGAGTTTCACTTCATGGAAAAAAATTAAAGTCTACCCATGAAAGAACGCTCAATGGCTTATGGATAAATACAATTAGAGCCAAAAAAAAAAAAAAAGGATCTTAAGAAACTTAAAATTATATAACTAGATTTTTTATCTCTGTTTTGGTGCTCCTAACAATAATAACCCAAAAGGCTTTGTGCAGCATCAAGCTGTCTCAGGATCCTAATTCAACAGTTCCGAAAATGGTATTTACAAAAAAGAGAAACCCTATAGCAACCGAACTTGCTTTCCCAACTTTTCGGTACCAACTCATGTGACATTGATCTCTACTAGATATTATCAAACACCGATAACCCCGCTAAAAACGCTGTCGAAAGGAAGATGTCATGTTGGCTGATAACAAAAATTTGATGGGCAAATTTAGTAGCTCTGAAATGCATGCACACTTGTACCAATATGCATAGGAGATGTTTTTCAAAATATGGAGGAGCATTGAGAAACAAATTTATCTAGCCCTGGCAGAATTGCGAGTAACTCTCCTCAGCTGAGAACTCAGTACGCAAGGTTGAGAAGAACTACATTCACCTGCATCATTAACTCTTGGCTTCTTTCGCTTGGGTGCTTGGCTCTGAGCATCCATATTTGGCTCATCATCTTCCCCAAGAGCTTCTTCTTTTGGTCCATTCTTTTGCCATTGTGTGCCACAGCGAGGACAAACTCGTCCACCCTGAAATATAAGGAATTTTTGAAATGGCGTATTTCAGGATGTATACCCGCTTAAAAGAAGTGCATTAGTAAATGTACCTTGTGCTGGGAAAACATATTTCTCAAACAGTACTGATGAATCCGGGCAGTACAATCTTCATTCTGGCACAGTTGTGCCTGTTAGAAACAGCCAAGTAAAGTCAGATATGAAAGGGCCTGCAGACTATTGGAAAGTTTTAGTAAAAGTTAGCATTATAATATAACTTCAATATGATGAGTTCAAGGGTTCTGTTATTTTTTCAACTTAAGATTCATTTCGTGGAATCATCTTCCTCTTCCCGTCTATCAATCCTGGATAAATTACGTCATGATAATAGTGAACAACTTTGAAAAAGAAGTTTGAAACAGCACAGCAAACAGCAGAGCGGATTTCAGATTATTCAATTGAATGAAAGCGAGTGACAATGAAAATATTTTCAACAAGAGACAGCAAACAGCCGGTAGATTTCTAAAAAAACGAGCGAAAAAAGGAGCACTTGAGCCAACATAAGAGATTAAACAGATTGTTCAATCTCCGTTGGGGGGGGGGATGATAGAGTTCGAGTACAACCTTTACTCCAGCTTCATTGCAAGCTTCGCATGAAGGAACATCATTATTACGGAACCAACTTCGCAGATCAAGGAAGGATCTAATTCCAAGTCCAATGTTACCATCTGAGGTATCCTTCAGCCACTGGTCATGGAGAAGTTCACGAAGAGTTTTTTCCTTCTGAGTCGCTGTGAAATTCCTCAATGCAGGGAAATGACCACCTTGTGATTGTGAACTGGTCACAGTAAGGACCTGAAGATAGAACACAAGAATTATCACGCAAAATTGTCAAGGAAAAAAATTAATTTACCTTTACCAACGAGAAAGTGGGTGTATGGGCAAATAAAATACAAAAGGAAGTCCGGTAGGAATGTCTGCTAATTCTTGACATATGACAAATTCCACTTACCTAATCGATCGTATGAGAGCTTTAGCACAGTTCTAAGGTCTTATTCTAACCATACAGTGTTCATACCTGTTAGACCTATTAATTTCTCTATGTTCTTTCGTAACTAAAACTGCAGCATGCCTCCCGTCACTGGAATGTGAGCACATGCATCAAAGTGAACTCAATAGGAAAACATGCAATGACTCATCCATCTTTAATTTCTTCATCCTCATTTCCCAAATAACAGGGAATGCCAAAGATGATTAACAAGAATATGTAAAACATAAATTATCAAATCCGAGTGTGTGTAAGACACACTCTCTCTATTTTAATTTTATTTTTTATTTTTAAATAAGTAGCAGAAAATGTATATTAAGTATGAAATTTGCGTGCAACAAAAAAAAAAAAAAAAAAAAAAAAAAAAAAAAAAAACAAACAAACAAAAACAAAAAGGAACGCATCATTTATGCAACAGGTAAAGCTTCAAAATTGCCCGACAAAAAATGAATCACTGGTAAGCAAACCTGATTCTCCATTCGTAGATTAAGGATGCCAATGTTGGAAATGCTACCCTGACCAGAATCATCATGCACGATAGCCTCTATCTGAGACGAACAACAGTAACATGAGAATATATGCGACACCAAACATTGTTCTCAAGTTTACAAAGATGCAAACTTTCTTTTTTCTTTTTTTTCTTTTTTCCTCCCAAGAGCCTTGCATGTGGACATAATTTCAGCCAAAAAAATTGAAAAATCAAAGAAACAAAAATTACACTTGAAAATAGCCAAAAGTTCTTTAGGAAAATTGGTGTCTATATATTTGCATGAGAGAAAAGAAGAACATAGCAAAAATTACACTTTAAGACATATTTTCATCTGCAACTAATGTGTATTGTCCAAGCAACATGACTGAGAGGAGAAAGAAAAAGGCTAGAAACCAACGGCAATAACCGAGAGCAAAAGGGGAGAAGATACTGTTTGGGACTTCCATGAGTGTCTTTCTCAGTTAAGGATTGAAACAGGGGTTCGTGTTGCTACGGAAAGATGACGGAACAAGAGATAATTACCGTTCCAATTGTTGCACCAGTAGTCCAAAGTAATAACTTCTACATAAAAGTGAAGGAAACCCGTTGGTAGATCCTTAAAAGGTTGCGCGGGACTTAAAAGAGGCCTTATATAGAACAAGTTCAGTTCAGCAATGTACATTCTGGTTTGCAGATACTTTTTTTCAAGAGCAATATTTTCTGCTAACTCATCTTTCTATCCAACTTTTCTTTGGAAAATTATTTTGGAGTTTGAAAAACTTTTAGAGGAAAATGACGAAATTAAATTTTCTTCCAGAAACTTCTCAAGAAGACAAAACTCTAGGGGAAGAAAATGGCAGCCAACACTTTGTCAAATCAGAAAGTGGCACAGTGACACATAAGAATCGAAATATAGTTGAGATATTTTATATAGGAAAAAACTTTGGAAAAGTTGCTTGATGCATTTTAAATCCTGTCCATAACTCTTTTTTTTGGTTTGTTTCATTGAAGTTCATCAACTTCCCACCAAACTATTTCCTATGACAGCAGACATATGCCACGTTTTCTACCATCCACACAACACAGTTTACTTTGCATGTTCATTAACACAATATTGCTCCGGGAAAATACGTTGCTTCTTTCAAGGGAAATAAAATCCCATATTTTAATCCGACCTTCAACTTAGAAAGAACCAGTAAATAAAAAAGTCTCGGCGAATTAGTAGTAAAACATCTCACAGAGACTCACAATAGCCTTGTAGAACGCAATTTGGGGAACCGAATATTTTGTTCCCAGCTTAGATTGTTCATCAGAGACATTATTGACCACTCCATAATAAACTTGGCCATCATATTGATTTCTACAGCCCCGCAACTCAAGCTGAGCAAAGGAGAGTGCCTTATTTATCTTCAGGAGATATTCATCAAATAGCCGCTGATGAGTAGCTGTGACAAATCACAGATGTGTCAAACTACGATCAGATTCTGAGTCCAAAAGGAAGGGGAAAACAACAAGCGAAAAACAAAAAAAATGCTAACTACTGCTCAAAGATTCATGACAATTTTGTGACTTCCAAACTTGAGTATTCAAAAATCAAAATTAAAGATAACGTCACAAAACCTGTCATGTGTTTGGTATCGATTTAACTTTTTATTTTCTGTTGTCGGTCCAAACAATCCTTTTGCTTTCGAGAAATCTTCATTTAAAAAAGAAAATATTGTCTTCTTGATTTTTTACCTAACTAGACTACTCCGAATCTGCGGTAATCATTTTCTTTTCCCTTTTTTTTTTTGGCTGGGACCTTTATGGTAAATATAATACGATCATTGGGAAGCAAATACACACACACACATATATGAACTTTTATAGATTTCTAATTGCTGATATAAAGTTTAAAAACATGTAATTCAAAGAAGGACACTATGACATATTAACTCTAACTCATAGCTTCTAAACATGCCCTCTTGTACCACTTTCAAAAAGCAATAAATTTACCACTACTGCAATTGTTAAAATAACTTAGAACAGCACCCCAAAAAAAAAAAAAGAGAGAGAGAGAGAGAGCATGCTCTGGAAAATGTACATACTTTTCAATTACAACAAAATGCAAACAAAAAGAGAAGAAAATAACCTTATTTTTCAGAGTATTTTAAAAAAAAAAAAAAAGAATAAATGTCTCAAGTTTGGAAAGTATTGTTTTCTTTAAAAAAATGATTGACTATGTGGTCAATTAATGATTGACCAATATCAACATTTGTTTTTACTGGTCCATCACTAATTTATTTGCCGCTTTCCTCTGTGTGTGTGTTGTGTGTGTTTGGGGGGGGGGGGGGGGGGGGGGGGGTGTGGGGGGGGGTTGGGGGTGGTGGGGGGGTGGATAATAAGTTCGGCCATTTTTTTAAAAATAATATTGTGACCAAAAACTTATTGTCAACCTAATTTCTCCCCTTAAGTAGGTATTATATTTCGTAGAAATTTCTATTAATCTTATCCTAGAGTTGTTGCAACATAGAATTAACATGTAACCCTAAAAGCAGAGAAATTTACAACAGATTAAAACAAAATCTGATTTCGCAATCCCGTATATTTCTAAACACAACACTTAAAATTTGCTTCTAGTTATTTCTTCAACAAAGACACAAACTTCGAACGAAAATCGTCATTTCAGCAACCAAATTCATTATTTAAAAAAAAAAAAAAAAAAAAACTGAATTTCAAAGAGAAAGACCTGGATTTTTCCCGGTGAGGCCCTTGAAGATGTTGTGGAACTCGTCCTCCATGAGAGGGCCTCGAGAGAGCAAAGCCTGAATCAGTGTCTGGTGCTTCACGTTCAGCTGCGTCATCTTCGCAATCCCCTTGCGAATTTGCGAAACCCTAACTTTTGGGTTAGTCTAGTCTACGATTGGAAGACAAAGACCGGGGGATCACGATCATTTGTTTGTAGCCTTTCGGTCAATTCAGAGAGTGTGGAGGAGTGTTTGGATAGGAAGAAATTATGGGGATTTTTCTCGGGAAAAATGGGGTTTTCTTAGCTCAACGGGAGCTTTCATCATTCCAACGGCGGGATTTTCTATGAGTTGGCGGGAAGGAACTTACCTGGATGTCAATGTTATATTTTTATTGAAAAAAAGGGGTTAAAATATAATAATTCCAGGAGAAAAGTACTAATCATACAAATTCTAATCCTAACTTTTAAATACCAACTTATATAGTACATGAATTATCAATTTATTATTGATAAATATTTAAAACGTTATCACATCAATGGATTATATCTATTAATAAAAATATGACATATGAATTGATAGTCAAAAAATTAATATTAGAATTGATATCACTATCATTACTCGTTCAAGAATTATGTCTCAATTTATAAGATCTACAATGTATTTACACACAAAAAAAAAAAAAAAAATCATCATGTTAAATTATTATATCATCTATTTATCAAAAAAAATTATTATATCAATAATAAATTTTAGTACTTGGACTAAAAAAAGTGTTCTTTATTGAAGTATTATTTTTTACCTCAATGTTAAATTTTGAAATAAATTTCCTAAAAGGTATAGGACGCATTTGGTATTGCTTTTGGAGGCTGTTTTTATATTACTAAAGAATTTACAGCAGGTTAGGGGTATTTAGTAAACTCTGCTTCTACATAGTAAATTCTAAAAGTTGCAATAGCATAACAAAATTTGAGAAGCAAATTAATGGTTGCATCTACACAGTCGCTTTTATTATCATTATATAAATTTACTAAAATATCCTCAATAATAAATAATAATTCAATCTACTCACTTTATTTATCTCCATACCAAATAATAACACTATTTATCTAAAATATATAAATTATTTTTTCCTTAAAAGTAATTTCAAATTGTAAATTAAAATTTATACCTTTATCTTAGTTTTTTTTAATACTATTTTATTTTTTTATATGTATAAAATATTAAAAATATAAGTCATATTCGGTCGACTCCACCAAACTTCTTAATAAATTTGCTTCCTAAACCAAACTTGGCTTTTTCACTGGATTCGCTTGTAACAAGGTTGATAGAGGCATTATATTAAATTTTTTCTCCAAGTTATTCATATTATTTAATTTTTACACTATGTACAATTTATTGTCTTGAGTAAATATAATTTTGTAGACTTACTTTAGATTAGAAAATAAAAATTGTATAAACTTTTCTAAAATTTGGTGTAAGATTTAAAATGTTAGACAATAAATATGTATATTAGAGTATTTATTAAACAAAAATACAGTATGTTCTTTTTAGTTATCATACATTTGCATAACAACTTTGTTTAAAGTTTATAAAATACCTATAATTCTGCTTTCGGAACTCATAGCGACTTTGAAAAAAAATTTCCAAATGCCTAGCTGTTTCTAACCATAGTAACTTTAGACACACAACATAACTACAAAAATTTTTTTTTTCCAAAACACTATAATGCCATACTGCCAATAGTCAATGTCAAATTTAGTATTTAAGGTCAGTTTGGGGACACATTTGGCATATGATTTTCAGATTTTTTTTTTTTTTTTTGGTCTTTTTTCTCAACTCAAAACTATTCTTTACTATTACAACTTTAAATGTCTATAGTAAACTCAAATTTTAAAAGTTCATAACTTTGTTATTTCAAATCTAAATGAGATGATTTTTTTCTTTAATTTATATAGAGGAACGAAACAAGGCAATTATGATATTTTCTCCAAAAACATTTTAAGTTTTTACAATTTTATATTCCAAACAATTTTTTTCAACTAAACACACATTTTTAAAACTCCAATTTAAATGTCTTCAAAAATCTCCCCCAAACGGTTGTTAACTTGATTTTTTTGTGTAATTTATTCCAATTCTTTTCAATTTTAATTGATTTATATACTAAAAATTCATTTTTACTTTTACTTGTACCAGAGCATAATAGTAATGATAAAAAGTAAAAATAACGTCGAAAATAATATTGCATAATAGAGTATAAAATAAGATAATACTATTTTTATATTTTTTGCGACAAATATAGTACTGATATAGACAAATGCATTAGTGTGACGTCCTAAAAATTCATAAACTTGATTCATGAATTATTATCATTGATTTTCTTCATTAATATACTTCTAATGAATTATTTTGATGAATATCAAATTTCAAGATCATAAATGATTGTATATGTATCATTAGTGTGATGATGTCGATGATCTATCAATGTTGACTTTCTCTATTTAAATGAGAAATTTTATATACATAGAAGATGAGTTGAATGACATATAAATTTATACAAAAAAATTTATTATGTCGTATTAGAGGGATAAATGTTAATTTTTAGGAAAAACTCCGATTTTTATTAGTAGGATAATTTAATGATCTTAGTATTTATTTTGGTCATATCAATATTTAAGTTTTGAGAGTATGATTGGGAAATTAATATGTCGCATAGATAGAAGATGAATAATTATGATTTATTCTTCGAAAATCCAAAGGTGAAAGATTGATCAAGAATTGTGCTTAATTTTGAGATCAATGTTATAGATTTTATGTTAAAAAATCATAGGCAAATCAATAGCCAAGCTTTGGATTATAAGTGACCAATGAGAACTTAATGTAAGGATTGCTATGATGGAAGATCCAATGGATGAGAATAAGGATGACAACCTTGGATCAATAGTAGAAAAATTGGAAGAAAGAAAAACAAAATAAAAATGAGAAAGCCAAAGGGGATCCAGATTTTTGTGGTCAAAAGCAAGAAGAGATTTGAATAAATGAGGAAAAAAAGAAAAGAAAAGAAAGTGGTGCATGCATGCAATCTCATGTAAGAGATTACATGGTTTATTTTGGCAATTTGACCCAAAGCAGAGACAAGTGAAAGTGACCCCTTGTCTCCACTTTGTTGAACAAAGTTTTCACATCAACTCCCTCCCATAAGTGGCGGCAATGTAAGGGGAGGATCAGCCAAAAATTTTTCATTTTTACCCCTCAAAATACGGCTTCTTAAAGTAAATGTTGGCTGAAGATAAGCCCCTAATATCTCATTTTATTCTCACACAAGTTAAGCTCAATAACCCTAGCTTCTCTAGCCACCACCAAGCTCAAAAAAAAAAAAAAAAAAAAAAAACCCACCAACACTATTCTTCATATCCAACACCCTTTTAGTACCCTCCTTCCTCCATTTTCAAGCTCCAAGTAATCCCGTTACTAAGTTCGAAGAAGTGTGAATCGGAGTTAGTGGACGTTTTACTAAAGGTAACCTAGTGGTATTCTTTGTGTTTTAGTCATTTTTGGAGAACTAAAGCATGATTTTTAGTTGAAATCTTAATATTAGACTTCTTTTTACCTAGGAAAATGTTTTGCAAAAAAATTTAGAGGTTTGAGATCTTAAAGGATCAACGGAGTATTTCGATAAGATCTACGAACTTTGTTTGAGCTTGTAGTGGTTGTGGTAATATGACATACATTAGAAACTCTAGTACGAAAAATAAATTATATGATAAGATTCTACAAAGGACAAACTTCATTTTAGGCTTTAGAATCACTTGGTTTGCTTTTGTATGTTTAAAGTTATAAGCATTTTAAATTGTGACACAAAACTAGAGAGAAAATGAACCTCTGGAGTATAGTTTAGCCACAGGTTTTATGTACTCCCAATCCTTTAGTCTCAAAATCTTGAATTATAATTATAAATCTGAAAACTATATTCTTTAAGCTTTCCAAAAAAGTATCATACACCTTAAATGAATAAACGTGCAGTTTTTGGTGAATTTTACAAATTTGGATTATGAACCGAAAGCTTTTACTGGAACCCTGTACCAGCCATGGGTTTTGTATACTTTGGGTCATTAAACCATAATATTTTACAAAACTGTTCTTAGTATATGAACTAGACATCATAAGACTTTTAATGACAAATTTTTTGCCTTATTTAGACTTGTAAGTGAATTGTTATGATTTTTCTAAATTTACCTATAAATTTGGACTTGTGGTATATATGTGAGACTAATAGTAACAAAACCTAAGTTTACAGTATGAACCTCTCAAACACTAAAGGAAAGAACTTTACAGGTATAAAGTAGACATCCCAAGCTTCGAAATGAGATATCGTACGTTTAAAATGGATATGTACGTAAATTTTAATAAATCATATAATATTATATTGTAATATGGTAAACTGATATTTCACCATAAGACACTTAGGAAGACACCCATATTAATGTTTGAAATGCTTGAAATCTTCGAAAAGAAATTATAAAGACATAAACTAGATACTTCAAGTTTTCTAACAAATTATCAAGTGTCCAAAACAGGATTATACTCAAATTTAAATAAATCTTATAAATTAAAATCTTACACCGACAAAACGATTAAACATTAAAATGTGACATAAGGGTAAGTCATATCATATAGACATATTTAGTTATGAAATGAGTTGATATTAAGTGTACGATCAAATAATATAAAAGACCCTAACTTTATAAAGTTGAATCACAAGTTTTTAAATGGACTAAGATAAAGTACACTAGAGGATTATTGGGTATATACCAAGAGACTACCATAGTCTAACTAAATGATCATAACTAAAGGGATTGGCCTTATAAGCCCAATACTAGATGGAAGATATATACGTAGGTGACTCTTTGTCACCTTGATTGATTAATTAATTAATTAATAAACTAATAAGTATATAACAAAATGTAATTATGCTAAGAAAGTTAGTTAATAATTAGTGAAGGAATTAATTAATAATTATTTAATTAATTAACTATTAGAGTTAGTAAGTGATAAATAGCTGTGTAAGTAAGATTATTATGTTGAGTAACTACATAATTATAATACATTATTAATTAGAGATTAATTAATCATTAATCATTGATATAATTATTAAAATGACTATGAATGATTAATTAGAGATTAATCAAACATTAATTATTAGATTAATCAAATTATTAATTCATGGAGCTTGCTTGTTAAGCAAACGGAAAGAGGCTTTATGGTTATTTGATGAAATGATAGGTCGAAAAATTGCTCCCGACGTTCAAACTTTCAGTATCTTGGTCGAAATGTGTTGCAAAGAGGGGATGGTTGCAGATGCACAGCATGTGATGGACATCATGGTCCAGAAGGGCATCAGACCTAATGTAGTGTCATATAATTCACTCATGGACGGTTATTGCTTGCGAGGAGAAATGAATGAGGCAGGGAAGGTATTTGATAACCATGGGTTGTGAACCTGACCTGCATAGTCATAACATTTTGATCGATGGATATTGCAAGAAGAAGCGGATAGAAGAGGCCCTTACGTTGTCTGAAGAAATGACATCCAAGGGATTAATTCCAAATGTTGTGACGTACAACTGTCTTATTCATGGACTCTGTTAAGTAGGGAGAACTCGGGCTGTTGAGAATCTGCTTGACGAGTTGCAAGTATGTGGGCTACTTCCAAATAGTCAAACATGTGCTGTTTTACCTGATGGTCTATATGCAAAAATGGACAACTTGACGCGGCAATGTCATTGTTGCTTCCAATGGAAGAGAATAAGTTTCTGCTCAATATCGTGGCATACACTATCCTCATTGAAGGAATGTGTAAAGCTGGAAATTTGGTAGTGGCGAAGGATCTCTTTTCTCAATTACCGTCCAAAGGCCTGAAGCCTAATGTGAGAACAAACAGCATCATGATCAATGGACTTCTTGGTGGAGGCCTCATGATGAAGCCACAAATTTGTGCAGACAAATGGAAGAGAGTGGACGCCCTCCAAACAGTTGCACTTACAATTTAATGATCCGAGGACTTCTTACTAATCGTGAAGTATCGAAAGCTCTGCAACTCAGAGATGAAATGATTGAAAGGAGTTTCTCTCTAGACGCTTCAACTATAGAGTTGTTTGTTCATTTGGTGTCTAATGGTGAATTAGACTCTTCTTTGCTGCCACTGATACAAAAGGATATATGCATTTTTAAAAGAGTTTTAGCAAGAGAGAAAATCTTTGATGTCTAGGCTTGATATTTTTGTCTTTTGTTATGTTTTGTTTTTGTCTTTTTATTTGAGGATTTCTCATCCCCTTGTCCTTGTAATTGAATGATTTTTCTTATCAAAAAATAGGGAGAAAATCTTTGCAAGTGTATCTGTCTAACTCAAGAACTTGTTCCGAAACTTTAGGGCCTTGGATATCTCCTAAATTTGGCTGTATCAGTTTTATTTAGTGTGCGGTTGCTGATTGTAGGGAGAGAAACTAACAGGTACTATTATGTATTCAATGTTTATGAGAATTTCATGGAGAAAACGTTACTCTTTTCCCTCTGTCGAGAATATGCATGAATTCATTGTGTCCTTAACATCTTTCAGAATTCGATCAGTCGAGAACAAAAACTTAGTGGAAGGGTGCGGGCAATGTCAGCTATTCGAATTTTGAAAATTGCTTTAATATATGTGGGGCTTGATTCCAGTTGACGAGCTTCCGTCTTTGTGACTGGACAATCCACTGGCAATCATTATAAGTTCTTTGCTCAAGTGATTGGGCACTCTAGCCAAAACGAATCGTATGATACCAAGTTGTTTGCAGGGAGAAAGGAAAGAAGTTCAGGTTTTGGAGGGTGGTTAGAAGAATAATTCTTCTTTTTCATGGCTGTTTCCAAGGTTTTATCGTCTATCTTGCTCTCGTAATGTTATTGTTAACTGTACTTCCATATTCTGCTGGAACTATTTAAGATTTTAACTGTTTCTGTAATCTGAATGAATAGTTTCTTTCTGCTCGAGTTGCTTTAGAGCATTGCCAGATAAGTATAATTCTCCTACTCGTTTTCTTTCAGATATGAGAGTTTTGGATGCCAAAAAAATTCGGTGACAATGAACTGTTCGGCGAAATGTATTATCGAAGTTTGACCACAAGTCTAATGACTTGAATCCACCAACTCTAACTCAAACTAAATGCAAGTAAAATAATTAGAACCATTGTATTAATAGACAATGTCTAATACAAAATGAATATTCTTTCCAATTGTATTAATAAACAATGTCGAATACAAAATGAATATTTAGGCTTATACATTCCTTTAGAGGTAAGGAGTTGGGTGTGTTTTCAACCCAAAAAAGAAAAAAAAAAAAAAAAAAAAAAAGAAAAAAGAGAAAAGGATAGAAAGAAAAAGAACAACTGTCTCATTGCATAGAACTGCAACTTCTCATCAAGGCTTGCCTTCATATGGACATCTAATCAATTATCTAAAATTTGGATTACAAGAATAATTTATGCTTTGGCATTTTGAATTTCTTGAACACAACATTTCCTTTTCGTTTGTCTAGTTCTCTAAGTTTCTCTTTTTGATAGCTCTTGATATTAGAAATTAGATTTTTTTGTTTTTTATTTTTTGTTCAGTCAACTATCCTTTCTTCCATTGAGTTGTTCCATATAGTAATTGTTGTCTAATTATTGTCACTTTCAGAAACTCACGATCGTTAACGCTACAATATGAAGATTTTATGTAGGGAAAAAAAGTAATGAAAGATTGAAGCGGATGATTTGGAGAATTGTGAATGATTTTCTACCTATGATGAAGTTTAGAAAACAAGAGAAAGAGGCCTGTGTGTATATAGAGTACTCTGCTATATTTCACACTTAATGAATACCAAACCCAAAACAGGTTTATATACAAAAGAGATCCTAACGGCTATATGAGCACCAACGGCTAAAAGCAATACAAGAATGGAAAGAATGATTTCTAAAGGAAAGAAACCATTTGCTAAAAATAAGGATTAAAGCATATTAATTCTAGATGGTGTAAATCCATGAGTAACAGCTAAGCATTGTGCCAAATTTGCTAGAGAAGAGTTGACTAATTTCTTGGTGTCTAACGGCTTTCCATGATTGTAGGAGTTAGAGTTGCTCTCTCCTTGGATTAGATCTTTATCAGGCCCCCTCAAGCTAGGAAGTGGAATGAAATGAACTCCTAGCTTGAAACGGAAAGTATTGAAGGAATCTTGAGGAAGTGCTTTAGTGAGAATGTCTGCAATTTGACGAGAGGATGGCACATATCCAGTAGTGAGAGTACCATCAATGACCTTTTCTCTAACAAAATGATAATCGAGCCCAATATGCTTGGTTCGAGCATGAAAGACAGGATTGTGAGATATATGGAGGGCACTTTTGTTGTCACATAGGAGGCGAGGCGTGCGAGACAATGTAATGCCTAAATCATTGAAAAGATATTGTAACCATGTAACTTCAGCTGCAGTGGTAGACAATGATCGATACTCAGCTTCGGCACTTGAACGAGAAACGGTTGGTTGCTTTTTGGAAACCCAAGAGACAAGATTGGAGCCTAGAAAGATACAGTAGCCAGTAGTACTGCGACGTGTCTCGGGACAACCAGCCCAATCTGCATCACAAAATGCAGAAAGTGTTAGTGAACTTTGAGACAAAAAGCGTAAACCAAATGTGAGTGTTCCCTTGATATATCTGAGAATTCTTTTCACAGCTCTTAAATCCTTTTTCGTTGGGTTCTGAAAATGTTGACACACAAGGTTAACGGCGTGGGTGATATCTGGTCTTGTAAAAGTGAGATATTGAAGAGAACCGCAAAGTTGACGATATTCTGTGGCATCGATGGGTTCATTATCATCTGGGAGAGGGCTTGATTTGATAGCTATGGGGGTGTTGATTTTGGAAGCTTCAAGCATATGGGATTTGGAAAGAAGATCCTTGGCATATTTGGTTTGAGATAAAAATAGACCAGCATGAAACAATCGTACTTCAAGTCCAAGAACAAAATGCAAATTGCCAAGGTCTTTGAGAGCAAAATCCTTGTTTAGACGATGAATTAATTGACTAATAAGATGTGAGTTATTCCCAGTGATAATAACATCATCTACATAAACAAGAAGAAAAATGGTGTTAGTAGCGTGACGATAAATAAAGAGAGATGGATCTGCTTTGCTGCAAGAGAAACCAATAGTTAGTAAGCAATGAGGAAGGCGTTCAAACCAAGCACGTGGTGCTTGTTTGAGGCCATAGAAGGACTTATGAAGCAAACAAGCATGGTTAGGAAGTTGCGGATCGATAAAACCTGGGGGTTGCTCCATGTATACTTGTTCGTTAAGAACACCATGAAGGAAGACATTTTTTACATCGAGCTGTTTGAGAGGCCAACCAAAATGGACTGCAAGTGATATAATAACTCTGATCGTGGTTGGTTTGACAACAGGACTAAAGGTTTCACCAAAATCCAAGCCAGGAATCTGTGTGTATCCCTTTGCAACAAGGCGAGCTTTGAATCTTTCCACGCTACCATCAACATGATATTTTGTTCTATAAACCCATTTTGAACCAATGATATTTGCTCCAGTAGGTCGTGGAACGAGTGTCCATGTTTTATTTTGATAAAGAGCATCTAATTCCTCCTTCATGGCAGCAGTCCAATTTGTGAACTTAAGAGCAGTTTTCAGAGTTCGAGGTTCGGTTTGAGAAATAACGAGAGCCATGTTTTGGTTGGTTGATGAGTAAGTGGTAGGACAAATATAATCTTTGAGGTAAGATGGAGGATGCCGATCACGAATTGGTCGTTGAGAAGGAGGGGAAGGAGGAGGATTGATAACAACTTGGTCAGATAATTCATTAGAAGGCGATGGAGAAATTTATGGAATGGTTTCATCATTATTTAGTAAGATGGGAGGTAGAGAAAGAGTTTCATCACTATTTGGTGAGGTAGGAGGTAGTGGCAGAGGAGAGTCAAGACAAGAAGTTGTTTGGCAATTTTGTACTCCAGGTTCAAAGGACATATGGGATGACGAATTTGAAGTATTGTTAACTGCATCACTTTGAGCTTTATCATCTTGACCTGTGGAGTCTTAAACACCAGTGTTAGGAGTAGCAATCCACTCATCAAAAAAGGAAGTAATGGAAAGATTTTGTAATGACTCAGATGAAGGTCGTTCTTTGATAATAAATGGAAAAATACTTTCATTGAAAACAACATGCCTAGAAATATAAACTTTGTGAGTGTGTGGATCAAGACATCTATAGCCTTTGTGCAAAGGACTGTAGCCAAGAAAAACACAAGATATCGTTTTGCGAGAAAATTTATTCAAGCCTTGACTTTTTAAATAAGGAAAACATTGACAACCAAAAATACGTAAGCTAGAATAGTTGGGATTCTTACCAAACAACTTAAAAAATGGAGTTTCCTTACCAATGGATGAGAGGGGTAGACGATTAATAAGAAAAGAAGCAGTTAAAAAAGCATCTACCCAGAATTTCAGAGGCAAATTGGCATGGAAGAGCAAAGTAAGCCCTGTCTCTACAATATGCCGGTGCTTCCTTTCGACAAGACCATTTTGTTCAGGCGTGTAAGGGTAAGAAAGTTGTTGAGCAATTCCACATTGTGCCAAATGTTCAGAGAAGATACTAGAAGTAAACTCACCTCCTCCATCACTTTGAAATACCTTGATTTTCCTATCAAAATGTTTTTCTACAAATGCTTGAAATTTAAGAAAGCAAGTGAAGAAATCAGATTTATGTTTTAAAGGAAATAACCAAGTATAACGTGTAAAATCGTCAACAAAGATAACATAATATTGGAATTTTTGAGATGACAATATTGGGGCAGGTCCCCACAAATCACTATGAATTTTTTCAAGAGGAAAAAAGGAAATTGAATCTGATTTGCTAAAAGAAAGTTTACAACGCTTTCCAAGTTGGCAACTAGTACAAAGAACATCCTTATTTAACCAATTTGAAATATTAATAGCTTTCTTCTTCTCTAAGCTCTGAAGAAATTTTAAGTTTGGATGTCCTAGCCTCGCATGCCAAATTTCAGAAGATGCGCTAGGACTTCGAATTGCAGATAGTGCTTCCAAATGGCTTTCCTCTAGCGCATATAGATTTCCTTTTCTAAGACCCTTGGCCAGAACCTGCTGATTGTGATCCTTTATGACAAAACCATCAGAGTTAAATTCAAAGATACAAGAATTATCATCAATAAGTTGGCTGACAGATAATAAATTCTTTTAAGTTTTGGCACAACTAATACATCATTTAATTTTAAGTTACCTTGGGAGGTTTTGAGCACAGTTTTACCAGTGTGAGTAATAGGTAAAGCTTGTCCTTTCCAACAAATATTGAGTCAGTGCCAAAATAAGGTTTTAAAAATTGTAATTTACCTCCTTGATTTGTCATATGAGCTGTTGCACCAGAATCAGCATAAAAGTTTGGATCTCCTTCATTGTTTATGTTCATGACCGAAAAGGCTTGTTGAGCATTTTCCTCTTCATTGGCATAATCATACCTGTAATAACATTTAATGGCTGTATGATTAGTCCTACCACAAATTTGACAAGCATCCTTGGGATTTTCTTTGTTGAATTGTCCTTGTTGTCGCTGATTCCAATTGTTGTTGAAGTTGGGCTTTCGATGTGATGAAGATGAGAAGTTTTGAGGTTGATTCTAATTATGTGGTCGATTTTGAGTGAAACCTCCTCTTCCTCTGAATCTCTCTCCTCCATGTTGCCCTCTTCCTTTATCTCTTTGACCGAGGAACGCTTGATTATGATCTGGTTCTTGTTTTTCCTCCACAAGAAAAAACTGTTCATAGTTCTGTAAAGACAAAATAAATTGATTAAAAGTTGGATATGGAGGCTTGGATAGCACAGCAAGTTTAAAATCTTTGTATTTCTTTCCAAGCCCTCTTGAGATTTCAAAAATTTTGTCGAAGTCTGACAGAGGCTTGCCCATGGCTGCCAATTTGTCCCAGATACTCTTGAACTTCCTGATGTATTCATCAAGAGAAAGCGATCCTTTTGATAGTGCATATAGGCTGGTCTTCAGTTGAGCTTCACTTTCTTCGGTGTCGGGCAACAGCTGTTCACCAAGGGAGTGCCAAATTTGATATGCTGTATCCGCACCGTAGATCATGCTGAATACTTCCTCTGTCATATTGCTTAGAAGCCAAGCAATAAGAAGCCCATCATTATTGCACCATGTGGAATACTCTTCATTTGTCACCTTCTTGCCGGATGTATCCAGAATTTCTTCTGACGGCTTTTCAAAGCTTTCAATATGGTGAAAGACACCAAGATTGCGAATCAAAGGTGAAATTTGAGATTTCCAAAGAAGAAAATTTGAGTTGTTTAGTTTGATAGAGATTAAACTAGCACACTGGTGAAAGGATTGGATGGAGAGTTTCGGTTCTGGAATAGGGGCCATTTTTTTTTTTCTTTTTCGGGCGTGGGGATGAGGCTCTGATACCAAGATGAAGTTTAGAAAACAAGAGAAAGAGGCCTGTGTGTAAATAGAGTGCTCTGCTATATTTCACACTTAATGAATACCAAACCCAAAACAGGTTTATATACAAAAGAGATCCTAACGGCTATATGAGCACCAACGGCTAAAAGCAATACAAGAATGGAAAGAATGATTTCTAAAGGAAAGAAACCATTTGCTGAAAATAAGGATTAAAGCATATTAATTCTAGATGGTGTAAATCCATGAGTAACAGCTAAGCATTGTGCCAAATTTGCTAGAGAAGAGTTGACTAATTTCTTGGTGTCTAACGGCTTTCCATGATTGTAGGAGTTAGAGTTGCTCTCTCCTTGGATTAGATCTTTATCACCTGAGACATTGAGCAGAGCTTTTCTTCTAGTGGATACTTCTTGTGTTCTTCATGGGTAGGAGGATCATTCTTGCTTGCACCCGTTTAAGGAGTGTCCGTTTGCAAAGGCTCTATGGTTGGTTTTCTTGTATATGAGCTATGCAGAAGGATTGTGTCCCAGCTCTCTCAGCTCAGACTTTTGTGAATGTATCCTTGGCTTCGATTCCATGTCCGATAAGGATAAATTATGTGTGCTTTGTTGGCTTTTGCCTTGATTGTATTTGGAGATGCAGGAACAATTTTTGCTTCAAGGGGACTTGAGTGAATGTTACGAAGCTGGTTAGGTAGGTCTCAAGGCTGTTTCAGGTGTATCCCTCTTCTATTTCTGTTGGGCCACCCCATGATCCGCAGGTCGACGGTGATTCCAACAAAGTTGGATGGAGTCCTCCTTTGGCAGGTAATATCTGTATTAACACAGATACGGGACACCTTAGTATGTAATGCAGTGGCGGAGTTAGCGGCTTTGGCTCTTGATCGCTTTTGGGAATGTGCTGGCTATGCAAACTGATAGTTTCCAGCTTCGGTTGTTTGGCTGATTTTGGACAAAGGTTGGTGCAACGTTCTAGTTTGCTCCGATTTGAAGTGCAAAGTGCAAATCAACGTGCAAGGTTAAGGGCATTAACAATCTTTTGGCTTGCCGCTGCTGTTTCAATAAAGCGTTTGACAAATTCTACTATATGCACGTTGCAACTCGGTATGATGGTAATGTCATAAGAAGTTCTTTTCTTCCAAGTTAATGACATTTTATGCTTTGTGTTTAATCCAAATAGGGAATCATCATTATCAGTTCATGTATTCAACCATGGTTTGCATCCACGCGTTGGTGGCGTATGATAAGTTGAACACGGGATTGGATATTGTAACAAAAGGCTCAGGGTTGTCCATTATTCAGGATTCTAGGCCGCCCCCTACTCGGCCCTTCATAGCTCCGCCCCTACTCCTGGTTTTTTGTTGGTACACGTGCACCGGATGATCGCTTGAATGCGGATGAGGATGAATCGCTTGAATGCGGACTAGTTGCTCGAATGTAGATGAAGAAAACTGCAGAAAAATCATAAGTTGGAAGCATCTGAAACACCAATATACTCAGATTGGCGACTTTATATCCTAAAGTTCATCATAAGGAGAATACCATTCCTTAAGGCTTTAGTTGCGTTTTAAGTTTTAACTCATTGTGTT
This sequence comes from Ficus hirta, assembly GCA_038430175.1. Lineage (NCBI taxonomy): Eukaryota > Viridiplantae > Streptophyta > Magnoliopsida > Rosales > Moraceae > Ficus > Ficus hirta. The sequence goes on from CM076590.1 coordinate 6,148,227, forward strand.
CTGCAGTTTTACTTTGATTGGTACCTTATATTATTACAATTGAACTACAATCATCATTAAAAAAAAAAAAAAAATTCCTAATGGACATGAATCCACGTGGCACATGTTGTGGTCATGCCATTTTCTTTTTGAAATTTTATGCTTTCCCATTTTGCTCTTTTCTTTTTGAGACGATGATGATAAATCTTGAAAAAAAAAAAATAATAAATAAAATTAAATATCATAATGTCTAAAAAAATATTGTTTTTTGAACATGAAGAGATAAAGAAATTATAGCAATTGTCGGAAAATTGAACATTGATTTGTTTAATTGGAAGTAACCAATTGAAGATTATTCAAAATTTAGAAGAACTACGTGGGTGCCCTAGAACAACTGTGATGACGATGATGATGAGGTTAAAAAATTAATAATAAACCGACGTGTCAGAAAGAGGGAAAAAAAATAGGAAAATGTGTGCAAATTAGAAACAAAAAAGTAATATTAATTTGGTGTTTGTAGCTACATGGTCTTTTTTTTAGTAAGTTTTTTAATAAATGACTTAAGTTTTTCAAAATTAATTAAAAAGCTTAAGTTTTTAAAAATTAGATAAACAAAAATGTTAGGGACACCAATTTTAATCATAATTTTTGATTACCAACATATTTGGTAAATGTGTTGTCAATTATTTATTGGAAAGTGATAAAGTATTGTAATATCAATTGATTAGTTCTACCAATGAAAGAATGACACATGAGTTGGTATTTAAAGAATTGAGATTAGAATTGATATCTCTTGCATTACTCTTAGTTAAAAGGCCTTTTTTTTTTTCTTAGAATGATCAATCAATTTTTTAAATATTAAACACATTGTAAGTTAATCTCTAATTGACCATCGGTTAATCACTGATTGACTATCCATAAATCACTAATTGATCACAGTCAATCACTAATTGACTATAATATATATCATCAATTTTTGTAGTCAATCACTGATTAACCATCATAATCAGTCATTGATTGACCATAACCAAAATCAATAATTTTTCGGTTAATCAGTTATTAACTATAATTAATCACTTATTGACTATCGGTTAATCACTGATTGACCAACCATAATATATATCTTCAATTTTTGTAGCCAATCATTATTTGACCATAAATAACATCACTAATTTTCCCGTCAATTAGTGATTAACTATAATAAACCACTAATTTACTATTAACAAAATTTAAAGAAAAACACCATAGCTTTTAGACTAATTCAATTGTTCCCCCCCCCCCCCCCCCCCCCCTCCGTTTCTCTCCTTTTATTCCTCTCGCTATGCTCTTTCTCATTGCCATCGCAGCTGCGGCAGCCACGGCCATTTTTGCCGCCTTCTTGCCGAAGATGCATCACCTACTAAAGAACATCAAGCGTTGTGAATCACTGCTAACTCACAGAGAGATAGAGAGAGATCTCACCACCGTCGCCATCAATCCAATTATCATCCCGTCACACAATCCAATTCCCGTCACCTTCTCCCGGCCAAATAAGCTTTTCCCACTAGAGAACAATCGTGAATCACCGCGAACTCACAAAGAGGGAGAGAGAGATCCTATCACCAAAGATCCAATCGCCATCCTGTCCTGATCCAATTCCTGTCAATGTCATCTTCTCCGCGCAATCTCGTCAAAGCTCCAGTCATGTAACGACTTGACTTTTTGGACCGTTAACTAATTTATTTATTCTTAATTCATATAGTCTTAAAACTTGATTATGTTTTGCTCCAAAAATATAGAACTTTTTTTTTTTTTTTGACTTTTTAAAACAGTTTATTACTTTGTACTTGATGAGTTAAATATACTAAAATTTTAATTAAGGAAATCGAAATTTCTAGGTAATAAATGCCATTTTCAAATTCATACTTAGATAATATTTAGACAGTTATAACATCATGTGAGTTAAAAAGAAAAACCCTAAAGTATTTTTCTCATAAAGTACTCCTACTAGTTTAGTAATACCAAAATATTAAAAACATAGTTATAAAAATAATTGATACAAAATAATTTAAGAAGTCTAAATGCATAAATTAAATTCGTGGTAGTATCTCACTCCCTTCCTTCATTGCCTCCGTACTGCTTCGCCAGTCTATAAAACATCTAAGTGGCGGGTTGCTTACTCGCGTTACCTGCAGTACGAAAATACACCTATGAGCTTTCGCTCAGCAAGTACAAATTATAACTCACAAAATATTTTCATAGATCATATCATCATACATCACCACATGAATGTTCAAATAAATGTGATCAATGTGTGTTTAATTATGCTTTATTAAATAAATATTTTGTCTACTTAAGGGCCTTTGTGTCGTACTTTTATGCGTACAACCAATGGAGAGTTGAGAGAACGACCCTCCAATAGCCTCAAAAGTCATAACTTATAACTTTCGTTTTTATCATATCCTCTCACTAATTGGAGGTTGGTATGACATTTAATCATATTTTTCGTTAGACTTATTCTTATTAATTGTGACAATGTGTAGATTTATATATCACTATACATATATCATTATCACGTAAATATTTGTGAGGCATGTCGATCATAAGGCAAGGGAAATCATGCACGTCAAATGCGTAATCAAAACAATAAATATAGCTCATATATTCATCACACCATCAAGGTAAATCATAGTAAACATAGAATATCATCAAAGAAAACATTTTATTCCATGCTGTAGGTAAGGTTTGTACTTACTTATCTAATGTGCTTAAACTTTCGAAATTGAAATTTCTACTACATAAATTTGGGGAATTATCTTGATTTATCAACACCTTGATATTAAAGTGAATTATGATTATATATTTAAAAAATTTAGGTGGACTTAATTTACTTGCATCATAGCTATTAAACAAATTTCTATTAACTATTATTTAATTAATTTAATTTAATTTATTGATTAATTAATTAATTAATTAATAGATAGTACTTAATTATTACTTTATTTAGTTGAATAATTATAAATAAATGACATAATTTTTTATTGACTAATTAATAATTAATTATATTACTTAAATATTCATTTTCGTATAATGATTATCAATTATTAATTATTATATTATTAATTAATAATAAGATTATATTAATAAATAATGTTTAATTTATCTCTTATTAATCATCAGTTATTATGCTAGTAAATTATATTTATAATTAATGATTAATTAGTCTCTAATTAATCATGTATTTTAAATATGTAGTTACTCAATATAATACTCTTGTTTACATAACAAATAATCACTTATTAGCACTTAATTAATTTAATTAATTACTAATTAATTTTTTTAACATAAATATATTTTGTTATATATTTATTAGTTTAATAATTTATTTCTTAATTAATTAATTAATCTACATCACATTGGTGATAAGGAGTCACCTAAGTGTATACCCCTAAGTGGATTGTCTTCCATTTAGCATTGGGCTTGTAAGGCCCAATCGCAATTGCCATGGTCATTAAGTTGGACTAAGGTAGTTTCTTGGTATATGCTAGTAATCCTTTAGTTTACTTTATCTTAGCCAATCAAAAAACCTGTGATTCAACTTATAAAATAAGGGGTTTTCACATTTATTTGATCATATACTTAATATCAACTGATTTTATCAACTTTTTTATGTCCATATATTATGACTTACCCTTAGTCACATTTTTAATATTTAATTATTTTGTCGGTTTTAAATTGGAAGATTTATTTAAATTTATATATAATTCCATTTTGGATACTTGTTAACTCATTGGAAAGCTTGAAGTTCTAATTTCTATCCTTATATTTGTTTTCCAAGACTTTAAGGGTTTCTAAGATTAATATGAACGTTTTCCTTAGTATCTTATAGTAAAATATCAGTTTACGTGATTGCAATCTAATTTTATATTATGTATTAAAAATTACGTACATATCCATTTTAAACATATAATAGCTTATTTTAAAGCTTAGGATATCCAACTTACAACCACAAAATTATTTTCTTCAGTTTTTGATCTGTTCATGGCATATAATTAGGTTTTGCTACTGTTAGTCTCACGTATGTACCATATGTTCAGATTTTGTAGTTAAACTTAGAAAAATCATAACAATTCACTCACAAGTCCAACTAAGACAAAGATATGTCATTGGAAAGATTAGATGTCTAATTTACACATCAAGAATAGTGTTGTAAAATATTATGGTTTACTAACCCAAAGAAAACAAAACCCTGTGGCTAGTATATGATTCCAACAAAATCTTTCAGTTCATAGTATTAATTTTTAAAATTCACCAAACATTGGATATTTATCAGTTTGACGTGCATGATACCTTATTAGAAAGATTAAAGAATATAGTTTCTAGATTGATAACTTATAATTCAAAATGTTGAGCTTAAGAGGTTCGGATTTCATAAATCCCATGGCAAGACTGTATCCCATGAGTTCCTTTTCTCTCTAGTTTTATGTTGCAATTTAAAATGGACATAACTTGAGACATACATAAGTAAACTAAGTAATTCCAAAGCCTAAAATGAAGCTTATTCTCTGTATAATCGCATCATATAATTTATTTTTCATATCAAAGTTTTAAATGCATGCCATTTATTACAATATCCACAAATTCTAAAAAAGTTTGTACATCTTACCGAAATGCTCCGTGGATCCTCTAAGACCTCGGACCATCAAAGTTCTTTTCAAAACCTTTTCCTAGGGAAAAAAAAAAAAGTCTAATATTAAGATTCTAACTATACAACATGCTTTAGTTCTCCAAAAGTAATCAAAACACAAAGAGAACTACTAGGTTACTTCTAGTAACACGTCCTCTAACTCCGCTTCACACTTCTTCAAACTTGGTTATGGGGTTGCTTGGAGCTTGAAAATGGAGAGAAAAGAGTGCCAGAGGGGTGTTGGAGATGAAGGGTAGTGTTGATAGTTTTTGAGGCTCGGTGGAGGCTAGAAGAGAGGTTTTTTGAGCTTAAACTTACTAAGAATAAGGTGAGATGCTAGGGGTTAATATTCAGCCAATATATGCTTCAACAAGGGCTGTCTTTAGAGGGATAAAAGTGAAAAATATTGACTGATATCCACCTTGCATTGTCACCACTATGAGGGAGAAGGTGTGAAATTGTATTGTACCAAGTGGAAGAGAAATGGTCCTCTTCAACTTGTACCTCTATGTCATATTCAAGTACTTGTTTCTTGTCATTTTTGCCTAAACTAACCATGTCAATTCTTACTTGTGTTTGCATGCATGCATAACAAATCACTTTCACCTTAATTCAAACCACCTCTTGCTTGTTGACTAGAAAATCCGATCCTCCCTCATGGCTTCCCATTTTTATTTTTGTTTTTCTTTCTTCTAATTTTCCAACCATTAATCAAGGGTTATCATTTTTATCTCACCCATTTGATCATCCACCATACCAATCCTTGACCTAACCTCACATTGGCCACTTAGTTTCCAAAATGTGACCATTGATTTGCCTAGGATCCCTTCACATAAAGTCTATACCATTGATTTCAAATTTAATCACAACTCTTGATCAATCCTCTACTTTTAGATTTACTCCTAATAAATCCTAACAATTAATCTCCTATATGTGATACAATTAATTTCCCAATCATACACTCAATATTTAAATATTGATACGACCAAATTAAATATTATGATCACCAAATTGACCTACTAACAATAATTGGGATTCCTTCTCAAAAATTGACCTTTATGCCTATAATACAATATAATAATTTTTCGTATAAATTTATATGTTGTTCGACTTATTTTCTTTATATCTATAATTTCTCATTAAAAAAAAAAGGATAAATTCAACGTTATTAAAGTATCAAAATCATCAAATTGATGATAAATATAAAATCATTTATGATCTTAAAATTTAATTATTCATCCAAATAATTCTTTAGAAGTTGATTAATAAATGATATTCATGATAATAATTCATAAAATTAAGTTTATGAATTTTTAGGGCGTCACAAGTCGCGGTTTCGGATTGTGTTGCAAGAGGAGTTTTGAACTACTATTGTCTTCGATCTAGGAGCTCCCCAAAATTGATTAATCAAAAATGGCAATTACAGCCATCTCCCTAAAAAAAAAAAAAAAAGGTGGGGTCATCTGTTTTGATGGGTGCCAAAATGCGGCCAGCCCCGCTAATTTCCATATTAATTTTATCTGTTTAGTTAAAAATAAAGGTAATAAATAAGGTAATCATTATTTATAAATCCTAATTGACTAATATTAATTAGTTAATACGTTTTATTTATTGTTTTAGTTTTCTAACTCCGTTTTTTTTATGGGACATTGTTGTGGCCTTATTGCTAAGGTTTAGTTTGCATTTGTTTAAATTTCCATTTGTTTTGTGAAATTGTTAAGTTTCTTTTATTTTTTTCTTTTATTTTTTTTAAATTTGGGATTGACAGATTCGAATTTAAAATCTTTTGGTGAGTCAGGTAAGGAATTATCATTATGGATAGGGGTGGGAATAGGGATGGTTTTCAGGGGCTAAGGATATGAAGTAAAGAAAACATTCCTCAACTCCAATATACCCCGTTGCCACCCCTAATAATCCCTGATGAGGAACTTTCATGAATATTATTATGTATACTAAAAGGATATAAAGTTTTATTGTTCATTGTACAGTAATCTACATTAAATTTTGGTTTTTTTTTTTTTTTTTTTTTTTTTTTTTTTTTTTATGCTATAGTATTCTACAGTACCATACAGTGATCTACAGTACCAAACAGTATCTGTACAGTAAAATGACACTTTTGTCCTTCAAATTAACTGCATTTTCCCTGACTGCACAGTGAGTTACCGTATTTACCCCTTCCATACAGTAATTTACTGCTGTCCCTACAGCAGAATGACCGTTTTACCCCTTTTTTTAGTTACTTTTCCCCTTCCCATAGTGGGTTTCCGGTTTTACCACTATTTAGAGGAGAAAGACCATTTTGCCCTTCAGAATTACACTCCGGTGTATTGTGTGTACAGTGTTTGGACTCTTTTATCCTCATAACTCTATAATGCCTTTTCTCTCTCTCTTTCTCTGTCTTTGCCGACTGAGATTTTTCTTTCTCTCTCTAGCTTCCTTTCTCTCCACTATTCATCTTATCTTTCTTCACAATTCCTTTTCTTCGCTTCTTTCCTCTACTATGCATGCTCATTTTTTTTCTAATGCAAATATGTTTTTGGTTTTTTTATTTAGTTTAAAGCAATTTTTTAAAATATTTAATCTATTTCTAGGTTTATTTTTTGATTTAATTAATTTTGTTTAAATTTAATAAATTTACTTAAGTTATTAAATTTTTTTGACTATTTAAGTTTAAAAGTTTTTTATTTTATTTATTCTTTCTGATTTTTTAATAACAATATATTACTATGTTCTATTCTATTAATAACAATTCTTACACTTAATATTTTATTTTAATATTTGATATTATTTTTTTTATTCTTTGACTTCTTTTATTTTTTTCTCTTTTTTTTTTAAACAAAATTTTCAATAAGTTTCTTTTATATTTATATCAATAATCTTTAGAAATAAATTTTTTAAAATTTCTATTCATTTTTACGTTTATTTGTTAATTTAATTGGTTTTTATTTTATTAAATTTACCCCGTAACTTTGTTATCCTTTTGGTTTTTCAAATTTTTTTAATTTTATTTATTATCTATACATTTTTATTTCAAGAAAATTATGCTTATAAACATGAATGTATGTACTTTAATATTATAATAATAAATACTAAAAAAAAATATTAATTGTAATTATAATTTATATCTTAATTAGCTGCTTTTATTATATAATACCTAATTTTTTTCATTTTTGTTTTTTCTTCCTTCCCCGTGCAATAACGCACGGATATTAAACTCGTTTAACCTAAAAGAGCCACATCCAAACATCTCTCTCCATGTGCCCTTTATAACATTTTTCCTTTTGACCTTGACCTCTTCTGATGCAGGGTATTTGAAACGTTCAACAATTTCTTTTTTTACTCATTAATCCATGGGACCATTCTAACCATACTAAAAAGAAACTTTTGATTTAAAAAAAAAAAAAAGAAAAAGAAAAAGAAACTTGTGATTTGTACAGTACAGGAAACTAGCTAGCTTACGGGTCAACTATGTATCAACTACAAGGAAATTGCCAAATAGGTTTCCATGACAACTACTCTGTTTGTCTTGTTGGAATTTTTCATCTCATGTTACTTCTGCGAAGTAGCAGGTGATTAAGACAACAATTCAGTAAAAAATAAATGAAATAACAATTAATTTTATTTTTATTTTTTAAAAGAAAAGCTTGTCTTGAGTATAATTCTTCCAAAAGTTAATGACTGTCTTTTTTTCTATTTATTTTCTAACTTTTTTTGGGAAAGGAGTACATATATGTTTTTTTTTTTAAATAACAATAATAAAAATAAAAAATATTATTATTATAGAGATTTTAACTTTACTCTTTATGATAAAATCACGTGCAATAATTGATGAAAAATATTTATTTACATTTGTGCTTGTGCTATATAATAAATGATGAGATAACACGTTGTAGGTTGGCGGGCCCTAATACTTTATTTGCTAAATTATGTAATAAAAAAATGTTAAATTAGACAAGAATATTATGTCTTTAGAAAGAGAAAAAATGTATATTTTTTTAAAAAAAATTTAACTACTTAAAAATGACCAATTCATTCCTATTTCCTAGTTAAGAAGAAGAAGAAGAAGAAGAAGAAGAAGAATACCAATCAAGAAAAAAAAGAGAAAAAAGGAAAGAAAAGGAAAGAAAAAGGTTTTGAAACCCAAGAGCTCAAAACAGACCAGTACTGTTTTACTCTCACGTCTTCAATGGCTTTTCTAGCAGTACTTCTTCTCATACTATCCAATATTGCTCTGAATTCCACCACCGCAAAATCTCAAACAAACCAACCAAACATCATTCCCTTGGGCTCCTCTTTGTCCCCTAACGCCAACACCACTCCATGGCTCTCACCTTCCGGTCTCTTCGCCTTCGGTTTCTACCGTCAAGACGACGGCTTTGCCGTCGGAATTTTCATGCTCAACCGACCAGAAACCACAATCACTTGGACCGCAAACAGAGACGACGCACCGCTCTCTTCAAACGCCACTCTGGAGTTAACTCTCGACGGCGAGCTTCTTCTCCGAACCGATCAAAAACAAGGCAAAGCGAAACTCATTGCTCAAACATCAACCCAAGCAACCTCAGCTTCCATGCTTGATTCTGGTAACTTCGTGTTGTACGATAATGATTCCCGGGTTATCTGGCAAAGCTTTGATTCTCCAACTGACACCATTTTGGGGGGTCAGAATCTCACTTCTGGGAAAAATTTGGTGTCTAGTAAGTCTGTTTCGGATCATTCAAGTGGACGGTTTTTGCTCGGCATGCAAGAAGATGGAAACCTTGTTCTGTACCCTGTGAACAGCTCATATATTACAGAAGATTGTTATTGGGCTTCTGGTTTTAATGGTTATGGATCGGATCTCTGTCTTAATCGCACGGGCTTTCTCTATTTGCAAGGAGATACCGATTTGGGACGTTCGTCTAACCAACGCATTTTGGCCAATGGAAGCTCTGAAGAGGAGGGAAATGAGACTCATGCGATTATCCATCGGGCAACGCTTGACGCTGATGGGATTTTCAGATTGTATTCCCATCATGTTTGGAGCAACAAAAGCTCAAGAGTTTTGATCAAGTGGTCGGCTTTGGAGAACAAATGCGATGTCAAGGGTTTCTGCGGATTCAACAGTTTTTGTGCCTTGGAGGGCAAGGAAGCTGTCTGTCATTGCTTTCCTGGATTTGATTTCATCGACCCTGATTCGAAATTTCTCGGGTGTTATCAGAATTTCGATGAAGACAATTGTAGAGAAAACGAAGTCTCGGGGTTGATCATGAGGTATAACATTAGTAGTCCTTTAGAGAACTTGTGGTGGGTCAACTATCCTTATTCCGTTCTTCCATTGAAGGAAGAACTCTGTAGCAAGTCATGTCTTGATGACTGTAATTGTTGGGCAGTGTCATATACAGAAGATGTTAACAACTGTTGGAAATATAAGCTTCCACTTAGATATGGCAAAAGAACTGAGAACTCCACGGTTTTGGCTTTCTTCAAAGTGATTTTGGGAAGCTCCGATACTCCGACTCATGTCCCTCCAGGTCGAGTAAATCCCGAGATCTTGGTTAGAAGCAAGAACGCTCCAATCTTGATTCTTGCATTAAGTTTGGGCTCTGTTGCATTTTTGTGTTTTGTCTTTGCTGTATCGAGTTTCGCTGTTTATAAGAACCGAGCTCATAGATACAAGAAGCTGTGGGATTCCAATGTGGGATTGGTAGAAGATTTCGCTCTGCAGTCGTTCTCTTACAACGAGCTCGAGAGAGCAACCGATGGATTCAAGGAAAAGCTGGGAAGGGGATGTTTTGGAGCAGTCTATAAAGGGACTTTATTTGGAAGCAACAAAGCCGTTGCGGTGAAAAGACTAGAGAAAGTTGTGGAAGAAGGAATAAGAGAGTTCCGAGCTGAAATGACCACAATCGGACGAACTCACCACCGAAACTTGGTTCAGTTGATTGGTTTCTGTATTGAAGGATCCAAAAAGCTTCTTGTTTACGAATACATGAGCAATGGCTCGCTTGCGGATCTTCTCTTTAAGGGCATTTCGCGCCCGACTTGGAGAGAAAGAGTAAGATTCGTACTAGATGTAGCCAGGGGAGTTTTCTATCTACATGAAGAGTGTGGAGTCCATGTGATACACTGCAATTTGAAACCCCAAAACATACTACTAGATGAGACATGGACCGCGAAGATCTCAGATTTCGGTTTGGCAAGGCTATTGATGCCTAACCAAGCAAAAATGTCCATGGAAGCTGATGGCACGTCCAATGGGTACTTTGCTCCTGAATGGCAAAAGAACGCCTTGATCTCGGTTAAAGCCGACGTTTACAGTTTTGGTATCGTACTATTGGAGACGGTGTGCTGCAGAAAGAACATAGAAGTGGATGTTTCGACACCGGATGAAATAATTCTTTCTAGTTGGGCATATCGATGTTTTGTTGCTGGAGAGCTGAATAAACTCGTGGAAGATGATGACGAAGAAGTTGAGAAAATAACACTAGAAAGAATGGTGAAAGTGGGTCTTTGGTGCGTTCAAGATGATCCGGGTTTGCGGCCTTCAATGAAAAACGTTATCTTGATGCTGGAAGGGACAATGGACATTCCTCTACCACCATCTCCAGAGCTTCCCCTTGCTTCTTCAAGAATCATGATGCTGCGTGTTTAAGCTATTTCTTGTTTTCTATTAGTATATAAGCATTAGCTATTTACGTATTAAATTTTTATATATAAATATATATATATATATATTTTATAAATTTCATGTGAACTTTAGTTTGGTGTAGAGTAAGATGTGTGATAAAGTGATTTCTAAACAAAGTGATATATGCTCGTCAATCTTGACATCCTTTACTTACTTTAGGCAAAAGCTATCTGTTTGAGAACGTTTAGGAAATGATTTTGTTTTAAGTATGAAAAATAAAAATGAAAATTTTTAGGGAATGATATAGAGATTGTTTCTAAAATTCTGTTAGGTTATGCTTTTAGGGAGATTGTTTTGAGTATATGAAAAAGTGAGCTGCACATGATTCGGGAGTCATGATGATATTACTGAAGAGTGTATTTATCAGAGCATTTATGCTTCTCATTTCGCGCAATTAGCATTAATCTTTTTGTGGACTTTTGAAAATTTGTTTCATGTAGCTTGGCAAGAAAACTTTGAAGCATGAATGCAATATGAGATCCTCATTTTGGCCAACCAGCTGTGGAAGCTTTTACTTGGTGGGGTGCTCTTGGCCTAGTGAATATCGCTTATGCTGGTGTTTACCAGTCGTAGTATATAATCTGTTTACATACTAATGAGATCTACGCAATGGAGGTCTTTTTCTATTATTTCTTTTGGTCATATCTTTAATAGCGGGCTGATTACACCTACACCCGTAGTGGAAACTGAGCATTTCGTGGTTTAAAAATACCGAATCTCGTCCCAATCATCATTTGTCAGGGCTATTCGGAGTAAGCTCTTCGTGTATGAATCTGTTTATAAAAATACGTGTAAAGTTATACGTCCTAGGAAATGAAAACAAAAAATAGAATCACAACTTTCAACAATTTTCCATTTTCTTAACAAAAATCATTCTCGTAAATTTTTTGTTTTGTTTTGTTTTTTTGTTTTTTGTTTTTTTTTGGCTTTCATTTTTGTTACTTTAAAAAGGTATTTGGTGTTTGAGTTGAGTTGAAATTTTTAAGTTTGAATAGTAATTTTTGTTGACTTTTTAAAAAAGTCAAAAAACCTTTTCAGAAAAGACAAAAAATTTTTTCATAAAAAGATAAAAATTTGAATTTAAACCTTAAGTTTGAGTGTATATGCCAAACTCCCCCCTTAGCGGCTAACTAAATGCTATTTCAAAACTGTTTTTATTTTCGGGTCGCGAAGAGCGTACATAAACATTTTCAATACAACCCAAACACAACAAATTTGATGGAGTAGTCGGTTTACATTCACAATCAATGGGTCACGTCATGTGGGTCATTAATCGTGGGAGCAATCTGCTTAAATCGTCAGATTAAAAGAACAACTTCAAAATTAAAGGAAAATTTTTGTGGTAACGCTTCAAAGTCTGCTGTTTCGTGGAGTTTGGGACAAGACTTTTCTTCTAGCTATGTAGCTGTATAGACTTTAGAGAAAGACTTCATAAATTTCTTTCATTTTCTTGTAGGCTTTTTTTTATTAATTTATTTTTTTTAATAATTTGGTGGAAGACTATTAAATGCGTGGAGTCCACATCGTTTCATTAAAATGGCAAACATAACCAAATAATTAACCAAAAAAAAAAAAAAAAAAAAAAAAAAGAAAAAAGAAATCACAAATGACAATTTCACGATTAAATGAACTATTGTTTCAACAACAAATAAATCATTGATTCATAAAGGAACCAATATTCATATCTATACATAGGGTTGTGCAAGAAAAACTGCAAAACCGTCAAATCAAATCAATCCAATAGTTTTTAAACCATTGGTCATGTTTTATGTATGACCCATTTTAAAACGACCGGAGCGGACCGTTTCTCATGTATATGTTTTTATTTTTATTTATTTTTATATAAATATATACTTTGTAGTTGGATGTCTTTTTGTTTTTTTTTTTTTGGGACTTTTTAGTTTGGATATGTTATGTTTGTTTGGATTTTGGGTATTGGACTCTGTGGTTTGGTTGTGTTTTTGATTGTTTGCATATTGAACTTCATGGTTTGGATGTGTTTATATTTGTTTGTATTACTTATATGTTTATATTTATGTTTCATTATTGGAATCGAATAATAAACTTTTAATAATAAGAGTATTTTAGTTTGATTTTAAAAAACCATCTAAAATATATATAGGACCAAAAGAAAGAGGCAAACCGCATATTAAACCAGATCAATAAATTTTAAAACTATTCGGTCCAGTCTGGCCTATGTATATAAAATGGTCCGATCCGGTTATATTTTTTTAGACTGTTTAAAAAGGTCCAGTTTGGAACCGGATTGAACCGTGCACACACTTATCTATACATATAATAAATTGAAATTGTGGTTGTAAATAATTTTATATCTATTTCACCATGAAATATTGAGTTCAAATCCCCCACCTTTGTATTATAAAATAGATAAAAATAAAATGAAAATTTTGAGTTATGAAAATCAGTGTTTAAAATCATGTGCTACTAGAATTCCTATTCCAGATCGGATTTTAAGTATTTTTATGACTTTATTTTTCTAAAAGAAAAGTAGCTTTAGGGAGAGAGATAATTATAAGAGACACTCTATTCCTTTGGGGTGTATAGATATTTTTGTAAAGCAGATTGCTTATATATCCCGTCGTTCATTAAGACTATGTAAAGTCAATTGAAAAACCCTTGGACCAGACTAGTCTGATGGTTTTTAGACTCTTGATTTCACATAACTAGAAAGTATGCCGGTGGTTTGAAACCGTTCATGACCATTCAAATAGTGATCCAGTCCAATTTGTGAAATTTGAAGAACAGATTAAATCAAATTGATAAGTAAGATAAAACAAATGATCATGCCAAGTTAAAAAAAGAAATAAAGAAATAAAAAAAAGGAAGGGAAATAAAATAAATAGATTAATTGATGGAGAATCTCTAGATGTGGAGATTACCATGAAAAGAAAACTTCCAAATAAATAAATAAAAACAAAACTTTAATCACTTTCTTACACTAACTATCTTGGGGAGATGATCCATCACTTAAATTGTAAAAATGGAGCCTAGAAAATGTGAAAAACTCTTCATTTTCTATCACTAGCTTCAACTGATAATAATAAGCCTAAAAATAACTATTTTTCAAATTGTAAACCGTATTTTTAGTGCCTATAAAAGGGGTGTGGTAGTATGAACACCACTTTTGCTTCTTCACTCTCTTTCTCATTGAAAGAGAGCCTTTTCTCTTCCTAAACACCCTGAGTCCTAATTTTAGCAAGTAAAGACACCAAAGAATCTCTTACATAATCTCTCTTCTCAACTTTCATATCATTAAGCTTTAAGAGAAGATCGTCACCTCATCGGTTTTTAAGGTAAATCACTAGTGTACAACTAGCTTTGAAAATTAAAGTTTTAGTTTTTGAACTTGTGATGAAATATGTTTATTTCCAACTACTAGTTCCTCATCACAAGAGTTCAAGATCGCCTCCAAGCCTTCAAAAGAGCCATAAACTCCATCAACAATACTAAGGTATACGTTTTTTCACAAACTATTAAGTTTTTAAAGTTTTGAGGGTTTCATGAAAAATGATCTTAAAGAAAATAAAAATCTTGGCATGATGATAAAAAAAAAAATGATCTTGTTGCTATTATTGTGACATGTGTGTTTCATGGGATTAAAATGGTTTAATATATCATAAAACGAAAAGTTTTGATGAAAATATGATTTTCGTGAATTTTGTGACTATGTGGTATGAAATATATGTTATGGCATGAAAATATTTGGATGTAGCATGTTTATTTGCTGAGAATACTCTATATTGGCAACTTGGAATATGAAGAAAGGATTTTTAAGACTCAAGTATAATAAAATGAAGTTGATGTTCATATACTATGTTACAATAGCCTATTTGCAATAGTACAAAATAAATGAGAAAATGATGTTTTCAGTGAGAATTTTACTAAACTCATGACGGACAGAATGTTTCCCTCAGCTTAAGATTTCAAATAATGCAATCACTGGTCGAAAATTATTAAGTTGACGTTTTTGCCCTCGGAGGGTAAAAATGTGTTTTCACAAGGCTAGGAGTGTCGGTTGAGTACGGGACTTTGCAGTCAAGAATAAGGGACTAAAATACGCTATATGTTAAATTTTCATGAGAAATGGAAATAAAAATGACGCAAGATACCCTTTGGGGGTCAAAATGTAAATATAAAAAGTTTAGGGGTAAAAGTGAAATTTATGGAAATTATTATTTTAGAGTTTAGAATCTGCAAGAGGGATCAGAAAGGGTCCCTCGAGTGAAAATCTTTCAGGTTTGCATAAGGGGAACAAGTTAATCAATTTTAGGGGCTAAAAAGCTAAAGTGATTAAAAAAAGGGGATCAAATTGTAAAATTGGCTAACCTGACATAAAAGCAATGTTTTTCCTAGTTTAAGGACAGTGTGCTGAGCGAATTAAATTGGGTAATTAATACGGTTAAGTATTGGTTTAAGATTGGGCAATTAAAAGAGAAGTAAGGGATTTAAATGTAAATAATTTTGGTAAGTGTGATTGAAAATGTAAATAAAGTATAATAGGCCATTTTGGACAGCTTTTGATGCTGCAAACATGGTATTATGGCCTTGGGAGGTGTCAAACTTAAAATGGGCCTTATTGGGCCTAATGGTAGAATGGAGGAGAAAACAGAAAAGCCGTTAATGAATAAAATAAGTAATGATTTAATTAGTTAATTATTTTAATAATAATTAATTATTTCAAGATAATTCAAGAGAAATTAATTTATTATTATCTCATAACTAATTAATAATTAATTAATTATTGATTAATTAATAATTAATAATATTAATTAATTATTAATTAACTAATTAATAATTAATAATATTAATTAATTATTAATTAACTAATTAATAATTAATTAATTATGAATCGACTATCTTATAATTACAAATGTTGGATAATTAACTATTAATTAATAATGTTACTTGATTAATTATTAATCAAGTTAGTTAATAATTAATATAGTAAATATATATTTAAATATGAGAAAGTTAAGGTTTAATATTCTATCAATTCTCAAGTAAATGATATAATGATTAAGTAACCAATTTATGGAAATTTATTTTCTTAAGGATAAAAGTAAAAAATATATATGATTAATAATTAATCATGAGAGGAAATAATTATTAACTAGAGGTGAGAAGTTCTATAAGACACTTACTCATAACAAAGAATAATTTTAAGAAAAAGCTCTAACTGTTAGGTGTCGGTTTAAAATAGGACACTGAAACGACAAATAGGTTGAGCTGGGCACGAACCATGATAAAGTTCAACTTTAAGATTTTTTGTAAGTACAAGCCCTACCTATAGTGTGGATTACATGTTGTCATGTTTGATGTGTATTATATGCTTACGTGACTGTTATGCTATGTTGTCATGATTTCATGCTTAGTTACATGCTTTACGAGACATGTCATATTTCATGTTCACTCTATGAATTAAGGATTCATGAATGAGTAATAAGTGAGGGATTAAGATGTGTTGTACCAATCTCCATCCAAGTGAGATCTTCATGAACGATTTTAAGTATGACCTTAGGTGTTGATGGTTGGATGGCTCCCCTGTCTTGCCCCAATAAGTTCACACGCACCCGGTATGTATACAAGGGCCCATAAGTATGTCAATAATAATATGTTAAGAATAAAAGGTTAAATATAAATGGTCATATATCTTGATTCATGCATCGTGGATCGTGGGTTTTATGTCTATACTTATCGAATTTAATCTCATATGTTTTTATGCTCCCACTGTAGGTAATCTGGGCAAGTGGTCTATGACTTGAAAATTTCTTTGGACAAGCAATGCAGATGGGTGATATGTAAAAGTGCAATTGGGGAATGGATTACCATTGCAAAAGATTCCGCAAAAAGCTAACAATCATTTGAAAGTTATTTTGAAATTTAATTTTTAAATTCTAGTTTGAACTTTGCTAAGCTAAGTATTATGGGTTGCAACTTTATTATTATTATTGAGGAATTATTAGAAATGTTTTCTTAAATAGTTATATTCAGCAATTGTGTTTTATTAAGTTTAGTATGGACTAAATTAAGTATTATGGGTTGCAACTTTATTATTATTATTGAGGAACTACTAGAAATATTTTCTTAAATAGTTATATTCCGCAATTGTGTTTTATTAAGTTTTATTTTAGTAAATTAAAAAAAAAATTTCTGCCAAAATTTTGAAGACTTAATAACCGTTTATGAAACATATTAAGTTTTAAGTCTAAGTAGTGACTGTCATTTATTGCCATGTAAGTATGAGCCGTCACAACTTTCGTAGTTGCAAGTATTATCTAGTGATAATTCTACACTGACTCTATCATAAGGTGAAAAGTTCGAATATCTCACGTCCAAGTTCAAAAAATAAATAACTAAATAAACAAAAATGTTTTTCAAATTTTTTAAGCTTTAAAGTTTAAATAACTTAATAAAAGAACCACATAAAAAATAAAAACAGAAAAAGAGAATCCGGAAAAACCTTAAAAAGTCACTTGGATCATTCTTATTGTTGAAAGAGAAAATTAGGTGGAGGGCCATGCTTTGAGTACGTCCTTATAATTTTGCCCACTCTAACATTAAAGTTGATAGTTTTAGTGTTATGAAGTGATAAAGTTATTAATTTTAATGTTATGGTCTGCATAAATATAAGGATGTCTCAAATTTATGGTACCTTTGGTCCAATTGTGAAACCAAAACTCCGTCTAAACTCGAGCAAATGGCCATGTAATGGTCTAATCCAATCTAGTGTCCTTTCATAGAAAAACTTGATCATGTTTGGAATTTTTTTTACAAAGAAAAATGCTATGAGCACCAACTCTAATATTAACTTTTTGAGTACCAACTAACATGTTATCTTTTTCATTAGTAGAAGCTATCAATTAATGTGATAATGTTTTAATCATTGACCAATAAAATAATGACAACTTATATGCCATATAGATTGATACTGAAAAATTAATATTAGAGTTGATATCCCTAGCATTGATCAAAATTATCTTGTTTGACGAAACCGATAGTTTGGGAATAGGCTAGACATGCACACTTCTACAACTCATCAATGGAATTAATTCAAATCTAAAACTTTATCAAGAAGAGTAGGTAGTCTTAATGACCATTTCTTTCTTCTATTTATTTATTTATTGATGAGGATATCAAGGATGCCAAGAATACTCATGAATAAATTCAAGTTCCAATTGGTCCGGTGACGAGGGCTCGAGCTAAAAGATTTAAAAAAGTGCTAAATAACTTAGTCTAGAGGGTTCTACAATATGAAGATAATGCATTCACAACTAAGGGTGAACAGAGGCTCGTTTTACTCATTCAAGTGGATCCAAGCCAATCAGCCATACACGTCCATTGAGCCATCATGTGGATAAACATGTAAGGAGGACTCAAGCTGATGTGGGCATGTTCCAACAAGGAATCAAGTCAAAAAGATTACGTTTTCAAGTTTTGAAGAAGTTCAAAATTTAAAACAAGATTCAAGAAGTTTAAAAGATCTGATCAAGATTTGATTTCTTTATAATCTTATTTCGTTTAAGTTTTAATTTAAAATTTGAATTTTAGTATTTGATTCTTTCTAGATTATCTTGGGTTTTTTTTTTTTTTTTTTTTTTTAATGTTATAGGTAGATTAGGAATCTTACAAATTGTAACTTTGCCTATATAAGGTTGATTTCAGATGATGGAAATAAGATTTTGATGTTTATTCATATTGTGAGTTATTCTTCTTGAGTTCTTGAAGAAATTTATTCGAACTTATCAAGGATTTCTTGTGGCGTTCAAATCGACTTATCAAACGGACTTCCATAACCGTTTGTGGCGTCTTCACCATACCAAGGTTCTTACTTCGCTAAGCAATGGGTCGTGGTTTCCATCAAACTAGAAAGATCTTGGGTTGTTGTTTCCAGATTTGGTATCAGGTTTCGTCACGTTATTGATATGGTTCGTATCAGTT